>CM067087.1:2400000-3862322 GCA_034008185.1 Gorsachius magnificus
GCTGCACGTGCTGCTTGGCCCAGAGCTGGCTTTGTCGGAGGGTGTTGTCCCTGTGCTCTCTCAACTGTGCTCGTACAGTCAAGAGCCAAATATTTATGGCCATAAAGTAACTGCTCGGGTGGCTGATAGGGGCCAGACAGGGCTGGCTGGAACCGTTCTTGGATATGGGAGTGAGCATGTTCTGAAGGAGCTGGTTACTGTCAGCAGGGTGGAAGTGAGCAGAAAGAAATAGATTTTGGTGCCTAGAGGCCTGCCCGATGGTAAGTGTTAGTACAGCATCCAGAGAAGCTGTGCGTTGCAGCAGAGGCATCTCCTGGAGTTGCAGGATGCCTTGCTTGCGCCGGGGCTTTACGTTTCCACTGGCAGAAACGTGGGAGTTGAAGCATTCCCTGTTGCCTTCAGCTTGGACAGGTAACAGCAATGAAAGCTGCAGACTGCCTCTTCCTCACCGGTTAATTCGTTGTGAAAGCTGCTGTCATCTTCCTGGCTAGAATTTTAATTCAGAAGAGACAGGCTAAAGTAGCAACTTACCCTTCTTAGGCAGCAAAGGCAGTGCCGGAGGGAAATGGTGGCTGTTGGATTGTGAGGGAACTTCAGTCTTGCGTGGACAGTGTAACTCCCCACGGGTTTGCTTAAATGGGATCTTTAAAAAGTGCTCCTGCTGCTGATGTTACTTGTGATTTATACTGAAATATCTTGAATTGTGTCTTCTAGCAAAAGGAGCAGCATGTCTCCAAAAACAAATGCTCCGTCGTTGGAGCCTCCAGTACAGCGTTCCTGCCACCAGCTTCTCTGCTGTCCGGACATACAGCACGCAGGCAGTGGAGGACAAGGAAGAAGAGCCCCTGCACACCATCATCAGCAACACAGAGAATGTGAAAGGTGGGCACAGACATAGGTGTCTTGTGGGGGCACTCTCGGGGTGCAGGCAGACCCAGAACAACGTCTGGGTGCAGCTATGCCCTGCCTAGGAGGGTGAGCCCTCAGCAGAAGTGTTTCTGCCTCTGGAGGAGGTGCAGGTGTTGGTCATCGCATCCTAGCTGGCAGAGTACAGTTTGAATCTATTGTGCTGTCACCTCCCCAAAACTGGAATGCATGAAATCAGAATGGCCTTTACTGAGGAACGAGGCCATCAAGACTGCGGGAAGATGTTGCATCTGTGGGCTCAGCCAGGCAACTGATGGTCGTGCATATGTGTAGAGACTCTGCAGGCGCTAGAATTTGCCTAAAAAGAGACTTTTTGTCCCAGAAGCAAGCTGTGCTTGCCCAGGTCATTGCTGTGGATCACGGAGGTCTAATGAGTGGTGTCAACCGTTTAGTTAGAATGAATTGCTTTGCGTGTCTCCAGGGAGAGGTGCTTTAAAGCAAAGTCACGTGAGTTATCCAAGCACAGAAATAGCATCTTAACTCCGTGCTCCTGTGGCTTTTCTGGCAGGTACTTAGGAGACTGCCAGGCTTTGAAGCCCCCAGTGGGGCTGACGCACTGCTCCTGCTGCTGTCCACGCCCCGGCTTCATCCCCGTCGCTGGGGAATGTAGGTCCTTACCAGCAAGGCATGGCAAAGGTGATGTGTGACCCGTGGCTTCCCCTGTGTTGCTTCAGGGTTCTCTAATGCCTCTGGCAGGAGAAAAGCTATTTTTAAAAGGCCAAGGATGGTCTTTCAGCTGACAGTAGTGTTATTTTTTCTGAGGAAAATTCTCTTCCTGGGCACAGCTACTTACCTGCATCGGGTGCTGTACCTATGCACTCCCTTGCCTCCTCCACAGAGACGTTTGAGAATCTGCCTGAGGCTCCAAGTATTGTTTGGGCATGAGAAATGCTGCCTGGCTGTAGAATGTCTTGGAGCAGAACATGTGCAGGTGGTTCCCTTGAAATTCGAGTCAAGGAAGAGTATGGAAGGCAGGCTATAAACCACGGGAGGCACTTGAGAGAGCAGTTGGGGATTGTGTGGAGCCACGCAATAGGAACAAGGGGAACCACCTTTCATTTCTTGTTTACTGATTGCTCTGCAGCCCAGATGTGGTGACCAACGTGGCGGTACTGCAGGCTTTGACTGCCTTGAGGTTTGTGTGCAAGGAGTTGAGGTGCAGAGGCCAGGTGTCTGCTTGGTAAAGCGTGCTGCCTCATAGGGGTGTGTAAACAACACCTTTGTTGTCACCTTGTTGGAGGCCAGAGCTGCCTGTGTCCCATCCCACTTCAGACTTTCACGCTCAGGCACTGGAATGGGTTGCCCAGGGAAGGGGTTGAATCCCCATCCCTGGGGATATTTAAAAGCCAGGCAGAGGAGGTGCTTAGGGGCAGGGTTTAGGGTGGGATGGCAGGGTTAAGGTAACGGTTGGACTTGATGATCTTAAAGGTCTTTTCCAACCTAAACAATTCTGTGATTCTATAAGCACATGGTAACACTGCCATTTTGCCTTCCTCCCAAGAGGACCCCGGGGAAGTGCCTTAAAGGTGTGTTTGTGATTTTATTCTAGGTGCAGCCTCTAAACATGAGTTTCAGGCTGAAACAAAGAAACTGCTGGACATTGTTGCCCGTTCCTTGTACTCGGAGAAGGAGGTAAGGAACGCACTACTTGCTGGTGGATCTTCTGTTGGCAAAGCCCTGTCTCTGTCAAGGGGTACATCCAAAAAGGGTTTTGCTGGGAGAATGCCCACTCAGTTTCCCAGCAAGTCCTCTGTTGTTTGCGTGGCATGCTTTCTTGAATGACATTTTATTAAGATAGCTTGAAAATGTGTTTTCAAAACAATTTTTAAGTATGGCCGGGTGGCTCTGTGAGCCTCAGAGTCTCTGCACTTCAATATTGTGTTCAGACAAACTGTTTTCCCAGCAGATAATGGGGAAATGCAGTTCTTTTTCTAGCAAGCTAGGAATTAGTTTGTGAGTAGGCAATGAGTTCCCAGGTCTCTGGGAGTCCTGTGCAGCGGATGAGGCCAGGCTGCAGTGTCAGGTTGTGTCTCGTCCCCAGGTATTTATCCGGGAGCTGATCTCCAATGGCAGCGATGCGCTGGAGAAACTGCGTCATCGCCTGATGGCGGAAGGGAAAGCCTTGCCGGAGATGGAGATCCATCTGCAGACGGACAGCGGGAAGGGAACCATCACGATCCAGGTACCTCCCTTTGGTAACAGGAGAGCGTTATTCCCTGCTGCTCTCTGATACCGCTAGCCTTTGTCCCGTGGCGGATCAGTGGAAGCTGAGTGGCAGCACACTCCCGTGGATTCCCAAGCCTGCCTGAGGAAGTGTCTTGTCTTCAGCTGAACTGTGGTTCATAAGGCTGTAACCTCAGGTTTTGATGAGAAACCACCAATTTATCGGCTTCCCATTTGCCCCCGTAGGAAAATTCGCTGCTCCTTCCTTCCCTAATAGGAACTACCAGCAACTTTTCTTGCGGTACCTTGGCTGGTGCACTTCTCAGGTTGTGTGTGCGTTTCTCACTATGGGTAAAGTTGGGACTCTGGTTTCATCCTGACCATCAGGAAGGAATTCTGTCACCTCCTTAAGTCAGAGGTGTCACAGGCCTTCCCTCTGACCTCAGTCGCTGGAAGATGCTGGGCTGGTGAGAAGAACTTCCCGTTGTTGATCGTCTCTATCTCTTCCTGCTCCAGGACGGGCCAAGTCCAGCTGATGCTGAGGCTCTGCCCTAGCGTACAGGTGGGACTATGGATTGTGGCAGTACCACAGCACTTGTCTGACCTCCTTTCTGCAGTCCTGGTTTTGATTGTTCCCTGCTGGTGACAAAATGCTTAGCAGGAGAGGGGTGATCTGTGTAAGCCTCCTCGCCTGAGGAGCGGGTGTGGTGAGGGAAGGTGGAGCTGGTCCTTCTCTCTGTACCCTTGTTCATGGCTGTTGTTCAGGGTGGAAGGCTGAGGCTCAGTTTTGGTGTTATCTTGGCAAAGTTCTTAATGCAAAGATGGCAAACTGGTAACTTTCGTCTTGGACCAGTGTCAGCTGTGAGAGCGTAGCTGTGGACTGTTCTCAGGAGAACAGAGAATGAGGCAGAGAGCAGGGTGTAAATGAAGGCTGACCCGTAGCAGGTCCAGGGGAAGTGTGGCACAGAGAAAGCGCACGATCTCATATTTTTCATGTGGGACAAAAGCAGTGGCTGTTAAAGGCTGCTCAGTTATTTTATACTTCTGTTTCTCTGCAGAACAAGCAGCTGTGGTTGCCATGGGGAAGTTAGTGATCATCAGTGGGCAACACAATCATCAACCCAAAGATTCTCAAACCGTAATGGAGAGGCTTTGCTATTCCAATCACACCTGACTATTGCAGTTTTTTCTGACTGCTGTGTAACACTGGTTCGTTAATGAGCTCTCGTTTAGCCCCAGGTAGGGTGTCGTTCCTGTCTTGCTCTTTCCCTTTTGAGATCATAGTGGATGTGTAGCCTCTGACTCCATCAAGACGTTCTTACAACTGGTGTCATGTAGTTGTGGAAGCTCTCCCCTTCTTCAGCAGTTTGGTTAAGAGACCTCTTTGCCCACCTTGCAGATAGGGTGCGCTTGATGTCACACCCAATTAGATGTGTTAGGGATTTATCTTTTTATAACCCCCTACCTGGCTGCCTGTGCATCTCTAATGCAACTAAATGAGTCTAAGCTGGGAGGCTTTTAACTGCAGCGATACGGCACTCGGAGAAGGGAGAGAGAACAGCGCTGCTCCAATCTCTTTTAATAGGTTTGCCTTCTCAGTAGTGCCTAAAGCTCCTTACCTCCAGTGAAGGGTTTATTTATAACCTCTTGAAGAAACATGTTGCATACAACAATTGCTTTGGACAAGCCTCGTTCAGAAAGTTTCCCTACCTTTCAGGAGTGAAAAGGTTCGAAAAAAAAACCCAAACTTGTCTGCAAGGGCTGAGGCAGAGCTGGACCTGTCCCTTAGTCGCTGTTTTGTTTTCTGTACTCGCTAGGACCCACCAAAACAGAAGCAGCAGGTCCCTCATGGGTGATCTGCAGCAATGATCACCCCAGTTTTTTCTGGGAAGGTCCCATTGTCTCACTCTGGCCCCCAAGTCCTTCTCAGATCTCTGTGCTGCTCTTGGCCCTTGGATCTGCTGGATCTCTCCCCTCCCCTTCCAAGCCCTGTAGCATCTCTGTGTCTCACTAGTTGAGAAAAGGCAGGTCTGTAATGTGTGGTGGCCTCTGTTTGGGGCACATTCCTGGGGGAGATAGCTACCTCCAGTAAGGGACTACCTTCACCTCTGTTAAGTGACTGCAGTTCTGCTTACTTCTCTGCCAGGACTGAATTTCAGTCGTAAGCATAGCAAGCTTCTGAATTTTAATACAATGTTCTCATTCAGGGATATCCTACCTCAGCATCGCCAAGTGTTGCGTCTGCTAAGAGGGAAACGTTCGCTGTCCAGGCCGCCAGATTACACCACCTGAGTTCCTTCACCAAAGTGCTGTTGTTTTAGCAAATTCCGCTATTTCCTCCACCCCTTTGAAAACTGCCTCGCTCTGTTTCTAGGACAGCTCCATCTGGTAGCAGCCACAGCCTGCAAGGTCAGATCTCTTAAGAAAATCCACTTGAAAATGTTAGGGGCGTGTTTTCAACGAGGACGGATCTGCAGAGCTCTGCAGTTCTGCGTGCCTTAAGGCTTTACCGACATGGTTTTGGACCCTTCGAGGTAGGAACAGAGAACCCTTTACAGCCCCCAAAGCCCTGTGACCACAGAGCTCTCCTTCAACACCCGCACGAGGCTCCCTGCGCCCAACAGGCGCTTGGCTGCGGTGCAGTCGGTGTTGCTGCTACGCAGCTTTGCCGTAGTGCTGCATCTGGTGGTAACCCTGCCTTTGTGTGAGCTCGGGGGCTGGAGCAGTTCTCCTTTCTGATGCTTAATTTAGGGCTAGGTTTAGAGGAAATTGTTTGAAATGTTTACAGAGCTAATAGCTGCTGCTGCTGCTGGGTGAGGGAGTGTGACTGCTGTTTTAACACGGGGAAGCAGCGTAATTGCTGCCAGAGCTTGGGCTGCTCAGTTCTCTTTGCTGGGCTTTCTTCTCGCTGATGCAGTCATCCAAAATCAGTGTCAGCGAAGCCACAAAATAACAAGTTTGCTGTGTTTGGGAGGAGTTAAAATGACTGCAAACACCACTCCTCCCTGCAACAGCTCCCTGTATCACTGAGCAGATCTCTCCTGGTTTATGAGTTGTAAACAGTCTGCAAGGAGGACCGGGCTGTCCTGAGGCTCCCGTAAGGAACCAAGATGCCTGGGCTTCAACAGTTCAATGCACCCATGTCCAAGAAAGCTCGGTGCGGGGGGGGCAGCTGGTCCTCCTCCACGCTGGGTTGTGTCCTGGCAGCCACCCTGTGCTACCAGGCTGCAGCAGAGAGAGGGTTACATCCTTAGCTGTGTGCAGCATTGCAGCACCCGTCTGCCGCTTGGGGTTGAGGAAGCTGGGGAGCAGGAGATGGGCAGTAGTGCAGGTAGAGATGGAGGGGTAAAGCTGGCTGTACTTGGACGAGCCTCAGGTGGAATTAAGCTTACAGAAACGTGCCACTGATTGCAGGGGTGGGTTAGAGCTTCCCGTTGTTGCATCACCTTTGACAAATAAGCTGGGGAGCCAGAAATGTAAACGCATCTCAAATAACGCGCGGCCTAGAGAAGGAAGTGCGGAATCTTTTCCTTTCTTCCCCTTCATGTCAGAATAAGGGCATGTCATGTTTAAAAATGGGAAATTCGGAGTGGATGAAAGGAAGTGCTTCTCTGGACAGGCCTGGAGGGGTGGAGGCTGAGCCTGTAGCAATGCTCAGCACTGTTGAAAATAATGTTAACGCAGGGTATTGGAAAGGAAAGGAAACCTTAGGCGCTCTGCTTTGGACAGCTTCCGTGTACCAGGCCAATGTTACCTTGTATCTGTATGCATCTTTTTTTTTTTTTGTGCCTTTTCTTTTGTTCATGGCTGCTGCAGACGCCGTACTGGTTCTAAACCAGAAAGCTGCTCCGGTGCGGCTGCTGTCCTGCTCTTGGGAATTTTAACTCTCTTTAAGCAAGGTGTTTAAATAACAGGGGAGGGACACTTGCTAATCGGACATTTGGGGATTTTATTACCTTATCAGTTGGTGAAAACAGCACATCATTATTTTATAACGTAGTCAGTGTTCTTCTGACGCCCCGTTGAGATTTTGCACTGAAATAAGCATTTCAAATGTTCGTTTTGCGAAATGAAGGGCACGGTAGCTCAGACATGTGCGTCTAACTAGAGTCGTTCTTGCAGATGCAGCCATGGCAGAGGCAGCAGTTAATGGTTAGTTAATGGATTCTTTGATATAACGAGGCTCTGCAATACCTTAAACTGGACTCAGGTAATGAGCAGAGGTGTGACATTACCTAGGTTCTTGTTTACCAGCTAAACTAAGCAATTTGCTGTCTTAAACTAGATTTGTTGCGGTAATGGTGTGCAGTTTGTTTCTGCTTTTCCAAAAAGTAAGATACAAACACAAGAGCTGTAGGCTGACTGATTTGATGAGACAGTGAGGCCGAAGGTGTTCATTTACTCCTCCCTCAAGGAAGACGGAGGGTCCCAGGGCTGCAGAGCAAGCACAGAGGATTTCGTGGTGGGAACCCTGAGGTGCTGTGTGCCCAGCAGCTACCCAGCCGTTGTTACACAGAACGGTCTCTGCAAACGTCGAGCACCCGCGCCGCGAAGGTTAGAACAGAGTGCAGAGAAAGCACAAAGGTCCCGTGCAGTTCCACAGCCGGCTTTGGGCCTGGGAGGTCTCCACGCAGAAAAAGGTGCTAAAAGCAATGTTCAGCTGCTTGTCTTGTCAAGGGAAATGTTACTTACTTTAGAAGCATAGTTCAACAAGTGTGGCCACAGAGCTCTTCATAGTCCCTCAGAAGATGGGATGAAGGTCTGTACCATGTTGTGTTGACTTGCAGAGGAACAGGGCTGTAGAGGGGATGGTTCAGGGGGAGGCTGTTTACACCCTAAGAAGTCCCAGAAGGGAAATTCAGCCAGGTGAGTAGGTGGTTGTTCTGCTGAGTAACAGAAGGGCTTCTGTAATTAACCTTCAGCTAATGAAGTGTCAGCGCGCTGAACTCTATTTCATGGTACACAGTGGTTGGTTTCTCCGAGCTGTGGAGAAGCATTTCTCACTTTAAACTCTGAACATATCCTTCCTGTCTTGTAATTTGTGGAGCCCCATGTGCCAATTGCTTCGTACTTTTATGAATAACTGCCGTGGCTGTTTTCAGCCTGATAAAACTTTTCTTGCAGACCGAAGGGAGGGCTTGAAACTGTCTGCAAGGGAAGGAAAGTTGTAATGTTGATGGTGGAGCAACGGAGGTCCTTGCATTTAGGCTGGCCGGTCACGGGTAGAAAGTGTTTGCAGAGGGTTATGTGATGACACGGTGGTTCCTGATGAAGGCGCCTAGAGGCCGATCCACGCTGCGAGGAGGGCAGTGGAAGTCCCACCAGCTCCTTCCGTGGATTTCATGGAGCAAGTGCTGCCAGTGCTTGCCTCGCCCCAGCCCGAGCCGGGCTGTTCGCCGGCAGGTTCATTTGCTTCCCATCGCTGAAGAGGGCCTGCTCTGCAGAAGCTGAGCTCCCGTCTCTCCGCCACCACTTTATTCCCCATTCCCCGGCGCAGCACCATCTGGTGAAGGGAGCCGAGAAGCGCAGTGCGAAGGCCAGCTGCAGGAAACGCGTACGCTGCGAGAGCCGTTCGAATCTTGATGGCGTTTTCATCGTAATCCGCCCAGGTGTTTTCCTGCAGTAGGAAATGTCTGCTTTGCCAGGATCTTCGGCCGGCCCCCTAAAAGGATGCTTTCTGCTTTCCCATTAGCGGCTGGGCGCTGCTGGGCGAGCAGACCGTTGTGAGCCGTGCTCTCTTTGTTCGTTGCGATTCACCCTCATCAAACCAGGCTCCAGGAATTGTCATTAAGCATTTTGCAATAAGTTTGGCAGGGCATTTGGAATTCAATAGCCAAATAAATTCATGGGGTAGGGGTGTTTTGTTTTTTTTTTTTTTTAACATACTGGAATTTGGGAATGACATGCTGTGCTATAAATAGGAGTGGATCAGAGGAGTTAAGAGTTCTGTTCAGGATCTGGCATGAACAAAACCTGAACCAGATGCTGAAAACTTTTCTTTCTGGCTTTTTCTTCCCTGGGGGAAGGGACCATGTCAGATTCCTGAGATTTTGCCATACCCTGTTTGTTTTTCCTGGCTTTTCATCTCCCACTGTTGAGATCTTACCAGGCATCATCCCTCTTCTCTGCCAAGACGACTGACTGGCCTTCCCGTATTTAATCAAGTGGAAGGTGTTGCTGTGCCGTGACTTGTGGGAGTGCAGAAAAATGTCTTACCCCCATGGCACCTCACTCGGTAACCTCACGAGTTGACCACAGTTTGATTCTTCAGTGGAGTTAAACGCTAGATTAACAAATACGTACTGACATTAACTTACTTTGCTAGCAAATAAGCCCAGTAAATGCCCCACGTGGGTGGTAGGGGCGTGCAGTGCCAGAATTTGCTCTGGCATCCCACCTCCGAGCCATCTAGCAGCAGCCCGTTCCGCTCGAGCTTGTTTTGCTGACTCCTGCATGCTGAATCCCACCCCTGCGTTAACAGTGTTGGGAGTGTGTCAGCCCACTGCTGGGTGTGCAGGCTGCTGTCGGCCGTGCCAACTGTGCTCGCAGGTACTTGAGGAGAGCTGGACTCCTCACATGAACGAGAATCACCTTTCACTTGGCTAATTTTCACGCTGCTGCCGCCTTACAGAGTAGCTCAGAGAACCTGTAAGAGTGGCTTCTCGGGATGTTTCCGTCAGGTAGAGAAGCTGCTGGGATTTGGGAGGGGGAACGGCGCTTGGTTCTCAGAAGTGCCATCCTGGAGGGCATTAGCTTGCACTTTGCTTCTGCGGAAGATGTGCATGTAGCATGTCTGAAAATACATTGGACTACGAAGTGGGAAAGATTTTTTTTTTGTTGGGGTCCTGTGTGAGAGGGTGGCAGTTTCTAGCTGGGGTTTGCTGTTTTCCATGTTATCTTGGGGTTGTGCAAATGTGTTGTGGCAACAAATGAAGTTGCAGCCTAGTCTGAGGCTTGCTGCAGCCTTTTCCTGGATGGTGCAGCTGCAGGGTCTGCGGACTGAGAGGGAGTTGTTTATCTGCATGCAAGAGTCCAAATCTGGATTAAACTGGGGAAGACACAAGCTGGGTGTCTTCAGAGCCTGGACAGAGCACCATGAGGTGTGGCCAGTGCACCATACTTCCAGCTGGGATTAGACTGTTCCCACGGGCACTGCAATACCCAGCTCCCAGGGACCTGGACGCTGAAAGCTTCACACTCCAGTCTTGCGGAGCATAATGTGAGAGGGAGAGGAGGAAGGAAAAGACAGAGTGGATGGAGATTAGTGAATGCGGTGCTTGCAGACAAGGGTCTGCATTACCTGAGAGTTGAGGGATTCGTTGCTCTGCCACCGATTCCTGGTGCGAAGGCGTCGGTTCCCCGTCTGTGGATTGGAAATAAGCTGCTTCTTGCTGCTCCTCAGCTCCCCTTTGGACCTGTTCAGGAATGGAGACTGTCTATGTACGTGCACGGCCCCTGGCAGAGTGAGGCTGCGGCTGGGTTGAGCTCTCCTTCCAGCTCTGTCATCCCGTGTGTTTTTAGAGGGGTGCAGAAACCAGCCTGCCTTGGTGTGGTTTTGTTTTGTCTCAATAAAAGGCTTGAGGCTCTCAGCCCTCTGGTAGTTCATAGCCACAGGGCAGCTGTGGCTGCCCCTTGGAGCTGAGTGCCTTTTGTGTCTGCTGTCCTGACTGGGTGCAGCTGGAAAACTGCTGTTGCATTTACTGCCCAGCTGGCTGGGAGAGAGGGGGAGTCAGAAGCAGAAGTTGCTCAGGTACTGTTTGCTAAAGCGATGCTTCTCTGCTGATGGCTTCAGCTACAATTGCTGTTTTTTTCAGGACACAGGTATTGGGATGACCCAGGAGGAGCTGGTTTCTAACCTCGGTACCATTGCTCGATCAGGCTCAAAGGTAACTTGGGATGAGGCAGTCCTCCTCCCCCCTTAGAAAAGTTGTCTCCAGTTCCAGTTACTTTTGTTCTCCCAGTAATTATTTCATTCTGTTTTGTCCCTTGGACCCCAGCCCAGCTGTGAAATTACACCCCTCTTGGAAGGTAAAACCTACCTCTGGAGTCTTCTGGTTCTTAGTGGTCTCTGCTGTCTGCCATGGGATGCCCGTGGTGCCCAAGCAGTGCTAATGGGCCCTGTGTGTGACACTGCTGCACCTGGCTGCCCTCACTCCCAGAAGCAAATGCCTTCCTCCCCAAGCCATCCTTACGGAGGGGCACATGCTCACTCAGCATCCACCATGTGCCTGGGAGGGCAGCAGCTGTGGCCTCATGCTGGCAAGCTGCTACATATATGTACCCAATATTTTTTTTTTTTTCATGTCTGGAGTCACCATTTTAAGGTTTTGTGCTCCTGACTGAGCCCTCGCTTGCTTTCCTTTACTGCTAGTAGCAGTGAGCGTTGCCCCAAGCAATGCTCCCCTTTTCCAGAGGTGCAGTCCCTGTGGGAGAAACCCTTTTCCTCGGGCACCCTCCTGAGAGCACTGACGGGATGAGGGATGATGGTACTGGACTGCCAGGCTGTGGTACCTGGCGCAGGGCTGCATCAGTGCTCGGAGGAGCCCAGCTGGAGGATGGGTTGCAGCTTCCCGGTGCTATCTGAAGTCACTGTGGACTGGTTTATATCTCCTTTGTTCCTCCAGGCTTTTCTAGATGCTCTGCAGAGCCAAGCTGAAGCCAGCAGTAAAATCATCGGCCAGTTTGGAGTAGGTTTCTACTCAGCTTTCATGGTGGCTGATAAAGTGGAGGTGTTCTCACAGTCTGCAGAGCCGGGGAGCCCAGGCTACCACTGGTCTTCAGATGGGTAAGGCTGCAGAACGGGATGGAAACGTGGTGGGGCTGTGGCCAGACCAGGCATGGACTGAAAGCTGTGTGAAACAAGACAGGGCTTGTGTGGCCTTTCATGACCAGGCTTACTGGTTTAGACCTGCTCGGATTATACGTGGTAACAAAGTGCGGCCAAATGTGCCAGCGTGAAAACCACAGGGACAAACTTGCTTTGTCAGAGCAGGCGTGTTGCGGGCAGGGTACCTGCCTCTCCTGTTCCTTCCCTGCTGGCAGGCAGTCATCTTAGCAGTGCCCCAGACTGGAGAGACAAATTTCATCTCTTTGGTCTCATAGTCCCCTGGCTTTTTGCTTGAGGGCACCCACAGTAGGCAGGGCTCATGCAGTGCTGCGGCTCCGTAGGCACGTGTCTTCTGTGGGTCGGATCTGTGTGCTCATCCTTTGCTTTTTGCTTGAAGTTGCAAACATCTGTGATGGCAAAGCCGTGGACTGCCAGACCATGTTGAAATTGGAGCTTCTGGGGGTGAAAAGCTCAGTGTCCCCTTAAAATCTCCTAGGAATAAAGAATTTACTAAGTTACTTAAATTCTTGAAAAAAACATCGTGTAACTGAGACATCAGACTGTCTTGGGCTGCAGGCAAGCTGCTGTATGCTGCAGTCTGTGTTGCCATACATTCTGAATGCTTGTCTGTCATCGCTGCTGCTGCTTCTCCCCTGGGTCAGTGCTCTCACCAGTGGTTGATCCCCCGTATGGCATTCGCTCAGCAATAGGGTAGGAATGGTCATCCAGAACGAGCACAGCTGCTTTTTGGTGTAACCAGTTGCTGCACGCTCCAGTGGAGATATGAACAAGGGCCCACAAAGGAGTAATCAAGGGAGAAGGCAGGGTGTTAGAGTCACTGTAGGAAATGTAGGAGAGGAGTTGAAGGCTGGGCCCACACAACCTGAAGTTTGTTTGAAGTTTGTCCTCTTCCGTAGAGGTTGCTGGTGCCTTTGCAGAGCAGCGTGTCCTGGGTCTGCAGTCTCTGTAGGGAAGACAGCCACGTGTTTTGGCGGGGCCTCTCAGAGGCACAGAGAGCATTTGGCCATTCAAGATTTTTTGCCTTTTCCTCTTGGCACTGAAGTGTTGTGTGTGCTCTTAGCTTGATCAAGTATTTTCATGTCCCATCATGGATGTATCTGAGGCACAAGCTGACATGGGGTCTGTTTCTAATCCTAGCTCAGGAATGTTTGAGATTGCAGAAGCATCTGGAGTCAGAACCGGGACTAAGATTATTATACATCTCAAAGAAGACTGCAAGGAGTTTGCGAATGAAGACCGAGTCAAGGGTGAGTGGAGGAGGGAAATGCTGTGGCCTGCCAGGGGGCTGTGCGACGTCTGTCGCTGCCCCTTGAGCGGGAGGTGAATTTAAGCGGTTTTCCCCTCCTGCAGCACCTTTCACCTGCTGTTACTGAAGAAATTCTTACTGTGGTGTTTTCACAAACGTGATTCCTCTGTCTTCTTTCCATTTCAGAGGTGGTGACAAAATACAGCAACTTCATCAGCTTCCCACTATATCTCAATGGGAGAAGAATTAACACATTACAGGTGAGCAGGCGGGCCACAGGCAGGTCACCCGTGGAGATGAACCATTGCAATCCTCCACTGGAGACAGGAAACAGCATAAAGCTGCTGCTGTCCCCAGAAGCCAGGGTAGGATTGTCCAGGATATCACAGACCCTGTAGCGATCGGTTAATTAGAATAAAAGCAGACAATCCAGCAGAAGTCACATCTGGAACTGCTTGTTTGCATTTGTTGGAGAGAATTCCTGCAGATTAGCAAAGCAGGTTTTGTTTATAGTTGTCTTCTGGATCTTCCCTTAATCAGAATGATTATTTCAGTGTTTTATAATACTGATTCTAACTGTTTAAGCCAGGTAACGTGGTAGTGGTGTAGGGATTGCTCACGTCGCTGGTGTGCTGACACCTCTTGCTGCAGTTCCCTCTGTCCTTCAGCATGAGGTAGCCAGGGCCAGGGAATGGTTGGTTTTCTTACTGGCTTGGCTCACGGCCTGATTTTCTTCACAGCTCTTAGCTGAGCGCTGCTTGATGCTGGCATTTTCTGACCACTAAAAATTACATAGCAGCCAGATCCATTTTAGTCAGAAGTCTTGGCCCAATTGCAGGAATTGCTTAGGTGAAATTCGTTAGCTTTAGAACAAAAATCTGTGCATGATTTTCCTCCAGCATCTCCTTTTCTGGTTGGCCAAAGCTTCCTCACCCAAGAGAGCAGGGAAGAAAGCGTGTGTGTGGTCTTTTTGTTTCCTGGAATGTGGCACTGAATGCACAGGCTTTCAAGACTGTACTTAAATATTTTTATCATGCTAATTTATCTAAGGTTCTGTAATTGGTGTTATTAGTCACTGATATTTTTTTGGATTCCTGCATAATAGTGTTTCTGTTCCAAAGGCTTTCTATCTGTTTCCTTTAAATTCCAAAGCCAGAAATAGATTTAGGTGGCTGTTTGCTCTTTCTACCTAACAATCAATAGAACAGGCTCCCTAGAGAAGAGTAGTACTAGAGCAAGGGGTGAAGTGCCCTTAATAGAGTCATGTACTTTTATCTTCTTATCAGAAAGTCTGTTTTCCCTTGGGATACAGCAACAGCTCTATTCGCATTATGCTCCCATTTCAGACCTTTTCTTTATCCGGGATCTTGTTTTTGCCTTTTTCCACACATCAACATCAGTTCACTGTAAACAGAGGCATAGTTAGATCCCTGGTGTGGATTTTCCTAGATAAGCTCTTGAATGCTTGCCCTGTAGCTGACAATGTGGAGTTAGAGGCTTTTCCAGTCTAACTGTGATAACTGGAGCTACCAGTAAGCCTCTGGGAAAGCAGCATTTTACCTAACAACAGCTGCTGTAAAGCACCTCAGTACCCAGTTGAGTCCGTAATCCTACCTGTGATCCTGCAAACCCTCCAGGACACTTGCATGTGCTCGAAATGTTATGAAACCACTTGTGGAACAAGGCTTTGAGGCAGAAGAAGCTTTAAGGAGTATGGGAGCGTGGCAGGACTTCCAGAGCCCTGAATCCCTTGGACTGGTAGGTGGAAGGTGGGCTGGATGTTTGTATCCCCCCAGTGACCACTCCTGTCACTCATTAGGGCTGAGTAGAAAAGAGTGGCAGTGAGTGCAGCGGGCTTCACCCGGCTGGAAACGTGAGATTCTTAGTTGGGTCCCCAGGCTTGTTAAATGGGCAGAACCTCCCACATCTTTGCTAGATGCAAGTCTTTTGCTGAGGCACTGAAAACTTAAATGTGGTGGGAGCACGGACTGAGTGCTTCAGAAAGCGCTGGGGGGGTTAGAGCAGCAGCAGGTGGAAAGCGTGGCCACGGGGATGGACCTGGTCTGGAGCTCATGACTTCAACTTGCGTGTTGATGTGTGAAACGGTGCTGCTGAAGTGCTTTCTGTCCCTGCCTCAGGGACGGACGAGTGGTTCACAAAGCATCTCCTGAACTGCTCCAGAACAAATCGGCAGGAAGCAGGCAACCCAGGAGTTGCTTCAGAAGCGCTCGGCTGACCTTGTGGTGGGATAGCAACCTCCAGCAGGGAGGCAGGCTGGTTGCAACAGACCCACTTAAACTTTCGCTTTTCTTTCTCTCGTTGGTCAGGCCTTGAGGTACTGCCAGTCGGCTGGGCTGTGGTAACTGTCCCGGATGCTCTTGGCCAGTAGCAGTGTGAGGCAATGGAGGTTAGCCAAATCCCTTTTGCTCTGGGCTAAACAAAGCTCCCTTATATATGTCACAGGGCAAGAGCACCTCTGTGGGAGGTAACCCAAGATCAGCTGAGAGGCAGTATTTTGTTAATCTGTGATAATGTGCCTGAACCATAATACTTGGGCTGTGCAGAGAGGAGTCTGAAAGATCGTGTTTCTGTGCTCCAGTGAGAAAGTGTAACTCTGAAAGGAGAGCCCTGCAGCTGTGAGACCGCAGGTATTGAGAGCTGATGGGAGCTCATCTCCCTGCTCCTCCACAGGCACTCTGGATGCTGGACCCCAAGGACATCGGCGAGTGGCAGCACGAGGAGTTCTACCGCTTCATAGCCCAGGCTTACGACAAGCCCCGCTACGTCCTGCACTACAAGACCGATGCTCCCCTCAACATCCGCAGCATCTTCTACGTGCCTGAGCAAGTACGTGCCCTTCTGTCCAGGGAACAGTGGGACATCTGCCCAGTTGCTCTGAAGGGGAGAGAACAGGAGAGCTCCTTAGGGAAAGGAGGCAGTTAAGGCTGCAGAATGGCAAGGAGGAATGTCCAGTGTAGCATCTCTGCAGTGGGCTGGGTGCCACGGGACATCGGTGGGGGTATGGAGCCATGACAGGAGCAGGGAGATGGCTCAGATAGGCTCCTAGGGAAGACAGCTGAGATTTCAACTCTCTTTAGGTTCATCACTGGTAGCGAAGACTACCGTGTGACCTGGTCAGCTGGTGCAGCCACAGAGATGCTGCAGCATAGTGTGCAGCTGGGCACCCTGCACAGTGCTGGTGTTACCCTTTGGTCTCTTTGTTCCTGCAGAAACCGTCCATGTTTGACATCAGCAGGGAACTGGGCTCCAGTGTTGCCCTCTACAGCCGCAAAATTCTCATCCAAACCAAAGCTGCAGACATCCTGCCTAAATGGCTGCGTTTTCTGAGAGGTATGTGCTGGGACCAGGAATAGCAGGCTGTGGACCATGGCTTCCCCAGGGGGTGAGGCGAGGGGCTGCCTTCCTGAGCCTGGCGCTCCTGTTTGCCTTGCTTTTCAAGGGTTGCTCTGTCTTCCAGGTGTTGTGGACAGTGAGGATATACCCCTGAACCTCAGCAGGGAGCTGCTGCAGGAGAGTGCCCTTATCAGGTAAGCAAGAGGTAGATCCTGTGGACTGCTGAGGCTCTTCCAGCTTCTTGCTGGTTGAGGAGGGGACATTGTGGGATAATTAGAGCGGCTTGGAGAGTCCTGGCATGTAAGTTACAGCATTTCCATCCTTGAGAATTTCTGTAGTCTATAAAGTGAGTTCTCGGCCATGCTGGTCACACTGAGATGTGGGAGCAGTGTCCTGTGTCACACAACCTGCTGCTGCCTGCTTGGGCCACGTGCCCCTCGTGCTCTAGGCTGCCTTTTGATATCTCTGATCTACAGCAATAACAGTGGATTTGCTATTTAAAGCGTCTGGTCTGCACCACCAAGTGGTTTGGCAAACAAAACCAAAGAGTAAGTTAGCTGTCAGTACTAGGAAGCAGGGCCATACTTTAGTGGCACCATTATTTATGTGTAGATCTTCATGCAGCACCTTGTGCCTCTTGTCCCCAGACTTCCTTCAAAGCTCCGCTGTGCTCACATACATTTGTCAAAAACTGAGTGCCAGCCAGCAGGGTTTTCCTTCGGTGCTGAGGCCCAGTGAAGCTGACTGCCAGCAGGACAGTCTCCTCTAAGAACCTTTTAGATCTGGCTTTGATTTTTCCTTACTTGCTGTCCTTCAAGTCCCCTCTCAAACATCTGCCATTGTTGGAACTTGAAGGAAGTATGAGTAGGCTCTTACTGCTTAGCACTGGTGCTGTTATCCTGCTAGATTTGATGGCTAACTTTGTATTCCACGGCTGGTGAAATGCCTGTGCCTTCGCTATAGTCATCAAATTAGCCCTGTCACTTCACAGTGGATTTTCAGGCCTTCAGAAGGGGTTCCTCCAAGAGTAACCCTTGTACAGCCGCTTCCTTCCCATGTTCAAGGGTAGCTGTGGGAGTGAGGCGGATGCCCTGTGCTGCAGCATCACTGCGTTACGAGTTCCTGAAGACTGGAGCTTCAGCGGTGCATTTGTACTACAGCTCTAGCTACCTCTCCAGCTCAAGAGCTGCTCTTGACTGAGATACAAAGAACAGATGTAGAGCCATGAGGGAAAGGAGACAGTGGGCCCAGAGCTGCTTCTTTGTCCTCAGGTTTGCAAATGCATCGCTAAAATATTGCACAGGGAGAGATGTTCACCTCACGTCTCTTGTATTGGTCTGGCATCTGTCTTAAAAAAGCCTTGTTCTTGCCACAGGAAGCTCCGAGATGTTTTGCAGAAGAGGTTGATCAAATTCTTCATTGACCAGAGCAAGAAGGACCCTGAGAAATATGCCAAATTCTTTGAGGACTACGGGGTGTTCATGAGAGAGGGGATCGTCACGATAGCAGAGCAGGATGTCAAGGTACCTGAAGTCCTGCAGCACTGCAGCTGATGGGAAAGATTAGTGGCTCCTGCTGTGGCCTGGGATGAGCAGGTCTGCTACTTCTCTGAATCTTACACACCCATAACTTGTGTTCCTGGGTCTAATGAGACCTACAGATTCTCTAGTGCCCAAACTCTTGCTCTTTCTGACCGGCTTCCCACTTAATTCGAGACACTGCAGAGTCTCTGCACCCACGCTGTGTTGTCAGCCCTCCCTGATGCAACATGAACTACAACAGGCAGTAAAGTAGGGCTTTCCCCTACTGTTGTCCTCTGCCTGGATTCCCATTTCCAGGAGAGCTTGACCTACATCTTGTCTAGGTCACTTTTCTGCCTCCTTAATATCTGGAGCAGGAAAGAAGGGACTCAGAATCCCCCGAGCCTTTTTGCAGGGCTGCAAACAGGTCTGCATGCTACGAAGGGAATTCTTGGGACTGGGAGCGGTCGGGTAGAGCTATAGTCACCTGCCTTCAGCTCACAGGAGCACATTTCTTCCAGGAGGACATAGCGAAGTTGCTACGTTACGAATCATCCGCCCTGCCCGCAGGCCAGCTGACCAGCCTGACCGACTATGCCTCTCGCATGAAGGCAGGGAGCAGAAACATCTACTACCTGTGTGCACCCAACCGGCACCTCGCTGAGCACTCCCCGTACTTTGAGGCCATGAAGAAGAAGGACATGGAGGTGGGTGAGCAGTGTGCTGTGGTCAGGGGAACACCCTCAGCTGTAGTCATCAGTGGTCAGGGCTCACCTGGATCTCAGAGCTGAGCAGGGCAGTGAGGCCTGTGATAGACCCCCTGCCTCTGCACTGTCTGCCCGGGCTCCCTCTGTCTCTGCTCAGACCAGCTACTGCAGCATGAGGCCAGGAAGGACCCATCACACGCTCTCTGCAGGCGGGTCGGTACTTGTGCAGACATCCAGTTCTGACATCTGTTTAATACCTTCGCTGAACCCCAGAACAGGAACCTAGGAGCTGCTGTGCAGGGCTGGTAATGGTGTTCTAGGTGTCCTCTGGGGGCAGGTGGCCCTTTCAGGACTGGAGTCAGTGCTGGCTGTCACTTTCCATGGGGCACCAGGACCCATGGCACAAAGCCCTCCAAGGGTTTGCTTTCATTTGGGGCCCTAAGCGATAGTCACCATGGGGCTGAACCTGCTAGTTTCCCTTGTGATGTTCTTGCTGGTTGGTGCGGAGGTGCCTTGGGAAGGAGGAAATGCTGTTACATCCCACACAATGTGTTATTGTCCCTTTTTTTTTTTTTTTTGGCACAGGTCCTGTTCTGCTATGAGCAATTCGATGAGCTGACGCTCCTGCATCTTCGGGAGTTTGACAAGAAGAAGCTGATCTCTGTGGAGACGGATATCGTTGTTGATCACTATAAGGAAGAGAAGTTTGAGGAGAGTCGCCCAGGTATCTTGGGGCTCCCCTGGCCCTTCCTGCTGCATGCAGTCCTGCCACCTCGTGCCACCCAGTGAGGGTACACCTCCTCAAGTGCTCTTGCAGCTCCTGAGCATGTGAGCAAGAGCACTCCTTTCCATCCTGCCATTCTCATGCTCTGAGGCAACTTGCAGATCCTTTTCATCTCATGTGATCAAAGGTTAAGCAGTTTGCTGATTTCAAAGGATGGCATGTCATACATGGATTTCCCATGATCTGAGTTGTAACAACACGCATGCATCTGGTGCCCTGGCACAGGCAGGCAGGCACTGGCAGAGCACGAGCCTCCCCTCTCTGGGTACAGCACAGTCTGGGATCATGTACCTAGGTGCTGAGTGGTGCTGCCTTCCCATTTCCACAAGAGAACAGATAAATGGCAGTATAAAATGGACTGAGCTCAGGAGCAAAGCTCACCATCCGTTGGCACGCTATAGATGCATGCTCAGATGTGCCCTCTTTCCCCTGCCAGCTGCGGAACGTCTGACAGAGAAAGAGGCTGAGGATCTGATGGCCTGGATGAGAAACGCCTTAGGCTCACGAGTCACTGGTGTTAAGGTAGGCATTCTGTGACGGGGTAACTGAGTACAGAAGATCCACGGAGGTACCAATCTAGGGAGGAAAGATGGTGATTGATTGGGGATCTGCGGCCATGGATTTTTCTTTGGATCCCGAGAGAAATCGTTCTTTGTGCCTCCTTTCTGTCGATAGTATGAATGCTGGCATTTGACATTTAGATGGACAGCATGGCAGCAGAAGATCCACATCTTAAGGCGTAATGAGCAAAGCCCATTTTACTAGTTCATGCTCTGGTTACCAGAAGAACAGGCTGGTGACTGTCTTGCCTGTGGACTAGAGAGGCTTATTGGCAAGGAGTGCTTTGAGTCCAGCTGCTGCCTGTGGACCAGCGGGGCCATTTGGGCCCCCGGCTTTCCTGCCAGTTTAGGCAGCTCCTGTGGGGTCAGGACGAATCGTGCAAGGGGTTGGTGTGGGTCTGTGCTGAGGAGGCCCTGAGTCCTTGAACACCCCCCACCTCTAACCCATGTGCCTTTCCCACCTCAGCACTCATCGCTGTTTTTGCCACAGGTGACTACACGGCTGGATACCCACCCTGCCATGATCACTGTGCTCGAGATGGGGGCTGCCCGCCACTTTCTTCGCATGCAGCAGCTGGCCAAGACCCAAGAGGAGCGTGCCCAGCTCCTGCAGCCCACCCTGGAGATCAACACTGGGTAAAGGGGAGCAATTCCAGTGCTAGGCCTGGGGCACTGCAGTCTTTCTGGGGTGGAAGCAGAGAGGAGACAATGTAATGCTCCCAATTAGCAGAGCCCTCCCCATTAAGTGCAGTAGGTGCCACAGTGCCTTAGTCTGAGGTTGTGTGGCACAGTTGATGTGAGCCACCCACCCACACTCTGTCCAGCCCTCTGAGGACAAACAGGTGTTATAGGGACAGGGCGGGAGAGAAGCCCCCAGAACAAGAGCGAGGAAGTTGGAGCTATTTTGGCCTTTAGGTAGAACATTTTCTGTCCCACATTGGCTTAGCTGCTCCTTCTGGAAATAAATTTCTCCCTGTGTCCAAAAATACCAAGTCTCGGTGTTGATCTCTCTCCCTCTTACAGGCATGCTCTGATTAAGAAGCTTAACGAGCTGAAGGACAGTCAGCCTGATCTGGCTCAGCTGCTGCTTGATCAGGTGAGAGCCAGGCCTTCTCCAGAAGCAGCACCATCCTCCCCAGAACCAGCTTGCAGACCACATGTGGCAGGGAACAGGGTGAAGCCCTTGTAAGGGGCAGGAATCCCCTCCTTCTCTGGTCCCCCTTTGGGTATTTCTTGTACTTGTGGTCCATGTGTTTTCCTACCAGATGGCCTAGAAGACGTGCTTGGTCTCAGCACACAAGTCCCGGAGAGTGACATTTGCTTCCTCCACGGCTCTCATCCAGCTTGCTCTTGCTGCTTATTTAATACTGTCTTCTCTTTTACAGATTTATGAGAATGCCATGATAGCAGCAGGACTGAATGAGGATCCCAGACCGATGGTGAACCGGCTGAACGAACTCCTCACCAAAATTCTGGAGAAAAACTGAGCCCCGGAAGACTGAAGGATGAACTCTGTGCTGATCTCTCTTTCCTTGAGTGCTGTTGCTCTGTCAGCTATTGCAGCATCTGCTTGCAGGGACTGGGCAGTGAGAGGTTCATGTGGCAGAGGGCCAGGGAGAACATGGGGGACTTTCAACCCTCACTGCACAGGGAGGAGCTGGTTGTAATTATTAGATAATGTCATCAACCTGTTCAAAGGGCGATGTTCTTAGTAGGAACAAAATCCAGAGGTCGCTGATAAAAAAAATATACCCAAATTTCTGACACAAGCCTGAAGAGCCTCATTTCATACTGTTTCTAGAAATGACCTTTCCCAAAACAGATGTTGGCAGCAAGATTCCCAGTTAGGTCTGTGAATATCCCCCCCATCCACTGAATCCCTGTGCACCATTGTGCTCCAAACAAGCACTGACAGAATTAATTTAAGAAATCTCCCACCTCTGACCAGGCAGGAGGAGTTTGCCGGCAGGGCGATAGATTGCTGCCATTAGCAGACACGGATACTGATGGTGGAACACGTCGGTACAATCCTGTGGCAGAAAAGATCACCGAGCTGCTGGATAATTGAGTTCATCCTGGTCTTGCTGTGGAGAGAGGGAAGTAACCGGGAACCAGCTTTCCAATGTGTGGCTTTCTGGAGAGTCTCCAGGGCTTTTTGCCTCCTCTGTGGGATAAACTGCATGTCTAGCTGATCTGTATTTATGTTAAATAAATTCCTTTTCCAGACCCCTTCACTCTTCTCTCTTCCCCTTACTTTGTTGGTCTTTGTGTTTTCCAGCTGGTGATTTGTTGGTGGTTCTCTCTTCAGATGCTTCTTGGTTCTTCAGGGCATCAAGCACTGGACAGTGATGGGAAGAGAGGGCTGTGAAAACAGTAGGCAGTCGCAGAGAGTGTGGAGGGAAAACAGGAGAATCCGCAGCCATGAACCCTGTTAGCCGTGTCTTCGAAAATGGAGTTTAGCCCTTTGAATCCTTTCTAAGAGCAGCGTCTGTTCAGCAGAAGAGGTCTTTGTAACAGAAGATGTCACACGAGATTGCTCTCTGTGCGTCTGGTTTACTCCATGCAAACTGCTTTACAGGAATTCTTTCCCCTGCTTACTGGCGGCTCTGAGTCAGCCGTGATATTTGTTTAGCTTATCTTTAAATTGCCAGGTCAAGATTCTAGAAGTGGGTTTAGTTAACTGTTTGGATGCTCTGCTGGCCGGGCCAACCTCCAGCTCTTTCCCTGAACACTGTGAGCTCCAATAAGCTAAAGGAAGACTGAGTGTGCAGAGAGGAATGAGCAGGGCCTGCTGCATGGGGTACCATTTTAGAAGTTTTATTAACATCACCTAAATTTCATTTTTTATTCAGATGCAGAAGAAGAACTAACGTGACAGTTTAGGGGGTGTTGAGAAGAAGAAGGAGCCACCTTCTACATCCCTAGGGCAGCTACGTAGCTCAGCTAGAGGCCACAGGTCTTGGTCCAGCTCCTGGTAAGATATGGGCGGCATCTTTTGATTATGCTGGGATTCCTTGATTGTGAAATAATGAAATACCCTTAAATTGTCCATACTCAACAGATTAGAGGAGGAAGCCGGCAGCTGAGCTGGCACAGGTAAACGTGCATAAGGTTTTGCTCCTGGAAGTAGACAATGAGTGTGGAGTTCAGCTGTACGCTTTGGAGGCTGGGCATAATTTCTGTCTTCCAAGGAGATCTAAGATCCTTTGCCATCAAAATTGTCATAAATACGCAGGGAAAATTACTAGATGCTATACATGGATGTGCAGAGCCTTGCAGGTCACTTGAAAGGAGCAATATGGCGTGGCCGCTTCACAAGGCAGGGTGTTTCATGAACGCAGAATGAAGAAATTAAAACCTTTGGTGATGTTCTGATGTTAACAGTCCAGCAGGTGAGTGCAGTAGCCTTGAGCTGGTCACCTGGTGCTCGCTGATAAAGTGCCTAAAAATAGTATCGTTGATAGAATGCCTGAGCTGGAGCTGGATGCTAGTCTATAAATTTCAATGTGAGAAGCGGAGCTTGCTGTGAGACAGTTGTGAACTGTCCAACACATCTTTAACCTCTCCAGTCTTGGGAATCCTTCGGGAATCCCAGCAGTCCTCGAGGTGCTAATTTTTTTGCTGTGAGAGATTTCTGACTAAAAGATCAAATAAGATTTCTATTACTGGAGGGTGAACCTACCCTTTGTCACTGTACCCGTCAAACACGGTGGGAGGTAGCGATAGTCCTGGGAGCCCGTATGAAGCAAGGAGCAGTAGCAGCAGGATCAGGAGGGTGCTTTGACCCAAATCTCACTTAGTTGACCGTGCTGCTTTGTCTGATGCTTTGTCTAAGCTTCCTCACTGCATGCACCAGCAGCCTCTCTTGATCCTCGCCTCTCGCACTCAGCTTTCCCTTTTATTTTGCAAAGATCTGCAGAGAGTGCTGGTGCATGAAGATTTTATGTGTGGCTAACAACAGATCCTAGTGGAAAAGGGGGACGTATGGCATCACATTGATGAGCACAAACTGAAGTGCCGATAGGAATCCAGGCAAAGGGCTCGAAAGCCAGCCTGTGGATGACTTTGGCTCTGAAGGGGCCTCCATGGAACGCAACAGAGGCTCTTCGGTAAACAAGCAGTGTAAAGGATGAGTTGCTTCAAACGTGATGGTAAAAGGGAGGCATGGGAAGCTAGTTAGAGCCTGGTTTTTCACTTTCTGTACATCCTTAAAACATGCTGTGCAGGCAGAGAAGGCTTGTATGGATCTTGCATCAGAACTTCAGTGCTGTTTGTAGTGGTGAAGCTGCAGTTGTGCGCTTCCAGCTCCCATCGTCTCCACTCAGGTACTAAATTACTCATCCTCAAGTGTTGTATCACTAACTAGTTTCCATCTGGCTTGTGCTCTTCCTGCCATGAGAGTAGTGCCCCCTGATTTTTCTAGCATACTGAGGTGAACAAAGAGTTCCGAGAGCGTGCAATTTGTGGGAATGGCGCTGTGAAGCGCCCGGTATGGGCTGGTTGTGTCTTCCTGCGTTTGCTCTACCAAATTTCCCCATGGGTTAGAACTGGGGATCTCTGACCTGAAGAATCTCAAGGAGCTTACTTGTTTTCCTGGCTGTAAAGCAATGCTGAACCCTGCTTTGCATAGAAAATTCATCTATAGGGTTTGATATTTTTTTTTTTTTACTGGGACCTTATTTACTGCTGCCTGTCTCTTTTTTTCTTGTTGATTTTTGGGGGATTTTTTTGTGCAGAAGTGGCTTTGAGCATGGGTTGGATTCTTTCTTTCTGCAAGTTAAACTTTGTGTGCTGACAAACTGTTGGTGATAAACAGTGTGGCCTTCCCTCCTGCTCTGCCCGGGCTCATCAGCTGTGGAGTCAAACCTATATCCTCCAGGGCAGAAGATGGAAAATATTTATAGGCAGTGAAATCCAGTTTGAAAGGACATTCCTGAGACCTCGTGCTTTTTAACTTGGACAGAATCCCTCTCACGTCTGGCTCAGGACCTTGAAACTGGACCGGCCCATAAAGTAGTTCACTGGGCCAGATTGAGAACAGAGTTTTCTCTCGTCCAGACTTCCTGCTGAGACTATCGAGAGCGTCTTGGGTAGGCTCCAGGTCTATGATTTATGGACGAACCACAGGCCAGGAATCTGCAATCTAAGCTCCTTGAGCAGCAACTGTTTAAAACATTATGGGGGAAAAATGGCCACTGTTCCCAAAAGAAGAAAACTCACGAGCTATTAATAATGTTTAGCACTTCTGTAGTGCCTCACAGTCCTCCTGCCCTCCTTGTGAAGTAAGTCAGAATTATTCTCATTCTACAAATAAGGTCTGCATGGAGCTTAAGTACATTTCCCTACAAAACGCAGTGAATGTGTGTTAGGGACACGGCCCAGGAGTCAAGAATCCCAGCACGAAGTGAAACAAAATCTCCCCCAAGATCCGGAGGCATAAAGACAAGTGCCTGCTGGGTCTGGAGGAGGCAATCAACACTAACGTAACAGCAGCTTGGAGAGCATCTCTGCCCTGTACCCTGTTCATTTGGAAATCCTTCCCAGGGCAGTTCTGCTCTGCCCAAACCCCATCCGGTGACATCACATGCTTTTCCAGTAACCCCCAGGTTCAAAAATTCCTGGGATTGCAGAGAAGACCTGGAAGCTTGGCTGCTTACTGGAATTACGCTGCACAAAGTCCTTTTCAGCTGGTTGTCTCCCCTATTGCTTGGGAAGAAGAGGATGGCATGCTAAAAACCTGTCTTGCTATCTTCCTCTGCCCAGCACGGCTCCCCTCCTGACACTTCTGGAGCGGGTTGAACACGGGTTTTCCTTTTCTTTCATCAGCAGGAAGCTTTCCTTCCGGGGAGGGGGGGGGAGTAATTTCTTCTCCCTCTGCAAACAGAATCATCTTTTGTTTCTCCTTTACCTCCTTCTTTACACTTAACCCCCGTCTTCTCTAGAAGGCTTAGCAGCCAATGCTGCGGTTAGAGCACAGTCCAGGCCAAGAGGGCGGCTCATCCGCCTGGGCAGTCATTTTCCCGTTCTCAGCCATGACAGAGGGATGCTCCTTGGTGCTCTGTCCCACTGTCAGACCTGGAGCCCCTTCCAGCAAGAATTTTTATCTCAAATCACAAGCTCCTTCCCATCGGACTCCTCCTGGAAAGAGTCTGGAGTGCGAACAGGTGGGAATGGGTAAAAAAACCTCTGCCATCAGTCCTGGTTTAAATGGAATAGCTGGCAGGAGAGCAGGGACCAAAGGCTTCTGTAAGTACTTAAATTTGTAAGGACTCCTGATTGTCTCATTGCTGTTGATCTATTTACAGCAGCAGGAAGGATGAAAAATCGGTGAAAGAAGCAGAGTTTCCTCTTCTAAAACCTACATGGCAAAAGATATTGTAATGAATCGTCCATTAAATGTATCTGTCCCGACTTTATTCCAAACGTCAGGATATGATCTGCAAGGGATTTGGGATCAGGTAATAGCACTTAACGACGAAGCAGTCTGTGGAGCCAAGCAAAGCTTGGTTCTCCTTTTGCAGCCTGAGTAAATGAGGGGTAATTGGGGTTAAAACCTGATCCAGAAGTCAGTCAGTAAGTAAATCCTTCATGGAACTGTCCCAAATTAAACCCTTAGAAACTCAGGAAGTCAGAGCTGTGACAGGAGGCGGAGGGAGATTCAACGCTAGTTTTGTTTCGCTAATGTATCTCAATTCCTGGGCTTGTTCTGTCTCAAGTGGTTTAGCAGATATTTTAAAAAAAACAAGTGTTCTAAGTTAGCTTGCAATATGCCTCAAGAAATCAAAGGATATGGATTTTTTTTTTAGTTGGGTACTGTATTTTTAATGAGTTTAGAGATTCTAAGCGTGTTTAATGCCCAGTTTCCTTACTGAATGATGGTGATTCTTCTTGGAAATGATAATTCATTTCACCTCCCAGGAGAACAAGACAAATGTTGGTGTATAACAAGTTAATTTGACATGCACGCTCCAGCTCGTGCTGTGTGACTTACTGAATGGAAACAGGCATATTTTCCTGGCAGGCTTACAAGAGGAGATGGATACAGTGGCATGCACCATCCCTAAATGCACACTTTAGGGGAAACCAAACCAAACCCGCTCCCGAGGAAAATTCTGCATTGTTGCTTGTTTTGCCCTTTTGAGAGACTCCGTGCATTGAGTATTGTGCTGAGCTCTGGCATCCAGCATGGCCAAAGTCCACCAGAAGGGCAGATTAACGTGATAAATTAATGCAAACCCTAAACTTTCCTCATTGGAATTGGCCTCCATGGCTGCTGCTCTGCTCGCTGCTGACCTGGATTGAATCAATTTGTATCGAAAGCTTTAAAAATGGTAATCTGGAGTTGCCAAAGAGCCACCAGCGTTACAAGTCTTAACGTGGATCTGTGGATCTGCCCATCAGACTGAGCAGAGATAACAAAGTGAAACACAAGTTTTGAGAAATGCTGACTGTAGCACACTGGGGGATAAATATGTATACATGTATATAATTCATAATGTGTGCATTCATAGATATGTAGAAAAACATATTTACATATTTACTATAAATAACCATTGCACGGTGAATTCAAGCGCAGTTATTTTAAAAACATTTTAGTGTTGGCAATAGCGTCCACACGTTCCATAATCGTCTTTTTCTGCAGAGGCAGCTCAAAACCAAAGTGTGATAGTAAATATCCTGTCTTTCACAACGCCTATCGAAGCGTTGCTATTTCAGGGACCTGCCTGCACCTATTACAGTCGTAATTCATGGGAGAGTACCGCCAGCATGCATTAAATTAAGCCAAAATTTTCATATTAGAGTCTAAAGCACTGGGGCCCTATGCCAGCTCTGATATGGAGCGGTTTCCTGGTGGGGGAAAAAAAATTAATTATTAAAAAATTGCTAGCAAAAGTCCAGTAGGTCTACATGGAGAATCAGATAGTCTGTCTCAGATCAGCTGCCCGATTTTGGGAGAGGTGCTTCTCCTCTCTATACCTGTAATGGTGGCTGTGTCTTCCAGCTGATGTTGGGTGCAAATAGAGCCTGCTGCAGCAACCATGTCCTTGTAGCCTTTAGGAATGGCTTGGAGGCCTTGAAACGTCCTGGCAAAATAGATGCCCGTTTGTTAGCCAGTACGCACTGTTAAATGTCGGTGCTTTTGAACCCATCTGTATTGGAAAGACCACAATTCCTTTGGCTCTTTTCAACCCAGACTTTTAAAAGGCTATGTTTACACACATCAGCAAGGCTCAGGGTGTTTGCGGTCCTCGCGTTAAGCTTGGCAAGCTCTAAAGGATTCAGGTGACGAAAATGCAGATGCTTGTGTGTTACGTCTTTCATGGTTCTCGGGGGCCCTTTTGCTTTGGTGCCTTCAGCACTTTTGGAATAGAAAAGTGCATTTGACTACATGAAATGCAGAAGAGCTGGAGGCCGCAGCGTTGCCTGGCAGCCACGATGAGGAGGCTGGTCTGGCTGAAGGCACGCGTTTGCTGTGTTCAGCGTTGCTCTGGTCGCCGACAGACGGTTTCCCCGCCTGCAGCTGTGTGACAGGGTTTGTAGGCTGTCTGGTGCCTTGCGGAGATGCCCCTCTGAGTCCTCCCAGTTACTCTTAAATATTTGGTGCTTTTGAATTCAGTTTGAATTTAGGGTATCATGGTACTGTGACTTGGCTTAGTCGTCCTTGTGGAACCAATGCGGCATCTCGGTACCTCATAACCGGAGTATTTTTCAGTCTGTTTGTGCAATGTGCGCTTGCAAGTTCTTGCAGGATTTTCTTCAGAGTGCTTCTAATTCCCGTAAGTGTAGCAACTTGAGAAAGAACTTGAATAAACTAGCAGGAGTGTTGAAAGACACAAACCAAAGGATTTCTTCATATTTTTTGGGGTTCTCATACTGGCATGGGCACATTACATCTCCTGGGGAGAGTTGCTGCAGAAAATACCCCCATCAGTCCTGCCAAAATAACCAAGGGCACTGATTCTTTGCTTAAAATTCAAGGGTTTCCTGCTAAAAATTGTTTGAAATTAGCATGGGTTAAAAGTTAAATTGCTCTGCTGGAAGTGCAAAAGCATGGTGCCTCAGGAGCCTGTTCCATTTGAAAAGTTGTAGTTAATGATTTTCCTATAAGCTCTCCAAACAGGCAATGCCATGACAGCGTCAGTTTCTTCTGGTGATGTCAAATTATATGGATCAAGGTATAATTATAGGCAAGTAAATGTTATGTGAAGGAGCCATCATATTGCTCACAGTTAGAGGTAGTGCTTTGTCTTTGCTAGTAAAATGCTTATCTTGATAAATAGGAACGTCAGCCCCAGCGTCTTCTGCGTGCCGTGAAACCTCTCCCCTCTGCCTCTTGGCCTGTCAAGAAGTCTTACCCAGGAGTGATTTTGGTTCTTGCATCCATAACCAAGTGTTGAGAAAGAAATCCTGATTTCAACACAAATCGTGCAGTCAAAATGCAAATCCAGTGCATGAAACCCCCCACACCTCCCGCATCGCTGGTGATTTTATACCTGCAGCTTTTTGGCTACAATTAACTATTCCTTTGGAGGAAACGACTGTTGATCCCGACTCTGAGTTCATGTTCAGTGTGAGGTGTCTAAGCCTGAACTGAATGTCATGGAAAAATGGCATCCATTTTCCTGTTCAACCCCAGGTAGTAAGAAGTATGAAATAAAAAGGCAATGCCCTTTTTTTTGACAGATAAGCTCGGTAAAAGCTTGAGCTATGTAACTGCTCACTTTGGAATCTCAGTACTTCTGTTAGTTGCCGTACGACAACAGCATTCGTTGTAACCCCACAGCACTGCAAGGGGCTTTAGCTGCAGCTCAGCAGCCTTAGGGTTTAAACGTGAAGACGAGCGACTTTAAATGCCAGCTCTGTGCTCATGAACAGGCGCTATGTCTTTCTCTCCCTCTTTCCAACTTTTATTTTTCTACATAGAAGTACTGAGGTAGATTCCAATTCTTTAAAAATATTAATAAGCAATGCTATGCTGTATGCTTTCCTCTGCCGGGGGTATGGTTTAGTCACCGAGGTGACAGTCGGAGCCGAGGTCCTCCGGCCTTTTACGTTCGCTGGGGCTGGGGCCGGGCTCGGCTGAGGCCCGGACGCGCTGCAAGGCCGGGGCCGCCGCCGCTTCCCCTGGAGCACGGCCGCCCCCGGTGGCTGCCGGACTGCCCGCCGCAGGCCAGGCTCGCCTCAGGAGGCGCCGCTGCCCGCCCGGGTGGAGGCTCCCGGCCGTTCCCGCGAGGCGAGGAGGAGCGGGGAGCGGCCCCGCGTCGTCCCCGCCCCCGCTGACGAGGCGAGCGGCCACCGCCGGGCCCCGCCGAGGGGGCAACAAGAACGGGAACCGGGCCTTGGGGGGGGGGGTCACCATAGCAACCAGTGGCGGGAAGCCCATGCGCATGCGCGGGGGGGGCGGCCCGCCGCGCGCGGCGGCGGCGGCGGGGAGCGGTGGGAGCCCGTGCCGCGGCGGAGAGGTCAGCGGCGGGCCGGGCCGGGGCGGCGGGCCGAGCGGGCGGGGCAGCCCTGTCACAGCGGCGGCCGTGCGAGCCGTGGCGGCGGCGGGCGGACGGGCGGGCGGGGTGACGTCATGACGCCGGCGCCACGGGCGCGGCGCCACCTGCTGGCGGGGAGGCGGTGGCGTCGAATGTTGGGGCTGGCGTCACCCCTTGGTGTGCAACGTAATCCGCACGAGGATGCGACGTCGGTGGCGGGGCGTCATCCCCCTGAGGAGCGGGGGGAGGGTCCCTCGTGCGGAACCCTCAGGCGCGAGCCACCGGGCCTGGTCGCCACCGGCCTCCCCGGGGCTTGGAGCCTGAGGCGAGCCCCGGTGTTGGCCCTGAGGGGCCTGTCACAGTTGCAGCTGGGAGCAGAGTCCTTGGGGCACTGCTGAGCGTGGCCTTGAAGCACTGACACGTTAAGGGACCTGAGGTTGGGTAGGTCGTTGCTGCGCCACAGCTGTTGGGTAGAGCAAAGCCGCCAGCCTTGACGTTAACATGGCATCAAAAGCAAAAATTCAGTGGAAAAGCAAAGGCCAAGATGTTCGGTGGAAGGCCTGGTGATGAGGGCGTCGGAGTGTAAGCTTGCACTGACTGCTAGGAAGATCAGTTAAACTCTGCTTAATGTGTCCAGTGGAAGGCTTGGTGACGAGGGCGTCGGGAGTTTAAGCATGCGCTGACTGCTAGGAAGATCAATTAAACTCTGCTTAATGTGTCCAGTCTCAAAGCAAACTTCTTTCAAGCAGTGTTATCAGGGCAAGCAATTCTGAGGAGTCTGCTGGCCACTTTGTGAAGCGAGGTGGAATTTTATCTTTCTTTTCCAGGCTTGGGGGCATGGGGAACAGCGTATGGGCCCGCCCTGAGGGGCAACAGTGGGTGTCAGCTGTTTTACTGATGCTCTGTCTCTGATCCTGCAGATACACAGGTGCTTCTTGTAACCATGTAGTTTTTAAATAAAGCAGAAATGAAGCATTTGCTGGGGAAAAACATGTTATTTGGACTAAATAGTTTGACTCTAGTAAAACCCAAAGGCAGTAACATTGACTGATGCTCCCCGTCTTTTGGCCCCTGTATAAACTCTAAAAAAATTGCAGGTTGGGTACAGTCATTGTTTTAACTACAAAAAAAAGACCCTTGTGTGGTTAGCTTTCATATCTACTTAAGAATCTGTTCTTCATCTACCCCCTGGTTCCTCTTCGCTCCTTTGATTTAGCTGTTTGAATTAAAACAGTCTTCTGGATAGCCAGAAGTCATTTTAGTGCTTTACGCTGTCAGAGACAGACTGGAAACAGAAACTTTATCGTAAGCTTTACGTTTGGAAGAAAATAGACCTCGAGTTCTTTTGAGAGTTTTGTTTTTCCCACTGGGTCAATTTTCATTACAGTTTTTTGCCCAAAGAAGCTGTCAAAAGGGTAGAAAATAGCAATTTAAACAGTATGGTTGGCACATTATTGTATGCTAGTGAAACTCAAACTACACTTCAGCATCCTCAGCTGAATTCAAGGCCCTTGTCCAGAGTTTGTAGAAAGAATTTTCCGGAAAGCTAATCACAGATAAGTTGACATCATTGTCTGAGAGCTGACCTCTTGCAGTTATTGTAGTCGTTGGTGGAAGATACACATTTATGAATCCCTGAGATCATTGGTATGATACCAGAGTTTCCCAGAGCACTCACAGCAAGTCTATAGGTAACAATATATTTGGATATTGAGAAGGCGAAGGAACTAAGTTAATAAAAGGAGAAGATATTTTAATAGGAAGAAATTTAAAAATACATTTTCATAACAGTGAACCAAGCCTGTTTATGATGGACGCTGGAGTGTGGAGAACAGATATGACAGCATGGGAACATCGTAAAGCAACATATTAACAAAGTAGTATGTTGTGTGTTTTACTGTAGGTCTTAACTGTGATTTTTGCCGAGAAGAGAGCACGTTACTCATTGTTACAAATGAATGAAATGTTAGTGTAAAAGATGCGTTATTAGATCACCTGTAGAAATCCATTATGAGTTTGGTCACCTTTTCGAAGCAAGCGTCTTTCTATTTGAATGTAGTGAAATCAAGATACTGTGTTAAATTTCACTTTTTATTTGGCTTTTGTGATGATAAGCTTTGACATAATCACAAATCAGAAGCTACGCTTTTTGGGGGAAAAAATAGTATTGGTAGAACTTACGTTGTTTTAAGTGAACATGCCCTTTAGAAAACAGTGTCTTCCTGGAGAGAAATGGCTTGAGTATTTCACATTAAAGTGTTCTTATTTGTCTTTATATTCACTTTTTCATTAATTATTCAGTTGATTTTCTTGCCACAAGCATCCGTAACGCTGATTGCTCCATTCTCGATCTGCAAAATGATGGCATTGTTTGACATGGCCAGAATTATCCATCTCTGAGTTTGGAAGGGTGATGGGCTGGGTAAGGCTTTGCACTGGCTACTGAAAGGCAGGTTGAAACAGCACCCTTCCTAAAGCTGTGTGCCGCTGGCGCTCCGTGACCTGTGGGCAGTGTGTCCCCTTTTGAACAAATCGTGCTGTAGGTTCACTGTAACAATTCCACCACTATAAAGGAAATTAACCTCTTTACAGTATACATATCAGTATGGCCACAGACTCCTACAAGGACCTGCCATTGTTCTGATTATCCGTCCCGACTCCTAACTCTTTCGTAGTCATTGCTTTCCTTAGACTTACCCATCCTGCAAGTATGGCCTTGTCCCAAAGCGATGACTTTGTGCTAGTTTACCACGTGGTTTGCATGCTTCTGCCTCTGTCATCAACACTGCCTAACGGTTCCTTTCCCTGCATCATCAGACAGCTTCATCAGTGGTGGTTTATGTCTCCTAACTCATTTCCTAAGTCTAAGTAATTGAAGACAAGATAGGCAGAGAGTTAATCACTGTGGGTTGGTACCAGAAACATATGTCCTCACTGACTGCTGTTTGCACTTGCATTTTGAAATCTATCTAGCTACATTCTAATAATTTTAAATGTGTTGTATTGATTTTGTATGATTTTAATTAACCATTTTGTCCCTCGATACCTCTTTAATGGTTTACAAAAGAATTACACCTCTGTTAACACACAGAGGACTCATTAAAAAGGTATTAGCTTAGCATAGGAGATCTTGGTTTTCATAAGACTGTGTTGATGGTTGTTAATTTTATTATCCATCTTCATTCATCAATTCCCATAGAAGCCATTTCTTTAACCCCCTGGCGTTGATCTCAGTCTGAGAGATGGGTGTTTACTTGCTAATTGTCCTTTTTGAAAAATCACAGTGACTTCTGCTTGCAAATGATCTGATCCTGTTGGCAGAAATACCTCCACATAGCTGCTGTTCAGTACGCTTTGGATTATTGCTAGAATAGGCTACTTTCATCAGCATCATGGGATGGATATTAAAAGAATGTTTAGTTCTGCATATTCTCGGTATTAACAGTTTTACAGATTGTTTTATGATGATCTAGCAGCCTCGGTAGGTTTTCCTTTTTTGGTTTTGAGGTACATCAAAAGATCTTCTTGAAAGTCCTTAACTTTTCTGACCAGAAAACTAATCTTATGTAATTTTACCTCCCTCTCATTTTAATACAATTCCCTGTTTATATTCAGTGCTCTCCAATTCCCTTATCATGATGTTATTTTACATATTTGTTTTTATTATTACTCTGATTACTTTTCCTTCTCTGAAAACCAAATTAGGTTTTAATAAGTATTGTTCTCTTTATTGATTTTGGGGGCCTCTAGTGAAATGTTTTTATTCAGTCCTTAATTCTCAATTGTAGTTTTGTGTTTAAATTAATGATTTTTTATTGTTTTCAGTCAAATCAAATAAGCATTTTTGAAACACTAGCTGCATATATTTCTGATTCGTATGCTACTGTGTTTGCATACAAGCCACGAGCATTTGCACCTGAGGAACCGTTAGACTTTATTTTTATGTTCACTTCCCCTTTATCCTTCCAGAAGAGGTATAAAGTAAGAATTTTCTATTTCGGTGAAGTGCTTTATAAAGGTAAGGTTAGTTTCGACAGCGTTTGAAAGATAGAAGGGCATTTTGTCATGTAAGTAGTGATTTAAAATTCATATCTGGAATGTGGTAGATTTTTTACTGGCTATAAAATGCTTTACCATATGTACAAGGTGTTAGCAGGGGGAGGTGTAGTCTTCAAAAGAAATGTGAGCACGGTGCTCTGACAGGATATCAGGTAATGTAAGTGGGTAGTGTCAGGTAGACATCAATACTGGTCGTTGCTAAGATTGCTCGTTAGAATTTGATTATGATTTTTATAACTATTATCTCCTAGACTTGAGTTCATTTGTCCTTTCCTGTATTTCCACGTCAGGTTTTGTTTTCCTTTTCTGGCACAGGAAGCTGGCAAGAGACCAGGACAAGAGGGTTGGTACCTGACTTTGAATTCCTGTTCTGCACTTACATTTGTTCTCTCCTCATAGAACAAGCGCTGTTGTCCATGTTAATTTATTTGCACTTCTTCAAACACAGAAACCCTGCACTGTACAGATCTAGTGTTGTGTCTTTGTAGTGTCAGTGATCAAGGTATTGGTTAGTGTAGGAACCTGGAGAGAACAGGCTCTAGTGAAGAGAGTCTCTAAAAGTTTGGAGGGTAATACACTTTTTCAGAAGTTATGCTGTTGATGTGTAGGTTCTTCTCCATCAGGAACCTGTAGGAAGATTTTTTTGTTACAGGATTTGGTCTGGAATAATCCCTAGGGACCGCCTTCTGGTGTGGTTTCCAGAACAAACACTAGAGAAATTCTTTCCCTTTGCAGTATTTGGACTGGCTTGATTGAAAGCTTTGCTACCAACCTTCAGATTTTCAGGCCGCAACTTTCAAAAAAGGAGAAGGGGAGTGGGGCGATAAAACTTTCAGTGCCAACATAACAGCGTGCATCCCATCATCCTGTCCGCTGTCAACATGCTGTAATTAGCAGCCTAGGTTCACACGGGCCCTGGCAATTGACTCATTTCTGAAGACTGAGGTGATATCAGTCACTTTAATCCCATTCTTTGACTTTTCCTTAAGTTCTGGCCTGCCTTACAGGACTGTCAGGACCACTCCTATGTTGATTTTGCTGGTGGAGGAAGCGGGAGAAGGTGCTCAGCCGAGAAAAGTGCCACCCTTCCTGCAGCAACCCACTCTGCCTGGCACGCAGAGCACAGCCTCGCTCCATGTTTCCTGTCTAGTGGAGACGGGTGCTGCACACTCAGCACCGTGTGTTCCTACACCCAGTTAGGGATGCTCCCACTGTTTCACTGGTGGAGATGGCAGAGAGAGGATCCGTCTGCAGAATGGGGTGATTTGTACTTTTACCACAAGGAAATGGCATGTATGAAAAAAAATTCAGAATACTTTTTGCTTCGCTTTCTAGTGTTAAATAATCCCACTTCCCCTAGTATTTCTTGTGGAACCCAGGAAATTGCTCCCGAGGTAGCATGGCACTTTCCTTTTTTTTTTGAAGATAAACAGTCAGGCTTTCTGTAAAGGTAAGTAATTGAGGAGGATATGTACTGAGGCAGCACTGTGGGGGTCGAGAGGGGAGAAGGTATCTACTGGGTACAAGTTGTTGAGGCCTACTTAGCACTGATCTACGCTTTCTAGCCACAATGATGACATATTCTTGGAGATTGAAATGGCATGAGAATTGTTCCTGGAACAAATAGACAGTTTAAAGAGACAGGTGAGCAGGCCCAGATGTTGTATATTTGAGAGCTCAGAAGAGATAGTGTCACATGGCTGGACTGCTGGTAGAAATACGCTTTCAGTTGTTAAAAGAGAAGCTGCTCTGGAAGGTGGGAGGGTAGCAGATGTTTTACCTGTTGGTTTGGTTGGGGGTTTTTTTTAAGGGGGGTTCTATGATTGATCTAATTAATACAAGGCAGTAAGTCTTTTATATGTACCTACTAAACTGGTTGAAATGATCATCAAGTTACTTGTAGATATCTGTCATTATATATTTTTAACCCGGTAGCATCTTACCAACATGGTAGCCTAGTTTCTCCAGTAGACTGTCTCTCAGTAGTTCAATGGAGTGGTTTGAATTTGTCAACAAATCGGGAAGTAAAGAACGGATTAATGTAGCTTGCTCAGAAATCCTTTGAGGGGGGAGTGGGGTAAAGAATTATGAATGGTAAACTATCTGAGAGAGGAAACTGGCTGAAAGGTAGCAAAGAGCATCCAAGGGTTCGTTCTGAATCCGCCTCAGTGTGTGCCTGGGTCCCACTGGGCAGTGACACAGCTTTTTCAGCTCAGTCGAGATCAGAGGTGATTCCAGCAGACTGGATATAAGGAGGAAATTCTTTACAACGAGGGTGGTGAAACACTGGAACGGGTTGCCCAGAGAGGTGGTGGAGGCCCCATCCCTGGGAACATTCAAGGCCAGGTTGGATGGGGCTCTGAGCAACCTGATCTAGTTAGTGGTGTCCCTGCTCACTGCAGGGGGGTTGGACTAGATGACCTCTAGGGGTCCCTTCCAACCCAAAACATTCTATGATTCTATGATTCTATGATTCTGAGCTGCAGGTAGCGCAGTAGATCATGAACTTCAGTGGGGAGGAGTGTAAAGTAGAGCATGGAGGTGGAAAAAGAGATGAATCGTATGGAACACCTTAATGATATCGGATACTGAAAGAGCCCTGGGCATCTCTGTTCAGGGAAAACCTTTGCTCAACAACCAGGTGCTTTCAAAACAAAGCAGAGAAGATGTTAGGATCTGCAAAGCCTGGATGGGGAAGGGATGCGAACAACATAAAACTTCTTCATCAGCAGTCTGCTGTCGGCAGTACTGGTCAACGTGTCTCAGAAAAAGCAATGGGGAGTGAAAGGAGGTCCAGGGAATATTGATGGAGGTTATGAAGGGCCAGGAAAGATTCCCCTAGGAAGAGAGAAGACTGGGACTCTTAGAGCACAGACACTGACACATATGATACATATAATTTAATAAAATACTGAGTGGTCTAAAGAGAGTGGATTTGGAGCTTCTGTCCTCCTTTTCTCAACAGCAGGCAGTTGGTGAAGTGCAAAAGCAGCAAATTGAGAACTGATGAAAATGGATACTTTCTCTTGGAGCTTTTCGGTTAAACCAGGGAACTCAATTCAGTAGATGCCTGTGAGCCTAAAAATGTCAGGATCAAAAAGGTGAGGGTTTTACATGGCTGGAGGGTTATGATAGTAACATGGGTGGATTTCTGTAAGAATTAACTGCTGTGGTTCCGGTTTCAAGAAAGTTACCAGGAAACAAAATTAGTGCCAAATGGAAAAGGCAAGGAAGGGCTATTTGTAGGATCATAGGATAACTCAGGCTAGAAGTGACCTCAGGAGGTCTCTAGTCCCAGTGTCCTGCTCAAAGCAGGGTCAGCAATGGAGTCAGACCAGGTTCCTCAGGGCTTTATCCAGTCTGTCTGACCTGTTCTGCCTTCTGAAGGGTTCTGGGCTTTTTCTGCAGGCGGCGTGCGGGACACAGTGCTGAGCTGAGCTGACCCTGAGCAATACATCTAACTCACCTACATATTTCAGGCACACAGGTCAATGGAAGTGGCAGAACTTAGCATCATTAGAACATGTGCTGTTGCTGTCTCCCTCCCCCTGCAGATTGGAACTTGAGCAAAAAGAGCAGTCAGTACAAAACACAGAAAATCTAACCTTTTCCTTCCATTTTCCAGGTTCCGTCTTTCACTCTTATTGGTCCTGCTTTGTACCATTTTGCTGATCCATGTTTACTTGAAGGACACAGCTGGGCTATAGATTTGGCATCTGAGTGGATAGGTAAGTGCTGCTGTTTATTTTATTTGACCAGCTTTGTGATCTGTTGAGTCCTAAAATCTTCCAAAATGAATTGAATACTATACTGAAAGAAATTCTTTTCAAAGCCATTACTTTTTGAGCTTTACAAACTGGTGCCAAAGCTGGCTCTTAGGTACACCAGTAGCAGCAGCATCAGAAATATTGAGATGTTGAACAGAGCAGGAGGCTGTAAGTACAAGTCTGGAAAGGGGGGAGTAAGACAGATAAACTCTTAGTTAGTTTTGCATCATTTGTATGTCTGACTTGGTCTACCTGGGGCACTGAACACTGATTGCAAACACAAAAGTGCTGATCTGTTTCAAAGTTTAATATCAGGAACTCACCGTAAATAATATGACAGTACAAATGTGTCTGTGAGACGTATTTAAAGCCATGGAGGATGTGAGATTCTGTTTTTCTCCACATGCTGTCTCCTACTTAGAAGAAAATGGTCAATTTACAGTGATAACTACACCAAGATTCTGTCCAGGAAAATTAAATTTATGAACTGGCTACATAAAAGTTCAGTTTCTCTCTAACAGGAAATGACTCCAAGATTCACAGCAAAATCCTCTGCTGGTTTGGGAGCCCGAGTTTAAAATAAATAAATCCATTAACATCTGTAATTGCTTATAGGAAAGGCTGACCCATGAAAGTGTGTAACCAGCATTCCTTAGCCTCGCATGTCTGCAGCCAAGCCATTTGAGAAAACAATCTCGCATGTGTTTTTCCTGCTTTTTGAGTCTGTCTGTGCCCAGAGCTTTCCTGGAGAAACTGAACCACAGCTGCTGCCATTCCAAGTGAAACACACTGGTTTAGGCTTGAAAGAAATAGGGTTTGGGAGCAATATAAAACCTCTGGTAAAATAGCCAGCAGCATAGTGAACTTAGGACTAGGAAGAAGAGGACAATCAAAATGTCTAAGAATAGACATCTAGTTTTAATGTTGCCTGGGGGTTGATGGCATTTCCGTCTGGGCATTGTACCTGGTGCTGTTCCAAGTAATCTCTAGCTAGTACTGCTGTTCTTACTGTAGCTGAAAAGATTAAGAAAGTCATTTAAAAATACCATTTCTTTAGTCTATTTACTTTGTGTATTTCACAGCAGTTTGTGAAACATGGTCAGTGCCATGGTTTATTGAGTACTCGGAGGAAGTGTTCAGTATTAGTTAGCAGGAGAGCTAATCCTGAGCGTGAGCAGCCGTGGAGGTAAGAAGAGGGAAAGGCTGAACATGTTTGATAGAGTTGGTGTCAGCCTTGTCCCAGAAACCCTTCTGAAATGCCAGAAACTGCCTTTATTTACGTCTCAAAATGAGGTCGGTCTCTCCTTTTTAAAGCCGCTGTGTCGTAAAGCAGAATTCTACGCTCTGGAATAGCTGCTTGATCTGAAGGACAGGGCTTTTTTTTTTCTCCCCTGCTGCATTCCCTGGTCTTGTGTTATATAAATGTAAGTGTGAATGCATATAAAAAAAGGACTGTCTCAAACCCTAAGCTGCAGGACAAAAGCCTACCCAGTATCAGGTATCTGTTTTGAAAGCTTTCCTCTTCTTTCCTAATGTGGTTTGTGCATGTCTGTAGTACAATTACAGTGATAGTGTTTTGGGTCAGTACATGGTTTTTCTAATCTTACTATTTTATACAAATTCTTTCTTCCTTCAAAGATCTACCCCAGCCCTGTCCCACAGTGCATCTGCATATACCATCCTACCTAATCACCTTATTTTGTTTCTTTATTTAAGGGCTTTATTAAATGTCTTTCTGAAGCCCTATAGCACATCACAAAGATCCTATGCATGCTCTGTACGAACTGAGGTGCTTACAGTCTAGAGACCTCTGAAGAACCAACTTGTCGATGCATTATGTGTGAAAGCAAGCGAGGTCCTTGGAGAGAGAATGTGCTCCACTAAATGGCTGTGAATTAAGTGTGGAAGAATGAACTGTCAGAACAGAGGAGAAGTGCCCACTGTGTTGACCTCACTGAAGTCTGGAGAATGGAGATCTTTGAGGTGGTGGAAGGGACTTGGTGAAAATTGCAGGTCACGGAGGATGCAAACCTGAACTGACTCTGGTATCTTCCCTGCCCTCCCGTCCTCACAGCGTCATTAGGCCACAGTATTACTGGAACCTGCAGGCCAATGGATGAACAGGACAATGATTTTAAAGAGTTGTGGGCAAATCTTTTGGGTAGAGCGAAGAAAAAAGCTGCGGATGCTGAAGCAGCGAAGAGGACTCAGAACAGGTCAAAGAGCACTGCAGCAAGAAGGAAATTAAGAAGCACCAAAGCTGCTGCTAAGAGCCAAAACCATCATCACTTACTAGCAGTGAAGGAAACAAACTTACCTCAAGATTTGGGTCCAAAGGAGCAAGCATTGGTGCACAAAGAAGATGGTGACGCTGAGGCCTGTAGTAGTGGTGAGACTGCACAAGGGGATGGAAAGAGAAACCCTTTCCCTGCTAGCCAGCTGAGTACAGTGGCCAGTGAGTGTAGCCAGAGGACCCTGAAAGGTGAGTGAACTGAAATCTTTCAAACAGAAGATAGGCTGGGACTGAAAACACTCTGTAGTTCAGTGGAGCTCATCAGAAGTCCACCTGGAGGGGACATATAGCAGCACTGGTTGAAGCAGACTTGCATCTGTGTTTCCATCTACACTTAGCTACTTAGGCTTATCCAGGGGTTTAACATAGGGGTGCTACAGACAGGCAGATGTCCTTCAATAAGGTGAAGCCTTGGTACAAAGTGATGTGTCAGGGAGTCATTATTCACTGTGTTGTTTTTTTTTCAAAATCAGAACTGAGAAGAACACCCTCAAATCATCTAGAAGCAAGCTTAGAATATATCAAGGTGCTTTTTCACCCAGTGCATCGTTGTATTGTGAAATATATTGCCACTGGATGTTGTCAAGGCCAGAAATATAAAAAAAGTTAAGGAAGTGTTGGATTAATTCACAAAGAATTAGTCCTTCAGTGGTTATTAATTATGATGGCCAGAATGCTGTCACCAGTGCAGGAAGTCCTTAAACTGATAAATAAGGTCAGCCAAGAGAAGGATTATTTTGTACCTGTCCTGTCCTGATCACCCTTTCTTAACTGTGTGTTGCTGATACTGGGCTGGCGAGATGTTTCGTCCCATCTTGCTTGCTGCCCATAGCCACAGGATACCTCAAGCAGAGCAGCGGTGTGCTGAGGCGTTAGTCTGGCATTGCCTCTGCCTGCTGCTTGTTGCCATCTCTCTTTGGGAACTCCATGTTCCTTTAGCTCAGAGCCTGAAAGTTTGAGTCACAGATATGGTTTGGGGATCAGAGCAAAGGACAGCAGGAACCACAGGACATCCTGCGTCGGGAACGCTGCGGAGAGTGGGGCTGTAGGGCTGTCTTGCTTGTTGCTCTTGCTAGTGACCTTCAGGCAAGGCCTTCCTTAATATTCCTTCCTCTAAAAGGAATATAGAGATATCTAAGCTCCACTGAAGCACAGAAGCCTGATGCTGTTACTGTGGTTATTGAGTATAAAGTCATGTAATAGCTAAACATATTGTCCAGTTCTTCCTCTTAAGAATGGCTGGTGCAAAACTGAGCCAGGCTTAGGCTGCTGTTGGGGAAGGCTTCCCAACAGCTCTCTGGGCAGCTCAGCCATGTGTTTAAAACTGACTGGTAAAGCTCTGGTGTTTTCTCCCCCTCTAGTAAATGCTCCGAGTAGCTGTTCCCAGACTACATTATCCTTCCATCCTGCTACACAGCCAGGGACCTGCTCTTCACCCACCTCAAAGATACCACCGCTTGCGGGGTCAAAGATGCGGGTAGCAGAGCTGGTAGTGGAGAGAATGCAGCAGTTCAAGAGAGTGGCACCTGAGCAGCTAAAACACAGCACAGATGATAGCTTGCCAAAGTCTGTAGCCAGCGGGGATTTCCCTGACGAAAGCCAGGAGCAGAACCCACCAGAGAATGGTACGTTTGTCTTGTTAGCTCTTATATGTGCAGAAAGAGTCCTGCGGGCTGGTGAGAACGGTTGCATGAGAAGCAGTCCAGATTCCTGGGCTTTGTTCCCAGCTAGTCTAGCGGCTCAGTGTGCAGCACTGAATAAATCACTCCAGTTTGCTGAGAAAATTTGCTTTCTCTATTGTTAAAGGACTATCTGTACTTTTCTCCCAGCTCTTCTCTCAGGCTGAATTAACTTTATGCTCGTTTCTAGAGGGATAATTGTCGTCTTGGAAACAGGATGAAATTCAACAGGATTGATGAACTTTGTCACCCTTCCCTTGGGACAGTGTTAGGTAGCTGTTAGGTAAATGTGACTCTGAGGTAGCCCTGTCTTTGGTAGCTCTCCAAGCAGTCTATAAGGTAATGTGTTCTATACAGATAAATTGAATTCACAGCAATTTTACTCTGGTTTGATTCTTTACAAGTCAAGGCCCTGTTGGTTCTGTATGGACATGAAAATCTGCTGTGTTTTAATATGTGGTGTATGAAACTCCATGTTCTCCCCAGAAGCTATAGCCAAAGCTTACCCTTCGTTGGGCTCTGACGTGTGATGCACCGTGAACGAATTGCCACCTCCTGCTCCTAGGGTAGCGCAGGCCTGTAGGGTTTAAAATGCAGTTTGTACCTTCCCTGGCGAGAAATCAAATGTGAAGATGCAAGAGAAAGATTGCAATTAATTTTTACGTGTCTAGTTTAATGAACTAATAATGAGAAGGGTAACAGTTCTGTGCCTTTCCTGCAGGATTCTTAGTTTTCTATCTTAGATCATCTCTCCCTTCTTTGCCAGATACCCACCATCTTCCATCCATGGAGCATGACGGTGCTCTGGCTTTGGCTCTTCAGCAGGAAACCAAAGAGGAAGCCCTGGCAAGCCTAGAGGATGCAGGCTTGTTTTTTTGTCAGATCTGCCAGAAGGATCTCTCAGCCATGAACACAACACGACGAGAGCAGCATGTTAACAGGTGAAAGACCAACACAATGTGTCCTTTCCACATTCCTCTCCTCCTTAACCTTATAGACTCCTCAGTCAGCTTGGCCATTGCCAAACACAGTAGCAGACGAATCTGCATAGTGGCATTGACCTTTATGGCTTGAATTAACAAGTAGTTTTGATCTCAGCGCAGAGGCTGATTGTCTGGCCCTGCAGGGCTTCTGCACGCGTGCGGTAAGTGGCCGCTTTCATCAGTAGCGTGGCTGCGACTGTGAAGTGGCTAGCAAAATTAATGAGGACCCACTACTACACATTTTGAGATCTACCAATTTCAGCCAACAAAGTAATGTTTGATCTATTTTGCTAAAAATTGTTTGTCCAAGGACATCTAGGATGTCCTGCGTATCCGAGCTGTTTGCCAAGGGAACGGTGATACTGTTCAGAAGGATGACTAACTTGTACTGTAGAGCTTTGACAATGAGAGCAGAGAGGCTAAGGGAAGGCGTCCCTGCCTTCTCTTTTGTCAGAATATGTGCAATTAAATTGAAATTAGTGCCCTTAATTTCACAGTTTCATAGTGGTAAATATCAAGTACTGTTAATACATTAGGTACAGGTAGCTCGTTGTAAATTAAAAGTCCGTGCTTCTCTGTTGAGAAGGTATCAGAAACAGCACATTTGAATGGTTTTAATTTCTTAATTCCAGCACTTTTCAGGAGTCAAGAGTGGTTTGATTCGTCCAGTCCTACATCACGTTATTGAGTGGCTCACGTTCATTAGGGTTAGCTGCAGCTGCAGCTTTAGAGGTGGTATTGCTGGTTTTGTCTTCTGATATTTACTGCTGCTTGAGAGGACAGAGGTTATAACACAGTGACAGTGTGTCAGAAATGGTTTTTTTGGAAATTAAGTCTGCTTTCTGAACTATTAGGCATGTAATCTCATGATGAAATTACAAGGTTATATTAGCAATGGATTTTTGATAGCAGTCTTCATCACAGGAGGTGAAGCTGTAGATGGATAGATGCACTGGCAAGCTGGTAATCACCAGCCCTAGTACATCAGATGAGTGATCTCTTACACAACCCTGTATGTGTAGGTAGCCTGTGTCATTACCTAATCAGGGAGTGATTTTTATAACAGGTACTGCAGATCCAGGTTTTCACACCCTGAATCTCTTCGGAGAGGACAGAAAAAGAACCATTAAAAATCTTTACACAGTTCTGCCCTACCAGAAATTATGAGGAGTTCATTATCCTTCACTCTTAAGTGCAGTGTTCATTTCAACTGGTCCCTTTCCTGTGACATAAACCACTGTCCTTGTCAAGTGACATGTCTGCCTTGAAAACACTTGCATTCTTGACACTGCATGTGGTCACGCCTAAAAAGTAGTAAGAAGGACGAGTAGTAGTCCTGTTTCCAGTAGGAAGATTTGCCATTTCTCTGGTAGGACGATTCTTTTTTTAACAGTGGCTTATAAGTTAGCTGGAATGTTAGAGTGAATGCAGAAAGAGGGATTAGGTGATGGATACGCAGTGAAGTTAAAGAAAGTTATTACCTGCACTCGCTTGAGCAACATGTTTTTAGTATGCTTCTCAGGCCATAATTTCCATGTGGCTGTTACACGTCATATTCATCACAGTGGTGGGTACATAACTCTTGTTTCTTTAGTTGTGCTCCCTTTTCTTTACTGTGGTTTCAATCTTAGCGTGGACAGTTTTAAAGTCTTCAGAGATAAGCTTTGCCATCATCTCACAGGTGTCTGGATGAGATGGAAGAAGCGCAGATGTCAGCCTCCAGCAAACCCCTGGTCCCTGAATGTCCCATCTGCGGGAAGCAGTTTCAAACCCCACAGAGCCGAGTCAGTCACTTGAAACGCTGTGCTGTCGAGATGGATGTTCCTCCTAAGCTGCTACTACAAGCAGTGCAGTTGCAGGTGTCCTCGCTTGGTGCTGCACCTCTTCAGTGTCCCAGGTAAGTTGGTGAAAGTAAAAGATGCCTCCCAGGTAAGTTGGTGAAAGTAAAAGATGCCAGTTACGTTCTTTGGCCTGAGAGACACTGACCCTGTGCTCCTGGGGATGAATGGTAGAAGCAAGGCAGACTCGCAGGCTGGGTGGGCCCCAAGTCCAGAGAAGGTCAAGTAGAGCCATAACTTAGTACCACATGAGTAGAATGTGGTAGTTAGTTGGAGAAACCATCTTGCTTTCCTTCAGAAGCGGTCAGGTGGTGGATGACTTTGAAAGTCAGCAAGCAGGAGCAAAATGGGGAGTAAATAATTTTACACTGGTTTGTCAGAAATATTTGTGCTCTATGAGGCAATTACGCAGTAAAGCTGAATGGTGTGTTTGAGCTTATTAAGCAAACCACATAGTACGAGTATACAGTCTCTCCTGAGCATCTGTCGTACCAATGCCTCAGCTATTCGGCTTGTGGCTGTACTGGATACATGTGCTTTACAGCCCGAGCCAAGGAGGAAACAGACGTGATGTTTTGAAATGTGCTCGGTACAGAGCTGCATCTGCTGTCTTGGATTTGACCAGAATCTTCAGAGTGCAGCAAGTGGTGCCTGACTGAATTTGTAGAAGGGCTCATAAGTCTCTTTATGCTGAAGAAGGACCGTTGCCTATTCCCTGTGGAAGCAGAAGAGTGGGAAACCATTTTCCGGTGATCTAATTTTTGCCCTGCTTCAACTTGTTTTTTCCCCTTTGGTACAAAAAAGCATTCAAGGTAGAGATAGCAGATGCTCAGACCAGTGCTGTGGTCTCATGCTTACCTTTTCAAAATAAGATTTTCTCTAAATTGCTCTAGATTCCATGGATGATAAGAAATCCTGTGCTGTCTGCTAGGGAAGAAAGTAGTGAATAGTTTCTCATTATCCTGGATACGGGAATCTCTCTGAGCAAGTAGAGCAGCTGGTCTGCAGTGTTTCTTGTCTCTGATCCAGTCACATTAACTTAGGCTTCCTGCTGCATTCTTGTATTTCAGCAATCAACCAAGCAGGTCAAAGCGAAAAGGCTCCTCCAAAGAGGACTCAAAGAAAACGCAGAAGAGGGCCAAATTGGAGACTAAGGATGAAGATTTGCTGGTTGCTATGGCAATGTCACGCTCTCTGTTGGAGCAAGAAAAGCAGGAACAAGCAAAATCAGTTACAAATGTGAAACCAGTGGCTGCTTTGCCAATCAAATGGAAGCCAGGATCAGGTATGTGTTAAAGTGAGTTCCTGTCAAAGGCTGTGTTAGTGGAGGAGTAATGTAACACAGCCTGCTCTTCACTAAAACTTTCCTGTTGAGTATAGGAGGGATGTCAGCCCTGTTTCTGTTTTATTTAAGCTATCAGAGCTTCAACAATACGCAATATCCACACACAGTCAAGAAAGACTGCAGGATGTCTATGGGTTTTAGTGAAATCCCTTAGGAATCTCATGCTTTTTTCACCAACTGATTGTTTTGAATCTGTAAAATATTCTTAAGATAAGCTGTTGGTTTTTGTAAACTGTGGAAGTGAAAAGAAATAACATGAAAAGATTATTGTTATTTCTCCTTGCAGGCGATTTTTTTCTATTCATCCTGCTGCAATTTGGATTAATGAAGCTTTTTCAGCCTTATCTCTTACCTCTCTGTTTTCTTTCTGTAACAGACATATGTGTGTAGTATATGCTGTTGAGCATGTGCTTCACTATTTCAGTGTGCAGAAAGGTTTAGAAAGGAAGACAGCTGCCAGGGGAGAGTGTTGAGTGCTGTATAGAGGGGAGACTTCACTCTTCATGACCCTGCTCAGGGCTCCTCCTGCCAGGAAGTACTGCCAGTTGGATTTGGGGTTGGGCATTAGTAAGGCAAAGGTAGTAAGGCACAGGATTCCCAAATGTAAGCTGCTCAGTGTTTGTGTGAGCTGTGGTTTGATATCATCAGTGACCTGTACACAAAAAAAGGAGTCCTTCAGGGATTTGTTGGCTTTCTTTTTTTTTGTGAAGCATTGGGATCTAGTCAGCTGCCATACAGGCACCATTCCATGGGTTTGGGAGGTAGACTGCACGGATATCAGTTGCTTCGGTAATGATCAGTTTTTGTAGGAATGTGACCGCTCCCAACAGGCAGCAGAGCAGTATGAGCAGGATTCAGTCTTTTCTGGAGTTAATTTCTTCCATAAGGGTGATGTGAGGCATTGGACTGCCCGCGGAAATCTTAAGAGTTGTGTTCAGCTTGTAGCTGCCTTTTGGTCATCACTGACTACAACACCTGAAGGAGCGGGCATGTTGGGTTCCTTTGCCCTATGTGTTCAGCTGTTTATTTATTTGGATCCCTCTTCCTTTTCTTTTTAAAGAGAAAAAACGGCGTAAAAGAGGCCCAACTGCACCTCCACCATTACTGCTTCAAGACCCAGAGAAGGCCCGCAAAAGGATCCAAGAGCGAGTTGCTATGTTGCTTGCGGAAGAGATGGAATTCCCTCCCACCCCTCAGCTTCCCACTAGTAGGATTTTGGAGGATGAATCTGGGAAAGCAACCTGGCTCTTGCCATTGTCCAAAACCAGGGAGTGCTTTTTGTGGAATATCAGTGCTCTGACAGGACCCTATGACCCTGAATCATTCTACACCGCTGGATTAACCCCTCCGATTGTACCTTGGAAGCCTGTGCAGGTGCGATGCTCTTTTGTCCTTGCTCTGATACTTGTGTGCCTTAGTTCACTTGCCTTGTAACCCTTCTGTTTCCTCATTTGGTATTTAAACAAGTGATCCCCCGCCTCTGCATACTCATACTCACTGTTCGTGCCCTGTTGTTCCCTGCTCTTACATAGTTAGGTTTTATGACCTTGAACTTTCATTTCTCCCTTTCGGAGAGGAGACCAAGGCTCGCGTTACCATGTTATTCCTTGAGCTCTCAGAAAATACCACTGATGGGAACAGATTGGGTACTGAGTAAAGGGACCCCATTGTGGTCATTTTGCCACTAGTTTGTCCATGTTTTCAGCAGCCTGACTCTTGTTTTCCTTCTTGGCACTTTTCTCTGATTGATTGTAGTATGGGCTTTGCCCATGTGTTGCACTCAGCAAGGACCTGGGTGAAAAGTTTAAACTGAATACTGCTGTTTGTCTTGCACAGAGGAGAAGGTGGGGGCACCTAGAGTTGTAAAGTGAAGCGTTTGCACTTTAGGCCTTCCCTGTGCATCCCACTGCCTCTTGTTGCATACAAGCTTTGATCCAGTTTTCAGTTCCACTGTTTCATTCTCTTTTTTATTTAGATCTCCTGCCTCTTTCAATGCTCTGTATTTTTATAAAAAGTGCCTACAGAGGTAGGCAAAGCTCTTTTAGTCTCATCTTACCACACACTTGCTCGCTGAGAAGGATATCACTTTTCTTCCTTCCCTCATTCTTTTCTTGATGCCGCTATTCAAAACCTATAGTGAATATATAGGTGCTTTATTTAATACTTCTTCCCTAGTCAAAGCCCAGAGTTTTTCACTGGCTTATCACAGGCTAGGGGTGTACTGGAGAGGCTCCGTTCTATGAAGATTTTTGACCTTTTGTACAAACCAAAAACTGCCAGAGAAGTTTAAAAATAAAAAGTAGAAAAGTCTGTTTTCCCATCTGATTCTTTCCATTCACAGAAATGGCTAAACCATTTTTACTTAGAAATAAACAAACAAAACTATTTTTATTGGGAAACAGAGACCAAACCTGGAAAATATCAGCTCCAAGGTGAAAGTTTGATTTAGTTACATGTAACTGCAAAACCATTTCAGAACTCAGAACAGAAGCACCTGGAGAGCTTCAGCTGTGACTGTTGCCAGGCGCTCCAGCTTTAATGGAATATTTAGATTTTGGAGTGGGAGCATTTCCACCATCCTTTCTCCCTGCTTGGCAATTGCCTGCACAGACATGCTCCTGGAGAAACCACCTTTTCTGCATTTTCTGTTTCCTTTCTTCTGTCCAGAGCTGTCTTATCTCTGGAGAGTGCTTCATAAAACTGCAGAGAGTTTTTTCCTCAGAAGGCCCTGTACCCAGGGAATGCTCTGTAATCCTTCACTAGATGTTTCAAAAGTATGAAGTAGAGACTGTACTCTGAGCTCTGCAAATACATAAAATGACACCTAATCTATTGGTGTCTTTTGTTTTCCTACTCTTTTGAACAGAATCATAAGCCAGAGAGCCTTCTGCCATCGGTGGAATCTGATCAGCCAACCGTATCCCAGCAAATTCAGCCTGAACTCAGTTCTCAGGAGCCCACTCACACAGAGGTTGGAGGGCAAACTTCTGATGAATCCAAGTCAGGCCCTGAAGGAAATGGGCAGTTTTTATCTCCCAGCCAGAAGGATGTTCAGACCCTGCAGGACCTAGTTGAGTTGGCCAGGGAAGGACTTACCCTTACTCAGTGGAACGTTGATGCTGACCACGTTCAGGCAGCGGAGCAGCCAGGTAAGTTCTGGCAGCTTTGTGAGCCCTGTCCCTAGTCCCTTCAGCTGCACAGACCCAAACTTACACTGTCCTACGTTAGGAGAGCCATGACACCACCTACGGGATGTTGATATTGATCCAAGAGGTGATATTGTGGGGAGGCATTTTTCTACAGTAAGCCTTAGATACAGTCAAGCTGACGTTTCTGAAATTACTTCTAAATTCCGGTGTTTAAGAGAACTCCTGGACAGCAGATATTAAATTTTATTTTAAAATAATTCCCTTAAAGATATTAAAGTATTTTCTGCCAGGAGGGAGCCCAAACATATTCAACAGCTGGGACAAAATCCTCATCCCTGATACTTGGACAGCCTTTCTGTTATGTGCACTGTCTTTTTCAGGTCTTGAGACAATTGAGTGAGAGAGATGTGCAAGAGGGATGGTTTTATGTTGGTACATCGATTACACAAACCTGAAGTTTATTGTACCTCTACAGGGTTGAAAAAATACAACACCTATAATTCCTCTATGGGCAACTCTCTAATGTCCCCAGTCATAGTTGCATGTGGTGCATAACTGCACGTTTCAAGGTCAATGATATCCTTTAAAATGGCCTGGCTGTTCAGCAAAATGTATTGTGTGTCTCCGGCTCACCTGTGAAAGAGAACATGGTTGTTAAATTCACTTGTCTGCATTTTCACATGGGTATAATACTCCACACATCCCCTACTAAACTGCAGCAAATGATTCCTGGTCCTATAAAACTGCACCTGGGGATTTCAGTGGAGGTATAGCTTCCTGGGTGAGGGAAATAATTTCTGCGCATAAGTGTATATTGTGTGTGTAAATGAGACCGGGTGGAGAAGAACCACTGTGCAGACACTAATGCACCAGAACGCATTTCTCAGGACATTCATTCTTTCTGTTGCTCTGCATCCTGCTCTGTGCCCTCTGTAGACAACCACAGGGCTCAGGCTGTGCAAAACTGTTTTCAGTGGCTGCTTCTGAGCACTAGGGCCCGCAGCATTGTGTCTAGGTTGCAACGCAGATCCAAGATACACTCTGCCTGTCTGCTAGGATGAGGCCGCGGCATGTCCCGTCCTGCTCTGTGTTGGTTTTTTCCCCAGTGGAGGAGAACTGAGACGTGAAAGCAGAGAAGCATGCTGCACTCCGCAGTTCCTCCATCTGGATGACTGTGGCACACACAGATCTGCAGTAGATTGGTGCTGCTCATGGCTGAATGGTACTCAGGTACCCACAGCCTGTCACAGCCCAAAGCCAAACCCTCCCATAAAGGCAGGAGGGAGAGGCTGAGCTGGTTATAGCAGCTGTCTCGGGGAGCTGTCACGGCAAGGATCCTGTTAAAGAGTTCTTTCATCGCTCTGTCTCACAAAGAAATTGTATGTGATTTGCAATGTGCATTTTCTTCTTTGAGGAAAAGAACTGACTTCCAGTGATATTCCATGTAGTGGCTTTGTGGCCCCATCCAAAGAGAAGAACCTCCTGACGAGCAGCTGTAAAAGAGTAAGGACAACCCTTTTTTCCACTTTTTTTTTTTGCATCTGTTTATCACTGTAAAAGAGAATTTTGTACAATTCATCAAAGTATGGAATATTTCCCATTCATTTCCATAGAAACAAAGAGGTGCTTAAGGTTCACAGTCGCTCAGGAATCATCACGGGCACAGGTGAGATAGCACACATGGTGGTATTTCATTGAAGCCCACAAGCAGGCCTGTGGATTTTTCAGTACTTGCCCTACCTGGTGAGAGAGACGATTTAAAATGACAGGTAATGTAAGGCCAATCTGAGCATAGTTTATATGAAGAGAACCAGGTTAAGAGTTATGTTATAGCACTAAGAGTATTTGGGGGTAGGAACTAGGGATATTCTTTGGGGGTATTAAAAAAAAATCCTTAGTAGGAAAAAATGTCTTATTTTATAGCTTCTGAGTCTACTAAACCAGAGGCCTTTAGCAACACAGAAACTGTTCTGATGCTGTCGTTGAAACTCAGTTGCTCCCAGCAAAACCAGTATGATCATTTTTTCAGATTTAGTTTGATTCCATGATAGTTTTCCTGAACAAATGAAGAGTTGCTGAAGAGTTGGATTGCCAGTGGGAGAGATTTATGCTTTACGTGAGCACAGACAGAGCATAACCATGTTGAGCAAATACATCCATTGCATTGGTAACGCATCCGCCCACCCATGCTTAAGACCCTTGTCACATCTGTGGAGTCCAGTTTAGCTGGCCTCCTCAGTCGGAGAGAGTGTTCTGGTGTGTTTTCCAACAGGAGCACATGCCCTCTCAGAGCTGTCTTCAGACCAGTCTGTTTGCTTTGCACAGAGAGTGGTGCAGCCAGGAGGTTTCTAGCCTTATTTAATTTCCCTGTTCCTGATTCATAATTTTAGCATCAGCAGGAAAGCTGTTCTGGGCTTGCTGCCTGGAACGTAGCATCAGGAGTCTGTGTTTGCTGGCTTCCTGAGGTACTGTCTTGCAGGTGTCCTACCTGCCAAGAATAAGAAAGCAAGAAACATCAGATTAGTTTCCAGACTGAGCTTCCTGTCTTCCCCTTGGAGATCAGTCCACACCACTGCCACGACATGCAGAGTCTTCTCTAGCCCACCTATGAAGGCCTGGAAGAAGCATTCCGGTGTGTGCTGCTGTTTTGGTGCTAATTAGTGTTGGCTGCCTGCAAGCACATGCTGGAGCGAGTAGAAAAGTTGGGTTTCCACAGTCCGCTGCTAATGTAGGAACCTGCTAGTAAAATAAAGAGCTGTGTTGTTCCAGGTGGAACTACATCTTGTGCAGATGTTCACTGGAATAAAACTTGCAGTTCCTCAACTCTGCAGTAGGTTTGAAAAGCACAAGGTCAAATATTAGTGTGTTAATTACAAACCGGTTTCCACTTAGAGTCAGACAGCCTCTCAACTGTGAGCTGAGGATCTTTCACGCTTTTCTGAAGCACTAGCCACCTCCAGAGCCACAACAGTTGCCTAGAGGGATCTGAGCCTTTAGAAGATTGCCTGGGGTGGGTTTGTACTGGGAGCAGCTCCAGAGCAGAAGCAGAGCATTGACTATTGCTGTCACTATTGCTGTCTTTGGCAGCATGCCCCAGGTCTGACCTTACCATCACCAGTCACAGGTAGCTCAAGCTACCTGTGTTAGCAAGCCCTCCCCAGAATTCCAGCAAGGGGTTCTAGAACAATAATAGAAATTATGTTTCTTTTTTATAATTGAGTGGAATTTTCAAAAGGGGTTTCAATAACAAGCACATAAGTTCCTTTAACCTAGACACCTATGTGAGTTTTATTCTATGTGGGCCCCTTGTTGCAGAGCTGCACTTCTCAGCTGCCATTGCCAGGCAGTGAATGAGAGAAGAAAGGCTCGTTACCCCATCCCTGAGTCATCCTTTTTCCTCTTACTCTAATTATAGTGAATTGAGTTCAAGTCCATCAAAGTGGAAATTACAGTTTCCTAAAAATGTGGTGGAAGGCAGTAGATCAAGAGGCCAGCTGTAGGCAGTGGCTAGACCACATCAGGAAACGGTGTGGTGAAGACCTGAGGGTGATAATGTGCTGTAATACAAGGCAGAACAAATACAGTAGAATACAACACGACTGCCCGCCCTTCACAATTGCCAGACTGTGAAAAAGCAGAGGAAAACAAAGCCAGAAATGTCTGTTAGGCTTGTCTTTTATTTGTAGCATGGAAGACCTGAAGTTGATAATGCTGATGATTCTCTTCAGGGGGCAAAGGCAGTGTATCCAGACTGGGGCCGACCGTACAGCAATGCTGATAAACTGGGTTATTCCCTTCTTATTTTTCAGGGAAAAATACAGTTTGAGAGCTGTAATGTAACTTCTGTCTTTGTGTTCCTTCTGTGTTCTAGTCCTTTCTCAGGTTGCTGGCTGAAGATTTCAGTGCAATGGTCAACAACCCCCACTTAAGTGATGTCCAATTCCAGGTGGACTGTGGGGAAGTCCTTTATGCCCACATGTTTGTGTTGTACGCACGGTGTCCACAGGCCGTTCAAGTTGTAAGTACTGCTGATACACTTTCCTCCTGTGCTTCAGGAAAGCCCAGACTGCCCACACCTACAATCAGTTAATGCTACAGAATCAGCACAGAGCACTGCTGGGCCTAATGGCAAGTGCTTCTGGATCTGCAGTGGTTTTTCAGCTTAGGAAACCAGAATCCCGACAGAGTGGTGGAAAATGTGGTACCTTATCTGGGCAGAATATGGAGAGGCAAGGATCCTTCCTTGCACTCTGCCCATGAGCAATGGATGAAGCTTCCTAAGTGCTTTTTGCCCTTGAATTTTTGCACCTGTGCAAGTGCAGGCTGCCTTGTCCATCTCTGGGCATCCTGCGTGTCACCCAGGCTGGGAAGCTTGATTATGGAGTAGAAGGATTCTGGGAAGAGCTTGAAAATAACCTACACAGAGTTTTTGTTGCTCTCAGAGTTGCTTTTTGGAGGTAGCTGCACTGAACTGTGCTTTTTGCAAGGCTAGTGAAGTAGTTCTTATGTTCCCAGAAGCATTTTGGGTCAAATAGTTCCCAGCCTGCTCCTATGCAGCCTCCTGTTGGGACAGTGAAAGGCACTGAGCCTAAGATTTGAACTCTGCTCTTTCATGGAGCTGCTACCAGTCCATACAGCCAGCTCCCTCAGAAAGGGAGCTTTCTTTAAAGCTGCCCTTCTGGAAAGTTTAGTTTTACCCTCACACATATTGGCAGTAGTTTCCACCCAGAGTGATTCAGGCCATTTCTAAGGCGTCCGTGAAAGTTTGGGGAGGGGAAGTAAGTTCATATATGCCATACAGCAGTCTTAATATTAATTTTGTAAGAGATCTTCACTATTAGCAAGTGTGTGTGTGCCCACAAATCAAAGGACTTTAAAAATTATTGGGTTAGCCACGTTCTCTTATTCCCTGAAATTCCACTGTTTCAATGGGCAGGAATTGTTTGTGTGGGTAGAGTTGTGGGATTGGCCCTATGCTGTATTTTTGATGCCTGCAGAGGGTTTTTTTCCTATAAGTCCCCACGTGCAGAACAGCATTTCATGTTTATTTTCTGTATAGGTGAGGGAGTGCTCTTTGTTGGAGATTTTGGGTAACAACGGGTCAGTAATTAATCGGAGATGACTTTGGAGCTCGTGTTTTCTGTTGCATGGTGTCTCCTAACTTTGGAGAGAATTTCAGAGAGCACAATATGTGATTTGGCCACAAAGGAAGTGAGACCTTACTGAACTGGAAGTGTGTTTTTGCCAAAACCTGAGATCAAATTGAAACCACACAGATAATGGTCCAGTTCAGTGGAGTAGTATTTTGTATGGTGTCTCGTTTCCTGTGAGACACAGGAGAACTGAGTTTTGGCTGTTTATCAAGGGTAGGCAAATTCAAAGCAGATCAGAGGAAGCTCACTCGTAGAGAGGTGTAGATAACTTTGGAAATTGTGCTCTAGGAAGTAATTTGATTCCAAAACTAACTGGGGAACTCTAAGACCATCTTTTATATGTGTGACTAAAACAAGCAGTTAAACTTTATTGAAGCTAACAGCTGGTCAGGAAACAAATGGCCTGTTCCATATGAAGCTCTGCATAACTGGTCATCTTAGCTTCCCTCTGAGGCATCAGGCCCTGGTCCCAAGGGCAAGACTTCGGCAGACGAAAGGATTAAGCTGATAGGAACAAGAACATTGGTGGTGGTGTTTCTTTACTAGCAAACGGACTTTGTTTGCTTTCTCCTTACCCCAGGTTCACAGCCAAGGGTTCTTAGTGGAGGAGGATGGCAATGCTCAGACACGCCGTGTGCTGCTGAGTGATGTGACAGGAGAGGCGGTGTGTGCATTCCTGCGATACCTTTATGCTGCTGATGCTGACATCCCCGCTGGGGTGCTGCCCCAGGTGGCGGCTCTGGCTGCCAGGTTTGTATCGTGAGCGTGTTTTGGATCTCCTCATGCTTTCAGCCACACAGACCCCAACCGGATATCTTCTGTTGCAGTTTTTAGTGCTTACAAATTCCATAGTCCTCTGCTTACATCTTAAATGAAACTTGCACCTAAGAACATCCAACCCTCATCTTCTCCATGCATTTCTCTTCAGGTTGTACCTGTGTGATATTTCCTGTGTTCAGTATATGCTTAGCAGGCTTTAGCCAAGAATTTTGTCTCAGGATGTTTATTGGCAGCTGATGTTGACGATTATGAGCGTATCTTCTACACGCGATTCTCAAAGCGTAGCACTAGCGATGCACTTAATCTGAACAACACTTGCAGAATGTATTGGATGCTTAGAACTCTGATGTGTTGTGTCAGCTGTGCTCTCGGTCGTGATCCTAGGTGTGCACTAAGCAAAAAGCTTGAAATAGCAGTTGCTATTTCAAAAATGGAGAAGATGGTTGGGTCTTGCCAAAATGTGTGTACGGAGGTGCCCTGTCACTCCAAAAAGCCATGAAGCTTGCACATGACAGACGTTATCCAGCCCCAGCCATTCCATGGGGCTCTCACCAGTGCAAATGGCAAAGGGGTTCTAGTGTAGTCATACAGCTGTTCAGTCTCAAACATAAAAAAGGAAGAGCGAGCCTGATGCTTTCACGTGAGTGCACCTGGAAAAAGGAATTCCAGATTTTAGGAGTATATAGGATCTTGTACATCTTAGGAAACCAGCATCGTAGTGCAGATTCTTTACAAGGCTCACACAAGGGATCAGGCAGCCAAATGGTGAAGAAATACTGGAGGAGGAAAATATTAACATTACTATTATGTCCTTGCAGGTTTGGTGTGAGGGAACTGATGGCAAAGTGTGAAAACAATGCCACAGAGAGTCAGGTGTCTTCTGGAGTGGATTCAGAAGATGATCTTATCTCTGTGAGGGATGACAAAGATTGGAGGCAGAGCCGAGAATTTCTTGAAGTCAGTGTGGGTGGGCGAAGATGAGGAAGAAGCAGCTATGCTGAACCCTGAATGCCAGAATGAAGATGACAATGGGGTGGGTGAGCAGGAGCTGGAGGAAATCTATGAGTTTGCTGCAACTCAGAGAAAGATGGCTCAAGGTGAAACAGAGGTGAGCGAGGGAACAGACTGCAGCATCTGCAGTGATACTGAGGCAGCCCAAGGCACAAACCAGCAAACTGAGGAGGAGGAGGTAAAGACACCTGAATCTGCTTCAATAAGCAACGGCTTCAAAGATTTAAGGGATGACAATGATGTGGAAAGATCTAAATGTGACTCGTCTGCACAAGAAGAGAAAATGCAGAATATAAATAGGCACAAGAGCGTGAATGATCCACAGACCACTTTTGTGCCTCACCACAGTGAACCTCAAAAATGGGACATAGCATCCCATGGTGCCATCGCTAATGAAGGAGAGACTGTTAGGAGATGTGAAGGTGTGAAGGATTCCAAGTCATCTCAGGTCTCACATGATGAGGCAGATCACTGTAGAAAAGAGTTTCCTAGCTTCCATGGTGATACTAATATAAATGAAAGTTATGAATGCTTGTTTTCTGCAACTCAGGGAGATGACTGTGAGCCTTCCCCTGTGAAAGAAGTTGTTAAAGAATCAGGAGAGGCTCCTAGTGAAAAACATGTTGATGTTAATGATTCACTTCTGTACAGCAAGTCACAAAAAGACCTCTCTCCACGCAAGAACGGTTTTTATGGGAGTCCTCCTCCCAAACCTTATGTGCCCCTTTTTCCTGCCGTTGGCTCTTCACCTGCATCTCCAAAATCAGAGAGTAAGATTGCCAGAGAACATGTGTCAACACCAAAGCAAAACAAAAAGGAAAAATCATTCCCATCTGATGAAATACACTTTCAGAAAGCCAAAGAGCTGGATACCACATCAAACGAGAACACAGTTTCTCCAGCAGAGCTTCCCCACACTGATTTAAACAAGCATGCATATGTCCCAGTGGTGTCATCATTAGTTAGCAGAACGCAGGATGCTGCAGATCAGGGGAACAAGGAGGGTAATGTTATTGTTTTATCTTCTGATGATGAAATGGAGTTACAACAAGACAAGAAGTCACCAGAGTCAGGCTCTGCTCTGAAGAAAATGGAAATCCCTGGGCAACTGAAATGTAAAAACATAGAACAAAGTCCTGAGATACCAAAACCTGAACATAACTCATCTGTCACTGAAACAGAGCAGAGATCAACCCAGGTCTTACATGGCATTACAGATACAGTGCATGTAAGTAATGATGTGAATATGTCCACCGAATTGCCTCTCAGCAGACAAATAGATGCTTGTACAGAACGTAAACAGGGTCCAAACCTGAGCCCTGAAAAAAGGCTTGGTCATGAAATGTCTTCAGGTACAGAGAGCTCCTGGCTTGTGCCAGACACACCGGTTCTCAGCAAAAGCAGAAGTTTCTCAACACAGACTCGGGTCACAAGTATTAATTCTTTAAAGAGTCCAGGATCTAAACTCAGCACAAAGAACTTAGCAGCAGGTAACAGTAACCATGAAATGATTGGAAATTTAATAAAAGTTCGTGAAACAACATTGTCAGACAAACATTTGCCTACGGAGAACTCAGTCAATGAAAGGAGCCCTTCCAGCAACCCAGCAGCAGGATCATTTTCCAAGAACTCCCCACCTGTTTCTCCAGTGGATCCAATTCTCCTCTCTCCTGGCCACACCAACATAAAAAGCAAATGTGCCAAGATCTTATCTTTATCCAAACCTGTGTCTCCATGCCATGAGCAGTCACTGGAAGATAAAACAAATATCAGTGTGGTTGAGATAGAGGACAGTGAAAAGGAAGTGAGTCTGCCTTCTTTGAGTAGCAGTGTCTTGCTTTGTGACGAGCCCCCAATCCCCGTTGATGACTGCTGGCATGTTGACTATCTGTCACCAGTCAGAGGTAACAGCCAGGACTCTATCCAGGTCAGCCGTGCAAAGACCAGCACTGCCAGCAGCCCCAGACCTGGCTCTTGGCATGACCAGTGGGAGAGCCCAGTCCACACACAGGGAATTAAGGGCAGTACCCCTCTTCGAGGAAGTCCTGTCAGCAGAAGAACAACTTTGCTCTGTCTTGAAAAGAGTCCTATTGAGGCATGTTCATCAGTGGGCAGTAGACCAAGTTACCTGAACTCCAAAATCTGGGATGACTGGAATGGAGAAGAGGAGGAAGATGATTTTTCAGAGATGCTTCCTCTGTCTCAGAGGTTGTCAGCTGCAGCAGGTCCCTGTCAGACAGATCCTGTAAAGACTCCTGGTGAGAGCTTGTACTGATACTAGATTTATTGGACTAGGTTAAATTGTTTTCGTTTTAAGTGGTCATCTTGCCTGTGGTTCACTTGATACATTGAAGGGATCTTTTGGCCTTCTGATCTGAAGTAGTTGTCAGGGACAGGCACAAAGAAGGTACAGTCATCTTCTGATGTGGGAGAGACCTTATCTAAATGTGGGATTCCTGGAGCATAGCCGCTTGTATTCCATTCACTTTGACAGTGATGGTACTCCTTGCAGAAGGTATGGGTGCCTGGAGGAGAAAAAACTAACCAAAACAGAACAAAAAACAGCCTTCAGCTTGCATGCTGGTGGATATTTGTTCCCCGTAGTAGTGGGTGCTCTGTAGTCTTGCTTTTCATGTATTTGTGAAGCGATGCTTGTGCTAACGTATGTGAGGACATCAGGTAAGCAACACAGCAGCGCAGGCACAGAGGCTTTCCTTGCATTGAGGCTAGCTGGGGGTGGGTGCCTGTCCCTGCCCGTGGGTAGGCTTCGAGTGTGCTTTCCTGCAGAGCTCTGCTGATGCACTGCTGTCTTGTGCTGCCTTCTGTTTGCTAGTTCTGGGCCCTTGCAACAGACCTCTGCATGCCCGGCACGTACCCTTGCATGGTTCCTTCCATCTAAGACCAGTAACTGATTTCACAGTATCTAATTAAACATACTATTAATTATGCCATACTGAGTGATTAGTTAACAGGTGTTTAGAACATGACGTTTGAGACTGACTGTGCTTCACAGTATCAGTAAATTGGTATCATTAAATCAGTATCTAACTCAGGACCCCAGAAGCTTGACTTGCTCAGTTTCTTCCGCATCAAGTCCCTATTACAAAATTTCCTTCCTAGGAGAAGAACCACTTTACAGAATTCAGTAAACAAGTTTGGTTTTTTTTCAGCTGCCTTGTAAAAATTGCCTGTGCTAACAAAGCCCTGAATGAGCTTCATATTCAGACGTGATATATGTCTTAATTTAAGCTGTTTTCTGATTTAAAGTCAATAAAAACCAAGTATCCCAGTTTAGAAAGAAAAAAAGTGTTGGCTGTTCTGTCTAATATGAAGCTGAGTAATAATTAAAAGTGCTTGTAGGAAAGTAGTGCTACTTAAATATTATATAATATTAGAATGTCTGCCCCTAAAAGGGGAAGATATCAGCCATTTTAAGTCCTTTCTGTACTCATTCTGATCATGGTAATTTCATTCTGCTGCAGAACCTTCCTGTCAGGAGAACGACAGGTCTCCCAGCACTCCAATGACACCAATGCCAGCTTACTCCATCATGGAGACGCCACAGCTGAAGAAGGAGTTGAGCAGGTTAGCATTACCTTCACAATTACATCTCTTCAGGAGCAGCAACTTGCTGGCAAGTAGTGTGAAAGAAAGTTCCTGGTGCAGCATTATATTAACCTAAGCTCCCACCTTTCAGATTCGGAGTTCGTGCTCTCCCAAAACGCCAGATGGTGTTGAAGCTGAAGGAGATATTCCAGTATACTCACCAGGACGTGGACTCTGACTTTGAGGATGAAATCCCATATTCCCAGCCCCCCCTGACGAAGTCCCCAGCCAAACGCTCTAGGCAGTCCAAGGCAGACCAGACTGCAGGTAGAAAACGAGCCAATGCCACAAGGGCTGTGGGCAAAAGGAAGCAGGTTGCTGCGGCTTCTTCAGTGCTCCCTGTGGGGAGGGCTGATGATGACCTTGTTGGATGCCATGAAATGGGCCATGCAGCACCCAAGGAGAGAACTAAAATGGCACATCACCCAGATGGAGCCAAAGAGCAGAAAAGGCCATCTGTATCTCCAGAGAGATGGTCTCCAGCAGCTGATGGTGAGGAACCAATGCTCTCAGCATCTCAGGAGCCTGCAGTTTCTTCAGTGGATGGAAGCGACATCTCTCTTGATTCAGAGAGGTAAGGGAACAAAATACTAAACAAAACAGTGGTGCAGGACAGAGATGAGCAAATGTGGCAAAGAGAGCTGAGTGTCCATGTGGCCTACGGTGGCCCTGCCACCTCCTTGGCATGTCATTTGAAGGTCAACACACTCCTACAAAAGAAACAGATTTTTTTTAATTCTAATTCTCAGCAAGCTATTCTAAAACACAAAAGTGCTTGTGGCTGCATGTGGGCAAGGCCCAGATCTGGCATGCCTGGTCTCTGCAGGTTAGAGCGACAAGGAGCGCTCAGCGTTGACTGGGAACCTGCAGCTAGAGGAGGGAGAGGACGGCACAGCGCTGCTCGGCAGAGGCTGCCGCAGTACGGCAACAGTAGGTGCTATGGGTCAGGAGCAAGGAATGCCAGACAGCTCCAGGGCTGGGTGAGCAGGGCCAGCACTGTCGTGGCTGGGATGGGGAAGTTTGCAGAACGTGTGCCATGTTTTGCTTCGCTCATTTTGTGGGTGCTGATATTGGAGAGTCTGTGATCCTACAGAGGGTAGTCACAGGGGTTGGCCACCAGGGACCTGGGGAGCTCTGGTCCTGTCCTTGATGGCCTGTTCTTTCCTTGATCTCTGGTCTACTTGATCTTGCTTTTAGTTCTTTCATGAATGGATTTGAAGCCTGTGCTTTTGCATCCGACGAGGAGGAAGAGGAGGTTCCAGCATCTCAGGCAGCAGCTCGGGAAGAAGATAAGCTGGAGGCAGTAAGGTGCTACATCCGTTCAAACACAGCCCTGTACCACAAGGTTCTCTTTTATGAGCCAATTGAGCTGGCTGAGCTGCACACAGAGCTGAAACAGAATGGCATTAAAATTTCCAAGGCAAAGCTGCTGGACTTTTTAGATGCTCACTGTATCACATTTACCACGGCCGGAGCCCGGAAAGAGAAGGAACAGAGAAGAAAGGGGAACAAAAAAAAAAGGAGACGGTACTGAATGGAGCCCACTCCTCCATCCTGAAAAATTTGTACATGGAGGCCTTCCTGATAAGCTGGAAGCCCTGTTCCAGGCTGGTGCTAGCAGTGGTGCTTGTGATCGGTGGGTGCACTGCTCCTCCTCGTGGCCTGCTGTCAGATGACATGCTGGAGAATGGGTCTGAACTGAACTCCCTTCCCAGCCCTCTGTGCCGAATTGCACAAACTCCTCTGGTTGCTGTCCTGCCTTCAGCACACAGGTCATCTGGAGCCTCTTCCCCCTCCCCGATTTTCCTCCTGTGCCTTTTCTTTTCTTTCCATTTTTCTAATAGCTTTTAGGTCCCCAATTTTTCTTCGTGTTGGTGCTTCTAGAGGCAGGTGCTTCCCCCAGTGACACTTGCCAAGACCTTTTTCCTGGCCCTGGGCTGTGAAACGCTTCACCCTTCTAGTTCCAATATTCTGCAGAATAACCTGCCTGCAAGAAACCAGTCCCCTTTCCTCTGTGTAAAGCACTGAATGCTTAGACCCCACCGACTTCCATCTTCATTTCTGCAGCGTATGATTGCCCTGCTGATTGTTAAGGCAGGGAGCATTGCAGAAATAGGTCTTTCTTCTGTCCCTGGCTCAATTTGCAATCTCTGGTAAAACTCCGTAATCTGTGTTTCTTAAATGGCTGCAAAATGGTGGAGGTGTTTTTCTAGTCTTTTCGTGATGGCTCCCAAAAGTGCCCTCTGACACCAGATGTCGTGTGAAAGCGCTTTAGATTCGAACGTTCAGTTCCGTATGTTCACTTGCATGCTGGATCTGTGTTACAGATACCATCTGCTCCCGTTTTTTGAGCGCCTTTTTACCTTGTCAGTGTAGCTTGAGTATGTCCTTGACAAATATTTTTAAGACAGTATTAGAGTGACCACTGGACCTCTTCAGCACTTCTTAAACCTGATCTAAAGCCTTTTCTGATCAGTCTTGTTTCCAAACTGGACTGACCTTAGGTTGCAGACTGTCTGGGACTCTTGGGGAAGTCTTGGACCCTAAATTATCATCTTTTATGTATTTACTTTCACAACATCGTCTAGAAGACTTTTCTCTGTTCTGGCAGTTCTGAGTCTGCAAATCTCACTGGACAAAATGGACACAACACTTCAAAAAAAAGAAGCCAGATTTCAAAACATATTTATATATTTGGAACATGCAAATATTTTTTTCTATTTTTGATACAGTATATGTTTGGGTTTATTTGATTTATATTATATACAATAAAAAATTTGTAAGGTGCTAATGATAAACTGTAAATAACGTCTTATGACAGGCTTGGGGGGGTTCTAAGTGGCAACGTTGGGTCTAGTCAAGACCAGTAGAGTCCACAACCTGCGCCCATACTGGCTGAAACCCCAAGCAGAGAACTGGAGGAAGAGGCGTTGACACGGACGCCCAGCAGTGAGGAGAGGTGGGAGAGATCTGGCAGTGGCCAATGAACGATGGATTGGCTACCTGGAGAGAGATGAGCTGCCCGGTTCAGCTGGGCTGTGCAGCCCTAAGGTAAGGGAGACTTTTGGGGAGAAGGTGTTGGGGTCTGCCAGGGGGACGGGCTGTGGGGAAGGGTCTGGTCTGGCCCTGGACGGGGAGGGCTGCTGGTGACAGGGGAATGGGAGACCACTTCTGAACCTCCTCTTCTCCATCAGATGTCCGTGGCATGTATAATGGGGGGGGACACCTCCTAGCAAAGCCTTCTGCCACATCTAGTGAATTTTCAGGAATTCGGGATGGTTTTCTTCCCTGGCAGTCACATCGCTTTTCCTCCTTGTGCAAGAGCTGCCAGAAGATGACTTTGTTCCATGAAAAGGAACAAGGCTTGCCTTAAGTGGCATTCTAGGAAATGTTGTTCCCCTCCGCATACCGTGTATTTCTCTCTCAAGTGCACACTTCATACAGGGAAAAAGCTTTGGTCTTACTCACCAGTCTTAATATGGGAAAATAAGTAAGATCCCTTCACAGCTTTTTTGCTCTGTTTTTAGGTAAGACTTACATTTACGATCAAGCATTTTGTAATCAATCCTTTATTACATCTTAGCCTTCAGTGTCACAGTTCAGTGGATATAAATTACATTTGTTCGAATAGCATTGTGTCATAAAAAACTTCGGCATGTTATGAAAAAAAGCTGAATTTTAGTCATTGAAATTGTCTCCATCCTCCTATCTTTGTCATCCTTGAACCTTGCCACTGGGCAGTCTTTGCCTGATGCAGAAAGATGATTTTAATATCACATGTGTGCTCTCAGGGTTTGGAGGTGACTGCTTTGCAGAGGCTCGCCTCGATGCTTCCTTGTTGCTGAAGCTGACAAAATGAAATGTCTCTTATAATTCTAAAACTTCTCTCAGATGATGAGAAAAGGATTTAAAATCTTCTACACCCTTCAAGACCACAAGGCCAGAGCTGACATACAGTGCAAATTATCTGAAAGCAATTATTCTTTTGCCTGCTTCATTAATCTGTAAGCAAAGCGTGCCTCCCCAAGCCAACACTGGTGTTGCCATCTGCCAGTGAGAATGTGTTGGCAAATAGTTCCATTTGTGTGCAATTCTGCGTTTTCTTACCTTCCTAATGCAGGCTCATTTATCTTGGAAAATACATTGTCATCATTTTTCAGTCCCAACTGTGTAGTAACAGCTATCAAAAAATATTTTTATACTTGTTTGTTTTAGCACTTCCAAGGCTGCAGGAAAAAAAAACCAAAACCTTTTCAACTAAGGTATTAGTTTTTTTTTAAGTTAAAGAAAAGAGCAGATACTGTTACTGGTATCGCACAAAGCTTGTGTCTTACCAAGATGCTCTTGCCATAGGAGCTCTGAGTGAGCTTTGCAAAACACTGCTTTTAAATTCGCTGTGACAATAACACAATCTGTGGCGTTGATTATGGATACTCCTTTGCAGCTACCACCGTGTTGGGTTGTGTATTGTCACGTTTCCTGCTTGAAAAAATAGCTGCAGTAGGTTTATTCTGAAAAGCTGTGCTGCAGATGTTTACGTAATAATCTTGCATGTGCAAAAAGAGCTGTTTTCTTACACGGGCACAGTTCCATGTGTCCACTTACTCCAGAAGTCACCCTGTCTTAATGGCATTTCTGGAGCAGGCCTGATCTATCACTGTGGTCTCTGCCATGGCCAAGACCCACGTGCAAGCCACTTTAACAACAAAACATGAGAATGCTGTAAAATGCAGGGTGATGGTTGCTGTGCCTTCCCCTTTTACTAGGCCAGCAGAGCCCAGGTATTACGCTTACAGCGCCAGCGTTTAAATATCAAAGGATAAATACGAGAGCAATCCTTCCCGTAGTTCTTCAGAGGGACTGGAGCTGTTCTGGAAGTGCATTTTAAATGTGCTTGTTTGCTTTTCAGATCATTCCAGCATAAACAGCTTTCAGAGGCGTTGCATACAAGCTGCTTATTGTTTAATGAAACACAAAGCGCCCGGGCTAGGTGACACAGCCTTCAGCAAAGACGTCGCTGTGATTTGGTTGCTGTCCCCCAGAGGAGAGCCTCAGAGGTACCTGCAATATTTGTCACAGAATCCCAGAATGGCAGGGGTTGGAAGGGACCTTGGGAGATCACCCAGTCCAACCCCCCTGCTAAAGCAGGGTCACCCAGAGCAGGGGGCACAGGACATCGTCCAGGAGGGCTTTGAATATCTCCAGAGTCTGTCCAGGTTCCTCACCTCTCCAGCTGCTCTACTGCCCAGGCAGTCATCTTGTAAGCTTAGATTACTAAGGAATGAGTTCTCACTACGGATTTAAGTGATTGCTAAGGATTTAAGCTCATGTCTAAGCTCAGCACAAAGCCCACTCCTCCTTTCCCAACACCAAAAGCCACATCTCCACACTCGGGACCCGGGAGGCTCCAGCAGCCTTGACAGTGCCCCAGTAGGGTCCTAACCTCTTGGAAGGGCTCTGAGCCCAACATACAAATTTCCAGAGCTCTGCTTTGGTGTCCTTTAGATGCTTTCCTCTCCTTAGAAAGCGCTGGCCGCTATTGTCGTGCGGAAAACGGACTCCACAATCTGTAAGATTGTAAAGTAGGTGTGTTTATTCAGCACTGGGCAGCACGGGGGGTAGTCCCACCAAAGTCGTGCGCCCCTCCACGTGGCAACTTGTTCTGTTTATATGTAGCAAAGTGTTACATATGCATGAAGTTTCCCAATACGCCTATACATGTGCATAACCTGTCTCCGCTTCGTATTAAAATTAGTTTCATGAGGTCATTTCCATAAGTCCGTCCCAACTGCGCTTGCTCAGTGCCTCCTTGTGGTGGTCGTCGGGGGTCGTGGGGATGAAGGCTGATGGCTCTTCTTCGTCACCGCCAGTAACTCCTTGTTCTGGCGCAGACTCAGTTGCTCCTTGGCTCTTGCCCAAACTGCAGGGTCGGTGTAGACCAGTTCGTAAGGTAAACTCCTGGTTCTTATCGAAAAGTGTCCTTTGTAAGGAGCCACAAATCTTCCTGTGTCAATTAGTTCTCATTCCTTCTAGTCTAGCAACCTTGATAAACTCTGATTATCTTTTTGCTTCATGCCCTCCCAATTCTTCCCGTCCTTGAATAGGGTTCTAAATTTACTAAGTAACTACACCACTGACTTTAGCAAAACATCCAAACTAGACACTACTGACTTTAGCAAAGCAGCAGCAAACTAGACAATAAGGCCTAAATCTTATGCATGTAAGCCGCTTACATCTGGGGGGCTTTTGACCCTTAAGGTATCACTATTGTGTCTTGTTCACTGAGCTCCTCCAGCGAAGGGTCCGTGTTGCCCCCCCCCTCCCGAGGTGGGCATTTGCTGTTCGCCTGATGCAGACGCGTGAGCTGAAGCCTTGCCCCCACGCCCCGGGAGACCCCTACCCACACGGAAGGCCCTGCGAGCGGGAGGGAGCTCAAAGCAGCTCCAGCAGCAGGAACCCACCCGCGGGGGAGAGGCCCTGCGGGTCCCCGAGCGCGGGAAGAGCTGGCCTCGGCCTACGGGAAGGGCACGGCCGCGGCGCCCGGCCGTGGGGTGGGACCGGTCCCGCCGCCACCCTCGGCGCCGCCATTTTCCGTCGCCCTCAGAGGGCGAAGGCGCCGCCCGCCATTGGCCGTCGCCGTCGTCACGTGACAGCGCCCCCGGCGCCCCGGGCTCCGCCGCTGACGGCGGGGCCGGCCCGGCCGAGCGCAGGTACGGGGCCCTGCCCGGGTACCCCGGGGCCACCTGCCGCCCCCCGCTGGGGGAGCCCCCGCCCCGGTCAGGCCTCGGCAGCGCCCCCAGCCTTGCGGGTGCATTCATTTCCCTGGGGCGGTGGGGGGGGCTCGGGGGCCGTAGGGGGGTGCTGGGGAGCCCGTGGAGCTGGGGTCCCTGCTCAGCAGGGAGTTGCCGGTTCCGAGTGCAGAAGCCCCTCCGCTCGCAGCAGTCGGTTAAAGCCTGGCTCGTCTGACCTTCCCCATTTCTTTTCCCGGAGCAGGACCCCCGGGAGCAGAGCTGGAGATGATCTCCCACATGGATCAGAAGGAGGAACTGTGGTTCTCCCACCTCCACGCCTACAAAGGGAACTCCGTCCTGAGCGGCACCCGTCCAGGTAAGGGGCCGGTGCAATCGTCTGTGAACCTGCTGGTGAGAAAAAAGGCTTCAGGATCCCCAAATCCCACGAGAGTGAGCAGGAGTGGCGGTACTGGGTTGGACCAGCATCCCTCCAAGCTTTGCCTGCTGTCTCCCAACAACAGCCAGTATTGGGTATTGGAGGTGCAGAGAAGAGCAGGCAAGCAGTGGTGTGTCCCTGTATGCTTTCCCAGGCCCAAGTAATCTGTGGCTTCAGAAACTCTTGAACTAGACACGTGATGTCTCAGTATCTTGCAGCTCTCGATGTGTTTTCTTGCCTTCTGAGGTCGTGTACGTTTTAGCATCCATGACAGCTTGCAGCAAGGAGTTCCACAGATGATTTAGCTGTTTTCTGAGTCACTGCCTCCTTCAGTTTGCTTTGAAGCTGCCTTCTAGTAGTTCACTTGATGTCAGTAGTTCTTAATTGGAATAGACGGTGCAGGATGAATCGCTGCCCGCCCCACAGGCCGCTTGTGTGTTTGTAATCTGTCATAGCCCCTATCAGCTGTACCTTTTCCCAGCAGAATGGGCAGTTGAGTCATCTATACAGAAGCTGTTCTGTGCCTTTGATCATTCATGTCATGCCTCTGTCTCTTCCTCAGCTCTGATAGAGTTTTTCTGAAATGGGGGATCTGTCCTCCCCCTTGCACGCAGTCAGGATGCAGGCTTTGAGCAGCGATGCAGAATTACATTCTCTTTTATTCCTTGTTTTTTTTCCCAACAATCACTAACATTTGTCTAGCTGTTTTGTCTGCCTAGAGCTGCAGTTTTTATCCGCCTGCTCTAACTCCAAGGTGCTATTCCTGAATGATACCAAGAACATCCTAGGCCCATCCTGGTATAAGGGCAAGGTACAGAGGCCGTTCCCCTCTGCACTTCTTTATGTTTACCTGCAGTGAATGTCCCTGCCATTCCCCTGTCACCTGGTTGGTCAGTATCATAAGGCTCTGCCACAGTTTATAGTCAGCCTTTGTGTCTGTTACCCTGAATAACACAGAGTAAGCAGTAGATGTTTCCACCTCCCCTTTCCCTCCCTTACCACCTTATTGTGGGTCATTAATCCCACGGCAGCTTAGTTTCTTTATCCGTTTTGGTGAAGGACGAATGTCTTTTGGGAATGCCTTTGGACTCCAGATCTCCCTTTTGCTAAAACTGGTGACACCTCTGAAGAACTCCCAAGCAGTTTGTGAAGTGAGACATCTCTTTCTTAAGGCCATGCCAGCTCTTCCCGAGTCTGCCCTCTTTGGCCGTCTGCCCATTAATTCTCTTACTCTGATTTCTATTTGTTTGCTTGGAATGTTGGGCCCCAGATCTCCCCTCGAGCCCTTTCTCTGGCATCACATCAGCCACCTTCCATTCCCCTGATGGTGAGGTATCACAGTCAGGAGTCCAGCAGTGTTGTGAGGTCATGTGAACAGCCCTGCTGGGTTAGACCAAAGGTCTGTGTAACTCTGAGCCCCGTCTCAAGGATTTGGGGACTGGCTAGAAGTAGATGCCAGGGAAGGGGATGAGAAGCATACAATGACACCTCCTTGGCACAGTCTACCATTGTCCAGCAGCTTGAGGCTTACTCATGATGGTGGTTTGTTATTTTTAATAGTTCTCATGGGTTTCTCTTCTGTGAACTCTTGAATTCAGTGCCAGAGACAATTGCTGTGTCCTCCCGCTGCTGTGAGACAGGCCAGAGCATCAGCCAAAACTCCTACTACAGGCTTCTCTTGAGAAAGAGAGATCCAAGGGTACATTTAAGGTGATATTTAGGTTCTCTCCCAATGCGTACACTTATTCTGCTTACCTGGAGCTTGCCTTGTAGATTATAACACTGGCAGCCTTGGGCATACCAGAGATCTTACCATCAACCCGAATTGGCATGGGCTGAGGAAGAACCACATTCTTCCTATCTCTCTTGCTTTTTTGTGCCGTTTTTACACTTCCAGTATTAATTCCTTAGCATTGTGACCTTAATCTCCTTCCACTTTAAATACGTCCAGCGAGTTCTTGTCGTCATGATTTTGATCAAACCCTTTACAGACAACTTGTCCCAGATGCCAGTGAAGATACCTAGTAGCTCAGAAATAACCAAAATGGTTGTAGAAGTTGAGAGCTGGAGCCATGGCCGCAATCATTGTAAGAAGCAGCTTGAAACTCCTGACCTTCCCCCAAAAGTACAGAACACCGTAGAATTCTCATGTACTTTGAAGGCCTTTTCAAGTTCTGTGTAGAGAAGCAAAATTCTGTGTAAGTACCAAAGCTAGCGTGGGTGAAGGATATTTCTTTGGGCACGACATCAACAGAACAGCTTCGCTAGCTCCTTTGTCTGCTCAGGAGGTCTGACATCCAGGTCAAGAGCTTCATGCTGGCCCGCTAGAAATGTCCTCTTCTTATTCTGTCTTTGGATATCACCTTTCTCTTTTCCTCCAGGCCTGGATGGCGTAGCTGCAGACAAATGGAAATGGCTTCATGGTGAATAGCAAAGTTCCAGTTTCTGTTTCTCTCAAGGGATGATTTTAATTAAAACTATGAGGGAAGAAGTGGCATCACTATCACACCAAACTCCCACGACAGGTATCTAAGGAGTTCGCTGTGAAATTGTATTGTGATGTTGTCTTACACCGACTGGAAAGAGGAAGATTAAATATGTACATGTATAAGTCAGGGTTGAAATTCTGGACTCCCCTTCCTTTATTGCATAAGTACAGTTCAGCAGTGACTCTCCTCTTCCAAGGCATCCACTTCCTTATCACAACTCTGCCAGACCACAGGAACTGCCTGTGGTTTGTATATCAGTCCCACGCGACTGATAGGTCACGGGACCAGGCGGTAGCCGTTGAATCTTTAAGTAGGCAAATCTTGAGATCTGCGTGTTTGTGGCTTTAGTCCTCAGCCTGTTCCATATATTTTGGGTCTACATATAGTGAACAGCAAGTCATCCTTCACCCCTAGAAGTCCCTATAAAGAGATCATCTGGAAATCTATTTCCCTGATTGACCTGTCTTAAACCTGGATGCGATGCCTCTCTTCAGAGATGCATGCTGCCATTTCTACACCCCTCTGACTTGCATTTACCCTCCCCTGACAGCAGAAGGGTGCATGCCACACAGGTCCTGTCTTGCCTGTTTAGCGAGTAAGCCTGCAAAGAGCTACATTTCCCCGCTGACAGCAAAAGCCACAGTATTGTTGGGAGTATGTGCTTTTGAACCTGCTAGGTTGCTCGTCAAACTACATTAGAGCTGGAAGGAGTCACTGCTTTGTGTAAATAACCTAGAAACTTCTGCAAGCCCCTTGCCTTGGAAACTGTTTCAGCTGACCTTGAGTCTACGCAGCATAGATGCATACTAGTTATGCTTCTGCAACTTTATGTGAATAAAAGGGCAGGGATTTGTTCATTGCCATGTCCCGGGAGCCATTCCTAACTGGTCAGCTAGCATTACTTCCACTGACTTGCACTACCTTAATCTTCTACATTTATCAGATTTCCTCAGCACACAATCTGGAATCAGCCATGGAGGATCTTCAGTTCACCAACCACCTTTCACAACGGATTTGTTCTGCACCAATGGAAGCATAAAGTTACCTTTCTTCTGCTCTAAGATTGGCATAAGCCAGGCTCCAGGCAGTCTCTGTATCTCATGCCCTAGGGCCAGGGTGTCCTTCGTGCATCTTCTCTCTTTCTGCTATACTAGCAGCACAAGAGCAGGAAGGTTGTATCTCTTGCAATGTTTGCTGAGCAAGGTAGTTCTTTATGGCCCTCCTCTGACTCCCAGTTCAACCTTTAATAACATTTTCAGATATAATGTCCTGGAAGAGCAGCCGTCTTTCCCATTCGAGCACTAAGCTTTTACCTCTAATATGCCAATAATTTCAGTAGATTCAGGTGCTGGCAGAGCATGCAGGGCTATTTCCAGGGGTTGTTCCTGTGAACACTCTGAAAAGTCCACTGTGTAGTTTGGAGGGAAGCATCAGAACTTTTTATACTTAAAGTCAATCTGCTGAATTTTTACAATTTGGCCCCTTTTGATTTCCCCTGTCCAAAGTTTCCTGTCCCGCCTGTGACTTCTCTCTGGCTTCTCATTTTATTGCAGCTGAAGATGAGATTGTGAGCAAGAAAGAGGAAAATGCCCACCAAGGCATCCCCAGGCCAGTGGAGCCCGAGGGTTTACTCTCAGGACTCTCCAAGGAGAACAGTTCCCAGAGTCCTGCACAGGACCCAGTCCTCCCACGCAGGTCAGAGAGGGTTCAGAGACCTCTGGGGAAGAGGCAAAGCCGAGTGACGCTGCGTGGAAAAAGTTTCAGGAGGCTGCCAGATATTATCCAGCAGAGAAATCCTTCTGTGGGGAGACTGACAATATGTGGGGACTGCGGGAAGAGCTTCCGGGTGAGCTCCAACCTTGTCCAGCATCGGAGAATCCACACTGGAGAGAAACCCTTTGCCTGTGCCGAGTGCGGAGAGCGCTTCCGGCAGCGGTCACACCTCATCCAGCACCAGAGAATCCACACAGGGGAGAGGCCCTACGAGTGCTCCGAGTGCGGGAAGAGTTTTAGCATGAGCTCGAAGCTGATCCGCCACCAGGTAACCCACACCGGGGAGAAGCCCTACAAGTGTGCCGAGTGCGGGAAGAGCTTCTCCGGGAACTCGCAGCTCATCCAGCACCAGCGAGTGCACACCGGGGAGAAGCCCTACGAGTGCAGTAACTGTGGGAAGAGCTTCAGCGTGAGCTCGCCCTGACGCGAGCAGGGGGAGCCGACGCTTCACGAGTTCAGCCCTCATCCAACACCAGCGGTTCCACATGGGGTGAACGCCCCTATGGGTGCACAGAGTGTGGAAAGAGCTTCCGGAGCTCCCACCTCCCAGCACGCGCTCCACACGGGGAGCGCCCTTGTGCCGATGGGGAAGGCTTCCTGTGAGATCAGCCCTGCTCCGGCACCACCGGGTCCACACTGGGGAGAGGCCCTACGCCTGTGCTGACTGCGGGGACAGCTTTCGGCAGAGTGCCCATCTCATCCAGCACCAGCGCATCCACACTGGGGAGCGTCCCTACGCCTGTGCCGACTGCGGGAGGGCTTCACTGTGAGCTCTGCGGCAGATCCACAAGGGTGGGGAGCCCTAGGAAGGGTGAGCGTGGAGAGCGGTTAGTTCTGGAACCCTGTGAGCATCCCTGTGGAGCAAAGCCCAGTGTCTCTCTCCCTTTGCTCTGTTGAGCGCCCTGCTCACGGAGGGCGAAAGTCTCTTTTTAGGAGAACAAGTCCTAAAAGAGAGAGATGGAAGAAGAGGAGAGTTAGTGCCAAGGAGCTGAATTGGAGGTTTGGGGAGAGGAGCGTGTGATGCAGCAGGGGAAGGAGGTGGTGGTCAGAAAGCGAAAGACAGGAGGTGTTTTGAAAAGGCTGGAACGTGGTGGTGTATTTTAGAGGAAAGTCAATACTTTGCCTTTTCTCTGTGCCTATGTGTTTCTGAGTTTTATAGAGTGAACCAAATGGACCATCCCAGAGCCTGCAGCGCTCTGACTAGATAAAGAAAAGCTCTTCTATTCCATCCCTGCCGCTGCTTTCTTCAGAGGCTCTGAATTACCTGAATTAACCTTCCTCGGCCCACGGGCTGGGCCTGGAGCACGGAGACGCCGAAAGCCCGGCCTGCAGCGCCAGCCCCGCTGCTGGTGGTCGTGGCCTGAGCGTCTGGTACTTGGTGTCCACCTGGGGAGGGGCCAGAGCGGTGGTTACTTCTAAAACTGCCAAATAAACCCGTCGTTAAAAAGCACCGTTTCCACCATTTTTTTTCCTTCGCCGCCACGAGCTTTGCCGCCTTCCCCCCCGCGGCCGGCACCGCCTGCGCCTGCGCGGCCTCGCGCGCCGGCTGGAGGTCGCCATTGGCTGACGGCGAGGCGAGGTGGGGAGGGAGCTGCGGCTCCTGTGTGACGTCCCGGCCACCTCCACCAATCGGCGGCGCCGGCGCGTGCCGGCGGTGGCTGCCGATTCGCTGCGCCGTTAGACCCTCGTCCATAAATACAGCGCGGCCAGGCCGGGTCTTTGTCTCGCGCCGCGGGGCAGAGGGCGGGCGGAGGCGGTGGGTGAGTGCGCGCGGCGCGTCCCCATGGCAACGCGGCCGGGCCGGGGGTGGCGGGCCTGGGCTTGGGCCTGCTCGGAGGTAACGGGCGCCCCTCTGCCGCGGCCCGGGCCGCTCCGCCTCCCCCCGCGCGGGGCCTCCCCCCGGCGCCGCGCGGGCCCCGTTTCCCCCCCGGGGGGCCCGGCGTGGGGAGCCGCTCGGCCGGGAAACCTCTCCGGGCCGTCTCAGGGCCGTGTCCGTGTTCCTCTGCCCTCCGAATCCTGGCGCGGCCGGGCCGGGGCCTGGGAGCAGCGCCCGGCCCTGCCTCTCGCCCTCCCAGCCGCGGGGAGGGCTGTCACGGCCGCCCTGTGGCCTGCCCGGGCCGTGGGGGGGCCCGGCCAGCAGTTGCCAGGCCTCCCTAATCTCTTCCTTGTGTTCCCATGGGCGAGCGTCTGCACAGCAGCTGAGGAAGTGTGCCAGAACAGTTGCCTCATATCCCTGCAGTCATTCCCGCACGCAGCTTCTCGTGAAGGATGCCCGAGCCTTTTGGGACGGGAGTCCTGCGCTGGCTTCTCCCAGTGGCATGGGGGCACTTGGCTCTTCTGGACCCAGCTGAGCTCAATGAAGAGTTCTGAGGACAAAGACCTCTGAGGCCTCTTGCTGTCCCTATTTTTCCATTGTTTGGCTAACAAATGTCTTATTCCAGCCTCACACTGCCTAGCGCTTGTACGCAGCGCTGCATTACATACATGAGCTGTAAGTGCCTGGCACTGGCCCCACTTGGGGTGTCCCAGGCGCAGCTGACCGCATGGTGGGCCAGGCAGGGCAAGCGCTGGCTCTCCCCAGAGCAAAGGCTGTTTGATCTCTTTGTGTGTGTCTGTCACACTGCGTTCTTTCTCCCCCCTAGACCTAACCCTGACTGGCCTGCCCCTCACGCTCTTCTCCTAGCATGTGTGAGCAAATAGATTCCTGATGCAAGGGCTGCTCACTGAAGTACACAACTGGATAAGATGGTCTGTGAACTTGCCAGGAGTTTCCCTCCTCGGTGAAATTTGTTGAGGTGCTGGACCGCAGCTCTGGGGGACAGAAGTAGCATTTGTGCGGGCACTGCTAGAAGTGTCTTAGACTTGAATTATTGCCTAAACTTAGGCTGTGTCCAGGTGAAGTCTTAAACATATCTGGGATCAGGTAATGTAGTAACTTAGTCTGTGAGGGAGGAGGAGATGTGAAGCTCTCCTGATGCGATTGCCAGGGTACCTCTGTGATGATTCTTCAAGCCGCTATGCCTGGGGTTTGTCTCTGCTGCAGCGATGCTTGGGTAGGTCCAGCCATGCTCTGCCGCTTGTTAGAGCAAGGACGTAAGCTCTGCATGTGGGGAAATGCCTTGAAGTTGCATGCTAGTTGAACAGCAAACATGAACTCTGTACTGGGTGTTTGTGCATTATTCAACTTCTCCCACAGGTGCCCAAGCAAAGCCAGGACTTCCAGTCCCACTTCCCTGCTGCAGCAATGTCTGCTTCCTTCAAAAGGCATGGGATTATTTGGATTAAATGTCTTCCTACGCTGAGAAGGGCTGTGCATCTTGAGCATGAAGCTTGCTGTGGGGTGAACTAATTGCTGGCTAGATGAGAGAGGGCTGTTTTCTCAGAGGGTTTGAACACCGTTATTGGGAAACATGTTTGGCATGCTGAGGTGTTCTGTACCACACCTTCTCCCCACTCTCCAGCCCTGCCAGCCTGACTCTTGTAGCTGTTGGATTTCTCCCAGGCAGGCTGCTGTCAGGATGCAGGGAAGGTATGTGTTTACCCTGAACATCAGCCAAGGTCTTGATGATCAGAGCTCCTCGTAGCAAATGGAACAATGTTCCGGCCTCTGCAGTGGAGGTAGGCAGCTGCCTGAACCTCCCTCTCGGTGTGTAAGACACTGCCTCTCTCAGAGGAGCAGAATGCCCCAAGAAGCCAGGGCTTTGACCAGTGACCACATTGTGGGCTTTCAGTTGCCAGGTTTTGAATAAAAGCAATGATGTGTGGTGGTTAAGAGAGAGAGAGAATGATTTTGACTTCTCTTCCCAGTTCTCATGCAATATCCTAATACTGAAAAGGACAGGGGTTTGATCTGTGCTGACTTGCCTCTTGAATTCATGGTTCATTGAAGAGGTGTCTACACTAGAGACAGTATCAGGAAAAATGTAAGCTTCCATATTTCCCTGTGCTTGTACTGTCCTCACCTCGGGCTAAAGGGACTGGTGTCATCATTGCCTGTTGTATTGCTATAGAAAGGAACATGTCAGACTGAGCCTCTACAAAAAAAACTGTGGGAGACAAATCTGAGAGCACACCAAACTCCTTAAATGACTTTTTGTGTGATAACCCCTTCTTCCAACAGCAGACAGTGCTACTGGGACAATAAATCACTGTTCTGATCAGTTGTGCTTTTACAACACTAGTAACAGGCTTTGGTAAAGGCTTCTGAGACCCCATCGGATGCCCCCTGTGTTGGTGAGCACTGTTAAACACAAGCGTGTGTGGGTGTGGAGGCTCTAACCAGTAAATTAGCAGTTGTGTCTTGTACAGTGACAATCTTGTGAGCCTTGAACCATTGCCGCTGTTAACTGCTGGTTTCTGCAGCTTGATCTGGTGTGTTCCTTTGGGTTGTATTTAACGTCGACCTTCAGGCCTCTTCCAGGGGATGAGCGGTGCTGAAGTGCTCTTTGCAGCTCTGCTTTTACCTGCTGCTTTGTACCAGGGGCTGCTGCAGGCCTGGCAGCATGCAGAGGCAGCATGCCCTACCTCCAGGACTCTGACTGTCTGGAAGTATAAGATAAATTGGAACCAGTTTGTCTAGTTTAATTTTGGAATCTGCATTTCGTGAGCAGTGCCTGGCCTGAAGGAAGCTGAGCAGGAAGCTGGGGCGTCATCAAAACTCGCGCATCTGTATTGGCAGGAGGCTGGCTGAGCCCAGGCAGGTTGTTTGCCTCTTTGCTTTAGTTTCCTTTCCCCACGGTGGGCGTTTCCTGATGTTTGAAGCTGAAGCCATGTGATGAGTGAAGGTACGTCCCATTTGCTAACCTGGTGGGAACATGCTTGCTGTCTAGTGAGTGATCAAATGGACAGTACAGCACATCAACCTCGTTTCCTCAAATATCTCTGAGCCCTGGTGCTGCTGTGCCTTTCTGCCCCAGCTGCGTCATCCTGCCCTAAACTTCTCTACCTGAGAGATGGCGAGGCTGCGTCATGCCCTGTCCCACGGGGCAGGGTGGTGGGGATGTAGGGCTGCCCCCACTAATGACTTCTGCTGCATTGAACTAGCTGGCATCACAGGTAATGCATTTTGGTCAGTCCTCCCCTCAGGGCAGGCTCTGTCCCAGTGAGCCCAAAGGCTGTGCAATCACAGGGGAAACCTTCACCCTGCTGATGCATCCTCCAAACTGAGTGCTGTGCTCAGTCCAGGGTCCTTGCTGTGCTGCACCCGGGGATGGGTGCTCAGGCCCAGCTCCCAGCGCTCCAAGCCCAAGTCCTGTGCCGGAGTGTGGAGGGCAGGGAGAGCGGCTGCAAACCAGGGCTTAGAAACTCAAGGGTGAGGAACCGGAGGGCAGTTAATTTATAACCGGTGTGCTTCATGTTAGCTGGGAGCCAGCAGCTGATGGGCTGGTGCTGGCCCTGTGCTAATGAGCTTGGTGAGCTCGCAGCTGCTTGCCTGCTGTTCTCCCAGCCCCTGGACACAGGCCAAGCAGCGAGCCTGCAGATGCAGCCCACCGAGGGGGCAGAAGCGAAGTGGGAGAGCATGAAGAACAGCTCTCTTACAGTGAGTGCTTTCCAAAGAGCCAGCAAGCAGCTTATCTCCTTGCTCATCTGGCAAAGCTGCCTGTAAGGTGGTGCTGCTGCTCTGCACAAAGCTTACTACAGGTCCATTTTATAAATGAGGTGGTTGGATTTCTGGCTTTTAACAGAGGTGCTCAACTAAAACAAGCCAGGTGTCTTGCTTCTGGGTGAGTCTTGTGCATCCTGCTACATCCGAGGAGACTTTTTTTTTTTTTTCCTTTTGCAAAAGAGGCGGGAAAACCCAGTTACTTTTGGGGTGTGAAGTAACCCTGTTAGGCAGGAGAGGAGCATGTGAGTGGTAGCAGGAACTGTCTGCAGCTCGCTCTGTCCAGAGAGGGGCCGCTTTGACTCTTCATGGAGTCAGGGAAGGCAGAGCAGTGAAAACTGCCCCTGCTTTGGAGGTTCCTCTTCATATACTCTTTTGCAGGGAAGGCTTTTGTTTCCCCTGTGTGCTGCCTGACTTCAGAGCTTAGTTGGCCTAATTCACCGCTGCTTTCTTCCAGGAGAGGTGCTTCCCTTTCCAGTTACTCTGGTCTTAGTCTAACATTGGATGAGAGGTTTGGTAGCAGCAGTAGGAAACTGCTCACTCACAATTTCAATGCAGATTGCTAACGTGGAGGTCTCTGATCATCTTCAGCCAGGAGCCATCCTGAAGTGGGAAACCTAACACAGGCTGCTGTGTTGTAGGTGTCCTCTGAGGTTAATATTTTGTGAATATTTAGTGTTGAGGAGGTTCACCCGACGCAGCTGAACTGAACAAGTAAGACTGCTTCCTTGGAAGTGCCGCATGTGCGGTGGAAATGGCTGGTGGCTGCTCCCCACCACCCTGCATGGTGGAGCAGCTCAGAGGCTCCCTGCTAGACTGCTCAGCATTTCATACCCATCCCTTTGCTAAGGCAGCTTCCCTCTAAAACCCCTCTTTAATTTTGCCTTTCAGGTTGTCTGATCTCCAGCACTGACCAACAATGCCATCAGCTATGGAGGGCTCAGAGAGGGGAGAAGAAGGGGAAACCTTGCGCTATGAGGAAACAGAAGATGACAACGCCAGGTGAGTCCTATCTCGCAACATGGCACAGAAACAGTCCTGGGCAAGGCAGGAGACCTTCCAGGTAAAGGGGTGATCTTTCTCCTCATCTGAAAAGGAGTGAGGGACTCCAGTAGGTGATTACTCAAATAGATGTTGCAGTAGAATCTGTTTAATCAAACTGTACTGGGAGGGTGGAAGGGATGGGAAGGAGCGAGTGGGCTAAGGCTGACAACAAGCAGTTGTTTTTTAGTCTCTGCTATCAAACACGCATTTCAGAAATGCTTTGACCATTTGGCAGTTGTGTTTGTGCCTTCCTGGCCAAGGTGAGCCAGTTTTCCATGGCTTGCTGGGCAGTCTCATGTGACAGCAGCAGCTTGCTTTGAAAGTTGACTCCAGAGGTGAACTCTGCTCCAGTGAGCTGCCTCTCCTGCCTTTGCAGAACACCCACTGGTCTAGGCAACAATATTTTCTTGGAGGTTAGTTTAAAAAACAAATTCACACGCATGCTCTGAAAGCTAAGGCTTCAGACTTGGAAAATGGGAAGGGTGAATAGGGTGCTTCCCAGAATACTTACACAGGCCGTTTGGCTTCTCCTTGACTTCACAGGCGCAGTTTCATGAGAAGTTAAAGCTAACTGGCTCTCCCGGCACGTCCGGGCCTTGTCTAGCCTGTTCGCTGTGGTGTTCAGCCACTCAGTGGGCCTGGAGTGTTCAAAGGCTGTCTCTCTTACAGCTAACACGAACATGCTATCTGTGGCGAGCCAGTCATAAAAACTGTAAGGTGTACTTCAGAGTAAGTTGTTCTTCCCCTCAGTGTTGGGGCCCGTTCTGTTTAATATCTTTATCAACAACCTGGACAAGGGGATCAAGTGCACCCTCAGTCAGTTTACAGATGACACCAAGCTGGGTGGAAGTGTTGATCAGCTGGAGGGGAGGAAGGCTCTGCAGAGGGATCTGGCCAGGCTGGATCCATGGACCAAGGCCAGTTGTGTGAGGTTCAACAAGGCCAAGTGCCGGGTCCTGCACTTGGGTCACAACAACCCCATGCAACACTATAGGCGTGGGGAAGAGTGGCTGGAAAGCTGCCCAGCAGAAAAGGACCTGGGGGTGTTAGTCAACAGGCGGCTGAATAGGAGCCAGCCATGTGCCCAGGTGGCCAAGAGGGCCAGCGGCATCCTGGCTTGTATTGGGAATAGTGTGGCCAGCAGGAGCAGGGCAGTGACCGTGCCCCTGTGCTGGGCACTGGGGGGGCCGCCCCTCGACTGCTGGGGTCAGTGTTGGGCCCCTCCCTCCCAGAAGGACCTGGAGGGGCTGGAGCATGTCCAGAGAAGGGCAACGAAGCTGGTGAGGGGTCTGGAGCCCCAGGCTGCTGGGGAGCGGCTGGGGGAGCTGGGGGTGTTCAGCCTGGAGAAGAGAAGGCTGAGGGGAGACCTTATTGGTCCCAACAACTACCCAAAAGGAGCGGGTAGCAAGGTGGGTGTTGGTCTCTGCTCCCAGGTAACGGCAATTGGTAATCCTTGGTTACTGCTTCAGCATCCTGGGTCTGAGCCCCTGGTAAGCCCCAACCCTCCTGGAATGGCAGGTCTGGGTGGCACCTGGGTGCCCGCATCTGTGGAAGGAGCCTCTGGGTGCTGCCACCCTGCTGCTTCCTTCTGGTGGTTCCAGTTCCAGCTTGTGTGGCTGGCCTGAGGGATCCCACCTTGTACCTTCTCCAAACTGGGTCTGAGATGGTAGGGAGTGGGGGGATTCCTCTAAACACAGATGGGACAAAGTCATTACTGTGTGTGGAAGTGAGGTGAAAGGAGCTCTCCCTGTTTGCCTGCAGTCCCACTGACCTTTCAGAGCTGTTGAAGGAGGGGACTAAGGAATCCCATGACCGTGCGGAGAACACCCAGTTTGTCAAAGACTTCCTGAAAGGACGGATCAAGAAGGAGCTCTTCAAGGTGAGCGCTGCTCTGCTCCCGTGGCAGAGAAGCTCTCTGACATACCCGGTGCCTGATGCAGGCTCTGAGGCAGAGCCCCGCAGCTCTGCATGTCGGGGGTGGGGAGGAATCCAGCTCCTAGGTGGCACAGTCAAAACTACAGAAGGGCCCTTGTCCAGGATTTCTGCCGGGTGTATCCTACAGCTGGGACCCAGGGGGTGAAGAGCTTGCTGGCCCAGCACAACTTTATTTAGGTGGAAATGCTGGGCTTCTGGCCACGCGTCTGCTGGCTGCTCAAGGCAGGTGTGGCTGCAGCACAGATGCTGGTGGCATGAGATGTTCGGGAGCAAAATCCTGGTGAGATGACAGCACTTATTCCATCGTCCGAAGACTGGACTGTTTTCCATAGACTTCGGGTTGGATTGCTTTCTCTTCTGTACAGAAGAGAAGGTATTCTGGGTCTGAGCAGCACTGTCTGATCCTGAAGGTCTTTGCCTGTACGGTACGCTCCTACAGCACGAGGCTGTTGGTGCTAGTTGTATCTTTTGGATGAAGTTTGTCCCGGTGCCTTGCTCTCAAGGTGGCTGTAGGCCCAGAGCACACAGCTGGTGACATTAGACTAACTCTCAGCTCATGCTCTGTAGGTATTGTTGTTACAAACGTAGACAGAGAAGAGCCTCTGATCCTTCAAGCGATACATGCCTGGTACGGGGTTTCCAGGCTGGTTTTGTGTTAAGCCTGGGGTTTTCCTCCTTGTGGACCCCAACGCTGCGCAGGGGGAGGGCAGTCGCAAGGTGTGATGTGCCGATCTAGTGAATGGTTTCTCACCTTTGCTGTGCTTTGTCTGTAGCTGGCCACCGTGGCACTTTACTTCACGTACTCTGCTCTGGAAGAGGAAATGGATCGCAACAAGGACAACCCGGTCTTTGCTCCTCTGTATTTCCCCCTAGAGCTTCACCGGAGAGAGGCGTTGGTCAAAGACCTGAAATATTTCTATGGAGAAGACTGGAAAGAGAAGATCCAGTGTTCAGAGGCAACTCAGCACTATGTGGACAGAATCCATCATGTGGGACAGTATGAGCCAGAGCTGTTAGTGGCTCACGCTTACACACGCTATATGGGGGACCTCTCAGGTGGCCAAGTGCTGAAGAAGGTAGCCCAGAGGGCCCTGAAGTTGCCCAGTGCTGAGGAAGGGATCCAGTTCTACATGTTTGACAACATTTCCAACGCGCAGCAGTTCAAGCAGCTCTACCGAGCGAGGATGAATGCTCTGGACTTGGACAGGAACACCAAGGAAAGGATCGTGGAAGAGGCCAACCGAGCCTTCAGATTTAACATGCAGGTACTAAATCTCTGGAGCCCCTGTATGCGTACTGCTGCCTGCTGCTTTTGGGTCTGGACTAGCTCTTAGGCCCAGGTTAATTCAGTCAGACTGCTCTTCCAGGCAGCGGTTTGAGACCACCAGAGCTCCTCTTTCTTGGGGTGGGTGGGATTCTAGTCTGAATAGCTCCTCTGCTAGCTTCTGGAGGCATGGCTGGTGTTGGGCAGGAATTCCTCCTGTACTCCAGCACCACAGCCGAGCCTTTGATTAGGGCAATTGATTTGATGAGGGATAAATTAAGATGACTTCACTACAAGATTCCCATGGGCTGGGGGGCAAACAGCAGGGCAACGCTGCGGCTGTCTTGCTCCTGGGTCTGACCTGATGCTCTGGGAATGGGCTGTGCCTTCTCAGAGCCGTAGCACGTGCCAGATGTCACCGCAGGCCTGCCCGCAAGGTGCTCTGCAGGGAGCAGCACGTGCTGCCCTTTGGGAAAGGGAGGCAGGAGCGGCTCTTGCCCATTCTCCCGATCGCTCCGGGGGTTCGGATGAAAGCTGCCTGGCTCTGCCTGCTTCACGTACTCGCTGTGACCTCGCTTGCAGGTATTTGATGAACTGGACAAGATCGGCAGGTCGCTGGCAGAAGAAGCCCAAGATGGAGGCTTTCCAGTCCACGATGGAAAAGGAGACCTGCGCAAATGCCCTTACTATGCAGACAAACTAGGTAGGTGTTGGGCAGCAACAGAGCTGCCACGCGCGCGTGGGCACGGGACTCGCGTAACGGTTTCCGGCAGGCGGGGGGGACCCGGCTGCCCCTACCCGCTGCCGTGGCCCTGGCAAAGCAGCCCCTAGCGCGGCTGATCCTGGCGGCCTGCGTGGCGGTGGCGGCGGGAGCCGTGGCGTGGTACGTGATGTGATGGGGAGAGCGGCGCGTGGCTCTCGGTGGCGGCGAGGGGAGAGGCGCGCCCTGTCCTCCTTCAAGTTGTTCCCTTGCTGTTGGGGGTGAGTTGACTGCAGGGTGGAAGTACGAAAATAAACGGGAATTCTGCGGGACCATCAAAGACTCTTTACACACCGGTAATGCAAGCACTGTAATACAGCATCTCTAGCTGACTAGTGTACGGGACTGATCTGGTGCCAGGCTGTGAGGATCCTGCTCCAGCGCTGCCCTACACGGGCTGGGGCAGCTTTTAAGGCTAGTGCTGTCTTGTCCTGTGCTGGCAAAGGCTTCACGCGCTTGGCTTTTCATCTCCTTCCCGGGAGCAGTCGCTGGAGAGAGTTTCCTGCCCTAGGCTGCAACCCAAGGATGTGTCCTCAGCCTTTTCTGTGAAGAGTGCTCGGTTTCCCACCCTGAGAAACTGATGTTTCAGTCGTGCTGCAGTGGCTGTGCCACAGAGCCATCAGATCGAGGAGTGTCCTGTGTGTTGTGGTGGCCTGGGGACCAAGCCCCAACCCATGTGAGGAAGCTCCCTGGGGGCGGGTGGGGGTATGAAGGTGACGAATGTGTACTGTGCAAGGGGGGGGGGGGGGGGGATTGGGGTTGTTTGTGGGTTTGTTTTTTCTGAAGCCTTGATTGGAATAAAAAGGTGCAATGCTGTAGCTGGGGAAAGCCAGAAGCACATTGCTGGGAGAATGAACAAACTGGGGGGTCACTGTAGGGGACACAGGGGAGGAGGTGGAGTGGGAATGAGCTCCTGTGCCCTTGTACTTGGCTCTGACTCAGGCACTCCTTGAGCCACTCCTGCCCTTACCCCCTGCCCTCCCTGCTGCCTCCCCTCCCATCCCATTCCTCCTCATCCCCAGCTTCCCCAGGGGCAGATCCAGAGTGGGTTTGGAGCAGGGGGAGAAGAAACGACGTACACGGAGTTCAGGGTCTGTTATTTATTTACATAAAAACACTGATGAGTGAGTGCCACAGTTCCACCTCTCAGCAAACAGCAGCTGCCTTGCGCAGGGCGGGCTACCTTTGCAGACCCCCTGTACTGAGAAGACCCCTCTGCTTGGCTCCAAGGGGCTGCACCCCTGGCTGCGGGGGCGCTGGGGGCCAGGGGAGGGCGGCACAGCCACTGAGAGGCTGAAAATGGCTCCCAGGTCCTCTTGCCCTCACCTGTCACAGCGCTGCTGGCAGCTCCTGTCTTGCCCCCTTCCTTCTGCCCCCTATCCAAGTGAGCTAAAAATAATCCCCTACACCCACATGCAATGAGGAACCCCAGGGGGTGCAGCTGTGGTGGTGGTAGGACGGACGGACGCTGCAGAGCGTGTGCCCACAGACCCTGCCGGGCTCAGGGCATGGGTCTGCTCCAGAGCTGCGAGCCAGCTGCGGCCTGGTAACAAACTCCTCTAATCTACAGCGCCGGGGCAGGCAGCGACATGCTGGGTGCATTATTTTTTTATTTTTTTTTTTACTAACAGTTTGCCAGGTGGGCGAGGAACTGCCAGGGGTTTTCCTTCCCCGGAAGAGCCACAGCAGGGGCTGGGAGGAGGCGCATGCAGCTGGCACAGCCGTGTGTGGCCACTCGGGCAGGACGGAGGTGCTGATTAAGGGTGCAGTGCGGCTGCTGTCCCCCCCCCAACCACCTTGAGGGCGGTGCTGCCTCCCTCGCCTTGGGAAGGGGCTTTGCCTGCGGGCTGCACGCTGACCTGGCTGGCGAGGGCTGCAAACTGCGCTGAAACCAGGCACTCATGGCACTACCCTCTCCGGCTCCTCGGCACCAAGCCACCACCGGGCCCTGGAGCAGAAGGGGGTGCGAAGGGCTGCCCCCCGCCCCCCCATGTGCTGCAGGGCAGCCCCATGTGCAGCAGCCGGTGCCTGGGCCCACCTCCCCTGTACCCCGCACCAGCATTGCCACAATCCAACCGTTCACAGCGAGGACTGGAGCTTGGGGAAGGTGGTGGCAGCTCTGAGCGGGAGGCAGCTGGGGATACAGACGTACACGCCACCGGAGGGTTAAGCGAAGGAGTGTTGCACACGCGTAGACTAGGACGGCAGCGGGAGAGGGGCCGGTGTCATTCCAGTGGCTCGGGCTCCCGGGGGTGCTGTTAGCACATGCGCTTGTACGTGTAGATGTAGGCCTTGCAGTTGGGACACGTGTGTGTCACATCCTTGAAGTCATCGAACAGGCAGGGGATCAGGCAGCAGCAGAGATCACACCTGGAGCACGGGAAGAGGCGGCCCGTGAGCATGGCCTGCGGCTCAGGGCAGGGAGCGCTGGCAGGGGGGTGGCATGCGTGGGGTTCACTCTGGGCATGAGGCAAGGGAGGGGAGAGTTTGTCCCTGGAGCCAACCTGGCCCCTCCCGCCACTGCAAAGGGCAGCACGAAGCACCCTGCCCCTTGGGGTGTGCTGCTGCCACCGCTAGGAGGGTAAGCGCTTCGTTAGCGAGCAGTTGCACACCTCAGGGAGGGATGGGGGGGCAGCCTGGTGCCACACACAGGCAACGAGGCCTGACCAACCCCGGGGGGGGGGGGAACCCCCCCCCGCCAGCCCTTGGCCACGAGGGGAGACCGTGGCTCTCGGCAGCACCACATGGTCTGGGCCCAGGGATGGACAGCACCTGCAGCAAGGCCCTCTGATGCCAAGCTCCACCACAGGCTTTTGGTGGTGGCACCTTCTCCTCCCCTGGCAGGAGCCCAGCTCTCCAGGCACTGTCACCTCCAGGAACCCAGCTGCTGCCCCAGTAATACCTCAGTGCCAAGGCCCTGGCCATGCCCAACAGCTTGGCCAAGGCCCCCAGCATTGGGGCCACCAGGACCAGGGCAGCTCGATCACCGTCACTGCAGGGCTGCTGGTGACAGGGAGGCCCCAGCTCTGCTCGCAGCACCTACCCCACGAAGCAGCAGAAGAAGCCAAGAAGGAAGCTCATGAGCCCGATCTCGTAGGTGATCTTGGTGGTGATGGCTTGCTGGCAGTGGGGACACACCGTCTGCACGGGCGCGCCCTGGAAGATCTCCCCCTGCAGCACCGTCACTGTGGTGGCAGCCCCCGATGGGACGAGGACCGTCGCCGTGTGGCCGCTGGGAGAGGGGTAGTGGCCCGGGGGAGGGTAGTAGCCCATGGGGGGGTGAGGGCCTGGGGGTGGGTAATAACCTGCTGGGGATGAGAAACATGGATGGGTGAGCATCACCGTATTGCAGCAGGAGGGGCCAGATCCTCCCTGGGGTGGCCACCCTGCTGCCATACCCCCACCTTGGGTATGGACTGTGCCCCCCCCACCCCACCCCAAGAAGCCTCACTGAGAACCCCAAATGGCAGCCCCCCCACCCCATTGCCCCACCTTGGGTAGGACTGTGCCCCCCCCACCCCAAGGAGCCTCACTGCGAACCCCAAATGGCAGCCCCCCCACCCCATTGTGTCCCCCCAGTCCACCCACCCCCCCAGGCATGGGGAAACATGCGCTTCCAAGGGGGGTGCTCGCTCATCACCACCCCGACTTCACGCAGCCCCTCGTGGTACTCACCAGGTGGCACATAGGGCCCAGCGCTGTCTGTGGGCATGTGGGGGGGCACAAAGCCCGGCTGTGAGGGTGGCTCATACGGGGGAGGCCCAAATTCAGGAGGGGGAATGGGAACCCCCTGCGGCTGTCCCATGACAGGGGCGACACCATCTGAAAGGAAACAGAGTCAGCAGCCGGGACAGGAGGCGCAGAGCTGATGGGGAGGTGGTGGCTTGGCCAAGGGGTCTGGAGGGGGGGGGGGTTGGCACCAGGCAGGGAAGGGAGACATGACATTGGGGGGTTGGGGGGTGTCCCCCAAGCCTCATCCTCTGGGCCACAAGAAGCCCAGGTTCACTGAGCATTACCCACGGCGGTGAGCAGAGCCAGGCCTTGAGCAGGGAGCGCTTCCTCCTGCCTCCCCGGAGGGCAAGAGGGTGACAGAGCCAGCCGGGCACCGCACCACCCTCCCCAGCGCCACCACTGCCGGGAGAGGCCGTGGCCAGGGTGCTCCCAGGGAAACCATGCTCGCTTGGCTCGTGCCTGCTCAGCAAGGTCACCCTGACCCCCCAGAGCAGCTGGGATCCCCCCCAGTACCTGTGGCGGGGGGCGGACCGTGCTTCTCTTCTATCAGCGGTGCTGAGGGGCCTCCCGGGTAGGGTGGTGGAGGGTCGTTGGACATGGCTCAGGGCGGCCCTGCAAGGACAGAAGCCTTTAGAAGAGACGCCAGCCTTTGGCTGCACGCAGGCACCCGCCCGGAGCTGCGTGGTGCTTGGGGAAGGAGGTGGTGGGGGTAACCGAGGGGTCCGGTGCCACCGCTGCACTGGCCTGAGCAGAAACACGGCCATGGCCCCAAAGCTGGAGCAGCTTCAAACCCAAGCAGCAAATCCAAGGTGTAGCATCGGCCGGCCGGCCCCGCAGAGCTCGCTGTCCCCATAAAGCAGCTCATCGGCACGGCTCTCGGCTGCACGGCCCGCGTGCTGGGGCGGTACTGGGCTGGAAGCTGCTCTGCCAAGCACCTCAGCTGCAGCGTTACAGGACCAAAGGTGGGGAAGAGCTGCCCCCATTGCCCACAGCCCCCCCAACTCCACCCAGCAGAGGGCCAGGCACCGCTGCACCCTGAGGGGACAGCAGGACCCCCTGAGCCTGAAGCACAAGCTCTGAGGTGGAGGGCGCACACCCACAGAGCGCATCTCTGAATACTCTCAGCGAGTGAGTGGAGGTGACACCATCTCTAACAGCTGCAGACATTGCTACCTGGGGTAAAATTTACCTGTCCTCTTCCGTGCAGTGAGGAGCTCAGAGGCCTCGACAGAGCTGAGAAAAATGATTCTTTTGAGCAGCGTGGTTTGGAAGCCGCCTCACCCTACCGAACCTGTGCAACAGGAGACAGCAAGAGAGTTACAGCGATGGAGAGGAGCCGCTGCTACAGCACCGCCTCGGCCACCACCCCAGCGCAGGCGCGGGGAGAGCGGGCCTGGGCAGGAAACCCCCCACGTGTGCCTGCCCCCTCGCCGGCAGGCACGAGGCTACGTGTCCTCGGCACGTGGAAAAGCCCCACCAACGCGCTCTGAACTCCAAGGAAGTGCAACAACATCAAGAAATGTGATTTCTCTGTTTACTCTGGCTCAGTTCTATCTGGTGGGACATGACTAAATTGGGAAATACAAACGAGAGGCTGCTTGGGAAGGCTGCCATCAGGTAGGGGACACTGTGACATTGCTGTCAGTGCCTGGGAAGCAGCACTAGAAAGTCCCCTTGGGGTCTGAGCAGCTAGCGGAACCCCCCATCCTTTGTCCTCCATGGGCCAGGAGCAAATGTTACCCTGCTTGTCCTGTTCCTCTCGGTCTCCTGCTCTCCTCGAGGCAGGTCAGCATGCTGTGAGGACGGTGCTTTCTCAGCCGGTCACACTCCAGCAGCTCCCGACTGAGCAGGAAAAAAACACACCCAGGCCACAACCAGCCTGCAAAAATCCCATGGGTACAACCAGGGCGGCTCTGGACGCCAAGAGATGGTCACAGCGGGCGCCGCGGCCACATTACCCCTCCAGGAACAACTGGCAAGGCTGCCCTGCAGCCCTGGTGAGGTACGAACTGCCTGCTCAGCCCCAGAGAGCTCAGGGCCGAGGGGTGCTGGAGTGAGGCTGAGCTGGGCAGCACCCCACTGGGGTCACAGCTTAGGGAGAAGAGGCAGTGAGGCTCCCTCCAGCCCTGGCGCTGATGCCGCATGCTGGGCAACCCACCTGGGGCACGCCAACCTCCACAGCACCTCCGGGCAGCTTCCTGCAATGTGGCAGGAAATCTGGCCAGGTCACAAGTCCGCAGAGGAACACCGTCACCGGGACCGATTGCGGGGCAGCATGCTGACCCCCCCAGGAGACGAGTGAAGCCTGGACCAGCATAGGGTCTCCCCAGGATGTCTGTATTTACTAATATTTCTCCCCAGAGGTCTTAAGTGGTATGTTACAGATACACAGCTTCAAAGTGTAATACAAAGGTGGCTGGGGGTCATCTTCCTCCTGCTTTTCTCTCCAATTTCTTCCTTAAGAGCCAGGGAGAGGAGAGCCAGCCCGTGCAGAGCTGCCGTGGCACAGAGCGCTTCCAGGTGGAGGAAAGCACCCGAAGTGCAGCGCACTGCAGAGCCCTCCTTCTCCTTCAGTGACCTACAAAGCTACAAATTGGGCCACGTTCTTTTTAGCGTCACCGGGGATGTAAAGAAAAGGAGGACTTACTCTTCTGAAAGTAGACAACCAACCCACCCCACACACCCAGGAGCCTTGGACCTTCCTGTCCCCACGGCTGCAGGGCTCCTGGATGAGCCCAGCCCAACCAGAGCATCCCCAAGTCCTCACCTGGGGATGCCAGCCTGCTGGGGAGCTTTCCTTGCCCTCGCAGGCCAGCTGAGCCCACGGCTTTTCCAGCGTAACAGATCTCCTCCCATTACCACTCAGATGCTGCCTCCCCATAACGTAACACCTTTCAACGCTGTCCAGCCTTACTCCCCTCCCATCATCAAAGCAGCTGGCGAGAACACTCAGGAGATGAGGAGACCCAGAGGCAATCCCACCCACGTGCTCCACCAGCCGCTCTAGAAGCTAGAAACACCCATCAGGTGAAGGAACAGCCCCAGACTGAGCCAGCAATTAATCTGCCACCCCCAGCAGCAGGAAAAGGCAGCCACGAGGGCGACAGCCAGTGGATCCGAGAGCCACGCGTGCGCGGGGATGAAGGAAGCTGCCGGGGTTGCAGAGCTGTTCTGCTCGTACTTGGCAGACTCAGTCACTCTTAATGCAATATTCTGCTTATTAAGAGTGATCTGTAAAGAGCAAGATGTTGGCTGTGCGCCCTTCCCAGGAGGAAAAGAAAGCCTGTTGCTTTTAAGCCTCTTAGAAGCTGTTTCTCCTGTGCTTTGTTTTATCTTAATGTGAGAAGCAAAAAACGTGCCCCAGCCCATTTCTGCCAGAGAGCTCCGTGGGGAGCTGCAGGGCACAAGGCTTCCCCTCCGCGCTGGGTCGGGAGCTACCCCAGAACATTGCTCACCGCCCTGGCACGGATGACCCTGCAGTATTGCCTCTCAAAAGCAACGTGGCCAAAGCAAAGCAACCTAGATCCTCCCCCTGGTACGGCGGTGTGGAGAGGCAACCTTGCTCTCAGGAGCTAGCCAGCAGCACCCCTGCAAAGAGGCAGAGTTTCCCTGAGCAGCACCCACCCAGCGCAGGAGAGCACGTGCCCCACCGGGGGCCCTTCTGGGCTGAAGCAGGTCAATAGTATCTGGGCACAGGCAGGTGAGCTGGGAAGATCCAGACACTGAACAAAAACACAGCAGTATTTTGCATCAAACCCACAGCAATATTTTGCATCAAAACACAACCCCCAGAAGCACAGAACAAGGACTCTTGCTGCTGGTTCTTTCTGGGTTTCATAGAATCATAAAGGCTGGAAAAGATGTCCAAGATCATCAAGTCCAACCATCAACCCAACACCCCCATGCCCACTAAACCATGTCCTGAAGTGCCATGTCTACACATTTTTTTTAACACCTCCAGAGATGGTGACTCCACCACTTCCCTAGGCAGCCCGTTCCGGTGCCTGACAACCCTTTCAGTGAAGAAATTTTTCCTAATGTCCAACCTAAACCTGCCCTGGCACAACTTGAGGCCATTTCCCCTCATCCCATCGCCCGTTATCAGGGAGCAGAGCCCGACACCCCCTGGTTCCCACCAGGCAGTTGTAGGGAGCAACAAGGTCTCCCCTCAGCCTTCTCTTCTCCAGGCTGAACACCCCCAGCTCCCCCAGCCGCTCCCCAGCAGCCTGGGGCTCCAGACCCCTCACCAGCTTCGTTGCCCTTCTCTGGACACGCTCCAGCCCCTCCAGGTCCTTCTGGGAGGGAGGGGCCCAACACTGAACACAGCAGTCGAGGGGCGGCCTCCCCAGTGCCCAGCACAGGGGCACGGTCACTGCCCTGCTCCTGCTGGCCACACTATTCCCGATACAAGCCAGGATGCTGCTGGCCCTCTTGGCCACCTGGGCACATGGCTGGCTCATATTCAGCCGCTTGTCGACCAACACCCCCAGGTCCTTTTCTGCTGGGCAGCTTTCCAGCCACTCTTCCCCACACCTGTAGCGTGCATGGGGTTGTTGTGACCCAAGTGGCCTTGTTGAACCTCTTTTGCTTTCAGCAAAGCCAACTTACTTTGCTCCCCCTGTCTTGCCAAAGAGAAACAAGACTTCTGTTCACAGCACCGGCACAAAGAGACAGACTTGGAGTCCGGCAGCAGCTCACAGCAGAGACTTGATGGGACGCAGAGCCTGGTGTGCCCTTCCCAGGGAGGACACCTCTGGCTGTCTGCGCTTCACCCCAGGATCTCCAGCCACCCACGCCAGCACGACGAGCCATTCTGCCAGCGTACCACAAAGCTGGCCCACGTTAACCATGCTGGTTTATTAAAGGTGAACCACGAGTGCATTTCTGTGTCATCAAAACAGCTCAGATCGAACCAGCTGTTCTCACATGGGAAGAAACATTCCCAGAGCCTGCGGAAATTGCATCCACACTAGAGCCTACTGCAATAACCATGCTCATAGACCAGTTGAACACCTAGGGGAAAAATAAGAGCTTTACTAAAAATTTAGGCTAAGTTTACCAGACTTCAAGATCTGATGGAATCACTGATGTCTAGTGCAGGTCCTTTGGGAGCAAGGTCCCATTACAGGATCATAAGACTCAAAAGGAGTTGGTTACCAGTAAAAGGATGGACAGAGGAGATGCAGATTGGTTCTTCTTAACTGGAAGAACAGCTTTTACTGGCTCCTCTACCTTAAACTAACAACAGAAGATGAAGCCACCAAGCAATGGTTGCTAACACTGCTCCTGTTAAATGCAGGAGACAAGCAAAGGGCCCCCACGGGCTGGCAGCGTGACAAACCAAGCAGAACAAGGATCAGAGGACAGAGGGGACCAGCTAGATCAGCCCATTCCTCTTTCCCTTTCTGGGGACAACCCCCTAAAACTTCCCTTCACATGCCAGCAGTGTGTTGGCCGTCCTGCTCCTGCTATTCCCGTGGGAAGCCCATTCCAGGCCCCCACTGCTCTGACGGCCTCACAGTTTCTAATTTGTTTGTAGCCAGATTACTCATCTGTTCTTGAGCCTGAGCAGCTTTCCTTCGCTCCCTGCTTGCTGCAAAGAGCCATCATGCCCTGACTCAGACTCTCTTTTGCTAGGCTGACCACACCGAGCTCTGGCGGGGTATTTTCTGCCCTGTGGTTTCAGCGCAAGCCTGTTCTCTCCCTCAAACCCAGACTGGCAACCTGAAGTCATGCTCGGCTGTGGCAACGGCAAGCATTGCCCATGCTGGCACGCTCTCTGGCGCGTGGTGCTGCAGTATGGGTGGGACAGCAAACCGTGGCGGGTCTCGCTGCTCCAGCAAGCTTCACCTGCCCTGCGGCACTGCCGCGGCGCTGCACAGGCACACTCGGTCACACCTCATCCTCCCCTACCGTCTCAGAGCTTGTGGCCTTTATGGGTGGCCTGGATTCAGCGTGGACAGGAGGGACTAAACCACAGCTGTGTGGGAGCCTATGCACAGGCTAGGCTGGAGCTATGCTAAAGAAAACAAAAGAGAAAAGATCCGGATTCCCACCGCTCCCTGCCGGAGCACAGCAGGGACAGACACAACCAGGAGAGCACGACTCCATCGCAGCCTCAAGGACAGAAAGGGCTCGGCCCGCACGGCTTCAATCCGGGCAGCCTCCCCTACGGCTGGCTCTGTGCTCCCTGGTTGACCCAGGGTCTCATTTCAGGCAGCTTTTGGGCGAGGAGAAGAACGAACAGCAGGTCTCTGGATCCCCCCCCCGACCAGGGCGTAACTCCCAGCCCCGAGAGGTCTGTCTGAGGTTTCTCTACAGTGAGCACAGCCAAAGAACGTGCATGGAAACACAAGGCTTCATAATCCTCCTCCTTCCCCTGCTCAGCAACCCCACCTCCAGTTTTCTACTTAATTAGGGATTGATACCCCAAAGCCCACAATCCCCATTACTGACACATCCAAAACTGGTGGCCAGGAAGCTCTCCCAGCTGCTTACAGCGGCGATGAGAGGAGCTGATGTGTTAGGGCCCCGAGTTCCACACTGGCTGCATTTCCCTCTGCTACATCACGCAGGCTCACTGCGGAAACAGTCTGGGATTCAAACACAGCAAGAGGAAAGATCTGCCCACCCGACCTGCTCCCCAAATAGGTCTGTCAGCAAAACCAACTGAAGTGTGGCACGTAGTGGGACCAGGGACCAGGTAACATCACGACAGGTCCTAGCTGAGGACATGCGAACGTGCCATAAAAGCTCACCCACCAGCTCTACGCACTCAGTAGATAACACCACGAAGAGGACAGCCACAGATAACTCCTGCACTGCTTGGAGACCCAAAGATTTGGCCTGTTAATGCCATTCTGGCAGCAGCTGCAGGTGTTTCAGGCTGCTTCCTCCCAGACGAAATGGCCAAGGGTGAGACAAATCTGAGAAGGACGGACCAGATCGCTGGCAAGTCTAACTCACGTGCAAACCCTGATGGCGCAGCGCTGGCCCCGTGCAGCTCTGAGTCAGCCTCACAGCGCAGCTGAGATCCACTCCCACGAGCAGAAATGCGGCCTGCGATGTCCCTGCTCCTCCTGCATTTGATAACTGGAGACCCACGGTGATTTGGCTTTGTTTTGCCTACGTGAGCAGTGGCTCCAGCCACTGAGACAGGAAGCAGGATTTGTTCACACTCAACCACATTCAGTGATGTTGGCACTTCAAAAGCTGCTGCTGTGAGTTTTTGGAGGTCTTCCTCAAAAAAAAAAACAAACCTTCCGATATTTAGAAGAGGAAAAAACACATTAAAATTAAATGAATAAATAAGAGGCTATGACCGCTTCCAGCTTCGTTGCACATCAAACAGACACAAATTTCAGCTTCCAGGCTTTTGTAAATACATTTTTAACAGCAAAGTTGAGAGCTCCGAAGACGCTGAGCTCCCTCACTGAGGCCAGCCTCTTTCCTTTTAAAAACGAAACAGCGTTGTGGCCAACACCACCGGGAAAAATCTGTGTGCCACGGGCTTCTGCCTGCTCCAGAAACAGGGAAATACTGAGACTAGAAAGGCAGGCAAATGTGCTTGGTGTGAGCACAAAAGGCAGATCAGGTGCTGGCAAAATGTCATTTGACCAAAAGCCCGTTAACCCTTTAAAAGGGGCATTAGGGGTAGCAAGAAGAGACTGGGCCGAGCAGGGTCAGATGAGAGGCAGACAGAGCCATACCCTGATGGTGGGAAATCATAACTGCCCTCCTCCACAACGGTGTTTCTGAGCAGCATCTCCAAAGCGCAGCCTGGCCCTGCTCCGCAGCGTGTTCTCTGCGTTACACCCGTGCCACAGAGCAAGCCGGGGATGCTGCCCTCTCCACGCACGTGCCCGCCCGCTCCCTCGTGCGCAGCTTGCAGGGATGTGGCTCAACTCCCACTGCTCCTGCAAGCACCACACGCGATCCACGGCAGACAGCTCTTACCTTGAAAGGAAAGATAGCAAAAATCCCTCCTGAAAAAGCAGTATCAGTGGTTACTTCTGCCTGGTTTTTATGCAGAACAAAATAAATGGAAAAAAAAAAAAAAAAAAAAAAGATGTTTTCCCTGTGAGTGAGCCAGACTTCCCCCTCAGCCTTGCCTCTTCCATGCACATTTGCTGCCTCCAGCCTGCACAGCGTCTCCCCAGAGCCAGGAGGGAAGAAATAAACAGCAGACAATGCTGCAGCCTCCTTTAGAAAGAGGATGCCCTGGCAATCCTTGACCAGGCGAAGTATCCCCTCCTTTACCCCGCTCTTAACCCTAGCAGCACCTCCTCAACTCAGCATCCTGGTCCTGGGCAAGACAGCAAGAGGGCGCATGCCTACAACACACTCGCGCAAGGCACAGATGGAAACCCAAGTTAAGGACTAAGGGAAAAGTCTGTTCTTTTTCTGAGCGACTCAGCTGCATTTCCCTAAGCACAAGCCCTGCACCTCCGGCACCACTGCCAGGGAGCACAAACCCACCGTGCAGAAACAGCCAGGCTGCTCGCAGAACAGTAGATTTCTCCCACGCTTCTGCAGTCAGATTTCAGCTGCAGAAAACTTGCTACTTCCAGGAGGGTCAGGCTCTTCCTTCAGCACGAGGATGGAGAGCTCTGCTGGCAAAGCAGGACAGAAGCAGTCCTTTAACACAAAGGACTGCTGGAGGAGAAGGTTATTCACTGTTCAATCCAGCTACGTCAGATGGCCAAAGCTCCCCTCTCTGCTCTACAGTAAGCGAGTCTCCAAAGGAGCATTCATTGCAGTTGGTTACCTCGGGACCTTGGACATGTCATTTGACCTTCTGTGTGCCACCATAACTCCGTATGAAAATCAACTAAGAGCGGGATCCTCGCTGGAAGCCGGGTGCTGTGTCCAAAGCAAGACTTCTTGGGAAATTAAATCCAAAGCACAATCAGATAATCTCCACGACGCAGCCCAGGCTCAGCTGCCCTCAGCCAGAGATTCAAATTACTGCTTCGCGCAGCTCCTCTGTATGGATATCAGGAAAACCAGACACAAAATCCCCCTGCTTAAAACAAAGATGGTTTATCCACACCACCCACAAAGGGTTACATGCGCTTGCCAGGACCTGCTGCCGCCTCTGGGATTCTCTCCAGTGCTATTCACCTCCAGACGGGCTGACCAAGTGCCTGCTGGCTCTCCATACCCGGGCTGCAGAAACAGCACTGCCAGGACCTGGTTAACCTGAACATTTAAAGAAAAACCAGCCAAAATGAAAAGAATGAACTGGGGTAGCTCTTTGCTCTCTGCCGCGGGCTCCCAAGCCACAGCACACAGCTGTGGAAAGCATCGTGTGTCTGCAGAGCTCACCGTGCCAGCCGTGACATCCGACAAGAGCCAAGAGGGGCTGCAAGGAAGCCCGTGAGCTACCAGTGAGGAGAGGCCATTACCCCACACTTCAAAACTGAACCCCAGCCCTTACACATTTAGGGGCACTGGGGAAGGCTCAGGCGTGCACAGAGCACCAGGGCAGCTGAGCTCAGCCCCCAAAAGACAGTTTTCTGAGTACAGAGCACGCCGCGGCCAGGCTGCCTTGCAGGCTGCTACTGGCCCTGGAAAACACCCCCTCTCCAACTCAAGAGGTGCTTTCTGTTCAGACCTTACCAGCTGGTGACCTGGCCTCACGAAAGAAGATGGACTACAATAATCCAGGTGTTCTCATGGATGCAAAGATGGGATTCAGAAAAAACATTAAAGACAAACCCGAGTTCCTCTGCACCTTAGCAATCTGCTCCAGAGAGACTCAGATGAGAAAAGAAGGGTGTTGCAAGCCAGATCTCTGGAGAAACAGAGAGCTCTTCCATGAGACTTTCACTGAAGTTCACAAACAGCCCAAATTAATGCTTGATAACATCCATGGGAAAGCACCCAGCAGTATCAGCAGCTGTTGCCTGGAGTCCTGTGCATCTACTTAGTTTTTCCTGAGAGGATAAACACTGCATTACATCATCCATTTGATATCTAGTTAATAATGTTGATAACATAACCTGCAATAATCTAGAGCAAATAAACGCAAGATCTACTCCAACACTACGGTAGCATAACACTGAATGTAACTGTGCCACAAGACTGGTTGTTGGTTTAAACAAACAAAAAGCCCCAGCTCAAGAAGCTTAACAGCAAGCAGAAGTCCCAGAGGAGATCAGGCAGAAGCTCCGCAGCTCCTTGCATTGAAGACAGACGCAGGTCCGTAGCTCACCTCTGATGGCAGCCCATAACAGACGCTTAAGGACAAGTTAGGAAGCAAGCAAAGGCCAAACGACCCCCTGTCAGTGCCTCCCATTCCCAGCACTCAGGGTTTGAGAGATTAGGCAGCCTGGAGTTTCTCCATGGACCACCCTAATTCCTTTATAGCCCGCCCGCTTGCTGAGCTCTGCCACAGCCGGCAGTGGCAAGTTCTGCTCTTCAGTTGCCTACACAAAAAAAGTGTCTCCTGCTCCCAGAGTCTGCTGCCCGCCCATTCCAACGGCACCTCCCAGCTCTCGCGCGGAGAAGATGAATACAGGCTGATTACCCACTACGTCTCACAGCGCAACTCAGGATTTGAGAGATTTCCTTCCCAAAACTGTACCAAAAATATTTTATTCCTTCATGCACCCCACTTTTTCATTACTCCCTCATTCTATAGAATTTTTTGAGAGAAAGTCAAGTAATACAGCTACATCATTGCTGAATCAAACTGATTAGATGTGTGACTTCCATTAAATAACACAGTAAGCTCCAAGGGAGGAAGAAATTAGAGTCATAGAGGATCAGCACTTTTGTGGAGATGCAGCCGCATTTCAGTTTCAGAATTAATCAGAGCCCAAGAGCCTATTCAGAACTCCCTTGCAGATTTTGCAACGCAATGAAATCATTTCAAATACATTGGTGGCGATTCCAGATCCATCTTCCTTCCAAGAGACGTACGAAACATATGTCACGGTACTGATGTTTCCTTACCCACGGCATAGCACCAGCTTGCTACAGGACCAACTCCGGTCTCCAACAGCATTAGCATTTTCTATCCTCACAAATACCTTGGCGCCAGAGAAGCTGCTGACGTTCAGATTTAACAGGTACAGTGTCACCTTGCTTTTTTTCATGAGGACTAGTGAGAAGCGCTCTAAGTCAATTTTATTTAAGGCCATGGCTTGCTCTTTGCAAAGAAGAGTGGTTTGGGGCTAAGCAGGAACGTGTGCATAAGGTCTGAGATCTCTCCCAAGTCCTACTTGGGAGGAGGACCCATGCACATCCAGAGACATGAGCACTGGAGGAACTCCTCTGTGCTGAGGCCACTCGTGTTATCACGCTTACCTTCTTGCTCCTGTGGTGTGATCAGACCTTCCCATTTCCAGACCAGGACCTCTTTCAGGGTGGCCCAGGGCCCTCTGCTAGCACGGGGCTCGCTCGTCCCCTGGCAGTGTGACCGGAGGAGGGTACCCTGCACTCCTCTGCTCCCAAGCCCAGCTCAGCTGGGCTGCTCAAAGACCGATGACAATGTCCCAGCTCACAGAGAGGGAAAACCCCTGGCTTAATCAACAGCCACTGAGTGTCCCCAGTGCTGGGTCATCTCCAGCAGCACCGTGGTGGCTCAAAGGGAGCACTGGGATGCACCCCTGAGTCACATGCAGCTCCTGCCGGTCCCATTCCTCCCTCCAGTTCCAGCCAGACTTGGTTAGTCTGCACTGACTTCCCAGTCCAGCAAAGGCATTTTTACTTCAAAGCATTTTGTGACTCTGGTTTCAGTTTGCAGCACCAAGTTCCTGCCAACTCCTTCGTAACCCCTTCCCCAAAACTGCGTTGCTATCTGCTGAACAAAGCCACGTAACGAGCTGCTCTGTCCCTCAGATCACGCCAAAAGCTGCTTCCCCGTGAGCCTAATTTGCCACTGCTGCTTGCTCGGAGGCAACGCACAGCAATCCTGCCAGGGGAGACAACGAAAACATGCAAAGCCACATCATTAGCCTGGCTCACTTAAACGCAAGCAGATCTGACAAGAACACTGACCAAGATACAAATCAGCTAGCCAAGTTCAGGAAGATCTGCAATCGGGCACACAGAGCTGTATTCCCTTTAAAAACAAGGCTGAAGGAAGAGAGATGATGTCCTCACACCTCTCCAGGCCACAGCTCCAGGCACCATCCTATTTTGGCATACATAGGACGTCACCTGGATACGAGCCACACCGACTCCAGAACTGCGGACAAAGCAAGTGGAAGACCTCTTGCCTAGAAAGGTTGGACCAGATGATCCCTGAGGTCCCTTCCAACCTGGTATTCTATGATATGATTGATTCTATGACCTCTTGCTGAAAACCTAGACACACTGGCTGGTTTCAAAGCACCCCTAATACGCAGCGACACACCTCCTCAGGTCCCTGTTCTAAGCTTCTCTAAACCCTTTCTCTGCCTCTCTGCCAAGGCAACACCTCACTGCTTTACTGTTAAATTAAAAGCATCGCTGGTCAGGGGGGTTTGAACAGTCCTAAGGCTGGATCACTGGATGAGGCTGGTGAAAATTCAAGTGCATAATACCAAGATGCCCTTGGGGCAGGTAAATAGCTCAGCTGCTCTGGGGGATTCAGGACCGAAATCCTCTCCTGAGCCTGATGAAGACAGAGCAGCTCCCACAGCTACAACACTAAACAAGCTGGGAACTGTTTTCTCTCTTATCAGAATAGCCTAGCAGCCAGCTCAAAACTGAGCTCCCACCACACTAATGCATCCTGAATCGTGGTGCCCAAGAGGCAGTCCGAATAAAATAACACCACCTCGAGCTTGAAGCCCCAAACTTTGGGGGAACCTCCATTCCCAAAACGCAAATATGCTACAGATGACGCCTCTGTGGAAGACCTACAACAAGCCAGGGAAAGAGCTGATATTTAATGGCAATGAAACAGTCTTTAGTACCAGCTTTGTTCTTTTGCTCAAAGACTATGTTAAGATTTTGGAGGAGCTGAATGGTCACAGCAGAGCAGGTAGGAAAGTCAAGCTGAGCCTTCAGCACATACCCACACCTCCTGTGAGCACCTCCTTATATACCCTAAAATAGCAGAAAGGCGCTAAATTAATTAGAAGGACTCGCCTTTAAGAAAAGGGCAGCATGCACACACTAGCAGCTGCTATTTATCCAATTATCAGTTAAAAACGCAAGCCCAAAGGAGTCATCAGCAGCATGGAAATCCCATCGCGACTGCCTTCCTCCACTCCGTGTTCCGCTCTTTGTCCTCCCCTCCAGCGCTCCCCTTCTGCTACGTGTTGGGTGACCGGGACCCTTGAGGACCTCAGAAGCATACCAGGTTGGAGAGTCACTGCAGCAGGGGTACAGCCTTGGCTTTAGTCCATGACTTCCTCCCAAAATGAAGCTGCGCTGAACCCCAGGGGTTCCTTTCCCTCTCTTAAAAGGGTGGCCTGCTTCTCATTCGGAGGAATAATCAATAAAATTCAATGGGTGGATTTTCATTCATCACCAGCCAGAAATCTAATCTCACGTTAACAGCACTACCCCGAACACAGCTATCACATCCATCATTTAAGTTATCTGCTCCGGGTACTAGCATGCGTGGATTTTACAGCTGCAGCGAGCGGGGCTGCCTACATCACGACGACTAATTTATTCTCAGAAAGGCTAATTTAATCTGGCAGTGAATGTTCTCAAAGCCTCCTTGCACAGAAAAGCTTTTATCTTGGTTGGCTTAACAACAATACAGCATATCCAAAAACGTGGAGGGATGCTAAAGAAGAACACTACCCTTGTGTTTTGAGTCCTCTAGTACTTTTGTCTGAGAAATTTCTCTTGGTAACCAGAGACTTTGAGAAAACATAGAGTGCCTCTGTTTTTTTTAAAAAGCCAACTGTGTTTTCAAGGCAAAATATACAACAGCTCAGGCTACTTCCCCCTCGCATGCAACTGTGCCTTGACAGAAAGAGCTGTGCTCTTAATAAAACTAAAACCCAGCAAAGATTGTTTCGTATTAGACACCACATTCACTTCCAGCCACACATCTGCATGGCAAGAGTGGTGGCCAGCACGCCTGGCCTGGGGTGCACTACCTGCCACTGGAAGGTGACTTTCCCCAGCCCACACTACAGAGGAATAAACTTCAGAAGAAATTCAACAGCCCTTCATGTTAAAAAGCTGTGTAACTGCATCATGAAGCATTTCAGAGAGAGCATCCTTCAGATTTCCAGCCTCCGCCACCTGTGCAGGCCAATAATTAATTAAGCAATCAGAAAGCTTTTTTTCATTGTTTTTAAATTCTAGTTCATGTTTTCCCCTTACTTGTGAACGTATGCACAGAGGCAGCATGCACCCAAAGCTACCCTTAGCCGTTTGAACCAGAGTGCTCTGCCTCTTAGATCTGCAATGAGGGTCACCCTTACCACCTGTGTCGTACAGACACGGCATGAAGAAGTTGTCCTCACCTGGATCTACCCCTTGGCACGGAGATCACTGGAGAGCCAAGTACTGTCCCTCAGAATTAGAGGGGCTAAAACAAGGGGTGTAAGGCATTTTAAGAGACATAGCCGTACCAGGATAACCCTCCACGCTCTTAGGAGTGTCACCGTCATCCTGCTGCAAAAGAAAAGCTGGTGCTGTGCAAGGATCGCAGCCTGGATCATGACTGAGAGGGCTCCTTTGGTACAAGGGCAAGAACAAACCCCAAATGGCGTCCAACAATTTAGGACGACTCAGTAATACGGGAACAAGGAAAAAAAATCAGAGGGAAGCAGAGCATTAAGACAGGCCAGAGTAGAAAAAAATCCAAAACAACACAACACTCCCCTTGTTCCTATCTGTCAGGAACCGCTGTCCCAAGAATAGCCTATTCAGAAACCAGGAAACTCAGAGAGCAGCAGGGAAGGGCTGAGTCATGGCCATCTGAAAAAAAAAAAAAAAACCAACACAACAAAACAACCCAAAAGGGAAGGAGAGAAAACATGGACAGCAGCTGTCCTGGGTCTTGGAGATACAAACAAGTCAATCCAGAACATATTCACCAACCTTTATTTTTAAAAGCTCTGCAAACACATGGTACTGACATAAAAAGCAGTCGACCCTCCCTCTGCTCCTGGGAACAAATTTAGCTCTGGTTTAATCAGGCAAAGTTCGTGGTGCTTCCCGGCACCAGCCTCTCGACGCAACACCCGCTCGGCTGTGCACGGCTGCCAGGACACAAACTGCTCCCCATTTATGCCCTGATCTTTGCCTTTATTTGTTCCTCTACAGCATTAGCATCCCAATATCACAAAAAACTTACAGGCTGGACAAACGCTTTCCAGAAGGGAAAGTGCAGTCCATTTTAGGGATACTATTAGCAGGAGGTGAGGAGCCATTTCCCTTACCCAGACTGGAAGGGCACAAGGTAAAACATGACTTTGAACAGGTTTCCTACCACTCTCTGCGAACGGCCGAGCAGAAGGCAAGCGCTCCCATCTCGCAGCCAGCCTCAGCGCTGCCTCAGGAAGGCCAGGCTATGGTTAAGTTTTGCTTAAGTCTTCCCACGTGACAATCTTTGTTCTGTGACCTAATTGAAATCAATGTTACAGTAATTCTCCCCAGGACAGTAATCTGTCACTCACCCATAATCTTAAAGATTATACCTGTTCTCCAGCTGTGGGGCTCTGGGAGGAAGCACAAGGGTTTTCAGAGCAATAAGGGCTTATTTTTAATACAATTCCTTGGCTACCCCTCACAAACTAGGGAGGGGACTGTATCTTTTCAATCAAATCACTGTGCTTCAAAACATGTTTGGGAAAAAAGCCCTCCAATGAATTTTATTTTGCACTGTGAGGTTCTGTCAGATTAAAGATGAAAAGGTAATAAGTGGGAAGACCCCCTGAGTCCATCCCTGTGGGGAGCGGGTGGACCTTGCTTGCCGTCCCCAGACTCTGGCACATAACCTGTACTCACATGTAACCACGCCTCAGCCACCATGCCTTGTCTTGGTAAAAGAGTCAATTGTCAAATGACATAACTCAGGGCTTCCTTTGTAAAGATACACGCAGCAGATAACATTTTAGGACGTCAGTGCTCACAAAAACAATACTGGCTGAGATCCGGAGTGAGGCGGAAAGTGTACTGTGTCTACACATGCAGCCCAAGAGCACGAGAGAGCAAGCCTCTGTGCTTTTCCTTTTTACATCTGCAAAGTCCTTTTAGTCTGAGAGCGTACTGTATTTTGGGTTTTTTTTTCAGCAAGCCAATATAAAGCATGGGGGGAGCTCAGAGAGCCTAACTTACCTCTGCCGCGGTCGAAGAGCCTCTCCCTGCAGCCTGCACAGGTCCCCAAGTCTCCCACCACCCATCCCAGGCAGGGCAGGGGAATGCACCCTGCTGAGAAGGCAGCTCCCACAGACCCAACCTCTTCCAACACTGGGACTTGCTGGGATAACTACAACACAAGGCCTTCGCACGTAGACCCAGCCTTGACACTAACTCCCAGAACAAGAGCTCAAGGAAAGCGTCCCAAAGCAAACAGGCTCTCATGGTTCAAATTTTAAGTAAAATTCTTTTTCTCTGCAACCACTCAGTGCAATGAGTAAATAAAGACAAAACACAGCTAGAACATGGGATGTGCACGTACCACGGTAAGATGCGATGGATGGAATTTGTGACTGTAAGATGGAACGCAAGACGGAACAGTTAAGTGTGTAAACTTAAAGCTAGAATGCTCCTTCCAAAACCACATCTTCCAAAGCCAATAATGGCTACCCAGCCTGTTAAGGCAAGGTAGAGAAGATTTTCTTTCTAAATGCAGAGACTGGGTATCAAAGAACGTTCAGGGACACACGTGATAGGGAATGTCTGCCTGCACGCTGGTTCAGGGCAGAGGGACCACCATCTCAGCACAGACGCTTTATCTTAAATTCTCTTAATCTAGAAGAGAACTGGGTATTACTGCATTTTCTTATGTATAAAGGAGGTAAAGGAAAGATAATTGTTACTAATGCAGAGTGACCTTACTAATCACAACAGGTAACAGAGAAATGTATTACTTCATTTGCACAGAAAGCCCCAGCTCATTTCTTCATTCTCTGATCATCTCAGCTTTTATCATGCTAAGAGGTACCAAGTCGAACAAGTGCAGCCCAAGATGCTAATTAAATTGCCATCTTTTGGGGTTATTTCTTGTATTTTCTTACTCTAAATTCAGGCCCGCTAAGAGAGTTCAGATCAAAGATAGCTGCACTAACGTGGGGCCACAGGCAGAGACATGCGGCACGAAGCAGCTTCCTTCCTACCTCCATCCTTTACCCAGATCTGGGCTCTCAAACAACCCTTTTTCACCACCAGAAATACAACAAATTTTAGATAGCAGCTACGAGGCAACTCTGAACGAATGAGCCCAAAGCAAAACTGTAACAGCAGCCAGAAGTAAAAACTGCGCTCCCCCTGCCTCCGAAGTCTCCACTTTATGCTGTTGAGAAAACAGATTGTAGTTTCCTACGGCATCTGTTCTAATTGTGTTCCCTTTGATCAGAGAAGGAGATACGTCCTTTGCAGAGCATGCAAAGATCTGACACCGCTTATGAAAATCGCACTGCTTCTCTCCAGTTGCAAGACGGATACCGAGTGCCCATCAGAACAACAGGAAAACAGCAAGGTGAATGGGAACGCTTCTGCAGATGACAACACGGAGCCAAGGACCCCAAGCCCCCTGAAACAAGTACAGCGTGGGTGCTGCGGACAGGCTCTAGTCTGGCCCCTGGCTGAATGCCCTTCAGCTACAGGAGTGCATGAGCTGCGCTCCCAGAGCACGTCTGCCAGTTGTGCTTCGTCCAAAAGGAAAGCAGTCGCTGTGCTTTGCACCACTGCATGATTTCCCACGCACAGAAAGCATGGCTGATTAGGAAGTGAGCTTCAGAAACATGCTTATAAACCAAAACAAGGCGCCAATGGAGACACCCTCCCTCCTCTCATACAGCAGCTGAGACAGAGCTCCAGTCAGAACAGAAACACGAGGAACTGAATTTCAGAACTGAATTTCAAGTGCAGGACCTGTTGAGGGAACACAGCGAGAAACTCAGCGCGGGCTTCCATCTTCTCAGGAAGGGCTCAGGTTCTGAAAGGGAAGCTCCCAGTCACACCTGTAGCAAGATATTTTGGTATTCAGCATACAAACATGCACATCCCCTCTCCCAGCATCTCCCTGAATGCAGCCCTGAGCAGACACAGCCACCGCAGCCCCACCACCTGTACAACAGCAGCTGGGGAGGACTGAGCACGTTTGCTCCACTCTGCATCACTCTAGGGATGGTTGGGGATGTTGCTCCGTCGCCCTGCCCTTGTCACAGCCTCGTCCCCCATCCGTGCTCAAGCCACACCGCTAGACAGCCTCGTATCAGTTCCTAAAGTCGTTGCCTCCCTACCTCGCAGCAGGAATTCCTTCCTCACGTAACGCCTAAGGAGAACAGAGCAAGTACATGGCTGTAAACGTTTCCAGGGATTTCCCGTGGCGCATGAACATCGCGACAACGTGTAGACAGAAAAGCCTTTGGGAAAGGGAAGTTTTCAGCCTGCGCTTTCCACACTGACCCAAGTTTGTTTAGTTCCTAAAAATGATTGAATGACATACTATGGTGATATATTACGCTACATAATACTCTTGTTTTCCCTACTGCCTACTCCAGTCACGCACTCTGGAAAGCCGAAGGGCCCCTGCTGAAACGAAAGCCCCACTTCAAGCACATTGATTGAAAGGGAACAAACAGGAGGGTATCTTCCATATTCACAAACTGTTTCTCAGCAAGCTTTACACGCAGCCCAAACCCACTACAATTATCGTTTAAAACATTGCTACTTAAAATCATTGTGCCTGACCTAGTCTACCACCTGATATTTGAGGCTCAGGCTGGAACGTGGCAACCACCAGTCCCCTCACCAGTTCTCACTGGTGCAAGGAGACCATCTCTGACCAACTTTTCCAGGGACGCCTTCAGCCAAGGGGCACACACCTACACTTGCAGTGACCTGGAGGAGTTTAACCTTGAGCATGACTCCTGCGGATGATCCAGAGGATGCTGACATGGTGGTGTCCATCCCTGTCTGCCTGTTTCCGCTCCCCTGCACGGCCCTGGAGCTCTTCCCGGGGTCCCAAGCCCCATCCGTCTGTTCAGCAGCAATCACAACCTGCTGTGCTTTTCATAAAGCAACCAAACACTGCCTTAACAGCTCCTACCCCTTTGCCCCTCCAGTCCCCTTGGGAGACAGAACCAAGATCTCACTGCTCTAATGGTTAAAGACCTCCCAGCCTCCTGCTAACATTTATTTATTGGTATTTGTTGCTCTGCTGTGCTACCCATTAGCTGAACGAGCTCTCCTCATTTCACAGGGTTCGCACTGCCAATGTGCTGACGGACAATATCATCCTCATCACCACCATTTCTCTTCCTGCTTGTCAAGACATCTGAGCTTCTTTCAGTTCCTCTAAAATGGGCTCATCGGTCCTGATCACAGAAAGGGCAGTTCCAGCCCAGGGACGCCTGGAAACAGGCACACTTGTACTTAGGCCTGGCTCCCTCCTCTCCCGGGGATCTGTCTGGGTAACAAATCGTATTTGCTCTTCTCAGAGCTGTGCCCTGGCTGGCAGCTCCCAGCCGTCCCCAGGGCTGGAGCACTCGCCTTACAGTGGAAAGTCTTTCCCCAAGTACATGACCTCGCTTTCCATCCGATTAAATTTCATCCCGCGCCCGCTGCTCCAGCTCTCCAGCACATCCCAATCCTCCCGTCCCAACCCTTCCCTGCATTGCTGAGGGTACGAAGCTGAAGCTTTGTAAGATTTTTGGTAGCAGCCTGCAGCATTTTGTGGCCACTATGGGCTGCGTTAAAGACCAGTCCGAGACCAGGGCTGCCTCCCCTTCGCCCCGGCCTGCCTCCCCCTCGCCCCGGCCTATCCATACCTCTTCTCCCCGGTTTTCCTCCGCAGCAAAACGCTCCGGCCACGACAGAGCAGAGACACCTTCCCCCAGCCTGGAGAAGCGCGGTCCTCCCTCAAAGGGTTAACCGGGGCTTTATTCTCATCCCCCTCCTCCTCAGCAGCGGCGGATGGTGCGGGGCTTCCCCTCCGTTTCTCCCCGTCCTCAGCGTCCCCACGCCTCCAGCCGGCCCCGCTGCCAGGAGGCCGCCGCGGCCTGCCCGGGGCTGGAGGGGCGGGGGGGGCGCCGGCCCCGCCGGGCCTCCCTCCCCGCCGCCGCCGCCGCCGCCGCCGCCTCCTGCTCCCTCGCCCACCCGGGGCCTGCGCCCGACCCGTGAGGAGGCACCTACCGGCTGCCAGCTCCCGGCGGCGGCTCCGGCACCTGCCGGCTCCGGGGCGGGGCGGGCGAGCGGGCGGTGCCGCGGCGGGGCGGGCCTGGGCCGCGCTCTCCCAGCCGGGGGCCGGGGCCTGCTGCCCCCCGCGCCAGGCCGCGCCAGGCTGGGCCGGGGCCCGCTCCCCCCCCCCGCCGGGCTGCTCCAGGAACGGGGCGGGGGCAGAACCCCGCGGCCATCACCGGGTAACGGCCCCTGTGACCCAGCCCCCGGCCCCCCGCCAGCATCCCCGGCCCGGGGCGGCCCCGGGGGGGGCCGAAGGCAGCAGCATGAGCGTCACCATCAGGCTGGCGGAGCTGGCAGACGTGGTCTTCGGCACGGCCGAGGGCGGCACCCCCGGCCGGCGCCCTCCGCGTCCTGCGCGCGGCCTCCTGGAGCACCTCCACCCGCAGGAGGCCGCGGCGCCGGGCCGGGAGGATCAGAGGGGTCTCCTGGAGCCTGCGGCCGGGGAGAAGCCCGGCTCCCTCCATCAGCAGAGGCAGCCGGGGCTGGGGACGGCAGAGGGGCAGCCGAGCCACCCCAGCGGGCCCCCAGGCACCGCAGAGCTGCCGGCCACCGAGGCACGGCAAATGGCGCAGCTGAAGAAGAGGATGGAGGTGACAGAGGAGGGGATGACGAAGGTGAGGAACCATCCGCTGGATGGTGCCCGTCCTCGGCAGGGCCACCCGTCCCGGCTGCTGCATCGCTGGTGCTGGGCCGCTGGCTCCGATGGTCCTGCCCTACCGAGTGTCACAGCGGGGCGTGCCCCGCCCTCCGCCTGGCCTGTGCCCCTGCCGGTTGCTTATGCCACGTGCTGCCCTACGCAATGTGCTGCTCCTGGTGGCGTCCTGCCCCGCAGTGTCCTGCCCATGCAGTGACCTGCCCCATCTTGCACTGCACCCTATGCAGTGTCCCACCCAACACAGCATCCTGCCACACACAGTGTCCAGCCCGGTGTAATGTCCTGCCCTACGCAGTGACATGCCCATGTCACACCTTGCCCTTGCTGTGACATTTGCTGCCCCGGGATCAGGGAGCCCAGCAAAGCACAGAGGCACCTTCCTGGCTCTGGTGGCCCCAGCTCCACTTGGGACTAATTAAACAGCAGTATTTAACACTCTAGGGGCCAAAGGCGGTTTCGGTCACTTCTCGCCTGCCCCTGAGGCTCCCCCAGTACTTCCTCTGATATTTAGGTCTGTTGGGTCCCATCCTGCCCTGGCACGGGTCCTCCAGCTGTGCCTGGGGCTGGGGTGGCTGTGGGCTGGAGCACACAGCTCCCACTCCCCCAGCAGGGTCAGCAGCAGCCCCATCGGGCTCCTCTTCTCCTCTCCCCTGCAGCACAGCGAATGGCTGAGCTGTGGGTGACAGAAGTGCTGCGGGTGACAGCAGTGCTGCCTCGCAGGCAGGCTGTCCCCACACCAAGGCAGGATCCCGTGGGAGACATTGCCATGGCGCAAGGTCAGGTTATTTGGCTGTTCAAGTTTAGATTCTGAGCTGGAAACACAACACATAACATCAGAGCTGTCTTCTCGCTCAAGCCACACATTGCAGCGCAAGGATGAGGTGTAGTGGCCTTGTGGGCCAGCTGTCCTCTCCACAAGCAGCATGGGGCTGGCCTGCAGCAAACCCAACACTTCTTCCCTTGTGAAACCTGGCAGCCCTGAGCTGGTCCCATCTCACGTGTTGTGACCTTGGCTTTGAGCACAACCACAGAGCAAAGGGAAAAGGTGGCAGCATTTTGCCAGGGTGAGGAAGCTTGAGCTGGGATGCTTGTCCCCTTCGAGCATCTTCCATTTCAGTTTGGCAGAGCTCTGTGGGCATGGCCATGGGCCAGCCAGATGTGGCTGATGCTGTGACAGCTCCATTGAGTCCCAGAGACACCCCCAAACCTGGGTCTTCACTGCACACCACTTAGCCTCCCTTCTCTGTACACCCCCCAGAGCCTGTGGGGACCCAGCATCACTGGCCAAACCCGTGTTCTTCAGGTCACGGACATGCTGCAGGAGATGCTCACCACCATCTGCTCCCTGAAAACCACTGTCAAGGACTTCTGGGAGGAGCTGCAGCTCCTGAAGGACAACTTCCAGAAGGTAAGTGCATGAAGACGGGCTGGTTACTGGATTGCTCTTGGCAGAGTGGTTGGGCTCCCCAGGGACCTGTGTGGGTGGCCAGATGGCACAGGGTGACAGGGATGAGGACCCAAGCTCAGGCTCCTTCCCACCCCAAGGCTAAGCTGGGACATGTGGGATCTGTCCCGGAGCCCAGGGGTTTTGGGTGCACGCTGCCCACAGCCACAGAGCCCAGCCCCGGCCTGAGCTGGGCGCTGCTGATCCCTGCTTGTCCCTGCCGATGTTGATCCCCACCATTCCCAATCCCTGTGGATGCTGAACCCCCGATGCCTCTATTTAACAGACTAGTCTGGAGGAGCTGCGGGAGCGGTCGGTGCGGCAGGAGGAGCACAGCCACCTCCTGCAGAGCATCCTGGACGAAATGGTGAGTGGGGGGAGCCCTGGCAGAGGGAACTGGGAGTGGGCACGCGCAGCACTGTGCACAGAGGCACACAGGCACACATCCAGCCCCAGGGACTGTCCCCAAGCTCTCCAGGGCCAGGCTTTGACAAATCCTTATGGGAAATGCACTCAAGCCTCCCAAGGGCTGCTCTGGCAACAGTGACCTGCCTGGGCAAGCATCTGGCCCCACAGGGCTCTTCTGGCAGCATCCATGTCACCCTCCCAGCTGCCAGAGCAGGGACACCCATCCCTGGGCACCCTGGTGTTCTGGTGGCTTCCACCAGCCACCTCCGCTGCTCTTGTTCCTCCTGCAATGCCAGGAGAGTATCATCACCCTGGGACATGGAAGCACAGACACAGGGGTGGATTATACCCTCCAGATTTTGAGACCCCCAGGGACCTGCAGTGTTGGGGACAGGGCTGGGGGTGGTGGCAAGGTTTGGCATTGCCCTCACCATCCCAGGGGCTGCCCATGCTCTCCGCTCCTGGAGCAGGGCAGGAGGGCTGATTTCTCTCCTGGTCACAGGCAAAGGTGCATGGGGAGCTGAGCTCCTTCCCCTGGCATGCCGCCGCGCTGTGTTGGAGAACTCTCTGCAGGGTGCCCAGTGGCAAGGTGCGTGCAGGCTCCCAGCTGCCAGGCTCCCTTGCTGGGGACTGGCAATGCCAAGGACAGCATGGGGATCTTCTCTCTCCCAAAAACCTTGGGGGCCGTTTCATTTCAGAAGCTCTCCAGCCAGGAGCTTGGCCCTGAGCCCTCACAGGAGCCAGCCTATGAGGCCCCGTGCAGGCTGAGCTGGCTGCTGGAGCAGCATGAAGCCGTGGGGACCTGTGTCAGCCACTGTGAGAGCCAGCTCCATCAGCATGGTGAGCACTGACACCCCCACCATGCCGGGCCACCATGCTGGGTTGTGGCACCAGACCTTTGCCAGGACTGGTGGATGACAGGGGCTACACTGACCCATTCCATCTGGGTCCCCAAGCCGATGCAACTCCCTCATCCCTCTACCTTGCTTCCAGCCACGTTGGCATGGCTGGTGGGGATGTGGTCACTGCTCTCTGTGGCACCCCTGGGTACCCTGGTGCTGGCCATGCCCAGGGGCTGGCAGCAGGGCCAGGGAGTCTCCACAGCCATAAAGTCACCTGGGTTTGGGACAGCACTGTGCTGGGGGCCTGCAGGAGCTAGCACTGCCTGGAGCAAAGCTTTGGTGTCTATTTTCAGCTCACTCAGGGACCTTGGAAGAAATGGCTGCCCCAATGGAGAAGGTGCCAGGCGAGACAAGGCATGTGCAGGACGGAGGAGAGAAGGTGCCCAGCTGCCCAGGCCTTGGGGGGGGCTGCTCAAGGGTCTGGGGGCTGCAGACCCACACCCAACTTGCCAGGGACACACTGAGGCATCTCTTGGGATGTCCTCGCTAGCCACTCACTGGGGCCACCCATAAGCCTACCTCCCTCCCTCACCCAGGTCCTGCAGCCGCCCTGTTTCTCACCCAGGCCCACATTTGTCCTCCCCAGGGGCTCGATTTCGGCAGGGAGATGCTGGGCCAGGTGGGGCAGCTGCAGGAGCAGTGCATGAGGCTACAGGAGGCTGCAGAGCGGCTGTGGGGTGACACCAAGGACACCCAGGTGAGCACAGCCCCAGGCTCAGCTCAGGAGCTGCTTGTGCCGTGGTTGGCATCTGAGCCAGGCTGGGTAGAGGCTTGCCCAGACTTGGCGCATCCCCAGTCTGAAGCGGCTCAGTGTGCCAGGATTTTGTGGCCATGCCATGCTGGCAGAGCTGGGACAAACAATGGTGAGCCACCCCGAGGGAGGCATAGGGGAGGGTGGGTGGCCGGGGGCACAAGGCGGGTGTGGAGCCTGCACGGGACAGTGAAGCACCCAGCCATGAGTGAGGTGCTGCTGGAGCAGGGCTTTGGCAGTGTGAGCAAGCAAAGGCATGCAGGGATGGTGGCAGGGATGAGGGGTCCACAGGGGATGGCTGACACCATGCCCCCCTCAGAAAGCAGGCAGGGCTGCACTGGAGACCAAAGCGAGCCAGGAGGAGCTGCAACAGGCCATGGTCCAGCTGAGTGAGATGATGCAGGACCTGCTACAGAGGATGTCCCTGCTGGACCAGGACAGGCAGAAAACCCTGGAGAAGCTCCTCAGCGAGCTGGACTCCAAGGTAGCAGTGTCACCCGGGGAGGGGTGGTGGGGATGGAGGGATGCACCAGGCCAGAGAGCACATCCCTGTGTGGGGAGGGTGAGCACTGAATCTGCCAAAATCAAGAGATGATGGTCCTTGTGCCATGGCTGGCCACATGTCCCAAGGTGTCCCCAATGTCCTTCAGGGGCAACAGCATCCCTCGAAATGGGACTGGTGTCCCAGCGAGACCCCCTGCCCTCCCTGCAGCTGGACTGTGTGGCACTGGCTCCCCTGCAGGCACAGCTGGAGCAAGTGTGGAGGCTCACCCAGCAGTACCTCTGCCAGGGACCCTGCTGCGGTGCCAATCATGCCGCCGGCTTCAAGAGGTGGGGGCTGCTGGGTCCCATCCTATCCTATCCTATCCCACCTGATCCCCCCCGTCCTCTCCTGTACTGCCCCATCCCCTCCCATGCTGTCCCATTCTGCCCTGTCCATCCCATCCAGACCATTTGTCTCACCCTGCCCATGTTGTGCTGGCCACCCATGGGACCTCGTGCAGTCCCTGGGGTGCCGGCGGGGCGCTGAGCAGCTGCCCCTGTGCTGCAGGCAGCAATTTGACCCAGTGAAGTGCATCTCCTGTGACAGACCCCTGGCCGTGGCCCAGGCGCCGTGAGTAGCGTGCAGGCCCCCCCAGGACAGACCCCCCCATGCTGCATTTCCACCGGAGACCGCTGCCTGACTTTGCCTTCACATCTTCATCTGCAGGCACTTGGTGACCATCCGAAAGGCCAGCCAGCTCCTCCGGCCCCAGCCAGCCAGCACTGGCAGCTCCAACTGCCTGGCTCAGCGCCTGCCGGGGAGGTGAGGCTTGCCAGGTGCCACTGCGTCCCTCTTTTTCCCTTTGGGGTCCCTCTCCCTGGGCAGGAGGGGTAACATCAGCGCTCCCTGCCCAGGGAGAGCGAAGGGAGCGGCAGGGCCAGCCAGGGTGGCCCCACGAGTCCTGCTGGGCCACTGTCCACCTCCAGTTCCCTTGTCACTGTCTGTCCCTGTGGAGACCCTGCAGACTTCGCCTGCAAGAATGTGAGCCCCCATCCCCGTGTGTCCCTGTCCTCTGGAAACGCACCGAGCCCACCCAGGCTGGGATAACAAGAGGGCTGCGGGCTGGGTACAGCCTTCAGGCACCTCCAATGGCACCAGCTGCTCTTCCCTCTAGAGAGAAGTGGATATTTTGGGCATCAATGGGGTTGTCTACAAGGGCAGGCTGAGCTCGCTAGCTGCCAACAGGACCATCACCGCGGGCAAGGAGCTCCCAGGTAGGGGAGCAGCCCCAGGACACCACGTTAGCTCCGGCCAGGCTGTGCAGCCACCTGAATTGGCATGTCCTGCTCATCCCAAAGCAACAAAGACCCCCCAGCCCCGCTCCCGGCACACCATGGAGACGCGCCGGGCCCCCAAGTACAGCAGCCACTATGTGTCCCCACATTCATGTGAGTGCCTGCCCCAGTTGTTCCCCCAGGCCACCAGCCCAAACATGCAGGCTCAGCCTGCTGCTGAGCACTCCTGGGGGCATGGTGCCCCACGCAAGGCTGTTTGTCCTTCTGCATTGCAGGTGCTGCCAGGCGGCCCTCGGGGCCCGGTGACGGCGCCGGGGGCAGCAGGCGCAGGCATCTGGCCGGCCAGGGGGCTGTGAAAGGCATGGGGGTGTGGGGAGGGGGCAGGCACACCAGGGCTGTGCTGCCTGGCCTCAGGGGAGCGGTGAGGCAGGGGCCACGCTGCCCTGGCAGCCGCTCATTGCAGTGGGGTAGCACCACAGGACATAAAGACGCTCCCTCCTCCGTTGCCTCTCCTGCGTGGTCCCTGGGCTTGTGAGGGCACGTGGGGCGTCCTTGGGGACTCAGCAATCAGAGCCTGATGATTTTTGGCTGTGCCACATCCCTGTGAGCTCTCTCTGACCAGCAGACATCCAGGTCTGTGGTGTGGCCCTGGATTTTCCAATCCCATGGCTCCTGGTGGCCCTGGGACAGCAACAGGCAGGCTCACCTCCCTGCCAGCCCGTCCCACAGCTCCCTCTCCAGGCTGGCTGTGATGTTCTCAGGCCACCGTGGTCAGGGGCCCCTTGCTCCAGATGCCACCAGCTCAGCCCAGTTCACCTCAGTGGGGCAGGAGAGACTAGCCCAGCACAGCCCTACACAGGGAAGCTCACAAGGGCCAGCTCCAGCCCTTGCTCCCAGCCTCTGCCGAGGCTGTACAAGAGGCAGCATGGGTGAAACCATCGCTCCTACAATGTTTATTTTAGCAACACAAATAATAGATTGAAATTAATTATTGACTGGTGAGCACAGGGATGCAGGGACACAGCCTCATGGAGAGAGGTCTCAGCAGGGATAGCAACCTCCAAGGGACCTGGCCCCTGTCATCCGGTGACGAGGGGATAGGAGCCAGGTTACCGCAAGACACCCAGGACCTGTGGGTGCCACACAAGGAGTCTGAGGGCTCCCTGCAGCCCTGCATCAGCCTGTCCCTGCTCCCGGTGGGGTCTCACACCCACAGCTAATGTGGTGGGGCAGCAGGCAGAGCTGAGCTGGCTTCTGCTGAGGCTGAACCCTGGCATGCATCTGGCCAAAGCCAGCTGGCAGTCACCGCACGGCTGGGACGGGGTGTTTGGAGCAGCACACATACAGCGAAGAGGCGGCCAGCCCCAGCTCGGAGGCACAGCATGCTCAGAGCCACTTGGAGAGGGGATCCTGCAACACCTCGGGCCCAGACCAGCCTTCCCCACGCCCCACCGCTGCTGCAAACGAAGCAAAGACACTGGGTTCAAAGCAGAAGAGCATGTATTGCAAGCGGCTGCAGTGCGTCCGGAGAGACTTCCAGCCGCCGGGAGAAAAGAACAGAGGGGTTAAAAATGATCCCAGTCTCTAAGGTTACACTGTGACATGCAAACAGCCCCGGGGCAAACCCCATCCCAAGGAGGTCAAGGGGAGGGTGCACTGGCCCAGCCGGGCCACCCTGGGCTCACCCCTCCTCCCCATCGCCGGGCTGGGCCAGGGGCTGCCCAGGGGCTGCCCAGGGAGCCAGTGTCCCCCAGCCCTGCTCACCAGTCAGCACGGTGCATGCAGGGTGGAGGCTGCGGCCAAGCAGGAACAGTCCTTGCTCTCTTCCCCTCCCTTACAAAAAACAAGCTATATGGGGTGTCTGCCCCCCACCCGGTTGAGTGGGACTGAGGGAGGGGGGAAACACTCAGGCACAACACAGTCTGCCTGGTGGGGTGGCCCAGGGCACCGTGAAGAAGGGACCTCCTCCGTAAATGTCACTCGCATGCAAACTCCGGTGTCCCAAGAGAGGAGGGGGTGCTCCCTCCCAGAGAGCCTGGCAGCGGCGGGGTCCCAGGCAGAGGCCAGCACCGGTCCCGCGTCCCACGCAGCCTCCCGCTGTCTCTGGGGAGCTCTGTTCAGCTCAAGGACAAGTAAAAACTACTTCAAACCAAACCCATGCAAGGCAGCTATTTGCTTGTGTGTCTCGGCAGCTGCCAGACACCCTGGCAGCAGAGTTCCTCTCCTCTTTGGGGAGGGAGAAAAAAAAAATAATGAGGCAGCAGGGGTCCCCGCCGTTTGCCCCCAGCCATCTTTCCCCATGGTCACGTTGGCCTTCTGTTCTGCCGTGGCCTGGGAGAGGGGCCCCGGGCCGGGGGGGCGGACCGGGGCCGGGGGCGGTGGGGAAGTCGCCATCGAGGCCACTGGGCTGCTGCTGTTGAAGCTTTCAGAGGCCTTCAGGCGGGAGAACATGGTGAGGGCATCAGGGAAGTTGGGCGGCGTGGCTGGCGTGTTGGCAGGAGTGCACATCTGTGGGAAGGAGACAGGGGGTCAGGTGTGCGGGGGAGTCCTCCACCTTCTGCCTCCCACCAGAGCCCAGCACAAGACCCCTCTGCCCCCACTGCTGCAGCACACAGAGCTCCCAGACCCACGCTCTGCTGACAATGCTGCCTGCAAGCAGCGGTTATTTAAGGCTCTGAAGACTAATGCTGTGGGGTGAGAGCTGCTGTCGGAGGGTCCAGAGACCCCACCGCACCTGCTCCTGCACCCGGCCAAGTTGGGGACTCCCTCTACTCCACAACCCACTGGTGCCACCCTGGGCCTGCAGCTTTCTGGCTCGGCGGGTGCAAGGCTCAGGCTCAGCTCCCACCCCACGGGAGACTGGGTGAGATCAGGCCCTGCCGGGCACTTGCTCTGCACACTTACTGCACGCTCCAAATCCCCAATTGTCCTGGAGAGTCAAACGAGGCCACGGCAGCCAGCAAATCCCTAAGACACATCTGCCCTGGCAGATTACGGGCTGTGGGGGCACGAGAGTTAATGGGACTGAGACTGGGGACAGCTGGGAGAGAGCAGAGGAGGGCAGCACCCATGCACACACACGCCCTTGTGTGTTTACGCACATCCAGACGAGCACCCTGTACTAAAGGGTTTGCACGCTCAGTCACTCCAGCAAGCACACGAGGACTTGTGTGTGTGGCTGGGCAGCATGCACATATCTCTGCCTACAACGGTTCCATCACCCAGGCCTCTTCAGGCTCTCTCTGCCACGTTGGGGCTGGTCGGGACCATTTGCCATGCCCAAAGCAACCTCCATTGGACCATCCCTCTCTGAAGAGCAGCCCCAACCCCTCTGCAGGGTTCTGAGGTCCCACTGCCTGTAGGACAGGCTATGCCACCCCCGGCTGCTCTCCAGGAAAACCTTCCTTGGCAAGCAGCTCTGGCAGCACCCAGCCAGACCTTCCTGCTGGCTCTCCTGGAGCTGTGAAGCAGTGAGCTGGGCATCTGCAAGAGCCCAAAGCGCCCGCCAGCTGGTGCTGTGCCCCAGGCAAGCACTGGAGAGGTGGGAAAGCACTTACCATCTGATGGTGGTGGCTGTAGGGGATGTTTGTTTCTTGGAAAAAAGCACTGAGAGCAGTCTGCAAATAAAATAAAAAAAAAAAAAGGAAGATGATGTTACCACCAGCACGCAAACTGGGCACCCACCTCATCCCTGCACACAATGGCAAGGCTTTGCAAGACCCCAGAGATGATCCAAAACAGGTCCTGGGGGGGCTGGACCATGCCCGCAGCCTGCTTGCCCACATGGGAAAGTGCCTGCGCACAGCTGCTCCCATGTCCCCAAGCAGGGACCATTGCCTGCTGTCTGCTCACGCCGAGGCAGAACGGGATCACACGCGTTTGGGATCACCGTGCTTGTTGCTGAAAAGTGGCCACTGCTGGAGCAGACCCCAGCAGGCATTTCACAACTCGCAGCGATGCTCCACAACCACTGTGTGCTGGGAGAGGCGGGAAACCAAATCCAGCAGGGGAAGCCCAATGGGAACCGGTTAGATGCGTGTCCTTAACAGGACAAGATCATGATCACCATATTGATGCCGAGAGATCCCCCAGGCTGGGGCTGCAACAGGTAGCCCACCCCATACCAGAGCATTTCCAATTCTGTCGCAGGCAGGGTACAGTTATGAATGACATAATTTTGGTTAGCTTCCAGTGCAGACCAGTAATAATCTGGTAAATGTCACATGCCACAGGCGTGTGAGAGGACAAGGGGGAGCTGCAGGGAGGGCCAGCCTGTGCCTTCGGCGTTCCAGGAGGGCAGACACCCAGCCCAGGTCTGGGAGGAGCAGAGGCAGTGGGAGCTTTAGGGGCACACAGGACTGGGCTGATTCAGGACCAGCAAAGGTAAAGCTGGCTCCTGTTCTGTGGCAGGCTTTAGCCAAGTTAGGGCTAGGAAACAACGTTTTGATTCAGTTGCAGATCAGACTTGATAGAAATGTTAAAGAATTGGTTTGGATTCAGTTCTGGTTGGAGGAAGACACCCCCACCCCCATCAACTCTTATTGAATCCCCTCCCCAGGGGCAGCCTGGCCTGGTCTACAAACCAGGGTGCGAGGCACAGGGCCACAGCCATGCTCCTGTGTCACACTCAGGGGTAAGATGAACAAGTCACCTCAGCTTACTGGTCTGATGGAAAACCAGTCTGCCCCAAAACACCCAGGCTGGCGGGCCCTAGGAAGGTAAAGGGGCTGCACCCACACCGCTGGGGAGCTGGAGCTGGCTGCTTTGCAGCAGGGTTTATGGTTTCCTGGCTAAAAGGGGGTAAACTATCAGCAAGACCAGGTGGTAGCCAGGATCGATATCTGCAAACAATAATCCAGACCTGGGTGGGGGGGAAGCAATCGCTGCGGCAGAGTCTGGCAGCTCCTGGACCCTGGGGGGAGCATGCAATAGCCGGGCTGGCGAGGCTCTTCCCCACGATAGCTGCATTTCTCTGTCTGCGTTTAATAACAAAGCACCCAAACCCTGCACCCAGCCAGGCTGCGACACGGGCAGGACCTGCTGGATTTCAGTGGTGGCTGTACAGCAGGATGGGGGTCTGGAGACCAGTTCAGAACAGGCTGGCATGTGCCTATGAATCAAGGAACAGCCAATGGAGACACAGACACTTCTCAGGCAGCGACAGCCCTGTCACCGCACTACCCTTCGTCCTGGGTGAGGTCCAATGTCACCACCCACAGGCCCTATCGCTCAGACAGAAAGGATCGTGATAAGAAAGGGGGGAAATGGCAAATGGGAAGCACAGGCAGAGGTGTAGGCACAGCCAGATACCATAAGCTGATTAAATTGTGACAGGACAAGGGGTAATGGCTTTAAACTAAAACCGGGTAGGTTTAGACTAGATATAAGGAAGAAATTCTTTACAGTGAGGGTGGTGAAACACTGGCACGGGTTGCCCAGAGAGGTGGTGGAGGCCCCATCCCTGGGGACATTCAAGACCAGGTTGGACAGGGCTGTGAGCAACCTGATCTGGTTAAAGGTGTCCCTGCTCCCTGCAGGGGGGTTGGACTGGGTGACCTCTAGGGGTCCCTTCCCACCCAAAACATTCTATGATTCTATAAATGTGCTCTGTGCTCCTGCTTTTCAAGTGGCCTTGTATCTGGGACTGTGCCATTGGCAGACAGGGACAGAGAAGGTCCCCCCCTGATCCTTGCCAGCACTGGGATGAAAGCTGTGAGCTGGGTGGAGGAAGCACTCCACCACTGCAGGCCCCTCTGCCTAAAATGCTGTGTCTCCTCCCCTCCATCTGCCCCTTTCCAAGCGTGGCAGAAGCAACCCCTCTGCCCACCACAAGGCCCACCACCCACTTCCCTCCAGCTGCAGGGAACGGCTGCCACCTCCCAAGGGACCTGCGGCAGCCCCAACGGGCAAGAGGCCCACGCACCCATCCCCTCGGTGGCACAGGGTGCCAGGGCCACACATGTAACCAAAGCTGCTGATGCTGCCTGGTCTCCAGCCAGCGTCACAAGTGCTGGGGCAATCGGTGCAACAGCAAAGCCAATTAAGGCTCTTCTGCTTAAGAAGGAGCCTGAGCCACAGCTCAGCCCTGACCCTGGATCAAAGATCCCATTGCCCACGTTGCCCTGGGTGTGAGTGGGAGCAGGGCAGCCCTGCACCCAGTGGCCAGGCTCAGCAGGCAACCAGGCCACTGTGTCTCCCCCCCCCCAGGATGCAAAACCAGGAGCTTCACAGGAGGGGGATCACACGGAGATCCTACCAGGCTACCAAGAGGCACCTGTGGTGACCGAGTCAGAGGGAGGACGGCTGCAGGGGCCAGGCGGGGAGATGAATGCAAGGAGACCTACATGCTGAGCAGAGCAAGCTCAGTCTGGAGGAAGGGGACACCCAGCCCTGTGCAGGTGCTTGAATGAGGCCCTGGGTGCCGTTTGTTCCCCTGCCCATCACTGCCCAAGCTGCACTTGCACCCGCTCCCAGCTGCATGTGTGAGCTGCAGCCGCTGCCAGCACAGGGAATCGGGTGCCAGCACAGGGGATCTGGCAGCAGGCAGCCCACGATGCTAAAGCAGCCCCTGCCCTTGAGCCACAAAGGAAAGGGGCTCGATAAAACATAAATAAATCAGAAGAGGAAGTGGAAATCCAACCATGGACACAGCGGGCAGAGCCAGACACCTGCTCCTCCTCTTGTTCCCCACACTCGACCTCACTACACTAACAAAGACACGACACTTAGCACCAGGAAAGAGGAAGGAATGGGTGGTTTTTTTAAAGCTGATGTCTTCTTATCCTTCCCAAGCAGCCCCAGGGGCAATCAGGGCATAACAAAGCCAATTAATACTCTACCTGGGAAGGAGCCTGACCCTCCGCTTGGCCCAGCCCTACATGAGACTCCTCAAACTCTGAAATGTCTCCTTGGTAGCCTGCTGGGTTCCAGCCATGGTGGAGGTACCTGCTGCCTTCCCTGGCTTCTCCCAAAGTGCCGACACCTGCATCCCCAGAGGCCAAGCACCAGCTCTCACCTGGAGACACTCCAAATCTCCTTCTTCGGCCTGTGAACCTCCCCCTCTGACCAGTCATGGCACTGCTCCAGCTGCGAGAGGGCTGGGCTGGCACAGCCATCCCTGCTGGCACCCAGTGCCGCTGCCCCTGGAAGCACGGCAGAGCTCATGGTGCTGCGAGAGCTGCAAACTACGCCGGGTGTACCACGAGAAAGCCTGCCCCGGTCCCTGTGAAACAGGAGTGCAGTCACAGCGAGTGGGAGAGGTGGTCCACACGCTACCCACGAACTGCCCTGTTCCCCAGGGAGGGAGGGGATGCAAAATAAATGGCTTTCTTGTCAAGCCCCTGAGTACGGTACAGGCTCTGACCGGCTCATGCCGCATCGAAGGCAGCTGTATCCCCAACGGTCTCCTGACTGCCCGCCCTGCTCGCTGTCCTGGATCACGTTCCTTCGCTGTCCTGGATCATTTCCTTCAGCCCAGACAAACCCTGGGTCTGCCAGGTGGGCAGGACACCATGCACAGCAAACCCTCTCTGCAGCCCCCACCAGCCACAAAAAAAAAAAGGCCCCAGATAACTCCAAAGCATCCCCAGCCCAGGAAAGTGTTCCCAAAACCTCAGCATCCCACCAGCCCAAAGCTGCCCATGTTTCACAGCAGCCTCCCTCTCCCTCCTGCTGGTGACCCGAGATCCCAGGCTCCTGCTCCCTGCCTGGCCGTGACAAGCAGCGAGCGGGGTGCGTGCCCATATAGGAAAGGTCCTGGGCAGGGCAAACAGATGCCACGAGCTCCATGGCCAGGACAGAGGCACAGAGATGGGAGAACCTAGCTCCTGCTGTCTCATCTCTGGGCCGTCCAGCCCACCTCGGCTGTTGGGAACACCTCTCCCCACGGTGGTCTTACAGGCAGAAGCAACATCCTCAGGGTTGCTCCAACTCACACCGTGCCCCAGGGATAGCGCTTTGAATCTGAGGAGACTACGAGCGGAGGCAGGGTAACTTAGCACTGAACTTGCCTGAACTCCACCAATTTACACTCACCGCAGATGCGGGCCAGCCAGCAAAGGCGTACCGCACTAGAACAGCAAAAGCCCCCGAATATCGCAGGCAAGGGGTGAGAGCGTGCTGGAGTCAGGAGACACCACCTCCCCAGCACAGCTCCCCAAAGAAGGCATGCCCAGCGGCCATTTTGCAAAGGGAATTATCTGACCGTTGCACCAAAAGTGAGTGGGAACATGGTAACCGCTCATCGCAGCACGTTTGTTTACAGCTGAGCTTCCTCTGAGTCATGTGAGTGCCAAGCCGGCATGAGACGGCTGTTAGTACTTGTGCAACTCGCCAAACGGTGGCAAAGTTCTGCAAAATGCCTTTTGAAAGAAAAGTTGAACTTCTCGCCGTCCGTTCCCAGCTCTTTCGCGACACACGCGGAGGTGGTGGAAGCGGATCCCGCCCGTCCCAGAGGGCCACTGTCAAACTGTATTAGTAAACAAAACCCAGAGCACGTTACACATGCAACACATCCACCGCCAACGGCGCTCCCGGCAGCGGACCGTGGTATTAAAACCGGCACGGTGGAGGGGAATGCCAGCTTTCCACCCAGCCCTGCACACCCCCCCCCCCCACCCGCCCACTCGCTCCTTGGCCATGCGTGGCTTGGTTCTGAATGCCTCGTAGCCTCTGATTTAGCACCTGGAAATCCTGTGGCTGCACGGCAACGAACTGCCTCCGTGCCCGATCCATCCGACGGCCAACGCGTTACGGAACATCCCCCGAAAAACGTCTAGGAGGCCTGCCAGCGGCGCTCGCACCCATCCGCGCCGCGCGCTGAATGAGCCGGTGCCCCAGCCACCGGGCTGAATACAAACTGAACCTCCTGCTCTCCAGACTGACTCAGACCTCCTCCTGCATCACAAACCAGTCACTTCAATTACAAAGGTGCCATTAGCGTCAAATCCATCAGCTCCAGACTAGAGAGCTGCTGCAGAAGGGGAAAAAAAAAAAAAAAAAAAAAAAGAAAAAAAAAATCCTATTTAGAAAGAGCTTTCCTTGCTTGGCTACAGCTGCCGCACTCCCCCCTTTGCTCCCTGAGCTTCAGCTGCGGGGGTCTCTGGAGGCGCAGAGCACCCAGCAAGGTGGCGGAGGGGAGCTCCCCACCCGCAATCCAGCCCCACGCGTGACGTTAACCCCCCTGTCGATGTCACGGAGTATCCTGCCGGTGAGCGAGAGGAAAAGGCGGCTGGAGCCAGAAAAGCTTTGACCTACAAAGTCTCCTCTCCCACAGCTGCCTGAGGACGCGAACTCTCCGAGGCAGGGCCGTGGGAAAGGCCAGGCGGGGGGGGGGGCCCGCCCCGGCCCCGGGGGGGGGCGGGGGGGGCTGCCGGGGGGGGAGGGTCGGCGCCCCCGGCCCTTCCGCGGTCCGGTGCGGGGCCCGGGCGGGCCGCGGGCCCTCGCTCCGCACCCACCCGCGCACAGCGGCTCCCCGCTTCCCCGCCCGGGGGCCCACGCCAGCGGAGCCGTCGGCGGGGGGGGGGGAGGCGGGCGGGCAGCGCCCCCGCGCGGCGCCGGGGCCGCCGAACTGCCATGGGCCGCCTGCAGCGCGCTCGGCCGGGGGGCGCAGCCGGCCGCCAGCACGAACTGGTTGATCATCACCTGGTGCTTGAGCTCGTCCATGGCCCCGGCCGCCCCCCGCCGCCGCCGCCGCGCCCAGCCCGCCGCGCCGCCCCCCGCCCTCACGGCACCGCCACCATGGCGGAGCCGGCGCGGCTCACGCCAATGTTTACTGGGCACTGACTCACGGCGCCCGGCGAGCCCCGCCGACGGCCGCCAGGGGCGGGGCGGGGAGGGGCGGGGCGCGGGGCGCCGCTGGGAGATGTAGTTCCCGCCCGCCCCGCCGCCGCGCCGCCTCTGCCCCGCCCGGACTACAACTCCCGGCAGTCCCCGCTTTGTTTGCGGAGCGGCCGGCACGCGTTGAGTGACGAGCCAAGCCGGCCAACCACCGCCCGCGGCTTGGTAGTACCTGACCGTATATGGTCAACAACGCCGCTGCCGCCAATCGGAGGGCGGCGGGGGCGGGCCGGCGCTGGGGCGGGGTGGGTCACGTGGGCGAGCGGGGAGGGGGGGCGCGGGCGGTGTTTACAGTCGGCCGCGTGCGGTTTCCTGTTGACGTGCGGGGAGCGGGCGCGGCGCGCGGGGCGGCGGGGGGCGCGGAAGGCGCCCGGGGCCCTGCCCTTCGGCCCCGGCGGGCGGTGGACGCCCGCCCGGGTTTTGGGGGGGGGCCCCCCCCCCCCCCCCCCGGCCTGGCGGCGGCCGCTTGGCTCGCAGTTGCCTCAGGCCGGAGCTGCCGCCGCCTCACAACCCCGGGGCCTGAGATGAGGCGGGGACGGCGGCCTCTCGGCCCCCGGGACAGGCCCGGGCCTCCCCGGCAGCGGTAATAAAGGATGGGGGGGTTGCCCGGTTCCACCCCCCACCCCCGCCGCCGCTGCCGTCGCTGCCTGGGCCGAAGCACGACCCCGGCGACGTGGCTGCCGAGATGCGAAGAAGAGCGAGCCGGCAGCGGGGGAAAGTTCTGGAAAGTGCCAGGGGGCTCCCAGCGGCATGAAAGGATCCTTTGAGAGCGGGGCATTGCCATAGCAGATGAAAGCAGGCAGCCAGGCAGCGCCCGGAGGGGGGGGGGGACACACACAATGGTGTTGCTAAGTACCAGGAAACGATAAGCAGGCACGGACAGGGGGTTGAGCGGCTGGGAGGTAATAAAACAAGGGAAAAGCGGGGCGAGACGAAGGGAACCGCTGGTTCCGCAGGGCTTGGGAAGGCCCCTGGCCTCCTCCGCCTTTTCCTGAGCGATTCTGGGCTCTTTCTTGCAATTTGTGTCGGGGCTTAGCCTTGCTGCTGGCAGTTTGTTCGCTAGCACCTCTGGCCCTGGCCGGTGTTTCGCGTAGGGCTGCAGATTATTTCTGAGCTGTGAGGATTAATGGCTGAAGCTCGGGCAGGTCACGCGTTTGACCTGAGGCGTTCGCCTTTGCTGCTCAGACACAAATTGCCCCAGTATTGTCCAAATCTGACCACCTGGTAACCATCTTCCACATCTCCTTTAGCAATCATGAAAAATACTCCAGGCCTTGGAGGATGCTGTGGCCAAGGGGATTCTTCCTCCTTGTATGTATGTCACTGCCCAAATCTGAGAACGCAGCGGTACGATGGGACGTGTCAAGAGGTGACCGGTCTTTTTTACAAGGTTGAGACAACCTCAAGAGATCTGTAGCCAACAAGGTGTCAATACAGCTGGGAAAACACATCTCCTGAAGGATTATTTTAATCAGAGAAAAGCAGATGTTTTTAGAAATGTTGCAGTCTGATTTTTGAAGGGGGAAGGGTTGGTCCAGGCCCAGACGGGCTTTCGGGGAGGGTTGCAAGCCCTTTGGAGCAGGGCAGTGTTTAAGGAGGCAAAGTTCGTGGGCTTGCCCCTCCTTCTGGTGAGGAGTAACTCTTGCGCGTAGTCTCCGGGGCTCCTGAACCTTGTTGTTTTGCAAGTCCCAGACAAACAAAGTGAGTGACACCACCGGGGAGGGGACAGCTGAGACAAAGCAACTTGCTTCACTGGGTAATAAACCCCTGAGCAGCTGGACTTTGGATGAGCTGCTCCGGTGAGTGGAAGGTTTGCAGGCAAACATATATCCTTGTTTACACGGGTGCGCTCGTAGCTGCCTCCCCGGCAGAGACCTCCAAGGAGACTCCTGAAGGGCAGGTCGCGGTAGCTGCAGAAATGTGTGTGAAATGTGTCCAGCTTCAGAACTCCTTTCTCACCCATGTTTTGCAGGAAGGAACAATGGATGCCAGCTGGGTCTGAGACGTAGTGGCAGGACTTGTGGTGACGGTGAGCGTGCACACAAGCAGCAGGGAGCCCTGAGAGCCAGCAGAGGAGGTGGGCTCACAGCTGAAGTATCCCTCCTCTACCCTGCTGCTCCTCTCCAGGTTGTGCTGGAGAATGGCTCCAGGCTCACCTTTTCCTGGATGGATTTTGCCCAGCAGGAAAGATGACCAAGCTGGAAGGCAGTGCAGGAGCCAAGGCCGCCTCGCCACCCCAGGGGGCACTGCAGGGTCCTGGGGGCAGGAGCCCTTGACCCATTTTCACCCTGATCCTCCCCAGCTTGGCTGCTTTCTCTCCGCACAATGATGGCACCTGGGGTTTCAGGCTTCCTTGTATATCATGGGAGTGTTTTCATCCCTCTGGGGGATGTCAGGGAGGGCCTCCCACCTTCGTCATCTTCCTCCTTTTCCATCCTCAGCGTGGTGCAGGACCCAGGGCTGGCACCACCACACTTGGGCGAAATATGGGCTCAGGAGTCCAGAAGCAAAGGGTAAAGGTGCAAAACCTGCGCCTGGTGGCACCACCAGGGTTTGTGGGGCTATCGTTGCTTCTTGCAGCCACCACGGTGCCGCAGAGTGGGGGGCTGCTGCTCCTCTGGCCCGCGGGATGTGGCTGTGGTGCTGCTGGGTCCCCACATGCGGGTGGCAGGGCAGCCCAGCTCCCTGCCCCGCTGCTGGAGGCGAGTGCTGCAATATCCTCCTGCCTTTGTGTGTGCCAGTGCCTGCGTCCCCCGGGCCGGGGCAAAGGCACCGCCGTCCGCTGGAGGTGCTGCCCTTCAGCTCCGCTCGCTCCGGGCCCTGGGGTTTGGAGCAGAAGGGCTGAGCCCAGCCCTGGCACGCCACTGCTATTGTAGTTGCCTGTCACATACATCTCACGGAGCAGGGCCCCTGGGGGAGAGACTCTCCAGCAAAGGCCCCTGCCCTCCCAGATGACAATAACCCCCCCAGGGGCCCGACCGCTTCCTCCAAGCTCCAGAGAGCTGCGCGGCCCGGGAGGGACCTTCCCGCTGGTGGAGGTTTTGCACGAACAAAAACCTCCCACTGCGGCCGCTTCCCCAGGCGGCCCTGGTGCTCGGCAGTGCCAGCGGCCTGCTGCTTCCCAGGACACCAGCTCTCCCTTTGACTTCCCCACTTAACCCATACAGCGCCGGGTTCCCAGTGTCCCCAAAAAAGCTCAGGGGACAGCTCTGGGGCACTTGCCTGCCCAGAGGGGACGGAGCCTGGGCACTTCGCTGGGCTGGGGAAGGGCAGGATGCTCTTGGTGCTCAGGACGTGGGAGGGAAGGGAGATGGACCCTCGTCTTCCGTCCCTGTGCAAATTCCCCTCCTCGCCCTGTCACGAATGCAGCTCCGCTTTGCCCCCATGCTTGCAGCCAGCTGGCCGCCACTTGGCAACCAGTTTCCGGCATGGCATGAGGAGACAGAGCCGCTGAGCCTTGCTGAGCTGGCTCTGTACCTGCGCCGAGCCCCAAGTCAGCTGTTGGCATGCAGGATGAGGCCATGGCGGGTCACCCTGCTCGGTCTGGGGCTCCTGGTGGCACCATGAGCTGTTTGCATTGGCCACTGCTGCTGGGGCACTGCCCGGGCACTTGTTCCTAGCACCGAGGAGCATCTCCAAGCTCCCTGCATGGGCAGAGAGCAGCCAGGACACACTCCAGAGGAGCGCACACGGGCCGGGTGTTGCTTTGCCACTCAGCAGACTCCATTCCTCCTTCTCTGTGCCATTTCTGTCACATGAAACTCTTGCACAGAGCGGCTGGTTGGGCAAGAGGCACCATCACTCTGGGTGCCAGCAGGATCCTGGGGGACACAGTGGGCAGCACCCAGGCATGGTTATGGCCAAGGCAGAGCCCAGGTCTCCTGTGTGCCAGGAGCAGGGTACCTGGCTCTCGTGGTTTGCCTGTAGGATGTGGCCATTGTGAGTTCCCTGGCTTTTCCCTGTCCTTCCCAGCCCTGTCACACCACGGGAAGCAGCAGAGCAAGGTCTGGGCCCTGCAAGGGTAATAAGCAGCCGGAAGCATGTTTCCCCGTGGATTTGTTTGCTTATTCCAGCTGGGCGTGTTTTAGTTTGTGTTTATGGCCAGCAAATTCCACCCACTGCCTGCTCGCCATCACAAAATCCTCCCATGCCAGCAGGCTTGGCTCTCTGCCGTGTCCCATCTCCCTGCACCCCAGCCCTCTTCCTGTGCTGGTCTCCTGCTCCCAAGGCCAATTTAAGAGGTATCACATGTGCCACCTCAGCCCCTCTGTGTCTCCCAGGGATCCCCAACTGCAGCGCTGGGAATTTGGGTCCCCAGTTCCTTTGCAGTGTGGGGCTGTCTGTAGTCCATGTGTAGGACAGTACCTCCCTTAACAAGGGGAGCCTGGGGGGTTCTTGCCTGTACCTTTGAAAGACCTCGGTGCCGGAGGGGACAGGGCTCCGCGTTGGGATGTTGGTGGGGGCTCTTTTGTGCCTCTTCCTCCATATCATCTTCCTGGCTCTTGCGTCATGTGTGCAAGACAGCCTTCAGTTGTTCCTTGCTTTCATGTGCCGTCATGTCTGAACCTTGGACGCCTCCATTTGCTTTCCTGCATGGATTATCTGCGAGAGGAGGAGGCCAGGAGAGTTTTCCCCACGTGAACGCCCCATGGTCCTGCAGCTGGGGAGGCTGATCATCTTCCTCTCCTGCTGGCAGCGAGCCTCAGCCAGGCGTGGGTACCACCTCTGAGAACTGGCCCAGATAATGAATTCCCATGCCAAACGTCCCGGGAGGTACATGGCTACCCCAGCTGGCCCACAGGGCTTGCAGGCCCCCGGCACAGCCCCAGGACCAGCCGTGCCTGGGGGGGGGGGGGGGGAGGGGGGGGAGACGCATCGTTGGTGCCACATCCTCCTCCCCACCAGCCAGTGGGAAAGGAGGCTGCTGGGGGTGGTTGTGGTGTTGCTGAACGAATTTCTTCCGCAGAAGACCCACCAGCTGGTTAATCCTTCCCTGGGCTGAGCAAGGCCGCCTGTGGGGGCTGAGCAAGGCGGCCTGTGGGGGCTCAGCTGGCCCGGCCGGGCACCCTCAGCGCGATTCCTTCTCCCCGCTTTCCTTTGCACCCTCTAAGGTCCTTGGGCACTCCCGGGCGAGCTCCCGGCGGCTTCCCCATCCAGGCCGCATCCCCGGGCCGCTCCCGCCCCCGCGCAATCCCGCGGCCCCGGCCCGGGCCCCCCTGGCAGCGCCCTCTGCCGGCAGATTCCCCGGGGGAGGCCGTGGGGCGCGCGCCTCCCCACCCCCCGCCGCGCCGCTGTTGGTAGGCGCCGCCGCGGTGCCTGATGGGAGTTGTAGTCGCGGGGCGGGAGGACTCGCTTTCCCGGTGTGCCCTGCGCCGCCGCCGCCGTGGGTGCGGGCCGCTCGCCGCCGCCGCGCTGCTCTGCGTCCCCCGGCCCGCCCTGCCCGCGGCCGCCAGGGCGCTGCCACCGGCCGGGGGCCGCCCCCTCAGCGCTGGGGACGGGGGAGGGGGACGGGGCTTCGCCGGGCCTGGTGGCCCCTAGGCCGCCCCAACGGGGACAGGCGCAATGGGAGACGGGCCCGGGGAGGCCGGGCCGCGGGGTGCCCAGGGGAAGGGGCTGCGGGGGTGCCTGTCACCGGCCGGGGCCGAGCGGGGCCTGGGGCTGGCTCTGGCTCTGGCTCGGCTCGGGGCCCTGCCTCCCCGGCTTCGGGGCCTCCCCGGCGGAGAGAACCGATGGGTGTAGCTTCTTGGGCTAAACCTACGGCATAAGGCCGTCTCGGTGCCCTGCCTGGCTGAAGCGCAAGAGTGCGGGAGGGCTAACGCTGCAGCAGTCTGCCCGGCCCTCTGTCAGTGTCCACAGCCGCCCGGCTCGGTCGCTGCCCTTGGGTCCTGGTGGGTCATGGTAGGTGAGCAAGGCTTCGCTTCTCTGCTCTGGAAACGTGACTGCGGCAAGTCGTCGGTCTGTGGCAAGTGGGGCATCTCCTGCTGGGAACGAGGAAGTGACAGCGGAGTTCGGTGGGGATGCAGAAGGAAAATTGGCTCTGGTGGAATATCAGAGGCAAAAATTCCCACATGACCGCCTTCTTTAACTCCTTAAAATGGCAGTGGTTCTTACTTAGGAGCTGTTGGACTGACATGGCCTATGGGTATTTGTTTTCCAAAGCGAGACGTTCTGAAAACTTAGAGAGTTGTCAGCAGTGCCACTTCTGTGAAGCTGGGATGAGCCCATCGTGACTCACCTTGTCGTAGACTGGCTTTTGAGATTGGCCTGGTTTAAGTTGTTCAAAGGGTTTTATTTATTCTTCTCATGAAACAAGTAATCAGGAAAATTCAGATGCTCTTTTCTCCTACAGCTTCCATTTGCTTACAAATTTTTCTAAGTTTCTGTTCTGCTAGGGCTAAGGTCCAGAGCAGCAGTTTGGGTTCCCTCACTCAGGTACAGGTGCAGCGTAGCCTGTTTGTTCAGAGACTCAAGTTCAGTGTGTGTCCGATGACTAGCTGGCTGTGACATCCTCAGGGCTGTGTGATGGAGGGAGCTAGGTCCCCCCCCTTTTTGTCTGGATCTCAAATCTCTGCAAGATCTCAAATAGAGTACTGCCATCGTTATACCTTGTTTTGTTGCAGGTTGGCCTTCAGCAAAAATAGTGGTGTGGAGGAGATGGAAGGGGGAAACCTGCCTAGAGAAATTCTTCAGCTGTGTTGGCTCTCTTAGCAAATATAACTTGCTTTTTAGGGCAGCAGGAACTAGTTTCTTGGGCTGCTAGGAAAGGCAAATGTCGCTGCTAGGTTACAGCAGGAGTCTGTGCATCCCCTGGGTGGCTGGGGGGCTTTCCCAGTGTGGGAGACTGGGTGGACGTGAGCTGCCTGGTAAGCTGTAGCTGTGGTGCCATGGGCCCTGCTGGCAATTTTCTTACAGCCTAGAGGTTGCATCTGATTTCTGTTGGCACTTAGACAGGATTTTGTATATGGACTGGATTAATTATAACCACCATATGCAATGAACATTAAACTGCTTCTTTCAAATCACTGTCCTGTTTCTGTACTGTGGTAATTACCCAGACTGGAATTTAATGGTGTGTTGGGTTTTAGCCAATGTGCTTGCCGAGGTAACCCCATCACACACATGGGGTTAGGTCTCTGTGTTCTTGTGTACCGTGAAAGGGGCCTGTTGATCTAGATGCTGCCAAAGAGTGTTCCACGCGTGGTACCTCCCTTATAAAACTGAACAGCTAATACTTTTAAGCAGCTGATTAAAGAAAAATATTGGTATTTCCTTTAAAGGCTTTGCATACAATTAGATGCGTGTTAATTCATTTTCTGTTGCACTTGCTTGTGCTCTTTCTGAAAGCATACTGGCTTTAGGCTAGACCTTTAGGCTTCGCCTTCTTCAGGTTTATCTAACCAGGATCCTCTTGACTTCAGGAAGGAAGAAGAGCTGCTCAAGCTCAAGATCATTCTAGGCAGAAGAAGAGGTCATGAACGCTTCTGAGGTGGAGATTCAAGGAAGGTTACTAAACACCAGTACAGAAAGGGCTGTTAGGATGGTACCTTCCTCCCTTCTTCAGGTGGAGTGTGTTCAGAAGGATGCTGTCCCTTCTGGTCCTACAGTCCTAAGTGTGTTTCTCTTGGGCTGGAAAGATTGGCTATGACTGGTACAAAACTTGACCGTGAAGACGACTGAAAGCGAGTGTGTATGATTTGATTTGATTTCAGGAAGCAAGCTGGAAGTAGTACAAAAAGTTCTTAGGTTAAATGGTTGCTAATTATTTTGAACTTCACACTGTCACTGTAAGCCCTGTACTGCTACTGACTGCCTGACTGGAAGAAGCCAGTTTTCCATCATCTGTATTAGATGTTTGAATATTTGCATGGGAGTGTTAGCCTGACATGCAGGCAGTCTCCTGGCTGCTCAGAGATTACCCCTGAAAGGCTGGAAGATGTGGCGAGAGAGTGTTACCTGAGGTCACCCATCCGCTGGAGTCTGGTGCAGCACCGACTGCTGTCCGTTGCCTTTTACGTTCTTTCCCTCTGAGTCTCTGGTTTAAGCAGATCTTGACTTAACTGCAAGTGTCTGGGCAAGCTGCTGCAGCTCTGGTCAGCTGCTGTCCATGGTCAGTGTTGGTTTGAAGGATGTGGGTTTGCGTTCTGGAGCAAATACACCACCTCACAAGAAGGACCTGTGGTGTGAGGAAATAAACACAAAATACAGGTATTCTGACTAATTTAAGCCATACGTCAGCCTGCCTGTGAGAAGGAGCAGGGTTACTTTACCAGGTTGTACTGAGTGACGGCACCTTGTTGAGTCACAGATGGTTGCAAATGCAGTGGTGAATATTCAGTTCTTGTTTATTGACTTTTGATGTTGTTATTGCTGGGTCAGTCACGTGCTCTGTGGAGGATCGAGCAGGTTGTTGTGGAATCCACCTTTGTCCCTATGAGCCAGGGTCCCGTTTAACGGCTTTGTCGCAACCTGTATGCAGTTTTGTAGTTAAAAATCCTCTGAAAATCCCCTGCTTATTCCTCCAAACCTCTGGGTGTGGATCATCTGCATTTCCGCTCCTGCATTTGGGGGGCTGAGGCTGCTGAAATGCTGTAAGGTGATGCCAAGTTCCCTTCTCTAATCCCTCTCTGCTGGTACCTTTTAACTTTTCTTGCTTGCTTTATGAACGCTGTGCTGGCATTGCAGATGCCTGACCAGTTGGAAGGGGGTTGGAGGAGGGCCCAGTTTGTACAGAAGAGTTAGTACCCCGATGAAACGGGCTAAAAATGGGTAATCGCAAGGAACAGTCGTGATCTTCGCTGTGCTTCTGTGCTTGAAGCAGTAAAATGATCCCTGTTCTTGCATGCAGTCTCATGATGCCCTTATTGCTTTAGCAACCAGTGAGCAATGCACCAGTGTTTTCCGCAGCTCCTTCGTCAGCTCATCTCTTGTTCCAGTGAGCTCATCTGCAGTGTGGAGCAGGGCAGGGAGCACGTGCCCTTGAGATGGCTTTTCTCCTCTGGAGTAGGCTCTTGAAAGAGAATTCCCTGGATGCTTTCGGGAGGAAAAAAAAGGAGGCAAAGTACTCCTCTCTGAAGCCAAACTGCTTTTGTTATTTGGGAGTGATGCTTTAACCAAAGAAAGAGCAATTTTAAATAGGAGAATACCCAGAGTTGTACCCAGTCCATTCCCTTGTTCTCAACTCACAAGCCATGCGTATTGTGACAGTGTCAAGACAGAAATACATTCCTGTATTTCACATGTAGCTTTTGTTCCTCACCCACTCCGCAAAGCACAGCGGAGCGGTTGTCTCCATTACTGCTGCTGTTATCAGCCCAACCCTGCTGGTGATGGCCACCGTCGCCTGCCATTGACTGGAGCGTTCCCTTCCTGCCTTCTCCCCAGCTACTTGCAAGCACCAGACTGGAGCGCTCATGGGTCAAAAGCAGTTGCTTTTGCTACTTGTTTGTTGCTGGATTATATTTAACCCAGCTCAGAGCCACGTTCATATTTGCTACATGATTGATTTTGGTGGCCCAACAGGGACAGGCAATGAGGAAAGTGAGATGGCTTCATTCATCTGCGGTGCTGGTTCAGGCTCAGGCTGTGTCTAGGACTGTGCTGTCATTCCGTCCCTCAGCATGCCGTGGTGGTGAGTGTCTGGCTGAGTAATTAAAAAGGACTCAATTGTCCCTCTCAAGTGTCCCTGCTCACTGCAGGGGGGTTGGACTAGATGACCTCTAGGGGTCCCTTCCAACCCAAAACATTCTATGATTCTATGATTCTATGAATTTCTATCACTTTGCTGTTAATTCTAATAACAGTGAGAAGCCTAAAGGGACATCTAATTGCTTTCTGTTAATGAATGCTGTATGATACAGCCCTTGTTTTCATGGGGCTACAGTTGCATTGTCGACTATGCTCCTGGCCAGTGTAGGGTGTTGTGTCCCCTGCCAGTGTGTCACTTGTGCATCACATCCATATGTTGGGTTTGCATGGAAATGGGATTAGGACACTGGGTTAGGGAAAAGTAATTATGACTGGAGCAGTCTGGTGCTTAATGCTGGTGCATTTATGATGATAAAACCCCACCACCGTGTTGGACTAAATGTTAAGTGCTTTGGTGTCATTTGATGCCTCGGAGAAGCCTTGGGTTCCAGTTTGATTTTGCATGGGACAAACTAATGCGTCAGACTTGGCCATTCTGGGTGTCCCAGTGGTGTTTTTCCAGCCACTGTACAGTTTTTCACCACAACAATTTCTCTTACAATCACTGCTTGTTTTTCATCTACCTTAGCAGTGTCACCCGTTCGTGTTCTCTTTTATCTAATGTTCTCATATGTTTTGTGCTGATTTACTCTGGGGAAGTAAAGGCACAGTTCTTTGCTCTGGCATTTTTCTCATATTCCGTCCTTGTTTATTTGTGTATGATTCTTTCCCCCTAAGTGTGTCACTATGTTTTCCCAGAGGATTTCTGTTTGTAGCAGTTCTGCGGAAGGTTAATCCAAATATTTTTTGCTTTTCTTTTTTACCTGCCATAGACGATGGTGCTTAGCATCCCCCTTGTGTCCATAGCTACAGAGCTCTGTGTAGCACCTTGCAACACCTGCGTAAGGTGGGTCAAAGTTGTTTTATAGGCTGGGGGCCATGTGGGAACAGGGTTCAAGAGGTGTGGTATTCTGGCTAAAGCTGTCCTTGTAATGGAGTTGGAAATAGAACCTAGAGGTGGAGCTGCAGCAGGATTGTATTGCATAGAAAATACATTCAAGACTTTTAGAGACACTAAACATTTTAGAGACACTAAAAATCCTATCAGCCTTGTGCTAGATGTATGGACGTCACAGTGACAGGAAAACAGGATACCTCAGTTTTTCCTTCTTGAAGTTTCTTTGTCCATTTAGTCCTTGGTGTGATATTTACAGAAGTGCTTTCTTGAAGCATTTTGTTGCCAACTTGGGCAAACTGAGTTGCTTGTGACAGTGGCTGGGGGGAATAATGCATGACTTTGGTCTTACTTTGAGAGCTCTGAACTTAATGTATTGTTGTAGAAACTGGTTTCTGAAAGCTTGCTATAGAATATCTTTTTTTTAGCCACTAAAAACCGTGTTATAAATTTGCGAAGACAGTTTGCTGCCACTCTTGTTTGTTAGTTTTGCTGTTGAGAGCTTGTGTGTGCGGTGGCTTTTGTATCCGTAGCAGCACTGGGGGAGCCCAGGGGTATTCTGCTCACCAGTCTGTTCCCCTCTGAGCTCTTCAAAGTGATTTTCCTCGTGTTCTTTGTGACTGGCACTGACTACGTTTCTTGTTTGCCTCTGGGGAAAAACCCCCCACCTCTTTCACGTTGCAGGAGGTGACTTAGCAGGAAGGTGAAGGGAGCCTTCAGTCTGAACATGGAATTGAAGCTGTAGTTTCCAGTTAGATAAGTGCTGCTGTGTTGCAGGGGGTAGTGTGTGTTTGTAAGGAATCCTAACAATTTGTTAGAGATCCCAAAAGTAGTTCTTAGTGGAGCAACGGCAGTGTGGCAGGTGCCTTGAATATGCTAGTTACGCGTCTCAGTGTCGTTCCAGTTGTACCAGCGACCTTTTCATCCCAAGGTGCCGGAGAGGCTGCCTGGCGATGCTCTCCCGGACAGCTGGCTCCCCACAGGCACGGGGTCTCAGTGGTGGCAAGCAGTCCTCGCCTGCTGTGGCTCTGCGTCCTCCGCATGTGGGATGCAGAACTTCTTCCATGAAAAAGCTCTGCTTTGAATTTGTGGAATACAGGTTTACCCAGGTGGGCTGAGCCCCAGGACGTCTCGTTCATGGACTATAAGGGAGCTTTCTGACTCTGATCCCAGCTAATCAGCTGCTGCGGTATGGAGACATCCTGCACAAGCGTTGTCTTCACAGTTAATCAGATGAAATGCTCCAAAACACAATCCTACTTGACCCACGTAAAATGAGGAATCTATGCCTAAACCCCAGCATTCGTCATGCTTTGCTGAACCTTACTATAAGCATAAACCACCGCAGTGTATCTTGGGTGGAGAGGCTGTATCAAGCTAGCTGTGCTTGGAGATTATATGCAGATTAGCTTTGTAATTTGTTGCTTCTGGGAGGGGTGGGAAAAGGCTGCCTGTCATTTGGAGCACCTACGTTTTGTTACGCTAATTCTTGTAGGACAGACTCAGGGTGGATTCTGGACCTGTGCTGAAATTGATTGTTGTATCTGGAAAGAAGGATGTGTTTCTGTAATATAAACATCTGGATGTTTGTAAGCTGAGCTCAGCAATAGCTGAGCACTGCCATCTGTGCAGAGTAAGAAGAAGCATAAAGGAAAAAAGCCTTAATGGAAAAAGCAGAGCCATTCATGAAACCCCTTCCATTTCAGAGTAAATCATGCTTGCTCCTAGCTAGAGGAACTGCAAATCCTTCCATAATGCCTCCATAACCATTACTGCTTCTGTAATGACTCCTTTTAAAACATATTTTATGCTGTCTCTGCATTGCACCTAGGGAAGCAAATGTACGTTTGGCTCAATCCTTTCATCATGCGCATGAAAAATCCCCACTCTGAAACTTCAAGGGAAATGGCTTGGGTGGAGCCTTTTATTTTAGTTCTCTCCTGACACTTATTTCTCTGAAACTGTAACTCTGTGAAGTTCATATTTGAGAGTGTCTTTCTAGGAGGAAGCGGCATTTGTGGTGCTCTCATACATCTGAATTGATTCAGTTGACTTTGCAGTTAATCCCGTGCTCCAGAATCCCAGTGACCTTGCACACGCTGCGTCTCCTGAAATTTGTACTATAGTGCATCACCTTAAAGATGAATGAAACAAATCTGTGGTGAAGCTTTCAGAGCTGAAGTTCAGTTTAGTCACTCCCAAGGTTTATCTCTTCCAGATGTCCACGTTTCTGCATTTAGAACTGCCAATATTATTAATTAAATAAGTATCAAGGCATATAGTCTCTAGCACTCGCAGTAAAGATTTTGTGTGGTTCTCACCCTGGGATATGGGAGTGAAAGAGGGGGAGGGAGGGCAAACTTTGCCCAACAGGCTTTGCAGTGGGAGGAAGCCTCATCCCTCTCTGAGCAGGTCAATGGTGTTTGTGGGATGGGACTTTGCACTGGAGGATGGAAAAAGAGGAAGAATTCATCAGAGCAATATTGGAAAGAGCTGACTCTTGCTGCTCCCTGTCCCTTCTCTGGAAAACAAGTTAAAACAAAATTGTCTCCACTGTAATGATTTATTCTAGGGTTTGGTTCCCCCTCCCCCCCCCCCATTTCTACTGTTGACAGTGGCCATCAGTAGTACAGGGAAGGAGTGAACTAGCAAGTATTTTCTATGTCTTGTGCTCTTTTATACTTGTGAATTAAAAACTGCACAGACCAGCTGTTCTCTGGGAGTGCTCATTTAGAGGTTTTTTTTTTATTCCCCTGTGTTTTTTTTTTCTAGGAAACTACTTTGCAAGTCACTTCTTTATGGGAGGCGAGAAGTTTGACACCCCTCACCCTGAGGGCTACCTTTTTGGCGAGAACATGGATCTAAACTTCCTTGGGAATAGACCTGTTCAGGCAAGTTCCTATATGCTGTCCATTTTACCCTTTTGTCTTTTGCCTGGTTTGGAAAATCTTGAGTAGGGCTTATAGAGGAGGGTAGCACAGACCTAAGAGACCCTCGCTACTTGGGGAGTGTCATTCCAGTCTGAGGTGCAAGAGCATTCCCCCACCCTGTGTCCTAGCTCACCAGCTGCTGTAGCTGTTCAGATGCAAGCAGAGTTTTTCTAAGAAGCAGTATTCACCTTCTAGGCTTATTTTCAATTAGGGCAGAAGGAAGAAGTAGTGGCAGAAGAAGGACAGGGCCTCAGGAGCACAGATTTTGGGACTAATTCTTTTTTTTTGCCTGCCTGAGTGAGTGTAAAACATGCTGCAGAGAGAAGGCTGGGAAGCCGATCCACTCTTGGAGCCTGAACTTCACGGGGCTCTTGGGCATGTTGGATGGATTCCAGCCAATGTTCAGTGCATGCTGTTCTCTGTATAAAGAAGTGGCCTGACTGGGCAGTGTTAAGACAGATCTTGATATTTGGTGATTTTTTTGTTCACTTTGCAACCTAGGTGGGCTGCTCAGAAAGTCTTTCCTTTAGTTTTCTCCGTTGGAACATGGAGGTATTTCTGGGGTCACAGGTGTCTTATAAGACTGTGGAAAGCTACCTGCTCAAGTGATTGGCTGTTTCTTTCGTTGTGAACAGGGAATAGCGCTGTTGTGGGGGACAGGTAGGAATTACATGCAAGTGTTATGTTTTGGATTTCTCTTGCATCTCAGAACTGCTTAAAAAGAACCAAAAGGTAACAGAGTAGGAGCCATTTGGAGATGTTTTCAGGGTGCTGGAAAGGGAAAAGAGCTGCTTGCTTTGCCAGCTATTTTCCTAGTTGCTTCTGCAGCTTCAAAACATGCAAATGAAAAATTGATGTCATGGTTCTCATCTTTAGAAAAAGTGTGGCTATTAGTTAATTCATGCTTGTAGTGCTCGGAAGCAGTTCAGCATCACCCCTGTTTTACAGATAGGGGAGACTGAGGCAAGATGAGTCAATGTTTGAATTGGACCAGTGTCAAGCACATTCTGCTTTCTGAGTTGTCCTCAGGCTGTGCCATTGGTCTTCTCAGCATCGCAGTTAGTTAACAGGACCTTGCAGGGTAGGGCAGGGCAGAATCCAGAAAGCCCTTGTTCAAGCAGAAAGTGTAGTTGAGCAACAGAATTAGGAAGGAGGGACTTGAGATAGAAGTTGTTCTGGGCATAACAGTGCTATGCAGGCATGGGGATGCTCACCATGTACCCTACACCATGTCTGCATACAGGCCCCGTGCAGGACAGTGGTTGAAAGCTGACCACTTCTCCTTTGCTCTGTGACTAGCAGCTGCACAGTGCTCCAACAAAAGCAGAAGACGCAGCTGTTAGCTAAATATCCGATGTGCCTATGGCTGTAGGGATTAGCCTTGCAGAGCTAAATTGCCTGCATGTCTCAGCCTGGGTTTCCTTGCAGACATCCCGGCACTGAATTTCATCATTTCTTCAGAGGGGAGTGGGTGAGAATGCTATTAACACAGTGGGACGTTTGCCAAATAGGTTTAAGAGAGGGAGGCTGTCGTGGTATATAGTTTGCCTATGTAAAGTTAATGCCCTTTGGCAGCTCTGATTAATCTTCAAGGAAAAAACCGCTTGAACACAGAGCAGCAAAACTGCTTTCTGGACCTGGGCCAAGTTCTCGCTTTGGACTAACTGAGGTCTTGACTGCTCTGTGTAGAGCAGTGCTACCAACCACAGTACCGAGCAGTCAAGGGTGCAAGGAAAGTAGTTGCTGCTGCCCCGTGAATTCTCTGCTGCCTGTGCCTGTGGCACGGGGTCTTCTGTGGCATCCTCGTGTCGGTCAGGAAACACGTTTTCCCTCAGAGTCTCACTACTGCCCCACCAATACATTTCTGTGACTTGAGGGGACAAATCTGAAGGGTTGTGTCCTGGAGCTGCCCTGAAGTCCAGCTGCAGCAGCATTTGGCTGCCTGTTTAGCAGGCTCCTCATTTCTAAGGAAGCATGTGGTGGTCCCTGGTACCATGGCTCCATGTCAGTCACTCTGTCTACATCACTGCAGGGCATCTGGTAGATGTGTGTTTGAAGGACCCCAACCCTAAAGAGGCTGCGTGGTGGCACTGCTGCTTGATGCATTCAGAGTAACCTTCTGCCTGAAAGCCTGTCCCCTAGCTCTGTACCTTTGTGTCGTGCTGTTGCTCTGACTTGGAGCACAGCTGTGTCTCCAGTCTGAGCACCTATCAAACTTGGCAGTTGTGTGAGTGGGTGTTTCACCTTCAGGCTTCGCTGAGCAGATGGGAGATCCAGCAGGCAGGTCTGCAGCTGTACAGGTTGTGGTTTCCTTTGCATTTCTCTCTGGAGATTCTGTGACCAGTAAGGAGAATTACAGTCTGAAGCATTATTGTCCTTTATTTAAAAGACAATCTGTGAGAGAAGGTCTCTTGACTGTAGAATAGAATGAGGCCCCCTATCCCTGTCTCTTTCTTTTCTTTTCCAGAACATTTGCTCCATTGTTTCAGAATAAAAAGAGTTTCCCCCAGTAATCCAGGGCTTCAGCATGCTGATTAGCAGTCAAGTCACTGTTTGCATGCTGTAACACACATGAAAGAGCTGCATTTCTTCTGCTCAAGCTGGATGTGGTTTCTTTAGTGGAAATAAAAGCTTGTGAGAGCAAGGCTTTCCAGACTGAGGATTCAGGGTGCAGAAAAAGAGCTTGTGAAAATGCCCTTTCTTAAAGTGTGTACTCCCAATATGAGCTGTTGCTGGGCCAGAGCAGCATTTTCACCCTGACACATGCTTAGTTTATCTGTAAATAGAATTCTTTATTACTGTTTGTTGTGGCTGTTGTACTGAGTACATTTACAGGCAGATGTTTCTTGGTTTGGGTAAATTGTATGCCAGCTAACATGCTGCTACTTCTTATAGTATAATAATAGGATAATTATTTGCCTTTTTGTTCCAGTTTCCCTATGTAACTCCAGCTCCACATGAGCCAGTGAAGACACTGAGAAGTTTGGTGAATATCCGCAAAGACTCTCTCCGACTTGTGAGGTACTGCTGTTGCCTGAACCTTTCATTTTATTCAACCCAGTGATCTGTCATCCAGAGCCAAACAGTATTTGATAAGGTTTTGGAGAAATAGCTGAATTCCAGATCCTTGTTGCTAGATATGTCTAGAGGTTTCTGCGTTCCCTTGTGATCAGAGATTTCGGGTGGTTTATAGGCTCCTTATCCCTGGACTTGAGCAATCTGTGTTTCCAAACAGGACCAGCGATGTATCTGTCTCTACAGGACAGACTAGAGTGGTAAACAAAGCCATGAAATCATTAGCATGAACGGAAGATATTAGTCAGTCAATAAACCCTACAGACAGATTCCTTTCTGGATTCTTGTGCAAGGAGAAGCCAGAAAGTAGCTGATTCTGGTGCAAATCACAGGCCAGGAAGAGTGATTGGCCTTGAGTGAAACTTCCTTGGGTTTCTCCTGCTGCCAAGATAAAGTTTGGTCCTAGGGTTATTCATTTAGATGGCTTATGGCATAGGGAAGGAGGTCTGAATAATCATGGAGATCGGCTACCTTTCGCTGCTCTGCGCTGAGATCTAACACAGCACTAGCTGGATTAAACGCAATGGCTAACACTTCAACCTGCGGCTGCCCTCTTTCAAACAGATGGCTGAAGTGCAGGGGCCCAGCATACAGTGCTTTGTTTTGGTCTGAGCGACTGGGCAGATGTCCAGGCAGAGCATTTCTCAAAGATCCTTGAGTTGCTCTGAATTCTGCATTTCAGGCGCAGGGCTGGAGTACTGGCAGGGGGCCAGCTTCAGCTCTCAGCCAGGGTGGTTCTTGAGAGCATGGTGTAACGTGAGTAATTTGAGTCATAACCACACAAAACCCTCAGTTTGTTTTTATCTGACAACTGAAGGTTGTTTTGTTTTGTTTTGTTTTGTTTTTTAATGAGCAATACCTGTGCTTTCGAAACTGATCGAACAGGAAAAGAAGGAAGAACTTCTGAAAAAGTAACCATTGGTAAACTGCTCTGAATGCTGTCTGGCTTTTTCAGCTAAAGGGGGAGGTACTTTGCTAGGAAAAAGTCTTGCTTTCCTCCCACACTTGCTGTGGAAAGGGTATTTTGTTCTCCTCGCAGGCATCCACGTAAACAGTGTAACATCTCTCAGAAGCCAAATGGGAAGTGGCTTTTTCACTGGGAGAGGCCTTGCCGTGAATGGAGGAGTTCGTGGGGGTTAGTGTGTACGGTTCTGTCATTCTGCTTTCTGTGATTGTGCGTCCTGTCCCCCCAAGCAGAGTTGCAGCTCTGGACTATTTGAAATGTAGTGTCCCTATACCTTGTTAGTGTCTAGGTTTGCATCCGTCTAATTCCTGGTACTGTTGGTTCTTTCCCTGCTTCATGAGCTCTTGCAGGCTCTTGTGCTGCTGTGGCTGTGTTAGTGCTGACGACAACGCCCTCAACGTTTCTCTATTTAATTTTGTACTGATGTAGACCCCAAATGAGATTTTAATTGCCTGTCCCCAAGGGCACATTCAGTCTCGTGCTTTTCTGCCATTCTGGACTAGAGGCTTTTCCTTTCCTCCTCTGTGCACGTAAAGACACTTTGTGTCCTCTCCAGCTTGGCTTATTCACAACCAGTGGTTGAGGCTCACACATTCTTTCCAGAACTAGTTAAGTTTAATTCACTACCTCCTCTGCCAAATAAAATGATGCCAAGCCAAGCGTCTAGGTGTAAAGTAGGTTCTGATGGTAAAGTCCTCACAAGCTTTTTGTTTTTCGTTGTGTTTAATTGAAAATTCATTGTTCACCCATGAAGAGGGTGTTGATCCATAATTTGGAGCATAGGGCTTTATGGAGGAATACGAGGAAACGTCCACTCTGGGCTTCCTGCCCAGCTCTGCCAAGACAAAATTCTGAGCTTTGCCAAATCCTGAATACTTACAGCAGCTTTGGAGGGTAACAGTAAACCTGTGGGTATCGGTGTTGAAGTTCTGAGTCTTCAATGCCTCGTGCAAGTGCTTGATTTCTAGCAGGATGAGACTCTGTGAACCTCAGAGGAGGGTAGCATGAATTTTGCTGTTAACCACTAACAGAAAAAGACTGCATCCTGTCTGTCTGGTGTCCCTCTTTTGGCCCTGGATTGGAAGCTTTATTTCAGAGCTGAAGTACCTGACAGGCTGGTACTGGCTGTTTACTCTTACCTTGAAAACACTTCCAGTTGCAGGAGGAAGATAACTCACGAGGCAATGTGTTTCATGGAAGAGTTGCGTCCTGTGACAGCCTCTCTGCTTCAGCATGGGCTTTGGGCTTCAGATAGCATCCTGGAACAAAAGTGCTGAAGGAATCAGCAGCTATAGTGGCTTGGGAATGTATCTGAAGCAGCAGCGATATCATGGAGGGTAGTGAGACCACCAAGTATTTTGGATAAGGGCCTGAGAAGGAGGTGTATGGTAGGGACCAAGGGGAAGCAAGTGAGTCACTGTGAGTGAGAGAATGGAAATCCCTTCTCTTCTCTCTCCAGCACAGCGGGGCTGACCTTGGTCCTTGGAGCTGTTCAGCCCGCAGTGGAGGTGGTGATGGTGGGGGTACTGGGACTGCCTGCTCTGCAGCCCTGGATAGCGTTAAAACTGCACAGATCTCTGCAGAACCCCCAGACAGGAAAGCCTCCATTTGCTGATCGTCTCCTCCCATGAAAGTCAATGCTGATAGAGATGTCAGCTGATTTATACTTCATTTAATGCCTGCTCTAACGCTGTTGTAATGTGTATCTCACAATACTAAGTTAAGCAATACTTAGCATTTATCCTACACGTCTACTAAGTTGTTGGTCAAACTTTTTAATCTCCTCAAAGGCTGAAATTGGGTTCGACTTGACCTTTTTCTATAAAATTGTCATGGCTGCTGTTAATTATATTTTTATATTTTAATTCTTTAACAGACAACCAAAAAGTTCCAGCATTTCCATTGCTTTATCCAGAAGTGATGTCAGACCAGGTGGCCTCAGCTCCCTTGGTCATCCTGCTTTGCCTTTCTCATCATAACGTTGGATCAGCTATTTGTTCTCGAAGGTGGTCAGTCTCTTCTGCTCTATACCCATGATCGTGAAGGCTATGTGATTAACTTGTGTGCATGACCAAAGGGCACACCTAGCAAAGACACTGATTTCTAAATTTGTGCATGCGTCTGTGGCCACCTCACATCAATGCTGTCTGTAGGGCTTGACTAAATGTACACTGTGAACCTCAAGTGCAGGTGGAGACAGAAGAGCTCTTGAACCACCTGAACCATTCCTGAACCACCTGCTTGTCTGCCATGTCCCTTGCAAAGAAAGAAGGAATGTGAAATGTGCGATTTTTGTCTTGTTACTCCCCTGAAGTTAGATCCCACCGTTCCTACACCTTAAGGTGGAACATGAGATGTTTCTGCCTCTCCAAGTATGCACTGAAGTAGTCTTTGCTTGTTCCTTGGTCCGGCTACCAGCTGGCATAACTGCTTATGCAGTCTTTTCTCACCTGAACTCCTTGCTATGTGGCAGATGATTTTCTTAACTTCCAGCACCAGGCATGTTGCAACAGGAGGATGTGTACACAGCCTTGCTGTGACCGTCACCATTTAGGCACGTATACCTTACCTGCTGCTCGAGTGATGCAGGCAGATAGGGCTCTGGCTCTCCTACTTCCCTGCAGATGCATCCTCCAGAAACCTTCTCTCCAGGCACTGCAGCTGGTAGTGGCCCCTCAGTGGTTTCCCAGGGCAACATATCTATTCTAGTCTAGGTTTAACCCCTTTTCTTCTTGAAATGATGGAAGCATGTTCTGAGTGCTGGCAGGGAGGTGCAGAGGTGAAGTTGGGAGCAGGAGGGTGATTCGGGAACCCACATGCTTTTTGTGACTTCACTGAGAGGACAAAACAGGCAATAGTTTTACTGATGACATGTTGCTTTTGTGTGATCTGCCCCCACCCCAGGTCTTCAGGCTTTTTACTTGGGGCTATTATAGGTATCTAGATCTGTGCTGTCAATCTGTAACGCATGCATCTGCCGGGCATCTCTATTTTAATACCTACCTATATATGCAGTGAGTATAGGTCTATGCAGTAGCCTTCATTGGTGCTTGCCTGGAAAGGGTGCTGGTTCTCCCCCACCCTGCTTCTTCTGGAAGAAGTAGCAAGCGTATGGTAGCCTGGATTCTTTGCTGCCAACCTCAGATCAACAGAGAGCAGTGCAGCAAGAGATAATTTGCAAAAGCTTGTGCTCCTGCTTTCTTGAACACACACAACAGTTGTGAGCGGATTGTTGCCATCTGTGTTCTTGGGTCAGTCCAGCACAAAATGTTGATGCTACCCCCATGTTTTTTAGGCAGACCTGCCTTGCTGACTAGAGTGTTTCTTGTTTACAGCCTTCAAGTGCCATGATTTTATTCTTTGAATGCAACTAGCTAGTGTGAAAATACTATCTTGCTCTGTACTGTATATTGTATCCAGGCTGCTGCAGATGTTCAGACTCTCAGTTCTTGAGATTCATCTTTTTTTGTACTAGCATGTTGGGTGTATCCTAACTTGATTTGCTGTTCTGACCTAGGTGAACCTCTGGCAAAAGTCTTGTTTGGAGCTCTCCAAGTCCTACAGACAGGAATGCAAGTGAATGCTATAGTGATTCACTAGGGTAACATTAGTACAAGTATGCACGTTAGATATTTGCTCTCATATTCTGTTTTGCACCTTCTGTATTAAATTGCTGAAGCTGAACATTTCGTTCTTGTTCAGTGTGGTGTTAAGTAAAATTCATACTGGAACCCTCTTAATTAGGTAGCAGTTATTACATCTCGGTGAACTCGGTAAATAAGGATTCCTTTGACAATTTTTAGATTGAATTGTGGAGGTATGCCTAGCCCATCTCTGCGTATTTTCAACAGTGTAGCACATTCATTGAGGGTGTTTAATGAAGGGAGAGGCCGACTGATACTGTGAAGTCAGAGATGGTGCCAAGCTTTTCTTGAATAGTTTAGCTGCTTGGCTTTGACCCAGGCATCGTGGCAATTAAGGTAATACTGACAGACAAGTGAGGCTGGAGCTGGGTGGCAAATCAAGTAGTGTTGAACACCTCTCAAAGGCAACCTGCTGCATCACCATTCCTGCACGGTGTGTGAACTAACAGTGGTACCTACAGTCATAGGATTGCGGTGGGATTTGAATTTATGTATGAGAATCTGCTTCTGCCCTTCCACTGAATCACATCCATTCTGTCACTTTGCACTTCAAGGCAGGGGAGATCTTCTCATGGTGTCTTGTGTTGGCTTCTTGTTCCAGGATCTGCTGGTCTCCCTGGCCGCTCTTGGCACACCATAACCAACTCACAGCCATAGCTTGCTGCCCTGGAGCTTGCTTCACACCACTTTCTTCACCGGATTTGTTACCTGCTTTTTCCAGCAGTAGGGAGAAGGAGTAGTACTGGGCAGTGGTGATCACACAGTGGCATCCAACTGTACAGTAGCCCATAGTCAAGTTATGACTCACCTTTATGTTAATTGAAATAACTTTAAAACTCATTCTTGTATTGGTTGTCATGTGTCCGTTATGCAGTTGAATGTGCTAATTTTTTTTCATCACAATAAATGTGTGCAAGCTTCAGTCATTAGCAGCATCAAAGGTTTAGCTGGTGATCTGTACATTTAAAGGTATTTGAAGTTCCTATATTTGGATGCTTTCGGATACTAGCGGTACCTTATGTTGCGCGTCAGGAGTTCTTTGTGTTACAGAAACCGTGTTTTATGCCTGTTGTGCACCATTTTATTTGCAGAGCTAAAAGAACTAGACTTTAGACTTCTCAGGCCCATGCAGGATTTCTTTAGCCCAAATACTGAGCTTAATGTGAAGATTAAAAAAAAAAAGGAGGGAGAATGTTTCTTCTCCTAAGGGTTTGATGTTCAAGAGTTCAGCTTCCTGTCTCATTCTGTGTTCTGGCCCTGTAAGGCTGAGTGAGATCCCTCAACACCGTCATTACATAATTCACTTTGATGACTTCAGTCAAATCTTGGAAGAACCTTCCTCAGAGGAAAGAATGGAAGTCTCCTGGGAAGCCTCAGGTGGAAGTCCATGGTGCCTTGACTGCCCAGAACACCAAGATTGGAGTACTCTTGTCCTGATTTCCAGAATGATCTTGATGATATCTCATAAATATACGTTCTAATCCTTTGGCATTGTCTTTCAGGTATAAAGATGATGTTGACAGTCCTACTGAGGAGAATGGGAAGCAGAAAGTCCTGTACAGCCTGGAGTTCACATTTGATGCGGATGCCCGTGTTGCCATCACAATCTACTGCCAGGCTACGGAAGAGTTTGTTGGTGGCATGGCCGTGTAAGTCCTGGGCTTGTGGGTGTGTGGAGGGGCACAGGAGCTCTCCCGTGATAAGCCTGTCAAACATCTCTTGTTAATCACCCCCGAGGCCAATGGTGGTGGAGAGGGAAATCTCTTTTCTGTTTTGTTTTATATATTCTGATAGCTTTGAATATTACTTTCACTTCCCTCTCCCACATAGCCAATATCCTCTCTTGTTCCCTTTTTGGTTTGTTTTTTGGGTGTGGAGAAACCATTCTGTGTGCAACAAAGGAGAGGAACTCACAGCTTTGTCAGCAAGACGTTCTATGAAATTAAAAAAAACAACCACCCTTCCCTTCAAATACTACCTGTTTTTTTCCAGATCATCTAACTCACTGGATTCCTGTGTTCCCTGTGATGGGAGCATCTGGGCCACCAAAGTGAAGTTCAGCCTGACACTTATATAGCAAATCTGTGGAATTGAGGCCCACCCAAAGCCCCTTTAGGGATAAATGACCACCTCAACACAGGCTGTTGTGAGATGGCTATCAGCAGGATTTACTGCCTGTGTGTTTCCTGCCAGATACACATATTAGCCTTTGCTAGCTGTAGAAAGAATGGTCAAAACATCATCTGTGGAGTCTTTCCTGGTCATATCCTGGTAGTGCATCCCTACAGATTTCAAAACCTTTTTATCTAAACCAGCACATTTAAACCATTCCAATCAACACTGTATCCCATAAGACTATGAAAAATTTCATCTCTATTAAGATCTAAGGTGGCTGAAACATGCTCTCCCTGGTGTGAATTGGGTACCTGTGAGCTGCTGGTACATTATGGCAGGCTTCCGATGGCCATACGGCAAAGAATTCTTTTTGTCCTATGTGTAAAGGAAGGTTCAGGCTGCAGAAGCTCTTGGCTTCCTCTAGTAGAGGCTTTTGGCTGATCAGCGGCTCTGTGCACGTCGTGCTGATGGCTTCTGCAGTGGTGCTCTGGATTTGGGGGTAAACTTATGTTTTATTGAAGGGATCTGCAGAGGTTTCAGCAGGGAGAAATATGTATGACAAACCATCAAATGGCTTATATGTTTTATGCGAAGTATAAACATCCCACTAATGAATAGTGTATTTTTAGACATGAGACAAGCTCAATGCTCCCATCCAGATGTGTGTTCCTCCAAACTGGAGGATATCCTGATCCAGAATTTTTGTTTAGGCCCCTTCTCCTGTTGAAGCCTATGGCTGCCTTTATTTTGGGGAGGCAATAAATTAGCTCCTTTCAAGTGCTTGAAAAATATCTCTCGACAAACACTTTCTATTTAGATCCAGTTTTTCCTGAGCAGAGCTGAATGCAGCAGGATGCCTTAGAAATCCTGATAAAGTTTCCGTGTTCTGTCTCTTAGGTCCTTAGGTTTCCTGTGAATTTAGTGCTAGTGAAGGTGTTGGAATGGCAGCCTTGGAGATTGAAGTCCTCTTTTCCTAATACAGGTACAACATGGAGAGGTGGCCAGTGTCCCTTGTGCTGCCCTGCAGTGCTCCTTGTTTTTTGACCTAAGAAGGAAACTATGGGCTAATGGGGAGAACCGAGGGCCTCTATGGCCAGGGTGGATGTATTTACATTGCCAGACTTCAGCTATGGCTTTAATCAGCAAGTCTTATTTTAAATCTTTATTTTAATCTTGTTTTGGATATTCACTTGTTGGTATACCTCAAAGGAGGATTTGTTTGTCACTGGTCAGTAACAATGAAACATCTGCATTTACAACTCGGTGTAAGCTTTTTATCAAACTTTGTGCTACGTTTTACAAAGAGCTTAAGTCTGTAAAGTTTAAAATGTATTTTTTCAGACTCCTAGTTTTGCATTTTGTTATCTCAAAATGGCAAAAAAGAAAGTTATTCCAAAAAGAAAAGATAATTTTTTTTTTTTAACCTGTGTCTTGAACCAAGCTGTGTTGGGATGGAAGTGCAACTGAATCACCCGAGACCAGCAGTGTAGCATTTGTGTTGGTTAAACTGCTCTGTGTTGGACTCTTAAGAGACTGTCTTGTCAAGTTGTGCCTTGAATAATAATTGCTTAATGGAAGTATTATAGTTACCGAATATAACTAACTGTTTCTGGACAGAGTGTGTTTTCAGTCTCCTGTAACTGGTAGCTCTCCTCTCAGAACCGTCGGTTGATTGGAGGAGGAAAACACAGTTTCTGGTTCAATTCAGGACACATTTTGCTGAAATTCAGTGCCGTGCACTAAGCCAGTGACTGTCACCAGTGCTGTTGTCTGTTCTTTAAAGCTCATGCAGCAAACATGAACTACCTAATTGCTTTTTAAACTTAATTTGAACAATTCCTAGGTAGAGTTTCTGAAAGTTGACACAAAAGTCAACTTCAAAGAATTTTTTTTTTTTTTAAATACGAATTTTTTAATCCACCCTGTCCATGGTTCACTGAGAGATGGATCTCTGTTCGGATGGCAGAGAAGAAGCTTTTGTTCATGAACGCTACCTGCCTCTGCATGAAACCAGGATCAGTAGTCAGCAGTCATTACCTTGCTAACGAAACGTAGCTGATGACACTGTGCTGCCCTGCTACGGTGGCAGCAGTCCTCAGTGCACTAAACCTTTACGTCAAAAGTCAAAGCACTGATTCAGCTCTTGCTTCCACTGCTGGCTTTTTATTTAATAAATCAAACTTTAATTGCCCTGTAGTATAGGAGTGATGAGCTGTCTGTCTCTGCTTTGGCGTTCTTGGGCAATTAATGTTATATGGGTGTGGGGGGCTGTACCAGAAGCCAGGGAACCTTTTGGAAGGCATGATCCTGATTTCATGCAGATGTGTAGGTAATAAGGGCTGGGGGAAGCGAGATACAAATATAGACTTTATAAGCTGCTTTAATTCAACCCAGGCTATTTTTCCATGTGGAAGTGGCTCACGAAGCACGTCTTGGGGCTAGCACAGCTGCCCGAAGTAGGCATCTCTGCTTCTCTGGATTTGCTGGCTGCTAGTAAAAACCTTTTGAAGCTCTGATTTCAGCTTTGCAGCAATTCTGAAAGGGCAATGCTATAATTACTTTGATTTATTCTTTTCAAATTCTAGTGGAAAAAAAAAAAAATCTGGGCTGCATTCTTATAGCTCTGAGTGGAGTGAGTGCATTTTTAGTGCACTAATAGGAATGCAGCTTGCCCCTGCCTAGACTGGTAGTTTTTCTTTTTTCTCAATTTCTTTTGGTGCTAACAGCTACATTCAAGGAAGAAGTATGTGCAAAAGCTGCACTGGCTATAAATTCAAAACTTTTTCTACTGCAGTGTCCAGCACTTGATTGGGAAGATGATGTTCTTTAAAACAAAACACTTTTTCTTTTTTTTTTTTTTTTTTTCCACTCTCCTAAATTGATGCTAAATCCTAAAACAGGAGAAACTTTCTGGACCCTTGTCAAAAGCAGAAATTTTCTTCTAGTCCCCAACCTGCAGCATGGCTCCTTAGAAGCGCTAAACAAGTTATTCTTGCTTCTCTGCTGAAACAACCACTGATCCTGATAGTATCGGTGCTCCTGCTCATGTGAAACTCTTGCTAGGAATGTTATTATGTTCATACAATTTGGGGTGAGAGGAGGGAGGGGAGGGGAGGCGGCTCTCCCTGAGTAGAGGCATTGCTTGTTTGTAGAGCATCTGCTCATCTGAGAGCCACAACGCTCTGTGTGTCGTGGGCCTGCCTTCAGGATTAGCTGGTCTCCATGACCAAAGGGAAGCCTTTCCCTCTGCAAGCCAGGAAGCTTCCTCCTGGAACCGTTTGGGCTCTGTTTAAAAGCTGGTGGCTTTATCAGTATGAGCTGCCTGTCCTAACCTGTCTCAAAGGAGCGTTCAGCAGACTTTCCCAGGTAATTGTGCTGGGAGATATGCTCAGCTATACCGTTTCCCAGCCAAGATGATCTTGGGAACATATAGCTCCCAACTGCTGCCTGCCTCTTGTCCTGAACTGTTGAACTCTGAGTTTCATGGGGAGCTGTATCATCACCACAGTTGACCAGTAAAGTCTGGAGAAGGCTCATGTGTGGCTGTTGGTGATTGTAGAGATTCACTTCTGCAGCCCCATGCCCAGGGGAAGGTACCCAGCACTTTCTGGTGCTAGTGCAGATCTCTGTAGAAGCTTCTCTTGGATGAAATGGGCATTAGTTTAAATCTAGAGGGGACTGCTGCTCTCACCTTCTGTGTATCTTTTGCCTGGTTACTTCATGGTGAGCTTAAAGACTCTTTAGATTAAAATGTGTTAGTTCTCAGAGGCTGGTGCATTACCTCAAGGGTAACAGAGACCCTTGTGCTCTTGGGAAGTAGGTCTGTGATCTGGCTGGCTTGGAGAGAGTGACATTTCTCAGTTTGTCCTTTCCTTTGGCTTCAGTTTCCTGGCAGCTGGGTAGAAAGCAGGGGATACCCTGGTTGGGGAAACCATCATAACAGCTTGACTGCTCACCTGTGAGGACAATCCTTGTATTGCTCGGTGTCACTGAGGCACAGCAGTACCTGTCAGCTTCAAAAATGTCCTACAAACAAAGAGAAATTTGCTGTTGGAATCCGTGATGCTGAGTTTTAAGATTAGCCAGTCGGAGAAGCAGCTCCGTGCCTGTGGTAGAGGCAATCAGCATGTGCAGCAAGGAAGGGTTCAGCCGTCTCGGCTGGGTGATCTGGATGAGCCTATCTAAATGGCATGAGAATCTCTGCCTTTTGCATATAGAAGGCACAGAACATGCAGGTGTGTGAGCTGTATGTCAACTCCTCGCTAGTGATTGCCCAAAAGCATGTGATTTCCCCCCAGATAAATGAGAGGGTACTCTGATTGCTTTTCCATTGCGGGGCTGGCAGCACTCCTCAGCAGCTCCTAGAGAACAGTTGAAGGATTCCCAGTTTGTAGCCTGCCTTCCCCTGCAGTAACTGGTTCATGTGTTCGTACCGTTAGATGTCTTTGGTTTAGGAGACAGGTATGTTTTTTGGAGCAGGCTGCAGAGACGTTCTTACTCTCTTTTTGTGTGTGCTCTGTGAATGCATCCTTTCCTTTTCTGGCAAAAGCCTTGATGTGCACACTACTAGCCTATTCCTGGGACTTTTCCAGCTGTAGGTATCCTGCTGACTAGCAGGAAGGATTGTGTAGTTAAAACATGACAGCAGCGGTTGTTTCCTCAGGGGAAGAAGTCAAACCAGCCCTGTAGCTGGAAGCACATAAAACAGCCAGCTCTAAAGACATGAGCAATCCAGGCAGATCAGGAGCTGGTGATAAATATGACATGAGAGGTTTGAGTTTTGCAGCCCATTCTTACAAAAAAGATCTTCCTCTTTGGACAGAAAAGGTTCTCTTCCGTATCTTAGTAATGTTGCCAAGCTCTGTTTTCTCATTATAAAGAGAAAGCACAATGAAAATAGGTCAGTCTAGCTCTGCAATCCTTGCCCTTTTTCAGGGCTGTGCTGTTTGTGTTGCTGATGTGCAAATGGGATTTTTTTAAAATCTCATTTCCTTATTTGTTTTGCAATGCCTGCTACACTCATTGCAAACATCCTACCGCAGTCTTTTAAGCTGACAGTGGACATGACACTGCAATGATTATATATTCTGTCTGCATGTGGAAGTTTGAATAGTTGGTTCACAAAATGAAATCCAACCGAAATGGGTAGCTCAGCGCATGGCTGTTTCACTAAAGCTTGCGTAGGAGAGACAGAGGCACTCAGATATTCCTTTGGTTATTTAATAGCCGCTGTCTCTTCAGGGCCTTTGAAAGGTGCTCTTGCTGCTTTTGGCTGTGGACTGTGGTGATTAATATGAATTCTTTGTGCAGAGGGATTTCTTCTGTGTGAAGAAATCAGAGGCGAGTGCTGGTTTTTGCTAGGCGCAAGCTGTAAAGCCGAAGCCTGCTTTGATCCAGGCAGACACTAGTCCCCAGGGGAACTCTGGAGTGTGCAAAGTTCACAGGCTGGAGAGCTAAATTCTATAGATTTCACCAAGCAGACAAACCCTCTGCCTTTAATAAGAGTTCTGGCCTTTCTGCCTCTCTGCGTAGCCGTTGTGTCAGCCGCCAGCTTTGAAGCCTGGTTGGAGTCGTGAGCGCAGTGCTCTCACCAGTAAGTTCAGCGGCTGAAAGCAGAGATCTGCAGGTGCTGGAGTGGGATACGGGCAGCAGGGTTTCAGCTGCGTGGTAAGGTATTTGTTTTCTCCTGGCCTGGAGTGGAAACTTAGTCCTGGGAGGAAGCAGGAGGGGAGGAGAGGACCGGCAGGGACTGCAATGCACCAACTCAGCACCCGGTTAACCTCCAAACTCTGTGTGGGAGCCTCTCTGGGCTGGATCTTGCCTAACTGACTGAGACCCAGGGCTATGGCCTTCTTATGTTTTGGTAGTGTTGCTTTTATCAATAAAAATCACTTTCAGTTGAGACACTTGTTCAACTTCCCTCTTCCCCGAAAGCTGGCCTGTGAGATCCTGGCCTAAAATGAAAAGGGAGTGTGCAGGTGGCAGAGAGAGGGGGGCCAGCATGCTTGCTCCACATCAACTCCTGGCCCCTTTGAACACCAGCAGAACATGACTGGCTCCCTCCTCATCACCTGTAAGAGGACATGGAGCCTGCCAGGCAGTCCCAGCCTGCAGCAGTGGAAGAATTGGTTCCTCAGCACCCTCTAAAGCTCTCATGTAACTCTGCTTTGTCCTCAGTTCACTGCAAATTGCCATGCATCATGTGAAGCTGTTACTAAAAAAACATAAAAAAGACGACTCTTATTTTGTCCACAGGCTCTTCAAAGTGCAGACTGTCTCTCAGCCATTACTAGTCAAAAATGGTACCTTGGGGCAACATTGCTACATGCATCTTGCTTTCCTCTGAGGAATAGGGTCTGGACAGTGCTCTGCGTAACTCTGAGGCAAGCTGGCTAGGATCCTCGCATGATGCTTCTCAGTCAGGGGTCCCAGCGCGCTTGTGGTAGCAGCAACCATCTTTTGACTGTCCGAGGCAGCCCCAGTGCCAGGTGGAGCTGAACGTGAGGAACACAGCAGTGAAGAAGTCTGCACGAGTTGGGACTGGTGCCCTGCTGAGAACTTCCCCAGGCGCTGATCAGGGATGAGCGAGCGGGGGAAACACCCTCACACATTCGTGTTGCATCTCCAGTGAGCATGTAGCAACAGAAGTTTAACTCTGCTTAGCCAGAGGTTCCTGAACACTAGCATGCCACGGGTGGCTTGGGAGCTGCTTAAGGTCTACAGGTGCGCGGTAGCAAGTCTGGACTGTGTACAGGGAGAAGCCTGCACGAGCCACAGGCTGAGTTTCTCCGTGCAGGCAGCGAGTGCTTCTCAGCTGATGGTAGAGGAGTGAGACTGGGGAGTAATCTTAGTTTGTTTCCTATTCTCTCAAAAATCACTGCAATGTAGTCACAGTGCTTCTCATCTGCCATTTTTCTGCTACACAGCTAGTTTTGGGGGGTGGAAGGGTTTGACATGGGGGAGGAAGGAGCCAATGCGAGTGTAAGCTTTGCTTTGTGGGAGTAAAGGTCTGTCAAAGAGCTTACAGGAGGAGACAGGCTGCATGAATCCTGAGGACAGAGCTGGGGGCCGCTGCTGCAGCCAGCAGTGCAGTACCTTGCGTTGCTGGTGATTCTCGTGCTGTCAGGGGTACCTGAGCAAACAAACAGGTTTAAAAAAATGTGGTGGGGGATTTCGGTTTGGTCCTGACCTAATAGGACAGACCCCACTTCTCCATCATCCTGAGCTGCAAGATGGTTTTGTTAGACCTCCCATTTGGATGGAGACCTGGCCTGGTGCAGTCTGAGAAATAGCAGCCCAAACGTTCAGATTTCAGCCTTTATGCAGGGAGAGGCATGCATTGCTTCTTTGCTGTCCTTTATTCTTCATACGTGCTTCTCTTTTTCTGTAACGTGTTTCCACAGCTTTACGGAGCTTCTCCGCTATTGTTTGCTGTAAGCCCACAGCAGCATAGGCAGGGAATAGAAGACTTATGAATACAGCAGATGCCAACCAAAAGGGCTGGGGATGGGTAGAGACCACTTAGACACTAATACGTGGGATATTTTGCTTGTAACAGCTTGCCAAATTGTCCTCCTGTGCAGCCTGAGGTATCTGTACTTGTGTGGTGGATCCTGTGCATCACCTTAGAAGGATGATCGAGCTCTATGACCATCTGGGGTCACCAGCACTTCCAGGGAATTCACCAGGCTCTCAGCCCGCTGGTGCTCGCAGCCTCTGCACTGGCTGCTGACCGGAGGCCTCCAGCGTTGTCTGGGTATTCAGATCCAAGTCTGACTTGTGTTTTGGCAGTGGGGGCTAGGCAGTCACACAGTACGAGGCGTAAAGGTCACTTGGTTCACTTGGGGAAGCCTCCTTGATATTTTTGTTGTACTCTCCAGCTCAGAACATCTATGTACCTGGTTTATTTCTTTTCTCAGGGGTGGTGAGAGCAGCAAGTCTATGCGAGTATTGTTCTACCCTATCCTTCTTGGAACAGCGTTACTTGTTTTCCTGTTGTAGACTGGTTTGGGCTTCTGGTGTTGTAAGTGCAGGTCCTTTGGCCTTCCTGGCACTCAGCAGCAGCGTGTTTACACCCCTTTCCCAGCACTGCTGTGGTGCATGTCATCCAGGCAGTCTCTGACCTCCACTCTCTCCTCTGCACTTTATTTCCAGTAGGTTCCTGGTTTGCTGTCACCTTAGGTAAGTCACTCTTCCATTCCCTGCTTTCCCAGCTGTAGAGGGAGAATTGTGCCTCTCTGCAGGGCTGGGAAGCTTTGAGAGCGCCACAAAAGGAGCTAGATACAGACTTGCTCTATTCATTGTGCTTGACAACTCAGTAAATAAAACTTCACTCAATTGCTTGCTCTGTAATTCACACATAAAAGACCTGTCATTCTGATCTCTCCCACACCGTGCTTTAAATGCAAAGGATGGAATGAGACCTTCTAGTAAAGCAGCACAATTTCAGCGCAGTACGGAATGGTCTTTGAGGGTAAGGTATTATCACAAATAACATAATGCACCTGCCTTGGCAGGAAGACTGGAGTGCACATGGTGGACCTGGCCTTCATCACAGCCTTCCAGAATTTAACGTGGATCTTGTGATACTTGATAAGCCTTCTGGATCCTCAGAGCGTGAAGGAACTACACTAGCTTTCCAGAGAAGGGCACCAGTTCATGCCAGTAGGGAGCTTGGTTTTTCCTCCTTGTGTTTGAGATGAATTACTAAATATTCATCATCTTCTCGTATCCAGGCAGTACCGCCCATGTTATTCTTTGAGAAGTGGAATCAGCAAAATCTGAGGAGCTCGTTGTCAGGGGATCCTGTGTGATATCCCAGGTTGAATTAAGGAAAACTCAGCCTAGAGTTCCTGGTGCTAATGTGACACCTGTCCCTGGAGCCTGTCCCCGGGCCGTCTGGTCGATCAAGAACAGTGGCAATCAAGTCTGAACAGTCAACAAGGCTTTGAGCTTGTAGCTGTTGAGTGTGCAGTGGCCGGAGGCCAGCGCTCTTGCAGTCTCACCGTGTGAAGCTCTGCTTAGGAAGTGATGGTTAGCATGCAGAAGAGATAACATCCCATTACTGTAACCAGCTGTCTTTCTCGTAGAGCTGGAGCTAGACCTGTCTCATCACTGTGCCGGGGGAGGTTGTTGTTTCTGCAGTGTAAGCCTCTTGGGCAAGGGATCTCTCACTTTCTCTCCGTTTTGTCAACGTGCTCAGAACACACGGTTGGTAGCTTGACAACAAAGGCTTTGGTGGTAAAAACAGCTTCAGATGTTCCCACCTTGCTTGGCAGTTCGCTGCCTCCTCTCCTGTGCCAGCATTGGCATAGTAAGAGGCTGTGCACATCCAGCTCAGAAGTCACCTTACGGAAAGGGGTGAAAACTTCTTGATTCTGTTTTGCCACTGAAGCCCACTGTGAATCCCACCATCCGTAGTGACAGTCAGTGGGCAGTGAAAGGTCTCTCTTGGGGCAGACAGCGCTGGGTGGGCTCTGGGTGCAGAAGATGGTGGATGGTAGCTATGGTCCCATTCCCGAGATGTTCATCCCAACCTGGCAGTGCTGGCATTCCAGTGCCGGGCCTTGAGACAGGGGAAGAACTGTGACTCTTCTCTAGGTGGCTGGCGTGGAGGACTGGTTGGTGTGTCTCTGGTGGTGTCAGTAGCCCTGCAACACCTCTGGAGAAGCACGTGAGGAATAGAGGAGTGAATCAGAATGGCTCTTGCTTATCAGGATGATGGCGAGTCAAGCAGCGTTTCTCATTGCGGAGCTGTCCCATGGAGACATGGGAGAGCTTTCAGCAGTGTGTTGGGTTGTGTGTTGCCACTGTTAGATCATTGCTCATTCTCCCTGGGTTTCCTGCAGAAAATAAGACTGTGTGCTGGGCTGAAAGCCAGTGTTGCCTAGGCCCTGCATTTAGTGAGCTAGCCTTTGCCAGGCTGCCGCACCCCACTGTACTCCTCTGACGCCCACTGTTTCCAGGCAGGTCAGTATGGATCCAATCAGACCTTGCCTGTCTGCGCTGCTTTCCCTTCCCTGTGCTCACCTTCTTGCTTTGACTGTTCCCTTCCCTTTTTGTATCCCCACTGAATGGCTGCCAGCCCCTGCCAGCTCTGCCTCTTAGAGCTGCCACTTGTGATTCCTGAAAGGTGGACAAGCGTGAATGACTGAGAGCCTAGCAGAGAGCAGTAATTTGTTACAGCAAGTTTTCTTTTTCCCCCCTTTCTTCAGATACAGCACAAAGAATCCCTCTCTGCAGTCAGAGACGGTTCATTACAAGAGAGGGGTAAGCCAGCAATTCTCCCTGCCTTCCTTCAAGATTGATTTCTCAGACTGGAAAGATGATGAGGTAAGTCGCTTATCAGTGTCCCCCTCTTTCCACAACCCTGTTGTCCCAGAAGCACTGGACTCCATTTACTGCCATGAAGTTATGGCTGGAAGACATCTGCTCCCAGCTGCCATGGCATGTTTTGTGGGTATGAGACAAATGGGGCCCTGAGAGGAGCAGGTATGAACACTGTATGGGAACTTGGCAGGTAGATCAGGCAAACAGGGCAAAAACCAAAGAAGCGGCTTTTGATATCACTGATCAGCTGGCATCCCAATGTCTGGTGTAGGAGGGAGATGGCAGAGATTGGCACTGGAGCTCTTCTTGGAAGAACCTGCCACTCCTTAGCCTTCCTCTCCCTGCCAGCTGAAGAGCTTGTGGGAACAAATGTCTGTCTTGATCTCTCTGTTTTGGCGGGTTTTTTGGTTTTGGTTTTTTGGATGGTCCTCTAGAACAGTGGTCTCCAAAGCGGGGTGCATGCAAGACAATTCACTGGGGTGCAGGAAGAACCTCAGTATTATATATATGTATCTTATAAATAATAAATACACATATATTTGGAGTACGTGCTCAAGAGTTTTTACTGAAGGGATGAATAGTCAAAACGCTTTGGAGACCACTGCTCTAGAAGAGTCCTGTTCTGTTTAAGGGCCACATCCTGGATTATTAACTGTAGCAGTACAGTGTTGTGATGGGATACTCTCCCTTCTGGGGCAGATTCGCGCTGGTGCATTAATGCTGAATAAGGGAATGTCTTCCTCATTTTAGTTTAACCTGTAACTGCAAGCAGACAAGGGCTTGGTTTTAATTAAGCTCTGTGACTTTTACTACATAGCAAGATTTATGGAGTCCTGTTAATTTTGGTATCTTTGCAAAATCCCAACCCAGGCAGTAACACTCTGCTTCTTGAGCCTTTGAGCTTTAGCCCAAGGGCTTCCCCTGCACATGACGCAGGGCAGGGAGGCCTTGGTCTTTCCCCTGCTCTCTGCAGAATTGCCTTAAGAGATTTCTGATGCAGAGGAGTCGGTCTGTAGCTACTACTAATATATTTGTTCCTGTGGGCCCTTCTCCCAGGTCAACACTGATACAGTGTTCATTTCCCAACCCAAGCCGGTGTAAGAGTGTTGTGTATGTGAATCTGGTAAATAAATCTACCTATTAAAAAAAAAAAAAAAAAAAAAACTATTAAAAAAAAAAAGAGGAAAAAAAAAAAAGGAAAAAAATAATCTTTCATGTATTTTAAAAAGATTGAATAGCTATTGTCTTGAAGTTACAGTTATAACTATAATCAGTCCCGTGCCTTAACAAATGCCGTGGTGGTTACCAAGAGCCTGCAGAGTCTGGTCTTCTGATGTCTTGGCTTTTCTGCCAATATATGATTTCACAAGTTCAGCCTACAAAAGCCTGGAAGAGCTGCTTTTCAATCCCTTCTGTCGTCTGAGAGAGCTGGAAAGTAGGAGCTCAGATCCTTTTCTTCTTAACGAATCCAGAAGCTTAATTTTCACTTTTGTTCCTGCTGGCAAGGTTTTAACTCGACTACTAAAGTCATGTCCCTTTGACAACTTAAAGGGAGAGATGCTGCGGAAAAGTAAGCTTCTAGCTCCCTTTGTTTGATTCTGCTACATCTTCTGTCTCTGCTTTTTTCATTGGTATTACTGGCAGCTCGAGTCATGGAGAAAATGTGGAACAAGCACTGTGATTCGGAAGTTTCTTCTCCCATTTTGGCTCTGTGTACATATCAGTCCTTGTCCTCTCAAGTCCAGTAAAACGTATACGGCCAAGTCTTCTTAGCTGGCCACTGAAATGCAGCACTTTTATCTGAGACAGCTGGTTGAGTGTTATCACTCAGCTGTGTATGATCGCATGCTTCAGACGGCTTTCCAGCTTTGTTACTGGTGTCATCCAAAAACCCCAGATTTACTTCATATTTTTGCTCAGTGTAATACTCACATATGATGTAGTTCTTGGCTGGCCAACAGAAGGGAAAATAATGTTATGTTGGGTTGTTATGTGGGAAGCTTTATAAAAGTTTACTTTGTCTTTGTAATACACTGGTTTGCTTGCAAGTTATACTGTATGGCTTACGTTGAGACCGTTGTTTTCAGGTCCCTAAAAACGAATGTGAAATGGACCCTTACAGAAGCCTTTTGTTTGAGAACGCAAAAGTTTATATTGTAAAGCAACCACAATTCTGTGATGTGACTTTCCCTGCAAACGGAGAAGCGGTAACTGTTGTTGTACAGTAATAAATCAGAGCAGGAAGCGAAGCAAAACCATAAGCTTCTTTCAGCAATTTTAATCAATTGTCCTCAATGAATTTTCCCTCTGTGGCATGCCATAATGTTTCAAAAATGCAAGCTGGAAAATAGTGGCTCAATGAGTCTCTTCTATAACAAATTCTGAGAGGTTAAATGAGATTCTTGTGTTCACTCTTTGCTGTTTTGGAAAAAGAATAGATTCTGGTAGTTTAAAGGAGGAATAAAATGTAAAACCATCATACAGAGGATGAAAATCGATACCTTTCAGGTTTCAAGACTCGCTAGGTCAAATCGCAAGGTCTTCCAGCACATGCTTTCTGTTTGGAATCAAGTATGCATGTTTGAATGGATGTGCGTGTGTGTGCAAAGCTTCTAGAAAGCATTGCAGGAGCTGAGTGGCCCTAAAGGCATGCAGCCTGCACGAGGAGCGTGCGGCTGTGGACAGCCAGCAGCAAGACTTGCAATTCCCTCTTCCCCCTGCACCTCCCATGGAAGGTTGGTGAGCTGCTGCAGTCCGAAGCACATGCTTGCAGCTCTTAGCAGAGGTGCAGCCCTGTGGCTAGTGGGCTACGGCACACTTAGCTGGTGGGTGCCGGGGTATATCGTCTCCCAGTGTACAGTTATCATTCATTTCAGGATGAACATTTAGGTTGTAATTCGTTTGAGGAGGAACCGTTTTCAAGTCTTGTTAAGGCTCATGGCGAGGGTCACCTTCCCTCCAGTCTGGGTGTTCTGGGTTGCCATTTGTGCCGATGCCAAAGGCTGTCTTGATATTTTATCTTTTGAGGGGCTGGCTGGAGAAAATCACACTGCAAATGATGTTGGGGCTGTGGGAAAGTGAGGGAAGCCCCGAAGGGTTACCTGAACGGTGCTGTGGCACTTTGAATTGGGTCTCAGTTTTCACTGGAAAACTGAAAACAAACTATCTGGAGGACCATGGTGAAATGACATCTTTTTCTCTCTTGGCAAGAGATGAGACAAAAAACCCCAAGTCAGTAATTAACAAAAACCGCCAGAAATCCAGTCTCTGAGCCACTTCCGTTCCTGGCATAGGACAGTGTTTGTAAGGTTGCGTTTTTCTTGTGTTTGTAAGATGACGTGGAGCTTTTGAAGTGCTTTAATGAAGTGCAGGGCAAAGGAAGAAATTGAGTCTGTTTTCCTTGCACTCAAGCGAGATCTTAAATTTTCACTCTCACCAATTAGAAGGTCAAGGACCTGAATTCCATAACATGCCAAGAGATGGAAATCAGTCTGGTGTTTCCTTAAAGTGTTGTGTGAGCTTGAAGTTTTACAGATTTTTCTCGATGCTGTCAAGAACTTCATACAAGAGTCAGGGTTTCTTTTGTGGTCTAGGGAGCATAAGGTGTACTGCTGTGCTATAACCAGCATATCCTACCATATGCAAGCAAAACTATGGTACTAGACATATTTTGAGAAATTTGTCCTACTACAAATCACTCAGGAGACTTTTAGGATATACGAATTAGTGAGAATTAAATACCATAAAAAATTCAAATGGAGATCCTTTGCTTTGCTAGCCACGGCTGGCGTTTAGTGCCATGTCAGTCTCTATATGTTGTAGTTATTCTGGTTGGCCCCCTTTGAAACTCGGTGCCTGACTTTTAAATCGTCCTGCTCTGTCGTGTCCTTTTGGGACCAGGGATGGAGGCCCATCAGAAGGGGCCTTCATTCCTCTGATGTTAGTGCTATCTCAAGCATTTGTTGTCTTCAGGCAAGCCTGGTATGAATTGTCTAACATGATCTCGTTTCTTCTTCTCAGCTGAACTTTGACTTGGATCGCGGCGTGTTCCCTGTGGTCATCCGAGCGGTGGTGGATGAAGGGGATGGTAAGCATGGTGTTGTGTTCCCTTGGTGGTCTTCTAGCTCTCTCTGAGGTTATGTGACTCCTTCAGGACGGGCCTCCTTCTGCAACGATGAAAACGTTTTACTTGTAGCAAAGGCTCGGGGAGCCTTTCCAGAATACAAATATTTCAGGAGTTCACCTCAACTTCCCTGTATTAAAAGGGCCTAGCTAACGACGGGTCCTTACATAAAAACATGCTTTTAAAAATAGCCTCCATTTTTTACAGGAAAAATGGTGAGCTATTTGGTGTTGGAATAACGCTTAGGAGAACTCCTGGCTCTGCCACCAATGCCAGGCACAAATTGGAGCAAGTTACTTCCTCTCTTCTTGGGTTTTATGTTTGCAGTTTGTAAGGCAAGGAGGAAGTTGGTCTTTTCCCCCTCTTTGAGGGGTAAATTGTGTTCATAAAAACTATACCTAACTGTAGGGTGGGCCTTCCCCTAGGAATAGTCAGAGAAAAAGAAATGGCTTTAAAATGCTCAGGCCACCATTCAACCAAATACAGCTTCATTCAGCAGTTTAAAATTCTCCTGCTTTTTCGGAAGGGTGCTGAATGGTTACGATAAAAGAGCATAACCTTCAATGAGAAATTATATTGTTGATTATTTTTAAAGCATGTTGCTGTTTTGGAGAGGGAAGTCCAGTAACTGTTTAGATTGTTACTCACCTTGCACGGTATTTTCCTTAGGGCGTGTGTGCTTTTGGGCTCCATGTATTCACACTCATTCCAAGCATCGGCAATGAAAAGGGTACAAGGAAGTCACTTTTCTCTATAATTGGGGGCTGTTGTGGTCAGCAGGACCAGCATTTCACTTCTGCTTTTTGTAACATTTTGTACAAAATTTTAAGAATTATTAGAAAGGAAAAAAAATCCATAGTCAATTGCATTGTTTAGTGCAGTCACTTGCTCAGCTTCTTATGTTGTAGATGTGAAAATGCCCAGAAACTCCTTGCATTATTTTACAGTCCTCCAAGCAGAGTGAACTAGAGCTGGATGAACCAATGTGAAGTGTGACTAACAAAGCACAGTGCAACATAAAGGAAATTACTTTTAAAGTGCGCCTATTTTTAGTGATTTCAGGCACTGTTAGTAAAAATGACATAGATGTATATTTCTTGACCATAAATATAAACCACCTTCCTCTGTTTATGGAGCTTTTGGCAAGGTATTTGTACTTTCTAATGCTGGACATGCCTAGAAGGATCAAAAATAGAACAGGAGGCAGCATGGGAAGCATACACTTATGCACATACCATGCCCAGTCTTAGCCAATAGTATATTGTCATCTATTTTAACAACCTGGAAAGGCAATAGCTTTTAAATCCTCTCCTGGAAAGAATATCGGCACAAAAATACGTGACACTTGAGTGAGATTTGAGGAAATTGTTGTGTGTTTTGGTTCTTTTTTAACTGATGGGACTGGAAGGAGCTGGCCTTGTGTGTTTGGAGCACCTGGAAAATTACAGCTGGCCTGTAACTGCTTGTATTAAATACAACTGAATGGCAGATTAAAATAGCAGCCAGCAAGATGTTGGTTTGGACTGAGTTCTGCCAGGAGATGTTTGCATGCCTTGAAGAATGTGAGCTTGCAATGTTAGCCCTCTCCCATTCCTGCCAGTGGGATAGCTCTCAGGGAAAGGTATGGAAACCCTTTGGGGAGGGAAGGTGCCGCACAGAACGGGTCACACATCTCCAGCCACACACGCTGTTTGAATGCCACGGAGGATATGAAGGGAAGCGATGCCTGTTCTCTCTTCCTTGGCTATTCAAACTGTGAGGAGGGGACCCGAGTTGCATTTACTGAATGAGCTAGAACAGCCTTGCTTTTGGCTGGCAGCGGGGGGAGCAAGCAGATGAATTCTCAGTTTTAGCCCTCTTTTCTCCATGTTGTTACGTTCCTGATTGTATCCAAATTGCCACAACCAATCTTGGTTACCCAGAAGATCTGCAGGCGTGGACTCTCTTCTCCCACATACTGCTGTGTCCAAATGTGATCTTTGTGCCGTAGTCCGGTGAATGGTTCCTCTTGTCTCTGCTGTCGTGGGGGCCCAAAGGAAGCTGTTTTGCTCCTCTCCTTTTTAGACAACACAGTTGTTGCTTCCTTCGGCCGTTAACTTTCTGGCACAGAGCTGACAGTGGTGTCTGCCAGCTCTTCTGCATGTGCTGAGCATGGTCCGGGCACTCGTCGGTCCAGGCAGGGCGAGGTAGTTACATGCCTTCCCTTCCTTCAGTGACTCCTCCACGATCTCTGTCTCCCATTTCCATATGATGAGTCTGAACATAATTAAGCAGAAGGGTCTGACCAGTTGGAGCTGAACAGAACCTTAGAGTCTTGAGCCAGAGAGACTGGGATTGTACCTTGGCTTCCTCTGCTCTGTATTTGCTGAGGGAGCCATGAATGCAATACAGAAACCTCTGACAGCCCCTTCTCAGTGCTGTTGGATCCAGAGGATCAATGCCTCCGGATTAAGAGGGAAGCCTTGAAGCTGGAAGAGGGAAGATGTGATGGGTTTGGGGAAAAAAATCAGAGAACTGCACAGAGATGTTTCAGTGTCCAAAATTGGTATGAGAAATAAATGTTTTACAAGCATGTTGGATTAGAGCTAAATAAAGTGAGAAATACCAGGGCTGGAAGCGTGCTGCCAACTGCTGTTAAACAGGATGGATTTATTAATCTCTGTGATAAACTCAGGTAATTAAAAACAGCAATTTGAGGGGAGAGCAGAATCGCACTGAGCTCTTTGTTTTCAGAGGTTGGAAAGGGAAAGTAAAACAAAGTGGGATAGTTTGGAGCACCCAAGATAACGAAGGCATGTCTGTGTAGGACCCACCACAGAGCCCAGCAGGGTTTTGTTCTTGCTCTACAGGAGTGTGAGATGAACCAACCTGACAAGAAGATAAGGGAAGTTTTAAATTGCAAGAGGAGATGAAAATAGAACAGATGGTGGTTTAGAAATTGTAAACGGACTAAAATTCAGCTTGTGGTAGTTTTATGCTTGTGCTATTTTCAGGGCTTAACGAGGACTGCTCTTTCTCTTTTTTCAGTAGTAGTTGAGGTGACGGGTCATGCCCATGTTCTTCTGGCTGCATTTGAAAAGGTAAATGAATTCTTTTTTCCCCCCTCTGTCCCTTTCCTTGTGTATGTAAACATTTCCATGGGTCATTAGTATAACATTTAGCACAGTGGAGTCCTGGCCCATGACTGGGGTTTCCGAGTGCTATTGTAGTACAAATAATTGCTTGCGGCAGCTCCTGTGCAGCCTGTAATTATCATTTGTACCTAAGCTCGTCACTCAGCTAATTGTAGCTGGTGTTTCCTGTGTGTGGGGAGAGCGTGTGCCTCGGTGGCTGTGATGTTTGAGGGTGGAAGATGGTGACCATGGCTGTTACCATGCCGTTTTCCAGGGGCTCATGATCTCTTTGCAGAACTGGATCTGCTATGTCCAGACCCTGTTGCACCATTGGTTGGCCTTAGTTTACCCATAGCACCGAGCCCTTTTAATCCTGCAGAAAGACTTTGAGCTCCACTACTTTTCAGTGGCACGTTTGATGTAGCTGGCTGCTGCCTACAATGGTAAGGCTAAGCCAAGCTGTATGTACAAGTCTGGATAACAAAATCTCTTCCCATGATAATTGGACCCTGAAAACAGTTGCAAGTTCCATAACGGCACCATACTGTGTCTGGTTGTGGTAATACTGCAGACGCATATCCTGGGCAAGTAATACTTGTAGTGACATGCTAAGATGAGGCAAGAGATGCTGGAGCAGAGCTGGGCATGTAGAAGGGAGCAGCATCAATGCTGTGCTGTTAGAAATTCCACACTTTCAGGCTGGCATGTGGACTGACTGCTGTTTCTCAATCTGTTTGGTTCCTGCCATATCCCTGAGCAAGTTGACAGGTCTTATTCTGTTCCTCCTAGGTGGATAATGCGGATGGTGACAAGCTGAGTCAGAGGGCATGGGAAGCACAGTCAGTCCTAAGGAAGCCCTGTGCTCTAAGCATTCTAGGTTGCTTTTTTTTTGACTTAGTATGTAAAGAAAATGAGTTTTCACGTGTTAAAAAGGCTGCTCTGAGCACTGGCTCTGTAGGTGGGTCTACGCCTGGCAATTAGAGATCTGTCAGAAGTGAGATAGGCAGCTGCAGCACCTCTGGGACTAGGGCAGGGATGTTATTCTTCTAGCTTCTTCCTCTAGCTGATCTGGAAAAACAAAACGCACTGGAATCCCTCAGTCATCGTTCAGCAGCACCTCGGAGAGGACAGTGTGGGCAGTGGGTCCTTGGGGAAGGCTGTAGTGTTTGGAGTCACACTGTAGATGAAGACCCCCTAGCCTTGCAAAACGAATGTTCAAACATTTCTGAGGAGAGTAAAATAGATGAGACCACCAACGTCCTGAGTGTTACATGAAGTATTCCATGTGTGTTTGCCTTCCTCGTCTGCGAGACTCGCCTGTGCTCCCCTGGCTATTGCCTTCATAGCTTTTTGGTTGTAGCTAGGTTCAGATTAGGCTTTGGATCAGATCTGATGATGCGAGCGTGATTTTTACTTACAAAGCAGTGTGCCTAGTTGCTGTTTTCCAAGTATCCAAACATAGTGCTCTTGCAGTAAGCCCAGCCTCTGTGGTCAGGGAGTAGAGTTCTCACTTGGACCTGGATTTGTCCCAGCTTCCCGTTCTAACATCCCGTGGCCAGCGCTTGATAATAGCACCTTCTAGAAAGTATTGGGAACTTATTAGTGTGAGGGTAGAAGCGAAGCTTTGGAAATGTCTGTGTCATGAAATTGGAAAGTGGCTTGAACTGCTCCAGCTTTGGAAGGAGGATTTCAAGGATTATAGCTAAATTCCATGTACTGTGCAGAACCTCTGAGCAATCTGGATGCACAAAGGTAATGGCAACATCCCCTTAGTGTTCAGGGAGCTGAACAAGGTGTGCATCAAGTGTGAACCAACTAAAGTGAGTCAGGCCATTCCATCAGTGCTGGATTATGTCCCGTGTCCTGGTCTGAGCTCAAGGATTGAAAGTGCTTCCCTTCTTTTTCTAAGTCCATGTGTGATGTGAGAGGGAGATGTTGTCTGTGGGGCCACTTCTTAGTTCTCATCTTCCCATGAATGCTTAAAACAAGATCAAAATCTTTCTTTTAATAAAAAGTCACAGGGCAAAGTGCTTGTTGAGTTCTTTCTCCTCCCTGTTTGATTAAAATATATTCCTCATCCTTAGAATAATTGCAGCTTTTGAAGTGTAGATCCATAAACCAGAGGAGGTCCTTGCTAATAAGCATTGCTGCTGATCACCAGAGCATGCTCAGAGAACAGACAGACCAGCAGGCCTTGGTACCTTGCTATTTATATGTATCTTTAAGATCAGAATAGTAACCTTGATGCTATGTGTAGTCTGGCCTTGCAGCTCTTCCAAAAGCAGAAACTTGGCGCGTTGTGTTTGCCTAGAAAACAGGCCTGTTTTGTCTTTTGGTGCAAAGTTGTTGTCCCTTCCTTCCGAAACTCCTTCAGAAACAGATGCACGTCTGCAGCTGTTCACAGCAGCAGGGCCTGCTGGAGTTTCCCCTAAACTTCCTTTCCTGCTTTCTAGACTCTGGCAGAGGAGTTGGTTTGGTTCAGTTTAGTTGGCCCTTGCGAATGATGGAGAAAGTAGAAAGAGCACGCTCTTCCCGTTGCTGTTTCTGACGTCAGGTATATACAGAATTGTTCCAGCTGTGCCTGCCACCACTGAGCAAATTACAGGCTCGAGGTGGTCATTGCAGCTCTGAAGACAGCAATGTGGAGCATGCGTGACTTGTTTCTGACTCCATCCAGTGGACAAGCCTTGTTCACAGCCTCCTGCCAGCCCCCTGCTCTCTTGGGGCTCTGGCCTCAAGAATGGCTCTGTAACTGGATGTTAATTAGGCTTGTTAGCAAATATCCCCTGCCAAGTCTTGCTGGACTTGCTGAAGAAGTGTTTGCACCCAATTGGACTGCTTGCAGCCTGAAAGTATCCAGTGTACTGGTGGATTTTTGTGTACGCTCTGACCCACTTCAGCCAGCTGTAACTTAAGCCAAGTCTGTCTAGCTCTGCACTGGAGCAGACAAGGAGCACTCTGATGCCCTGTTCCACTAACTCTCCGGGGAATGATTGCCATTTGGGTTGTCCCAGTTATTCATATGCCACCCTCCCCTTAGGTAGCAGACACCAACTCTGATCATGAGTCTGTTGTAATTTGTACACTTCAGCTATTTAATAAATGTCCTTTTTTTCCTGCTAGCACGTTGATGGCAGTTTTTCCGTGAAGCCGTTAAAGCAGAAGCAGATCGTAAGTACCTGTTTCCTATCTACTGCTTGGTTAAAGACATTTGACAGTGTTCCACAGGTGCCTGACTATACCCAGCGGGAAACTTCTGTTAGTTCACTGAGAGCCCGAGATCTCACCTTCTTAGCTCAGATAGCAGTGACCTTCTGGCAACCCTTAACATTGGGTGGGTTGTTGCACAGCCAGATGTGTGTTGGGGGAACAAATATGTCACCGTGGGGCTGGCAGAACAATAGTGACAGTCTCTCTGTGCTCCTCTGGGAGGCAGGCACTATGTATAGATCCAGTCTTCCCTATACATTCCTGCCTTGCTGGGATTTGGCACTTGAATACAAAACTCATAGAGCCCCTAGACGTACAACAGTACTGATGCTTCCATGTCCATATAGGTGCAAGCAAATTAGGTTTGCATAAGTGAGCTTAAGTGCTGTATGCTTTAAGTAGTGTGAAGCACATCTGTTCATCGACACTGCCTGATCTCCTTAGGTTCTGTGTTTTGCGGTGTGGAAGGATGGATATCTTTGCAGGCTTCCCATGTCCTACCTGGAGGCTGAAAACTGTTAGCTTTCCACCTGCGTGTGTGTAAAGATATTAGGGGATCATCATCTCCCTGCACAAGCTTCCTTCTTGTGCCCGTGGTATCTTTGGAGCAGTCCCAGGGACTGAGACCTTTAGGCTCATCTTGCCTGTCCCCTACAAGTATCCTGGGACTTGAGCGGTCACAGGAGTGGTCTTGCTTTGAAGCCGTTGTTTATTTACCAGGCTGCACACATTAAGAGGGGAAGGGAAGAAGGGAGACTGGCAAACAGGGAAACATTAGGGATCTGTAGCTCTTTTTTAGCCCATCCTGTTGTGGTCTGATGCGCAGGAGCTCTGCGCTGCCTTATCAAGATTGAAATGGCGTCCAGTCTTGCATAGAGAGAAATACATAAGCAACTGCAAACTGTTAAAATTGCCAAGAATTTCAGCTTCTGAGACAAAGTCTGGTAGTAATCCTGCTGCAAGGATCAGCTTGAACTGTCTTGGGGAAAGAGGTGAGATTTTGGTGGTTGATCCCTTCACCTTTAGATGTATGCTGTGTTTCTGCTTCAGCTCTTTGTGATCGATGGCTAGGGTCTTCTGATCTGAATTAAAGAGCCTTTTACTAACAAGAAGGTCATTAAGTGCTTTAATCAGACACTTTTTGCTCTAAGATGTTCCTTCCAGTTCCCAAGTCAGGAAAGAGCCACTAAACAGTACCAGTTAATCATATATCAAAATTGCATTTGGTAATTCACTCTCTGCCTTACCAGTGCTATGCAGAGACTCACGCTCTGTCCTTCAGACTCGTTTATGCCCAGTGGCAGCAATATTAGCCCTTGCTGCCAGAGCTTTATCCAGTGCTAGCAGTGAATAAGTTGCCGTTCCAGCCTGACATCTCTTCTGAGCCCTGTGTGTCCCAGATTGACCAGTGCTCTCCTCCCTTCCTTGGTGCTTAACTTGGCTGTGTTGCAGGATGATCTCCTGCCTAGGTGATCAATCTGGATCCCACGAGTATTTTTAATAGAGACAGACAGAGGCTGTTCCAGAAAGGAGCCCATAGAGCGTGAGAAGGCAGGTTTGTAGTTGGAGCAGGCAGAAGAGCCGTGCCTCTGAAGGGAGAGCTTGTGCGCTGTGCTGGAAGAGGCTGCCCGAGTGCTGAGGGAGCACAGCAGTGTGATGCCAACAGTGCCTCTTTCTCACATACCCTTCTGATCAGAGGAAAGCATTCATGAGCTGATGAAAAGCTGCTCATTTATCTTGCTTGTGGGTATTTTGGGGGATTTTTTTAAAAAAATTTTTTTTTTTTTTTTTTTTTTTAAACAGTGTGAAGATGGCCCTGAGCTCTTTGGGTTGGTGTTGGGTTACCGTGCACACTAACGCAGTGTGTACCATTCTCCATTTAGCACTCCGGACTCCCCAGTGGAGGGCTGTCTTGCTGGAAGTGCTCTCTAGGGAAGTTCCCATCCTACCACAGTATGGTTAGCTGATTCCTGCAGTGAAACAGCATGTGCTTGTCTGTCTTTACTGGCAGAGCATGTAACCTTCCCACTCGGTGTTTGGTTGTGGGTACGTTTTTTTTTTTTTATTGGCAGTTTGTAAAATGTAATGCTTGTATGTTCTCTCTCGTGGCTTTTAAAATAGAAGGAAGCTCTTGCTGGAAGAACACACAGTACCACTGAAATTGAGGTAGCATCTGCCCCCATAAGAGCTTAGAGCAGAGGTATAGAGTATATGTCTGCAGTATAACGTTTTACGTTATTTCCCATCACTACTTTGCTTTTGCCTTCCCCTCCATGCCGTTGCCATGATTCTCAGGTACCTTTTGAGTGCATTGATCTCTAAAGCTCTTTGGGAGCAGGAAGCCGCAGCTAATGAGCTGACCTGCTTTGTTCTCTCAGCTGAGATCAGTTATAATGTACATACCAATCCGTTTAAAGAAATTCAACATGAATGAATGCAAAAAGATGGATCAGCAGAAAAACATGACCTGGACTTGGCTGGTGGCTCCTCTGTGCATCAGCTGAGGCTGTATATAGCAACAGAAGCCTTTGGAAGGATGATGTGGTGCAGGATGGGTTGGAGAAGCGTGAAGATGAAGGACTGCATTGTGTACAATCACCTCCTCCTTATTTACTCCTGCTCTTTAAAACATAGAGATCTTTCTAGTAAAAGCCATGTTACACTGCTCACCCTTTTCCTACTGGGACATGAGCTTCTTGGGATTTTTAGAGGCAAGCAGTTAAAACGAACACAGACTCCTGCAGAGGCTTTGGTCTTTTCCTTCCTGACCTCTTCTTTGCTTTAAGCTGACCACTTCTGCACTCTGTCACTCATCATGATCCTCCAAGGAGTCAGGATGCTGTAACAAGACTCTCTTTGAAATGTCAAGTTACAAAAGGACATCTCCCACATAATTGTTCCCAAACTTCCTGGGTGAGTTGTGAGCCGTTGCAGAGGATTTTGCTCAGCAGTCCAACAGCTGACCTCATTGCTGTGAAATGCAGGCCTAGAACAGATTGTCTGTAAGCTGCACGCTGAGTTAAACGGGGAGACTCTGGAATTCGTTTGTTAAAGCTGCTGTGTCCCAGTTGAGAGCATTTCTAAACTGGCAAATAGGCTGGGTGTAACTAGCTGCTGCCCCTGTCTTGGCATGTGACAACATCTGCAGCACTGAAATTTCATGGCAAAGCCATTGCTCTTCTGAGCACCTGGCTTGACAAAAGGAGAGGAGAGAGGCCAGTTACACATGGAAATGCCAGAAGCCCTGGGATTGATGAGCTGTTGAAGCACTGGGTTCCCAGTGGCTTGGCTTTGCTGCATGGTGTCAACTGGCCAGTTACTGAAGATGGCAAGAAAGCATTTCCTTCCCCTCTTTGCAAGATGCATCGGTTTGATACCTTGCAACCTCTTCACCATTTTACCTGTTGCGGGGTTTTGCGTGGCAGAATACACCCTGCTCTGGGGAAGCTGCTGTGCAGCACCAAATCTCAGCGGACCAGTATCTTTGTGCATTCTTGTAGAGGCTGCTTCTCACAGCTGTAAGACCCTTGTGCTGTACTTGCTGGCTAAGCTAGGGAACAGGGGAGAGCCCCCCACAGTGCAGAGGGGGCTTGCCTTGCTGGGACTTGAACCGTCAGCCTTTCTTGCCTCAGTGTTTTAATTAGCTGCTTGGGGGAGTTTGCAGGCAGCTGCCGGCGTTTGCATAAAGGCATGGCTCCAAGTACGTTCCAGGTTTGGGGCTGTGAGCAACTTTGGCTGTGCCTAGAGCACTTTCTGCCATCACAAACCCCATTTAGAGATGCCACCAAGGGCCTGGAGGTGGTAATGAACGACACTGCACTGATGTTGTCCCTCGAGTGCTTCTCAGGCCAAGGCAGATGGTTTGTCTGTCTTCAGTAGCTTGACCTCATGCTCCCAGGTGATGAACAGAGAAGTGATGTGCAGCTATTGATGTGCCAGTAACGAGCTGTTGGCACAGCACCTCTCCTAAGGTTACAAAGATGGGTGGAAGTTCATCTCGGTTCAAGTTAGGCAGTGTTTCACAGAAGGAAAGGACTGTGGAAGGCTGATTTCCTCTGACTTATTTGACCTATGGGTGCATGTTCCCTCTTGATCTCTGAGACAAGCAGAGTAATTGGTTTTTTAGATTAGTTTGATAGTGACAGAAGTTGTCAGTTGGGCTCCCTGCTCGGACCAGACGGGATGGGCACCACTTTTTGAGTGGAGGGAGACTCATTCTCCCAGCTATCCTTTGCAGTATTTGTTTCCCTTCATTTTTTTGTGTGTCTGTAGGAGAGCTGGCTGCTGTGGGTGTAACACAGACATTTTGACACGGGGAGGGAAGGGAGGTAATCACAAAGCAGCAATGACAGAGCAGCTGACGCTCCAACTGTTGTCTTCTTCCCTAGGTTGACCGTGTGAGCTATCTGCTCCAGGAGATCTACGGCATCGAGAACAAAAACAACCAAGAGACCAAGGTAAAAGTGCTCAGGAGGTCCCTGCTCCCCGAGCTGCGGGTTTCCAGCCTGCACCTTCTGCTTTTGAGCTTAACTACGGGGCTTGGCAGGGCAGTGCGGAGACGCTTCCCAGAATAACTGTCAAGTCTATGTGCAGGCACTGAGGAAACCCAGGGATGGCAGGTCCTCACTGTTGTAAGGCCCAAAGTGGAGTTGTGCTGAGATAATTTTAGATAGAATGAGGCTCTTGAGGATATTTCCTGGGGCTGGAATTGCTGTGAGGGAAGAATATCAGTGCCCCATGGGGCAGAGCACTGATCTTTAGGGCTTGTAGAGACAGTGGGCCAGTGTCAGCTGCTGCTCTTGGTGCCCTGAGGCTGCTGGCCAGTCTAGGTCCTTCCCAGTTTGCACAGCCAAGAGTATAGTATGGGTTTTTTTCTCACTGATTGTACATGAGCATTGCCTCCCAGGCTCCTCGGAAATCTTCCCTCTGGTGCCCACACCATCTTTCTGCCTCTCTGCAGTCAAGGCAGTCATGCCTCATGTGTCTGTGCTTTGCTCCTGTGGTTCCTTCATCATCTCCTGTTTGTTGGGGGTTTTTGTTTTATTTTTTTCTAATGGGGGAACTGCATGTTCCCATAACATTGCAGGGATCTGAGCTCCCTAAGGCTTGCCAGTGTCCAGAGAGCAGCATGCATCCCCCAGCAAGAGGGTGCACAGCATCACTAAGGGATGTATATGCAAATGCCTTAACCAGAAACATTGCCCATCTTCAGGCAGGAGCTTCTGCTGAATCCCAGCTTGATGCACAGCCCTGTGCAGGTTGTATGACTGCTTTATGCTTGCTTTAGCCTTATGTAGAACTGGCCTTTGCTGCCACCTGGACTACACCATGGACCAAGTGCTGGCCTCAGGATCAGCCCACTCTGGTGTGTGTAGTGCATGGTTTGCAAACAGAGGAGTAGCCAAAGAGCAAGAGAAGCAGGATTTCCTCTCCAAGCAATGCAGTGTCCTGCCCAAAGCGTCCTGTGATCTCTATCTGCCTGTGCCAACAGGTAGCGCCTGAAGAGGCAAGAGGGAGAAGTCTCTTCAGAGATTTTTCTTGCACAGGATCCCTTTAAGAGATTCTGTTTGGGTCCTCCAGGGTCTTGTGATGATTCTCTTGATCCAGCAATCACACATTTGTGGCCCATTGGACAAGTGGCCTGGGGCCGTTTTTGTTCTTCCCAGTGTACTTAGCAAACCATATGAATGGGAAAGCAAAAAGCCTGCCCTATCTACCTCTCAAAATAGATGAAGAGTGCATGTGATGGGGCAGACAGGCTTGCAGCCTTTTGCTGGCATAGTCAACAGGCTGGGTGTGGATGTGGCAGCAGCAAATGCTCTATATTGCAGTTTACACCAAGGTTGCCCATGGTCTGGCATGTGTTAGCCCCGGTGACCAAAGGGGCCTCGTGAAGTGGGAACAGGCAAAGGTGGAGGGTGGCCCATGCTGGGTCATCACTTTGGTGGGCTCTGGCATAACTTCTGTGGCATCGGCGGGGAGAAGAGGGGGTTCTTGGGTATCAGTGAAGAGAGCTCTTGTGGTTGGAGAGTTGGTTTCTCCTCCCAGCAATGGTTTGCTTGGTGGCTCTAATCCAATTTGTGGGGCTCTGATGGAAGAACTAGTGTGATGCACGTTCACACTGACCTTTTTACCAGGGTAGCTGTGAGCGGGTGAGCATCCCAGGCTGGTTCTCCTGCAGCTACATCAAAACTTATGCCAGCACAGGAGACTGGTGAAGATGATGTGGCGGGAGAACTGCTCACTCTGTTGCTTGTTCAGAGGACCTGTGGAAACTGGGCCAGACATTGCTGGAGTGCCTCCTGTCCAGCCTGAGGGCAGCCTGACCCGCTGCCTACCACGGTCAGCAAGCAGCTCCTTTTGGGGCTGCTTTCTAAAGGCTGGACTGCCAAAAAGCCCACTTCCCTGCTGACCTTGGGAGCCACCAGGCTGGCAGGCAGGAGTTTGTTCTTGGTCCCCCACAGCCAAGGGGATCCCTACCCCAAAGGGGCTCCCCTCTGCACACAGCCTAGCTCTGGGGAGGGACAGCTATGCTGTGAATTCACAGTACAGTGCCCTGGTCTCTGGCATTAAGCGAGCTCAGAGCAGAGACACGAGAGGAAGGAGTGTCCATAGCAGGGCTGTGTGGGCTGGAGCTTGCTCTCCTTGAGAAACCCCTGTTGAGAGCTGTGGAAAGAGGATGCTAGCTCTCTGACAGACTTTTGGGTGGGAAATTTCCCCAGGCTTCAGAGTCCCTTGGCAGTTCTACATGGTCCTTTCCATTCAAATGCCAACGTCTTGCCTCTCATTGCAGCCTTCAGATGACGAGAACAGCGACAACAGCAACGAGTGTGTGGTTTGCCTGTCAGACCTCCGCGACACCCTCATTCTGCCCTGCAGACACCTCTGCCTGTGCAATTCCTGCGCTGACACCCTGCGCTACCAGGCCAACAACTGCCCCATCTGCAGGCTGCGTGAGTATGTGCCCAGGAAACAAGGGCACCTTTCTTCCTCCTGGGCTCCTGTTAAGTCAGTACAGGCTGTGAGAGGGAGTGTGTATTTTATATACCCCACCCCAAGCCTCAGCATCAAACATGCTGCTGCTCTCGCTGGCATCTGGAGATTCCTGGCACCTAAAATAACTGTCCTCGAACAGGGAAGGAGGAGAGGACATGGGAGAATGGCCCTTTGTCCAGTGCCTCCCTGTCCGCTTGACCTCTCCCTGGGATGCATCTGAAGGTGCAGGTGCCATGTAAGCAACTCTTGTCTTTTGATGAAGAAGATGGAAAATCTCCCAAGGGAGGCAATGTAGAGGCTTTATCTGAGAGTATGTGGCCGAGCCAGCACCCAGCCCCACTGGAGGAATGTCCAAGTACTTTGCATGATTTTTTTTTTCCCTCTGACAACCTTACTTTGACTTCACCAGGGAAGCAGAGATGAGGTAACAGTGAATTTGGAGTCCTTTGCTTTGCCAGGAGAGTTAGGAGGATCGAGGATCTGCTTAACCCCTGCAATGCTCAGCTCCCAAAAGATGCAAAAAATTAAATACCCGTTCTGAGGCTCAGGCAGCACTTGCTGAATTCCACGTCTTTTCTCAAAAGCATAGGAGCATAGGAGTCTCTTGAGAAAATGCCTGTGTTTTTGCTGGAATAGACAGATGTGTCTGTGCTTGGCCTCTGAGGTATTTGATTGTTTCTAATTGATACTTCTCAGGAAAAGAAAAAAGAGCCTAAGACAGATGTTTGGCCTGAGATATTAAGTCTAAACAGTTCACACTTGGCAAACATACAGTAACCAAAAGCAAGATCTTATCAGAGGAAGTGCCAGACAGCTTTGACTATAAGTAGCACAACTTAAAACACGGGAACAGCATTATCTCATCTGCATGCTGCAGCGGAGTAGCTTGTACTTGTTTGCAAAGTGCCCCCATGTCAGACTTCCTGGGAACCTGCTTCTGGGGAGTGCAGAGGCAGCGAGGATGGATTTGCACCTCTGTCCTCTGGCTCTCGGCTGATCTTGCAAGCAGCCTGGTGCAACAAGAAATGCCTGGGTTTTTCCTTGTGTACAAGCAAGTTCTTGCAGATGCATCAGAACAGATGTCTGGCTCATTCATATGTGCCGATGGCACAGAGGAACTAACAATATTAAAGATCTGCAGATAGAAAATGGGACTGTGGGCAGGGAGTGGAGATCAAAGCTGTTGTGATGGGAGGACCAAGGGATCTCTGTGCTGGAGACAGGAGTTCAGCCACTAACCCTCTGGCTGGGTTTGCAGCTTTTGCAGAGCCTCTCACCACCGTAGTGCTGGCCAGTGAGCAGCTGATGGCAGGAGCGATACTTCCAGTGCCAGCTGGACCCCAGGGCTCAGACTTGGGGGGTCTGAATGAACCCAGAGTGGTTTTGCATGAGGTCCCCCACCATTCTGTAGCCTGCAGTGTGCTGCCCGAGGCCGAGCTCATGTTTTTCTTACTGTGTTGTACAGTATCAGGCCTGAAGCACCTCTGTACATGATTGTACTGGGGCAGGCATTGCCTGTTCTCCACAAGGGCTATGTGTACCCAGACTTTTTTGGCCAGCAGGTCTCTCCCCAGTATAGACCAGTGAACTAGAAGCCAGACCATAGCGCTTGGCTTTGGTGTGCTCTATGGTTTTGCTCCCCATGCATACAGGGAGCTCCCCCATGCCGACAGCCTGCCTGCGTTGAGCTGAGTTGGTCTGGCATGCATCTGGCATGACCTGGTCCTTTTTGGCCGCGCAGTCACCTGCCTGCTGTTCTCTCCTAGCCTTCCGTGCCCTGCTGCAGATCCGGGCTGTGAGGAAGAAGCCGGGGGCTCTGTCACCGGTGTCGTTCAGCCCTGTCTTGGCACAGAGTGTTGACCATGATGAGCACTCTGTAAGTACCTTGTAACCCTGTGTACAAAGCCTGGGCGCTGGTCTCAGCCTGACCAGGCAGCTTGTGTGTGCACGAGTTGCTCGGCCTGATGGCTGGCGTCCCTGGGACCTCAGGAGGTGCACTCAGGCCTTGGAGCGAGGTCTTCCTGAGCAGTGCAGCTTCTCTTGTCAACCCTGCTAGAGAGCCAGAATCTCTCCTCTCGTGGATTAGTAATACAAATGGTTTTAGCCAAATGCCCTCCTATCTTTTGGACAAAACAAATCCACAGAAACCTCAGTCTGAGAAGGTTTCTCAAGGCCTGTCCCAGCAGAAAAGCAGCAGACTCTGGGCATGACAGGGTGAGAGCTGGGAAAGTGTGTGGGGGTTACTGTTTGACTTGCACAGACATCTGTGTGGCAGCATGCTCTGCTGAAATGTCCTTGGCATCGGGGTTCCCAGCACGATAGCAGAAAGGCCTCTTTGTGCCAGCCTTCCTGAGCGATCAGGGTCTCAGCAGGCAGCTGAGGGAGTGTGGGATGGAAAGTGTGTGGTGCTGGTGGCCTTGGGGCCCAGCCGCACGTCCCCAGTGGGGTGAAGGCAGCAGCTCGTTGCCTGAGCAGTGCTGTTGCACAGCTGGCTCTGGTGAGATACATGAGATCAGAGTCAGGAGGAGATCTGCACCTAGATCATCTTACAGACTTTCATGGGAACAGAAAGATACTGTCACAGAAAAAGCCTGGTTTTATCCATCTGTCCTGTGCAGCATCATAGCCCTGCTGCCTTCAGCTAGGACTAAGAAATAGGGCTGGGGAGAAACCCTGAGGGTTGTTGTGAAGCAGAGTGTGGTGTGGAAAGGAAGCAGGCGCTGTCACCTGGAGTGAGGTGAGGAGATGCTGTGTCTCTTTGTGTCACTAGGTGAGGAGATGCTGTGTGTCTCTTTGTGTCACTAACCTCCAGAAACAACTTCTTTAAAACATGGTTTTCTCTTGACAGTGTCCCTTTAAACCCCTTAAAGCGAGCACTGTCTCCCTCCCCAGCAGGAAACCTAGAAGGGAAACAGTAAGTGGACTTGGTTGTATTTGGCAATTCCTTGCCAGCAGTGTCACTAGCACGTGGAAGTGTTACACATGCGAGGGCTTGCTAACACGCTGGGTTTGACTTGTGCCCCTGCACAGGCTGCGACACTCCACATGCTGCCTCCATGTTAGCAGTGAGACGCTCACACCCTGCACAGACGTTCACTAACCTCCCTGGTTCGTGTGCGGAGGAATAAGCAAGATGGAAGCAGCTTGCCACAGGGGTCAGACACTGACTCTCAGGGACTGTCCCCAGGTCCTGAGCCTGGCTGCTTTATAGTTCCTGGCCAAGACATTTTTATAGCTTTGTAGGACTGTGGGCAAGCTGCTGTCCCCTTGGCTCACCCCAAAGCTTTCTTGCACTTGTCTCATCCCCGTGGCAGTTTGGCGTGGGCACATCTTGTGGTTTCCACCCTGGTGCTGGGATGTAGAGGTAGGCAAATAGGCGCAGTTGGAGCAGGTCTGGCATTCAGGAACACTGGCTGCAATGGGCTGTTTTGCTTTTATAGAAACAGGAAGGATGGAGCTTGTTTTGCTGGGGACTTTCCAAGCTGGTGCGAGAGCGTGCAACTGGAACGCCATGCTGGGGGCAGGATGAATGGCAATTGTGGGGGACGAGGAGCTGGGAAGGGGAAAGGTGAGGGAGGGCCCCAGGCCAGGAAGAGTCTGTGCCCTCTTTGTGTGCTCCCATCAAATGCAGCTACAGCTGTCACTGGTATAGAGGCTGCAGTTTTCTTTTGTTGAAACCAGCCTAGATGCTCGGCCTTATGAGGAATGTGGCTCGCTGTGCTTGTCAGGTCTGGAGAAAACCTGAGGCTGGGTTCAGGTAGCGAGGCTATAGCAAGCTTGGCATGACCCTGGCTCTCTGCAAGCCTCCTACAGCGACTAGCGATACTCCTGCTGGAGCAGTGGGCTCTATGGGTTGTGCAGTGGTAAGTGCCCCAGGAGAGAGTGGTGTCTCTTAGGGTTGTTTGAAAGCTCACTAACTTGCAGTGAGGGTGTTGTAGCCATTGGCTGAGAAATTCTCCTCCAGCCTCTGAGCTGTGCTGTGGAACCTGAGCTTTCACCACAGCGAAACAAAATGAGCAGCCTTTGAACCCTCAGGCCTTGTTCTACACAGTCGGGTGAAAATGTCCCAAGCACAAAGCAGGGGGTTTTGTCTCCCTGACTTTTCTGTCCACAAAATAGTGCCTCCAAGCTGCTGTCTGGAAATGAAATGTTTTTGTGGAGATGGCTTTTGGCCCCACCACCTACAGGTGGCAGCAGCTGTGAACTGATTCCTTGTTCAGCTGACTCGGTTATCTTGCAATCACCAGCTGTGGTCTTCAGCACAAGCTCATGACCATCACCAAATCAATACTTGTGGAATGTGGGTTGATGCTTGACCCCAGGTGCTATTTCTTCTGTCCTCCCCCTCAGATCTAGCTCCTTCTGTGACCACAAGTGAGTCAGTTCAGCAATCAACTCACATCAAATGAACGGCTGGGTAGGAACGTGTTGCTGGGCAGGCTCATCTGCAGCTGTGTGATTGGGAGATCAGGCACAGAGAAGCTACAGGAGTTCATAGCCAGGCTTGGCAGCAACTCACCATCTTAGGTACAACATAGAACCACCTCCCTGAGGATACAGGGCTGAAACAGCTCAATTTAATGTGAGCCTGGACTGCTGCAGTCTTGCCTCTTTGTTTGCAGCAGGCTGGGCTGAGCTGCCTATGGCCTACTGGGTTGCGGCATAAACCCTGTTTGTCTCCAAGTCCACAGGATCTTTGTGATCAGGAGGATTTTTGGAGTTGAAGCAGTGTTGGTTTCATGGCTTTGCAAGGGTGCCTTTGGTTGGCAGCTTAGCAGAGGGAATGGGAATTGGTGCAGTTTTGCCCTCTTCCCTTATGGGGTCAGTGGTTCTGCAATCCCTTTCCTACCTTTTAGCAGAGGCGACTGCAGAGATCCAGCGTTAGCTGAGGGGACCGAGACCATGGGAGAAGTGGAAGTGGTGTAGGCTCCGAGGACCAGCTCTCAGCTGGTGCGCACGTGCTCCCCTCCTTCAACTCCTTCTTAGTGACACTGGTGGTGTGGTAAAACAGCTGGAAGCACAAGTGGGGTGCTTACTGAGCTGGAAGGGTCTCTGAGCCACTGGAGGAACCGTTAGGAGAAAAAAACCACCTTGTTTTATAGTGGCTTTGATAGGAACCTGCTTTCTCACCCTCCTTGTCTGGCCCTTGAAAGAGCTCCCTAGTATGGCAGGGGGGAGCTGAACCATGTTCCAGCTTGCTGAGATGCCCAGTCTCTCAAGCATCGCTCTGGCAACTTGCCTGGACCATCGGTGTTAGAACCCAAAGGGGAGTGTGTGGCTGTTGCAGGGGAAGGAGGCTGAGGCTCTCTGGAGAGGTGGCTGTGGGGATGGGCTGCTTGGGAGCGCAGCGTGGGAGGTGCAGGGCTGGGCTGCAGCGGGGCCTCCCCTTTCTAGAGGGGCTTCCAGCCTGGTGAGGGTTTCTTAACAAGCCCCTCTCTTTCTTGCCCACAGAGCTCTGACAACATCCCTCCAGGCTACGAGCCCATTTCTTTGCTGGAAGCGTTGAATGGCCTTCGTTCTGTTTCCCCCTCCATCCCATCAGCTCCTCTGTATGAGGAAATCAACTACTCTGGCGTGGTGGATGGGATGCCGCCTGCAAGCCGCCCGCTGGTTGGGATGGACAGAGCTGTGGAGAGCAGCCATCAAAAGGGCAAGCGGAGCAAGTCTCCAGATAGGTCAGCATGGGGACAGGGGGTCCACTCCTCTTGCAAGCCCTGAGGGCTTGTGGCCACACTCACTGGGAGCCAGGAGAGGGCTCTGGCTGGTCCCATCGCTGGTAGCACTGCTAACTCAGAATTTTAGGAGGCCAGCAGGTAACCCATGCCAGTGAGAGAAGTGGGACACAGCCCCTGTGTTCAGCCTGAAGCGATCAGCTTATGTCTGCTAAGGGCTGGCTTTGTCACCAAAAGAGAGGATTTTTAACAAGATGATTTCATCCAAACTTTGGATGGAAATGTCTCCTTTCCAGTGCACTTAGTCCCTCAATTTGCATTTGACATCCAAGCCTTCTTGGATTTCAGCTTTCCATTGGAGTTCCCCAGGAACAAAAGAATGGGGGGGAGAGAATTGACCTGCATTTTAGAGCACAAAATGCTGAGTGATACCCTTTAGCTGTTGTCTGAAGCCTCCTCTAGTGGCTTTGTGATGGAGGATGTAGGTGTGGATGCCGTGGAGTGGGCAGCCCACTGCAGGTGCCCTTCACGTGTCCCTTGAGGGGCTGTACAGATGGGGTCAGACTGGGTTTGTACCTCGCACTCCTCGCTGTGCTCCATTCCAAATTTCCCCCTGGGAAGGGAGCCCCTGAAGGTGTGAGGAGCAGCGTGGGACCTGGGCCTCTTGCTTTCCATGCAGAGGCAGATTTGTCCAAGTTGTGTTACTGTGCTGAAGCTCTGCACCGCTTGGGTCTGTCCCAGAAACTCTGCTGCTGCTGTTCTCTGTGTAGCTGATACTGGAGGGCCTTGGTGAATTTAATTCAACAGTTTGAGCTCCTTCTTGTGCATGTTTTCTTATGCTGCTGGTGGAGGGACAGGGGTGGTGACACCTTGAGCTGCAGCCACCAAATCTGCCAGGGCCTGTGGTGCTGGCAGCACTGCAGCTCCTTGCAAATGGAGTTTCTCTTGCCACAGCACACTACGGTCTCCCTCGTCCCCAATCCATGAGGAGGATGAAGAGAAGCTCTCCGAGGACTCTGACTCGCAGCCAGCACTGAGCGGGGGTGAGCTGGTCCTGGGAGAGACCAGCTCTCCAGAAGTAAGTGTGCTCTGCTGGGGAGCTGCTATGAGCCAGAGCTCTTCTGGGGGGGCTTCTTCTGGGACATGGGAGGTGCCTTGCGAAGGGCCATTGCTTCCTCAGTGACAGGGTAAAGATGAGCTTGTTAGCACGAGTCACCCAGAGCCAACAGTCTCAGCTACCTTTATTTACCCACGGGGTTCCATGGGGAAGGATGCAGCCGCTCCCTGTGCCCCTGACACACCTTTGGGAGCTGGGATGTTGGAAAGCCACTCAGATGGAGCCATGTCAGAGCTGACCTTCCCCCAGCTCCCTGGGCGAGACCAGCAGTGTTAGAGGCAGGGGTGAAAGCTGGAGCTTGCTGGGCTTCCAGCACCCACTGCCATTGACTGCAAAACTCCACCATCCCAGCCCGTGGTGCCGCAGCGCTGGTGGGTGGCCCCTTGCTCCCTCCCTGAAACAAGTCCTGGCCCCAAATGTAGCTCTCTAGAGGAAGCCAGAGCAGGAGACAAGTGCAGCAAAGGCCTCCAGCCTGCAGAAATAACCCATGCTGTTCCTCTTTACAGAGTGTGGCAGGGGAAGAGATCGAGGAGGCCTCATCCCTGCAGCAGGGTAGGTGTGCACTCAGCCACGGGGGTTACCAGACCTCATCTTGGTGTCCAGCTCTGCTGTGGTGGGATGGGGACAGTTGGGGAATGAACATACGAGTTCAGAAACATCCAGCCCCCAAAGTCCATCTCTGAGCTGCTTTGCTTCATGAGAGAAAGGTGCCAGGGTCTCTTCTGGGAAGTGGTGAGCAAAATCAACAAATCTCCCTGGTTTATTTGCCAAGCATCTCTCCTTGTTCCTTTCCATGCCACGGGCTGTCTCCTCGCACGGCTGAGGGGGAGATGGCTGCGTGCACCACTGTGGTCCTGGTGACAGCGTGGGCATGGTATTGGACATTGCAGGATGTGCCCCATGTCTTTGGGATGGGTCTTGTGTGCTGGGTGCATTTTGGGGCATGAGCCTGCATAGGAAGAGGTGGCCCTTCGGCCCTGTGGCCTGGGCTCTCCTGAGACCTCTGCGGGGTGGGGGGGGGGCTGGGGAGCTTCCTCATGTGGAAGATCTCAAGCCGTCCTCCTGGCTGCATGCCCCTGCAGAGCTGGTCTGGGGACTGAGGGGCTGCGCTCTCGGCTGGTTCTAGGTAGCCGCCCGCCCTCCGTCGAAGACGTCCTGCAGGACGGCAGCTGCAGCGAGCACAGGAGCCTGACGCAGTCAGAGAGCGACCCGCCGGTAGATGTCTACCTGCCAGGTAATGGCCGTGCCGTTGGGGTCAGACGTGTGCAGTGTCCTGCTGCGGTTTGAGGCACCCAGGGGCCCAGGGGTTTGTGGGCTGTGTGCCTGAGTGCCGCAGCCTTGGGATGGGACAGGAATGCACCTGCCCGGAGCACGGGCTCCCGCTTCCTCCAGTGGGCAGAGCAAGCTGTGGGCGAGGGGGGCTAACACAGAGGTAACTCGCCCTCCCCTTCTCTTTTCTCCTCCCTCACCCTTTTATCTCTGTCCTTCCCCTCCTTTCTCCTCTCTGGGCTGCGGCCACTCCATGGCACAGTTTATGTGGCAGTGGCCTCCCATGCCTGCCCCCAAACCACGCTCCTGCTTTCGGCCGAGGGAGGGGAACCATCTGGGCTGGCTTCTGGGAGACTGAGCCCGGCATGGAGGGCAGCAGGCACCCCTCTGCCACGAGGTGGTGATGCGACGGGGAGGGCTGCAGGGTGCCATACTTTGCTGGCAAGCGCAGCCGTGGGACACTGCGCTGTCCTCAGCCCTGACTGTTGTCGTTGCAGCCTGTTTTCTTCCGTAGAGTCGCAGTCTGTTCTGAGTACCTCTCTAATGTCTCCTTCCCTCTCTGTCTGCCTTCCTCCCTCCTGTCTTGGGCAGCACTGGGTCCCGATTCCTGCTCTATTGGTATAGAGGAGTAAGCTGGTACGTCTTCTCATTCTTCTGACGCATCACTGTTGCGTGGGGCAGCCGGACCCCCCTGGGAAAGCCGGCAGCTGGGCGAGAGCGGGGATGGGACTGATCCTGGCCATCGGGGCAGGGAAGGAGGGGCAGCAAACCAACCGGCCTGCACCGCTGGCTCCATTCTGGCTCCATTTCCATTTCTGGGGGATCCCTGTGCCCCACTGGGCTCCCCACTGTCCCCAAGTGCCAGGACCTCAGGCAGGGCAGCGGAAGCCCTGGCCCTCCCCACCAGCTTCTGCCTGGGCTCGTGGGTGAGGGCTCTGCTGTCTGGTGGGCACCATGAACATCCAGGACCACGGTGGCCTCTCCCAGGCTGGTGGCGGATAGCATGTCCCCTTCGTGTCCCACCCCTGCATCTTAGCAGGGGCAGGAGGGGATGGAGCTCGTGCGTTCCAGCCCTGTCTCCTGCATTCAGTCCAGGGTAGGGAGGGGTGGGGGGGGATGCTGTCCTCCTTGGCCCACGCTACCCTCTCTCCAGGGCGTACCCTGTGCCTGTGCTCTTCATTTGACCCCAGGGCCGGCACTGTTGGGGCTGAACCCCTTTCTCCTCACTCAGGCTCATCCGACTTCACCAAGACGCTCCCTGGCCGCGGCACCGGCAGCCCCACGCAGCCTCTTCTCTTCGAGCAGACACGTCTTCACCTGGAGGACGAGCAGAACCTCTCGTGAGCGGGGCCAGACCTCCCTGCTGCCGAACCCCGGACCCCAGGCCCAGCCTCTCCCCCTTATCCCTGGCGGGGCTGATGTTGCACCGGCACGGTTTCGGCACACCACGGTTTTGGCACAGCCCGCCTGGTTTTTAAAGACGTGCATGTTTCCTGCCGGCAGCCAAGGGGGCGGTGGGTAGGGTCGTGTTTTTACGCGGGGGGGGGGGGAGGTTTTGGGGTTAAAATCAGCAAATGAAGGACACTACCATTGTATATTTTGTACACACCAAGCACAGCCCTTTTGCTGTCACTGCCCCTGTACAAAGCTGCGGCCCTTCCTGCCGGCGTACGAGACACGGGGGGGGAGGGGGAGGGGGAGGCGTGGGGGGCAGCCGGGGCTGACCCCCACGCCTCCCCCCCCCCCCCTCCGCCCCAAACCTGGCGCTGCACCGGGGAGGGGGGTCCCTGCCCGCGCCCTGTGCCTTGTTCTGCTTCTGCGGCGGGTCCCGGGGCGAGCCCCAACCCCTCTCCCCTCCTTCCCCCTCGATGTTTGTAGTAATAAACCCGTGGAGCAGCCACGCGAGTCCCTGGTTCGCGGGGGGGGGGGGGGAAGTGGCGGGAAACCGGGTCTGGCGCGCCGGGCCTGGGCGACGAGGGGGCGGGGCCTGAGCGACGAGGGGCGGGGCCTGAGCGAGGAGGGGCGGGGCCTGAGCGTGGGGGGCGGGGCCTGAGCGTGGGGGGCGGGGCTTCTCCTCCGCGGGCCTTGTGCGCGGAGGGGCGGGGCTTCCCCCTCCTTCCCGGCGTGCTCTTCGGCGTCTCCCCTCCCAGCTTTAATCTGATTGGTTGCGGGCGCTGCCTAAATAGGGACAATGACGCGGGAGCAGCGCCCGCTCACGTTGGCCTCACGCCGCCATTGGCCGTCCCGCCGAGGCGGGGGGGCTACCGCCCCCCCGGGGCCCCACTGGCTCTCGGGGTTCCTCGCGCCTGCGCGCAGCCGGCTCTTGGGGCGGGCGGCGAGGCGATGGCGGCCATGGGGGCGATGGCGGCCATGGGCGCGCTGCCGGCGGGTGCGGGGGCTCTGCCGCCGCTGCCGACGCTGGGGGTGCCGGGCGTGCCCGAGCTGAAGCCGCTGACGCGGTACGAGGCGATGCGGCTGGGCCCGGGCTGGAGCCATTCGTGCCACGCCATGCTGTACGCGCCCAACCCGGGGATGCTCTTCGGCCGAATCCCTCGGGGGTGGGGGGGGGGGGGGGATGGGGGCGCCGGGACCGGGACCGGGAGCAGGCGGGGCGGGCGGGCCGGCCGGGCGCGGGGCCGGCGGGGGGTTTGGGCCCGGGCGGATCCGCCTCGGCTCCCCGGCCCAGGGCCGCGGCGAGGCTCGCAGACGGTGGCGGTGAACGGTCCTGGATGCGCTGGAGCTGGTAGGGCCGCGCCGGAGGCGGCCGGGAGGCCTCCCCGCACTCCTCCGCCTCCGCGGAGGCCTCCGTGGCGCCGGGCTGGGGCGCCCGCGCCTCCCCTCGCCCCCCCGGGCGGGCTCCGCTGTGCCCCATTAACACCATGCGCCTCTATTGCAGATGCAGATGCGATTTGACGGACTGCTGGGCTTTCCCGGGGGGTTCGTGGATCGCCGTTACTGGTCCCTGGAGGACGGTCTGAATCGGGTGCTGGGCTTGGGTTTGGGCTGTGTGCGCCTGACGGAAGCTGACTATCTGTGCTCGCACCTGACAGAGGGGCCACATCGCGTGGTGGCACACTTCTACGCCAGGCAGCTGACCCTGGAGGAGCTGCATACCATCGAGATCAGCGCGGTGCATTCCCGAGACCACGGGCTGGAGGTGGGACATCCAGGGAAGGGGCTGTGTTGAGCTCTGAGCGTTAGCCCCAGGGAAGATGAAGCTTCCCTCCTAGGTCTGCCGGGCTGCCATCTCTCGCAGCCCGGCGGGGGAATGCACCGCATGTAGAGCTGCCGTCGGCGAGTGCCATGCACCGCCGCGTAGCACCGGCGTTAGGAGGTCTGGCTGTTGGCCGGGGATGTGTCTCAAGCTCCAGAGCTTAGCAAGCTCAAGCTCTGGCCTTTCCCGGTGACTGCCCGCGTAGGGAAGAGCCCTATTTACCCACTCAGCCTCAGGACGCGGGCGAGGTCCGTCTCTCATCCGGTGGGCATCTCCCCCTGCCCTGGGCTGAGTAACCTGGACCGGAATCGTGACCCTCGGTGCAGTGATGTGTTGCTCCAACCCGAGTTCTCCCCGGCTGGCACGGAGGCAGCGCGGGAGGCAGAGCCTTCCTCCTGGGCAGCTGGGTCCGGCTGACGCCCCGGGTTAGAGCGTGAGAGCTAGGGACTCCCTGCGCGCCCCCGAGGCGCTGGGCAGGTTTCGGCAGCTGCATGAACGGAGGCAGTTGGCCCCGAGTTGTGGCGTGGGGGGGAATCTCGGCAGGGCAGGGTGTGGAGGGGGACACGGGGCTCCCCGTAGCGGCCTGGGGCAGCGGGATCCCCCCAAAGGGGCAGGAGGGGGAAGGGCTGGGCTGGGCAGGGAGAGCAGGGGCCTGGTGGGGCTCGGGGGTGGCAGCACGGGGCTTCGCCGGGCTGGGGCGGCGGGGTGAAGGCAGGCGGGGCGAGGGCCGGGCTGGGGTGGGATTGGGCAGGATCTGGCGGCTGGGGCGGGATCTGGCGGCTGGGGCAGAGTGGGCCTGGGCCAAGGGCTGGTGGGGTGCGGGTGTGGGGGCAGAGGGTGGTGCTGGGCAGGGGGGGGGGGGGGCTGGTCCTGCCGTGGCCTCTGCTGAGCTGTGCTCTGTGCTGTTGCAGGTGATGGGCATGGTCCGTGTCCCCCTCTACACCCAGAAAGACCGCATGGGCGGGCTGCCCAACTTCCTGGGCAACTCCTTTGTCGGAACCGCCAAATTCCAGCTGCTCTTTGCCCTGAAGATCTTGAACATGGTGCCAGAGGAGAAGCTGGCGGAGGCAGTGGCTGCCACACAGAAGCCGAAGAAGCCGGCTATTGACCAGGCAGCGGGGGTGACCGGAAACGCGCCTGCCCCTAAGCCGGTGAATGAGCTGGTGGTGCCCACTAAAGCAGGCAACGAATTGGCAGATAGGGCAGAGAACCAGGCCGCTGTGCAGGCAGTGGCCGAGGCAGTGGAGCAGCCGGTGGCTGGGCTGGAGAGTGGGGCCGTGGTGGAGCAGCTGGCAGCCGAGGCGGTGGAGCAGCCGGCGGGGCTGGGGGCAGACGCTGTGGCGGAGCAGCGGGTGGCTGAGCCGATGGAGTGACGCCGCCATGTTTGCGCTTGATTAAAAGTGGGTGAGACCAGAGACTTTCTTCTAACTTTCCAACCCGTCGCTGGCTGCAGTTGCTGCCCACGCAATTCCACTGCCCAGCTGGGAGGGGTTTGGGTTTGTCTGAAGCAGGGGAAAGCTATGTATTTTTATGGCCATTAAACTCTAGCGAGCTTCCCAGATCAACCTGCACAGGCCCCTGCAGAGAGTTCACGTGCTTACGTGAGGGCGCCGAAGCCTTAGAATTATGCTTTGATTTTCAGGGACTGCTGCCAGGTCCCCATTTCATTTTTAAAGAACAAAAAGTCTTATTTTTTAAATGCCCCATGTTGAATTGGACGTGGCTGTGTTTGCAGCGGACACAGCTGAGGGCTGGGGCTGCTGGTCAAGCGCCTCTGCCAGCGTTGGTGGGAGGGCTCCCCTCTGCCGGCGGCGGTGTGGCTGGGGTGGCGTGCTGTGAATTCCCTCTGGGGCGTGGGGGAACGCTCATGTGGGGTTCTATCTGGAGATCTGTGGGAGCAGGAAAGCGGAATAAATGGCTTTGCTGAATGCTTCTCAGTCGGGATTGTTCTTGACTGCCAGCAGAGAGCCTGCAGCGACCCAGGGCTTCGGTGGTGCAGAGGCTGGGCTAGCGCAGTGCCCGTCGGTTCCCTCTGCTGTGGGGCTTTGCCCCCTGCTCTGCTCCTTGCTCAACTGTGCTGGGGCAGGGCAGCCCCTCTCAGCTGGGGGCACTGGCAGGGTGCAGGCCAGCTGGGGGTGCTGCACTGCCACAAACCATTGTTAAGCTTTTGCTGCTGGGTTACTCTAAAATGGTAAAATGGCTCCTGCATCCCAGGGCTTCAGGCAGGGGCCCAGGCAGAAGCTGGCTGTGCTGCTGCAGGTGCTGGAGCCCCTCCTGGGCACTGGCAGAGATTGGGGACCCTTCGCCCCATCCTTAATGCAGTTGCTGCTGGGGCAGCCAGCAAGGAGCCTGGCTGCGCTGCGGCTGTGGAGCTGCAGCCGTGATCTCAGGGGAGGGGGGAGGCATTTCAGCTGTGCCTTGGCAAAATCCTCCACCCATCCAGCAGCCCTGGTGCTGCTCCCCCTGCTCCAGCCTCTGGCCTTGCCCTGTCCCCCCTCTGCCTGCTCTGAGCTGAGCCCTGGCCTGGGGCAGCAGCAGCACCAAGCCAGAGCCCCCCCCAGCCCCAGTTGAGAGGGCCTGGGGTCACCCTGCATCGCAGCAGAGCACAAGGTCAGGTGAAGGTGCTCGAGCAGTTGCTCAGAGGCAGGCTCCTGCGCAGTGACAAACGACTCAGAAAAGAGGTTTGGTTTAATTGAAGATGTTTAGAGAGAGGCCGGTGGCAGCAGCAGCACAATGCTGGTCCACAAATAACGGGCTGTGAGGTGAGGACGGGTGGCAGGAGGACACGCAGACCAGGCACAGCTCCCCTCGGGATGTGCTCAAGCACTGCAGCAGAGCAGCTGGGTTGGGGGCAGGGGGGGACACATCAGTCCCAGGCAATGGGGGAGAAAGGGAGATTTAGTCTGGGCCAGAGAAAGCGAGTGCCAAGGAAAACCAGGGACTTCAGTTGCTAAAGTAGTATAAACCAGTAGGTGTGTTTAAGTAAAAAGTGGCTAAGCAAAAGAGGAAAAAAAAAAAACCAAAACACAAAAAAGCCCCCAGAAAGTGGTAACACAAATGAAGCTGGAAGGGTGCATCAGGTCTCTCCTGGGAAAGCACTGCAGCTTGGAGGGATGGCAGCAGTTCCTGCCCCTACAGCCCCTGCCAGGGGCTGGCCCAAGCTGCTTCCTGCAGGGCTGGCCTGGGCCACTGGGGGAGCTGCACCCACCAGGGCTTTCTGTGCCCCAGCCACCACCCAGCTGAGCAGCAGCCCACAGTGCCAGCCCTGGGGCACCCGTGGGCAGAGCAGGGAGTTGGTCCCAGTCCCCCCCCCCTTCGCAGGAAGCAGCATGGTACCACGCACAGCAAGCGCAGCTCTGCACCCTTTTATTAATTAGCTCCCACCTCTGGGGCTTACAGACCCCGAGATGGCTTTGTATGATCATCTGGGCTGCAAGAGCTCAACATGCAGGCTTCCTCTTCCCCATCCAAGCCTGACCCGTGTTGTGTCTCACCCCCCCGCCCCACACCTCCTGCCAGAGCTGGCACTGCCCACACATCCAGGCTCAGCACCAGCTGCAGCTTAGCCCTCCTTTGCTCAAGCCCCATTTTCAAAATGAGAGGGGAACAATGACCATGGCTGAGCAGGGGAAGAGCCTCAGGAATGCACAGTGGGACCCCAGCAGGGATACCTGCACCTCTGACAGCGGCCCAGCCTGGGTGAGCTGCAGAGACTCCCACCGTAAAAGCAAAGTGCTCGCCCAAACTCACTCGGAGGCGCAGGAAGGGCACCCGGCCTGGCTGTGGCACACAGGCACACTGGGACCGCCACGCAGGCTGGAGGTGAGATGCAGCCCCCATCTGGCACAGCCAGGCCAGGAGGCTCCTGGGCAGCACAGGGAGCTCATCCACCCGCACCGCCCCACGGTGATGCCCAGGCTGCAGCCTGAAGCACTCCAGCGAGCAGCCAGGGGAGCTTTTCTTCAGCAAGGACAAGCTGCTGTGATTGGTGCAGAGAGCTCATCCCTAAAGCCCCGGTGCCACAGGAGGGTGCATGCTGGGGGGAGAAGGGCTCTGGACCAGACCCCGCACAGCTCTGGCTGCAGCAGTGGCTTTACACCCCCAGCTCCCCTCCCCAGCTACGTTCCCACTTGGACACAGGCAGAAAGATCTATACAGTATAATATATATATTTCACTATGAAATAGCAATTTCATTCCCTGCCTTCTACTTGATTCATCCTGAATTAAACGCTTCTTTTTAAGTCACTCCAGAGGGCTGGCGGGGCTGGGTAGTTTCTCGTCCCTGGAAGTTACCCTCAGGAAGCACCAGCGGCAGCAGCTGACTTGGCAGGACCCAGACAGGATAGGATCCTCGCTCCCCCTTCCCCTGTGACAAGGGCACAAGTGTGTATTCTGCCAGCACTGGCCTGCCAGGGCGCTTATGGCTCATTTACACGGTTGGTCAGTGCAGATTCGTTAACCTCATTCAGGCTGCTTTCAATAGCCATGGTGTGGAAGCAGCAACTGAACCCCCCCTACATCACGGATAGGAATAGGAGCAAACCAGAGGCAAGGAAGTGGCGGGGACAGTGCAACATGCACACAGACCGGTGACGTAAAGGGCCCTCAGCTACAGCACAGCCATACGCCTCGCACGACAGCCAGGCCTGCCCAGGCAGCACTCGCAGGCTGCAGGCCACGGGGGTAAGTCAGGGCTGCAGCCCGTCAAGTGTGAAGTCTGCCAAAACTCGGTCAACCTGTGGAACGAGGAGTCCGTCCAGGGGCTGGGTCACTGACCAAGGGCTGCCATCACTGGAATCAGTGCAGAGCCGGATGGTTCAGGAGATGAAAGGAAGAACAATCCTATGGGGAGACAAAGAGGGCAGCTGTCTTAGGGAAACCAGGTGTTAACGGGTCTCTCCAAGCGCACTGGGGAGCCACTGTCCTGAAGACCTTGTCAGAGACATGCAAGGCAACTGGCAGCAAATGGGCTGTCAATTACTGTACTGGGACACTGAGCTGGGGAAAGAGCGAGGACTCCGTCACTCTGGGTCTCCCAAGCTGGTCTGACAGAGGTGGGAAAAGGAGAGAGACAGCAGGGACAGGCTCAATCTGCTCTGGGCTCAAGTAAACAAGGTCAGAGTTCAAATTCCCTTCAAATGGAACCAACAGGAGCTTGGCCACCAGCTGGAGACCAGAGCCCAACGATGGCTCAAACGCACGGCAGCTTGCCCAGCAGCAGAGCTGCAGCCTCGGCAGCCCTCGCTCGGGCACGCTCTCAGCTGCCCCGAGACAGCGGCCGTGGGGCATCGCTGCTGTGTCGCTGCCAGCCTCTGGCAGAGAAGGGAGCTTTCCCCCAGGTACCCACCTTTGCTTTTTGTACGCCTTCCCATCCAGTCACATCGTCCGGCTATATTCAATGCCGCTCTTGGCAGAAATGCCAGACCAGGGCAGAAGGCTGCAGAGAAGGCTCTGGGCTTGTCGATAGATCCTCTGGGGAATCGAACAGGGGCTCAGGCTGGCTAGCGTTGATCCAATGTGCTGTAGGTAGTCAGTGGCCATCAGTTAAGGACAGCGACATTTACACTGTAACTTAGAAATAGCTTAAAATACTCTGTGGGCTAGCACTTCCCTAAAGAGACCCCTGTGAGACAGTGAAAGCTGCTCTGTTCAGACAGACAGATCTGCTCCCTGTATTAATTGCCTGCTCCTGTCTATCATCAAAACCAGGTCTGCTTTGTGCCATAAGAGGAGGCAATTTGGGAACATTGGCTCCAACTTGTGGGGGAAATACCCCCTCTAAGCAGCTGCTAGTTCCCTTTGCACTCCACAGCAAGTTCCTGCGGGGATGGCAATCTATCCACCTGCCTGGAGAGGTCTGGGCTGACTGGCTACACCCAGGAATGATCAGGTTTCTTCTCCACAGTCCAACGATCTGAAATAAAACTCCCAAAGTCAGTTCGAGAGCAGCCTGTTGAGATCCAGGCCAGGCCAGGGTCACAGGAAACAAGACCGAGGGCTTCTCTGCCCTGCTGCTGGGCAAATCCTGCACCACACAAGCCACAGCATGCCTAGCACTCTGGCTTAACACCAGCATTCACTATCACTGGCATCAAACTTGCTCCAACTTAGAATTCAACATACCATCCTATGCTGCCTTCCTGAACCGCTCCCAGAGGAGTCGGGGGAGCTTGGGCACAAGCAGGTCCCTGTCAAATTCCTCTAATATTGCCTTCCTTCCAGCTTCAGATTCAACTCGCATCTGAGCAGGCATCAGTCCCTAATCTAGCCAGGTCACCCTTCACTAGACTGCCATTTTTAACCTAAAACATAGCATGGTACCTGCTTATTGTGTTCGACTGCTATCAGAGCGAGGGTAAAGGATATAAGATTGTCCAGGGTGGATGTCCGCCATTGATGTACAGGACATAGGTGAAGCCATCTTTGAGGACCCCTCTGATGGAATAATAATAGGGAAGATAGTGGTGCTGTTTAAAGTCTCTGTTTTCATAGAAGTTTATTGCTGTGTTGTTAGTGGTGAGGACATGCAGGTAGATGGCTTTGCAGTGATCTTGGGCAGTTGTCGATATATGGTCTTTTAAACTTTCGAGCAAGAGCGAACCTGTTGAAGAAAAGAACGGGAGGATCACACAGTGCAGCGGCCTTCTCAGGGACAGCACAAGGGTTCGTAGGTCGCAGCTGAGATCCCCTCTGCTCAGCGCCTAAGCAGCGATTGCTGCACACGCTTGAAGACCCCAGATCCCACCCAGTTCTCACAGACCCTCTTGTTGAATTTAACAGGACCATGCTACGTGGTTTTAATATGAATCTCATCTCACCTATGAGCATGACAAAACAGATTTTATAAAGACACGAACTTCTGATTCAATAACCACAAAGATGAGCCAGACACGGGAATCTGTCAGTAACACCCATCCCCAGCCAAGCAGCTCTCAGCTTTGGGGAAGGTCAGTGAGTCATTTTCAACGGTATCAGTTCCATCACATTTATTTATTTTAAAGCCATTTAAACCAGCAGAGAGTCAAAACAAGACTTCACAAGCAGGTTATTACATTGCATCTGCTGAACTCAAATTAAAAGCTAAGAGCTGGTAGGATTTTAAGATCCCTTCTTAGAAGGAAAGCCAAGGCATAGTCTCACTCAACCTGGATTTTCTGCAGTGACTAGTTAGCAGGAGAAACCAGAGGAGGGCACAGAGAAGGGCACAACCTCAAGAGCCGAGACCTGGAGGTTCATCCAAACCACCTCAACACAGCATGAAGGACCCAGCAGAACCTGCAGGGGAACTTCTTCCATCAGGTTGTGGTAACGACAGGCTAAAGAAATAGCTTAGCTCATACAAACACACAGATGAGATTTACGCCGCTGTTTCACAATCCCCAGACCACTTCACGGTCACTTGACACTTAGTAGGAATTTATACCAGCCAAGCACAAAAAGGCATCATCAGGAGAGCAGTTTGTTATGAGATATTCCACTCTTCTATCTCACAACTGCCCTCTGGTTTAAGAGCAGCAGATGACTAGAAACCAAAGCCTTTTAATGTCTGCCAGAGAAAAATCAGAGCTTTAGTGCTTAAAAATATGCCTGGGGTGAAAAGCCTCCTGGCATGAAAGACTTTGGCTTCAAACACAAGTAGAAAAACTCTCAAGAGAAAGGTCTCTGAAAAAGCAGCAGCAGGCAGCAGCTTCTTTAGATTACAACTGCTATAGGCATAGGTCCAAAGGTTCTGAGAGAGCACAGCATCATGCTGTCTAGATGTGATGGATACAGGAAATAATGGAAGGAGAAAATTCCAGCAAGATGGAACTGAAAAAACCCCAGGATTTGGAAACTGAAAGGGGACTCAAAACTGCCACAACTTTACCACCCTCTCTGAACATTATTCTGTATGAGGATTCTCTTCTTTGTACAGAACATTTATCTCCAGTAGCATCTCAATGCAAGTTTTAAATACAGTGCTTCCACAAGGACTCTTGGTCATTCCTTTATGTGTCCTACTAGTCTGTACCCTTCTAAACATGACTGGGGGAGAAGGGAGGACTCAAGGAAGAGAAGTTCCAACCCAAAACATTCTATGACAAGTTACGCCTGTATCCACTGAAGAGACCGAGATGTGCAACGCTCACATGCTGCCAAACCTGGCCTATTTCCTTTTGCAGATCAAAGACGTAGATCGTGCTTCCAATTGCACCAGAAGGGCACTCACTTGACGACAAAACACATCCTGCTCTGAACAGAGATAAGCCCTTCTGACTGCAGGATTTTCAAATGGCTGCAAAAATGCTGTGTGTTGCAGCAGGCATTCAGAGCAGACGTTAACACACATTGTAACAGATTTAATCAGGTCCAAGTTAACACACTTTTTCCAGTTCCCTGTGTCTTTTTCTAAACGTTTGTTCTATCTGTTGAAGTTGAAAGGTTAAAAGCAGCTGTATTTTCTGCCTCAGGGACCAGGCTTCTGATACCTATGAAAGAAAATCGCTTCAAACCCTGCTCCAGGGTGAAGTCCTAGTGCTTCAGTCAGTCTCAGCAGTAGGGGTGCAAGTTTTTGGTGTGCTCAGCTGTTCCCTGGGAACAAGACGGACAAAGCCCCATGCTCTTTGGAAACATTTGCACATTGGGTTGTGCCTACACCAGTAAAAGCATCTCAGTGCACCTGCATTAATGCCAAGAAGGGGATGTGAGTGCATCACCTTCCCCATTGCTGGTACAAATCACCAACAAGCTTGTCTCAAAAGGGTGAAATGGTGCAGCTCCTTCAGTCATGCTCACTAGCCACACATGGCCAACCAAGGTGTCACTTAGCAGCATCTTACCTATTCCGTGTTTTCTGAACTCCTTCACCACTCCCAGACTTAAGATGTAAGCAACTTGAGTGTCCACAGGAAAATTGGAAGCTAGGATGTCTCCATCCTGAGTAGAGATATAACAAGTTATTTAGTAGGATATCTGGGGAGGCACAGGAGAAGGCAAGAATCCTGTTCCAGAACATCTGAAAACAAGGCTACAGCAGGAAACTTCACTGAACAGTCTTAGCTTAAGCTTCTGAAAAGGAGGTGGGGAGTTAAAAAAACCAAGCACAGTCCCTTAGAGGTTATTCCCACTTTCATACCATCTTCCCAGATGCAGAACACAAGTCATGATCTTTCCTTACTATACGCATTATTTGTGGGCTTAGGGACAGAATATATTTGCATTCTCTACCAGGAAGGATTCAAAGTGCCAAAGTTACACATCCGTGTCTAGATCAATCCAGCAACAGTCTTTATTGCCTGCATGCTCCATCTGAGCTTCGTGTCAGCTGGAGCTCTCTCTACTGCTGTAGAAGACAAGGAGCATGTTCTACAGGCTCAGTCGCCTGGAGCAGTGTCTGAATAAGCCCTTGGCTTTCAGCTTGGCTGGAACAAGAGCCTTTTGTTAGAGTTGCTGAAGATGCAGTTTCTGATTTTGACTAGCTTTGAGGTGAAGCCAGATAGCTAGAGTGAAGAGACTCATGCCACTCAATGCTCTCTGTTCCTACGAATGTTAAGATTGTTGTTTAATCACAACACTGATAGCATTTTAGAAGTGATGCACTGCCTGCATTGCCCCTGCTTTTTTTAATCCACTTGCCTATGCTGTTTTCCCTACACTAACCCAGTGGTCTTTTCCCATACTGTCTTAGGGACCTTTAAAGGCCATCTAGTCCAACCCCCCTGCAGTGAGCAAGGATAGCTTTAACTAGATCAGGTTGCTCACAGCCCCATCCAACCTGACCTTAAATGTTTCCTGGGACGGGGCCTCCACCACCCCTCTGGGCAACCCGTGCCAGTGTTTCACCACCCTCATTGTAAAGAATTTCTTCCTTATATCCAGTCTTCAGTGACCATCTCTTCTTCACCTCTCTGCTGTACTGTGTTGTCTCTCCTGGCTCCCAAGCTCTGTTATCCCTGAAGCCTGAGCTTTCTGCAGATAGGTTACCTCTGCTTTGTGTTTGAGACAGTGACTGTGTAAATGAAGGAGTTCCTGCAGGAAGTCAGAGGAGTGACTTGCTCAGCACAGCTAAGGACGTTCAGCCCTTACGTAAGAAAGGAAGAGGTTCAGTCTCCCACAGCTGCGCATACCTCAGGTTCTTAGTTTCTTAAATTAACTCAGGATCGCTCTTATAAGTGTCTGGATGGAGGGGGAAAAAATACCCTAAACAGGTCCCATCACAGTTAACCATGGCAAGAGTTGGACTATCTCATACGGAAGCATAGTTTAGTAGCGTACCTCTTTATGCACCTTTGTTCTGCTCTTGATCTCTGCCACTATCATTCCCACGATGGAGCCCCTATATGTGGCTGCGAGTGAAAAGAACTTCTTGTTGGAAGTGATATCTCGGTACCATGAGTCAGGGTACCTGGGAAGGAAGAAAAAACAGCAATGTTTGGGGACACAAAGCCCATGGGAGCAGGCAGCGCCACAGCAAACATTGTGCCGAGATGCTGCTCCACTGGAAATAGGCAGCAACATCTTCAAACGCCAGTCACTGGAACTGCAGGCCAATGTATTTTACAGACCATGGGAGGGAAGCTGTACTACTGAAAGGGCTGTCTTCTGCAAAGACATACAGCCAAGTAGCTCAGCCATATGTCAATCTAAAGCTCTTTCTATGCTACTAATTTAGCTTATTCCACGAAATCCAGGTTAGGAAGTTATTCACCCTTCCCGTCTTAACTGCTGTATGGTACCAATGCACACCAAACTGCTGCTGTACCCCATTTGGTAGCATGGTTTCTTTCAATCGCATCTAAGCAGCAACACATGCTGCTCATGTAATGGCCTCCTGCCTTGCTAAAACAACCACATTTTCATTTCACATTCATTGCTCAGAGCTTTCACTTCCATCTTTAGCAAGTTATTTTTAAATGCAAGATCCATCTGCCCTCATCTAAGAGCGTAAGGATCTCATTAATTTGATACACATGTGAAAAAAATTACTGCATGTTGGTACAAAAAGAAAAAAAAAATCACATCACCAGCCTCCAGCTCTCCTCCTCCTTCTGCAGCTACTAAAGGGAAACTAGCGTACACTAATTTATTTCAAAGCGAGAGTTCAGCATGCCTTGTGTTTAAAAGAAATCTACAAAATCAAAATATTATGAATGCTTTTGCTGGTTTGTTACATTTTATGCAATTTTAATTATAATCTGCTAAAATCCTCTATAAACCTCCTAACTAAGCTAAAGAAAAAGAAATCCTTGAAGTCTACAGCTCTAGTTTCCCTGCATGCTTCAAGCCAGAAAGCTATTGCTGTCCCCCAGAAAAGCTCCTTATTCCCGTGCTTGTGCAGACACAAGGATTTACCAAATGGCAGCCTGGGGAGCTGACCTGGGACAGTCAGAGATCAGCTTTAAGCCAGATCTTTGCCAGAGCTTTGGGTGCAACAGTGATCCTGAGGACACAGGCAAGTACTGTTCAGTCTCCCCTGGGACATTCAGACAGACAGTCCCTTAGGTACAGTTGCTCGGTGTCGGTTTGGTTCAGCTCTGAGGGTGCTTTCTCAGCACACACTCCAGAACACGACTTTCTTTCACAAGCACAAGGGATGCTGTCCTTTTTCCTGAAGGTGTGCTCCTTTCCCTATCTCATATACAGCTTTTTCCAAGAAGCCAATCCACCCCCCTTAATTACAAAGCCCATTTTTCTGCCAAAATCTGCATACAGGAACTTCCTGATGACTTTAGAACCCCAGAGGACAGGCAGCAAAGCGCCATTAACAGGAACGCCACCACAGTGCATCAGAGATTCAGAACCTGCTGCTATCTTAGCAACAGTCCAGAGCCTTTGGTATCATCTCTGAACTGGACCAGCGCAGCTTCACAGCATTTGTTTCTAGATCCCCGCCATCTCACACCCCAAACCGGTGACGTACTCTATTGGGAACCAGTCGCCACAGAGCTGTTTCACTGTGTCTATGTCATCGTGGCAGAGAAGACGCAGGTTTACGTCCGTAAGTGCAGTCGGGGGCACCTCCTCTGTCATTCACACCTGCAAGAAAAGAAAGCACATTAAGAACTATGAAGGGCAGATTCCAACTCTCAGCTTCAGTCAGGCATCTGCGCAAAGGCGGCAGGAGGTTCTCAGTATCAATAAAGCTGTTTTTCCTAGCAGAACGAGTTTTCAGGAGAGATGAAGCAAAACGTGGTAACGTTAAATCCGAGAAGCAACTCGAAGCCCTGTTGCCCACAGGATAAGCACAGCTCACTTCTCGGCCTGACCTACCCCACCAGCCCTGCATCCGTATGCACCCCGCTCCCTACGAGCGCAGTCCAGCGGTGCTGCGTGTGGAGGAGCACGTGGCACCAACCACTTCCAAAAAGAGCTCAGGATGCGGCGTTAAATAAACCAGCAATGTGCCAAGTGTACCTTACGATGCATGGAGCTCTTCAAACATCTACGCGTGACCGACATTTTGTTAAAACCAAACTGAACAAACAGCTTGAAAAGGAAGCACTGCCAGAAGAACATTTATGCCCTCCTCCTGTCATCTCCAGTTAGTACGTATGCAGAGGAGTCAAATTCTACAAAATGTTAATTTTGTTTAACTTATGCCGGTGAAACAAGATCTAGTTTCATTTCCCCTCATGCCTATGTGCTACAACTCCATGAGGGCTGGCTTTCCAACCCAGCAGAGAGCATTCAAATGCAGAAATCCCAAGATACCCTTTTCTTTCACCATAGCACAACCACAATCCTGCTAACCACGTACATGACACTTACTCCAATGTCTTCAGCCTTTTTTAACAAGGTACCAGAGGGAAAGCAGCAAGCGGTAACTAAAGTGGTTGTAAAAGCATTTGTAGTGCAGACACGTGAATGAAGAACAGATCTGGAGAACAGGTTTTAGGCAGGACAAAGCCCCACGTGAGACACCACATGTACAGAGCAAACGAGGCAGCTGCAGGAGCCGGTCCCCTTTCACAGGCCACCTGCAGTTCTCCATCCACGGCTTTGTCTCTCTCACTCCAACCCTCCTAGTCCCAGGTCAAAGAACCAGACCAGGATGCAAAGAACAAAAAAAAAAAAAAAAAAAAAAAAAAAAGCCAAAAATCCACCACCCTTAATTTAAAAAGTCATTTGGTTTTGGTTTTACTTTCTTTTCCCAACTATTAAAGAGTCTCAAATCTTGGTTTTAAAATACTGAGTTATAAGGAAAACTGCGCATGCCCTCCTGTTGAAAGGGATGCTCAGCTCTCCAGTGCTCTCGCGTGGAAGCTCAGAGTCTCGAGAAGGAATAGATTTAAATGTGCTCCCCACTGGACTGGACATGCCATTTGAGCAGTTTCAACGCAAAAATCGCATCACCTCCGCAATATACTCTGTAACTGGCAAAGATGCACAAAAGGGGTAGGCAGAGCAACGATCCCAGTTTGTTTGACAGCACCCAACTGGGTGCCAATTGCTCTCCTAAGAATTTGGAAATACCTCCTTCCACTGTACCCCTAAGGAAAAAAAAAAGGCTAAGCCATAAAATCCACATTCCACCCCCAAATTTCTCTTTTAAGGTACATATGCTAGCTTTCTTCTACAATTCTCTTGAATGAACTGGTAGAGAGCAACTCCCAGTTAGCACAGCATGATGAGAGTGGAGAGTCCTCAGATGCCAGGGTCCTTGGAACTCAACTTCAGTGCTGAGAGAGAGGTAATTAGCACCGCTAACGAGAACAACATTCACCCTTGACTTTATCACACTCCCTCCAACACACGTTGTACAACTGCTCTGCGCTGGCTAGAGCAGCATGAGCTCCCACACCTCTGTCCTCCCAGACAGCAGCGTAAAGCCTCTACGTGGCGTTGGCCCGGACCTCCTAGGGAGGAAGGAGGAACTCTACCACTGGTTTGTGTGCAACCTGGAACACATCAAACAGCCAATATATCAACAGGAGGAAGGATACAATTAAGGTCCACTATTATCCAGAGAAATCTTTGCTAGCCCTTCTCCCATGCAGGCAGAAAGAATGGCGTAACGCTTTAACAGAGCAGGGGTCCAAGGGACTTCTCCTACAGCTCTTGAGAAAGATTAAATGGGGTGGGTTTCTTCAAGCAAGGAATCCTTCCCAGACACAGTGTTCCTCCCAGTAACTGGTCCTACATATTTCCCTGAGAAGGGCATCCGAGGGGATCCGTATATCCGTATGAATCACTGGTTCTTCCCCAAAGAAGTCCTTAAAAAGAATCACAGCAATTTCACAGCCTGTTCTAGGACTGTGGTTGCCTATTTACTGAGCAGCCTACAGCTTTCACAACCAGTCCAGATGCTAGTTTTAAAACAACTTAAGTACCTAGAAAACCCGCAAAACCAATACTCCTTGCTGCTTTTAAAACTAATTTTACACTCCTAGAATTGGCTCAAGCCCTCTGAGGCTCGACTTTGAATGTGTACCCAGTCACGGCAGCAAGCACGCTCTCCACCGCCAGCCCCTGGAGACATTTTAACACGCCCCAGCTCTACCCTGCTTGGCCCTGAAGGAAGGGGGCACGTTCACTTGCTGGGGCTGATCAGATCCACACCGCTGCTGGCCGAGGTGGCTGATGCACAGCGGTGTGGACCCCAGTCCCACCCACACGCTCCTCCCACCCTTGCTGGACCCTTTGCTGAGCCATTGCAGAGTGGTGACCACCACCGGATCACGAAGCAAAATTGTTCATAGGCCAGAATTGCTTGGCAAAAGCTCAGGTAGCGTAAGATAGGCTTCAGGGGGGAAAAAAGAGGAGGGAGGAGTGAGCAGGCACATACAGCAAGAGCTTCTTTGGCCATGGCGAAGCTCCAAGCACCGATACGTCACTTTGTTTAGTGGGCATTAAGCAGCACTCAGGTTTGCAACAGCAGTGTTCTTTCTCATATATTTTATTTTTCTTGAGAAGTTTCGATGCTCCTGTAAGGCAAGACCCCTTCTCAGTCAATACTCTCAGCATTAATAAGTCAGAGATAAATGAAACAACTATGATAGAGCCATAGATTTGCTAATGAGTAGAAAAGGCAGGGGCCTAGGAGCAGACTTAGGCAGCAGCTGCTGCAGGAGAGGCAGAGCCAGCACAGGACGCATTCTTGCGAGGATTAGTTCATGTTTATTTAACACTATATTCTCAAAGAGCTAGGCAAGCATTATGCATTATCCTGTAGCTGAAGCCAGCCTTAAAAAAGTAATCCATGACTGTTTTGTTGACCAGGATAATACCCCTCTCCTCAAATTCTGAGAGCCCTTTTCCAGCACTGGGTGTGTTTGCAGTGGCTCTCTCCAGACACTTCACATTATGTGACCCCATCTGATGCTCTTGCACATTTAAGGTAAATTTAGGACACCTCCCTGGCACTGTGTCCTGCCACAAGGTTTCAGGAGAGCAGACCTGTGCACTTTGCTCCCCAGCCAGGCATTGCTGCTGCCAGAGAAGCTGCAGTCAGTGGCTGCTATGACCAAGAGAGAAGAAATCCCAAACAAGTCAATTCTCTTCATACCCAGGTGACAGCCTCTGGCTCTTCACAGATATCTGGGCGAACACCCAAAAGCTGGGTCCTGGCCCTCTGCACAGCCTGTGGCACGCTGCAATTAGCAGAGCCAGAGTCCTGAACAAAAGCCTCAGCTAGCACAGTGACGAGGGTATCACTTTTAAAGTCCACGAGGGTATAACTTTTAAAGTCAACTTGGGTTTAGAGGACAAAAGAGATGTTTGGAAGCATTAAGAAATAATAAAAGAACCAGTATAAGTGTTAAATATAACCCCAGGACTCAATGGAAGTTAAAAGGGCCCTTAGGGGTTTAGAGGTAGCATAGCTCCACTCACTGCTGCAACACCGACAACACCAACTTCCGACCTCTGAGACCAAGTGGTGGTTGCTGTGAAACAAAAGGTAGGCTCCAGCCCCGTGCAGTTAACTGAAGGAGGTCCACAGCCATTTCTGCAAACCCGAAGTGCAGTTACCTTGTTTAATATCTTTTTTTCAGGTGTAAATCTTTGTTCAGGCGATGGCTGCGGTCTGGGAAGTGGCATGGTTAACATCATCCACTGCCTCACCACCTAGCGGGGCACAGCGACCTCACCCTTTTGTCAAAATGGGAAACACTCGCTTAGGACGATTATAAAATGAGCCAACATTTTATGCTTATGAAGGGATCGTGCAGTTAAACATTTGAAAAAGCTCTGAGGACACTCCTTTCCAAAATACCGAAGTGAGCAGCGAGTAGAACTAGAAACTGAGCGTTTAATTCCCTCTCCTACACTACAAATTAAAAAAAAAAAAAACTACAGGAAAGCATAAAGGTTTTGAGCATTACTACTGGTCTTCTGCCTTGGTCTACTGAACTGGAGGAACCTGTCAAATACTCATTACAAATATTTAGCAGTAGTGGAAGTTGGATGAAAAGAAATAGTAAGTACATTACTAAATAAGCCAACTTAACATATAATTTTAAATTAAAACACATTGCAAGGCCTAAACTTACAATTTAAAAATAATGTCATAAATCTTCAGCATCAATGAGCTCTAGCTTTAATATATTAAACCCCAGCATTTCACAATTCTAAAAGGCAGAGGAGCTGTTAGCTTCCAGCATCAGCCCAAGCGATGGCTGGGACTCCATGAATTACCAGTGTTCACTCCTCACAATGAAATGACATTTCTACCACCAGAACTTCCAGGTTGTGCTGTGCAAAACTAGATATTGGTTTGACTTTAGGTTAGCTACCAGGTGCAAGGACAGTTTCTTTACTTGAACTAGATGCTTCACAGCTAAGAAACCTCAACTTGGGCTTTTCTTAAGAGCAGGAAATGTTCTTTCACTCTTAGATCTCTTGTATTTTTTTTTTTTTTTTAAAAAAAAAGAAAAGCCACAACCCCAAAAAGATAAAATCTACCCAATACCGTATTTCTAGAGAAACTGAGGCAGCCACACAGAATCAGCACTCTTAATCCAACCAGGTGTTCACGCGCAAGACAAAGCCTGGTGCTTACTAGAATTTGGCAGGAAACTGCTTAAATGCGTTTGAAAATCCTTCAAGCACTTCCATACCTACAAAAGCCTGGTTAAGTGATTCAACACGTTAAGATTTCCCTTGTTTAGCACTATTAGACATGTTTTAACAACGTTTCTGCCTTGTACATCCTGTGACGAAGAGTTGGATGTAAGCAATGAACAACTGTAAGATGCCATTTTTATGAACTTCTATTTGGACTTCAACTTCCATCCAGATAGGTTCATGAAAATCTCAAATAAAAATTTTATCACCTAGCAACAAATATCACTGAATTTTCTAGCAGAATAAAAGCAAGGTAATCTAAGACTAAACCTAAACAAATACTAACTAGAATAGTACACATACATAACCTTCCAGTAAGGGGTGTACTGGCTTCAAATGTGTTCACACAAAAACCAACGTGAAGGAATCTCCTTCACTTGCAGAAACAAAGCTGGACTGAATTCCATCCAAAACTTTTACTTTTCAATTTAAATGCTAATTGAAATCAATTCATCCTGAACGGAAAGAAGCAAACCTGCAGGAAAGAATAAAGAAAAACAAGCACTGGCAGGCTAGCGGATTTTTATAAAGTGATCCTACGATTCAGGAAGTACTGTCCCGAGAGACACACAGCCGACCACCCCGGTATTGCGGCCACCTCCATCATTAAAGGATGCAGACCCTTATTTACTTGGGCTGAAGATTTTCACCTTCTGGAATTGAAAGCACTTTCTTCAAGCACGCTCCTGCTAGATTATTAAAAAGGATTATGTGCTGTTGTTCCACAGAAGGGGAAGATGAAGTTCTTCCAGACAACTACCAAGTGCATGCCATGCAGGGGCCAGGTCTGAGGAACCGCAGCGATGCTAAACGAGTCTGCTCTGCAAAATTGGCGTGCGAGTTGGCCCTTCCTCCGGCTGTCGGGTCACGTCCCTCTGCCTACAGCTGCATGTTTCTACCCAGCATTTCAGCGATGGACATATGCACAGTAGCTGTATTTTACTTTGCATGAGCAGACCATCTGCTCGGTGTAAACACAGACTAGCAGATACTCCCTGGAAGATTTGCATGCACGCACAGCGGGACAGAGCTGGATTTCCTTACGCCTAGTACCCTTGCTAGAGGTGCTGCTCTAGTGTCACCACCAAATCTTTGTTTGCAACTTTGGTGTGGACAGTCCTCAAATCCCAGCAAGACAAGATTTCCAGGAAAAAAAAAAATAAATTTCAATGACACCTGGTATCCCCTCTCACTTGTAAATAAATAGGATCAAACAAAAGCCAGACAGAATTTTAAGAGCTACTCAAAATGCAGGACAGGCGCACGTTAGCTGTGACTGAGCATCACCGTACTCAAAACAGACACGAACTCTGCTATCGTCCGGGGAGTACCACTTCAAGAGCACCAGTGGGAGTTTTCACAGCTGTAAGTCTCTCTACCTTGCGCCATCTGGCACTGGGGATTTGATTTACGTTAAACCATTCAATCTGAACCAGCCAAAGGTCTAATTCCAACAAAGCAGTCAAGATTTCCCTTCTACATTTCACTTTAAGCTTACTGCATTTTTAGGTTACTGGTCTCGCAGGGAATGTTCCACACAGACACCCTTGTTACCAAGATCCTTTTATTTAATACAATAAAATTGCAACTGGATTTGAAAACATCATGAATTCATTATTAAGAATCTCAAAGAGGTTCTTCTAGGACTTAGGGCAACATGATCAACGCAATAGGAGCCAAATTTTTAAAGATATTTAAATACTTAGCTTGATACCACCTGGGTACTACTTCAAGTCTGGCCATAGAATTAAAAAAAAAATAAAAATAAAAGGTTGGAAGGACCCTTCCGAGGTCATCTGATTCAACCCAACTTAGATCAGGCTGCTTGGGCCCACAGTCCCATGTAACGTCAGTGAGGAGCAAATCTCTTTTGCCCTGTCTGGGATCAGACAAGTTCCTTTGCACCCAGAGGTGCAATGGGAATGCTGGGTGTTAAACGTGCTCCCTGCACCCATACAACCACCTCTGCTACGCGTGCAAGACAAGCACACCTCTATATGCTATTCATTACACTCTATTTATTCCATTTAATGCTCCTTCTCCTTCCAGGAATCCCATGCAGGTTTATTTAGGACAAGCAATAAATAAACCCCAGAAGATGCGGTTCTCCTTGTTTCTGGTATGTTATGCAAACCGATGGAGCTTAGGGTTCGCAGTCACGAGCAGAATGGTGATCGTTCCACCTTCATTCCTGTACCATTCATCACATCCCATAGGAGCGCTGCCCAAAACTGCCATCATTTAATTCCCTACATTAGCAGAAGCAGGTGATTGGAGCAAGCAAGGACAAAATGACTGATTTTGTGCCTTGGTCTGAAAATAATGTAATAATATGGCTGGAAACAGGCTCTGATGCTAGATTACATCATTTCACAATAGCCTATCACAGCTTTTGATCCAGGCATTACATTTTCCTGTAATTTCTACCAGAACCACAAGCACTGAGCCCCTCGTGGACCCCTGGTCACTCGGGGACACTCTGAGCTCCTCATTATTTCAACTCCTTCAGCAGCAGCTTCTGTCTGTGCACAAAACTGCCCTCCTCGACCGGCTCCCCCTGCACAAACTCCTAGGCTGCCGCATCCTGGAGGTACGCTGTCAGTCCAGCCCCACTGGGCCGATCCCGATTGACTCCAAAGCACACCCTGAGCACTAATGAGCTTCTCTCAGGGACATCACTCCGGAGAAAGGAGTTTGTCAGTGCCCAGACCTTCTTCTCCAGTAAATCTGTCCAGGGCAGCATGCCTGACCAACACAACCCTGCAGCGGAACAGGGCAAAAACCAGTGAGCTTGAGGAAGAACGTATTGTAAAGAAAGCTGAATTTATCTCAACACCAGGGAGACTGGAGGGTAACCTTGGATTTAGATAAGACAGCTGCACCAGTGAATTGTCAGGTACCCTGAGACAATTAACAAAGAATAATGTCTTCCTGAGCTAGCCAGACCAGCATGGGGGGAGCACATACAAGGCTGAGCCCAAAGTATAAGAAACAGACAATTAATAAAGTAAACTCTGAAGAAAGCAAAGAGCCTGAGCTGGCTTCAAGCTGCATATTCCTTCCCAGTGACTCTGGGCACCGGGCATCGTAAAGGCAAGGCTATAGAGATCAGTAACCGGCACCACGTTTGTATTTGGATTCAAAAGTACATCGCAATTGCTCTATTACGCTTGTGCTGCGATTTCAGTATGGTGCTGTACACCCTGCTAAATCAAAATCCCATGTAACAGCAAATATACCAAACAAGTAAATTTGATACTAAACCCTCCTCATGTGGAATATCTACAAGAGCCTGGCCAGAGCACACTGGACTCGGACAGCCAGGAAGGCAGCACTGTCGCATGCAACCTTGGAAAACCCATCCTAGCATTCAGCCCTCCTTCCCAAAGGCTCACCCCATGCTGCTCGGCCAATTTTCCCTCAGCTCTGAAATTCTGAAAACATCATTCTAAGAAACGCACTTGCACCTTGTCCCCAGCTCCGCACTTCATTTTCTGTTACGCCCAGATTGAGGTGTGCGCGCCACAGGACTAAAAGCCTGAAAGCCAAAAAACACAGAATCACAATAATTAACACTTTGGCCTCCTGCCATGAAAGATCAGCATTTGAAACAGACCCCAAAAGGATATTAAGAAATGAGAGGGCAAAACGTAGTTCTACCTGCGCAGCAAGCAGCAGTTATTTATTTGAAATGAAAACACTTACTGTTAGTGAAATCCTTTTATACTTGTATCCCCGATCCTCTGCACACTTCAAGTTTGGCTTGTCAGCCTTCCAGCAGCAGCAATGTTAATGTTTTGCATGCGAGTCGCTTTCTGGGCTGTTCTTTTACCCTACAGCTCTAGATACATTACCGAAGCCGTAGATTCCACAGAAGCTGGTACCCGAATAAAGTGTCTCTAAAGCATACCGCAAAAGGCACGGCTTCCTGCTGCCCCAGATACAGCAATTCCTCCAGGGAACGGCGAGCAAGAATCTCTAAGAGGGTTTTGCCGTTAAATCTTTTCTTGTTAAGACTCGGAAGAGAAAATCTGCTTTGTGACAGTAGCACTGCAGGGAGTTAAAACCAAAGGGTCACAATAGAGGCACATTTACAACAAGAAGCTCGCTGGAGGAGAGATCTAATACCTTGCAAATGCTGAACACGGCAAGTTTCCAATAGGCAGCTGTTCCTCCAGAAAACAAAAAAACAACCTCAAACAACTCATCGTACATGCAGGGCTGCTGCCATTTCCGAATTAGAATAAACAGCTACACAGAAAACATATCCAGTGACTAAAAAAAACCAGCCAGAAATTCAGCCTAGTGTAGTACGAACACTGGGAGAGGGGAATTTGAGCCTGCCTCCATTTCCTAGATGCTGTCCTCATTACTGAGCAGCAACACCACAGCTGTCGATAAAAACCCAGTCCCTCCGCCTACACCATCACAGGAGACACTAGCAAGTAACTTTTTAGAGGGTATTGCAAACAAGGTGCTTTAAAAAAAACAAACAAACACAAAAAACCCGAACTTGAAAAGATCATTCCTTCCCTAATTGGCAGACAAGTGCCCCAAACTCACTCCTCTCCAAGATACCAAATTTAAGATTTGAGCCAACATGGCTCCTCTTCCTTTTCTTTCTCAAACGGTGTTTTCTAGCATGGGACACCCAGATTCGACTCAAAAAACCCACTGCGTCAAGCTAGTAGCATTTAAAATGGAATCTGGCACAGATGTCTGCTCTTATATCCACAGTAATAACTTGAAAAGGAGAAATTAAAAACTTAATTAAAAGCTAACGTTCGAAAACTGAGCAGCTCCTGTTCCTACCCTTCTGTGAGGAGGAAAGTGTGGGTGGGGGGACGTAGTATGAGACATGAAGCTCAAAGTCTTTTTGCAACACCCTGCATTGAAGCCATCAGACATGCTGTGACTGGTTAAAAAAACCGGGAAGATAGGAGTGATACCACTCTAATAATGATTTTAGATAGCTGAGCACCTCTTCTACAAACTTGAAAGTGAAATGCTAAGACAGAACCTTCTCTGCTGCTACGCTGAACAGCTTAGCCCGAATTTAAAAGAATCTTAACATTAGAGGAACAAAGTATAAACAGCAGCCGCTGGTACCAACTCACCAAAGGGAATTCCTGTCTGTTACCAAAGGCTGCCTCCAGCCCAGCAGCCTGTGATGAGCAGGAAGGCAGAGCCACGAGGACTTCTGAATCAACTCTGCAAACCACTCACAGGGAAGTCCCCAGGGTTGGTAGCTGTCATTCCTCTGGTATTTACAACAATGCTGTCATCAAGAGTCAGCCTTTGCAACCACAGTTTCAACTGCTCACTCCATAAATGACGCTGGGAGTGGCTGGGGTGGGGGACAGAGAGGTGAAAAACAGCCAGGAAGAGAGAGGGTGGCTTCTCAGGTGGCAGGGCCAGTTCACATCAGACAATGGGCTAAGATACCAGCACCAACTCACTGACCAGCTTATCAGACTATACTGGCCCAATACCTTTATTCATAACACACATACACCCCCACACCCAAAAAAACCCCAAACACTCCCACGTGCAAATAAAGGTCATCCATATTGGGAAAGAAAGAACAACAGACATGACAGAAGTACCAGATTTCATTAACAAAAATAAATACACATACTATGTTAAAGGCTCCTTGAGCTCCCAACTACAAAAGACCATTTTTCTGAATTCCACTGGCAGTTTCCACAACATTTCGTGACATCTGAGGCCAGCCCAGATACCAAAAGACACAATGCTACCCCTCTGGTTTCGGAAAAGAAATGAAAATGATGAATGCCACAGGTTTCAAGAGGGCATTCACAGGACAGCCACTTACCAATTACTCAGACATGTGAAGTCAACTTGCTTTAAATACATCAAGGAACCAGCCGAGAGAAACAAGAGCAGCAGCTACTTCAAAGAACAAACCCACGTATTAGAACAACGTTTACACGCTACTGTATGTTTCTTTATTTGCTACCAGGCATATGAGGACTAATTAAAGCACCAGTTTACAAGACATAACAGAACTACTGTTTTAAATCTGCAAGATTAAAACCATCTACTTTAAAAGCCTGGTACCAGGCAGTACCTGGTATCACTGCTTCTGATGGGGGTGAGGTTGCTCCAACGTTACTTTGTAAATTAAGAGTTCGCGCTCTAATTACAACAGGTTGCGAGAGACACCAGCATGTTTTAAAAGAACTTCACTTCTGAGAAATCTGCTAGAGTTTATTCATACAGTAGATTTATTTATTAAAAAAAAAAATACCATGCACTAGCACTCCCCCAGAAGCTACCAGGAGTATCCCTTGCAAAGGCTTTTGAGGAAACTAAGCTGGACTAAGGAGATCTAAGGCAGATTAAAAGAAAGGAAGCAAATCTAGGATGAATCCATAGTGAAAAGAGATTCCAGCTATAATCCGTTCAGCAGATTCATAAAAACTAGATGGGAGATGAATAGATACACAACAAAAATTGATGATCCTTTGGGATAGGGTGCAGATTTCCAGGACAGTAAAATCTAAAACTGTTCACAGTTGTAGGAAGCTCTCATGATGCCAAAAGACTAATAAAATGGCAGATAAAAGTCTGTAAGTTAGTAGATAAAAGAGGAATGCAGGTTGGAGAAAGGCAAACGTTTCCAATTTGTGTTAACCACTGCAAGGGGAAAAAAACCCCACGCTCTCACAGCAAGTTCCCCGAGAACATCAGCTTGCTGCTCAGCAGCAGTCCAAATAGGACACCGGGAATTATCAGAACAAGGCAGAGGGAGAAAAAAACGCACATCTAGAAAGCCTTTGGTCTGAGCTAGCGTGCTCCTCCTTATGTTACAGATATTTAATGCCTCTATATATCTGTCGATAAAAGGTCAGACACTCAGCCACATTCACGTGGTTCTCAAGAGCAGAGATAATAGCTGCAACAAGGGGCCAAGGCTCAGGGTTGCTCACTGCGGTCACCTACCACAGGCTAGCTGATACTGGGAGGTGCCATAGTGCAACAAAGACAGGATAAACTACAACAGATACAGAGCAGGCAAACAAAGTGCAAACTCAACAGAGTAAACATAATTAAACCAGCTTACTACAGGAGATTATAATAATTTGAAGCCTATAATCAAGAGCAAATGCCTAAGATGCATGCTTTAGTTCGTGGCTGGACACAGCAATCCCAATGGTGAGGATACCAGCCGTAGTCACTCTGACAGGACACGGAAAGAAGCAGCCTCGGCAGTCTGAAACTCTCCAAGATGCTATTTTCGCCATATAGATAGCGTAGGTATAACCCACCGCTGCGCAGCTTGAGGAATTGGGCACGGCAGCTGGAATGCTTCTGGCAAAGCCACCATGCCTGGCAGGAAGCGCTGTGCCGCAAAGCCTTTGGGACAACATTTAAGGCTCCATTTGATTAGCTGCAATTAAAACCTCAAGATAACCCCTGCAAAAACACTCGGCTGTCAGCCTGCTTAGATACAAAGTAGAGCAATGACTTTCTCTCCGCTGAAGCTCTCACAGGCTGGTTCAAACAGACGCAACGCTTCCGTATGGAAAAGTATGGAAAAGCTAAGCTGCTGTGGTGTGTGTTAGGTTCGAGCCAGCCGGGGCGGTTTGTGAGCCGTGACCCAGGCTGTCAGGAGACAACAGAGCAGCCGGGAGAGCCAGAGCGGTTTCCTGCGCAAGGGAAAGAGCTGGATCTAGTGATGCACGACATATTCCCAGCCCTCCCAAGGGAAACTCTGCTACAGAGGAAGAGGAAATGGAGACGTGCTCATTAACGCTCCAGACCCCTCTGCGCTGCTTGGCTGAGCCCCCGAAAACACAACTCGGAACACGCCAAGAGAAGGAATAGCCGTAAGCATCGCCACGGGACCTCCCGCCTCTCCACCAAAGCCAAGGAAGGAACGGTCTTTTCCCTTGGCACCATCGCACCCAAGCACGGGGCAGTGCCAAACCGGCTCCAGCTGGAGTTCGGGTTCTTTTGCTAATAACCCAAAATGACAGAGTTTTCCCCCGTTGCGTTGTTTCAACCAGGGAGCAAGTCAACGGTGCCCCGTAAAACCCCGTCACTTGGGGAAAAACCAACCAAAAAAACCCCGCAAAAAACGCATCCCGGCAGCAGCCGGCCCTCCGGGACGGCAAACCCCGGGGAGCAGCGATGCGGCCTAGCAGCGGGGAGGAGGGGTTGCCATGGCCCGCCACCCCCCCCCCCGGGCCCGCCCGGGCGCGGCGCCGGACCCCCCCCCCGCTCCGCGGCGGAGGCCCCCACCGCGCTTCCCCGCTCACCTCGGAGGGGCGGCGGGCGGCGCCGCGGGCGGGCGGGGGAGCTCAGCGCATACCGGGCGGCGGAGGCGGGCGAGGGAACCGGCGGCCTCGGCGGATACCGGCGGGCACTTCCTCTCCCCCGGGCACCGCGCAACAAGACGCCTCCCCATAGGCTGTCCCCATCACGTGACCGGCAGGGGAGGCCCGCGCAGGCGCAGAAGGGACGGTCCGTCCCCCCCCCCCCCCCCCGCTCCTTACGGCCACGTGGGCAGCCCCCGGCAGAGCGCGAAAGCAAAGCTGGTAATTAAAGAGGGAATTTTAAAATTAGCGATGGATCCGCGAGCACAAAGGCTGGGGGGCCAGGACGTGGATCGGTCACGCACCTCTCCCACGCTTTCCACACTGTGAGGGGCATCCCGTCACGCTGCCGGGGCTTGATGCCCATAATGGCTCTAATCCTGAAATGTTAAGGTTTTTTAGGTTTTGGTGGTTTTTTCCCTTGTCTTTGAAGCTCTAGAAAGCGAGATGAGATAGGCTATTTCACTTGGAAGCAACCTGCAATGATCATCTAGTCCAACTGCCCGACCACTATAGGGCTGACCAAAAGTTAAAGTGTATTCTTGTAATATTATTACAAATTTGCCTTCCCTTTCCAGAGAAGGGCAAACACAGTTTCCTTCTCAGCCGTTACATTCAAATCACATTTTCACAGCTTCCATCTAATCTGTCCTATTTTTGCTGCCAGCGTGCAACCAGGTAACCCCAGCCACCACATCTCCGAGGAGGAGGATGGACAGCTGCGGAAGTCGCTGTAATAAAGTCACTAACATAGACAAAGGACCCTTCTTTCTCACTTTTTCACGCAGCAGAGGGGGGGCTCAGAGCATCACAGCACAATAGAGAAGAGCTCAATGAAAGGGGCTGGATCGCACGTTCTGCCACCCTTCCTGGGACGCTTCCGCACCCGCAGCGCCTCACTTGGGGCTGGTCAGCACACCGCAGCCAGCCCATGGCCAGTTTTCCAGATAGCGTTAATTAAACGCACCAGATCTCGCCTCAAAGTTTCAGGAATCACCGGCTGAGGCGTGTGAAGAGGGCGCTTCCCAAGCCTGGAGGGTGATGGGTCACTGTGGCCACAAAGGGGTTTCGTTCCTTCCCTAGCACCAGCTTAACTAGTCGGACCTTCTAATCGCTGTTTGAAAGAAAGTGGCAGAATTATCTGATGCTTCTTAAATTGTTTCCTTTAATAGGAAGTGCTGCTTTACTCTACCTTGTGCTTTTGAAACGAACGTTTGTGTTCCAAAAATATACAGTGTGGGCATACTCTGTAGCTATAGATACAAACATTTACAAAGAAATGAGCAGGCTGGAGCGGACGAGCTTGAAAAAAAAATCTCACACTTTTCTTTCTGGCCCTCCTAGAGCAAAACCAGCTGGGCTTACCGTGCCGTAAACAGATCAGGGCTGCTGAAAAAAAACACATGATTGAGAAATATCCATACCCTTGGTGAATATACGAAACAATGTGGATCAAAAAAAAAAAAAAACCACCTCAAAACCTTCCACACGCTGCAGAGGTTTGGAGTTTCTGTTGCCTCTTCCCACACCCTCCTTTTGTCCCTGTGATCTGCATCTACATCTGCATCCCACATCCAAATCGACTGCAGCCTACCTGCCTGTGTCTTCTCTACTGCTGAAGGGCTGAGCCCTCCGGCGGGCACTGCTCAGCTTTACACCAAAGAGGAAAATGTGGTTCCCGAGACATTTGGTTTCATCTGCAAGGCTTCCTCAAACTAAGGGAAACTGGGTACACTCTACAGTCTTAGCATTTTAGCGAATAGGTCGGTATGGGAATGTCATTCCTGGTATAAAAGTTTGTACAGGGTGAGCCGGGAGTGCCGGGTGAGCCGGGAGCGCAGGGTGTGCGGCGTGCGCAGGGTAGCCCAGAGGAGGAGTATGGATGTGAGGATAAAATCCTGGTGGCAGAGCGCCGTGGGTCGGTTGCTGTACCGGACCTGAAATCACCAGCTGGAGCAGGCTGTGGAGAGAAATTCAGACAGGCATGAAGATCATTTGGAGGAGGCTTGTGTCATGGCTCTCCCCAGCCCACAACAGCCTGGCTCTAAGGACAATTCATAACCAACACACAGTGCTGCTGAGAGGCAAGAGGACAGCAATTCAGTTACGCTCTTTACAGCTTCCAGCAGACTCTTTATTTTATTAATTTTTTTTAAAACTTGGTTGCTCTTTGCAAAGAGGCAAGAAGCAAAGTGCAGTTAAGTTTAAACTAAGGTAAAACAAGCAGGGAGTTGGGGATGGGACAACTTTGGGACAGGTTCCACACTGTAATTTCACTTTCCCTCGCTGTGTGTTGGTTCTAACACAGACTGGGCGAGATCATCTATATGGTGGGAGTCAGTGAAGTCTCCCTTCAATCAAGAGTCCAGTTTGCAAGGGAAGAAGTAGCTGGCACTATCACCTTTATCCTTGCACTAAACTGTGTGTGAATAAAGGCTGACTTCCCAAAAGTACACACAAATTTTTAGAGGAGATTTTGTCTCAGCAGCCCTCAGGTTGTCTTGGAATATGCCTCAAAACCAACACAGCTGTAGAAAGGTCTCTTACTTGTTATGCGGTAGCCTGGAGCACACAGTTCTCAAGTCATCTGAAAGAGGACAGAAGACATAACAATAAGGATAAAGCAGAAATTAGAGCAATTTTCCTCTCCTCTCTCCTTTCTAGGAAAATGAGATTACTGAAAAAGCTCTGCTCATCAACAGATCCAGAATCCCATTCTCAGGCCAAAAAAACTTCCATAGGAGAGAAAACGTTTCTCCACCTCACCAGTCATTACCGCAGCTTTTTGCACTTGACACTTTATTGTACATTCGACATTTAACCTACGCTGCCATGTGGGAAAAGCAGCTTCATTTCAAGGCCGACCCAGCCTTAGTATAGAATTTGCAGTATCAACATACTATCAAGTAGTAACTAAGACATAAGAAATAAAAGACATGAGACTGCCCACTGAATAGTGCATTTATGATGAGAAACACATCAGGTCAAAGCAAGGCAAAGCTTACCCAATACCTGTTTTGTGTTGGTTTGGGTTTGGTTGTTTTAAACAGTGCTAGTGTAAAAAAAGGCTTGAGGGTGTTTTTTTTTGCTGGGGTTTTCTAACTAAAAATTGCACCTTTTTTACTATCTTAATGTCTTTTCCAGAACATTTCTTGGTAATATCTGCAACTCCCACTCCTTCGTGAGCTGCTCCCATCTCTTGGGCCCATCCAAGGAATACTTCTTTCAACCAGATATTGATGAACACTTTGTATTTGCCCCTCCAAAGCAGAATAACTAGAACTGAGGTATTTAAAAACATACCTGTTGCTAGAGTCCTCTCAGGAATAGCTTAAGAACAAACTCCCTGTCTTTGTAGTTAAACACATCCCCAAAACACTGAAATAACTGGTATTTCACAGCAGCTACTTATACTGAATTACTTTCCACTTCTACAATGGAAATTAATTCTACTGAGCAAGTGCACAGAATATACCAGGCGAACAGCTAAGAAAAAACACACAGCCAAAATAAGCCACCAGCTAAAAAACTGCCACTTTTCTGCCTTTTCTTACTACACCCAGAGCTACTTTATCAAAGATTAGAAAGCATAACGCTGACATTTGACCAGCAGCACTGGTTCACCCAGGGCAAAAGCCTCAGGCAGCTGCTGAGGCAGAGGCTGCTTTCCGCAGCCAGGGTCTGCACTAACTGCCCAGGCTTTGGGAAGCTTTGACCCTTCTGGTCGCACCACGAATCACCTGCTTTCAAGAGAATGTATCAACAAAACAAAAAACCAGTACGCCTGGCTGACCCTGCGCTGTGTTAAGGCACTTCCCTTTTTCATCTCTGCAGGCCTTTTGGAAAGACCAGGAAAGACAGACGAGCACTGCATTAGCAGCCTGCTTCGCTCAGTTTAACTGAAACCGTACACACTGTAACGGGGTCTCATTACAGGAGAGCTGAAGGCCCAGAAGTTCCAGATGAACAGTTTTTGTTTGCTTTTCAAATCCACAACCACCCCATGGTTTATCTACTTCATGGTAAACTCAGAGAAGTCAAACTGAAACACAACTAAACAATGCCTTTTAAATAGCTACAAGCAATTCTGAGCAGGTCAAATTTGTCCCCGTGCCAGACACCCAAATATAACTCCCTTGTGCACACTGCAAGGTAGAAGATCAATTCTCCAGCTCTGCAAAGCAACGCACCAGTCACCTGCATCAATCATCTCTCCTTTCTTATTCCCCATCCAGTTATTTTTCCTGAAGTATTTCCTGCACTCTCACTTCCCAAGAGAGGCAAACTACTACTACACCTGTGAACACATTGATCCTTATCCTCCCCATCCCAAAACTACCTCTTACAACATCCGGAAAAAGCCTTACCTCTAGTGCACAAGAGCGCTCCCGATGCCATGGCCACTTGCAAAGCCTGAGCCAGTCTGTCTAGAGCCAGTTCAATCTCTTTGGATGCATTGAGAGGATTGAGTTCGTCAGATAGTCTGTTAATTTCCTCAACGAGCGGAACCACATGGTCAAATGGTACTAACCCCAGGCGCCCATAAAGGTTCTTCTCTGTTAAATGCCCCTGAAGCATCATAAGAACCTGCAGGACGCTCAGATGCAGTTTGGAATACAGCTGATGGCAATCTCTGTCTTCTCCTGAGGTCGAGTCCTTGGCAATTTTGCTGGGAGGGTGTCCATTTGAGAGGGAAGCTTTCTTCTTCCTTTTATAAGCCAAGGGGGCCTTCACGCACCAACGGATCAGTCCAGTCAGCGGGGTGAGCTCTAGAAACCCTATTGGCAGGTTGGCTGCAATAGGAGTGTTTAGAAAGGTGATGAGGATCAAGCGGGGGTCTTCAAAGATCCAGGAAACAATCAACTCGAGCAGATCCGAAGGAGGGATGAGGTCATCTGAAGAAAGGAAAGATATTATGGAGCAAGCTGAGCCTTGCACTGGAGCACAGGACGGCACAGTCTTTAATTAATCTCACACACACCCCCTTCCCATGCTGTCACAATGATAATTTCAAAACCTCCCCAATTCAGCTCATTTTTTCCCGACATCAAAGGCAGGTCCTCGTTTGGCCCAGGGAAGACACCACCATGTTCCCATCAACTTCACCGTCTCCACCACCAAATGCCAACATTTATCCCCTTTCCCAGCAAAGCTGCTTTTGTCATTTCCTTCTCTCCCACCCATCATCTGCTCACTTCTTCTCTAAACTCAGTCTCCATTTATCCCAGGAAGTACAATAGGAAAGGGAACAGGAAAAACTTGTTGACACTTCTTTCTCTTCACCCCATTCCGTCAACTCATTTTCTTTAAGACTTACCTAAACAAGCATGTCTCGGGGAAAAACTGAACGCAACAACATGATCGCATGACAGGTAAAGGGTTATCAGATTATGTAAAGCTTCAAGTAGTGAAAGGTGGTCACAAACTGCAGCTTGACTACAGACAAGAGAAACATCGACTTCACAGTCATCGCACACCGCCCTGCCACAGGGGCAGGCTACTGGACTGAGCGACGTAATTCCGTTGTGCGTTGTGTATAGTGTCAACAAAGGGCTCAGCACAGAGCTACCTAGTTAGGTCTTTTGTACCTGAAATGGCTTACAGGACAAATCATCTGAACTACAGAATTACTAATGTGCACTGGATGCAGAATTGGTATTTTCCAGTTTTTAAGCTTTTTCTGAAACCTCTGAGTATCACAGATACTGCTGTTTGTGTGATTGACTCCTGTCCTCAGCACCTCGTGTAGAGTGCCCAGTTACAGATCGTTCTTTGAAGACCAAGCTTCCTTTTCTTGTGTCACCAATAACATCCCAAACCAAGGAATTAAAAAAATGACTTCCTATAACTTGTGTTTCCTTTCTGACACATCTTTTAATTAGTTGGATGAACTTCCAAGTGGTTGCACAAAACAGATATAAAATACTGAGGAAGAACATGCTATGGGCTCTGTCAAAATTTTTATTTTTAAAAAAGGTCTTTTTAAGCCTGCTCCTCTCTCTCTCTCTAACGCCAAGCTGCTTATCTGGAGAAGACCATGCAAAACATTTCCTTTATCAATAACAAATGGTATTTGCTTTATATGTGATGTGGGTATTTAGTGTATGTTATTCCCTAGGCTACCCCAAGTCTCTCTTGCTGAGTAAAAGTAAATCAATCTTATTTTAGACACCTACACGTTTCTAGTGTCTGAGCAACGACCACCTGAGACAGGTCATATCACCAGCTGGTCACACGTGCAGTTAAAGAGCGCACTGGAGGTACACCATTGATTGCATTTCTTGTCACTGCTCAACAGAAATCCTGCTCCCACTTGCGAACATTCAGAATTTGCATTTTCCCCCTTTTTTGGAAGGAATTGTACTGACAGAGCCTGTACGCTGGGCAGGTGACACACAATAGGGAGGCCAAACTGCCCGGCCCAGGCAGATCAGCTTTCACTCCCAGAGCTGCTCAATCAATAAGGTCCTCGTGTCCTTTGCCCTCTGTGGGGGACGTTGCCCTTTGTCTCAGGTGTTACCTGGCTGCTCCTCCAGCAAAGACTCTCCCTTCAGCCACTACATAGTTATTTTTGTTCTCACCTCAGTGATAGATGAGGCAACAGCCACACCCCTGAGCTGCTTCTGGCAATAATTACCTGGTAACAAGCATCTTTAGAATTTCTGCAGTTAATTCGCAGTTAATTTGTGTTGCATTATTCTGCATCTCTTACTTCAAAAGACATGGCTTGAAAACACTTACCTGAAGAGAGGTCGTAGAGCGCTGTGACGGATGTAATGAACTGGCAGCAGAAGCGAGGACTGGCGCTGAATATCTGCTTCAGTGTCTGGATGGACCCTGGCACCAAGTTGCAGTAGTCATCGACCAAGGCTCGGGCTAGCCTCACGCAGTACACAGCAGGGGTTCGCTGCCGGGGCACGGGACGGCACGCAAGGAAAAGCAGATTAAACCCAATCACAGAAAGTTCTACAGAGCAGACTTCAAAGTTTACATTGCCTAAACACTCTGCCTGCCCACCCCACCCAGCTGCTTTGCCGTTTCAACATTTGTGTTTCCACTTTCCCAAAATTAAAGCATGCTTTCTCTCTCTCTCTCTGTGTATCATTCACTCAGACAGAAATAAAATTACTATTTCACAATATTAAAATAGATGGTGATATTTTGTGTTTACAATACCTGCAATTTAAAATTATAGCCTTTTACTTCAATATTTTGACTTAAACAGTGATTTTTTTTGCTTCAACAGCATAGTTCTGCAGTTCAACTAGTTCAGTACCAGAAAAACTAGCTCAGTAACCTCTCAGTTACACTTGACATTTTTAACATGGAAAAATTCTGTGCAATCCCCATGTCACTTCAGAGCTGCATCCTGCAAAAAACAACACCTTTTTCTGCTATCCAGGTTACATCCCCTCCTCCTCTACCAAGGCTCATCAGGTGAGAGAAGAGGAACCTCACAGAAACTTCCTCAGTTTGCCTCCTACCACCCTTCCCTCCCAGCACTGTCTTTCTGCTCTTCCCTTTTGTAAAGTAGATGACTTCTGCACATCCCACAAAGGCAGCAGGAACAAAGATGCGCTTCCCAAGGTCTACAGTGGGGAATCTCAATGGGAAAGGAGAATATACAGGAGATCCCTAACATACTGCATGCATGGATATGAGTACCAGACACAGGTATTTTGTGCCCAAATCTCAAGAGAGAGGTTTGCCTCTTCTGCCACGCCCTAACTTGCACATGAGGGACAGCTTATTTCCCAAATTCCAGAGTCGGCTTCTTTGGGCAATGTGACTACAAACTGCCCTGGTTTTGTTCTCTGTGTCAGTCAGCCCCTTCCCTCTCAGTCCCTTTCGATATGCTGGGGGGGGGGTGGGAGGAAATCAATAGAACTTTCACCCACAGTAAAAAACTACAAATTTTCTTCTGCCAGTGCAGCACACAGATGAATTGGCAAAAGCTCTACCTTTATGCTGGAGCAAAGGAATGGACACGAGCACAGACATGGGGTGAATGCAGCTGCAGCAGCCAGCTGTTCTAGCATCTTCAGCTGCCACAGAGGAGCAGCTGACTGCAACCGGCTGTCACTGACTGTTAGGTGACACTCTGCCTCAGTTCACCCATACCCATCACAGCACCCTCCCTCGCTCCTTCCCCTGCAGAGGAGCTGTACCTGCAGCCAGAAGGCAGCACATTCCAGAACTGGAACCCTGCACACAGCCACTGCCATGGAAACCAGCTTTCCTAGCAAAGCCATCCTGCTATCATCTGCTTTGTTTCCTTGAGGGCTGAATAGAGATGAGAAAATGATCTGCCGGACTGAATCCTTGGTCTGCTCTTGGAAATAATTGCACATGATCTCAAGGAGCTGAAGTTCCTGAAGTGAATTCAACCTCTGAAAGAAACCAAAGGCAAAGCTGCAAAATATACCAGGGCTCTTGAAGAATCAAGAGAGCTGGTTTGGTGGAAGACAGGAACAGTAAAGGCTGAGAGCTTCCCCCAGGTGTTAGAAACTTGATCTTTATGTGCAGCACACACATCCAAGCTTCCCAAACCACCGCTGCATTTACCCACTTGCACAGAAAAGCTCTAGGTTGCATTTGAATGCTTGGATACCCAAGGCTGGTGCTTGCCATGCCACCCACGAACCAAGAGATAAGAGCGACAGCAATACCGCGGTGAAAAAATTTTTTCCCTCTCCCGATAACAGCACTAAGGGCACCACCGGCGGCCTAGTGGGGTGTCACGGCTGGGCCCAGCAGCCCAGCGGGCCGCAGGCCTACGCGCCCCGATTCCGCAGCAGCTGTGGCTTCTGGGCGCTGCTCCCGGGGAGTCCCCCCCGCAGCCCAGCCCACACCCAGCCGCAAAACCCCCCGGAGCAGCCCCCAGGGGCCTGGGCCCACCACACCTCTGTCGGGGGCCGAACCCCGGCCGGCCCCCGGGGCCTCGCCCGCCAGGCCCCCTCGGTCCCCAGCCCCCGGGACCCCCGCCGGGCCTCGCCCCCCCCCGCAACCGCCCCGCGGTCGGGGCCCACCTTGGGCGGAGCGCCGCGCTCCTTGGGGACCTGGAAGAGGAACTCCTCCAGGAGCTCGGCGGGGCCCTTGTCGACGAGGGGCAGCGGGGCGCTCTGCAGCTGGCTGCTGAAGTAGATGTCCAGGTGGTACAGCACCTCCTTGGCAGCGCTCAGCGCGTCCCGCCGCAGCAGCGAGTGCCGAATGTCGCTCATGGCTCCGACCCCACCGAGAACGCGCGCACACACAACCCCGCTCCTTTCCCCTTCTTCCCCTCCTCCGCGTCCCGACGCCCCTCCGGCCCGGCCCGGCCCCGCTCGGCGCGGCGCGGCCTCCCACAGCGGCGGAGGCGCAGAGCGGACGGGCGCTACGGTGGCCCGCGCCGGACAAAAAAGAGGCCAGGCGCGCCCGCCGCCGGCAGCGCCCCCTGGCGGCCGCACTCGCAACGGCGGGGGAAGGAGCGGCGGGAAGGCGGAGCTGAGCCTCCGGGAGCCTTGGGCTGGGGGGGGCCTGGCCTGGGCTGGGGGGCCTGGCCTTGGGGGGCTCGGGCTGGGGGGGCCTGGCCTGGGCTGGGGGGCCTGGCCTTGGGGGGCTCGGGCTGGGGGGGCCTGGCCTGGGCTGGGGGGCCTGGCCTGGGGGGCTCGGGCTGGGGGGGCCTGGCCTGGGCTGGGGGGCCTGGCCTTGGGGGGCTCGGGCTGGGGGGGCCTGGCCTGGGCTGGGGGGCCTGGCCTTGGGGGGCTCGGGCTGGGGGGGCCTGGCCTGGGCTGGGGGGCCTGGCCTTGGGGGGCTCGGGCTGGGGGGGCCTGGCCTGGGCTGGGGGGCCTGGCCTGGGGGGCTCGGGCTGGGGGGGCCTGGCCTGGGCTGGGGGGCCTGGCCTTGGGGGGCTCGGGCTGGGGGGGCCTGGCCTGGGCTGGGGGGCCTGGCCTTGGGGGGCTCGGGCTGGGGGGGCCTGGCCTGGGCTGGGGGGCCTGGCCTTGGGGGGCTCGGGCTGGGGGGGCCTGGCCTGGGCTGGGGGGCCTGGCCTTGGGGGGCTCGGGCTGGGGGGGCCTGGCCTGGGCTGGGGGGCCTGGCCTTGGGGGGCTCGGCGGGGGGGCTGGCCTGGGCTGGGGGGCCTGGCTGGGGGGTCGGGTGGGGGGCTCGGGCTGGGGGGGCCTGGCCTGGGGCTGACTGGGGGGATCTTGGCCTGGGGGAAGCCTTGCCCTGGGGGGGGGGGTGTCTTGGCCTGGGGGGGCTGGCCCTGGGGGGCTGACCTGTGGAGCTGCAGCCCTGCTGGGGGGGTCCAGGCCCAGCCTTGATCCCACTGTGGGGAGCAGGGTGTAGGGCCTGGCCCTGCTCTGGTGGGGCTTGGCCCCGGGGGGGGGACTGGTAGGGCACCACGCACTGCGGGGGCCCAGCCCGGCCTTCTTGGGAAACACAGCAGATGCCTTTGGAGGCTGGGGAGCGCCGGGACATCAGCCAAGCGACGTGGGAGCATGCGGGGTGGGGAGCCACCATTCCCCAGCACCACATGGGCCCCCCCACCCCCCCCGGGGACAGGACCTGCCCCAGGTGACTGGGGACAGGTGGGGCCACGTCATTTTTCAGGACTCCTGGCTCGGCTCCACACCCAAAGACCAAAGCTGGTGGGGCCACACCGGGATGCACCAGCTGCGCTCAGCCCCCAGCACCGGCATCCTGCTGGTCCCAGCACACTTGCCTGAAACCAGCTTGTGGGGTGCCAGATGGGAATGGTTGGTATTGGTGAAATAAACGCTTTCTAAAAGAAATTGTAGCTGGTGATGAGTGAGAGCTGCCCACGCCCCGTATTGGGGATTTGCTCGCAGATCTCTTGTCGGTGTTTTTACCAACTCGGGCACATTCTCAGCCTTACCTGTGGCGGGAGGTGTTGGCACTGGTTGAAAACGTTGTTTTCTTCACTGAGGAGACCTTTATTTCTGTGAAAAATGCCATATGGAGCCTGCGGCCTTGAACGCTCCTTGGCTGGGCGACCACTTGGCAAGGTGAGCGCATCCCTCCCCATAAATGCAGGCGCGGCTCTTTCCCCTTCCAGAGACCTTGGACGACACCAAAGGTACGTCCTGCTCCCCTCTCCTCCTGCGCCCCAGGAGCTTCCCTCTCCAACATCACCTTCTTCAGCTCGGCTCAATTTCGCCAAGACGCTCTGCCGGGGCTGAGCCTGGGCGCAGCTCACGAGCATCGCCCGGGATGGATACGGTCCCTCTATAGGTGCCTCTGCCTGGGAGGCTGCAGAGGCTGCTGCATCCCCTGGGAGCGGGGAGGACTCGCGGGGCTTTGGGCAGTTTGTGACCAAATCATAACATTACCAAATCGTGGAGTTACTGAATCGCCACGTTACCAACTGGAGGGGCTGCGGCGTTACAGATGGTAGTGTTTGCAGCCGTAGCGAGGATGGAGGTGGGAAAAGGTGAGGATTTAAGTACAATAGCTGCCCCAGAAGAAAAAGCGAGCCCAGGGAGCAAGTCGTTCCCCAGGTCGGGTTTTGGGTGTGCCGAAAGCTGGAGCGTTTGCCGGTCCTTGCAGCCCATCTTATCAGGGCTCCTGGTGGAGCCAGGCACTCGGGGCACCTGGGCTTGGGCAGAGCCCAGGTCCCATCTGCTGGTGAAATATTACCCCGGGGAGCTGAGTACCACGGGAAATACTTCCCAAATGCCATTCCCCGTGGGTGGGAGCCACCACGCTGCCTCGGTAGGGGGTTCCGGGGGACTCCAGCCTGGGTGAGGATGGGGCGGGGGCCGGGGGGGCAGGATACCCCAAATGAGGATGCTCCAAGCAGGGAAGGAGGCGGGGAGGGGTGCCAGGGGGGATCCATCCCTTGCTCTTCCCCAGCACGGCTGCTGTAGGGTCTTTTGGGTCTCCAGCGTAGACCAAGAGAGGGGTGGAAGAAACACAAGCCAAGGAAACTTGGTGTCCCTGGCCACTGCCACCCACCCCAGGCCAGGAGAGGTGCCCGGGCTGAGCTCAGTGAATGAGGAAGTGACTGCTCTGCGTCACCGTGAAATGGCATTTGCTCCTTTGCCAGCGAATTATCCACTCTGGCTTCACAGGCGGTCTGGCCTCCCTCCAGGAGGGACATCCAGGCAGGATGAGGCCCATGTGAAGCAGGGACAAGGACTCAGCAGCCCAAGGCTGGAGCCAGGTGGCTGGCCAGGGGTTCACCATTCCTGGGTCCTGGTGGTTCCCTGGAAAATGGACACCTCCCAGTGAAACCAGTACGGCCAGCAGGAATACCCTGGTCACCCTCCTCATCTGTGCCAAATCCCCCCCCCAGCCAGGGCAGCTGAGCCCATCCCTGCCCCTCTGCACGCAGGATGGTGGCCTCGAAGGTGGTGCTGTCGCTGCTGGTTGCAGCTCTCCTGCTGCACGTGGGCACGGCACTGAAGATCAGCGCCTTCAACATCAGGGTGTTTGGGGACCACAAGATGTCCAACCAGACTATCGCAGATATCATCGTCTCTGTGAGTGCTGGGGGAGCGGAGCGGTCCTGGGCCACTCTCTGGCCTCTGGGATGCAGCCAGCTTGGGGCAGTTGGACACTAGCTTTCTGCAGGCGTCCGTCCATCCATGTGTCCATCCTTGCATCCACCCACCCATCAATCCACCTGTCCACAACCCCCATCCATCCACCTATCCCTCCATCCATCTACTCATCCATCTATCCATCCATTCATCCATCCATCCATCCATCCATCCATCTATCCACCGTCTCCAACCTTGGACCATCTCCACTCTTGCTGGTCCCCAGCCGAGGACAGGTGGTGCTTGGTTCTGCCCCAGATTCCTCACTCAGTGCAGTCTGTGAGCAAGGAGCTGCTGGGATGGTGGGTGGCAGACAGATGGGTGTTGGAGGGCACTGTGTCACCCCAGCGTCCTTCCAAGTCAGGAGGACACCAGCAGAGGAGCTCCCTCCCTGGCTCTCGGGTCCCTGCTGACCCCCTGTTGCCAGCCTGGGAGCCTTCAGAGCCCAGCCCAGGCACCCATGGGGGCCCCCATGAGCAGCTCCTGGCCAGGGGCAAGCAGCTCTGAGCTTGTCCCTTCAGATCCTGTCAGGATACGACATCACCGTGGTGCAGGAGGTCCGGGACAGCGACCTGAGCGCTGTGAAGAAGCTTGTGGACCAGCTCAACAGGTGACCCCGATGGCACAGGGCGGGGGGTGCCTGCAAATGGGATGCCAGGACAGATCCTGGCTGGTGTCTCACTGTGCCAGGGCACCTCTGGCTCGGACGGAGAGAGCCCGCTGGGTGCTGGGGGGCACCAGGAGCCTCTTCTCACCCTCTCCCCATCTTGCTTCCAGTGCATCCCTGCACCCATACAGCTTTTTGAACAGCATCCCCCTGGGTCGGAGCAGCTACAAGGAGCAATACCTCTTCATCTACAGGTAAGGGATGCCACCAGGGTCTGGCATCCCCCATGTCACCTTCTGTCCCCCCCAGCGGCCCCCAAAGGGAGGTGGGTACCTTTGGGGGCCCTGGCTGTGGCAGGAGCAGTGCCGAGGGGCTGCCCTGCTCTCCTCCTGCAGGTCAGACATGGTGTCCGTGCTGGAAAGCTACTACTATGACGATGGCTGTGAGTCCTGTGGGACCGATACCTTCAGCAGGGAGCCTTTCATTGTCAAGTTCTCCTCACCCACCACACGTGAGCAGAGCCAGTGCATGGCAGCACCTCGGTGGCACCGGGGGCTGCCCAGACCTGGCACAGGGTCCCCTCTGCGCGGGGCTGAGCCCAGAGCTGTGCCTGCCATTTCGGGGGGGTTGCACCCTGGAGCCCAGCTCAGGGACTCCAGGGGGTTCTTCACTGCTTTGGGACATTTTCCCACCCATGGGTGCTCAGGGATCATGGGTACCTGCCCAGCATAGCCAGCACTGCCTGCTGTTTCCCACCATGTGCTATCTCCCATCATCTGCCATCTCCTCCCATTGCCTGGCATCTCCCACTGTGCGCTCTTTCCAGTTGTGTGCCATATCACCTCTCCAGCTTTTCCCCATCCCCCCCCCCCCCATCTCCCATCGTGTACCATCTCCCATCACCTCTCATCTCCCACCTTGTGCCATCTCCTATCCCGTGCCATCACCTCTACCTCCTCAGCAGCTCCCCAGGGTACACACACTCTCCCATCTCTCTCCCACCCCCATCTCCTTCCCAAAACCAAGTTGGCTTGGAAAAAGCGATGGGAAACAAGCAGCAAACCCCAAACCACATGCAGAGAGATGGAGCTCCCAACTGGAAATTCCAGCCTGGAGGACAGGCAGACCATAAAAAGTCAATGCACCCTTTCCCTTCGGCAGCTTTTCCTGGCTGGTAGCTGGGGCTTGGCCCAGGGTGGTCCCCCAGGGTTCCCGCTCCCTTCCCGGGTGCTGCACCTGAGCTGGGGGCTGACAGGTGCCTGTCTGGCAGAGGTGGAGGAGTTTGTGATGGTGCCCCTGCATGCTGAGCCCAGAAGCGCGGCGAACGAGATCGACATGCTCTACGACGTCTACACCGACATTGTCAACAAGTGGGCGACTAACGTAAGCAGTGGTGGGGAGCTCAGCTCCTCCCTGGGGCAGCCAGCCAGGCCGGGGTATGGCCACCACACATCCCAGTGGCCGTCCTGGGATGGATGTGTCCCATGGGAGATAGCTCATACCCATCAGAGTAGGTGCCACCCCGGCAATGTCTGGGCAGGGAGCTGCCGGCTGGCTCTGCTGTCATTACTGGGGGCTTGTCCCCCCGTGCTGGGGAGCCCCAAGGGGGCTTCTTGCTGCCCCGTAAGATTTTAGGGGGCCCTTGATGCCCCGTAAAGTCCATGGGCAGGGACACAGCGTGCTGCCCTGCAGAACATCCTGCTCCTGGGCGACTTCAACGCCGACTGCTCCTACGTGACCAGCGCCCAGTGGCCGTCCATCCGCCTGCGCTCCCTCGATGCTTGCGAGTGGCTCATCCCCGATACCACCGACACCACCGTTGCCAGCACCACTGACTGTGCCTACGACCGGTGGGTGCTGTGGTGATGGTACGGGGGCTGGCACGGGAGAGACCGGTGGGTGCTAACACCCTCATGATGCCCCCCCCCCGGCAGCATCGTCGCCTGTGGCACCGCACTGCGCCAAGACATCGAGCCTGGCTCTGCCACTGTCAACAACTTTCAGAAGACTTTCCACCTCCAGAGCAAGGATGTGAGTGAGGGGCCGGGGCACACGAGCCCGCCGGCACCAGGATCCAACCCACCATGACTCCTGGGAGCACCGGTGGGCTCCCTGTTGCCCAGGGTGCACCCAAGGGTGGCCTGACCCCAACCCCTGCACTGATGCAAACCCCCAGCCAGAGTATTTTGGGGTACACTCTAAATTTTGGGGTTGGAGTGGAGTGTTGGGGTCCCAGCTGGCCATGACAGTGGTGATAGGTCCAGACGAGCTCAGCCACCTCTCTGCTTCCCCCCCATACCCAGGCTTTGGCTGTCAGTGACCATTTCCCAGTGGAGGTGACCCTGAAAGCCCGCTGAGCCCGTCCCCGCACCGGTGGCTACCAGGACATCCTGGCAAGCACCTGCATCCCTCATGGGAGCCCATGCACCACCAGCACCAGCCAAGCTGCCCTTCATCTCTGCAAGGAGCCGCTCTTCGGGGTCTTGTGGGAGTGGAATGTTCTCTGCATTAAAAAATGAGCCTTTTCCAGCCCTTGCAGCTCTGGAGGGAGGGTCCCTTCAGCCCCCCCAGCAGCTCCCCCATGCCCGATGCCCCTGTCCCCCTGCCAGGGCTGGAGCCAGGGAGGTCCCCGGGGCTGGGGATCCCCTTCTGCCATCAAGAGCCCCAGACCCACAGGGCAGCAAGCTGCCAATGGGAAAAGCAGGGACACCGGGAAGGGCCTGGGAGGTTCAGGGCAGGATTCATCCCCCTCACCGGGTCTCAGGATGCCATTCCGCTGGCTTGGGGGCCTCATCCTGCTGGAGCCTGCCTGTCTGCGGGGCAGCTGATGGGGCGCTGACAGCGAGGGTGGGGGGAGGCGGGGACGTGAGTCAGTTCCTAGGGGGTTCGGTGCTTCCCGGGGGGGGTTTTGGTGCCGACACAGTACCGAGGGATACCAGACTCATCCCATGACTGGGCATGAGGACGCAAAACCCAGCAGCGCACACGAGAGCCCAGCAAGCCCCGACACGAACAGCCGTCGCCTCCCCGCCCACCTCACTGCTGGCACCCCAGCAGAGCCCCCTCCCTCAGACGAGGTGACGCCACGTACCGGTGTGACGCCACATGCCAGCATGATGCCATGTGCCAGCGCAGGGGATGCCGGCTCCACTGGGGCTGCTTTGATTTGGGTCACCAGTGGGGCTGCTTTGGGTCACCAGTGGGGCTGCTTTGGGTGACCAGTGGGGCTGCTTTGGGTCACCAGTGGGGCTGCTTTTGGTGACAACTGGGACTGCTTTGGGTCACGAGTGGGACTAATTCTGGGTGACCGCTGGGGCTGCTGTGGGGCTTCGCAGCCACCCTGTCTTGCCGAGGCTGGGGGTGCTCAGCCTGCCTGACCCAGACACCCCGCCGTTTCCTTCCCCCCCACTAATTACACAGTCTGAATCACTTCAGGCCATCGCCCATCACCGCCTGCCTGGCTGCCGTGCCCCATGCCATGACTCAGGGGGCCACCCCAGCTGTGGCACCCCAAGTCCTGCATGGCCACCCAGCCCCACTGGGATGCCCCAGCACCGCTGCGCCTCCCCAGTTGCCCTTCGCCGTGTCGGCACAGGGGTGGCTATGCCGGCCCCACCCTGCCGCCCTGTGGGTTTTCGGTTTCCCAATGTGGGAAGGAGCCCAAAGCTGTGCCAAAACCCCCACAGGGGTGTCCGACTCATCCTGCTTTGCCGGCACCTCTGCTGGGAATAAAGCTGCCCATCCGGCTGCTGGGAGGGCAGAGGTGCTGCGCATTCGACACGGTAAGGACAGATCCAGGCTCGGCACCTTCGGCCGCGAACCGGGAGGGACTGGAATGAGCTGGGATGAGGAGTTGCTATCTTACTCTGACCGTGGGGGCTGTGGTCAAGTTTAAGGATGCAAAGCAGCCCAGGGTGCCAGTGGCAGCGGCTGGGGCTGGAGGGCGATGGAGACGTCGTGGCGGGGAGCAGAGCTGGGCGATCCCGGGGGCTGGCAGAGGTGCTGCCAGGCAGATTCACCACGGCAGGATGGGGTTTAGCTTCCCCTGGAACTGACAAGCTGGCAGACAGCCCGTGCCGGCTCCGCAGGCTGCTCTGGGTGGTGCTCACCGTGGCACATTGTCACATGCCAGGACTTAGGAAGGACCTACATGGATTTTTTTTTTTTGCTCTATCCCCAAATCCAAAGCAATTTTCTGAGTTCAGCTCCCATCGCTGCATCCCTGCGGCTTGGCATCCCTCCCGGCAGGATGGGGACCGTGGCGCTGCCACTGTCCCTGCTGGCCGTGGCTCTCCTGTGCCCGGCCACTGCCACGTTGCGTGTGGGAGCCTTCAACATCCAGGCGTTCGGAGACACCAAGATGTCCAATGAGGAAGTGGCGGGCATCATTGTCAGCGTGAGTACAGCCGGGGATGGGCTTTGGGCAGACCCAAAATGTGGCTCCTGTGCCAGGGGATATGTGGGGAGATGGCCATGGATGGGATGGCTTCCCAGTGCTGGGGATGCCCTGGGTGGATGAAGGCTCAGTGAGGAGCCAAGGTGGGATGGCAGGCACACCCCACAGTCCCTCTGAACCCTCCGTGGGGACATCTGCCCCGATGCCGAGGGATATGTGGGTCCCCGTGGTGCTGCACCCAGCACCGTGTTGAGATGCCTGGCTGGGGGATGGGTGGGAAAGGAGAGGGTGGCCCCGAGCCCACAGCAGGCTCCCTCTCGCCATCGCCATCCCTCTCGTCCCTGCAGATCCTGCACCGCTACGACGTGGCACTGGTCCAGGAGGTGCGCGACTCCGACCTCAGCGCTGTCACCCAGCTCATGGAGCACCTTAACAGGTACGAGCGGGGCCGGGGCCGAGAGCACCTGGGCTAAGACACCAGCATTAGCAGGGAAAGCCAAGCTGCCTGACCAACAAAAGTCCAAAAAAAGTCCATCGGCAGAGGGTTTGGTTTTGGGAAGGGGAATAGGAGAAAAGTGCTGGGGTGAGGCTTTGAGTGGGCACTGAAAAACCCACCGGGAATAATTCAGGGAGGGGAAGGGAGACACAAGTGGCACAAAACCCCTCCGAAAGCTGCAGTCCCACAGGAGCACACAGGATGGAAAGGAACTACAGCTCTGGCAAGCTCCATCCCCCAAATCCAACAGGACGGGGCAGAGGTGAGCTGGGGGATGCCAGCTTGCACCCCAAGACCCTGTGAGTGGCAGGGGGACCCCGGGATGGACCCAGTAGCTGATGATGCTCTGAAGCGAGCGGCTCGGGCACTCCAGGAGGAAAAGGGGCTGCTGGGGTGGGCTAAAACTGGCCACTGCTGGCTGGCAGCCCCTCGGCTGGCTGGGTGCTGACACCGTTTTGGGTGAGGGGGCCAGGCCAGGGCCAGGAGGAGGCTGCTGCTGCCTTGTTGAAAGGCAGCGAGTGCTCCTGAGCAGGGACGCCCAGCCCACGTCCTCGCCCCTTCGCTGTCCCCTCCAGCACAGCCACAAAGCAGCCGGGGCAGGGAGGATGACGCCAGGCTCTGCGGGGCCCCAGGCTGCTCATTAACCTAATTTAGCTTTGCTGCAAATGAAGGCGGGGAGCGTCCCTGCAGAGAAAGGGGCGGCAGGAGCCACCCCACATCCTGCCCGCAGCTGGCCATGCCCGAGGCCCCCCCCCCCCGGAACCCGTGCCAGCCCCACAGCCGCCCAGCCCCTGGCCATGCTGGGGCCACCCCAGGATGGTATCAGCCACGTCACTGGCGCCAGCCATGTCACCATCCTGCCTTCGTGTCTCTGCAGTGTGTCCACATCCCCATACGACTACCAGATCAGCACCCCCCTGGGACGGGACAACTACAAGGAGATGTACCTCTTCATCTACAGGTAATGGGGCTGGGCATGCTGCTGCCTGTCCCCCAGCACTGCGGGGCCACCAACACCATGGAGGGGACACAGGGGCCATGCTGAGCCCCAGGGTCACCATCCCTTTGGTCCCACAGGACAGATGTTGTGTCCGTGGTGGACACCTACCAATATGAGGACCCCCAGGATGTCTTCAGCCGGGAGCCATTCATCCTGAGGGTCTCAGCACCCCACACCAGTAAGCAGGGGGATGAGTGACCCCGGGTGGTGGGATGGGGTGGCCACGGGGCTGACATCCCTCTCTCCTGGCAGAGGCAGAGGAGTTTGTGCTGGTGCCACTGCACTCAGCCCCACATGACGCTGTCACCGAGATCGACGCGCTCTACGACGTCTACCTGGCCATCGTCAACAAGTGGGGGACTGACGTGAGTGCCACCAGCACCGGGAGTGGCACCGAGGGTGGGCACTGAGCCCGGGGACCATTTGACCCATGTGGGGTCCCCCCTGCAAGGCGAGGGTGGCTGGTGCAAGGGTGGTGGGATGGGGAACCTGCTCCTGCCCCATCCCCTGCCACCAGGAACGCCCCAGCACCCGGGGCTGACCCCAGGGCAGGGCTGGTGTCGTGGGCAGCCCGATTTCCCAGCTGCCACAAGCTCCCCCATCCTCCCACCGCAGAACATCATGTTCCTGGGGGACTTCAATGCTGACTGCACCTACGTCCAGCCGAGCGACTGGTCGGCCATCCGCCTGCGCACCAGTGATGTCTTCAAGTGGCTGCTCCCTGACAGCGCCGACACCACCGTGGGGAAGTCAGACTGCGCCTACGATAGGTGAGTGCCGCCACGGCACCGCCGTCCCCTCCCTGGCATCCCGGGGCCCCCCTGCCTGTCCCGCACCGCCACTGGCCAAGCATGGGGGCCAAGCGGGACCCAGTGCTTGCATCTCCCGGGCAGGATCGTGGTGTGCGGCGCCAAGCTGAAGAGAAGCATCGTGCCAAATTCAGCCACCATCTACAATTTCCAGCGCGCTTTCCAGCTGGAGCAGGAGGAGGTGAGCCAGGCTCGCAAACCTGGGGCTCAAACAGGCACCAAAGCTCAGTTGCCCAGGGCAGTGCCGGCTGGGGGGCTGCCGGTGTCTATTTGGGATGAGGCAGCCCGGCTTTGGCCACATAGCCGCCGTATTGAAGAAAAAGCCCAAAACCAGACTTGAAGCAGCTGCAGCAGCAGCCTGAGCTGCTGGCTCCCCTCCTGGGACACAGCAGCCTGCAGCCAGCTAATGGGGAGCTCAGGGTGCGGAGGGATCCATGGGTGGGAACAGGAGGGGGGATTTGGGGTCATTGTTTGTCCCCATGGGGAAGGGATGAGACGCACAGGGGTTTTTTTAGTCTTTCATGGGCAGAATCCCACAGCGTGGGACAATCAAAGCTGACCTCCAACCACCCCGTAGCTGGCACAGAGCTCCCAAGCAAGACACGGGGGTCTTGGAGGGCTGGCACCCCCCTGCCAGCACCCACCTCAGGCCACACCTGGGCATCTCCCCACCACCAGAGAGGTGTCAAAACAGGAGCCTCGTGTGTTGAGCCTCTCAGGGTTGGGGACGCTGCATCCCCCTCCAGCAGGCAGAAGGGTCTGGCAGGGTGATCACAGTCACCCTGCTGGCCCCACCAGTGCAGTGAGGGGCTCACAAAACTCCTGCATTACACCCCCCCACCTCTCGCCCTCCTCCAGGCCCTGGCAGTCAGCGACCACTACCCAGTGGAGGTGAAGTTGACAGCTTGAGCTTCTCCTGCAGCCGCAGACAACGATCCAGCTTCAGCTCCCACCACCAACCCCCATGAAGCGCTCTAGGCAGCCCCATCCATGAGCCCTGCGCACCGGCTGCTCCAGGTCCCCATCTGAGCCCACATAGCTCACGGCAGAGGAGCCCCCCCAGCCCATCACGAACCAGAGCCCAGGGACAGGCCACCAGCCAGGAAGCGGTGACCACAGACAGGCTGGGGAATGACACCTCCATGTCCTACCTCATCAAAGACTTTATTCACAAATCTCATTTCACAATTAGCTGTTGGATAGGAGGGAGGATACCCAAGGTGGGCTTGGGGCCACAGCACCATCAAGACCTTCTCTGTGTCTGTTCCTCGGGGGAGTGGAGCAGGCAGCTCTCCCTGCTCTCAGGAAAGGCAGTGGTGGTGTCAGGCACTCTACGGGGACTAAGGGGAAGGGGCGGTTGGGGCGGCCACGGGAGCAGGCAGCACATCACCAACTGCTGACACTGCAGATGGCTTTGCTGTGAAAGTCTACAGCTACTGCAGAGTTTCGGCGGGTCACTCGAGCTCCTGGGACTGGGCCCCAGCCACCTGGCTCCTCAGCTCTTCTTCTTCTTTAGCATCTCCATGTACATGCGAAGTGACTTCTGGATGGACTCTTTTGAGATGAAGCTGATGAAGTTCTGAATGTCTTCCTCCCGGTGAGCTACCAGGCGGTCCAACACCGCCTTCCTCATCATGGACTTGGTGAGCTGACGGGCATGGTCTGCGGAAAGGAGAGCAAGAATGGGGAATGTGCATGGTCCTCACCCCGACCAGCTCTTGGCCACTGCCATCATGTGCAGGTCCCTCCAAAGGGGAGGTACCGCATGCCAAAGGGCTCTTTAAACCATCAGGGAAAGGTGTAAGAAAAACCCACCAGCTGGAAGCTGAACTGGATAAATTTTCATACAATAAATTATGCTCTGTACCGCTCAGTGGGGAAACAACTGATCTACTGGAACAATGACAAAAAGTCATGCACCTCCTTCTCTTTGCACCCTCCAGAGCCCACCCCAATGCACACCACTGGGCTCAGGAGAGCAGCAACCGAACAAAATTCTCCACTAGTTGATACTTCTCTGGCTCTAAGCTCCCTCAACCCAACCCCTTCGACCTCTGGCAAGACAGTCTGCTCATGCCAAACATGCCATACAAAAGCCAGCAGCACTGTCCCCTCAAGCTCATCCCGACGGCAGGTTCTGGGCCAGTTCCGTACGGATACATGGATGCTGCTGGAGCTGACCAAAGCCTCAAGCACCCATCTACTCATGCACACACGCACACACAGAGCCATGCACAATGATGAGGCTGCGCATCTACTGCACGGATGTTGCGTACGTGCTCTCAGTGCACTTGCAACAGCAACAACAAAATTGTGACCAACCCCCCCAAGCACTGGGAACCCCAAATTGCTCCAGCACCTGTGTCCTACAAACACCTTCACCCAGGCAGATTCCCCCTGGCTCTGATTTAGGGCTCTGGGGAAGGACCAGGAAGTCAGGAGAGAGCACAGCTGAGACATGCTCCCCACTCCCAGGGGCTGAGGTTGCACTCTAACGGCAGGACAGCAGGGGAGAGAGCTGTTGAGGGACCCTCTTCCAAGGCTGGGACACAAAGTGACAGTCCTGGGACCCGTCCATTTCTGCCCAGTTTTGTTCAGGTTCCTACAGGAAGAGCAGCTGGAGGGTGATAAGTAGTTGCACCTCCCTGCAGTGCTCAGGAGGTGGCATGGGATGGGATAGCTCCGGTCTAGCCCTGGCCCATGGAGAGCCCTCTCCCAGCAGCTCAGAGCCCTCTCGCTGCCAGTCACGGAGCAGCCCAAACACGCACGTGAGGCTGTACTTGCTGTCTGTCCTCACGCCCCCATCACCATCCCCAGCTCAGCAGAGCCACGAGAGTTGATCCAGACCACAAAAGTGGACTGGCACCACCCAGGCCTCTGACCCACCTGTTCCCTCAGCTCCCCAGCAGCTTTCCTGAGGTGACACCTCCACTGACAGACACAGAGATTCAGTTTGTATCTGGAGCTCGGGCACCTCTGGATTGACTCAGCAGGGCTGGCAGGGCGAGCCGAGCTGGAGCCACGCGCCCTGCACACCCAGCGCAGTGTCCTCCCATGCTGGAACATGGGCAAGCATGTCTCTGTTAGCCCAAGGCTGCCTGGACTGCTGTGCTGAGCTTTCCTACCACCCAGACGTTCACACCTTCCCTTTAAACAGAAACTGTTACATGGCTCCCAGGCACCAGTGGCAGTACCTGTCCTTCCCACCCAGATTGGATCCCCCCTTTCTCTGCTGAAGGTGCCACCCTTACCAGGAAGGGCCAGCCACTGTGCCATAACAGCCGCAGCCTTCTCCTGGAGCTTCTCCTCTGGCACCAACTCATCCACAAGGCCAAACCTGTGGGCCTCGGGTGCAGGGTAGAGGGAGCCCAGCTGGAGGGAGCGTTCAGCAACTCGGTGCCCCACAGTGTTCACGAACGTGTCCTTAAACCTAGGAGAGATGGGAGGAAAAGCCAGGATCAGGGAAAGAGACACCCAGCAGCAGCAGCACCCGGACTCTGAAGCTAAGAGCACACCCGGTCCCACTCCCCAGGCATGGGTCTCTGAACAGCAGCTATGGGCTCGGCCACGCTGTGCAAAGTCAGGTGAGCAGAGCGATTTTCAGTACTACCCCAAGAGTTCACCCTCCTCTCCATGAGAGCTGCTCTGTTTACCCTCAGTGCACAGCTCCCAGCTGTGCCCACTTGCTGTGATATGAAAGCTCCTGTCCAACAGTACATTAACACGCTCGTAGGGCAACCAAGGGTCCATGCCTCAGTATATCAGTGCCCCTATGCTTCCAGAGATCTCCACAACTATGGGATTTCGCAGGCACATGGCCTGTACCCACAGAAAAGCATATTCCCAGACTGAGCCTGACCAGGGAGAACTCCCAGCACTAGTTTCGGAGTTGACTGCAGAGTCAGAACTGAGGTCCTCGCCGGTGAGGGATGTGAGGACATTCTGCAGCCTGAAAGCTTTTCAGATACCTGCAGAATAGGACAGAGAAATGAGGTGCAGCTGCAACTACCTCATCACTGACACATAAAACTGTATCTCAGTGGCCAGTTAAACTGATTAATGGACTCCTAGAAGATTAATTCTTTTGAGAGACCTACACATGACACTAGAAGTGGGAGGCACTGGCCTACCAGAAGGGAGCCACAATGCCCAGCTGGGCTTCATTCAGGCCGATGCTGAATTTAGGGTTCTCCACCATGATCCTGTAGTCACACGACAAGGCAATGAGGCAGCCTCCCGCCGGGCTGGACCCCTGGCAAAGAGAAGGAAGGAGTGAGTCTAGATCATGGTCACAAACGTCCCAGCCTCGCTGTTTTCCTCCAGAGCAGGGAAGACACAAGGTGACAGAAATGTCCCCCAAGTCTCTGATTACCTGATTCAGAGCAGCCCTAAAGAAGATTTCTGATAGGTTTACCAGGGTTTATCCTTTCATTTTTCAATGCTCTTTGTTTCTTGCGTTTTCCAGCCTGGAAATCTAATTAATTGATCTGTGTTACTTGGGTTGCAAACCCTGCAGCAGAGATTTGCTACGGCATTTTCTTATAACCCTACATCGGTTTTTAACCTTGCTTGAGTTTGTAACCCTAGATGCCACAGAAATGGTTCTGTCCATTTGTGACACCTTCTGGCTATAAAACTTCCATTTGTGACCATCTTTGCCATGGCTTGATGCTTGCTTAGCCCTGCACAGGATGCCTGCAGGAAGCCACTCAGAGACCCAGCTGCCTTCAAAGACATGCTATGGACACAGAACCATGAGCTGCCAAAGCAGCACTGCACTGAAAAATGAAAACAAGACACCGAGCAGGTAACAACCCGTCTACGGACCCCGAGATTCAGACGGCACTTCCCTGCTGGCCAAGAACTACAGCTGGAGGAGCAAAACATGGTTAAAAAAACGGCTCAGAACAAACTGCACTGCCCAAAGCACTGATGCCCACAAGGCCAAGGACAAGCACTTACAGCACTGCATGGCTGCCTCCCATCGCCTCCCCTCTGATGAAGCAGTGCAACGGCCAAGCAAGCAACCCTGGGCAACTCCTACAAGTCTCAACAGTGAAAAAGAAGGGGATTGAGTGCATCCTCAGTGAGTTTGCAGACGACACCAAGTTGGGTGGGAGTGTGGATCTGCTGGAGGGGAGGAGGGCTCTGCAGAGGGACCTGGCCAGGCTGGATCCATGGGCCGAGGCCAATTGTGTGAGGTTCAACAAAGCCAAGGGCCAGGTCCTGCACTTGGGTCACAACAACCCCACGCAATGCTACAGGCGTGGGGAAGAGTGGCTGGAAAGCTGCCCAGCAGAAAAGGACCTGGGGGGTGTTGGTCGACAGCCAGCTGAATATCAGCCAGCAGTGTGCCCAGGTGACCAAGAGGACCAACGGCATCCTGGCTTGTATCAGGAGTGGTGTGGCCAGCAAGAGCAGGGCAGGGATCATGTCCCTGTACCAGGCACTGGTGAGGCCGCCCCTCGAATGCTGGGTTCAGTGTTGGGCCCCTGCCTCCCAGAAGGACATGAAGGGGCTGGAGCGTGTCCAGAGGAAGGGCAACAAAGCTGGGGAGGGGTCTGGAGCCCAAGGCTGATGAGGAGCGGCTGGGGGAGCTGGGGGTGTTCAGCCTGGAGAAGAGGAGGCTGAGGGGAGCCCTTATCACTCCCTAGAGCTGCCTGACAGGAGGGGGGAGCCAGGGGGGTGTTGGTCTCTTCTTCCAAGTAACAAGCGATAGGACAAGAGGGAATGGCCTCAAGCTGTGCCAGGGGAGGCTTAGATTGAACATTAGGAAAAAATTCTTCACCGAAAGGGTTGTCAAGTATTGGAACGGGCTGCCCAGGGAAGTTGGGGAGTCCCCATCCCTGAAGGTACTTAAGAGACGGGTGGACAAGGTGCTTAGGGACATGGTTTAGCAGTGGACAGGTACGATTGGACTTGATGATCTTAAAGGTCTTTTTCAACCTAATTGATTCTATGATTCTAAAGCAGCCAGTGGGCACGTGACAGGCATCCTTTGGACTCCTCCTATGCCAACTGCTTGGCTTCTCTGGCACTCATCTGCCATCAATGCCCCTCTGGGCTTTACTTCTGGCCTACAGCCCTCCTCCTGGTCCTCCAGCCTGGAGGACAGACTCCCAGCCGACTTCTTGGGGCAGGGTATGGCTCTTGCTGTACAAAACACTGCCAAGGGCACTTGAGTCCCCATCAGCAGGACACGAGTGCCATGCAAGCTCTCCACTGCAGCCAAAATGCTACTATACCCCAGCAACCCACAACATCCCACGTTTCCATACCTTCCCACACCCCAACACGCTGAATCAACAGACGTGTACTTTGCCCAGACATCCCCACAAATACACATCCCTGTATTTGTTTCAGCACTGACAAGCCTGGATTTTTGGCTGTCTCTGCCCACGCGGTGCGAACAAGCAAGTGACAGACCGTGCGGGGCGACTAGGATGGCAGATCTAAAGGACGTACATTGACTGCAGCGACTGTCACCATGTTGGACCCGTACAGCCGGAGCCATATCTCCTGCACGGCTCTCCAGAACTCGCCATAGTGCTCCGTGCTCTTCCCACACATCTCAGTGATGTCCAGGCCAGACGAGAAGATTTTGGGGATGGCCTGGAATCGGGAAAATAGAAACGTCACTGAGAGTCAATGGTTAGGGGTGACCCTTTAGCCCTCTAACGCGCTCGGCCTGGCATCCTGAGGAAAGGGAAAGCAATAATTAAATAGCACACAAACCGGCGTCTTTCAGGGTTCTGAAACAACCTCCCCAGTGCTCCCACAGCCTGAATCACCCCATCACCATGGCCTGTAGGGCTGGGACGCTTTGCTTGCAGCATGATTTCTCATTATCAGGGTCCCTGTGCGGGTACATCAGCCACACAGCATAAAACCTGTCCTGTCCCATTCCCAGCACCACCTTGTACCCACAACATGTCTGAAAATAAACACCGGCTTCCCTCAGCAGCTCCGTCCGGGCAGTTCAAGAGATCTCAAGGGATGTGCCAGGTTTGCAGCTTTGATTTTCATGACAAATGACAATACTTGGTTGTTATTCTGCTAGAAAAGGGTAGGGAAGAACGAGCACAGCCCTTCCAAGAACCTCCTTCCAGAGCTGATCAAAGCTGCCTCCTAGCCCTCCCGTGCCAGTGACCAGGGAGCCAAGAGACCAAACACGAGCAAGGGAACGGCACCCGTGCCTGCAAAATTGCCCCACAGCTCGCACCCCGAGCTCAGGATAACACATACGGATGTAAAGATCACGCCCCGGCAGGCCCGGTCGTTCTCCAGCTTCTCCAGGCTTATGCAAAACTCGGTGAGGAAGTCCAGGCTTAAGCTGTTGACTGGAGGACTCTTAAACTTCATCGTTGCAATGCCTGTGCCATGGTAAACACAAGGGCATCAGAACCCCCCACCACAGCAGCACGCACTGCCTTGCCCAAGGGAGCTTCTGTTTCCCTGCTCACCCAGACCGTGTCTTTCCACTCCGGACTTGCCAAAAAGCCCCCAGAGTGGTAAGGCCAAGAGCAGGGCCCTTGCCTTTGCCCAGATCTGCCTGCAAGCCAGGCTCACTCAGCCAGTGGTGAACCTGGAGCATGAACAAGCACGCGTGCGGTGGCACACGGTGTGTCCCGAGGACCAGACACCTCCAGGGTCACACTGCCTGGCAGCTTCCTTCTCTCTGGGCCCACCGGATAAGGCTGAGCCTCCACCTCCTGTCACAGCAAACACCCCACACCCAGGGGATCACACACCTTTCTGAGCCTGCCGGCAGCACTACCACCCTGGCCAGCACCATGGGACGGGCTCCGAGCCCTTGTCCCCTCCCAAACAGCACTACCCTAGCCCAAAAGGTTCTCACCAAGCACTTAGTCTGGGTGCCACAGCCATGCCCAGGCTGGGGACAGCATGAGGATGCACCCGGGGCCTGGCAGCCGAAGGCAGGCCCTGGGAAGCCTCAAGAAGAAGCACACTTTGCTCGGTGCGGGGACATGGCCCGGTGGCAGCTATTCCTGGCAGCCAGGACACAGAAATCCCCAACAGCTGCTCCCTGAAGGGTCCTAAGCAGCTGAAGCTCTAACATCTAGGGCTTTGGTAGCCTTCCATGCCCAGAGCCACAAGTGCCGTGGGGCAGGCACAGGAGGGACCCCCCTGCCTCCGTCCCACAACACCCCGTGGGACGCAGGTGACGCTGTAGAGGTGCCACCCGCCATACCTGAGCTCTCGTCCAGCTCCACCAGGATCTTGTTGTTGCTGAAGGCACGACATGGGGCCAGCGGGAGCCCAGGGGGCTGCAGGGGGCCGAGGGGCTGCTGGGTGGCTCTGCCCCACGCTGACGGCTGGTGGCAGAGGGGCAGCACACCTGGAGGGACAGAAGCAGGTAGGGCTGGGCAGGGCACAGCCCCCCACGGGTGTGGGGTGTGCTCCCCAAAACTGCTCTGCACGGGCAGGGTGGGGACACAGGGAAACCCTGACCCACGGAGGGAGGCCGTGGGGACACCTCGACCATGAGGGACACATGGAGACACCCTGACCCACGGAGGGAGGGCGTGGGGCACCCTGACCACGACGGGACACACGGGGACACCCAGACCCACCGAGGGAGGCCGTGGGGACACTCTGACCCACAGCAGGGGGACACGGGGACACCTCGACCCACCGGGGGGCGGGGGCCCGCGGCGCGGCGGGGGGCTGGCCCCAGAGGAGGGACGGGCCCCGCCCGCGGGGCCGAGCGCACCTGACCGGGCCAAGCGGCAGCCGAGGGCGAGCACCGCCGCCGCCGCCGCCATCTTCTGCCGCCGGGCAAGGGGGGGGGGGCCTCGGCCGCGCGTCACCGCCCCGCCCCGCCCCGCCGGACACGCCCCCAGCGGCAATTGGCGCCCGGCCCTGAAGCCCCGCCCCCCCGCTCCCCTTCTGAGGCCCCGCCTACGGCCGGCGCCGTGCGCGGCGCGCGTGCTGCCGCCGCGTGGTGGCCCAGGCTGCCTGCACCCCCCTGCCTTCGCCCTCCTGCCTGCACCCTCCTGCCTGCACCCCCCCTTGCCTGCACCCCCCCTTGCCTGCACCCCCCTGCCTGCACCCCCTGCCTGCACCCCCGCCCCCCGGCCATGCACCCGGGGGTCTCCCCCCACACCTTCCCCTCCCCACGGCTCAGTACCCCCCTGACCCGGGCAGCCGGAGCCCCAGGGAGCTCCTGTGCTGGGGCCAACCACCCCCGCAGAGTGCCTGGCCCAGGGCCGAGGGGCTGGGAGCCCCAGTGCTGGCAGCCGCTGGCCCACGCCAGCAGTGGCTGTGGATCTCATCATGGTGGAGGCTGCCCCGGGGGGGCACCACGGGGGCCAGGGCTGGCCCTGCTGTGCAGGCAGAAAGCATCCGGCAGCAGCATGGCGGGGACAGCGCTGCCCCTCTGCCTGCTCCTCGCTGCCGCCCTGCAGGGTGGCCTGAGCCAGGCACAGGGACCTGGAGCCCGCCCTGGCCCTCTGCTTCGGCGGCTGCGGCGGCTGGAGGAGCAGGTGGGTGCCTCAGGTGGGGAGGGGGTGCAGCCTGGCCTGTGCCAGGGGGGCACTTGCCATTTTGGGCCAGGCTGGGGGTTGGCAGTGCTGCAGGGGCCTGGCATAGGGGTGTGGGTTCACCCCACTGTGTCCCCACTCCCTTGCAGTTTCACCGGCTCCAGGAGGTGACCTGAGCCATCTCCAGAGCATCGCCGAGAACTACAACATCTCCTACAACATCGACAGACGCTTTCGGGCGCTGGCAGAGCAGGCGGAGGCGGCCGCTGCTGCCCGGGATGCCCTGGGCACCGAGCTGGCCCGCCTGGCCACTGCTGGCCGGCGGCTGCACCGCAGGTTGAAGCGGCTAGAGGGGACAGTGGGTGCCCTGAGCCTGCAACACTGCCGGCACACCCACCCACCAGGTGCACCAGTGGAGACTGGCACCAAACTGCACGGCCTGCCAGACATTGCCCAGAGCTGGGGCAGCCAGCCGGAGCCACAGGGCCGGGTGGCCCCCAGCACCCCCAGGCCTCGGTGCCCAAAGGCAAGGCGAAGGCAGCAACACCAGCAGGAGGAAGGACACCGGCTGCCAGCAAACGCCAGGCCCGGAGCAGCACCTGGGGAGGATGCAGAGCCCCCTCACAATGCAGCACCGGGAGCCCAAGCCGTGGCACTGTCACTCCTCACCATGACCACAGTCCCCTGGGAGCAGCCACCAGCCCCCCAGCAGCCAGGAGAGGGTAGGTACGGGTCCCCAGCACCCCCTCCCCAGCCTGCCGCACTGGCGCCATCCTGCTCTTCCCCAACACCTCTGCTGAGCGCGTGGCCATCCTGGGGCTGGGGCCACGCCGGGGGCTGCAGGCACTGTCACTCTGCACCTGGCTGGCCACCCCAGTCCCCCGCCTCGGTGCCCTCTTCTCCTACGCCACGGAGGACGACGGCAGTGAGCTGGCCGTGCATGGCCATGGTGGAGAGGACCTCCATGGCTCTGTGCGCTTTGTCATCGGGGACAGGGAGTTTCGGGAGCTCCCGGTGACACCGCTCCTGGATGGCATGTGGCACCACCTCTGCCTCACCTGGTCCTCCAACCGTGGCCAGTACCACTTCTACGTGGACAGGCGGCTGCTGGCTGCTGGCTCCGGCTTCCGACAGGGCTATGATTCCTGCGGGCCTGGCCGAGCGCTTGGCCCTCTGGAGCCGGGCTCTCCTGCCTGGGGAGGTGGCCAGCATGGCGACTGGCCAGGGGCTGGCCCCCAGCCCTCTCCTCACGCTGGCTGATGCTTCCCTGCAGGGCGGGGTGCAGAGGGTGGCATGCCCCTGCCTCCAGCACTGCCTGTGACGAGCCTGGCAGTGGGAACTGGGTCAGCCAGTCAGGGCTGGCTCGCAGGGCCTTGCCCGCATGAGCTGTGTCCTCCCGGGGTGACGGGACACCAGGCGGAGGGGGTGTCTCAGGACTGGGACCACTGGAGGTTGCAAAAAGGAAAAGGGGTTTTGGCAGCCAGGGTATGGCAGACGTGGGACCCTGTGCTGGGGCCTGTCCCAAAGCTGGGAGGTCATCAGCTCTTGCCCCCAGAGGATGTACAGCCTCGTCGTTCCTATTAAAATGCTCTGGGCAGAGAGGAAGCTCATTTATTTCTGGTCTCGCTCTGCCAAACCCCCCCCGGGGGGGGAAGTTGTGGCATGGAAAAGCCCATGACCGGGCGTGAGCCAGAGGTGCTGGAGCAGGTGCCATCTGTCCCGTGTGCCTGGCCCCCGCCGGAGGGGCTCCTTGGTCGGTCCCGAGCTGTGGGGGGCTCGGGTGAAGCGCACAAAGCTCTCCCGGGCGGTTGTTCCTGCGAAATTCTCAGCCTGGAGAACGGACGCAGCGCCGGCTCTGGCTGCTCCCCAAGCCCCGTGTCCCGCGGGGTGGCGGGGCCTTGCTGCCCGGCCGCGGCCATGGCTGACAGCCGGAGGGTGTGCCTGGGCCCGGCGTGCGACGAGGCCTTGCAGCAGCCCTAAGCCTCCCGGGCTGCCGCCGCCGCTGTCACGCCCGCGTCAGGCCCCAGCGCGGCAGAGCCCGACCCCGGAGGCGGCCCCGGGACAGGCCGGGGCGGGCTCTGGGCCCTTCTCCTCGGAAGCGCTGTGGCGGGGGCCCTGCAGGCCGGACTACAACTCCCATGGTGCCGCGGGGCGGGGCGGCCCCCGCCGGCCGCCGTAGCGCTCACGTGGGGGCGGTGGCCTGGTGGTCACATGACCAGCCGGTGAGGCAGGCGCCGGCGGAGGTGCGCGCTGCCGCCGCCCCGCATGGCCAACGTCGCCAAGAAAGTGTCCTGGTCCGGCCGCGACCGCGACGACGCGACGAGGAGGGCGGGGGGGGGGGGGGGGGGCGCCCGGCAGGTGGGTACGGGCCGGGGGGCCCGAGGGTCCTGCACCGTCCCGGGCCTCCCTGCGCCGGGACGCCGCCGAAGGGGGGCTGGGGCCGGGGGTTGGGGTCGTGTCCGCGTCTCCCTACCCTGTAGCCTTTAACCGTGTTCGTCGCCCCGGGACCGGGCGGGGGTGGCCGGCAGGGAGCTGCGGGGTGCCGGGCCTCTGCTCCGTCAGCAGCTCCCGGGGGAGTTCGGGCCCCTTCCGGGCACGCCCTAGTGCAGGGGCTCCGGGGAAAGCAGGGCCCGGCTTGGGGAGAGGGAGCCATGGCCGGGGCATGGGACCCTCGAGTCACACGTGGGGGAAAATCTGAGCGTGGGGGCTGACTCACCGCCTGGTGCTCGCCGTACGGCAGGGCAGTCCTGCCATGGCCGGTTCCCATCACGAGGTGCTGGCGCACAGCGATGCCAGTGCCCAGCCAGGACCCCCGCAGCGCCTCCGTTGGGACCCCACGGCGGCTCTGCTGGGACCCACTCCTGCCTGCCCCTCAGCCGTGGGCACAGCCGGGTGGCTGAGATGGCCCCTGCCAGCAGGAGCTCACACTGACCAAGGGCCTGCTCCCACCTGCTGGGGCTGTCCTCTTCGTTTCTACTAAAAATACCATTCCGTGAGAGAGCCTGTTGCCTGGCGCGCTGCTGATGCCCAGACCAACATGTTGGGTTCAAACACGAGTGTCTTAACTCTGGTGTGGTGGTGGACATGGTGCAGTACGTATGGAACTATGTCGGCAAAAAAAAAACAAGTCCAGGGTGGGACGTATCGTAAATGCAGGGAGGCCGATTACTTCTTGCAAATTAATTTTGGGTAATTAACTGAAGAGAAACTTCTCTCTGGTGTACCCGGAGGCTGTTACTTGGGCAGTCTGCCTCGCAGTCTCTCCTCCACATGAAGCACACCATGGCTCAAGCCGAGGCACTCGGTGCCTGTTACAGAGTGAAGCTGCGGCTGGGTGGGTTGTGCTGGGCGAGGGCCGTGGTCTGGGCGGGATGTCAGGCCGGTCCACGGGGTGCTTCTGTGCCAGCACCAGATGGGAGAGGAGCTGCCTCCGGGTGACATCCTCAAATTTCCTATGGAGAGTTTGTTGGGAGACCTGAGCTTAGAGGAGGAGTGGTGCCAGCCGTTGGCAGCTTTTAGCAGGGATGTCTTGCTGAGCATGAGTCTGTGCTGCCCTGCTCCTGGGCAAGTCAGAACAGCAGGCTAATTAGAGGGAAACGCAGGGTTCATTAGGCTGGAAGTCCCTAGCGTGGCACTGCGGGAGCGGGGCATGGCGGCTGGAAGGAGTCACCTGCGCTGTTGCAGCTGTTCTGGTGTGAAAATAAAAATAATCTTCTCAGCTGGCGCAATAGGACCCTGTGTATTTACAGCACGGGTTGTCTTTAAAGACCTTGTGGTGAATTCTGCAGGTCTGAAGGGCGTTAAAATTGGGATTAACCAGATCTTGTGACTCTGGGTCAGTTAAGAAGAAATGCCTGAGCTCCCCTACAGCAGGGCTCGTCAGCAGTGGAGGCCCAGCCCTGCCGATCTGATTTATTGTCACCGTGCCCCTTCACAGTGTGGACGGCTCGGGCCCCAGCTGGTGACAAGGCTCTGGGCGGTGTTTTCCTTAGCAAAGGGGGAGAGCGAGTACCTTGCCTGAGCTCCGAACCCACAGCTGCCTGGACACTGCATGCCCCTGGCAGTGGCACCAACCTGGCACCAGCGGCTGGGTTGTCACCATGGGGCTGGGGTTGCCTTTTGGTGTAGGGCAGCTGCTTCTCTCCCCTTGGACGGTCCTTTGACCTAGATGCCATATAGTCATATAGATTGAAGCGGGAAGGCAGGACAGCTTTGGCAGACGGGAGCTGCTTAGCTCACGGGAGACTTAAATTTGGGTTGTGGTAATACAATAAAAATGTCTCCAGTGGAGTTTCTTCCCCTTCTCACGTGCTTGTTTAATGGAAATGAAAGTGATCTTAAAGTGACAAAAGGAAATACGGGTCTATAGTTCCCTGGCTGACTGCTGCGAGAGGCTGAGATCGAGCACTTGTGGGTGGGAGGTGAGGTGGGGCTGGATAAATGCCTGTGACCGTAGAGGGGATGCTACAGGGCTGTGCCCGAGATCTCCTCTGGTTTGGGGGCCAGCTGAGTGTTGCTCTGGAGCTGACTGAGCCTTCATCCTGTCCCCAGGACTTTCTAGTGCCTCGAGCATATCAAGAAGCAAGAGGCTGCCTGTATGTGTGAGCACCATGCCTGCTGTGGGCTGCCCCTTTCCCGCGTTCTCGAGCTGTACGTGTCACTTCTCAGGCTGAAAAGCGGGTGGACAATTTTAGTAAGAGCAGCCAATTTCCATCATTAAGCATTTTTTTGAAAAAGTACACTTCTTCGCTACCTGCCGAAGATGTGCTCTGTGTTTGTGCTAAAATGCCTTGACTTTGGGATTGGTATAATGTTCCTGCTCCAGAGGGTGCCTGGAACAGGGGGTGTGGACAGAGGGTCAAAAAAATGTGGACCAGGCTGCTGCTGCCGCTGGGAGCCTCATCCTTCTTAAGCCCTGTGTGTTTATTCTACCTCTCTAGATGTTATTGGTCTTGTTTCCTTTAACTTCAAGTAACAGGGTGCAAAACGCAGCCTTTGTGGCTGGGTGGCGATGCTGGAGGGCTGCCGTGCTTGCTGTAATCGGAAAATCTTGGTGGGGGGGAGGGAGAAAAAGAGAAGTCTGCTGAGTGAGCCCTCATTCCTGGTGGATGGGCTGCATGTTGCACATCCCCTGGGTACAGGCAGAGAGGCTGTCCATTCCTGCCGGGAGCCTGGAGCTGGCCTCCCCAAAAAGCCACTGCACTTGGGTGGTGGCAGGAGCTTCCCCAAGCAGAGGGGTTTTAGCAAATCCGGTCCCTTCTGCTGGGTCCTCACACCATTGGGGGACTGCAGCCATGCTTTAACCTTGTGCTGCTTCTCTGCGGAGGGGACACATGGGACAAAGTGCCTGGAGAAACGCAGGTGGGCCAGGACAGTAAAGGCATCTCCCGCCTTGTGCTGGGCAAGGAGCAGCTCTGCCTGGAGCTGTTCTTCCCACCCAAGGAGGTACCGGGGGCTCCTCAGCAGAGTGTGCTGGGGCCAAGAGGGCCCTGGGTGCTGGAAATCCTCTTCCTTCCCTCCTGCTGCTTCTGCAGTGCTGCTGTGGGCTCCTGATGCGGTCTGTGCTGCCCTTTATCTCATTGATAACAGAAAGCCACGTGCTTCCAGTTCGTTAGTGAGCAGCAGGAGGGTGATAAGGGGCGGTGTATGGGGGGGTGTCTTCACGCCAGGTGGTGGTGAGTGATGTCCTGCAGGAGCAGCCCAGCTCATCCCCGTGGATATCAGCTGTGGAGCAGGGTCAAGCTCCCTATTTACGGTTCTTCAGAGCAGCGTTTGGGAGGCATGGCCAGTCTGCTGTGCACGCAGCCCAGACTCGTTCTGTGGTATTTTAGCCTTGACTGAAGTTGCTCTGCTATTCACAAGCAGGGATTGCTCTTTGCTCTGCTTGGAGATAAAACACTGCTATGGCATCACGTACAGCAGTGTGGCTTCTTGTTGCCTTTCCCAAACCAGGACGCTGACAGCAGTGCCGCTGTCTCCCACTGCGACCCGTGATGCTCCAGGGTGGTGCTGGGATCTGTGTTCAGCTGCTGCTGCCTGACCTTGGGGAAGGTGGTGGCTGAGACCTTCTGCCAGATTTTTTTTATTTCCTTGTTGAGATTGATCCTGACTTTGTTCTTGCCTGTCTCGGGCAGTGCTGGAGCGGGTGGCATCATGATGAAGGGACCTCCAGGGGCATCCAGCCCAGCCCCTGCTTAAAGCAGCAGATATGTTAGACCAGGGCCTGCCCCCAGGTTCGGTGTGCCACCACCCTCAGAGTGAACATGTGTCTCTGATGTCTAAGCAGAAGTTCTCTTGCTGCAGCTTGTCTGCTGCGTCTTGTCTTATCAATGCAAAGCTTTGAGGAAAGTCTGGCTCCATCTTCTCTGCAACCACTCGTTAGGTGACCACAAGATCATTTCCCTGAGAAGCCCCAGCTTCTCCTTGTATGTCTTACCACATCCTCCAGCCCCTGGCTGTCTTGCTGGACTCACTTGTGTGTGTCTGTGCCTTTCTGGTTCTGGGGAGCCCAAACTGGGTGCTGAGTCCCTGCTGTGCTCTGGCAGATGCCAAGCGGAGGAGTGGGATTCCTCCCCCGGACCTCCTGGCTGTCGTCTTGCACCACCCAGGAGTTGGTGGTTCACTGCCTGTGCTGCTGATTCCTCTTCAACTCGTCCACCACCTTGCCACAAGGCTTTTTCAGCAAAGCTGCTTTCTAACCACCGGGGCACATCCATCCCAGGTGCAGGGCTTTGTATTTGCCCCTGTTGAACTTCAGGGGCTTTCTTGCAGCCTGGTGAGTTCCCTCTGAGGAGCAGCCCTGCCCGCCAGCGTACCAACTGCCTTGCTAATGGAGGTGTTAAGCAGCATCGGTCCAGATCAAGGCTCCAGACAGCTCTTTGCAGAGCTCAAAATGGGTAAGGAGTTAGCTTTACTGCCCAAACGGGGCGAGTGCTGAAGGCTGGGTGCCACCGCTGCTCGCACGCCGCTGTCGGACGCAGGCTCAGCTGGGACAGGAGAGCTGTTAAGCCCTCTGCGTCCTTTGGGTTTTGGCAACAGTGCTTGTTGTTACGTGGAGATAATCGTACTGCAGTCACACCAAAATCATATGCACCCAGGATCAGCAGCTGTCTTGGCCCGAGTTTGAAAAGCATCCAAAGGAGGGTAGTGCCATCCATGTGCTGCGTGAATCTCTGAGCCGTGCACAAATAACCTTCTGTCTTGGCTCCCAGCTGCCTGAATCCCTCCCCGTCCCTCTTTATAAAAGTCAGGTGCTGATGGAAGTAGCTTTTTCCTGTCCTCCTGGCATGTGATCCCTGTGCTGGGTGAGACTGGAGCCAGCCCTCTGCTTGCAGGGTGACTCACCCACCTGGATGCCGGGGGAATGCCAGGACTTGGGGGAAGGGGGGGGCATGTTAAAAACACTGCTTGTCTAACAAAGTTCAGCTTCAGGTCCAACTGTAGCTCCTTTCCCTCCATCTGTGCTTGGGTCTTGCTGCTGCCTAATCCAGTGGGAATGGAGCTGCCTTGCCGTGGCTGCTTGCTCTGTAGAGAAAGGGTGTAGGGGGATTTGTCACCGGTTTGGCCCCACTTGGTACTTCTGCAGACCCTGATGACTAGGAGAAGGAGGATTTCCCTGGTCCCGTCTTGGGTCTGAGCCCAGGTGTGAGCGGGGGACATGGTGACGGTTTCCATCTCCTTGCCTTGATCTTACCCTGGACATGTGGCGTCTAATGGGAACCTTTAAAATTTTGTGTTTCCTGAAGCTGGGTGGAGGGGAGTTTCTTTGCAAGGTCTCAGCTTTGTCCCTCCCAGGGTTTCAGGGTGAGGACCCTGTTCTTCCCCCTTCTCCAGGATAGCAGGGGCCCAGCTGGGACCTCCACCTGCCCCTGGAGCAGCTGGGCACCAGCAGGCACTGACATGGGCAGTTCCTGCCTCCAGCTTGTGACTCCGCATAAGTTCCCAAAGTTCTTATCTGCCTCCCCCCGGGGAGGTGACAGCTTTGGGTGTGCCTGGCCCGTGGTGGTCTGCTCTGACTGCCGGGAAAGTCTGCCCAGGTCCTTTCCATGGGGATTGTGAAGCTGTCACGGGCCAGAACCAGGCTGCTCTTGGTAAAAGCATGTCCAAAAGCTGCTCCCTGGAGCACCCTGTGCTCAGCCCTTCCTGTGGGCAGATCCACAACCCCGCAGCTCCCTTGCCGGGGATGCCCCTGCCTGCCATGGCTCAGGCTTTTGGGGGTGGAAGGGCACCAAAAAGGGGTTGGGAAGCTGGAGCAAAACCCGCCTGCAGGTCAGGGAGTGAATTGAGAATGTGGAGCAGACGGAGAAATGGGAAAATAGGTCAGACTGCAAACACAAAGGGATATTCTTTGTCTGCGGTGATGCGCATGGCTCCCAGCTGCTCTGGCCTGCACGTTCCAGACGGGATCGGTGGGGATTAAAGCAGCAGGGGCTCGATCTGGGATCTACCAGCTTGCTGGCAAAGAGGGACCGATGTGCCAGGGCCCCGCTGTTGCTCACCATCCCTCTTTTTTTCTCTAGTCCTTAGCCTGGCAGCTGGGGAGGGGTGAGGCTCCAGAGGGGAAGATCTTAATGTTGAGAAATGGGTGTTTGGGCTGTGCTTAGTGGCAGTGCTGCTTGCACCCTTGTGCATCCCTGTGTTTCACAACGGCAGCTTGCCTGCTTCTGCTGGGTCCCCTTGCAGCACTGCCCAGCCAGCCGAGAGACAAGAGGTGCCCCAAATAGCCCAAAACCTCCTGTCTTACGCAATTGCGCTGCCAGTAACAAGCCCAAGTGGTCACCAGCGAAAGGAGAACCCGCCTCCCCAGAGGGAGATACAAATGCTTCTTCCCGGCATCGTGCTGGGGCTGGCTTGGAGAGGCACCGGCGTCCTCAGGGCTGTGCAGGAGCAACGTGCCCCGCTTCCTCTTGTCTGCGCTGGCTGGCAGCCGGCCCGGGCGTCGCTTCAGTCCTGGGTGCTCAGAGGGAGATGAACGTGCTGATGTGCTTGTCTCCCTGGCTGGGAACCGCTCCCGTGGAGCAGATGGCAGAGCCAAACGTGCCCTCGGCCATCTCTTGTTGCTGGCCGGCCGTGCGAGCTGAGGGACGGCCCCAGCAGGTCTTAGTGTACTTGTGACCATGGAGGTGGCACCTCCTGTTCGGGGGTCTGTCCCTCCCCAGCTCCAGGGGAGTGTGGAACGTGCTGCTCGGCATGGGGTTGCTGGCTGTACGGTTGCTGTGCCGGGGTGCCGGCTGTTGGTGACTCTCACCAGCTCTTGGGGCTGCTGGCTGCCAGTCCCAAATGAGCTGCTGCTGGTGGGCACCTTCCCTGGGGCGAGCCGGCTCTGCCAGCTAACAGCTTGCAGTAGCTTGCCCAAGCCCCAGCAGGCTGCTGCTGCCTTGTGCTCCCTCCAGGGTTGTGGGTCCCACCTCCTCCGTGTGTCCTCTGAGAGCAGTCCCGTGGGGATGCCGCAATGCGGGGGGGCTCTGGCGGTGGGCAGGCAGGCAGAGCTCAGTGAGGGGCACAGAGTGCAAGCACCCACATGCCTGCTTCTTCCTTTTGCCAAGGCTTGCAGTGCATTTGGGGATTGACCCCGTTTTCCCTTCTCTTCTCAGTTCACTCCTTCCTCCTTCCTGCGCATCGGACAGCTGAGCAATGTGGACCTCAACGAGGACATCCGTGAGCTGGTGAGCGGCATGGAAAGGGGCTCGCCGTCCCTTCTTCTACTAACAGCACTAATGGCTGCTTTTGTTCTGCCCCTCACATCCCACTGATCCCATGAGGGCTCCAGCCCTTCCTCCTGGGCTGGGCAACCTTCGTGGTGTGGGCAGCGGCTGCCCCCCTGCCTTGACCATTGCTGCTTCCTCATAGCCGCAGCGCTGGCCCAAGGACATCGTGGTCCCCTGCACCTCTCTGAGCACCAGTACCAGCCCGCCGGCATAGGAGCCTTCCTCCCGCGGGAGCAAACGTAGAATGTAGTGATGTGGGAAGGGATTTCTTTCTTGTCGTGAGAGCTCCAAGCTGCTTCTCTTGCCTGCTGCCCAGCTCTGCACGAAAGGCAAGGGAGGGGATGTACAGTGGGACAGCAGCTGGGGGAAGATGTCTCAGCCCTGGGGACAGGGTTAGCAGCAGATGGGGCGTCTTGTGAAAACTCTCAAGTTTCAAGTTATTCCCCCTCCGTGTACACCTGAGAAGCTTTTCTTCCCCAGGTGCTCCTACCTCAGCTCTGGAGCTGTAGGAAGAGCAAATGGCAAGAAGGCTTTTGCTAAATATTTCTTTGGAATTCTTAAATGGGAAGAAATATATCTCAATCCAGCGCCTTGGAGGAAAGGCTGGGCTGGCTTTGGCCATAGCTTTAACGCAGGGAAGGGTGCAGGGTGCCACTGCCTCCGGCATCCTCGGTAAATGCCCTAATTCGGAGCTGGGAACAGCATTTGGGAAACAGAATTTGGTTTCTGCCCAAAATCACAGGCCTGCTTGAAATAGCTCCTTGCTTTCAGCTGAAGGAATTTCCTGCTGAGGTGAAAGGTTGCCCTCCACCGGAGCACGGAGCCGTTTGGCGGCAGCGCCGGATCAACATGGCCATGTGGTACCCAGCTGGGCAAACCCTCCATCTACCCGTGGGGAAATCTCCTTCCCAAGGGTGGAGAAGCGGTGGGCAAGGGTGCATGCCTGACAGCCTGTTCCAGCTGCCTTAAATCCTATACATCCACCAACTGGTGGAAAATCATCCTGGATCCTGGCCTGCTGGGCAGCTTGCTCTAGGGCTTGGGTCTCTGCAGCCCTCCCCGCGTGAAAACCAGCATTAAACCAGCGGTTATGTGACAGAGAGGGGGGCTGGACTTGGACCTGGCCCTCCTAACCTGTGCATCGTGTCCTGCAGGAGACGGAGCTCCCTCGGCAATATCCCAATGAGATCCCTCACAATGAGAAGCTCCTGTCACTCAAGTATGAGGTAAGTGCCCATCTCCGTCCCTCGGTTGTGGTCTCTGGGATGCAGCGAGTGAGGTTACATGAGGCAAGGGCTTGAGGCCGCCCAGCTAGAGGGGTTTCAGCAGGAAAGGAGCAGGATCGAGGGAGGAAAAAGATGCAGGGGTGCGGAGGGGCAGGGGTGAGGGTCTGAGGCCAGCCCTCCCCAGCACCGGTGTCTCTTCCCCCGTGCTAGACGGTAACAGCATGTCCCTTTCCTGAACTAGAGCCTGGACTATGACAACAGTGAAAACCAGCTGTTCCTGGAGGAGGAGAGGAGGATAAACCACACCGTGAGTGTTGCTGCGAACCGGTTGCCCGCTGTCCCTGCAGCTGGGATGGCCCAGGGAAGCCGTTCCCCCTTGCCTGGCTGCTGGGAGGCTTCTCTGCCCCAGGACAGGTTGTGCTCAAAGCTGTGCTTGAGCCATGGTGGGTTTATGGGCACCAACCAGCTTGTGATGAGCCATAAAACCTGAGGAGCAAGAACCCAGCATGGGACAGTTCGAACAGGAGCTAGCCTGGGTGCGTACGGTGGCATTGCCAGGCAGCATGGGGCAGATCCCTGAGCAGGGGGACTTCTGGAGCCATGTGAAGGATCTGTCCTGCGGCCTTTGGGAGTCTGTGCCACAGCAAGAAGCCCAACAGGAGGGGCCTGACACAGGCAGGAAAGTTGGAAAAGCACCTTTGCTTTTAGGGATCCCACAGAGGGGCAAGGGCACTGGCTTAAAATAAGTAAATTGTGGCCAGGCTTTGCAATCTGGGTCAGGCAGCATTGCTTTTCCCTGGGCAGTTCTCCTTGCCAGGCTTAAAGCTGTTTTGGGGAAGGTGGCCAGGTGGGTTGGAGTCCCCCCGATGCTAGTGGGGGCCAGGCTGGGTGGCAGCAGCATCTGATGGCTGTCTGTCCCTCAGGCTTTCCGGACGGTGGAGATCAAGCGCTGGGTCATCTGTGCCATGATTGGCATCCTCACCGGCCTCGTTGCCTGCTTCATCGACATCGTGGTGGAGAACCTGGCTGGGCTGAAGTACCGGGTGGTGAAGGGCAGTATCCTTCCATGGAGCCATGGCTGCTGGCCAGCTGGGAGCTGCAGGATGTCGGCTCCTGGTAGCCACGAGAGGGGTGCTGGGGGAGATGGCAGCCTTTCCTCGCCTGGGTTTGGTGGCACAGAGGTTGCTGCTAAGGGTGCTGCTGAGTGCCCAGCCGCCCTGCGGGGCCGAGCTGTGGTTATGCACTGCTGTAATGGAGGAGGCTCCTCGCAGCAGCCCTGGCTGCCCTAAGTGCACAGGATCTGCTGCACTGCTGCAGCCCAAGAAGCGTTTTAGCGACGTGTTATCGCTGTAGGAGGGATGGTACCCAACCGATATGCGCCTTTCCTTGAGTTGCTTCCCCAGACATCGACAAGTTCACGGAGAAAGGGGGCCTGTCTTTCTCCCTGTTACTCTGGGCCACCCTGAATGCCAGCGTGGTGATGGTGGGCTCCGTGATTGTTGCTTTCATAGAGGTAAGAGTTTGGAACTGTTCTGGGTTAGGGGATCCCTGTGCCTCCTGCCCTTGACATGGGGGAAGCAGGATCGTGTCTTCAGAAAACACGCAAATTTGTGTAATAGCAAATGTATTTCTGCCAAATTAGCTCTTGGTAGCCCCAGTTCCTCGGCGTTGGCTCCAGCTGTGCCGTTGAGTGTCTCTGGGGTTGTCAGACTGTCGGACGTGCTGCCCTTCACTGGCAGCCTGGGGCAGAGGGTGTGCTCCAGTCTTGGGCACAGTTCTTGCAAGCTTTGGTCCTGGCTCGGTCTCTCCACATCGGGCGTACATGAGTGCTGGCAGAAAGCAGAATGGTTGGGTGCCTCGGGGACGTGCTCTGGAGGATGAGCCAGAGACTGGGGCTGGTTATGGCTGGGAGAGGGGGTGATGGCTTCCTATAGGCCACTCTGAGTCAGCAGTGTCTTCCTTGTGGCTTTGCCCTTGCTCTCCCTGGCCACCAGGTGTGAGCCTTCTGCAGCACTGGGCCTCTTGCCATGGCACGGTGGTGGGAACACCCTAATGTCCCCCGAGAACCCAGCCAACTCCTTCTCTCTAGCACGTTTGCCTGCAGGGGCAGTGGGTACCTCCCCCAAGACCACCTCCAGAGCCTGTAGATAGGCTTTGGCCTCGTCTCTGAGCCTCCCCGAGGGTGTGCTTGTTGTGCCTTGTGCTGAGAGGCAGGGGGAAGGTGGCCAGTGTGTCCCTGTCCTGTACCTGGCAGCCACTCATGCTCTCCCTGCTCTCCACAGCCCGTCGCAGCCGGCAGCGGCATTCCCCAGATCAAATGCTATCTCAATGGTGTGAAGATCCCACACGTCGTCCGGCTCAAGGTAGGAAGCGTGAGGTGGTGGGATGCATGCCCTCTGCCTGCAATGGGGTCCCCTCCGCCGGGCTGGCCCAGGCACATCATGTCCTCATGGGGTGGTCCCTGTCTGCATCGCGGCAGAGGAAGAGCTGGCACAAGCTGCCCTGCTTCGCTGCCTGGCTCCATAGCTGTTTCCCCCCCAGCGTCAGGCAGTTAAACCTCCTACCCTGGGATCAGCAGCTGGCGCTGAGAAGAGCAGCTTTGGGTAATTTTTTTGCTCTGGCCAAGAAGAAAGTTGGCAACTCCATTGCCGTAGCTGGGGAGGCTGAGAATCAAGTGGTCCTGTGGCTGGCTGGGTGCGTGTCCCCTGTGGCTGCTGCGGTTGTGTTCCTTGTGCCACCCACGTGATGTGCTGTGCCTGTCATCTCTGTTTTGCAGACCCTGGTGATCAAAGTCTGCGGGGTCATCCTCTCGGTGGTCGGCGGCCTGGCCGTTGGGAAGGTGATGTGCACAAAGCGGTCTCTGGCACGCTGCTGGCGTGGTGTTACCCGCTGCTGGCACGCATACCGCAGCCTGTCACTGGCCCTGCGCTGGGGACTGGACGCTGGGGACCCTGCGGTGACTTCACAGCTTTATTCCTTGGCCTGCTAGCCAAGGTGACTGCGGTGTAGCCAGGCTTGGGGAGCCTCTGGGGCTTGTGGTGCCAGCCCCAGGGCAAGCGGTGCGGCTGAGCCAGCCTGCCTGTGGCTCGGCTGAGGGCAGGAGAGTGGCAGCCTACGTCCATTGGTGGTTGTCTCTGCAAATGTTAGATGGGGGCGACCTGAGTGCCCTGTTGGGACCTTTCTAGCTTGCTGGGATCAAAGGCAGGCAAGGGATGACCCTGTCCCCTTGGCTGGAGGGAGTGCTGGTGGGAACAGGAGGTGGCCACAGGAGCCACTTGCTAGACTGAGGATTTAAGGGGGAAAAATGGCTAGGTCTGTATTTCCCAGAGGGAAATCCTCCCAGCCAGCTTCTTCAGGGCTGCAACCTGGTGAGCAGCATTCAGCTGCCCCTGACTGTCCCTGGAGTTCTTCCTTCCCTGATCTGACTCTGCTCTCCTGCCTGTAGGAGGGACCCATGATTCACTCTGGAGCAGTGATCGCTGCCGGGATCTCCCAGGGAAGATCCACATCTTTAAAGCGAGACTTCAAGGTTGGTGTTGAGGGCCAAGGGGCAGTGGTGCAGGTGCCCCTCCTATGCCCAAACCGGGCTGTTCCTCGGGGTCATGCTGGTGGGTTGAGGTCATATGTGGCATACCCTGTGTCTCCCCTAAACTCACGCCTGTGGCCAGCCCTAAACCTGCCTTCGCTTTGGTGTTTCAGATCTTCGAGTACTTCCGCAGAGACACGGAAAAGAGGGACTTTGTCTCGGCTGGAGCGGCTGCTGGCGTCTCGGCTGCGTTTGGTGCCCCTGTGGGTACGTGTCTGGGCTCTCTGATGCTGAGCGGTGCCTGCACATGGATCTCATCAGGAGGTTGCTCCTATTTGCTTGGAGGCGGCTGCCAGGATCTGCCTGGTGCCCAGCCACACTCCAAGCTGTCCTGCCGTGCCACATGGGTCTTGAGAAGAGAGGGTGGGGGGGTTCATCTGTCTCAGATCCCAAATGTTGCCTCCTTGGGATGGAGGAGGGCAGTGTAGAGTGATCTTCACTGTGATCAGGACATCACTGATGGCTTGGTGGGCTTGCTGGTCCCTTTGCTGGAGCCTGTGAGGTCTGGGGCAGTGTGGGGCATGTGGGCTGCAATGAATTTGGGTGCCTCGGCTGGTGCCGTGAGCCAAGGATCTGTGGCACATGCCCCTTGTGAAGGTGTTTGTGTCTTGCATTTGCAGGGGGTGTCCTCTTCAGCTTGGAGGAAGGGGCTTCGTTCTGGAACCAGTTCCTGACGTGGAGAATCGTAAGTGCTGGAAAGCAGGAGCAAGAAATCGAGGGCTGCCGGCTCCAGTGTGAGGCATTGCCTTTTCCCGATGCCCCGCAGCCCCAGGCCTCCAGCCATCCCTGCCCCAACTGGGCAGCTGTGTGTAACGCATCCCAGGGAATGGCACCCCAGCCCCCTTCTGTACCCTGGTCCTTGGGGGCTGAATTTGGACCTGGCTGAGCTCCATCTTGCTGCCAGCTCCTTTCCAAGGGAGCTGCTTTGGGCTGTGCCCTGCAATGGGCAACAGAGAGGCAAAAGGAGGGAGCCCCTGGTCGGTCCAAGCTGCCCAGGGTGCTGCTGCAGGCAAAATGGCCTCTTGTCCCCACCACACTGTGGGTGCCCCCCCCAGGGCCTCAGGGGGATGTTTTGGGGTAGTGTGGGGGGCATGTGGTGAGGGAGCGGGGCTGGAGGCATCTGGAAGTGACTCTGGGCTGCATCTCCTTCCAGTTCTTTGCCTCCATGATCTCTACATTCACGCTGAACTCTGTCCTGAGTGTTTACCATGGTAACGCTTGGGATCTCTCCAGCCCTGGGCTCATCAACTTTGGCAGGTTTGATAACAGGTATGGTGCAGATATTCCCCGTGTAGGGCTCTGTTGGGGGGGGGGGGGGGGGGTTAGAAGCAGCTTAGGACCACCAGTCTGTCTTAAAACATCACTCAGGGGCTGAGGAAAGCTCTGCTCTAGCAGGCTGCAGGGTCTGGCCAGATCCTAGCTCCACCAGCCCCAGCAGAAGGCTTTTCTGCAGCCACTGCTGGGTCTGGGGGCTGCAGGGTGTCCAGGGGAGACTTTGGGGCAGCTCTGGGAACTGCTCGCTGGTGCAGGCTTGTGTGGTCCCAGCAGACAGTGACTGGCTGCAGGGCTCAGATGGGCAGGAGATCTGAAACCCATTTCTTTCTTGCTTACAGAAAATGGGATACACGATCCAGGAAATTCCTATCTTCATCTTTATGGGAGTGGTTGGTAAGAGAGTGCTGCTCTTTCCATTTGATCGGTCTGAATAATTTCCTCTGTTCTCTGGCTGGGTCTGAAAAGCTTTGGGATCCAGTTTCCTGGGGAGAATGGGAAATCCATTAAACTCTGGAGCAGAGGCTGCTTGTGGGGCTTACACAGGGGTGAGAGCTGGATCCTGGCTCTGCCCTTACCCTTGTAGCAAAGGTGAGACCCTTTATTCCACGTACTCCAAAGGCATCGAGTGGGGTCAGTGCATTGCAGTCGTGGGCGACCCCTTGCTTTCAAACAAGCTGCCCTTGTTCCCACAGAGCTGGGCTATCCCTCGCCTGCCTCATGCCAGCGCGGTGATGCTGGCCCCCAGCCACCCCACTGCTGGTGCTGGGCTCCTCTTGGTGTCAGGTCCTGGCTGTCTCTGCAGGGACAGCGTCCATGTGTCCCGGGGCTGCTGGTCACACTTGTTGATTCTTCTTAAGCTTTACAGGTTCCTTGTGTCCTGGGCAGCTGTAGGAGAGCCTGGGACCTGCGTGCTGAGCTTTTTATCTTTTGCATTCGCAGGTGGGATCCTCGGAGCCCTGTTCAATGCCCTCAATTACTGGTTAACGATGTTCCGGATTAGGTAAGAGCTCATGGGTAACTAAGGTGACTGACATGGGTTGGCTGGTGCCTTCTTGCAGTGGCATTCCCAGCCAGAGCAAGGCTGTAATCTCATACTTAACATGAGCCACAGCAGCCCCTGGAAGGTGGGAGGCAAAGACACCACGTGCCTCTCGCTGCCTGCGGTTGAGGCTGTGACCCACGGCATCCCACCGTTGTTCTGACCCTGCTAAGTATTTCCCTTCAGTGACTTGAGGGCCCAAAGAAGGGCAAACATTGTGCAGACCTGACTGTTCTGTGCTTCTGACAGTAACGAGAGACCAGAGAGAGCTGCTAAAACCATCAGAGCCCAGTCTGGCACAGGCAATGCTTGTCACCAGCTTTTCAACATCAGGACCGGCCTCATGGCCTCAGGGAGGGATGACCTGTGGCAATGGAGCAGTGAGGGACCTGCAGCAGCTTCGAGGGCATCGCTCCTCTTGGGCCTTCAGGGGCTGCAGCTTTCTGGGCTTGGCTCTGCATTGTCCCCCCAAGCCAGATTGTGCCAACCTTTCCATGGGAGCTGTGCCCAGCTCCGTGCAGGGGGAGGCTGGCAGGTCTGCTGGAGCTGGCTGGGCAAAGCTGCTCTTGCCACTGGCCTTCCACCCCAGGTCCCCACAACAGCTTTTCCAGGGGACAGAAGAGTGCAGGACAGCCTGGCAGGGTCTGGGAAGGGAGCAGAGGCAGCCAGCCTGTCTGTATGCCTGGTGTGGCGTGCCAAGCCAGGCTGCAGGTGATCCTTGATCCTGCCTGCATCCCTGGGTGCCACCCTCATTTCTCTGCTCCCTTCACAGGTACATCCACCGGCCCTGCCTCCAGGTGGTCGAGGCCATGCTGGTGGCAGCGGTGACAGCAACCGTGGGGTTTGTCATGATTTACTGCTCAAGAGACTGCCAGCCCATCCAGGGGAGCACGGTGGCGTATCCCCTGCAGGTAGGAAATGGTGGAGAACTGAGGGCTGAACAGGGAGATGAGACCCTGCTGGGTTTCTTGGCACTCGACCTCACAGTCAATGCCCTCTGCCACGGGCAGAGCTGAAGACCCAAGCGTGGTGTCGATGTGCTTGTTGCACAGAGCTGCCTCCTCGCCGGCACGCGTTCCCCTGAGCCTGGCAGCCTTCCCCTGCTGCAGGGCAGCCCGGATCCAGCACTTCTAACTCTCTCTTTTCTTCCCCTTCAGCTTTTCTGCGCTGATGGAGAGTACAACTCCATGGCCACTGCTTTCTTCAACACACCTGAGAAGAGTGTTGTCAACCTCTTCCATGACCCTCCAGGTCTGTGCAGTCGGCGAGTGGGTCCCTGAACATGAGCAGAGCAGGGCTGGGCTTGCGCAAGGTGGCTGACCTGTTCCCTGGCTGTTTGTGGGACGAGGCAGGGGATGATCTGCATGCCCCATGAGGTCACGATGGGGTCCAGCAAAGCCCTGTGCCTGCTCCTTTCCTGCGGTGGGGAAGGGGGGGATGGATGCTGCACCTGGTGGCACCTATGAGCTCAGGCAAAGGGACTGTGGTCTCAGGAGCCAGTGGATGAGGACCTGGTTTTGTTCATGCATGTTTGCAAGCTGTCGCTTCTGAGTTGCGTGGGAGCACGTCTGACCCTCGCTGGCTGTCTGAAGTTCGTCCTGGAAATGTCCCTGGCTGCTTTCTTAATTAGCAGGGCCTTTTGCCCCAGAATGACTTCACTTTCTGGGCAGGTTGCGGAGGTGGATCTTGGGGTTTGGATTTGCTTGAGAAATGCAATTTGGTTCCCAGGTTCCAGCTCCTATTTCCCTTGGACCTAGTGTAATGACAGTGCCCTCTGCCTGCTCATCTGAGTTTCGTGCCCAGCTGTATATGGGCAGGGAGCAGACAGCTCTGAATTTTTAGACCCTCAGCCCAGAGAGTGCAGCTTGGCCCCCTGAAGCCAAGCGATGACCATCCCATGTCTTGGGGTTGCTCCCTGCAGTGCTGGGTCCTCCCTGGCCCAGGGCTTCGGTCCATTGACCTCTCTGTGAAGGAGAGGTTGCAGAGTACTCATTTAAACCAGACTGAGCTGCTCAGCAATCCTAAAATAGCAGTAAGCTGAGTCCTGGGGACAGCAGGGTCTCGCTGTGATGGCACAGCCTGCGCCGTGGGGCAGCTTGGGACTGGCCAGGGGAGCTGTGGGGTGGGAGGGGGTTTTGCAGGACCTACTCTGCTGAGTTGATCCCAAAGCCGGCGGTAGGACCGCTGCCAGCTCACCAGCACCTCTGTCCTCCCAACCTCGCCCTCCAGCACTGGCGGTCCCTCGGGGCTTTGGATTTCGTCATGCTGCCCTGCGGGAGGCTGGGAACCACAGGGCTGGGAGGGGATGGGTCATCATGGGTTGCGAGATGGAGGAAAATCATGTGCTAGACTCGATGGCATGGGAGGGCTTGGAATGGTACCGGCTGGCTGGTGGGGCCCTTGAGGGGGCAGAAACAACCTAAAGAGCCAGTTTGAAAGACTTGTGCTGCCAGGGAGGAAGGTGCACCCGATGAAAGGGGTTTTTACTGCTGGGAGCATGTTGTGGGGTTGCTGCCGTCTGTTCTCCCATGGCTGCAGCCCATCACGGTGTCCTCTGGGCTGCGGGACCAGCACTGACTCTCCGTTCTCTCTCCACCTCAGGTTCCTACAACCCCATGACCCTGGGCATGTTCACACTGATGTATTTCTTCCTGGCCTGCTGGACCTATGGCCTCACGGTGTCTGCGGGGGTCTTCATCCCCTCCCTGCTGATCGGCGCTGCCTGGGGGAGGCTCTTTGGCATCTCCCTGTCCTACCTGACCAAAGGCTCGGTGGGTGCTCAGTGGGAAGGAGCGCTGGGTGGGAGGAGACGTGGCACCCAGCCCTCCTCCCTAGCTGCTGGGCAAGCAGCAGGCATGGTGCTGGCTAAGAGCCCGGCACAGCAGCCTGGAAAGGTGTGGAGTGGGTTGACTCCCACCTCAGGAAGAGATCAAGTGGGGTCTGGGTTTTCCCATGTCCTGATGGAGCCTTGCTGGTGGCTGGGCTGTGCAGGTGGCCTCAGACACTTCCCTATGGGAAAAAGCGATCCGTGCTTCCCGCTTGTTTGGCCGGCCCCGGGCCCGGGAATATGCCCTGATGGGAGCTGCCGCACAGCTGGGTGAGTTCCCCATGGCACAGTCCTGGCCACCTCCTGCTCACGTTGGGCGGCATGGGAAAAAGCGATCCGTGCTTCCCTGGCACAGCTTCTTCCCCAGCTGAAGCCCAGCCTGGCTGTCTGCTTCCTGATAACCCTGCTGAGGACGGGCAGTGCTGGGGCACCAGGGAGGGCTGGGCTTGTCCAGGGCACCCCTGCCTGTGCAGGCAGTTCTGGATCACCGTGCAGAGACTGAGGGGCCTTGGGAGCTTTGCTATCCCCTTGCCCCATGTTCCCCTGCCCCTCTAAACACCCAACCCCCTTGGATGCCTCTTGCAGGTGGGATAGTGCGGATGACACTGAGTCTCACGGTCATCATGATGGAGGCGACGGGCAATGTCACCTATGGTTTCCCCATCATGCTGGTGCTGATGACAGCGAAGATTGTGGGAGACTACTTTGTGGAGGTGAGGGCTGGTGTGCTCGCTGGAAGCCCAGGACCTGGTGAGAGGCTGTGGGTAGGGGGCACTGGGGAGCTGCAGGGGGGCCAGGGCAAGTGCATGGTCCCTCTTGGGGGGGAACTGCTGCCTGGCTGTACCCCTCAGCATCTCACCAGGCTTTTGATGGTTTGGCTGTTGTTGCAGGGGCTCTACGACATGCACATCCAGCTGCAGAGTGTGCCCTTCCTGCACTGGGAGGCCCCGGTGACCTCCCACTCCCTCACAGCCAGGTAGGTGGGCTGGGGGATGCTTGTCACTCCTGGGGCAGCAGCTTCTGGACCACGCTGTTGGCCTGAGCTGGAAATGAAGGTGGTTTCATCCCCAGTGCTGCCAGCCCAGCCCCTTCCCCAGCGGGGAGCAGGGCCTGCAGTGCGTTCCCTCCCTGTGTCCCTGGCAGGTTATGGGGATGGAGGAGGCGTGCATTGGGGTAGGGGTGTGGGAATTTGGGGCTTGCCGCTGTGAGGCTGTGTTTCCCACTGAGCCTTCTCCACAGGGAGGTCATGAGCGCTCCTGTCACCTGCCTGCGGAGGATCGAGCGAGTCGGCACGGTTGTGGACATCCTCAGTGACACCTCCTCCAACCACAATGGCTTCCCAGTGGTGGAGAGCAACCCTGATGCCACACAGGTGGGCTGGGCGCCGCTTGTGAGGGGATGCAGCTGGGGGTCGGCCATGTGAGGGCTGGCCATGGCATGGGACCCTCGCCCTTGCACCCCCCCAGCCCCATCTCACGTGTGGTGCTCTGTCACAGGTGGCAGGACTGCGGGGCTTGATCCTGCGCTCCCAGCTCATCGTCCTGCTGAAGCACAAGGTGGGTGATGCTGCGTGGAGGCTGTTGGGGCTGTGTCAGAGCCCCGGTGCCCCTGTCCCACTGCTGCCTCAGGCCCCTTGGCGCCTTCCTTGCTTGGGAGGAGCTGGTGGAGGGTCCCTGTCATCTCCCTTGGCTCACCTGAGGAGACAGTGGTGGTTGCCGTGCCATGCTGGGGTTACCCCAGCACCATCCTGCACCCCACTGGGTCACAAACTGCAAGTGAACAAGAAACAGGCTGTTCTTCTGCAGATGGTCCATCTGCCCCATGCTCCTGCCCTCCTCCCTCCCTGCCCCTGGTGCCTGTCGGTGCTCCGTGATGGTTCCCAACGGCCTCTCTCCTCCCAAGGTTTTTGTGGAAAGGGCCAATCTGAGCCTGGTGCAGCGGCGGCTGAAGCTGAAGGATTTCCGGGACGCCTACCCCCGCTTCCCCCCCATCCAGTCCATCCACGTCTCCCAGGATGAGCGCGAGTGCATGATTGACCTCAGCGAGTTCATGAACCCCTCGCCCTACACTGTGCCTCAGGTAATGGCCAGGGACCCCCTTGGCACCCCAGCACATCTCGGGGTTCATGGGTGGCCGGTGGGTGCTGGCTGGGGATGCCGCAGCCCATGCAGCCCCACTCTGCCTTGCAGGAGGCGTCTCTGCCGCGGGTGTTCAAGCTCTTCCGAGCCTTGGGGCTGCGGCACTTGGTGGTTGTGGACAATCGCAATGAGGTGAGTCCCTGCTCGCTGCGTGCAAGCAGCCTGGGCTCCTCGGGAGGGGGGGGACGTGAACTGCCCACCCCAGGTGGCGGCAGGTGGTGGGCATGGTCACCCGCAAGGACCTCGCCAGGTACCGGCTGGGGAAGGAAGGCCTGGAGGAGCTCTCGCTGGCACAGACGTGACGTGGGGCAGTGCTGCCCAGAAGAGATGTGCCCCAGGACCCCCCTTTTGTGGGAGGTGGGGAGAGGACTGAGCCAGCCTGTGCAGGCATCGCGGTGCCCGGAGCACCGGCACAGCCATGCTGCCCTGGCTTTCCTGCCCATTGCTGCCTTCCCCTGTCTACTGCCTCCTCTTCTCACCCCTTCCTCTGCTTCCCCGAGGAGTCAAAATGCACCCTTGGCTCAGTCAGCTCCTGGCGTAGGCTCTCCCTGAGGGTTGGGTGAAGGTTGGAGGGTGCCGGTGGAGCAGAAGTGCCCTGCTGAGCTGGGCACAGTCCCTCTGCCACAACACATGGCCTCCATCGCCTCATCCACCCACCCTGGGTTGTCTGGGACCTGCCCCTGCTGCAGGGCCTGTGAGAGTGCAGAGGGGACATGGTGGGGCCCCCTCCTGCCCCCAGGGCCCTGTCCCCCCTGCCCTGTGCTCTGCTGGCTGGGTTGGGCTGAGCCCTGAGGCAGGTCCTTGCACCTCCCCTCCGGCCAGAGGAGGAGGCTGTGCCCTGCTCGGCTGTGAATAAAAGGGCTCCCGTGGTTCAGCAGCTGCCGCCTCTTGCTCTTTCTTGGCTCCCTTGGCCACTCTCACCCTAGACCCTGTGTGTGCAGAGACACCCCTGGGGTTCAGGGCAGGGATGGGGGGAAGAGCTGCCTGCTCTGGGGCAGTGTTGGTCCTGCAGCCTGTGTCCCTGGTGCGTGCCCCTCTGCCACTCCTGTCCTCCTCCCACCATTGCTGCTGCTGCCTGTGCTGGGGTCCAGAGTCACCCCAGCTGTGCTTCTGCACTTGCTGTGGCTTCTTCTGGCCTTTTCCAGCAGCCCAGGTCCTGGCAGGCACCCCAAACCCAGCTCTGGATCTGGCCAGGGAGAAGGTGCAGAGCCTGCACTCCCCTGGGTGATGAGGAGGGCTCCAGCCCTGGCACCTCAGCTCCCCCATCTCCCACCACCCTTGCCTTGGCATTGCCCTGGGCCCTGGCTTGGGCACCCTGGTGTGTGGTGGGGAGGCTTTCGACTGCGGGATACTGTGCTCAAATAAAGCCTGTTTGTACTTTTATTGTGGTGCTGTCTGTCTGTTGCCTCCCTGCTTCCCCCCTGCTGCTGCCCAGGCTCAGCCCCGTGTCTTTTGGTAGCCCCCTGGGGCTGAGCCGAGCCCCGTCCCTGGTGCTGGGAGGGTGTGAGCCTGGGGGGGACTGAGGGCCCCCCACCTTCCCCAGCCCCCCGGTAGGGCTGGAGTGCTCAAGGCATGGGGGCAGTGCCCCTTACCGTGCTTTTCCCTTTCAAAGCCAACAAAGAGCCAGCACAGAGCAGGGAATGCCTGGGCTGGGCCCTGGTAACAGCGCTGGGGCTGGGGGCTCCGGTGGGAGCTTGGCCTGGTGGTAGGGACCATGGGGAATGGCCGGCTGCCTGCCCTGTGCCGTGGGTCAGCCCTGCTCTCCCCTGGGGGTCTGGTTCCCCAGCACTGCTATGGGGCAGGGGAGCCATGGGGTGCAGTGGGTCCCCGAGGTGGTGGTGGGTCCCTACTGGGTGCTGGCCCCGAGTCGCCCTTTGCCCTGGCGCGGCTGAGATAAGGGGATGGGATCCACCGACTTGGGCCTGCAAAGTAAACACGGGCTGCTGGCTCCTGCCGGCACCACGCTTCCCACTGCCAGGACAGCCAGCAGCCCCCCGAGGGTCACGCCGAGCGGTGACCCTTTGTCACCGGTGGGCAGGGACAGTGGCGGGTGGCAAAGGACACTGCATGCGCTGGTGCCTGGCGGGAGTCATTTATTCACTCGTCCCACCGCCGGCTCCGACCCAGCGGCTCCAGGTGCCCTGGCGCTGGCACTGAGGCCACTGGGTTTATCATTAACCAGGTGGCACGTGGCAGGGCCGGGGGCCCCTGGGGCCATGGTGGGGTCACAGCCCAGCAAAGGGCTCGGCCTCCAGCCCTGGGCGGCCTGGCTCAGGCGGCAGCTCCCGCCCAGTGCCTGGCAGCTCCGGCCCCGGCTCCACCGTCCAGTTGGCCAGGAGGTCGCAAGGGGGCCGGGGGGGGCCGGCCGGGCCCGGCTCCCTCCAGAAGGAGGGCGGCAGCTTCCTCCGGTGCATGGGGGTGATGTGGCCATATTTCCTCTCCAGCCGCTGCGTCTTGCCACCAGCTGCCCGGGGCGGCAGGCACCGGTGCACGCCATACTCAAAGAGCTCAGCCAGCGGCCCCAGCCTGTGCACGGCCCCAGGGCCGCCCCGCGGTGCCATGGCCTCTGGCTGGGCCTCAGCACACTGGGGTGAGCTGCAGTCCTGGGCACGCCGTGGCTGCTGGCGGCCTCCTCCCGGCTTCGCCGCCCAAAGTACCGCTGGATGTCGCAGCTGATGAGCTCCGAAAACTTGAGGAGCTGCAGGGTGGTCTCAGCGGCACTGGGGACAGCCAGCTCTGGCCCCACGCTCTCCTCTGCTGTCTCCTCCTCCTCTTCCTCCTCTTCCTCCTCCTCCTCCTCGGAGAGCTCGGGGAAGTCTGGTTCGGGGCGCATGGGCAGCAGCAGGCCGTGTGGGAAGGGCGAGGGCAGCCGCAGCTCGGCCAGGGGCCGGATGATACCTGCAGCCATGTCAGCGCACAGGGGCACCCCGGGGCCCGGACTTACCCTGCGGGCAGGGACAGCAGGGTGAGGGTGGCGTGCACCCCGGCACCCTCCCCGACCCGCCGCCCTGCAGCGGCACCCAGCCCTGAGACAGCAGGAGGGCTGTGTCATGCCACACTGCAGCCATGGTGGGGCTGCAGGGCAGCTGGGGTGTCCCCCACAAGCCATGGGACATGAGGCAATGAGGATGTCCCCACCAAGTCATGGGACATTGGGCAGCAGGGATATCCCCACCAAACAGGGATTGGGCAAGGGACATCCCCCCCTAGTCAGGCACGGCAGCAGGGATCCCCACACCATGGGACATGGGGCAGCAGGAAAGTCCCCACCAAACCAAGGGATGTGGGCAATGGGCCCCCCCCAGTCACAGCATCTGGGGCAGCAGGGAAGTCCCCACCAAACCAGGGTAGGGCAGTGGGGATGTCCCCCAGAACTGTGGGGCAGCGGGATGTTCCCCTTCACCCGGGGGCCATGCATGGAGGTGAATGGGGCTCAGCCCCCTGCCACCCTGGGCTGAGCCGTCCCTGCCACCCCAGGCTGAGCACCCGGGATGCTGAGCCCCGAACTCTGCCCACCCAACGGCCCCGTAGGTTTCCCTGCAATGGGGCAAACTTGGCCACCTCCCCACACCGCCCCGGTGGGCTCTGGTCATGGCTGGGTCATGCTGAGCTGGATGAGGCCCCTCTGTTGTTAGTGCTACCTGTGCCCCGGGGACCCCAGCCCTGCCTTGCTGCAGGGCATCCCCAGCCACCTCCCTGGGACTGCCATTGCCCCAGCCCCGGCCCCGAGAGGGTCTTGGGGCAGGGGATAAATCCTGGGGGACAAGTCCTGCTCCTGCCATGCCAAGCACGGTGCTGGGCCCTGCACCCAGCCTGAGACAGCATCATTGCCATCTCTGGGGTCACCATGCATTCCCCTTTGTGCCGTCCCCACCGTAGGACCCCCGGTCCTGTCTCCATGCTGCCCGGGGGTGGGCAGTGGGGGGCTCAGCCTCTGGAGGCACCATGCACCTCCAGGCTGCAGGGAGAGGGGAGTGGGGCCACCCCAGCAAGAGAGCCAGCCTGCCCCGCTGCCACCCTCAGCCGGAGAAACGCCCCAGTACGGGAGGGCATCACCCAGGACCACGGCTCGGCACTCACCTTGGCACTGCTGCCCAGCCATGCATAGGCTCCCGCGCCGCTCTCCCTTCCCGTCCCTCCACCTGGGCCTGAAGTATTTATAGCGGAGCAGTGAGCTGACGGCTGGCAAATATTTGGTAGCTGTATTGTAATAGTAGACTCGGTAAACAGAGCTGGGGTTTGCTTTAGCACCCAGCAACGGGAGAGCGGCGCGGGGAGGGACGCGGGGACGGAAGGCAGGGCTCACCTTAATGGTTCACTAGCCAGGGGATTTTCAAGTGTTGTTCCTGTAAATTCACCTATTAAATCGGCAGCCCCAGCTGCCAAACTGCCCGCGCACTTGTGCCGAGGGCTCTTATCTCCCCGCTGATTGGAGGCGAAATCAAGCTTTGTCAAATAGGCGTAAAATTAAATTTCATGCTATTTTGACTCCTGGAGTAGGGATCTTCTGAAGAACATACTGCGTATCGAGCGATGCCTCTGCAAACAGGCGCTGCCGCCATGGCTGCAGCAGGCAAAGCCTCTCCACGGGGGTTCTGTGGTGCCTGCCCCCCCCCCCAGCACAGTGGGGCTGGGTGCTACACAGCCCCCATGTGGGTCCGGACACCCCATCTCCAGCCTCGTGCCCCTGCCGAGGCAGGTGCGGGGCTCCCTGATAAGCCCTGGCAAGGGGTTTGGAACCTTTTGAGGTGGCAGGACACAGCCCCAAGGGCACGACTGGCGGGAGAGGCACTTCGGGGTGCTGTGCTCCCTGGGGGGTGGTGGCACTGGGTGCCCAGGGGTGGTGGCTCTCACCAGGCAACACCTGTGGATCCAGGGATGGGGACATGCTGTGTGGAGAGCGGCTGGGCCAGCCCCACGGCAAGGACAGCACGCGGGGCAGCAGTGTTGTCACCGTGGATGGGTGCTGGGGTGCTCCATGTCTCTGCTATGGCCTGTGGCCGTGCTGGCCCACACAGTGGGTGAGGGACTGAGGACAGTGACAACGGTGAGGGTCCTGAGGCGGCTGTGGCCAGACATGCCATTTCTGTTTTGACAGTGGGACGTGCCAGCGGGGCCATCTGGGGGAGCGCAGAGCATGGCCAAGGGATACGGAGGGCCAGGGGACTGGAGGTGGCTGGGGGACGCAGAGTGTCTGGGGACACAGGGCAGCCAAGGGGTGCAGGACAGCCTGCCTGTGACAGCCACACAGGGTGGCAGGGGCCTGACACAGCGCCCAGACACCATCACCGCTGGTGCTGGGGATGCTCAGGGGGTGGGACACCAGCCATCAGGGACAGCCAGAACCCTGCTCCAGAGCTGCCCTGTCCCCCTGCCCTCAGGGTGACTGCAGCTCCCGGTCTGCTCCCTCGCAGCCCTCCCTGCCACCCTGCCCTGAGCACCCTGCACCCTGTGCTGAGCTGTCCCCGGAGCCCAGGTGGGGTCCCCAGCTCCTGGCATGGTGCAGCGCTGGCGACGAGAGTGCCAGCCTGGGCACCGCTGTCACCCGCCCCCTCCCCGGGCCGGCAGCCCTGGAGCACGCAGTGGTGCCAGCACTGACACCAGCTCCGGCACCGGCACCAGCTCTGCAGCGCTCCCTTTCCCCTCTCCACACACCCACACCGGCAACGCCAAGGTGGGAGCAGCAGCCATCCTGTCCGGGAACCGCTGGGCAAACACGGCGGCTGGGAGCTGATAAGCCACCGGCACCCTTCAGTCTGCTCCCTGACGTCACCCACCCTCCCGCCCGGCATGGCACGGCACGGCACGGCACAGCTTGGCATAGCTTGGCACTGCCCAGCATGGCTTGGCACGGCCTGGCACGGACCGGCATGGTGGGGTGGTTTGGCACTGCTTGGTGTGGTTTGGCACTGCTTGGCATGGCCCGGCACAGCCTGGCATGGCTCAGCATGGTTTGCACTGCTTGGCATGGCCCGGCACAGCCTGGCATGGCTCAGCATGGTTTGGCACCACTTGGCATGGCCTGGCACAGGCTGGCATGTCTCAGCATGGTTTGGCACAGCCCACCACAGCCTGGCATGTCTCAGCATGGTTTGGCACAGCCCACCACAGCCTGGCATGGCTCAGCATGGTTTGGCATTGGGGGGCCGGCGAGGCTTGGCACAGCTCGGCACAGACTCAGCAGCCACTGTGGCCTGGCTACTGGGCCCACACTCGGTGAGCCCCGGGGACGGGTGCCAGGGTACCCAGGGGCAGCACCGCTGGTGGGGGCCGGGCCCACCGCAGCGGCCCAGCGAGGCGCCCCCTGCCCCAGGCCTCCTCAGCCGCCGCTCACGAGGCCTCCCGCCGGGGCGGGGGAGCCGGCACAGCCGCCCCGCCGCACGCCCGGGCGCGGGGGCCCTTCGGCGCCGGGGCGGAGCGGCTGCCGAGGCCGCCGCCGCCGCCCAGGCCCAGGCCGGAGCCGCCCGCCCGCCGCGCCCCGCGGCCCGGCCCCACGCCCGCCATGTCGGCCCAGGCCCAGATGCGGGCCCTGCTGGACCAGCTCATGGGCACGGCCCGGGACGGTGAGTAGGGGCGGGCGGGGCCTGCAGGAAACGCCGCGGCCTGGCGGCCGCCTCAGCCGCGCGGAGCCCGGGCCCCTGCCCGGCGGAGGAGCCGGGCCCCGCGCCTCGGGACGGCCTGGCGAGCTCGGCAGAGGGAGCCCGGTAGGGGTAGGCCTGCCCGGCGGAGGAGCCCGCCTCGCCCTTGGCCTTAGCAAGCGCCCGGCGTGGCCCAGCCCCGGGTGGAGCCCGCTGCTCGGGGCTCCGGCTGCCGCGGAGAGGTTTCAGGGAAAGCTCCGTGGCCAGGCCACGCCGTACATAGAGGCACGTAGGGAGGTGTGCCCGCAGGAGCCGGCCGTTGTAGTTGTTGTCCAAGAAAAGAAATGTGACAGCCTGTGCAAAATATGTTCCCGCTGCGGTTTGTATCTCCCTTCTGCGGCTTGCTGAGTACTTAAATTCCCTTTGGCACCTTAGCAGGGCTGTTCAGGTACTTTGCACTTTGTTTCGTAAGTGAATAAGTGCTTTTCTTTCTCTGTGTATTGAGTTGCTATTGAATTGCTTCCCATATTTTTATTTCATACAAACTGAACAATTGTGGCCCCTCTATTTTATTTATAAAGGTTCAGTGTATCTTTGCCTGCCTACATCAATCTGCAAGGGAGTTGCAGAAAAGCCTCATGTTCATCGAGCCGTGAGTCACAACCAATTTTTAAAGCTGTTATAACAAAAAAAAAAAGTGTTTGCTTTTTTCACAAGTAACTTTAAAAGTGTAGCTTAGAAAGAAAAAAAAAAAAAAAAAAAAACCATTTTCAGTAGAACGACATTATTCCTGGATGCTTGCGAACCCTAAACTATATTCATACTTTAGTATTACACATACCTGTGTCATATACACAGATGAGCTTTAAAATTGTCACATACCATTACCACTTTGCCTTTACTTTTATGTATCATTCCCCTGACTTCCTTACTGCAGGTGTGGGCAAGAAAACTTTTCCTTTAAAACTTTTCAACAGTGGGCATAAAATTCTGCAGCTGAGGTCTTGAAGAATGCAGATGGGTATAGTATATGTTGGAGCTCGCAGTGTGTATTGACTAACTTTGTTCCTTTTTTTATTTTTTATTTTTTTGCTTTTCTGATATTGTCTTGTTTAAGTGGCTCCTGAGTGTAAACTGTCTTCTGAGGGTGGGACGTGGGTGGGAAGCACGCTTCGTGTTCCAGGCCAAGACCTACAAGATTCGTCTTTGCACGGCCTTGGAAAGCACACTGCATATTTGGTTTTCAAACCAAATGGACCGATGTCTTAATTAGCAGATGAGCAAATAGCAATCACCTATAAAAACTGTCCAGCACAGCCCTGTTTTGTGATTCATGGCCCTCTGATAGTGTGGGTTTTGGTACCTCCTGCCCCTTCCTCACAGTTTAAAAAAAAAAAAAAAAAAAAAAGAGGGGTGTGTGTGAAGGTCTTGGCTGCGAGCCAGACTGTCTGTCTCCTTTTTTCTCTTCTGGCTGTGCTGTCTCTTTATATGGATGACAGGCCTTGGACGTTACTTGGCTCGCCAACACTGTGTTTAACATGGTGTTCTGGATGAATAAATGCAAAAATAGTGTTTGTTGCCAATTATAAGCGTTCCAGAATATCCTGTTACCCTCGAAGCTTTCTTTTTTTTTGAGTAATTTTGGGGAGCAGGAACACCAAGTATTTTAATCTGCATATTGAGGCGAAATGATCATACCGACCTCTTTGTTCTCTTATCGGTATTCTAATGTCTCCTTATTTAAAACCACAAATGAATTTCAGGAGATGAAACCAGACAAAGGGTGAAGTTTACAGACGATCGTGTTTGCAAGAGCCACCTTCTGGATTGCTGTCCTCATGATATCCTGGCTGGAACAGTAAGTATATTCTCTGTAATAAGGAACTCTGGTGAGGCAGATGTTGGTACAGCTCATCTGTGCATTGTAGGTAACTTCTAGGAGAGATCAGACCTTCTGTGCCCAAGGAGCAGACACAATTTTAATTCCAGTTTCTGTGACCTGTGTAAGGAACTGCTGAAGCCAGGAGCTCCCAGAACTCGCTTGAAATGTTTTTTCTCTCACAGTCCCACATGAAGTTGCAAGATTATTTCTCTTTCAGCAGTTGGAGATGGTTAGGGCCTGCAACTTCTCCTGTGGAGGTCACAAGATCATAGCTAGCCTGCCGTCCTGGGCGCTCTAGTTCACCGTTGCATCTTCAGGTTAGCAAGTTTTTTCTCACCAGCTGCAATAATCCTTATTCCTCAGAGCTTTTCAGTCTCCTCTCTCCTGCCGTGTGATGTTGTCCCATTGGAATGGCGGCTTTTTCGTTATTATTGGTTGGCATGCTAATGGCAGGTTACAGCTCCGGCTGACTTTGTCTTTAGAGTTGGTTGGTCTGAGTGGTGTGTCACTCTGCCTGACTGGTTTGAAACAGTTGAGTCGGCTCCTTCGCTGCTGCCCTCTGGGGACAGAGCTGGCCAATTTTCAAAGGTTTGGCTCGCATGCTCTCTCCGAGAGCAAAAGGTGACGTGGGCTTTTAACAGAGAGATCTTGCGAAGTAAGTATTCAGTTTAGGCGCCCAGATGAAAGATGCAGTCCGACTTTCAAAAGAAGACAGTGCACGTCTTTTGTAATCGTTGCTGTATTACAGAATTGCAGGATGGAGATGAATATGGGTGTTTGAAATCCATCTTTACCCTCACTGTTTGACAGTAAATACTGTGGCGATTCACGTTGTCCATCCGCTTAACCAGATTGTTTAAAGATACTGTCGTTATTTATAGCCCTTCCTGCTGTTATTTCAAGAGCTGGGTTTGACACAGTGCATTACCAACCAAGGGGAGGGCTGGCACTCCTTCCTCTCTGTTGCTGCGATAGCAAGACTCTGGCAGCCCTAGTAGAAAGAGCTTTAGCAAAAGCTGCCTCGGCTCTGAGCGCTCAGACTTTAGCTTCTCAATGGCTGCTATTGCAGAATAAGGTTGGAGGTTGAATACCAGTCTCTATATATCTCTCTATTTTTTAATGAATTCGAAGCTCAGATGTATTTTCCAGTGATCGCTCCGTCAGCCTCCATATCACTTCACTTCCATTTCAGAATTTTAAAGCTGCTTAAATCGCCTTCTGCCCGCCTCCATCCTTTGTGCGGCTCACTGTGGTTAGGGTATATTTTTTGACATGAGATTCTACACCAGTTTTTTGGGTCCCAAATGGTGTTTTGAAGATGCAGGCTGCCTTCTACCTCTTCTGGCACGTTTCCAGGAAGAAGGTAAACGGTTGGTTGAAGGGGTGGAATTAATTGATGTGCGTGACTCTTAGAGCTAGTGCCAAAGCACGGAGGAAGTTGAGGAAGTCTGAGGTGTTCCGATGTGTTGTGAGTCTCCTGGGGCAGAGGAGCACATTGAGAAATCTTTTTCTCTTGCTTCTGTTGTTACTTGTCTGCAGTGAGTTGTCTCTTCCCTCTTGCTGTGGAATTTGTGCTCACAAATCTTGCACAGGAGGAGGAAGGAAGGCGGCTTCTGCACAAGTGATCTTGTGGTTCACTCAGATGAGTGGTGGCCTTCTGAAGTGGCTGTGGAGCTCTCAATACTGCTGTCAGCAGGTTCTTAGAGGCAAGGAAAAGTATTGGTGCCACAGATCTGTGTTGAAAGAACATGTGATGTCCGGAACAGCATTTCAGCTGTCAGCACTACCAGCACAGAATGAGACTTAACTGGAATGTGCAGGCCTTCCTTGTGATCTTGATCAGGTTCACTGGCATCTTGCAGTGCTTCATTAAGGGAAGAGCTGTGTGGGTGAGCCAGCCTCAGCTGGATGGGGTAGCATCCATCTCTGGATTGCTCTCTGTAGTATTGCAGAAATCAGGACCTATGGATCTTTTTGGAAACTTCCAACAGATGCTCCAAGCCTTCTGGTGCTGCTTATCTTGCATCCTCCCCCTGAAGGCATTGTTATTGCTGTGTCCTTCACGTGTGCGGATATTCCTTAGCGGGAGGCTGAAAGGAGACAAGCAGGGAGCTGGATCCCTTGGGTAGCTGTGCTCAGTGAAATGTGATGGAGACCCATGCACTGACTTTCAGGTGCAGAGTAAGTGAAGGAGTCCAGACTGTAAGTAAAGCTCTGGAATATTCCTGAGAGCTGCAGAAGGCATGCTGATGTTTCCTTTATTTGGGTGAGCTGGTGTTCCTGGTCATAAGAGCCTTTCATCCCAGAAACTTGTGTATAAGGAAAAGGAAAGGAGTAAAATTCTGGGAGAACACAAGTTAGCCTGCACTGATTTAGCTTTGCAGCTAGCGGTAAGCATATTTCTGTCAGTGGAAGTACTGCAGCACATTCATAGGTGGCATCAGCTGGTAATCCTCCTGAATTTTAGCTCAAACAGGAAGAGGAATACAGAGCGCGCTGTCAGCTCTTCTGAAGTTTTGGCTTGGAACCCCTTCTCTGAAGTGGGGCTAGCGGATCAGCTTGCAAGAAGAGTTCAGATTAAGAATACTTAAGATCTTTGAGAATCACATGGAGTATCACTCTTTTCTCCCTCTATTGGAAAGGGATCTCGGTAGAATGACGATAAGAATAAAAGGTTTAAGTCACATCACACTCTGATGTTCTGGAAAGTTATTTCTGTGTTAAAATAGGAGTTGCTCACTAGCATTCTTTGAAGGGGCTTGCCTGAAGATGAACGTGATTAAGCTCTGAAAGTACCGAACGCTTTTTTTTGTAGGCATTAAATTTCCACCGTTAGAGAGCTCAGCAGGACTATTCCTGGATGCAATGTCTGTTTCTGTAGCCTGCTGCCTGTGGCCTCCTGTTTCTGGTAAATGAGCAAAATAAGAAAGACTAAATAGTGGCAAGTCATCCAGAATTGTTTTCTTTGTTTAAAAAAGAAAAGCTAATAACACAGGTAACTGCTGAACACTTGAGCATTACCTGCTGGAGCTTGCTTTAGTTGCTTTGCTTCATTCTAAACACTTCATTGCTGCTGTCCGAGTGTGTTGCTTCTCACAGGTGTCCCTGGCACCCCCAGCTCTAGTTTGTAGTGTTCCGCAGGGATTCTGTGTTGATCCCAGTTTAGCTGTGTTTAGCTTTTTCTGCAGCTCAGTGAGTTGATGCCTGTTGTTCTGTGTTCAGGTTTGGGCTCCTTGGGACTGGTGGTGACAGGGAGAGAAGATGATGGCTGGCTGGGGTGTTCCTTCGTGCCATGGCATGTACCCTGCCATTCGTACTATGGCTCACACTTAGGCCTTTTATTATTCTGGCTTTCAAAATGTTGTTTTTCTATTTTAAGAGTAAGTGTTCTCTGTTACATATTCATAATGTCAAAATGCAATTTCCATGTTTTGAGAGCATAATTAACCTCGGTTCATGTGGCTGTTAACTACTAGGTTGGGGGAAAATAAATTTAAGTAGCATCGACTGCAACGGGAGTGAAGGGCAGTGTGCAAGTCTGAGTTTTCTGGGAAGGGAGATGCTCTCAAGAAGTTTCTCATTAGATGGGCTTGTGCGTATGAATTAGCTTTTCTGGACAGGTTTTTAAATTCCAGGCTGGAGCTGAATGTGGGAAGGGGATGAGTCTGTTGTTGCTGAGCATGGGTTTGTGCTTTTCTACTGGCCATATGCCTTATTCCCTTAAGTCCCACTTGCTCTTGATAGGAAGCATTCTGTCTGTGTTCTATGATTTGTTATCTTTCAGTATGTTACTAGGGCTCGTCTTGACACAGCCGTGCTTTTCCAGGTGAGCTTTAAACAGGGTACAAAGCTGTATGCTTCACTGTGCTGTAGCTCTGTAACAGGAGGCATTTGGAGTTAGTGCCTGTTGAAGGAGTTGCTGCTACAGTGTGCTGCGCCTTCCCAGCTCCTTCTCAGTGATTTCAAAGGCTGTGCTGTGACCTAGAGGAGGTCACAGGACTGGATTTAAAACATTTGGGGTGTTTCAGTGTTGTTCCAGAAACACCTAGAAAAGGGGTTCTAGCAAGCATGTGGTTCTTCTGGCTAGTTCTGTTAGTGACAGGTTAAGAGGAAGCTCTTCTTCCTAAAGAGGCTGTTTTTTCATATGATACGGTTGGCAAGAGTTAAGTATCTGCTGCTTGTTGTCATAACGGAGGGGTTCTTACATTGATTTTCCTTTTTCTTTTCAACAGCGAATGGACCTGGGAGAATGTACAAAGATCCATGACTTGGCACTGCGAGCAGATTATGAGATTGCAAGTAAAGAGAGAGACCTGTTTTTTGAGCTGGATGTGAGTACAGAGAAATTTTTGCTACTTTTGTGGAAACTGCCTCTTGGAAGTTATTCAGCTGAACAACAGAACTTAGTGGGCATTTCAGCTAGCCATCTTACTTGATGTGTTATCTGACAAGAACATGCAGCCCCTTCCTGAATGCCGGCTTGATTGCTGACTTGAAATTGTAAAAGTAATTAAGGTCCTTGCAACCCCATTAGTCCAGCTAGCTGGGAGGCTCCTCTGGCATTCCTTGCATCCCATGCCTGCTGCTCTGTACCAGGTCATTGTAACCTGGTGGCCTGTCCCAGAAGGAGATTAGACATTAAAAACCTTCTGCTCTGTGGTTTCACTTTTGCCATATTTAGCTTTCTGTGGTGGAACAGACCAAGTGGAAGAACAATTCTGTTTGTCCCTTTTCATGTTATTCCAGTGCTTTTGCCTTTGCACCTGCACTCACGTGTTGGAAGTTCCAGTGCAAAGCAGTCTTCATGTGAGCATTCTGTTGTGTGTCAGAGTAAAGGAACTGTGTCAGGTTTCAGGCAGATGACAGACTTAAGGGCAGGGATCCAATTTAACTTTTTCTGCAAAGTGTCATAAATTTTTTTCTCAACGCATCCGTTCTTGAGGTTGGTTGTGGATTATACAGGGATTGTGCCAACTAGCTATTGGCTGTCAAAGCTAGATCTGTCTCGGAGAGCTTCTTTATTCACAACTCTGTCTGAACATGCAGGCGATGGATCACCTGGAATCCTTCATCGCAGAGTGTGATAGGAGAACAGAACTGGCCAAGAAACGCCTGGCTGAGACACAGGAAGAGATCAGTGCTGAAGTGTCTGCAAAGGTATTGTCCTCTCATTAAATGTTTGTTCTGCAAGTCTGTGCAAGGGCATTGGTGCTCTGTTGTCCCTGACACCAACGATACTGGGAAGTTAGGCTTTGTGGATTCCAACCGTCCTCCTCAAATGCTGCTCTGGCTGTTCTTGTGACAAACTTACTGGTTCAGAGGGCCATAGCAGCATAAAACATGAACTCTAAAATAGGATGCTTTAGTATGACAATAAAGCATATCGGTTTCCCTACCATCACTATTCGGTGTTAATGTAATAGCTTTGGGTAGTAAATCCATCCCAGGATTGTGGTCTTTTCACTTAAGTAGATACTCATGAAGTTTCCTCTTTGGGAACTTGCTTCAACAGGACAATACAAAGCATTTCTGAAGCTGGTTTCGTGGACTCCATCCTGTCCTGCAAGCCAGAAATGTGCCACTGTTTGCAGCAGAACTGTCTCCTCCGTGTCTAGTTTCTCTCTTTGCTATGTGTCTGTGACTGCGTTGCCTGTATTTGGCCCACCAATCCCTTTTTGTTGGGATTCCTTTGTCTTTGGGAGATTTATGGTCATCTTCCTGCTTTTATTAAATTATATTTTTTAGAGACAAAGTAAAGCTTGCAAGCTCTAGCAAGTTTTTTGTCTTACTAAAAACACACTATTCTCTTTAGGCAGAGAAAGTACATGAGCTGAATGAAGACATTGGAAAACTCCTAGCTAAAGCCGAACAGCTGGGAGCTGAAGGAAATGTTGATGAGTCTCAAAAGATCCTGATGGAAGTGGAGAAAGTCCGAGCAAAAAAGAAAGAGGCAGAGGTACGGCCTTGCAGAACTCCTATGAATTGTAATAGAGGACTGAGCTAGGCTTGGGCGGTTCCTAACTCTTTTCCTATGTTGCCAGCACCTCCTTTTTCAGTTTCAGCCGTGTGCCCGCAAGCTGTTAGCAGTGTAGTGTCATGGCTGAAGAAAAACTTTTTAGACATTTTTATCCAGTGAAGATAGCTGACTGGGGTGGAGGGGGGGGATTTGTCCTCTGAAATATTTGGTCACTGGTCACTTGCAGGGATAGACTGTCAGGTTAGCTGTGCCCACAGAGTGTTTTTTACAGCACCTCCTTTATATTGAGGGTGGTTTTTTGATTCTTGAAAGGAGCAGGGCAATTCTGTACAGGGGTTTCTCTGGAGGGTTGTGACTATGTAAGGGTTCCCTGACATTTGCCTGGTTTTTGCCTCCCTTTAGGAAGAATACAGAAATTCAATGCCTGCATCCAGTTTCCAGCAGCAGAAGCTGCGTGTGTGTGAAGTCTGTTCAGCATATCTTGGTCTCCATGACAACGACCGGCGTCTTGCTGACCACTTTGGAGGCAAATTACACTTGGGTTTCATTCAGATTCGTGAGAAACTGGATCAGCTGAGGGTAATCCTGTCTGTTTTAAACCTTCTCCTTGTAGTTCTGAAGACAGTCAACACTTCTATTAAATTTATACAGGATTCTTTGCAGAGTGTTTGTAGAAGCCCAGAATTTTCTGATTGCACAATCCCTGAAACTTCAAATGGAGGCTTGCGTAGCCTCACATATTCTGTAATTTCTGGGTAGCTAAATAAGTACCCTCAGAATTAGCCAAACCAGACCACTGCTGTCATTTCTTCCTTAAATATATGCAGCTGTACCATTGCTCTTTCTCATTGGTTTGGCTGAAATTTGTTACTGCGGGTTTTTTGACTATTAAAGAGCACTTTCAGACCTCTTAACAAAATGCTTGAACTGAAGTTTCACATCATGCTGTTGGTGAGGATCTTCAGTAGCTGAAGTGATTAGAAGTTTTCTGGAACTGTTTGTAATGGAACTGTGGTACTGACCTTGCTTGCAAACAGAGACCTTTAGACTGCTCGAGAGAGAGTTGTGATTCCTGTACCTCATTCATTAGGCAGTATGGTGAGGTCAGTGCCTTGGTTGATCATTGGCACGAGGCCAGAGCACTGTTTCATTGTGTGTCGTGTATGCTCATGGTGAAACAGTCCTTGCCTCAAAGCTTATGGGCTTCTCTCGTAGAGCACAAGCACTTGAAGCAGAGTAGGGAGTAGCATTTCTTGCACTGATGTATGTTAGTGAAGCTGTGAGGAAAATGGGAACCCGGATGGAGATCTTGACTAGCAAAATGCAGCGAAGCAGTTCTTTGTCTTAATACCTTTGTCTGACTACCTGAATAGTCTCCCTGCAGATATCTCTGACCTATTACTGTATGGCTGAAATACGATGTGAACTTTTTTCTAGAAAACAGTGGCAGAAAAGCAAGAGAAGAGAAACCAGGATCGTTTGAGACGGAGAGAGGAGAGAGAACGAGAGGAGAGAATGGGCAGGCGGTAAGTGGAAGCCGATAAGTGTTTTGCGAAGTTGGTTTTGAAATACTCTGATTTCTTGTATCTGAGCAGTGCAGGAAAGCAGCATCTGCTGCTGGAGCAGCTGTTGGAAATGTTCCAGATACTATGTGAGCACCTTGGCATTCAGTTAAAGATGAAAACAAATGCACAAAACTCCCGCCTTATAGTGATTGTATGTGTATTGTTTTAACCTCCATTGTGTATCTGAAAGATGTGAGCTCTGTATAGTCTTCTGGCTTATATTGGTCTAGTGCCTGTCTTTGGGAATCTGAATCTGGATAAAATACCCTCATCCAACATCCAGCTGGGAAAGTTTAAGATGAGTGAGGGCTAGGTCTGCTCAAAAGGCACTAGGCATGCAGATTCCCTGGACGGCCTTCCTTACTTCTAGGCTAGGAGGTGACAGCAGAATGGAGCGGGTATCCATGAGACAGATGTCAGGCTGCCTGCCTTGCTCAGAAACTTTTCTACAATAACAGTGAGGTGCTTTTGGCACAGCTTTGGAAAATGCTTCCCAGGGGATCTGAGCGATCCAAAGGAGTGGCTGCTTCTGGTGGTTGTGGCCCTGTATGTCACCTTCTGCTCATACGTGTACAATCCTTCAGCAGTGGGAGTGGCTGCAATGTTGGTATTCTCGGGACAAGCTCTTCTGCCTCTTGCCAGCTGAACTGGAAAAACTATTTCTTCTCTACTTGAACAGGCATTTTGTAGGTAAACAGCTCAGTGAAGCAGCTTGGCGTGGAGAGGGTGGCTATTTGCAGTGATCAGGCAGAGGGAAGTGGCTGAGTAGGAGTGCTGTTCTCATTGTCACAGCATCTCCCCAGTTACCTCACGTGTTTCTCCTCTTGTACCTCTTGTGTCAGAAAGACCAACCTTGCTGCCTGTGGAAAGCTCTTTTTGACCGTCAGTGTCAACTGAAAAGCGTGTTTCAGCCATCAATGTCGGAGGCGTATGAGATACGTAACTGCAGTATGCTCTAAAATGGTGCTGGCTTCTGGGTATACGTTGCTGGAAATGCTAGTAAAGAAATACCAGAATTGAAGCAGCTTGGTTTTCTGTAGGCTGTGGCTTGGTGACTTTGGTGTAAGCCCCAAATTGTTATGTGTTCTCCAGTTAGGGTGTTTTATGTGGGTTCTCTCTCCCTGTGGATTGCCTGGTGTCATATGAAATGCCAGTTCCTGCTGCAGCTTTCTCCTGAGCTGCAGCACCACATGTAGAGCCTCACAACGTTCTGGCATCCATGCAAGATTGTCAGTAATGCAGTTATATTTGGGAGCCGCAGAATCCGGAACTGGCTGATGAGTGCAGGAGTTAATCGAAAGGGACTGATGTATGCTGTTGCTATGGACAGAAAGATGGAAGTGAAACAAGAAGTGTTTTTCCATGCAGCTGCTTTGTGGCAGGCTCTGACCCACAGTGTAGGACCGCATTTAATCTGGACTCAGTGCTTGTCTCCATGGTGCTGCTTCTTCCTGGAGTCCATTTCTGTGTAAAAATTGCTCAGCAGTGTTGCCTTCAGGAAGAGTTCTGTGGATCTCCCTAAAATGCTGGCTAGCTTCCTCTTGTGGCATGTCTGTGGTTTTGGTTTTGTGGGGCTTTGTTTGTTTGGGGTTTTTTTTATATCAGTTCCTGAGAGTTAAGGAGCCTCTTGTGTTCACAGTTAGCCCATATATAGATGTGTCTGATAAGGGCGTTTGAAGATCTCTTGAGTATTTAATGCTTTAAATGTGAAAGGTTTGAGAACTGCGTTGAGTTGGTGTAAAGTCTTGAGTTCCTGCTGGTTCCCTGTGTGGCACCACTTAGAGACTTTGCTCTTACTCTGTGTGGAGGCATCTGTATACTGCTCTGTTCAGATACCAAAGAAAAGCATGTTATGAAGGAGGCAGGAGTGCCATACGGAGGAGGTCAAATTATATTTGCCTCTCCAAAATGAGAACTTGACCCAGAGAAGGAAAATAGTTTTCTGAGCACCTCTGCTGGGAGCTGTTCAACTCCATGCTTACAGGGGCATTTTTCCATCAAAAACTAATGGATGACTTCTACCACCTTTCAGACTGCCTCTCTTAACGAGGGCTTGATACTTCAAGAAAACAGAGAAAACAGGTTTCCTTCATAACTCTTCTTGTCATACCTTCATATGCAAGCATCTTCACGGTGTTACTCAGTAAGAGAAAGAGTACCATTTGACTTGGAGAAGTCTTTGGTGACTTAGAGGCACTGTGACACAACTTGGAAACCCGTAGGTTCACTTATGAAACTCTGCCTCTCACAGACTTTATTAACTTGTCAACTAAGGTGTGATTTCCACATAGGAATGAGTGAACTGGGTTGTCGCCCCTGGTGGTAAATAAACGCAAGTCCTTTGGTGTCGCTGGTGACTGTGGGCTACCCAGTAATCTCTTAAGACTGAAATTCTGTGGAGAGGTGGCATGCTTGGAAGAGCAGACCTCAGTATTTGCTTCCAGAGCACACTGGTAAACAGGACTCGGTGGACTTGCCAAATCATTTTCCTTTGTATTAAGTTGGACAAAACACAGGTTATGAAACTCAGCACATAGCCTGTGCGATGCAGGAACAAAAAAGAGGGGGGTAGGGAAAAATGCTCAGCCTCTCACCTCTCTGGACAGCAGTCTTCTACTGTCTCCTGCTATATGCTGATTCAGGCTAGTAAGGCAAGTGTTGTTTTGTTGGATGCTTCCTGAATTCTGAAGTCTAGTGCTAGGGAGTGATTATCAGGAGTTTACTGTGCAAAGTCCTGCTCAGATCATAGGCATGGAAAGGCAGACAGGTTCTTCAGGGGACGTGGAATGGCTTTGTGTGAATGTGTGCACTGGTGGTTCAGAATAAAGCGATCAGGAGGAAAAGAACATTAAGAACTTGGAGTAATTACAACCACCAAAGAAAATTCAGCTGCCTGCCAGGCATCTGCAGGAGGTCCTGCTGCTCTGTCAGGTTCTGTTACATGAAAAAGGAGGTGTGTGGTTATTGCCTTGCTCTCCTGGTTTATCAGCTTTTCCTTCATCTGGTCGTCTTGTGTGTTGCCTTAGCACGTGGTTCATTTGCCTGACTCCCAAGTTCTGCTCCACCTTGTTTACAGTCCTTCTACCTGAATTCCTTTCTAAATTTCGGGGTGGTTGGTTTTTTTCTTTCTACCATGATTGAGCAATCCCATTCCATTGTGAAGGAATGTCAGTGCCCATTGATTCTCCTAATCTTGTCTTATCCAGGTATGGTTTTAAATGATATTATTAAAATAGATGCTTCTCTATTGCTTTTTAAAAATTTTGTCTGCATGTAACTTTCAGCTGCATCTCCTGTTATGGTGCCAGGGCAGCTCTGTGGCTGTGTAACTGTAACGTCCCCTGTGAGTCTGTATACACTGGGGAGACGGGGACAGTTACAAGAGTGAGTCTCTAAGTCACTAAACAAGGAGACTGGCTGCTTCTCAATTAAAGCAAAATGAGATGGTTCAGACAGTCTGTGATGTTTTGGTGTAGGCTGGCTCTGAAATGTGGCCGTAGAGAAAAAGGGAGGGCGGATCTTTCACGTGGAGTGGTGTTTTAAGTGGTGCTGAGTAATGGCGCTTCAGAAGTTGAAAGAATTGTGACATTGTTATTTACAGACTGTCAGAAGCTAATGCTTACAGCGTTAAGGTCAGAGTGCTGTACATGAGCTCTGAAGCCAAGGAAATTGAGAAAGAATAGTGAGACTTGAATGATTGTTCCCAAGTTGCTTTCTAAGCCTGGGATGAAGGATTTTCTGTGTGTCTTGAGTTACTTTTCAGTAATAGTTCTTCCCTTGTGTCTGTCCCCTCTCTTTCCTAGCTCATCTTTACCAGAAAAAAAAATTATGCAAATTTCCATCTAATGTTTGTTAAATAAACATGGTGAGTGAGAAAATCCTGTATTTTGTCTTTATTAAAACCTTTTTTGATGTGCAACTACTTCAAAGGAACCAAAATCAGAAATCTGTCAAGTGTCTTTCTGACTGGAGAGTGGCACTTTTTCCTGAAAATCCGAGAGTTGATCTAGTTGATGTTCGACTGCGGAGGGTAAAGTGTATCTGTCAAATATGCACAGCAGACTTCAAGTTGGAAAGGTTCATTGTGGTGTTTTATTAACAGAGGCTGAATTGTTTTGTTGACCTTTTCTGTTCTGACAAGAAGCTCTGCTTGTAGAAACTAGTGTTTCTACAAAGTTCTGCAGTTATTGACAAATTCCCATTTTCCCCACCCCGCAAATAGAAGATAATGAAATGTTTTAATGGTTTTATGGCAAGCTTTTTCTTTAACTGACGTAATACTTGGGGTACTGTTGTGTTTCTGTGAAGAGCTGCCAGGGTGAATGGGTTGTTTTATTGAAAACCCACTTGACTATATCATACCTTCTCTTGCTTAACTCTCTTCTTTCTTTCTAGGTCTGGATCAAGAAATAGAGATCGTCGAAGGTGAGTGCGCAGTTCTCCCAAATGCCTATTTGTATTTCTGTCTAGTTACTGAGGGTTTTTCCTGGGTCTCACAAATGGAGTTCACTCAGTGCCCCAGTCTCTTTGTTTTGCCCCTTAAAGAAATGAGAGCTACTGCTTGGGCACTTCAGTGGTGCTGTGCAACTTAACATCGCCCCTTGGGGCTAGAAAGCAGATGGTGGCTAATGCCCAGTCAGGACAGAGGGTGCTGCGTGCTCCAGAATATGAGTCTAAGAATATACTTGATGCCTTTTTCAATAAATACCGAATACACTTCCATAGTTTTAATATCTGAAATATATCTGTTACATATGTAATACCTGAGATGTAAAAATACAGAGATTCAAGATTAAAGCCCCCACATCTCTGTGAAGAGCTCTCCTTCCTTAGCAGAATGACAGACTTCTCTTAGTGATCACTTAACCTGGAGATCTTCCTCTCTACTGCTTTCCATATACATTGGCATCCTTTGTTTCAATCTGCTCTAAAACCGAAACGAATCTACTTCGCAAGTGCAGGGCTTTCACAAGGGAGACTCTTTTTTTTGGCAGACTGCCATATGGGTTATGGTAATTTCACATGCCACTTACTTTGGCCTCTCTTCTACTTACACAGGCTGCACTTTGAGTGAGGCATGGTTGGTAAGCTCTGCTCTAGGCATTGGCACATGCTTACATTAATGGTGTGAGCTTTTTATTATATAAAAAGTTGCTTTCCAGCAACTCAGATTTACCTACTGGCATTTTGTTGGTAGCATGAGGCCCAGGAGGGAGATGCCCATCCACCCTGTGGGTGATCTGCCTTCTGTGTTGGCAGGGATACAGCTGGGGAGGGGGTGAGTGCTGATGCTCTGAATATTTGTTGCCCAGGAATGTCTGAGAGATGGGCTCAGGTGTGCAGATCTGACATACCGGCCCGTCTCCTGAGTCTGAGGCAATCTGTGTCCTCTTCAGATCACGATCTCGGGACAGGAGGCGAAGACGCTCGAGATCAGCTTCCCGTGAACGGCGGAAGTCTCGCTCCAGGTCCCGAGACCGACACAGACGCCACCGGAGCCGTTCCCGCAGCCACAGCAGAGGTCACCGACGGGGGTCCAGAGACAGGAGTTCAAAACACAAGTATGTATCCCTGACATGAGTGCTTCTGGAAAGGGGAGTCCTTGGCATCGCAGTGAGCCTCCCCAGTCCCTTAGAGTGAGCAGGAGTATGACCAGTTTCTCAAGTAAGCAGCTGCAGTGTCCTGTACCAGCTCCTGGGCCAAAGCAGGATTTCCCAGCGGCTGTTCGTAGATGGCCTCACGTGAGAATAGTGGGGTAGTAACTGTACAGGGAGATCCCAGCTTGAGAGGAGAGTCTAGGAGATAGAACTGGTTCCCTGATTGGCAGTGCTGAGTCCTGAGAAATTGCTGGTTTTTGAAATGTATTTCAAGCAGCACGCAGGCCTGCTTGAGCTGACTGAGCCTCCCCAGGCCTGTAAAAGCCAAGTAACTTGAGAGGCAGTTTTGATGTTACATTTCTGTGGTTACTTTCTGCTTCCCAGCTTCTTTCTCTCAGTGCTGGCATGGGGAAGGAAGTGTATGAGTTGGGATCTGGGGAGAAGTCTTCTGTTAGGGTAAGAAGGCGGCTGGTCGAGAGACAGACATTTCTTTAGGAATCTGCAGTGGAGGGAGGGGGAAAAAGCAGCCAGGAGGAGGAGTACACCACTCCCCTGTTGCTGAGGAGAAGTGCTGTAGCCTAAAGAAGGGCTTTCAGTCTTCCGAAACTCAGCAAAACACCCCCAGTGCTGGAGGAAGGATGAGGAGTATTAGAAAAATTGAAAGGAATCGTTGTTTCCTTACAGCCCTTCTAAGCCCAGGAGCAAGTCTATTGCCAGGTGCTTGCTGAAGTTAGATCGGGCTTTTTGTAAATGCTCCTAATTAATGGGGGAGTACTTTAGCACTGTCTCACCTGATTAGGCACCACCACTCAAGTACAGATCTAGAAACAAACCTGCCATTGTGTGTCTTGTGTCACTTTGGCTAAGGGGTAAGAACAGGTTTTAAAGATTCCTGATGAAGGGGAGGGAAATAATGGTCTGAAAAAAATAAGTCTGTTAATAATTGAGGGGGGGTGTAAATACTGTTGATTCTCCAATGGCTGAGATACTAAAGTCCTTTTTTAAATCTGTCTTGAACATGAAAAATAAAGAAAAGAAGTTTGGACAATTAGGAAGTGAGGAAGACCCTGTAATAACTATTACTAAAGAGCAGGTAAGGGATTACTTCGAAAACCTTGAACACATTCAAATCAGCCCATCGAGATGGTAGGGGGATTGGCCAACTGACATGCTGGGGACTGGGGAGAGACCAGGATCAGTTTAAGAAAATAAAGCAAAACCAAGAGAAAAATGCTGTTCTCTGAAAGAGCGTAGCTTCTATTTTCACCTCAAGAATTAATGAAACCTGCATTCAGGTTCTGCTGGTCTGAGGTCTCACTGGTATAAAGAAATGGAGAGCCTGTTGCAGGATCTGGAGATCTTGGGGCAGGAGGACTACAGGCAGCAGGCATTGTTGTGGGAGCAGGAAAAGAGTTAATCTCATCAGACAGACTCACATCATCTTCTGGTTAAATGACACAACTTAATGAAAATGAAATGGCTGATGTGATGCAGAGGCCCGTAAGGTTTTAATGTATCGATTGTGCAGTATTTCCAAGCCTTACAGTTGGCATGAATGAAAGCTGGAACCTCTGAAGTACCTGACAGGTCCTCTTCTTGTGACTTTAAAAAAAAAACCTGCATAGAGTCCTAGAGTGAAATGTGCTGGCTCTCCGGGGTCTGTGAACACTTCTGCCAAGTCCTGAAGGGGCATGGGCCGCTAGAGCTCGTTCAGGGTCAGCACCTTTGGCAGGCTGCTAGTCGATAAGCTGGCACAAATAATCCAGGAAAACAGCCTTTTCCGATCGGACCTAATGCGAAGCCCTCTGCTTAATTCTGCGTGGGCCGATACAGCAAAGCTCTGCTGAAAGTCTGTAGCTGTCGCTTGGGCAGGCTGTGAAAAGATTTGCCTGTGTTGTGGGCTTGTGAATATAAATCTGCATCATCCTGGCTTTGAACCCAGGATGCTGCCAAGGACAACGCTTGTCAGGATGCAAAATAGAAAAAGCCCAGGGCTGAGCAAGCGTTTGAGTCCAAAGAATACAGCTGGTATTTAAAGCAGTTGAGCAGAAAGCCGCTAGCTTAGAGTGTAATGAAAAAACACTCTTCTAAAAGACACAAACAGAGCTGAGTGACAGACGAAGAAGAAATTGCAGGGGCTTTAGTATGGCCCAGTAAACTAATAAGGGGCCCAGGGAAGATCTCTGAGAGGCCCTGTGGCAACAGCTTGAAAGGATCACTCTAACGAGAGAGAAACAAAGGCTGTGCCGCGCTCGCAGCGCTGCAAACCCGGCGTTCTCTTACACACACAGCTTGTAGGGGGACCAGAGTTGCTGTCCTGGGGGACGCCGCTCCCGACCTCGCAGTACCCAGGCACATTTCTGTAAGAAGCTTGTGTTATGCCGCAGCCCTGTTAGGGGAAGATGTTGTAATTTTATGCATATTTGAAAATTCTTTTAGTTGTGAAGCTTTATAGCGACGGTTTACTTTGTACTTCAGATCTTCTAGAGATCGATCTTCAAGAGAAAAGTCACGAGACAGAGAGAGAAAAGAGAAGAGCTCTTCTGAGAGGCGGCACGAGAGCACAAATGGCAAATCTCGTTCCAAGAGATCAGAAGAGAGAGAAGCTGGCGAGATCTGAACTCAAACGATCTGTGTTGCACTGTAAATAGTCTGATAAACATTCTACACAAAGCCTAAATTTCCCATTTATATTTACTGAATACAACTCATCTTTTGTAGTTTGGAATTTTTATTGTTTGGCAGATAGCTGTGAGTTTGTAGAGACACAGAGTTACGTACTGTTTAACAGGATTTTGTTTTAGTAGGAATAAATAAATCTGGATGGATCGTTTTCAATTCAGGCCAGTGGTTGACACACTGTGTTTGTCCTGACCCAGCGAACGCGGCAGGCAGGGGCAGGGCTGTGGTCGGAGACCTGAGCTGCCGTGACGTTTGTAACACTTCAGCTCTTTCCAAAAGATCTACCTGACCCTTCGTGAGCACACCGGTAGCACCGGTTCTCACTTAATTAATTTTTTTCCTTCTGTTTCTATATCTTTAAAGAAATTCAGAAGTCGGTTTGGGGTTTTGGGTTTTTTTTTTCTTTTTAGCGCTTAGCCACCTCGTTTTTATGTCTCCAGCCTTTGAGGGTTGCCTCGCTATTCCAGCTAAGTCAAGACAGACAAAATTTGGCCCTGACCCGCCTATTTTGAAAGCTGTTCATCTTTGAGAGGATGACCAAATTGGCTAGAGCATATTCTTAAGATGGGCTCAAGTCTGGGTTTAAGTACCTTTACAGATCAGAGATCGGGTGTAAACCAAACAGTGGAAAATCAGGACTGAGTTCTTCTGTGGAGGAGTTCAGCCACAGCTAGTCTGCCTATTTACTGTGCACTCCGAGGTCAGAGCTTCCTCCATGGGAGTTTTCTGACTTCCCCAAAAAAGCATTGGTGTGTGTTTTGCAAGGCCAGTCAGGCAGAAGGCGGCTGAGTGGCAGAGGTGACTCGGGACGGGGCCAAGTCCAGGGGCAGGGCAAGGGAAGGAGGTGCCCACGTCGGTGCCCACTGCTTCTCCTGGGACCCAGGCACCAGCTGTGTCCTTTTCCCGTCTGTGGGAGGAATCGGCATATTGTAACTAGCTTATTTGTAACTAGGTTTATTTTACGCTAGGGGAGGAAGGCCGCCTGGCTGTGCCAGCCACAGTCGCCACCCCCGAGGATCGGTATTTTGTGAGGATTGTGTCAGTGAAAGCGCTTGCCGCCCGCCGAGCTGGGCCCTAGCCGGGCCTCAGCCCGGCCCTGCTCGTTACCTCGGCGAGGCAGGTATCTCTTAATTCAAGACAGCTCGCTCCTAACGTTTCCCCGCGGCTGTAAACGCCGTTTGCGGGCTGCCCGCCCGGTGCCCCGGGGGTCCGGCGGGTCCCCGTTCCCCCCCCCCCCCCGCCCCAAGGCTCCCTAAGCTGCTTAACGGTTTCGGGTTCCCTGTGGCCGCCCCTCGGTGTTAGTCCTTAGTGCATGCGACCCCCTTCCCTGTCCGTTTTTACAACTAATTCCGCGGTTTCACGTATTTGTTTTTGTAACCTCCGTGTCGGGTGAGGGGAGAGCGGGGGCGGCGGGGCGGGCCCGGGGGGCGGCGGGCGCGCTCTCGGGATGCCTGTACGTGACTGTGCTGTTCTCTCGCGGTCTGATCGCATTAAAGATCTGTGTTTGTGGCTACCACTGCTCCCCGGACTCGTTCTTGCGGCTTCCCCGCCCGCGCCACCGCAACGCACCGCCCGCCGGCCCGCCCGCCGCACTGCGCAGGCGCGGCTCCAGGCGGGGCGGAAGCGGGCGGTTGCGTCGTGGCGTCCTCCGCCGGGGGGGGGGGGGGGGGGTGGCGGAGGCGCGCGCGCGGTGAGTGCGGGCGGGCGGGGGGGGGCCCCCGCGCCCCGGAACCCGCGCGGCGGGCCGCTCCGGGCCGCGGCGCTGCCTTTTGGAGAAGGGAACCGGCTGCTGCGCACCAGCCGCCCCCCCGGCGGGAACCGGGCGGCGCCAGAGCGGTGGTCCGAGCTGGAGACGGGGTTTCGCGAAGCCCGGCTGCGGCGGGGTCGGTTCCCCGCTGCCTCTGCGCGGGCCTGCAGCCTGCCCCGGGCTGGCGAGCCCCGCTGCTCGGACGTGGGACACCGCGGCTGTTCCTCCCCCCTCCCTGCTGCGCCTGGTCCAGCCCTGGTGCCCGCCCCGGTGATCGGAGGGGTTTGCTGTCCGCCTTCAGCACCTCAAAGAGTTGCCCCGAAACCGTTTCAAGAAGCCTGGGGGGGAATTTAATCCCTTTTGCAAAAGCCTGGGACTCTGCTCCCATTCTCCCTTTGATCTGAGCTGCTTCATCCCATGTGCTTGGCAGGCTGCGCAGGAGCCCGGAGGAGATGCTTAGGTGGCCCTGGGAAGCACAGGTCTGTGTTTGGATTGAACAGAAATACAAGAAACCCCTCACCCCTACAGAGCTCAGCACGTGCCCTTCGGCGCTGATCCCGGACAGGGGTCAGATTCCTGTTCCTCTTTTCCTCAGCAGGCCACAAGCCCAGGCATGAATTAGGAATGTTTCTTGCAGAGAGAAAAATAATGTATTAAATTGTCATCTCACTTCCACCCTTTTTTTCCTTATTTTGGGAAGCAAAAAACTCTCAAAAAAGCACTGGGAGTCAGAGGGGCAGCCTGCCCCTGGGCTGGAGCCAGCCCTCCCATCTGCCAGGGCAGAATTGGGCCCCGTTCAAAGGGCTGCCTGCGGAGGCTGGAAGCTGAGAGGCTCCGCAGGGCTGGGCGTTGGGCGTGTGGGGGGAATGGCCCATGGATGAGCTTTCCTCCATGTACCTGTGTAAGAGAGGAAAATAAAAATTCAACTTGGGGGGGCGGAGGAGAAAAGAGGTTTCTCCTGGAGATAGCTGACAAGGACAACAGTGGCTGGAAGAAGGCTGTTCCCTGCTGCTGGGCTGTGCAGGAAGGACCTGGCAGGCAGCATGGAGTTTGTGACCTGTGGTACAAGTGCTCCGCTTAAAAAATGTACTTTCTTTTTGTCTTTTTAATAAACCTACATGAAACGACCACGACCTCTTCTAAAGGGTTCTCATGCACCAAGGTCCCTATTGTGTAAAACGCCTGGCGGTGCGGAGAAGTCACCGTGCCCCTGGCGCAAGCAGGGGAGCCCCGTGGATGAGGTGGGGATGTCTCTGACGTGAGCGACTCAAACCGCTCGCGAGCTACAGCTCCCGGGGCTGACGCAAGGGATCTGCCGCAGTTGGTGAGGGCGAGTGGCTTGGATCCAGCGAAGCTTGTAAGTGCTGGATTGATAAATGGCACGCGTTTCTGCTGCTCGGTTGTTATTACTGGCCTAACCTATTACCAGTTCCATGCAGCTTTGCAGCTTTGATGCTGTTCTTCATCTTAGAGAGCTTTGCTCTTCCCATCACTCTCTTGCAAAAAACTGGATTGGTTTTTACCCTTCACTAAACAGATTTGAGTTTCTCTGCCCGAAGCCTGACTGTAGTGAGAACTGGAAAAGAGGACTTTTCTCCCACAAATGACAGATGCGTCACCTGTTTGGTTGTGCTCTGGAGGGGTTTCTGAGTCACTTGTTGTGAATGCTCTGCGGCATGTGTTGTGTCTGCACTGGGGGGGTTAAGCGTCATTTAAGAAGAACCTGGTATTATGAAGAGACCTTTGTTAACGGAGGCAAAATAGCGAGAGTGAGGGGAGGATAAAGGCCAGCTGTGGCAGCAGAATGTGGGTGTTGCTCCCAGCCGGCTGCCTGCGTTGTCTTTGGTGTGGTCTGGGTTACAAACCGTGTCCTTACAAAAGCCGTAAGGACGCAAGCAGGAGCAGAAGGGGACGGTCTTCTCCAGGCAGTTCCCTCTACCAGCCCATGGCCGCGACTTTTTATCCAGAAAGAGTTATGAACTGCAGATGACCCAGCAAAACTGTAAGCTCGTGTACATGGTGCAGTCTGACTGTATCTGGAAAGGAAAATCTCATTTGGGGAAAATCTTATGTGTTACTTCCTCATGGTTGGACCCTGGTATAAGTGGGACTGCAGAAAAGGGGAAAAAATGACCCAATAATGTCTTGATGTTGCAGCAGGTGACTGCCCAGCAGGTTCGCTGCAGTGCTGTGCCATACATCGGATCAAAACTGATCAGTCCGCTCATGGAAGACAGCTGTGAAGTGATCGTTGCTTCTTGTTCAGAGCAAAATTTGGAAGCTGTTTTGTCACTATCTTGGGGCCTCAGCAATTTCTGGCTGATAGGAAGGAAACCTGTAAGGTGCTTAAAACAAAAAAGGTACAAAACCAAAGCACCCAAATGCTGTGTTTGGGTTCCTAAGATGGCCAGATAGAATCTGCTTTCATCATTCTGTGGAAGATGCAGATATGTTGAACATCAAATCTAAGTTATGATTTATTGCTAGAAATTTTCCAGGAAGAACTGGTGCCTGGTGCGATTACAGATGCTGTAGGTTGGTGGTTTATGGCTGGAAAATGAGTTAAACCTTCCGTCACACTGGTACTTAAATGGTTTCGGTCACCAGTTTTCATACACCTGACTGTATGTGGTTCTCTGTGCTTGTCAGGCAGTTCTAGCTGACTGGTAATGATAGTTTGTCTCCTGGATTTAGCTGTGGCTTGGCACTAACTGCTTGCTGCACAAGTTTCACTGGTTTGATTCAGATCAGATCTGTAAATCTGCACTGTAGCTTCAGGAGAAGAGGAAAGTCGGTGCTGCCCCACGAAGGTGAGTAAAGCTCTATTTGTCCCGAGCGCCGCATTGTTGTTGCTGTGGGACAGGAAAGGGTATTTGTTCCTCCTTGGCTTTAATCGGGGACTGCTCCTAGCTCATCCCGTTGCTGGGGGGAAGTAGCCTTTAAAACTTGAGGAGTGATGGAAGTGCACGCACCAGCAAATGCAGATCCTGGCTGTACTGCAGCACTCCTTGGGCTGTGTGGGTTCAGCCTGGGTCTGCTGCGTGCGGTTTCTAATTATTTCCTTTTCTATGAAGTCTTTTTCCCATATTTTCTCACGGTGAGGCCTCCCGTCCCCAGGCAGAGAGCCGGTGCTAGCTACGAGATCTAGCGCGTGCAGCGTGTGTTAATAATGCAGCAGCACACGATCCTGCTGTTGTGTGTTTCCTTGCAAGGTACCTGGATGCGTTAAACTTTCCAGTGAATTATTGTGTGTCCTCTACCAGCAGGAGACGAAATGCCGGCTGCTAGAGGACAGTAAAATCATCTGAAATGCACACTTATCATTTTCTGCTTGTCTTCAATTAAACTGATTACCCGACTTCTTTGTTGTTCAGAGCTCAGACCGTTTCGCACGCTGCCAGCATGTACTTTGGCAACGGCAGGCAATGGGATTTCCTGCATTGTTTGAGTCTTTGCCATTGACCTTTGTGGTCGTTGTTCTGGCACTGCCTCTGCTCTGGCAGGGGTGCAAAGGGCATTATTCAAAGCCTGAAAGAAAAGAGAAAGAATTGCTTTAAAGGCATTGAGTGCTTTTTGTAATCGGTGGCTCCTAGGGTCATTGCTGTAAAAGAAGGGGAATTGCCGGGGCTGTCAAGATAATTACCCGCTTTTTTTATTGTTCTCATCCCAGTCTAGATGACAGTGGCGTGATTTCTAGTGAGTCATAAAAATATGCCTTCCATACAGCGTTATGATGTTTTGGACTGCGCAGGGAGAAGCCTGGTTTTGGTTCTTCTCGGGAAGTCTCGTAGATGCTGGAAGCACTCGGCTCTGCCCTGGAGGTTTCCCAGCTCCACACTGGGGGCTGCGGAGGGCTCTGCTGGAGAGGCTGGTGGGGTTGTGCTAGAGCCCCGTCGCAGCCCGTGCCGTGGACACTGGTTCCCACAGCGTCCGAGAAGATCCACCTCTCCCTGCTGCTGGAGATGGGCACACCATCTGCCTCATCGCGAGGGAGGCTGTGTGACCCATTCCTGCTGCCCTCCCCATCGCTGCGGCGGTGGTTGCTCTGCTCCAGTAAATCATTTGCTCAGCCTGTGCCTGGAGCCTTGTACCTTGAACCTGCTAGAGGTCGGGTGCTCAGCCGGCTCCGGTAATGGAGCGGTGCTTGGCTTGTCAGCATGATGGCCAGGCTGGGGGAAAGGCTGAATGCACAGCTCATCCTTTTCTTCCCCTTTCCATCTGGAGCCTCCTAACCCCTGTCTCCTCTGTCAGGTGCCTGCAGTTGGTCTGGAAAGAGCCGGCCTCGTGAAGGTGCCTCTGGTGTTGCTGGTAGACTGATGCAAAGGGCAGATGAGGTCTTTGGAGTTAAGATCTTTGGAATAAGATACAACTTCTACATTATTGATTTAATTGCATTTGCATGGTATTGTGCAGCTTGAATTAAATTGTCTGGAGCAAGATCTTGTACTCAGTGTGCCGTGGCAGAATAAATGCCAGAGCGCTCGGGTTGGAGTAAGTACTCTGTAACTCCAGCCTTATAAGTCCAGCAGGCGCTGAGGTTAGCTAGGGGATGGACAGCAGCATGCCAGGCTGTCCTGCTCGCCCCATGTGCTCATTCCCTGCCTTGCCATAGGTCTGTCCCCACTCTGATTTGTACCCAAAAGAGAAGAGGCCTCTGCCGCGCTTCCCTGCAGTGGCACAGGGATAACCCGGGGAGGTGAGAGCCCCAGTTGAGCCGCAGCAGCCTGAAGGAGCCTCTCATCCTGTGTTTCTTTGAACCTGTAAATGAACTTGGGCATGAAATGTGAGACGTAATGAGCCCCGTTGTTGTTGTTGTTGGAATTGAAAGCCCAAGCCCTCTGCGTTGTGTGCTGGTGCTGAGTTTAAGCTATTTTCTGCTGGGGAAGTAAATTGCTCCAGCAGACAATCCAGGCACGTGACTGCTGGGGCACGGTCATGGAAAATTGGCTTGGTTGTCATGTTTATTTGCTCTGATATAACTTTTTATGACATTGTCATGCAGCTTTTTCCAAGGCTACTGGAATGTGTTATTCTTTATTTCTTCCCTTCCGCTATTTTTTTAAAGGAGTACTATCAGAGAAACTGTATATAACATTGATTTTTATTGGTTTTGTGGGTAAGGGTTACAGGCTTCTCTAACCGACTAGGGCTTTTTCTTTTTTTCCCCTTTTTATGACAAATTAGCGCAGAACCCCTCTGTCTAATGTAGCTCATGATTACGATTTATAGCAGAAGAAACTAAAATAGAAGTTGTTAGCTCTTCTTCCTTTTCTGATGAAATCAAATTTGCCTGGTTTTAGTCTCAGCTCATGCCTTCTTCTTCCTCCGGGGAGAGAAGTAATCACTCTTCTTGCCTTCTGCGGGGCTGGGTGGCTAAACTTATCAAGTGGTTTCTCATATGAGAAGGTGTGGAATAGCTTCGGTTTGTTCCTATACAGAATATGCTGGTGTTTGTTTCACTCTCTCTCTCCCCTGGGGAAGCTCAAGTGCTCCTTGCAGCAGGGAACAGCCTTACTTTGGGATATAAAGGCCAGGAGTGTTTCCTTTCACCTCTCCAGCCGGGAGTCAGACTGACACGCAACAGGAGGTGGCGAGAAGTCTTTGCAGCAAAAGGAGCTTTTGGCGTGTTATTCTTGAGGGAGACCTACAGATTAGTCAGTCCTTTCCCCACAGAGGCTGTAGCCTTCTTTGTCTGGGTCTCGCAGAGCTGATTTCCTCCTCTGAAGAAGAAAGAGTGCTTTTCCTGCATCCTGTGGTCTCTTCCCATTGCTCCATGTGGGAGACCTCCGGTACCAATGGCGCTTTGTATCTGGCTCTGTGACAATACACTGATTTGCTCACCTCCCATTAAATGTTTCCAGCCTGAATATCAGGTAGCAATAGAATATTTTTGTTGGTTTTTTGATATATTCCAAAATCTATTTTAACTGCTCTTTCCGTTGTCGCAGGTGAAGAGGGAGCAGGGTGTCTGAATACCGATGCGTGAGCTGCCATGGATAACAAAGACTCGGAAGCTGAGATCCACCCTCTGAAGACTGAGGACGTAAAAGCTCAAGAGAACCATGAAAACTCTGTGGAGAGAAGAATTGTCAGCAAGCAGTCATCGCGACTGTCTCGGCTGTCCCGGTGGCGCACGGCTGCCTTCTTCATCTCGTTATTTCTGTGTCTGATAATTGTGTTTGCTTTCTCCTTTATCATTCCTTGCCCAGAGAGGCCCGTTTCAGAAAGAACATGGTTCCGAAACTACGACAATGCAGGTGAGCTTGCTGTAGCACAATAAATACTGACCAACAGTCCTTTTCCTTTATGTGCCACGAATTTGAATTGTGGAGCTCTACCTAAGCGCGATCTGGAGCCAGGCCTGCAAGGATGCCGCCCTTGGGAGTGAGAGCTGTGAATACCTGACCTGGATAAGCAGTGGCCCATCATAATTGGAGTGGCCTTCCAGGAGGTGTTTACAGGATCTGATGGAGAAATTAGATGCTGCTTTGAAGTGCTAACAAGGTAGCAGGCTGGCCTCATTTTGAAAAAAAAAAATGGGGAAGGGTATCTGGGAATAAATCTTTGTTGAAGTTTGGTCTGTAAAATATTCCCTTGAAGTTTGAGCCAAGGTTTGGAGACAATTAGGCATTTTTTCCTCTGTCAGTATGACTTTCTAACTTTTCCCTATGGCTAACAGGAAAGGGAGAAGAAGAATTGCATCTTGGTTTTTTTATAAATTGCACAAATTTGTAGTTGCTTTAGTCGTCTCTTTAGCCTGGGTACTGCTCCCTGGTGGCTCAGCATTTGCTTCTGTGAAAGCTTTTCTTTAATCTTGTGTGCAGTGGGTGTATGCTGGTCATGCTGTAAACTCAGAGATAGTGCACACCCACGGGGACAGAGCGTCATGCGTTAATGCAGAAATTCCAAGTTCTGCTACTCCAAGCTGAAGAAGGCTGCTCACAGCTGAGAGTGAGAAAGATGGAATATCTGAGGCTGGGGTTCGTGGGGTTTGGGGTTTTGGTTTGTTTTGGGTTTTTTTTATATTTTGGGAATAACAACCCCACACCAACACCAGAGTTGTTCTTTGTTCAACATAGTTCAAATTCTGGCTGCTTGGCTATAAAAAAAGACAAATCCTCTGGGGAATAGGAAATCTAAAAAATCCTTTGGCACTAACTTCCAGTCCTCGGTACTCATGTAGATGGCTTTTTTTAATACAAAAGCCAGTTTGTCCTCATGTTACGCTGTCAGAGATGGAGGCAGTGAGTAGGTCTGTAGGAATTTGTGTTTTGCTCCAGCTGCCTCTGCTGTTGGTTGAGGCAATCCTCACCAGCGCCTGCCTTGTGATCTCGTTTACAGTGGCCTACCAGTTTCTCGCTATAGAAGATGCGAACGAAGACAAAGTGCAAGATGTCATCTTTGCTCTCAAAGCTAGCAATGGCACCAGCAGCTTCAACAGATCCTGCCTGGATGAAGGTAGCTGATTCAGAAACAGAAAGCCTTGTAGTAAGGGCTGTTCTTTCTCCTTTAGCTCTAATTAGTGAGACTGCTATGGGACTGGGAGAGAAAACCGGGTTAGCTGGGTGGGAAGAGGAACTGGGTGAGTCCTAGCTCTCGAGTGGCGTGGAGCAGCAAAGGTAGGTTTAGGTAGTGCTCCCTCTGACATCTCTTCTCTTCAGGTCTGCCTTCTCCGTGTGCCTTCATTGCTGCTGTGTCTGGCACGAACGGCAGAGTGCTCTGGGAGAGGCCTGCTGCCGAGGAGATTGAGTGGATGGAGTGTGGCATCAAGCAGCTCGGGGGGGCTGAGGACCCTGGTTGCTTGGTCGTGGGGAAGCCGGGGTCTCTTACAGCCTTTGACCTGCGGAAGGGTGAGTGACAAGCAGAATACTGCTGCCATACAGGGGACGGTGCTACTTGCTTTCCTCACCTGGGGACCTTCAGGCCTTGGAGGCGGGGGACGTCAGCGTGATGTGACTTGCTGGTACATGAACAATGACCACAGGGTATTTATTATCTTGAAAACCATGCCAGAGCCATTTGCTGGGCTGTTGAGAAGCGCCTGTTCTCTCAGCCTCTCTGTTCCAAAGGCTGGGCTCTGTTGTGGTGGTTTCTGCCAGCCACTGTATTATAAGAACAACTTTTCAACAGCTTTTGAAACAGGAGAAGCAGTCGCTAGCTGTGAATGTTACTTTATACTCTAAGGGTAGGACACAAACCTGCAATGTTTCTCAGTTGTTTGTGTGCGAGTGCTAGGAGTGCCTGCAGTGGCAAGGGGAGTGGGAGTTTTAGGGATTTATGACTTTAAAGTCATCAAGGAGAGGACTTGGGCTAAGAACTCACCCGTTTCAGTAGTCCAGGATTTTGCCTGTTTCCTCTGGAAAGCTTGCTTAATTTCTGAACCTACAGAGGGAAAAAACCCATCATCAACTTGCCTAATGCGGGGTGAGGGTAAAGAGTGCCTGTGCTTCTCTAGGAACAGGGCAGTGACCATCTATTGCACCCTGAACCTTAGAATCAAAGAATTGTTTAGGTTGGAAAAGACCTTTAAGATCATCAGGTCCCACCGTTAACATAGCACTGAGAATTCCACCACTAAACCATGTCCCTAAGCACCTCATCTGCCTGGCTTTTAAATACCTCCAGGGATGGGGACTCGACCACTTCCCTGAGCAGCCTGTTCCTGTGCCTGACAACCCTTTCGGGGAAGAAATTTTTCCTAATATCTAATCTAAACCTGCCCTGGCGCAACTTGAGGCCGTTTCCTCTCATCCTATTGCTTGGTACTTGGGAGCAGAGACCAACACCCACCTCGCTACCTCCTCCTTTTGGGCAATTGTTGGGACTGATAAGGTCTCCCCTCAGTCTCCTCTTCTCCAGGCTGAACAACCCCAGGTCCTCCAGCCATTCCTCATTAGCCTTGGGCTCCAGACCCCTCACTAGCTCTGTTGCCTTTCTCTGGACACGCTCCAGCCCCTCCATATCCTTCTTGCTGATGAAGCTTGAAATACATTTCTGGTTTGGGGGTCACTGTTTCGAAGGTTCTAAACAATGCATGTTCTCCCTTGGAAGCGTGCTTAGGTTCCCATCCTCTGTATCTGGTATTGAGCCCCTCACACCCGATTTTCCAAAGATTGGGAGAGAGAAGTAGCAAGAGATACAGCTCTAAGGAGTCTGAGGAAAATCTAGTGCAGCTTTTAATATCCAGTGTAGCTGGAAGTGTAGACACACACAGAGCTGGAAAGCTTTTGTACCAACTGAGATTTTAGCGCTGTTTCCCTCATCAATAGGCTTTAGCACAGGTTATTTATAAACTGTTAATGAAGTAGTTGCTTTTAGGTCAAAGTGTAGAAGGGTGACTGCTGAGGCAAAGGCACATAACTAAAGGCAGCCATAAAAAAATAGCACAAGCATGGAGAGAAGCAACCAGGCTAAAGCACAGGTCACAGCAACAATACGGTAAGAAAACATTCCATAGATAAATTAAAAGCAAGAGATAAAAAATGGCTTCAGATAGAAAAGTGAATAACCCAGAATTTGATATGTTTGATACCTTTTTGTGATTAAGTAGGTTAAAAGGGGTTTCTTAGCGTAGCTGACTTTTACTGGGGGTTAGGAGGGCAGATCGGAATAAAATGTATTTAAATAGGCTAAATGTATTTAAAGTGGCAAAGTCTGACTTAGATCACATTGTGCTAAAAACAGTAGTCGAACAATCTTTAGCTGTTAATGATTCATCCTCCTGGAGGTTGGTGAGATTCGTAGAATCACAGAATCATAGAATGTTTTGGGTTGGAAGGGACCCCTAGAGGTCATCTAGTCCAACCCCCCTGCAGTGAGCAGGGACACCACTAACTAGATCAGGTTGCTCAGAGCCCCATCCAACCTGGCCTTGAATGTTCCCAGGGATGGGGCCTCCACCACCTCTCTGGGCAACCCGTTCCAGTGTTTCACCACCCTCGTTGTAAAGAATTTCCTCCTTATATCCAGTCTAAACCTACCCTGGTTTAGTTTAAAACCATTACCCCTTGTCCTGTCACAGCTGGCCCTACTAAAAAGATTTTCCCCATCTTTCCTATAGGCCCCCTTTAGATACTGAAAGGCCGTAATCAGGTCTCCCCGCAGCCTTCTCTTCTCCAGGCTGAACAAGCCCAACTCTCTCAGCCTGTCCTCATAAGAGAGGTGCTCCAGCCCTCGGATCATTTTAGTAGCCCTCCTCTGGCCCCGCTCCAACAGTTCCGTGTCCTTCTTGTGCTGAGGGCTCCAGAGCTGGACGCAGTACTCCAGGTGAGGTCTCACCAGAGCAGAGGGGCAGAATCACCTCCCTCGACCTGCTGGCCACACTTCTCCTGATGCAGCCCAGGGTACGGTTGGCCTTCTGGGCCGCCAGCGCACATTGCTGGCTCATGTCCAGCTTTTCATCCACCAGCACGCCCAAGTCCCTCTCAGCAGGGCTGCTCTCGATCCTTTCTTCCCCCAGCCTGTACTGATACCGGGGGTTACCCCGACCCAGGGGCATGACCTTGCACTTGGCCTTGTTGAACCTCATGAGGTTCACACAGGCCCACCTCTCCAGCCTGTCCAGGTCTCTCTGGATGACATCCCGTCCTTCTGGTGTGTCAACCGCACCACTCAAGTTTGGTGTCGTCCGCAAACTTGCTGAGGGTGCATTCGATCTCGCTGTCTAAGTCATTGATGAATATATTAAACAGCACCAGTCGCAGTACGGACCCCTGAGGGACACCACTCGTCACCGGGCGCTCAGGCTGCCTAGCCTCTGCCTGTAGGGAGAGGTAGGCAGATTATCATCTGACAGTGTCTGATGTGGTTCAGATCTTTAAATGCTGATAAAGTTAGTGCTTTTCTATCAATTCCAGCTGTGTGAAGTCTTGCTTTCTTCATTGCCAGAATAAGCGACCTGAGCAAACAAGAAGGGAAGTGTAGGATTGCATGCTTCTGTTTGTGTGGGACATTCCTGCATGTTTCTCTTACAAGCAAACTGGGACACAAGAGCTTAAGATTAGCTGTTCCAGGTCAAAGCAAAAGTCTGTGTAGCTGGGTATTCCAGCTCTGCTGGGGCCAGAAGCAAGAGTCCCGAAGAAGAGGACAGGAGTAAGTGTATTGTCACACCTTCTCTCTACCTTATCCTCCAGCAGCCTGCATTGCGAGCCTTGTGAGCGGTTCTGGTCCTCGCTGGTCTTCTAAGGGATAGGGCAGAAAGGGGACCACAATGTATGAAATCGCTTCTGTGCCAGAAATCGCTAAATAAGCCAGAACTCCCAACTTGGAGAATGTGTGACAGGGAGAAAAGTCTATAAAATTATGAGCGATAAGTAGAAGAACAGGGAGCGATGATTTCCTGTCGCAATTCTTCATTGCTTCATGGTTCTTTTATCAAGTGATAGGTTCAGAAAAACCAAAAGGGGATACTTCTTCACATCTACTCTATGGTGGATGCCAGGAGCTTACAAGTGTTTAGTAAACAAGTGGGCAAGGGCATGGGAAGAGGGGTCTTACACTGCTTGGTAGAAAAGACCTGCCTGTAGCTCGGAGAGCTTGTGAGCATCTGGACCTCATCCAGCCTGAAGCAAGCAATCCTGCTTTGTGTCCTCTGCGGCTGCTTGAAGTGAGAGCTGAACTCCACCATCTAAGTCCTGATTTTATTATTCCTTTGGACAAAAAAAAAACCCCATAACCACAAACCAAAAAAACCCACCCAACCAAAAAAAACCCTCAACCCTTTCACCCAGGTTAGCTTTGCTGTCTAGGAACTGGTCTAATTTCCATCTTGGCATCTGTTGCTGCACTGCTGCTCTGACCTCGGGCTCTGAGGAAGCACTGTAGCACTCTAGACGTTGGACAGAATAGTCCTATCTCCCGATGATGGAGCAGGAGGGGACTGGATTCACAGTTCATACTCTTTGGGGGTTGTGGTAGAGCGTGAAAGCTTCTCGCATCCTTTGTGTTGAATCCGTCTCACGGTTACCTCTTTCTATTACGTCAGACTGCTCTTTTTTAAAAGACTAAGATGCTTCCTCCAAATTTATATCCACTGTCTAACCAGCAAAGAATGGAGCCTTATGCATTGACGTGCAGATTTCATCAGCCTGGTCTTACTGGTGTAGCTTTGGACTGTGCTGAAGCTAGGATATAGTTGTTTAAAACTTAAATTCTCTCCTTCCTTTGCCTGCTTGTTTTCTTCAGGGATAAAATTCTTTGCCTTCCCATGATTTCCTAGGGGCACTCTTCTGCTTCACATCTGTTGTCATAGTAACAAATCCAAGTATTTTTTTTCAGTGTTTCAGTAAAAGCTTTGGAGGAATCCTACAGGAAATTCAGCCTTCCTTCTTAAGTTATTGCAGGCAGCATCAGGTAATAATTCCTTGGACTTCATTACAACTGCCTTCCTGACAAAGAACAGATGATTACTGAAATAATAATTGCTGTCTGTGATACTGTTTAAAAGGGAGGGTAAGCATTTCCCCTCTGAGCACCTAGTTAGTCACTTAAGCCTTCCTTAAAAAGAAAAAAACCCACCAGTCTCCCCCCCACACCAAATTCCACTGCAGATTCCACTGGGCAGCGACTGGAAAATGGCCAGCAGCAGCCCTGGGCAGAGCGTGTGGAGTAAAGTCACCCAGCTGGCCTGGAGCTGTTGAAGAGAAACTCCATGCACACACACAAACACCGTTTTTTAAAAACCAAAGCTCTGCTACCTCTGTTTACAGACAAGTTTGAACGTGCTGTGCATGTTCTTTGAACACGGGAGAGGTGAGATGTGAACTGCGTTGCAGTTGGTCGCGTCAGCATGGAACATCTGCAGGAACATCTGCAGGAGGCAAGTTGCAGCAAAAAAAGGTTTTGTCGGGAGTAGCTGCAACACTGTGGTCAGAATTCAGCTGCTTTATGGTCTTAAAATGCCTGTGCGGGTTTAAATACACAGCAGCAAGGTTTTAGATCACAAAAAAAGAATTCTCCATGCTGGGAAGCTTGTTAACCTGAGGCACCAGGAAAGCAAGCTGTTCTTTGTGCCCAGGATGTTAGGGTGCATTTGTGCAGGCAGCAAGAATTACTTTCTGATATAAGTTGGAATTGTGGATCCTGGGATTCATTTGAAATGCAGAAATGCAACGAAGTACCTCATGGTGAGCATAAATGTGAGCATCAATGTTGCTGGCTCATGGTGCTGATGGGCTGCAAATGGCTGGCTGCTGCAATGTACTTTGAGGAGCTGGGGCGTTAAAAGCCTTTCAACCTAAAGTACGTTTTAGTGAATGTTTCCCAATAACTTTGTCTTCTAGGGGAGGTTCAGTGGAGACAGACCAGTGACTTTGGAGCTAATTATACTGTGCTGACTCCCGTGTCAGTGATTCCAGATGTGGATAGTGATGGCGTTCAGGACCTGATAATCTTTATTGCTACAGGAGATAAGGTATGTCACTCTGAAGCTGTGATAAACCCAGCGGCCAGACCACAGGGCACGGCAGGAATGTTATTTAGATTTTGTAGTCTTAAGAGGAAATGCCAAGAGGCCTCTGATATCTGCGGGTTTGGGGTAGGTTCTTTCCCACCCTGTAGAGATGTACTCCCAAATCAATGCAAGTGTTTAATCGTTTTTAAAGAAAACGATTAAAGAAAGAAAAAAAAAGAAAAAAGCTGGCCAGGCATCCCTCCCCTTTTTCAGTCTGCATTCCTCACTGCGTGTTCCTGGGCTCTGCATGGAGTGAGCCTGGGCGAGATGAGCTTGCAGTTTTCTGGGACTCTGCTCAGAGAAGTGAAAGTGAACTAACCCTGACAGGTTTGGCTCTTACATCAAAGCCCAGCTGACAGCCAGTGCTTTTGTACCACCACTGCCCTTTTCTGATACCTTTCCTATCTCTGCCTGTGGTCTGCTTTGCACGGCTCTCTTCCTAGTGTCACTATGCTGGTTAATTCTGCCTTGGGTTCATTTAGTGAAGTAGCTGCTAGTTGTGTTGTCTCCGTTCCAGTATTGCTTTTCCCGTTTCTTAGAGGGGGAAAGTCAAGTAACTAAAAGTGGTTTTATACTAAAACACCTGTATCCGTGACTGAGTGGTACAGCATCATCTGCACGCGCAAGCTGTCCTGTTCGAAGCAGACAAAAGTTACAGTTCCCTGCAAACCTCATGGGAGGAGTGGGAGCCCCGTGCCCTCATACCACAGCACTCCATAAGCAAATAGGGTTTTGCTGTCCAAGACGTTGTTGTTGTTGCCAGAGTCATCAGAAATTCTATGCTCTTAGACTCCTACATTTCTCTTCTGTTTTCTTTCCTCCTTGCTTTTGCTATCCCAGTTATCTCAAGACTTTTTTTTCTTTTTTTAATCTTAGGCAGCCAAGAAATGTTTGAATGTAGTCTCTGTTCTGCAAGACTGCCTTTTGATTTGTTTTCCATTTAACCTTTCTAGCTATCTTGGTATGAAATCCCTTCCTCCCTCTGGACTTGGCAAGCACTCTGTCAACTTCACTAAAAGTATGTTCTTTTCTGAGAAAGCACGCAAAATGTACAGAGCTTGAGTGGAGCTCTGCAGCTTGGAAAAAGACACTGCTGTTGGAAGGGAGAGTCAGAACTTGGGTACATTAGCTTTGTTCCTAAGAAGGGCTGAAGTCGAACGTTACATTATACTGCTGTTTCCTGAAATGGCAGAGCTTTGAGCAGCCTGTGGGGAAGGGTCTGTGTGCAGGGGGTTTAAATGGCAGCTTTTCCTGAGTGTCTAATGGACCCCTACCTGCTGCACCCCTCAGCACAAATACAGCTGGGAAAACGGGACGTTTTTCAGGATGCATCGCCTGTAGCCGCGCACAGAGGTATTAAGCAATGCAGTGAGCAAGGCAGTGTGTGTTCTCACTCACTGGATGAATACCTTTGGCTGTTACTGTCTGGGGGCAGCTGCTGAACCAGTGCTTGTGAGTAAAGGTGAAGCTGATCTACAAGAGCTGGTATGTGTCTCCTCCCAGTGCAGGAGGCTGGGAACAGCTGGTGGATGCATTGCTCTCCTTCTCCAGATGTGTTCTTTGTTCTCCTCAGCAAACTCTATCCCTCGTTCACCTGCCAGACTCCAGATTCACTTTGAGAGCAGCAGGTCTCCTTCTCTTTTCCACTTTCTCCCTCTCAAGGAAGAGGAAAGGGTTCCTGCCTGACTCAGCATCTCTGATGGATGCTGTTTCTCCCCATCTGATCTTTCTCCTTTCCCTAGTGTGCACTGCTCTCCCCAGACCATGACTGTTGCATTTGAATCTCACCTTGGTTTTAGCCTTTATTCTCCTGGGTGAAATGTTTTTAGTGGATTCTGTTATCCTGCACAAAGAATATAAGGAAATCTGTCAGCTCATTTATCCCCTTAAACTCGTGTTGGCCTTAGGAGGCGTAGATTAGGGCACTTAAAATATTTAGCAGAGCTATGTGTGAAGCCAAGTTTTCCCTGTGTCCATATGCTACTTTGTTTCTGCCTTTAGGTCCTCTCCATCGCTGTCACTGCTCAGTGGGCTTGAATTAGCAGACCCATTCCTTAGCAGAGCTGGGGCTTGTTGCCTGGTGGTCCCAGCCTGCAGGAGAGGTGGTTGGCAGAAGCAGTAAAATCTCAGGGCAAGTGGCTGTGCTGGAAGTGGTTTTCAAACTTGCAAAAGTATTCACAGCAGAGGGATCATCTAACTCGTGCCCACACCTCCAACACCAGGGAGACGCTTTTCATCTGTGCTTATGCTTTTCCCATTCAGCTGCCGTTCAGTACCAGCTGCTCAGAAGCTTTGGAAAACACTCGAGTTGGAGCAGTAACAGTGCGATGCAGCTTTAACCTTTTTTTTTTTTAATCCCTTCCCTGAGTAGATTAAGACCTTCATCCATTCAGGAAAAAATGGCAAACAGATCGGCTCCACTGCAAGCCTGAACGTGGATGGGAAAGCTCGCTATATCAGGCTGAACCTGGACTCCTCTTCCTACTTCCTTTTCTATACAGGTACAGTTCTGTTTGTGAATTCAGTCTGAAAGGGTGATTATAACTGTGAAATCAGGATTACTAAACAGTTGTCCGAAAGAGTGGGTTTGCATTCTTAAAAGCTGTGCCATGCTTTCACCTGGTGAAAGAGCTATTCAAGGCCAAGAGAAAGGGGGGGGGGGGGGCTTCTGCTTAAACTAAGGTTTGTCACGTACTGGAGTAGTTCTATTTGAAAAATGTTGAGAATGTAAGATTTAAGTAGTAATTTATAGTGAACGATTGCTGTGAAACACTTGGATTATCAACAGATAAGATGTTAAAAGCATTCAGAAGCAGGCTTGAGTCTCAAAATACCACTACAACTCTCTGATGCAAGCCCTAAAAATATAGTTGATCTGCCAGATCTGGAAAATCATAGAGTTCAGAGCAAGGGCAGGATAACTCATCTCCCTCATTCTTGCTTTTTTTTTTTTTTACAGAAAACTCTCTCTATGCATATTCCCTGAAAGATCTCTACAGTGCAGCAACTGGGATGGAAATTAAGCTTCCCAGCCTTGAGCAAGATCCTCAGTGGGAGAAGAACATTGACAGCACTACGCACCGCTTATCCCTTCTCAGGTGCGAGATTATGTCTTGGTTGCTGGTGGATTGGAGGCTACTGGTGTTCCTGACAGGGTGGCCTGCTGTGGCTTTGTTCTTTCCCAGCTACATGGCTTTTGGACTAGGAACAGATCCAAAGCTCGGGGAGAGGGCTGGTGTCGATGACCTGGTCAGGGTTTCACAGGAAAGCAGGGAAAACAGACCGGGGTGTCCTATTTGCATTTACTGTGCAGGGAAAAAACCCAAACCCCACAATAAAACCATCCACAGTCTAGAAAGCATAATCCTTTCTCTGTCCTTATTCAGCTCTGGAGACATCCGTTACTTGGCGAAAATTCCTGGGCGATCACGGGAGAACATCTTGGTTGTAAACTCGGAGATGGCTATGCTGATCAATGCACAAAATCTTCAGACTTTGTGGACCCTCAACATGTCCCGTGTTGTGAGGTAGCGTTACCCGATGTGGGTTGAATGAGGTATTTCCAGCCTCCCAGCAGCAGCGGTGTCCCAGCAGACGCTATTCTTTAATTCATTTGAAACACAAAAGCCTGCTCTGTGGTCATATCTGAATCATGCTTGTTGTATTATGTGGCCTCTGCTAGAAAACGTCAGGTGCCACTTCACAACAGAGGAGCCCAAAGCTTTGATTCTTCATTCTTGTGCCTGCTGCAATTTGGCTGTCTTAGGGCTGGGCTCAGAGCTGGGAGTGGTACCAGGTTAACCTGCCATAGCAGGTGAGTCTCTTACCGGGAGAACTGTTGGGAGAATAGAAGGTGCTCTGAAAGAACAAGGTATGCCCAAGCTGTCAGGGTGTGTTACGATCTGTCCGTTCTCTTTCTCTTCCTTAGCGAACCGCTGCTTGGTTACTACAAACCTGATGTTCTTGGCATTGTCCTTGAGAGTGAAATTGGACCCAACCGAAAGAAGGTTTGAACGCTCTTCCTTTTAACTTCCCTTTTCTCTGCATGCCTCAGCTCAAGCACGCATTGAGTCAAGGGCAGCTGGTGGGATATGTTCCCTCTGGCTGATTTTAGGAAGCTTTAGGCTGGGAAAGGATCTCTTTCAACAGGTTACTGAAGCTAGCTCAGGCACTTTAATTCTCTTCTCAGCAAGAGGCTTCAATGATGGAGCTTTGAACCCCTTGAAATAGCTGCAAAACTTGTGACTTTAATGTGGCCCGCCCCAGGTCTCACAGCTCTCTGATGCTCAGCTTCAAGTATTTCCTCATCCTCCCATGTGTCAGATACTTGTTCCCATAGAAGTGTGGGATAGAGACAGCTGACTTGACTTCTCTCTCATGGATTGTGAGAGTTCTTTGGTAGGACGTTCCTTTCCTTTCTTCCCTGCCAGGTTATGATTGTTGAGAGTGGATCTGGAGCAGTCCAGTGGGACCTGAAGCTGAACTCAAGAGCAGGGAGCCCTGGGCCAGCCACACTTTCTACTGCTGATCACCGGTCCACTTTCCTCATCTGGGGTGAATACCAGGCGGCAGGAAACGAAACGGTGAGTAGTGTTGCTGAATGGTTGCTGTTCTTCAGACTTTGGGCCAGAATTGCATGGAGCCACCCCCTTTTCCCAGCGTTCACATTCACATCTGTCTGTGCCACCAATGCCACAGCCTCTTGCACTGGTCGCTGACCAGTCTGGTCTGCTAGAAGCAGGCAGACATCCGTGCGTGATCTGGTCTGTACGGGGTCCTCACAATGTCTATAGCAATGTCCCTGCTAGCAGCTGGTGGTGGCACCAACAGATTTTCATAGAATCATTTGGTTGGAAAAGACCATCGAGGCCAACTGTACCTGTCCACCACTAAACCATGTCCCTAAGCACCTCATCTGCCCGGCTTTTAAATACCTCCAGGGATGGGGACTCGACCATTTCTCTGGGCAGCCCCTTCCAGTGCCTGACAACCCTTTCGGAGAAGAAATTTTTCCTAATATCTAATCTAAACCTGCCCTGGTGCAACTTGAGGCTGTTTCCTCTCGTCCTATTGCTTGTTACTTGGGAGCAGAGACCAACCCCCCTGGCTCCTCCCTTCTGTCAGGCAGTTCTAGGGAGCGATAAGGTCTCCCCTCAGCCTCTTCCAGGCTGAACACCCCCAGTTCCCTCAGGTGCTCCCCATCGGCCTTGGGCTCCAGACCCCTCACCAGCTTTGTTGCCCTTCTCTGGACACACTCAACGTCCTTCTGGGAGTGAGGGGGCCAAAACTGAACGTTGTCATCCTCAGCCTGGCTACGTAGAGAAAAAGGACTTGGTGGCTCTATGAACAAAGCCACTGGATTTCCCAGAGCCCTGCCTTGCTGTGGTGCTGTAGGTGAGGCGAGAGGCTGCTGGCTTGGTACCTCTGAATCTGCTGCTGTTTGGCCTGGAGCCCCCCACGGCAGTACTGCACACAGCAACCTCCCCCTGGCCACGTGAATATCCTCTCTCTGCACCAAGGCGGTCTCTGGCAGCCTCGATGCGCAGCTCAGCTGTGTGACAGAGCCCTCTGGGGCAGTGGCTGGCAGCGGTAGTGGCAGGTTGTGTCTTGGAGGATGCCCGAGCACCAGCTGAGCTTCCTCGATAACTCTACCAGCCCTAAGGCAAAAATCTGTCTCCTGCCTGGAGCAGACAGGCCTGCTATTTGTGGGAAGCTTGGGGTGGGGAGGAGAGCACCAAGGAGTAAGCAAAATCCCAACACTATTTCTAGTGGCATCAGACAGGGTGAGCTGGGCAGACGCAGACAAGTATCCGACTGGATGTATTCTGTCGAGCATGAGTAATAGCTGAGCCTGGTGCTGGCGATGTCTCTGGGATAGCGTGTGAGTCCATGTCCTGATAGTGTCCTCTTGGTTGCAGAGATCCCGAGCTCCTCTCCAGAAGCTGTATCTTTTCCATCCTTCCTACACTAACGTCCTGTTGGAGCTCCGCAACAGCACGGACCAAATAATTGCATTCAGTGGTAAGTCCTCTTCTCCCTCCAGCAAGGAGGCGCAGGAGGACACTGGCCTTCTGGTACCTCCTGGACTCCATGGGTGCGTGGTGTTGGGTCTGGTGGCCAGTCTGAACACAGAGACCTTAGGCTGGGCTTTTCTCTCTGCTCTGCATTACAGCCACGCTGTTCGAGCGGAGCCGCCATGCCTGCTACGTGCTGTTGAGAGGCCCTCAACCCAGTGAGGAGCCAGGGTCGGTGTCTCTGATGAAGCGTAAGCTGAAGGAGGATGTCTCCGAGAGCAGGGTGATTTGGCTGAGCCAGGTGGCTGTGGACAGCGAGCAGTACGTCCGGGACCGCCTCTACAGGATGCGATTCCACAGCCGAGTGTGAGCTTGCCCGAGGGAGGGGGAGAGGCTGCCCTGGCCCAGGCGTCTCCAAGCTGCCTCTCCTCTGCAGCCGTGCTCTTAGCAAACCCAGATCACGAATTCAAATGGGAAGCTGCCTTTCTCGATCTGCAAACCAAAGCGTGGCTGGCAGGGAAGCACCCCCAGTGTCTGGGGGCGCCCAGGCTGTGGGGGCAGCTGCCAGTGCGCCTGTCCTCAGAGCTGGTGGGACTTCAGTGTGTGGTCACCACTGAAGTGTTGTCAGCTCGAGGAAGAGGGCTTTCCCCTTGATCCTTCTGTGCCCGCAGAACTGTAATGACTCAGCCTGTGTCTGGAGGAAAACCCATGCTTGCTGGGGATGCCGGAGTTGGTTATTTCTTGGGTGCTTGCGTGAGAAGTGCAGCTTGGATGTGTGGTGGTAGATTTCCTTTCTGAGTCAGCTCTCCTGGCTGTGGGAGAGGTGCTTGGCTGCAGGTTGATTTGCAATCGCCCTCTCCTGAATTTTGGCCCCTGCTTTGGTAGTCGGGGGTGTGTGTGTAGTGATGGACACCAGCCATGGCTGGTGATGTGGCTGGGTGTCACCCGGGCCAGCAGAGCGCAGGTTAAAGTGACATTCTACTTAGAAAATGGCCTTTTCTCCAAAGAACAGCCCCGTGTGCCCCGCTCTGCAGTCACAAGCCTACCTGTGTCTGTCTTTTCCATTGCTTCCTTTCCAGCCAGGCCATGCAGCGTTGGTGACACAGAAAGGGAGCTGGTCTCCCCCCTGATTTATGCATCAACGTTCCTCCTTGTCCTCAATCTGATTATAGGTGATATGAAAACCACCCTGAGACCAGGCTGGCTGGTCTCTGCCGGTACGTACACCACCTCTCCTACCAGTTTTGAGGTGCCAGGGGATCTAGGACATTTTTTCAGAGTAGAATTGCACTTTAACCTTGCCTGGGAGTTGGGCTTGCTGCTCTGGGGAGCCCTGTACCCCAGTGGCAATGCCAGCTCTCCTGCAAATACTCTTTCAGTCTTGCAGCTACTGAGGAGCCTTGTCTGAGCACTGTCCCCTCTGCCAGGAGGTGGGCAGGCTGTAGGGCAGGCATGAGCCGCTCGGGGAAACAACACAAGCTGTCTCTGCAGCACAGCTCCAGAGAGCTCTCGGCTCCCTCCCTGCCCTCGGAATTGAAGTGATGCTGGGTGAGGATCTTCAGGCACTGTTCTTTCAGCCTGCTAGCCTGAGGGAATGGGACAGGTTGCTGTGTGAAGATGATGTCTCCGCTGGAGACTTCTGTAGCGTGGTGTGTATGCTCTTGCCCAGTTCCTTGGTGGGCACCAGTGTGGACTGTAGAAATGAGGTGCAAAGCCTGGAAAACAGTTTGAATCGGCTGCTCAGTCCTGAAAGGTGCAGTCCCCACAGCAGCCGCGCTGAGACACGAGCCCTGTCCGTGTGCTGCTGGGCATCCATCTGACTGCTGAGAGGAAAGCGGGCAGAAAACACACACCCTAAAAATAACCTCTCTCAAGTTTTGCGGTGCCGGAGGGGGTTTGGCCATTGCTTCTCTCCCTTGCCTAGTCTCAGATGGGGGGGTGTGCAGAAATACTGTAGGATGAGAAACTTAAGCCAGGTTGTGTAGGGTCGAGCATCAGTTCTTCTCTTGTGGCAGCTGCTGAGCTTTAGCTTGCTGCAGGGCAGCTCCTGGCTCCGGCAGCTGGTGTCACCCAGGCTCGCGCCCGCAGCTTCAGCTCTCCTGGTCTTGCAGCAAAATGAGCTGGAGCATCAGTGGTCTGCCTGGATGCTTACCTCCCGCTTCCAGCCGGCCCGGTAGTTGCCTAAGGGGTGCTGTGGCTCCCATGACCACGGCTCAGGCAGTCAGGGGAGCCACGTAGGATGAGTGCTGCTGGCAGAGCCCAGTCCTGGGGCGTCCGGGCTCTGTGGGAAGCCGGGGATGCTCCCAGGAGAGCGCTCCACAACCCCCAAAGCTCCCTAGACTCAAAAGGTGGGTTTCCTCCTCTCTTCCTCTTTCCAAGCTGTTTTCTGAGTAAGTCTGGGGGTGCAGGGAGACTCCCCTGACGCATCCCTTAGCTTAAGTCACGTCTGCACAGCATGAAGAAGATCTGAAGCCTAGCAGCCGGCGTTGAAGGGGTCACGGGCTGCACCAGCACGGCAGAACCAGGGCTGTGAGGGCCGGATTCAGCCTTCCACCAGGTGGGGCAGAGCCGGGAGCCGGGCCGTGGGAGCCCCAGGCTTGTCTGCTAGTCCGATCTGTGTGTTGGATGCGGATTGTATCCCACTGAAATTCCCCTGGCAGGGAGCAAGGTGCCGGGGCCGTATTCTCACCTCAGTCACAGCCTCTCAGCTCTCTCCCTGCTCCGATTCCCTACCCAGACCTGACCTTCCCCGTAGGCACACTGTATGTTCCTTAAGGAGAGCTGGATTTTTGGCTTTGAGGGGCTTTTCTGGCTTTAAGTTATCCATTAATGTTTCCAGATACTTTGGAAACGCAGATTTCCCTGTGGCAGCTCAATTAAACGCATCAGTGCCAAACCAGCACCTTCTTAACAAAACAAGTCCTTTTCCCAGCTTATTTCCCTGTGTAATTGTTTTTTTGCAGTATTGAATGAATGACTTTGTGCCTTGATTCAATAACTCAGATGGGTGATGATGGCATATATCACTGTGTTATGTATTAGTGTGGTTTTTAACACTAAGACCGTTTGGTTTGGTTCTTTAACTTATTGCAAATTGTGCCCTATAGGACTTGGTCTAACCGGAATGGTTTCAATAAATCCTCTTTTGCATTGTTTGTAAATGGTGCCCTGCTTTTGTTGTTGCAGCTGAGCTTATGCAAGACTTCGGGATTTTTTGGCAGCCCTTTGTGTGATTTCCCGAAGGCGGAAACCCCCCTTTTTGGGAGGGATCCAGGTGTCCTGGTGATGCTTTGATGGCTGAGCTGGCCGTGGCTCTGCCCCAAGGTGCTGCCTGCTGCCTTGTCCCGCTGCTGGCAGGTGATGGAGCAGGAGAAGGGAGCGTGCAGAGGGAAGCTGGAGTTAGGTAACCGTCCCTGCCCCCCGCCTGGGGCTCCGTGACCTGGTTTTACACCCCGGATTCCTGCTGCAGTCCATCAGTGTGAAAATCTCACGCCGAGGCTTGGATTTGGATCAAGCCGGAGGGAGCCGCGTGGCAGGTGGTGTCTCGTGGAGCGCGGGACCATCTGTCACTGCCCGCTGGCTGCCAGTGCCGAGGTCCCAAGCTCTGTCCTGTGACCCAGGCTCCTGCGGCTTCCCCTGCCCTGAGGCCCCTCTCTCTGCCCCAGCACTGAGCTAAAAAACACACCCTGCTCTGTGCCGGGGGTCCCGAGCTCTGCAGCAGGGAAGGATGCTGTGGGCCTGGGCATCCCAAGCATCCACGCTGTTTGCTGGCCGGGGTGCGGGCTGGCACCGCTTGCTTGTTGACGGGCTGGGGACGTCCCCAGCCTGCTCTGCTGTGCTGGTCCCTGGGTGCATGTGGTGTGGGCTGGGGTCTGAGGCCAAGCACTGGCAGGCATCAGCCCCCCCCTCCTTTATATAACCACCAGCATTAATCCCCTGCAGCTGGGGCTCGGCTCTGGGGAAGAGAATAATCCTGCTGCCAGATCCTCGGCCTCTGCTCAGATTAATGGGCCACGGGCAGGGAGAGTGGCTCAGCTGCCAGCCCACGGGGCCCTTGTGGCCTGGGTTTGCTGGCCAGGGGCACCTCTGGCCCCGCTCAAAAAGCCTTTTGAGCCTCCTGGGGGCTGTATGTGGGCATGCACTGCTGGCTGCAGGGGGCTGAGTGCCAGCTTGGCCATACCAGGAGGGCAGCTGGGGCTGCCAGCGGGGTCTGTTTATGCCCCTGGAGCAAGCAGAGGCATGGGTGGTGGCTGTGCCATGGGCACACATGCCTGGGGGGGCTGGTCCCCCCCAGCCTGGGGTCTGCAGCCTTGCTGGGTGCTGCGGGCAGGGGTTGCCGCCAGCCCAGGGGGACATGAGTCCAGGCGGGAGGGGTGGCTACCACTGTGTGAACCCCCAGCCACCTCCCTGGTCACCCCTCCCCGAAAACCATGGGAGCCACAGCGTTTCCCCACGGGGGCTTTATTGTCTCCATGGCTTGTGCCTGGGGGGGCGGGAGGAGGGGGTGACCCCGCACCAGGCCGGCTGGGGGGGCCCCGGGGGGAGGGTGCGGGGATGTGGGGGGCTGCAGCGGGCAGCCTGGCCTGGGGGGCTGCCAGTGGGGCGTATGGCTTCTCTCCTTCAGTGCTACTGCCGGCAGGGTCCTGCGGCGGGGCCGGGTGTGCTGGGCGGGGGGCTGCGGCCGAGCCAGGGGTGCTGGGGGGGTTTCCATGGCGGCTGGGGCCTTCAGCTCTCCTCCTCGGGGACGGGGGCAGCCAAGGGGCTCCTCTCCTCGGTGTCGCCCGCAGGCAGGAGCAGGGCTGGGCTGGGGCTGGAGTGCCGCTGCTTGCGCATGAAGGGGAAGACCCTGCGGGCAGAGCGGAGTCAGCGCCAGCAGGGGCCACCCCAGCACCCCAGTGGTCCAGCCCCTGCCCTTACCGCTTCTTGGTCTCTGGGGGGATGACGGCCTCGGCCAGGAGGTTCCTGTAGAGCTCCGACTTGAGGAACCGCGGGTAGGAGTCCTGGGCGAGCAGAGGCGTCAGGCTCCTGCCCGACCCTGCCCTGCCCAGCCCTGCCCTCGCCCACCTTCTTCATCAGCATGTAGATGTGCATCTGGGCATCATCCATCACATAGCGGTGGGGCGTCTTGATGCCCTCCAGCGTCCGCTCCATGGTCTTGCTGTCAATGTTCACCCAGCGCGTGGCCCCTGGAGCCAGGAACTGCCTGGGGAGTCGCAGCTGGTGGTAAGCACCCAGCCCCACAGTGGGACGTAGCACCGTGGTGGCCTGGCACCCCCCAAACCCTGGCCCCCCGCAACCTGCTGGCACTCACTGGTAGATGGAGTCCACGATCTCGGGGATGCGGGACTGCTCCCCGTAACGCAGTTCCTCACATGCCTCCCAGAAGCTCAGATTCTCGGCTGGGGAGGGGGACATGGAGTTGGGAGATGGGGACGTGGCCCCCAGGCCATCACTACTGGGTCCACGGCCCAGCCAACTGTGGGGCCAAAGCCCCTGGGATGGAGCCAGCTGGTGCAATGTGGGACAGTGGGTCAGGGGATGCCAGGAGGGGACAATGGGTCAGGGGATGCCAGGAGGGGACAGCGGGTCAGGCGGTACTGGGACACAGCAGTGGGTTTGGGGGTGCTGGGACAGGTTGGTGAGGCTGGGGGTGCCGGGATGGGATGATGAGTTTGGGGGTGCTGGGATGGGGCAATGGGTCAGGGGGTGCGGGGTTGAGGCTGCTCACCGCTGAACTCCTTCTTGAGGAAATCGAGGAGCTGCGCCCGGCCCAGGGGGTCGGTGAGGAGCTCGCTGAAGTTGAAGCCCCAGCGCTCCACACGCAGCTTCGTGGGGGTCGGCACCCTGTGGGTGACACCAACGTGGGCGCTGGCAACGGGCAGCCCACGGCTGCCTGGCACGACCCCGCACCTCATCCTGCAGGTTCAGGTGGATGCTTACGTGGGGGCATTCATGGCCCAGTATGTGGTGTCGTCCGTGATCCAGGGGTTGCTGGGCAGGCAGCCAGACATGATGGGGTCGTGGGGCACGTACTGCTCGTTGAACTTGATGTACCTGCCAGGAGTGGTGGCTGGAGGCGGCCAGGGCCGCCGTTCCACCGCTGCCACCGGCCCCAGCCACCACGGGGACAGGGCAAGGACAAGCTCGGGCTCTGTGATGACCACGGAGCCTCGGCTCCACTCCCTGCTGAGGGCTCCAGCAGCACGGGTGCCACGGTGCCAGCAGGCAGCTGCAGGGATGCCGGTGCCCGGTCACGCCAGCGGGGACCCTGCCCACGGCTGGGGCAGCCACCGGCCACTCACCCCTCAAGGCAGATGGAGGACTTCACCCTGGTCCTGGCCATGGCCTTCCTGCAGTACTCGATCTGGAGCCGGCCACGGGGGAGATGTCAGGGGTGCCCGGCAGCCTGTGCCCCCCAGGAGCCGCCCCCACCCCTTGCCCCGCTCACCTCCCGCTTGTAGTAATCCATGTTCTTGGTCTGCAAGAGACATGCGGAGCCGGGTGAAGGCAGGGCAGGGCTGGGACGTCATGCCCACCAGCGCTGCCCAGTGCCACCCTGGGCAAGGACCCAGGCATCTGTGTGTGTCCCCCCTCCTCACCCCAGCACCCTGTGGCCGATCCCCGTGGCCTCCAGCCTCATCCCCACACCCTTCCTGGCTCAGCTAGGTGAACCCCAGCATCCATCCCCCTGCCTCAGCAGAGCACTGGCCCTGGGTTAGTGACACTTACGTGGGCAGAGGACACAGCACAGGGTGCAGAGAAGAGAAAGCAGCGGTTAGGAGGATGGGAGGGGACGGCTGGGGCAGCGTTAGTGGGGTCAGACATGGGGAAGGGCCTGGTGACAGCTGGGGGCACCCCGGGGTGCCAGGACTCCTGGCGGTGCAGCTGCCCCATGGGGATTAGGGGTGCTGGCACAGAGGGGGGGCAGGTCCACAGGCAAACACATGGACCCTGCGGCAGGGGGACAGGCTGGACACAGGGATGTTAGCAGAGCTGGGGCTTCACCCCCCCCCACAAATGCGGGCACGGCCCAGGGTGGGACGTCCAGGCACGCCCTGGGACATGCGGGTGGCTGTGCCCTGTGCCCACCGGCAGCCCCAGGGTGCCCGGCCCCCCCACTCACCAGCTGGACACGGGTGGTGTGGCTGTTCCTGCGCGCAGGGCCCTGCTCCAGCACGTTGGGGGCTCCCGGCTGCAATGAGAGCATCGTGCCGGGGGGCTGGTGGGACCCCCCCCGCGCCCCCCAGCCCCATCTCCCCAGGCCAGGGCCACGTGTGGTGCCAGCGCCCTGGCCCTCCCCACCTGCCTGGGGCTGCACCCACCAGCCCAGCACCCCTTGCCCCCCTCCCCTCCGCCTGTCCTCACCGGGGGCCGGTTGACGAGCCAGTACGCCTGCTCCTGGCAGTCGATGACGATGCGGTCACCCTTCCGGCGTTGCTTGGCTGCCCTGCCCGTGCAAAGGCAGCGGGGAGGCACTGGCACCCTGTCTGCCTCAGCACCCAAGGGTGCTCAGTCCCCAGTGGCACCCTGGGGTGCAGCGGTGCTGTGCTGTGCCCGCACTCACCGGAGCTGCTCCCGCGCCTGCATCACCACAAAGTCCCACGTGTGGTTGATCCGCTTGTGCAGGAGGTTGTAGCTGTCCTGGGGAGCAGCAGTGGTGGTGTCACCCCCCCATCGGCACAGCGCAACACCCAGCCCCGTGCCTGGCTCTGGGTCCCATCACCACTCCACCACAGGCAGAGACGGTGCTCTGCAGGGTGAGCCCCCGCTCCTGGGTGAGCTGAGACCCCCCCCCTCCAGCTCATCGCAAGTGTGAGGAGGGCACCACTCACCTTCTCGTGCTCAATCAGGTCGCCCTGCTTGCGGATGTTCTTCTTGGCCAGGTAAATGGCTGCAAGAGGAGTGGTGGCACCTCAGGGGGGGGCCAGGAAGGGGCTGCAGCTCCTGCCTGTGCTGGTGGCATGGTGGCACCTACCATAGTCCAGCTCTGTGGCTGGCCACTTGGTGCTGGTCCAGAAATAGGGGGTCTGTGGTGGTGGTGGGGGGGGAGAGGCTGAGGCGCAGTGTAGTGGGGTGCCATGGTGCCGAGCCAGGGGAGCCCCACGGCTGCAGCAGCACCCACACCGCCGGCGGGGCCCATACCTGGAAGCGGTAGGGTGACTCGTCCGCCCGCAGCACCAGGCTGCGGGGGTCCTTGAGGGGGTAGATGTAGCCGTGCTTCACGATGAGGTTGCCGAGGTGCAGTGACTCTGGGGGAGAGGGAGCAGGGGCTGCACAGGGGCTTGGCAGCCCCGGTCACCCCCACAGTGCCAGCTGCCCGCGCTGGGGCACTCACCCTCCTCAGAGATGCCGTACTTCTGGATGAGCCACTCCACGATGTCATTCCCTGGGGAATGAGGCAGCATTAGCAGGGTGCAATGGGGTCCCCCAGACTGGGCACGGGGAGGTTCCTGGGCTGGGGCACCCTGGCAGGGCACAGCGAGTGCCAAGGGGGTCACGCAGGGTGAGGGGGCTCTGCCAAGCACATGCTGGGCTGCCCACCCCAGCGAGCGCCCGCCCCACTCAGCCGATGCATAATTGATCCCAGCTGCAGCGCTGAGCACCCGTGGGTGCGGGGAGGCGAGCGGTACGGGGTGCCGGGGGGCTGGGTGCAGCCCTGGGACCACCTAGGGAGCACCCCCAGGCCTCCCCCCTCCCGCACCTCACGGGGCACCCCGCTGCGGGGACCCACCTGTCATGGCATGGGGGATGACGGTGATGAGCAAGCGCTGGTTCCTCATCTTGATCCCCATGTCGGGGTCCTGCATGCTGACGATCATCCGCTCCATCTGCCAGGCAAGCGCCCGCCACTCAGCCCCCCCGGCCGGGGGCACCGGGCCTGGGCGGCCGGTCCCCCGCCCGACCGGGCCCCCCCGGGGGGGCCGGGCCCCGCCCCCGGCCGGGGAGCCCCGGTTTTGGGGAGCGAGCTCTGCCGGGGCTGTGGCAGCACCGGGGGCAGGGGCTGGGCACGTAGCTCCGGGGCGCTGCCCGTGGATGTCCCCGCGCGGGGCGGTGCCGGGGCCGGGCTGGTGCCCGCTGTCCCGCGGGACACGGGGCGCTGCTGGTACCCGGTTCCCGGCGCTCCTGAGTCCCGCGCCGCCGGCCATGCCCGGTCCCCGATGCCCGCGTTGCCCAGTGCAGTGCCGGTGCCCGGTCCCAGCGCCCGGTCCCCGGTCCCCACGGTCCCCAGTCCCCGCGGTGTCAGCGCCCGGTCCCCGTGGTGCCCGCCGCCCGTGCCGCCTGCGGTGCCCGGTGCGGTGCCGGCTGCCCGTGGGGCCGGTACCGGTGCCGGTGCGGCCCCCTCCCGGCGCGCCCGCCGGGGGCCGCCCCGACGGGCACCCCGGGCGGCGCCCCGAGCCCGGGCCCGGCCCCCCCCGCCCCGGGCCCCGGGGACCGTCCCGCCGGGAGCTCCACACCCCGCGCCTCCGGGGGCACCGGCTCTGCCGGCCGGGCGGGGGGGGCTGGCGCCGGGCCCCCGGGGGGGCGGGGGGGGTGGGGGGGCGGCGGGGGGCCGGGGGGGGGGGGGGGGGAAATACGGGCGGGGCGCGGGCGGGGCGCGGGCAGGGCGTGGGCAATGCAGGGTGCGGGCCGGCTGCGGGCAGGGCACGGGCAATACAGGCTGGGTGCGGAACGGGTGCGGAACGGGTGCGGAACGGGTGCGGAACGGGTGCGGGCGGCGCGGGGCGGGCGCGCGCGGCGATGAGCTCACTGCAGTCTCGCCGCCCATGAGCGGCGGGGCCGGAGCCGCCCGGCGCCGAGGGGCGGGGGCGGGCGGGGGCGGGCAGCGGAGCCGCCGCGTCTGCGGGAGCCGCCGCCGCCGCCGCCCCGCCGGGCCGCGCCGGGCAGCGCCGGGGAGCGCAGCGGGGAGCGGCCGCGGGGAAGAGGGGGGGGGGGGGCGGGGTAGCCCGGCGGCGGGGGGAGCGCGGGGGGGCGGCGCGTGCTCCGAGGTGAGCGGCGGCGGCCCGGGGAGCGCGGCCCCGCGGGGGGGGGGGGGCCGCCCGGGGCCCCGGGGGGGGGGGGGGGGGGGGGGGGGCCCACCCGGCGCCGGGGCGGGGCGCCAGGGGGGGGACCACCCAGCCGCCCCCCCCCCCGCCCCCGGCACCGGGGAGCCCGGCCTGTGGCACCCAGCACCTTGTCCTGCCACCCATGCGGGGCTGGGCGAGCCACTGGGCGGGTGCATCCCTGGGCTGGGAGCCAGCAGGGCCGGGTGCCACACGCCGCCGTGAGAGCTGGGCGCCCCGGGGTGCAGGGCCTCTGCCTTTGCTGGGGGCCCAGAGGCGCAGCAGGGCCATCGCTCCGCGCCCCGGTCACCGCTGCTGCCCCAGGCACCCACGCAGCTCACCCTGCGGCCCAGGGGCTGAGCGTGGGGGGCCCTGCCCCAGGCTGTGCCCCCCATGTGTCCCCAGGGATGGGGTTTCCAGGAGCTTGGGGAGCACGGTGCTCGCAGGCAGAGGAGCGATGGGCGTGGGAGGGTGATGCAGCGGGCAGGGCAGAGTTGGGGGACATCGCCTGCCCTTGTGCCCCCCACAGCCTGGCACCCACCATTTGCCCCAGAGCTGTTTTCTTTTTTTCCCTGCAGCTGCTGGCAGTTTGGGTTTGGGGTGGGAGGTGGGGCTGGTGGCTGCCCAGTGGGGTTGGGGGGGGCCACGGGGTGGTGACAAGGACCTCACTGGGGGACGGGGCATGAAGGGCACCTGGGGGCCATGGTGGGCTGCAAACACCTCCTCAGACTATGCGCACCACGTAGGCACCGGCTCATCTTGCTCCATGACCGTGCGGAAATGCAGCCGGCGGCAACGCCTCGGGTCTCAGCTGTGCCACCGGGCCCTGGGGACACGGAGCCTGGCAGCGTCCCCGCAGCCCCAAGCAGGGTGACAACTCGGCTGCCCCACAGGGGATTGCCCACATCCATCTGTGGTCTGTCCCAGCTCAGCCGCCCCCTGCCCACCAGTGTTTGTGTGTCACGGGGTGGAGGGTGTCCCCCAGGGTGTCCCCCGCGCGGCGGGACTGCCACTGCCTGTCCCCCGCAGACATCATGGCTGACAAGGAGGGGGTGACGCTGTCGCTGGAGGAGGAGGAGGATGCCGATGTGGCCCTGGCGTACAAGACGCCGGAGAAGAAGAGCCTGCGGGAGATCCAGGAGCTGGACCCGGGGGACGAGAGCCTGCGGAAGTACAAGCAGGCGCTGCTGGGTGCCATCCCTGCCACCGTGGGTAAGGTCGGGGGCTGCCTGCTGGCACTTGGCACCCCAGCACCCAGGCTGGGTGCTGCAGCCTCAGCGGGTGCGGGGAGCTCAGGCATCCCCAGCACCCGTGGGGTGTCCCCAGTAGGGAGGGGGCATCCCCAGCAGGGAGGGTGCATCCCGGCTGGCATCACCGGGTGGGTGCTGCCTCTGCCCCCCCCACCTGCCTGGAGACCCCGGCATCCCCCTGCCGACACAGTAAGGCTGCCCGGGGACCCCGGTTGCCTTGGTTACGGGATCACCGCTGCAGTTTCCATAGGAACGGTTACAAGGGACCAGGAAATTCATTGGGATGACAGAGACTGAGCCAGCAGGCTCGGGCGGGGGGGGGGCCCGGGGGTGCCCGGCTGTTGGTGCCCCCTGCTCCCCATGGCACCCACCCCAGCCTGGTGCTGCCCCGGCATCTGGGGGGCCTGGGCCAGGCTGGGGTGCTCTGTGGGCCCAGCACCCTGCTGTGCTGGCTGATGGGTGCATGGCAGCTTCAGGGGTGGGGGTGCAGAGTGCTGGCTGGTGAGGTGACTGCAAACCCATGGGGTGCACGAGGTGTGCGTGCGGGCTGATGGGGGGGGGGTGCAAGCTGTTGATGGGGTGCAGGGTGGACTGTTGGGGTGCAATTAGGCCAGGGATGCCTTTGCCTGCCTCCTCCTCGACACCCCCTCTTCTCCCCGCCCCCTCCACCTTAGCTTGCTCCTGAGCCAGGGAGCATCACGCCCCGGGAGATACCAGTGACTGGACCCTTTTAAATGTGGTTTTACCCCAAAGGCCAAGGTTGGGGCTTGGCCTGAGATGCCCCTGGTCTCCTGCACCCTGCCTGAGCTGCCTGGCACTCGCCAGCTCCTGACACCCCCACCACGGGCACCGTGGCCCTTGATGCCAATGGGCAGCCCCCAGGTGCTGGTGGCGGTGGGCTGGGTACGGGTGGGTAAGGTCTGTGCCCTGCTGCTTGTCCCTAGATGCCAGCGTGCCCAACGTGCAGGTGACAAGGCTCACCCTGATGTGCGAGCAGGCGCCGGGGCCCATCACCATGGACTTGACAGGTGAGTGGTGGGGCCACTGATGGGAGGAGGAGGAGGAGGAGGAGGAAGAGGAAGGGGTGCCAGGCTCATGGGCCATCTCCCCACGCAGGAGACCTGGAGGTGCTGCGGGGCCGGGCCTTTGTGCTGGGGGGGGGGACACAGGGTGAAGGGTCCTTCAAGGTGAGGCGGGTGCACGGCCCCCCGGCTGGGCTGGGCCAGCCCTGCTACCCACACAACCCGGGGCCCAGCTCCCATGGGGCCCCCCCTTTTCCCCACCCATGGGTTCCCTGCTGAGCCAGGGTCCCTTCTGCCCGCCTCTGCCCCCCACCCCACACCCTCAGGGTCCATGCCCTCCGCGTCCCCCACCCCTGCTCTGGGTCCCTGCCACTTCGGGGTCCTTGCCCCTCTTGGGCATCTGTGCCACCCCTGGGTCTCTGCCCCTCCTGGGGGTCCCCACCACATTGGGTCCCTACCTTTCTTAGGGGTCCCTGGAGGTCCCTGCCCCTCCCAGGGGTCCCTGCCCTTCCTGGAGGTCCCCACCACCCTTGATCCGGCTTGGTGCCCAATGCTACCCAAGAAGCTGGATCCTGGGCAGGGGGGGTGGGTGGATGCAGGATGGGGCTTTAGAGGTGGGTCCCCCTCCCAAGGCCAGGGGTCCCCAGCGTGGGGGACACCAAGCTGTGGGGCAGCACCCATGGTGTCCCTGCCCTCTGCCCGCAGGTGAACAGGGAGATCGTCTGCGGGCTGCGGTGCCTGCACCTCACCTACCGCCGGGGCCGGCCCGGTGAGTGGGGTCAGGGGGGCTGGGGTGGTGATGGAGGGCGGGGGGGGGGTGATGACCATGCCACCCCAGCCCCACTCATCCATCCTCCCCCCCCTCCCCCGCCTTCTCACCCAGTGGACCGCGACGTCTTCATGGTGGGCAGCTACGCACCGCGGGCCGAGGAGTACGAGGTGGTGACGCCGGCGGAGGAGGCACCACGGGGCTGGCTGGCACGGGGCTCCTACCGCGTCCGCTCCCTCGTCACCGACGATGACAAGACGGAGCATCTCTCCTGGGAGTGGGGCCTCTGCATAAAGAAGGCCTGGGAGGACTGACCCCACCCCCCCACCCCCCCCCGCACTCTGGTTCACCCCCCCTCACCCCCGCCAGCTCGGGGACGCGGTGCCTGCCATCCCAGGGGACACCTCGCTGGCACCGCCGCGCTCACCCCGATCCTGTGAAGGGTGGGTGGGGGGGCTTCCCTTAGCGAGCGGGTGCCTGCAGGTCGTGGTCTTTGCAACCAAAGTTATTTTTAATTGCTGTTTTTTTTTTAAATACCGACACCCGCCTGGTCCCCGCGGCGTCCCCATCGCTGGGGCCGTGACCCTGCCATGGCAGTGCTGTGCCCGGCTGCCCGCCTGGTTGCAGGCTCTGCTCTTCCATCGCCATTAAACCCTACAGACTGGTCTCTTACTGGTGCGTCCATGTCCCCCATCGCTTCTGCCCGTTCCCCTCTGTCCCCGGTCCTCATCCTGCTGGCAGGGCCAGGTCCTGCTGTGGGGATGGGTGGCTGGAAAATGGCCACCTGGTCCCGCTGCCTTATCGGCGGGGCCGAGCAGCCAGTAGCAGAGGGCCACGAGCCCCAGGGGACTGGCACCACCCGCCCTAGGGCCCTTATCTGAGTCCTCTTTACCCAGGTGCCGGCTTTGGTGGCAGTGGTGGCACCATGCGGGGCTGCGGGGCCCGGCTGGCTTGGCTGCTGGTGCTGTCGCTGGCCTGGCTGGGTCCGGTGTTGGGGGGTGAGGAGGAGGATGGGGAGGTGGTGGCGGAGGAGGAGGAGGAAGAGGAGGAGGAGGACGTGGTCTCAGATGAGCTCAGGGAGGGGGTGGCGTCCGGGTCTGATAGCAAGGGTGCCGGCCCTGAGCGCCGGGGGGTTCCGTGGAAATGGGCGGGCCGGGGTAAGGCTATGTTTTTGGGGGTGGGAAGGGGCACAGGGCATGGCATGTGAGAGGGCAGGGGCTTGGGGCATGGGATGGGGACATGGGGCAGGGACACGGGGCGGGGCACATGTAGCAGGGGCATGGGACTTGGCAGGGAACACAGGGCAGGGACACATGGTGGGGTCCATGGGCTGTGGCACAGGGGACACAGGCACTGGAGCCCACCAGGCTCACACAGCCATTACATGTCCTGGCCACCCATCAAGCCCGCCCTCGGGACCAGGGACACCCCAAAGCTGTCCCGGGGCTGTCCCTACCACCAACTCTGCCCCCTGCCTGCAGATGCGCCGTGGTGTGGGCACTGCCAACGCTTGGCCCCCGCCTTTGCCCAGGCAGCCGCCACGCTGAGGAACGAGTCCAGCCCGGTGCGGCTGGGTAAGGTGGACGCCATGGCGCAGGTGGCCCTGGCCAACGAGTTTGGCATCACCTCCTACCCCACGCTCAAGCTCTTCTGTGATGGCAACCGCACCCACCCCCTTGCCTACACCGGTAAGGCTGCGGCACCGCGCAATGGCCATGGCACCCATCATGGGGAGCACCTTGATGGGGGCTGGGGTGTAAGGATGGGTGGTGGGGGCTGACGGTGAAAGGGGTGGAACCGGGGGGTTTGCAGGGTGGTGATGGGGGGTGTGGAGGTGGCAGGCAGTGTTGCGGGGGTGATGGTAGGTGGGTGGCCAAGGCCAATGGCACAGAGGGGGTGGCAGCCCAGCAAGGAGTGGTTGGGGTGATGGTGGGGTGTGTGTGGGGCCCATTCCATGTGCCAGGTCGCATGGACACCGAAGGCATCGTGCGCTGGATGCGGCGCCGGGCTGGCCCCAGCACCACACTGCTGCAGGACACAGCCACCGCCCCGCCTTCCACGAGCTGGCCCCGCAGGACCTGGGGAGCAAGGCGGCCCAGGTGTTTGATGAGGTGGCCAGCGAGGTGGTGGACATGCCGTTCGGTGTGGCCGAGGCAGCCGAGCTATTTCAGGCGTATGGGCTGTCGGCCGACACCATCTGCCTCTTCAAGAAGGTGAGGGGGCAGTGGGGGGGGATGGCAGGGCCATCCTTGTTCCCTGCCCCTCAGCCCTCACTGGCCCCTGCCCCGGCAGTATGACGAGGGACGGACAGACTTCCCCGTGGACCCAGCACGGGGGCTGGATGCGGCCGAGCTCACCCGCCTGCTCCGTGTCCACAGCCTGGAGCTGGTGATGGAGTTCACCAATGAGGTATGGCCCGGCCACGGCTTTGTCCCCATGCCAACAAGGGCCATGCCCCCCCCACCCCCCGGCCCTCACGCTCCTCCTGCTCCCCAGACCTCTGATCAGATCTTCAGTGCCAAGATCCCCCACCACATGCTGCTCTTCCTCAACAAGTCATCGTCGGCACAGCTGGTGCTGCAGGATGGATTCCGGGCTGCTGCCGGTGCCTTCCGGGGCGAGGTGAGGAGGGCCCGTGGTGGGGACATGGTGGTGGGGGTGGGGGTGGCTTCAGGGCACCCTGGCATCAGTGCTGCCTGTCCCCAACCCAGGTGCTCTTTGTGGTGGTGGACGTGACCGGGTACGGCGCCGATGTCCTGCCCTTCTTTGGCCTGACGCCCACCGAAATCCCTACCCTGCGCCTAGTCAAGATGGAGAACAACCGCAAGTACCGGATGGACCAGGACTCCTTCTCAGACACAGCCATACGCACCTTTGTCCAGGCGGTGCTGGACGGCAAGGTGAAGGTGAGGGATGCAGCAGGGTGCCAGTCAGCACCGAGGATGCTTCCCTGTGGTGAGTGGTGGGCTGTTAACTCTGAAGCCTAATGATGGCAGTTGTGTGGTGAACACCAGCCAACCTGCTTGCTGATGCTTATGCATGGGGAGGGGTTGTTACGGGACAGGAGGGAGGAGATCCTTGATGTGGACACACACAGCACTGGGATGGTGGCAGAGGGGGAAGATACAGTCCAAAAGGCTGCACAGGAGCGCCTCTGGCTGCAGGCTGGGGGCCCCATCCCTGTCCCATACTGTGTGCCATGGCCATGCTCTGCTCACCCTGGGCTGTGACCATCCTGGCTGTCCCTGCAGCCCCACCTGCTGAGTGCAGACCCCCCGGAGGACTGGGATGCACGGCCTGTTAAGGTCCTGGTGGGGAAGACCTTCGAGCAGGTGGCATTCGACGAGACCAAGAATGTCTTTGTCAAGTTCTGTAAGTGCCGGGGCCGCCTGCGACCCCTCCTTGAGCTCGCACAGGGCTCAGCCGCCCCCCCCCCCCCCCCAGGGATGCTACCCTCTGGCCCTGGCAGAGCCCCGGTCCCCCCGCTCGTCCCCTGGCACTGTGCCTGTCCTGCAGACGCGCCGTGGTGCTCCCACTGCCAGGCCATGGCCGCTGCCTGGGAGGAGCTGGGTGAGCGCTACAAGGACCGTGAGGACATTGTCATCGCCGAGCTGGATGCCACGGCCAACGAGCTGGAGAACCTCACCATCAATGGCTTCCCCACCCTGCACTACTTCCCTGCAGGGCCAGGCAGGAAGGTAGGTGGGGGCACCCGCAGGGCCACCCCGGCTCTGCCAGCGCCTGGGGGACGGGGGAGGGGTCACTCCTCGTCTCCCTTCCATCCCACGGCTCCAGATGGTTAACCCGGAGACCTTCTCCAAGTTCCTGGAAAATGGGGGGATGCTGCCCAAGGAGCCGCCTGCGGTGAGTGAGGTGCCCCCACCCCGGGCCAGGGCCCCCCCCCCCCCCCCGGGGGGGGGGGGGGGGGACGGCGGGGCATGCCTCATTGCTGTCTTCTCCAGGTGCCCGAGACCCCCAAGAACAGCACAGACAGCGAGGAGCCCAGTCCACCTGGGACGGCCGAAACGCGGGACGAGCTGTGAGCCCTGCCCCGCTCATGCTATAAACGACCTGGAAACGATGCGGGCTCTGCTCTGTGTCTGTGAGTGCCCAGGATGCCTTGGGGAGCACCCACATGTCTTGGGGACACAGCAGGGCTGGTGGGTGCCGTGGCGGGCAGAGCCCCCACTGCTCAGCTGAACCCGGGGCGGGGGGGGTGCTGCGAGGGCCCCGCTGCCTCCCCAGGGGTGCTGAGCCAGCACGGCCCCATGCATGCCGTGGCACTCATCCTGGCAGCCCTGAGATGACCCGGGGTGGCCAAGGCCATGCAGGACACAGCCCTGGGGGGAGCCTGGAGTGCTCGTGCTGGGCTGCCGGGGCGCAGGTGCTGGGGGGTCTCTCCTTCGTGGCTCCCAGGCACCCTTCCCAGGCCTGGGCTCCGCAGTCGTGTACCAGCCCCAGGAGCTGCTGTCACAGCCGGGGAAGGCAAGAAAAGCCCAACATGGAGCTCCACACGCTCCTCTTAAGCCTGGCTCACAGCCGCTGGGACCCCGCAGTGTCCCCTCCAACCCCTGGCACCGTCCCTTCTGCTGCTCCCAGACCCTGGGTGATTTTCCCAGTGGCAACACCTTGGTCCCCTGGGGCTGGGATCTGCCCGGCCACCCCTCAAGGGAGCCCACGGCTGCCCCAGCCCCGCCACGTGCCCCAGCCCGCGGGCCAGAGCAGGGCTCTTCACCTGACCTGTCCCATCCTCCGGCCGCCCCAGCCGGCTGCCGGGCGCCTGCTTCGCGGGGAAGGAAGAAACCAGCAGGCGATGGGACGTGGGGTTTTATTTCGTTTTATCCAAGTACCTTTGAAAAGATCATTGTACAAGTCAGCAAATGAGAATGCAGAAGGAGACGTCGCCGGGGCTGCGCGGCCGCTTTACATATTTACAGGGGATCCCCCCCTGAGAAAAAAAGGGGGAGACGGCAATCCCGGGCATGTTAACAACCTCACCAGACACAACACCATCAGAACTTACTTAAAAAAAACCAGGGAGGGAAAATGCTTGTAACGCTGTTCCCGGGCTGAAAACCATTGCGGATTTTGCTGGACTTCGCATAGCGTATAGGCAAGTCACAGACCCGTGATTTAAAGGCACTCGGTGACATATACAACAGGCTGAGTCGCACCTCGGCACAGTGCCCAGGGTCCCCGGCAGCTCCACCACGCTGCTGCAGCCGAGAGCAGGGCCGGGCAGGGCCAGTGCCGACGTGGAAACCCCCCAGCTTCAGGGGCCACCCCAGTTTCTGTGGGTGGGCGAGGGCTGGTCTCTGAAGGAGCCAGCGTGGAGCCATGGCCGTGCTGGAGCAGGGCAGGGCCCGGGCTGGGGGACAGGCACGGCCGAGGGCAGGGTGGTGGGAACACTGGCATGGCCCCCAGCTTTCTTGCATCCGAGTAAGCCCAGGAGGCTTCCCAGGGTGCCAGCTGCCCCGCTGGGTGACCTGAGCCTGCACCGGCCCCACAAACTGGCATCAACAACCCCCCTTGCGCTGGGCAGCGGGCTGCAGTGTCCTTGTGCTGCCTCCCCCGAGACACAGAAGCCAACAAAAGATGCAGGACTCATAAAAAGACATTTTGTCCTCAGCTTTAGCATCTGATCAGTTCCCTCCCCTATTATGTTTCTCCTAAAAAGTCCCCTGACCAAAGCTGGAGCTCGGCACCAGGGGCCTGGGCACGTCTGTGCCGGGCACACGGGTGCCAGTCCTCTGCAGAACGGCAGCACACTCCTTGGGAAGCAAACCCGTCTCCAGGGGCACACGGGGCAGGGGATGAGCATGCGGGCTGTGGGATGCCAGCACCCAGCCTGCCGCCCGAGCTCTGAGCCGGTCCTTGTACCACGGGAAGCCCCCAGCCCCGTGAGCTGGTACCGACCCTTCTATCCTTCGGGGATTTACTCGGTCGCAAGAAAGCTCAGGAGGGGAAAAAAAAACCAAAACCAAACCATCCTACCATTTCCAGCAGCTGAGACTGCCAGGGAGGCAAGAGACCGACTGGTTCCAAATGGCTCAATAATCTTGGAGGTGAGCTGGGAGCACAGCCCCTCCGGAGCAGGGGGGTGAGAGGCTCTGCCCCAGCAGCGCTCCAAAGCCATCCATGCCGGGGGGCCTGGGCAGGGTGCCATGAAAGCGAGGAGCAGGTGGAGTCTGGTGGATGGCTGTACACTTTGGGTGAGTTCTGCAGTACCTGTATGTTTTACATTTACATAAGAGCACTGTGACATTGGAAATATTTTCCTTTTATTACAATATATCAAAAATATGCAGCTTTAGTAAACAAGGTCATATTACACTTTCTAATGCACTGTACAATGCTACATTACACTTATATTCGGTATGGAGAGGGAGCCCAGGCTCCCACTGGCAGGTTCGTGGGGGTGAAACGGCGTCCACCGGCAGCCCAGAGCTTGCCCAGGTCCGTGCCGGAGCAGGCTGCCGCCCTCCGCCCTGGGCTCACCCGGTGCCCGTGGCAGCAGCACCGCCAGCGTTCGACCCAGGCCCTCTCCTCCGGTCCCAGAGTCTTTCACAGTCCTGTCCTCACGCCTCAGCAGCCCTGGAGCTTAGTCGATCTTTTCCACCTTCCCGATGATCTTTTCTTCAAAGATGGGCAGGATGGTGTCATCCTCCCGCACCTCCTCAAAGACCACACCACAGTCGAACTCATCACTCACTTTCTTAAAGTAATACCTGAAAAACCAGAAACATGGGGGCAGAGAAGAAAAAAAGGCAGGTGAATGGTCATGAGGGCACCACGGTTCCCAAATCTGGGTACAGCCATGGCCCTGAGCTCATGGTGCATGGGGAGCAGCTCCCCCAGATGTGGAGGCAACTGGGGCCACACTTCTGCCCCTGTCCTCACTCAGTGAGCAAAAAAGAGCGGTCAGGATCCATGCTGGCATGTTCAGGAGCTCCAGCCCTGAACCCAAGCCCATTCACGTCTCTCCCAAAAGCAGTGGCTGGAGACACCCATGTCAGTGGAGCGTTTCTAGGCAGGCTTTCCCATGGCAGATCCTGCTCGGAAGGGGGAACTTGGAGAGCTACGTGCCCCATGCCTGGCTGCTTTGGGACGCCGGCAGGACCCAACCTCCCTATCCTCACCCAAGTAAACTTCGGGAGGAGCCGAAACGGCTCTGGAAATGGGAAGGCTTTCCCACAGCATCACTGAGCACCAGCTGATGCTGCTCCTCACCAGCCCAGACCCCACAGGGCAGCTCAGGAGCTTCTCTTGAAGGTGTAAATCGTGACGCAGGACGTTTCTGCTACAAAACCCAATCTCCCTTGTCCCTGTAACCTGCCTCTTCAAGAGCCAAGGTGCCTTGGCCGTGCTGCCACATCCCCAGCACAGCATGCCCTCTGGGACCCCTCCTGGGAGGCTCCAGAAGCCCTCCTGCCCCACCTCCACCACACTCCTTCATCTTGGAGGGGGCAACATCGCTGCCTGCTGGCAACAGGATCTGCCAGGGGTCACTGACAGTCTGCTGGCACCACGTCCCACGTGGGGAGCAGCCCTTACCTGTAGTTCCCTTTCTTGGTCAGCAGCTCCTTGAACTGTCCCAGTGTCACCACACGTCCTTTGACGAGGGTGCGGTAAGGGATCGGCTCTCCGCAGAAGTAGTAAGCGACCACGATGTTCTCGCATGGCTGGGACGCGCCGCTGCCTGGTCTTTTCTGGGGCTTCAACCTGTCGTGCAAAAATAGAAACGACCTGCTGAGTATCAGCCCACCTGCCAGTGTGAGCAGGCCCAACAACCCGTATCTGCAGAGATGGAGATGCTGAATCAGCACCCTCAGGAGCATCCTTTGCTCCAACCACCAGCTCTTGCAGCATGCAGTTGCACGCTGAGGCCAGTGAAGGAGCGAACGGCCCTTGGAAAGGCTGGATGGGATCAGATGGCAGCTACAAGGAGCGTGCAGGTTCTAGCTCAGCCCCTTCGTGCTGAAGAAACCCATCCCTGGGCTTTGAGAGGTGATGGCCCTTCCTGCAGGACCGCCGGCTCGGGGAGTCATCGGAAAGCTCCGGGCAAGGCAGAACATCCCAAGCCCACGGCAGCAGCCCCGGGTCACTATCAGCACGCTCCTGGTGCGCGCTGAGCACGCAGGGCTGGATGCGTGCCTGGGGATGATAACGCAAACACCGCTCAAACTGCTCTGGATTCTTGCTGCTGTGGCCAACATAGCTCAGCCTGGCTTCCCGCTGACCTCCATCTGCAGGGCTGCGCAGACAGGACCGCTCCTGCTCCCCACGGCCCCCCCCGGCCCCTCTCCCAGCATAGAGAGGTCGGAGGGGATGGAGGTCCCAGCAGGACATGCCCTGGAGGCTTCACTGCCTGTCCCATCCGCAGAGGGTGGCAAGGCAGCCGTCATCCCCAAAACCTCAGTGACTTTACATCTCCTGTGTTTTCCTGACTCTCAGGATGTTGGTCTGGTCTCTGCTTCCAGCCCACACACCAGGGTTCTGCTACGTGGTGCCACCACTAGACCAAAAGCATCAGCCCAGCCCTAAGCCCATTTTCAGAGGTAGACAAAAGTAGCAATAATAAAAATCAGGGTACTTTGCCCTTCTGTAGAGCCTTTCATCTGGGGCGCTGTAAATGTTGCACAAACATTGCAGGAGCCTACACAAATCGGTAACTTGGCATGTGTGGTCTAAGCCAGAGGCAGTCTTCTCTTTCAAAGTCACATAAAACAAATTTGGCAGCTTTAAAAAAATTATTTAAAAAGCACACTGGATAAAAAAGATGATTCTGTATTTACATGACTGGAAAGTTGCTATAAACCCCAGAATTTGCCAAGCACATGAGGTAATCGCCGTTTTGGAAATGACTCTGACCCTAACCTTTAAACATTGGCTTGCGCGCAGAGCACCTTTTTAATGGCATGCCCACGTAAACATCGGCATCGCAAACCGAGACCAGACACCATCTTTTCACCTCTTTCTAAAGGCGTGAGAGGTCTAAAGTTCACCCGAACCACCCTCCTGGTGCCTGCTCTGCCTGGGAGACCTTTGGAGAATATGCAGCGTCCTGAGAGGCAAGGGTCCACTCCTGGCGCCAGCAAAGCACTGGGAGCCTCTCCCATTGCCATATCAAAGCACAGGATGCCCTTTAGCTAGAAAAACATTAAGGAATTGAATCATCCTTGGAATAAAAAAAAAAAAAAAAAAAAAAAAGAGCCATTTAAAGGAAAAATGGGTCATAAATTCAGGCAAATTCTGCGAACCCTGTGAGCCAGAAGTTAATTGAAGGGGTTTGGAAAACCTCAAGGTCCCTAAGCTTCCCTTAATCCTGCTAGGAACAAGTCGTGACTAAGAGAGAGCTGCTGCATGCCTGGGGACCTGGCACCCGGAGACCTGGGGACACAGCTACGTCCCCTGCGCAGGCGGCAAAGCCGGATCCCCGGGGCTGCCATTTTCCTTTGCCTGCAGAGATGGCGAGGACCCCCTCAAGCTCTCCCACGGCAGAAGGAAAAGGGGGACGATGCCAGTGGCTGGGAGCCTTCCTCCTCCTGCCACGTAATTCATCCCTGAAAGACCATTTCTGAATGTGCTCAGCCTGGCTCCAGTGCTCACCTTCCCAGAGCAGGGATGTGCCTGAAAATGATGCCTGAAACAATGCCCAAAAAGCAGAAACTCTGCACTGCTTCACAGGGGTAGAGTTAAAAACAGCCCCCGTGGTTTTAGATCCCCTGTTTTTGCCATAAATCGAAGCAGGGGTGGATGGCTGCGGTGTCCCTGAGCTCCTGAAGCTGAACAAGGAGGGACCAGCCGGCCGGGAGCAGGACACACGCATCCCAAAGCGCAGCCATTGATCTCTAGCAGGCTGAAGGAGGGCTGATGAATAAGGAATCACTGAAAATGTAATTTTCCAAGAGCTTCTCTCAGGAGAACAAGATAACGCAACTGTCTCCGCTTTCGTCATTGCCAAGAGATCTCCCGAGACCGTGGCTTACCCAAACAGGCCACCAGACTGTGTCTGAGCTCTGCCTCATTAAAGCTCCCACCTGCACCCATCTCCTGGGTGGCAGTGGGACCCAGAAACACAGCCAGGTACCACCGCCCTGCCCCTTCTTGGGATCAGCTCCCTTGGCTGCATTTGTCACATACACACAGTGTTACCTGGCAAGGGAACGGCAGCACTCACCTGACCTATTGCATCTGCACTTCGCTACCCCCCCCCGTGATTTTTCCCTGTGCTAGGGAAACAAAGTCTGGGTTAGAGCATCAATGCAACCTCGCTGCGATGCAGGGGCAAGGTGCCCAGCTCACTCCAACTCAGCCCTGGGGCTGGAGAGCTTTGGAAAGCCTGAAATGCACCCAGCAGATGTTACCTCGGGAGGTGTCGCAGCGGCCAGCTCTGCTCCTCTTCCAGGCTTGGCCCAATCCAATTAATTCCAAACCAAGATCATGCTAATGTTCTCGCTGCTTGCAAAAATCGTTTCTCTGAAGAGCTGGTACTAATTACTTCACCCAGCTGTGAGCATAAGTGAACTGTGACACTGAGCTACAGAAAATGGCTCAAAATCTGGCTGTACGTGGAAGAAACCTGATGGTCACTGGGACACCAATGTTGGGCACGCTGGATCTGCAGGTCATTCTGCATTGCTTGCTAGCAGCAGCCTGGTAGCTATCTCAATGTCCCTCCAAATGCTGTGGAATAAGGGAGAGAAAGGCTTTTTCTGCAATAGAAGCGTGGTTTCTGGAAGAATATTTACGATTCCCACTAAAGGCACTGTGGGGCAGTGCTGTGGGGGGAGCGGGGCTGCTGGCACCCCCAGCCAGGGCAGTGGGTGGTTAGCTGGGGAAGGCCACTGCTGGCGAGGGCTGTGCTGGAGGAGGGTGGCTGGAGAGCCAGGTAACCGTGCCGGCAAGGCCAGCCTGGCCGTACAAAGCTGGCACCACGCACGCTCCTCCCATGGCCAGCTCAAGCCTGTGCCTCAAGGACATCTCCAGGCTCACCTCCCCCTCCCCTGCCCTGCGGCTTCCCTGAAGCTGCTGAAGAACCTGGACACAGGCTCCAATTTCCCAGAGCTCTCCGGAGCTCCCGACTGAAATAAATGGTGTTTTCACATGAAATCCCCTCTCTGTTTCTCCTTAGCTCCCCGGTCAGCTTTGGACAGCCTCTCTCAGAAGAGACTTGGGGTCTATTTTCGGGCAGGCTCCTAGGCTAACCGTAGCAGGAGCTCTCTAAAAAGCTGCTTGCTCAGGTGTGCTTTAGCTGGAGCACCCAATCATGCCAAAACCCAGCAGAGAAATTTCAACATCCAGAAACCCCTGGCTCCCTGGGGACCGCTGCATCCATTCTTGCTTGCTACTGGACAGGAGCATATTTGCTTTTCATGAGCAGCTCCCTCCTGGTGAACGTGGCTCCCTGGTTTTCCAGGCATGGGGTTGGTTGGGGGGATCCCTGCATCACTGGGAGAAGAGCTGGACCTTGTGGGGAGGCAGCGTAAGCAGAGCAGCCCAGCACTGGGACTGCTCAGCCTGTCCTCCCGCTGGTCTGCACGGCATTTACCACAATGCCATGGGGTTCCTACGAAAGCTATGCTTATAATTCATGCCAAATTATCACTAGAGTATTAATTGCATATGCATATAGCCAAGGCTGGTGCTTCCACACTATGTATCTGCATTTAGACGTTTCTGGGGGAAGTGCATGAATTTAGTATGACTATAAAGGACTCTCCTAATAAACCCCATTCAATTACACCAACTGAAAGGTAGATCAAATAAACTGGGCTTAACCTGACTTGGGAAAGCCCTCTAATTACCTGGCTTTCAATCAATGTTCTGACATGAATATGGAGGAGTCTGCTACGTGGTCACTGCAAGCAAAAATAATTGGAGCTTGGCAATTAAAAGAGCTCCTTTTCTAAATTACACTCGTGTTTTTAAGAGTCAGAAGCCAAAGTTTCAAGTTTTCAGAAGACAGCTATAAAGCGCTGGAGTGACTACATGTAATTCCTGTTGTGAAAGGTTTTTAATGGACCAAGTGCTTTTCGCTGTTAACAGTAATTATCTAGCACTTCCAAACCACTTTTCATCTGAGAGCTCCATGTGCCTTGCAAATAATCTTCCCTGAAAGATAAGAGAGGAGCAGGAGAATTAGCTCTGCAACAGGCATTGAGCTGAGTCACAGAAAGACGCAGCGACTTGGATAGGGCCGTGCAGCGAGTCGGTGCTGCTGCAGCAGGATTACAGTGCAGTGCTCCCCTCCAGATGCCACGAGCAGCCTTTGCCGGAAGACTGCGGGAGATGTAGATAAAGAGCAAGTACATATTCTGCTTCTGCACTTCATTTTGCTGCATCCTGCTGAATTCTGCTCCTGCACCAACCTTTGAAATCATCGTGTGAGTGTGAATGAGCAGAGAGTCAGCAAGTACCGGGGGAGAGAGCTCTTCCATACCGTGCCCCTTCTAGACACGCTCCCTCTGCCCAGCTCCAACTCAAGCTCTCAGCAGCCCCTTCCCCACCCTTCCAGGAGCATTTCCAGCCTCTCCATCCACAAACCACAAGCCCAGGCCCTCAAGGTGGGTTTTAGCATTTGCACCACCACGTCAGAGGGACCGGGGCAGATTTCTCTGACCTCTCCACATGTGCCTCCACCCAGCTTGTGCTGGGAGCTGGAGACCAGAGCAGAGGGCAGTGGACATCTTCCCCAGCTGCCCACCTTCAAACCAGTCCCCCCCTTCCCTCCCACACACAACCAGACCTTGTTGCCATACCTTTGTTTAAGGGGAAGTTTTCCAGCCCTTTTTTCTTCCTCCTCCAACCTCCTGCGAGCTTCTTCCAGCTGGGTGAGAGGGTTGGGTGCTGGATTGGGTGGCATAGTAGGATCTTGGATGAAGGGGTGAGAAGGCTGGACAGCATTCCGGAGCTGGGCACTGACCCACGGATGCACTGCAACAGGTCGCTCAATGGAGAGGGGTCGGACCGTATCATGGGACAGCTGCTTCTTAGCACCTGAAGAGCTACACACAAACACAAAGGTTTTACACAGACTGCCGAGCCACTTTGGACAGGCACACAGTCACTCCTAGATGGACCTACTGCTTCTGCAGCTGGACACGGGCACCACTGGGAAGCTCCTTACAGCACAGCTTCCAAGGGATGGGGGAGCATCATCTACCTCTAGAGATTTCAGGACAGCAAGTCCTGAGACATCAGGGTGAGCAACCCAACCCTGACACAAAGCCCCCAGATCTATTAAGGGCTCTCATCAAGTTCACAATACATAAAAATAAAACCAGCAAAAGGCAGCTCCACCATTTGTGACATTCCCCCAGAAGATGCCCTCCCATGTGGGCTGCTGACATTCCCAGGCTGGGAGCCTATCCATGAACCACTGGCTGGCATCTCCAGGGAAGGGGATGTTGCAGGGATTTCCTTCTCCAGCTCCGGCAGCAGAACCTGCTGCCTGACTCCACGGTGGCCTGGCACTGCCCATGGTTCTGGCACTCAGCCCCCAGCAGCCTGCAGTGCAACCCTCCCTGGCCTCTACCATCAAGCAGGAGAAGGAACCATCAGCAGTTTCACCACTCAGCCACCAGCACAGCTGCATCAGAGCGGATGAGACCCCAGATCCCTCGCCTCGACACCTGGCAAGCACTGTTTTTTGCCAGAGACTGACCAGATCATGATTAAGGATCCATGCCTGCAGGAGACCTGCTTGACTCCTGAGACAGTCAGGTCCTTGGCTCCACTCTAGGCAGGCGAGGCCATCCCAGAGGATGCTCCCAGCAAGCCAAAATGCTGGGCAACCCTGAGCCACACCAAACTGCTTACTCAGGCCCAATGGCGCCAGTGCAGCAGGTCCAACGTTTCTATCAGCACCTTGCTGATAGGCATTTACATACAGCAAATGCTTAAAAGAAGAATACTGCCCACTGTCTGCCGCGTTATCCACCTGGGAACCACAGCAGCAATTTGTGAGGTTCCCCTGGGGCTGCAACCTCCCCGCCACGGCCACAAGTCATCCTTCAGAAAAAAACTGCCCTTACAGCCCCTGAGCAATTCTCAGTCTCCAAAAGGTCTAAATCCTTGTGCCTGGTGGATTCGCATCTTCCCAAGACCTCCAGGAACAAGGCAGCCTAGACACACATGCCTTGTGCAAGGGGATGCAATACAACAGTGTGACAACCTCTTGCTCTGCCAGCCCTTACCCATGGTTTGTTTTCTTATGCCTGCTGATCTCCTTCTCTCCTTCTATGATCCACTGAAGGATCTTCTGGTTTCTTTCCACGTCTTCAGGAGATCCTGGCATCTCATAGCTGGCACCATCACTTTTCCCTGAATCGGTCTTCTTAACATTTCTTTTTGAGAGCAGACTTGCTTTCCCACTGCAAGAACAAAGCTTGAGACATTAGCACTTGGCCTAAGCCAAACCACGGGAGACGGCGGCAGTGGATGGACCTGTCTATCTCCAGACATATTCAGCTCTGCCGGGGTCTGGTGCTGCCTTCCACAGCCCCCTGGCTCTACCACAGCTCAAACCAACCATGCCACAGTTGAGGCTAAGAGCAAGACTGGCCAGACCTAGGCACAGTAGGCTTCTCTGTCCAGCCACTGCTGGGAAAGGGAGCTTCTCCTCTGGCCAAATGAGCCGTGGCAACATGGCAAAAAAGCCCAGCAGATCTCCTGCCACGTGACGTGTTAAACCCCTGGCTCTTTGCTCAGAGCAGGATGTTCATCTTGGTGCTGCAATCCATCGTCTGCCTCTCCACGACAGACCGCTGCTCGAAACCTGAACCCATTGCATCACCCCCCAGATTCACCGATCCCCCAAACTGCCGATGTGCCATGCCCAGCATCTGCTTCTCAACCCGATTTGAACCAAGGTTTCACATCATGGTGGAAGATCATACCCTAGCAGAGCAGGCTGTCTTCTGTGGGCTCTCGTGGAGGCCCGGCCACCTCAAACACCATAGCCAGATGGACGCCAGGCAGTAGCTGATACCCTGGCCATGCCCATGGCTGCAGCAAAGGCTCCGACGGAAACCCCACCACTCTTGCCCACATCCATGCCCACGTGCCCAGCTGGGCAGCCCCATGCTCATGAGGCCATGCAGAATTCACCCGCGCTGGCCTGTCATTGCCACAGCTTGTAATTTCATGGGACCCCTACCATTCTAATCGCCCACCCGCTTTGCTCCATAGGACCTCCCTACTTCTGCTTCTGCGTGCTCACTAACACACATAGGAAAAATAACCTTAACGCCACAGAGGAGTAACAGGCCCTCAGACAGCTCTGCTGATTTTTTTTGGGAAAAAGCCTGGAGAAGGGGTTGCTAAAGATCGACAAAGCACGGCAAACCGACAACTTCTCTGCTTCTCCCCACATGAGGACTATCAAATGAAATTTTCCAGCAGCAAGTTCCGTGCAAACAAAAAAAGGCCTTTTTCTGTAGGCTGTAATCAACCTGCAGGCACAGCTGCAGGGGGCTGGGGGGACAGCAGCCTGGCTGGGTTCAGCAAGAGACTGCTGGCTGTCAAACGAGACCGTTCGGATGCAAATTCTTGTCTTGTGAAGCTCCTAACCCGGGGACTGTCAGGAACTGGGAGTTTGTGCCAGAGGCAGGACAGCTCTGAATGTGCCCTCTTATAATCCCCTTAAATATACGCTGCAGTCGGAGCTAGAGAGAAGTCCTGTGTCTAGATGGGGCTTTGGGTTGACACAGCATGGCCACGCTCTGTTGAAGCAACAACCCTTTTTCCCCATCAATACAGGGAAGATTTAAGTGCTTCTCCCTCCCTGGAGAGCAGTTTGCTTCGGCCGCCTCTGTGCTCTGCCTCCCTCCTGCCACCCCGGAAAGCTGGTCCTGCCCACTGCAGACCTGGCCATCTGCCTTCACTAAATATCCCACCCCTGCTACGTTGAGAAGCAACACCCCAAAGCCACAGCCTTGGGGAGTCAGCTGCCCTCAGGGTAAGCACAGCTCTCCCCTGCGGCTGCTCCATCACCATCCCTTACCCCGGGCAGCCCCGAGCTCCGCTCTCACCTTTGCAGTCATCCAGTAACAGGATTAGCAAAACCCACCGCAGCGGAGAAGGAGCTTTGCCCTCTCCCCTCAGCACAGGGAGGATGGAGGAATCCAAATGGCCAAGGGAAGATGGAAAAAAGCCCAAAGGCAGCAAAACATCTTTCCTGGGCAGAGGGTCCCCTACCCTGGAGAATGTCGCATTGGGACAGGATGCCACGGCAGCACTGCAGCGTCCATCGCTTTGTTAGGAAAAGAAAGGAGCCCTTTTGGTGAGTGGGCTAGGCCTTGCAATAAGGAGGGCTTTTTTATCCTCTCACAAACACCTTAGGAGACTGGTTTCTGTTAGCCAGACCCCAAGACACAGCTCTATACTTAGCAACTCCCAATGCATGCAAAAGTAGACCAGCATTGGCAATGTCTAACCACCTCCACTGCTTTAAGAAGCAGAGAACCTACTTTATAACCAAGGCCATTAAAAATCCTGATTAGAGGGTGTCTTTCAACACCAGATCACAGAGATGAACAGGGGTCTATATGGGTTATCAGGTGGCGTATCCATTTCTGAAGGGGAAGAACAGTGGGAGGCCCTCAAACCATGTCCCAGCATAGGCTTGCACAAGAAAATGTGGTTCAGCCACTGTTTCACCAACACGCTACAGCCCGTTTATGAAAGAGCCTCCCAGAGAAGCCACAGCTGTGGGACTCCTGGTGGGTGTTGCCTTGACTCACCTGTAGCCTAAAGAGTCCATGGGGACAGGGGCCATGCCCAAGTTTTCAGTGTAGTTTCGTGACTTTGTTGCATAGTTATGTGAATCTACATTCCAAGCAAAGCTGTTCTGCACTCGCTGCGTGGCCTCGGCCTCGATCTGCTCTTTTGGTTTCATCATGCTGTGGTGATGGATGTGGTGGTAGACGTGTTTATGATGGTATAAGTTAGCTGCATCCAGTTTCATTCCTGATTTTGTTGCGTGCTTGCCATGCCCTGGAGGAATTGTTCCTAGTGTCCCTGACAGCTTTGCTAAGTGGCCGCTTTCCGGGGACCGTGGCTTAGGAGAGTGGCGGCCAGGTCCTGGAGACTGGCAGCCTGGTGTTTTCATCACACGCTGTACGTGTTCATCGAGGATGCTTTCTGGGTTTTCTTCATGGGCATCTCTCATCTGCATCCCAGCGCAGCCCATCTCAGAGTAACGAGGAGCGAAGTGATGAAAGGCTTGGGCGGAAGGCATCTTGTGGCTAATGACTGAGGGACCAGAAGAGATATCTGCATCCTCACCTTCTTCTTCCTGCAAGGAACACGAGGACAATCAGAGAATGACAGCAGAGTGGTGAAAGGGGTCCCTAGACCCACCTCCCACTCACAGTAGGACTGCTGCCAACCCTTGGATCAGGCCTGGCTTAGTCCTGCCAGATCTTGAAAACCTTCAAGATGGAGATCCACCACCTCTCTGGAGACCTGTCCCAGACGGTGCCACCCTCCTGCAGAAAATTTCCTAATGCTCAACCCAAGCCTGTGTGGTCTCGCTGCCACCAAGCAGAGCTGCTCAGGTCTCTGTACCTGCTTTTTGAGCCACCATTAGCAAGGGTCTCCACGCGTTACCCAAAGCGACTGAGGCAACCTCTGACAGGCAGTCCACACATGGCAACCCGGGTTTACAGATGCAGCTTTCTGACAAGCGTAACAACTCAATCGGATGTGTGAGCGGGCAGAACCTTATTAAAAAAGCTCCCTAAGTCCCTTGACGGTGGTTCTGTAACAACCAGCAGCGGAAACACAACTTACCGCACCGTACCTGTGACTTCCTACGAGCCTTTGGTAAGGCACCGCTTCAAAGCCCATCAGATAAAGCCCAAAGTTACAGGATACGTGGCAAACCAGTTCTCGAGGCAGGCGAGACTGGGGGGGTTTCTCACCCGAATGACTACTTCACAAGGCAAAGCCAACAGCGGGCTTGTAACAGGAGGGAGCAACTGAAGGTCGACAGCAGCATGAACGGTTTTGAAAATCAAACATTGATTTCTCCCGGGCATGCTGAGGCTGGAGTGAAACACTCCACGCAGCTAAAGAAACAGGTTAGAACTAACTGCTTCTTCTTGTAGTTCACAACGGTCTCGGCCACGCTATTAGTGACGCTTCAGTCCTTGCCAGAAAGAATAAAACTCCTCTATGCTGACAGCCAGAGTTTTGATGCTGACAAACTACTTTATGCTCCAACATAAACTCAGATATTTATGAAGTTTCTTTATTGGAAGTCAGGATTCCTATTTTTTTTAATTACATAAGCAGGATTCCAGCGAGTCCTTTAATCCCGCTCTCTTTTCCTCCTCTGGCACAGTAAACAGCACAGGGTATCTCTGCCCTGCCAGATAAATGCATCTGCTAGAAAACACTGACTCCCATCAGCTCTGCCTGTCAGATGTCATCATCCATCACTTGCTAACCAGCTTCAAAGTTTCAGCTGCCAACCACACAGCAAGAAAGCAAATAACAGGCTTCCTCCCAGTGTCACACCTGGGGATTCAAACCCAAGGCGGGGAACAATGCCAGGCTTTGAAAAGTGCCAAAGGCGTGGGCACTGCCAGCCTGGGGGTGCGACACCATGCCCACGGCTGGAGGGGACGCACCACGTTCTAACAAATCACTTTGAAGAACTTCAGAGGCACCTTTCATCTACAGCCACAAGGCTGCAGCCTGCCAACCGCCGTCCCTGGGCACCTCACTCAGGGACAAGAAAAGATGCAGCGTGTGCTGACTAAATCCCTCCTGCTGGGGTAAGCATTTATGAGCAGTTTTATGATAACCCAACGACACTCTCGGCACTTGGGAGGCTTTTAGGACCTGGTGCCTACTTTCTGGAAAACTCTCAGGTTTAAACACCAACTAACTTGCGCAGGGCAAGATCTGATCCTGGTGCAGATCCACGAGGAACAGCAGCGCATCCTTTCTGCTCAGAGCCCAGAGCTCCGGCGGTGCTGTCACATGGGAGCAAGGTGGCATCAGAGTGGCAACCCGGGGTGGTCCAGCCAAATGGGTGCCTGGGATTTGGGAAATCCTCTGGCTGCTTGGAACTCCATTTTGCAGATAACAGGGTACTTTGCTTTGCTCCACGAGGGTGGGCTAAGGGAAGGAGAGGGATGCATTGTCCCTCTCCGTGTCCCTTGCCTCAGCTCATCTATGCCACCGAGCAGGAGATCTGGACCACAAGCAGATCCTCAGGGAGGAGCAAGTGCTGCTGGGGCTGGTGGTGCGCAGGCAAGCCCGAGGGCAGCTGGCTTCCCACCTCCTAGCACTGGTCTCAGCCTCGTATCACGTAGGAAAGCCCCACCAGTGAGAAAATGGCAGCTAATGTAGGAATTGGGGTGCCTATCCCAAGCTGCCCTCCCTCCTCCAGCAGGGCAAAGGTTTGAGTCAAGGCTGCAGATACCAATTCTGCTGAATCTTTTCACCGTGCTCACTGTGAAGTGAAAAAAAAGGACACATGGCATGAGATCGGGAGAGTCCAAACCAGGATTGGAATGCAGGACTTTGGATACAGCAGTCAAGCCCATGGCTCAGCTGCATGCACTGGTGCATTGCAAGGTGCTCCCTGCCAGAGTTACCGTATCACAATCTATGCCTGGTGATGCAGCCTTCCCTCCCCCCCAAAACCTGCCCGCACCCAGCTCCCACCAGCCCGCTGCCTAACCTGCCTCCCTTTGCCCACCGAGCACCCTTGCCCTGCCCGCGGCTGGCACAGGGAGAAGAAAGGGAAGACAAGACAATGCTGTGACCAAGGAGGCACAGGCAAGAGGCAATAACCGCAGCGTTTTACAGCAGAGAAACCTGGGGGGCTGGGGAGCAGCTTCCTCCACGGGCTCAGCTTTCCTGGACGCAGGGGTGGCGTGGGGTCCGGAGCCGCATTTCAGCATCTCGCTGCGGTGAGCTGGGCAAAGCTTGGCGTTCGCAGCCTCCAGCCGGGTGGGGAAGCCCTGGGTGCCATAACCACTAGATGGTGCTTTGTTGACATAGTATTGTCAGAAACCTCCTCCATCTGCTCCCCAAGGCAGCGGCAGTTAGAGGGATGCAGGCTTCAACTTTGCTGACTGCCTGCTGAGCTATTTTTACTCCCCAGCAAGGCTGGGGGTGCCCTTCCCTTTGAATCAGGAGGCTGAGATCTGCACTGATGAGCTACGGGCAAGTGATACCTTGCTGCAAACCCCCCTCCTCTGCCTTCTCCCAGTCCCACCCATCAGGCTGCTGCTGGTCAGTAGGGCAAAAATCGCTCGCCTAACCACGAGTGCATTCTCAATCATCAGGCAAATGATTTCCCTCTCTAGTTAGGCAATGATTTATAGTCAAATAGCAAGAATCTCAGCGGTGGCTTTGCTTCTCCTGGCTTATTTTCACTTCGCTCAGTTCAGACAGAATGATCTGTATGATACGATACTGACCTGTATGATACGATACCGATCTGTATGATACGATACCGCAGCTTCCATGCATGGACACGAGGCTGAAGTGGCTCAAAAAGTAATAACAGAACGTGCACATCCTCTAATGCTCCCCCACATTGCTCAGAATAATTCATGAATTCAGAGTTTGGTTTGTTTTTTTTTTTAAAACAGAAATCTTTTCAGTAAAAGGCATTTGGCTTTACATCAGATACCTCTTCTTGATGTTACTGCATGATGTGGCTTTGAAAGGGAACCTGCAGGCAGCTGAGTAAGGGGGAGAAAGATTCTTTTTTCCTAGCTTTTGCAGAATATTTCCAGCTTCTCTGCTAAGCTGATAACTGCCCAGTGTGACTAAGGCTCGTGGTTTTCCCTGTGTGGCTGCTCAGTGAGCCATGCAGACCCAGGAAGAGGTTACCCCGTAGTCCTGGTGTTCAGGTCATAGAAAAAAAGCCCTGTGATCTATCAGGATTCAAGCTCGCCTCTTGCTGATACCAGCAGCTCCTGCACCTTAAGTGCTGACCTAAAAAAGCTACAATTGCTTACTCAGAGTTTTTCCTGAATGGCTAATGCCAGATGCCAGCCAGTCAATGAAATACATTCTGGAGACAGCAAAGAGGTTTAATATATAGCATTAGTGGGAGTCCTGGGCTTAAAAATAGATTAAGTCACACAAAAATGTGTTTAAATAGACTTAACTTTATTCTCTGGCACAGAGGTATTTGCTGATTTTATGGTATTGCTACTGGCAGCTTCTTCAAGGAGGCAGAGAGCTGGGATAATGTAGTCTGGTACAGGTGGGGGCTGCAACGGAGCCACAGGAGGAGGAGGAGGAAAAGTGCTCTAAGACTGCGTTAGCAGAAAATGCTGCCAGTTACATTGGCTTTGTCTAGAAAGCAATAGGTACTAGACAGGAAAACAGAGCAATTCCAGAAGAACAGGAATCTAACCCCAAAATAGCACCTCGCTGGCCTTTTCTGGCTGGATGCTGGATGCAGAGGTACAGGGAGTCTGCTGGGCAATGCTTAGAGCTGGAGGGAACCTTACAGATCCTTCTGCCCTCCTCGCTTCTCTGCATCTGAAATGCAGATGTGATTTAAAGCGAATACTACAACCTACAGCTCTTTTCTGTTTAAAGAGCTACTAGGTGAACATTTAAAAATACTCTAATGGGGCTGAAGGGTCTGCCCTGGAGCCCCAGAGGCTCTGCTTCTCTGAAAGCACGGAGCTAACCAAGACAGGCACCACCAATGCCTCTGCTTTATGGGAGAGCTGAGGGTTACTAAGCACAGAGCCTTCGCCTCAGGGCCACAGCAGCTATTAACTGCAGAGACCCACAATTTCTTCACACAGGGCTGTAGTTATACTGACATGGGTGATGTTCAGTAACACTGTGGTGTCCTCTGAAAACTCTCCTGTATCCCCAGCACAAGATGTACAGGTACCCATTGAGATGTAGTATCTCCGAAGAAAAGATACGGTGTGAATACTGCTGAACAGGGTGTCTCACACCGGTAATACCAGATGACCAATGCCTCATTCTCTCCCCTTTTGGAGCTTGTGGAGCTAAAGGCCTTGCACGCCTCCCTTGGTTCATCTACCAAGTCCTCAAGCTCTGAAGAGCCCCAGTACCAGGGCTCACAGCACGCAGTGCCATGGGCTGGGTTTCCCCAGCCACCCACGTGGAGTCAGTGCGTTTCTCTGCCCAGAAGAGGGTTTCTGGATGCTACACCTGATCAGTTCCAAATTTGCTAGGGATGTGCTAGGCACTGATGGGCAGGACCCTTTTGGTTGTGCTAGAAACGGCCTGACAGCAGACACAAATACCTCCAAGCATAACATCACCTGGTTACCATTTGGGGGGGAAATAGGAATCACACGAAGCCCCATGAGGGAAGGTGAACCCCTGTTACATAGTCCCAGTCCTTGCATGGAAGGGATCGCTCACAAAGTCAGGAGAGCGAGGGTGCCGAAGATGACGATGGAGAGCATCCACAGCCCCTAACTGGCAGTGGAAGTGGGCACTGCTGTGCCATAGCTGGTATCTTACAGCAGGGAGGGTGTGCTGGAGCTCAGAGCCCTGCATGGATGGGGAAATGATACTGTGGAAGCTCCTGGGGCAATGGGAGCCTCCAGGAGCCCCCGTGCAAGTGATGACCATGCTGTTGGAGCAGGGAAGTGGTCACCCCGGTTGCTTCCACAGCAGCTGAAAACTCCCTGTGGGGTACAGTACGCAGACTCCCAGGCTGGTAAAAGAGGCAAGGAGGTTACTAACCGCTCGAACACGTTTAAGACGCTCCTCTAACTTCTCCTCTGCTTCACGTTCCTTCTGTACTTCCTCCAAACGATTGATCAGTTCTGCAGCAAACTTCTCTGGTTCAACGTGGATATCCTTTGGCATTCGGTATGTACGCTGGAGGAAAAAACACACCGGTGGTTAGCAAAAGATGCATGAAACATCACACGTTTGTTTTGGAGGCTTTGATAACTGGCAACGCCAGCCGTTGAGGTGGGGAGTTGAGGGAGGACAGGCTGGCAGGCACAGAGGTGCAGCCTAGGACTGGGGGGGCCGGAAGCTGAGCCACCACCACGAGCTCCCCGGCTGGCACCAGCTCCGCACACCATCCCTCTTAAGGGAAAGGTTTTCTGGAGCCACAATTCAACAAGCTCTTTCAGCACCAAACTCCACTTTGGGATGCATGTGCTTGCTTTTCTCTCAATGTACACATGGCCTACAGGAACATCCTGGTCTCAAAGGGTGGGAAAAGGATGTACAGACAAAATTCTCAAAAATCACACTTATAGTAGCGATATTTTCACTTTTATAGAAAGGGAGGACTCTTACGCACGCTTATTCAGCTTACCCCAGGTGGATCAGCACATACCAGTCAATCCCTGCAAATCCAGCCCATAGCCATGGAAAGGAGTGGGAATCCTGTCACCTCCAGGACATCTTACTTCCCTCCATCTTCTGCTACAACCCAGCCCAGCCACAGAAAGCCACGGTTCCCACAAAGCATCCTCTCTTACTGGAAGATCCTGCAGGATTGCATCTCGGCTTTTCAGAGCTGTACAACAATCCCCTGCTTACTTTATCAATACAGCAACCTTACAAGCCCAGAGATAGCATTTTTCTGCTTGTTCTGGGTGAACAAATGAATATTTATGGAAGTTCAAGCGCATTCTCGGTTCCTTATGCTGAGTTACTTTGTCCCTAAATTCCTGAGCTCTGGGATAAGAAGTTTGTGCAGTATGAAGCTATCAGCTGCTCTATTTTCCCCCTCATTTTTATCCCTTCTGCATTATTTTGTTAAAATAGTAGAAAAAACAAAATGACACAGCAGAGAAAAAAATTTAATTTGGAGGAAAAATATATGGAAAATTCAACAGTATAAAAACCTGCATTCAAATATTTCAATACCAACGAGAGAGAAATATACACTCTATAGGACCAGAGATAAAATTAAATGTGAAGACACGAGATAATTCATAGCAAAAGAACAAGTGCAGCACCAGAAGCGGACATCAAGCTTGAAATCTTTAAAGGAGGATGAGAGACCACCCAAATTTATCCCAGACCAGCCAAAAGATCAACGTGGACGACTAAAACAATGCTTTGCCTCAAAACCTGACAAAAGTATGCAAATCATATTGGTTTTTCTCTCTCCGCCAGCTGCCAAGTGGAGGGCAGGGGAAGAAAAATAGAGGCAGTAAGTATCCTACTGATGGCACCGAGAAGCCGAAGACATCTTTTATGACACCCAAGTTGGGTGGCAGGGGTCTCAGTTAAAGCACCGCTTGTTTTGTTCACCAAGAGCAAAACCCAGCCAACCCTGCCAGAAAATCTCAATCCCAGTGCTCGCTGCCGTTGCCTTTTCTTCCATGCCGGATGGTGCTGGGCTGCAGCATCCCCGGGGACATCTGTGGACATGATGTGGCTTTGCACGCAAAAGGACTGCCTGCTTTAGCACTTGTTTCCATGACAAGCAGAGGGACTGACAGCTCCTGCTGAAGCTGTCCCAGGCAGGACTGACCCATCTGAGCAGAGAACAGCCCCACCCAACCATCCCCGTCATCCAGGGATGCAGCTCCTGGAGAAGGCATAACATGTGTGAGCTACCAGGTGGCTCCCAACCTGGAATGACCAAGTCTTTGCTGCCACCAGGACCTCCAGCCCTGCAAATCAATGCCATGTATTAAAAAGAAACATGGCAGAAAAAGATTTTCACCAACAAAAATGACGTTTTGTCTTGAAATATTGGCACAAGGGCCAAAGTGGCATGCTTCGTCCCAGCACCTAGACCTTGTGTTGTCCAGAAATGGGCCCCAGACGTTCTCCATCATGGGGGAAGACATGGCAGAACTGGTCCCTGCTCTGTTACTCCCTGGGGAGCTTCTGGGATCCAGGTGATGTTTCCCCATTCTCCCCACATAGCCCAGGGGAGCGCTTAGGGCTAAGGGAGTCTGCTTTCATCAGAAACCTCAAACCCATGACCACCACCATCCATCTCATGAGGCAGCACCAGCGATTCCCAAGGAGGGAAATTTCTCTCTCGCCTGACAAGTCGCAACCTGTCGGGTGCCATGTTCACTCCCTCCTGCCACCTCAGACATGCCAACTCTCCCTGCGGTTGTTTATACGACGGCAGCACCAAGCCCTGCTCCGTTAGAAACTTAATGAGCCTAATGAGAGGCAGGCCGGTGCTCAGCAGTCTCCCTGTTGCAGCTACCACAGCAGCTTCCATAGAAAAGAACCAGGAAAGAATTTGCCTTTATTTTCATAGCCTTTGAAGCAAGGCAGTATCCCAAACCAAAGTCTCTCCCGAGCCCCCAGCAGCAGCGGGTGCAAAGGCTGAAGTTTGCTAACCTGCATGTTCAAGTGCTGTCAAAATAAGGTGGTTCCCTCCAGGCCCAGCGACGCCGGAGGACTACAGCTCCACCTCTAATGAGGATCTGAAGACTTCAGGGTCACTACTGTATCCGGGGAACTCGAGATAAGACGATTTTGGTCTTTTACAACTAATGCTTCAGCATGTTTATCCACAGTCTCTCAAAGTCTGGGGGTGACTGAAGCTCAACTACAGAAATGAAAATAATCGAACCCAGGAATATTTAGGATGAACTCGTTTTCCTCTCTCTTTGATAAACTGCTGCATCCGCAAAACCCGCTGCCCCGTCCTTGGAGCTTTCCAGCTCAGCACAACAGCTTGCAGAGGTCCTCAGAAGCCTGTTCGAGGGGGCAAGACACAGTCCCCTCTAGGAAGCCTTCTCTGCAAGGGTCTCCCTGACCATCCAAGTTCAATGCAACTGAAATAAACCCCAGTTTACTCCACGGATACCAGTTGCACATGCCCTACGTTGTCCTGGTGGGTGCCTGTGATGGTGACTCACAGAAGGCTGGCAAACAGGGCAATGCTCTGAAAATTGCCATGGGTTTGACTTTATTCCTAGCTCAAAGGATGAGCTACACAGACTTCCCCCAAACTAACAGTATTGCAGAATAAAGAATGCAAATTCCCTGTGCTGAAATAATACAGATAACTGCTGAGGGCTCGATCTAGCTCCCCGGACAGCAAACATGGACTGCCCTGACCTGGTTCAAAAGGCTTAAGACAACAAAGTGTTTGAAACTTTTATCAAATGACGGGCCTGACTTTGGAAGGGAGACATGCTCCACCAAAAACCAGCCAGGCTGAGCCTGTGCCCGGCAGCAGATCCTTCAGGATTTTGAACCTGCCCCCGGCTTCTGGTGGGCATACAGAGCCCTACCAAGGGAGTCGTAAATAAGCTGTTTATTATTCCGAAATCAGAACGGCTCCAAATGCTTTTGTTCCAAGTAAAGAGTGCAACACTCTCCAAGAGCTGGCTGGTTTTGGAGGATCCAGCCCTCCAGTCTGGACCAGAATGAGATCTCTGGCCATTATGGGTCAACAATTCAGAAAGGAAGAGCTTAATTTTAAAGAACTGTTTTATCTAATGTTCTATTTAATTATCTATCTACTTTTATTTAATGCCACTGGTTCAGACAGGTCTGCCCAGAACCAAACCATGCTGAGTTGGGGAGGTTGCAGAGGACAAGCAATGGGAAGCTGACTGCCAGATGGGTAGGCAAGAAAGAAATTGCTTGGATTGGTTTGGATAGAGCAATCTTTCCTAGTGACAGCTGTGAGGAAGGATTTCTTGGGGTGCCTGGCACCAGAACATGGTCCTCTGTCCTTGGTGTGCTAAGCCTCTGAAGCTCTGGTACCTTTGGGAAGAAGCAGCCTGCTAAGAACATGCGAGATACACAAGCTCTCCAGTAGTTCCATTTAACATCTGTTATCACATTTTCTCCTTCTTTTCTTGGAGCTGTTGGAGTGGACGTTGCACGGATTTTGCTCCCTGAGGGAGATCATAGAATCATAGAATTTTTGGGTTTTGGGTTGGAAGGGACCCCTAGAGATGCAGGCCTTGAGTTTTGATGGATTTCACACCTTCCCTGAGAAACTGAGGTTCGAGGATCAAGTTGCACATCAGAACACACCGGCACCCTAAATGCGTGGTTTTACTATGATCTGTACGTGAAAAGGCTGAAAGGGAATAATCTCATTGCAGCTTGCGGGTTCCCCTCAGGAAGAATAAACCTCAGTTGCTCTGAGATGAAGCAGTTAAGTTTTCCAATGTTATCACTGGGCAGAAGTCTCTAACCAGCCCCAGGGATCCACGGGTTGGCCTGAACCATTTCTGACATATCCGACTGGGCCAAAGAATTCTGTGCTGGTAAATCTCCCTCTTCTACAGGAGGTTTGATGCCTCCATGACGCTTGAGTGGCTGATGTTAGATCAACAGTCAATCTGGGAGATGAAACGAAGATGGCAGGCTAGGGAACCCAAGTGAAAAGAACTTCCAAATGTCCACATTTCCCAGATTAATAATGCATTCCACTGTGAGATATGATTTTAAAGGATAAATGGTGTTTCCATACCAGAAATAATTGTGGCCGAGCTCATGGATAGCTGGATTTCAGCATCCATTCTACAGCATTCAGGGATTAGCAAGGAGTCCTGCTGCTGCGGCAAGGCGTTTGAGGAAAAAGGCATAAAATGGCTGATGGGAATTCTGAGCAGGTTCTCAACTCACAGAGGCAGAAAGCTCCTTTAGCTGTAGTTATCCAGGCAGCATGAGACCAGGGTCCTCCTCTACACTCCTCACTTCGACAGCATTGCAGAGTGGTCACTCAAAATCTTCCATTCTACTCAAGAACATTATGGAAGCCACCTCTGCACAGAGGACATCCTTCTGGGGAAGTTCAGCAGTCAGCCTGACCCACTCCACTGCTGCTCCTACTTTTTTTCTTCTTACGTGGGAACAGGGTAAAGAGCTGCCACTTCCTTGACTGTGGGGCAGGACAGGAGAGCTCCCACCTGATGATCAAGCTACAGCGAGGACATCACAAAATGGCTTCTTAATGAGTTAAACAAACAAACAAACAAAGAAACAAAGGAATCCCAAGTCTTAATGCTTGAGGGTGGATTTTTCTGAATTTGCTGGGAAAAAGGAGCATTTCCTGTCCTCTCCCGGGAAGGGATGAATGCCAGAGCCAGGGTAAGTACAGTGCAATAGCACAGGTATGGCCCTGCCTTCTCTGGGCTTTCACCCTTCCTCTGGGAACTTGCTTGCTTTTTTCTTCCGTGGTGCTCCAAGACTCTGCCTGAATCCAAAAGACAGATGGAAAACCACATGAAAAGCAACACTCACCCGCCATGTAATGGGTTCCTGCGAGGGGCACAAAACAAAGGTCTCGTTGCTTGCTAGAGACCTTCACCCACTGCATTCCTGGGCAAAGTGCCATGTCACAAACCACAACTTTTCCCAGTTGAGGGAACTGGTGACTTTGTAAGCGTGGAATACGCAGAACACAGCCATGCACACCCCAAGATCTCCTGCTGCGTAGCAGGGCATCCTACATAACCAGCACGTGCCTTTGCTATTTGGAGGCAGCACGGCTGTTGAAACTAGCGGCCAGTCTCCTACGAACATATAACCACTACAGTTTATAGCTCCTGGACCTAACTACAAGTGCTGCTATTAAAAGCAATGGAAGTTCGTTCAGAATTTTGCATAGTAGCCCCATAGCTCATTCGTGAGGGAACGGTAAGGTCTCTAAAGGACTTCTGAAATGACTTTTTGGAAGTAGGAGGTTCTCTACTATCACTAGGAAAACATGCTGTGCATTCTGCAAGCACTATCAGAATGGACTCTGGCTACACCGGTTAGATACGAGTCCATAAAGACCTTCACTCAAAGGTTGCAATTTAGTCATCGCTACCCGTTTAAAATCATGCTAACCAGCAGGTCCAGGTGGCTGATGGAGACTGCTTTAGCCAAGGGCTGTGAGATATCCTAACCACCAGCTTGGAAAGCAGCACTTGAAGAAACATTTGCATGGCTTCCCTGGCTAATTGGGGAAGCTTAATTCAATAAGCGTGGAGTTAGAGGTGATTTTAAAAGCCTAACTTTATAACATTTCACACTGGTGTTGTCAAAACATATTGTCTAATTACCTTCTCCTTTCTTAGCTGATTGATAAGCAAGGGCAGAGTTGTGCCTCTCTGAAGTCAATGCCAATTCTGTGTCAGTAATTGGCTGGCAGGAGGTGCCAGAGTGTCTGAACTAAACTTTTATTCCCTGGAGAAAGTCTAGAACTAACTCGACTTCTCAGGCCTCCGCTCCCATATAAATATGCGTCAAGATGACTTTTTCCCTGGGACTTAAAATTACAGTGCAGAATCTAATGGGAACAGCGGATGTTTCACAAAAAAATCCTTGTGAAGTGCCTGTGTGTAGTTTAGGAGGAATATGTAATTCTAAAAGACTGTGTAGATAAGTAGGAGAATATAAAAATTTATAAGCAGCAGGTGGCCAATTTAAACCTTGTCCCCCCCCCCCTCTTTTTTTAACTCGTTTCCAAAAAGGTCGATAAATTTTAATGCTAAGTAAAACTAATTAGCCTGCAAGGAACTGCTGCTGGAATGACACTTATTCAGTTCAACAAAAGAAATGTTTGGCAGATGGAAGTTCGTTAAAGCAGAGCTCACTATACATATTTAATGCTCCACACTCTGAGTTTATAACCTGCAGTTCATCGAGGCATTGCCAGTGCACACGATCAACAGAAAGCCACTATTATTTTTATCCAAAAGGTAAAGCCACTGACAAGCTTTGAAGTCAGAGAATATTCGCTTGGTAGTTCCCACTGTTGGGGAACAGCAACAACAACAACAACAAAAAATAAAGGCCAAGCTTTCAAACTTCAACTCTAACAAAGCCATGCTTACAGTAAAAACAGCGTCAAGTGAAATAAAAAGGCACCCAGCCAGCCTTTTCAACAGCAACCATACTGTGAAAGCAACTGTGTGAAAAGAGAGGTGACTGAGCAAGGATGGCGAGTGAGCGTCCACAGCCAGGGCTTTTATTGTCAACCCAGTGATCAAAGCACAGGAGACCCTCTTAAATCTAAGGAAAATAATCTAATTTAAAAGGCAAAACAAAGAGCGGTGGTTTGGTGTTGGTTTTTTTTTTTTAAATCAGATTAAAACAAGGGTCTATTTCTGCTGGTATTGTGCTGCTTTGAGCAGGCAGGATGAGAACAGCTGCGTCAAGTTTGAAGGCACTTCTGGAAAAAGCAGATGGAGCCTTTTTTTCTCCCTATTTGATTTGTGCTGGAGTCCAGCTGTCCAAAGGGGAAAGAAGCACCTTTATTCCCTGCTAGATATTAAATGTCACCTGTAACTTCTCACAGAAAGAAAATAATAATAAGCAGAGCTGCAGATGGTGCTGCAGAGCCCTGGCAGGTATGTTTATCTTCCAAAGCTGTTTGCTTACCTGGAGCAACGGGGAAGACAGTATCAGACAAATGAAATACTTACGCCTGCACCTTCTTTGCTCTCCTGCCTCGTACCCCCAGGCGGGCTTTGCCGAGTCCTTGAGAACAGCTTACAGCTCCCTTTGGCTGCCCAGTGCAGAAATACCGCCCAGGACAGTTGCATTTCTCCCCAGCCGACCTTGGCCGAGAGCTACATCAGCCTCCATGTCCAATGGCCTCCTGCAGCTTCCACAAACACCGCCAGCTCACCCGAGGGCACGTAACCTGCTCGCAGGTAGATGGCAGCCAGCGCTTCCATCCTCCTTCGGGAGAAACAACCGGCTACTGACTGCACGCTTAAGAAAAATTATGCGTTTTGGGTAGCCCTGGATGATGAGTTTGGCAGAAGGCTACCAAGCCCTTTCTTAGCGTGGTGTATTTCCATCTTAAAACATCCTCAAATGAATACAGAGCTAAGGGGGGGTTAAACACGAGCAAGCAGAGCAACTGCGTGCTAGAGATCTCACATTTTTTGCATATTTACCTCTGGGGAAAGACATGGTGCTACTTACAGGAATGTGAGGTAGTGGCACACGTCCATTTGCTTTGGCACTCTCTTGCATCTCTCTGCGATGCTGCTTTCGGAGTCTGTACGGTGGGATCCCATCTCTGCCGGAATAAAACAACAACATGCCCTGCTTTAGTGCCTTTCTCTGATACACGACGTTCATGAAAGCCTCGCCACCACTGGGTGGCAGGTAGGAAACCCCTTTATATTTAAGAAAGGCTTTTTGCATGCCCAGGGTGAGCGCAGAAGAGCAAGAGAAATCTGTGGGGGGAATGATGCTCTCCCAGGTTCCTGCACCAGCAACGCTCTGGCACTGGGTGCCGGGGGGACTTACATGGCATCAGCCAGGAGCAGAGCGAGGCAGGGCTCCTGCGACCGCTGCCCGAGGCAGAGGGCAGGGAGAGGGACTTGGACCGCATCCTGGTACCTTTTATAGTTGGTTGCTTTCTATAAAAGAGCCTGTAATGTACACAGTAAACCACAGGGCAGGCTAGGAGGGGGAGGAGGAGGAGGAGAAGTGGGAGCTCAGTGAGCATCTACACCAAGGGGAACTCGGACGGGGAATGAGGTACGTATTTTTAAGAGAACCTGACAACTTCTCAAACGGCTTATCAAAGCGAAGGGGTAAGCTCCGCTGCTCTTAAGACCATCTCTAGCTCAGGCTAAAATTACAGGCTTGATACTGGAGTTACCGTGTGGAAGAACCCAGCCCTCACCCTGGGGGAGGCTGGACAAGGTTAGGAAGGGACGAACACCCAACTGAAGCAGCTCTGCTCGGGTTTGCACCCTTGCTGAAAAAGCTGGTGACAGAGGTCCCTGCAGAGGAAGGAGACAGCGGTGGCAATGATCCTTGGACCTGACAGACTGGGATCCGGGTCTGCTGTGAGCTGCGGGATGGTGCCGCACGCAGCCCTTCTGCAAAGATGGGGGCCTGGGTGCATGTGGGTCCCATTGATGGGAATTCGGGGGGGGTCAGAGCCACCAGGCTTTGCTAAGCCCCCCTAATGGCAAAGCATCACTGGTTGAGCATGACTTCAGGAGAAGAAAGGAAACGCATTTTTGTTCTCACCACTGCGACCGCCCTGCTTACACCTGGAGGCAAGGAGAACGTGAGTGAAGTGGAGCCCAGTTATGAGATAAGGCCATGGGGCCCATCTCCTGGTGACACTGGGTTATTTTGAGAAAAATCAATGAGTGCAAAAAGAACTGCCAGCCTGGAGCTTGGCAATTTGGAGCTTTCCTTTTTTATTTTACACATTTCCCTGATTCAATAAAAGTAACCGCTTGGGAAGGCTGTGCAATGCCACAGGAACGGGTGGAAATGAATGGATTTGGTTTGCCCGAAGCACCAACTAACTTCCATGCACATGTGCTGTCTCCTTCCAACCCTGCACCACTCCGAGCAGCGCAAACGAGCCAGCCCGAGCCAGTCCCAATGCATCTCACGACGACAAGATGTTTGCACAAGCCAAATGTACTTAGCAGCTACCCCCCTCCCCAATTGCCAGGCACAGCTGCTTCTCGAGAACATACACCAAACAGTTTACCCAGCAGATTTTTTAAAGTCGAGATGCCATTTGGCAAGGGAAACATGATTTACTACGGTGTTTGCGTGCGAACCTCCTGAGTTACAAGCACCAGCCTGTGCAAGGATGATCACCATCAGCTCCCTTTCCCATTTCCATCGTGCCTGCTGCCCCGCTGGCTCCCTGGAAATGTGGGTGCAGGAAGAACGGCCACCAAATCACAGCAGGAGAATGCAATTTCACACAGTAGCCCAGGCATTCAGAATTAAACACCGTTAAAATAAAATAAAACAAACCCCGTGATTAATGACAAGTGCTTTTTAGTAGGAAGACAAATGAGAGAACAGAAAATTAGCCAGGCTAATTACAGCTCTGGCTAGCAGCTGCAGGTAATGCGGGAGGAGGAAGAGCATGTCTGGGAGCATCACCTCCGCTGCACCCGGCAGTGACACATTAGGGGAGCAGAGCAATTTCCCCAAGCACTGCTATACCGACAGGCGATTACGATAGCTTTCATTAGGAGGCTTCATTTTCTTGAATGACAAACTTCCATTTGAAAAATAACTTCAGAGTCACAACGGTTAAAGAGTCGCATCGCATCACACCGCGGCTTTTTCCAGACTGGGTGGCAACAAAACAACGGGCAATTTTTACAGAGGACCAAAATAAAATCTGGGGGATTATTTTAGCCATTGCTGGTTGGCGTCAATAGACAACATCTCAGCTTAACCGCCGCACAAAACCCGAGTGCCAGAACACAACTTGCACGCTAAAGCCGCCCGGCCATTCGCGGGAAAAGCGGCATTATATTAGAAGGTGCAATTTTTCTTTCTTTCTCTCTTTTTTTTTTTCCCTTTTCTCTTTTTTTTTTTTTTTTTTTTTAATTCTCCCCAGCAGCAGTCCCAGCGGAAAGAGCGACTTTTGTTCCCAGCACAGTAGCGAAAGGCTGATAATGGCCTCTAATCTATCCGGCTTCAAACACATGTTCAGCCCTGCTGTGCTGCCTTTGATGTCATTTTAACTAGATTCCCCAATGCCACCTCTGAACTTGGAACATTCCTTCGTTCAATGTACTGTGCCAACTCAACCAGAGGAAGCAAATTCAAAGATAAGCACTTTAATTTTATCCCAACAAAACCTTATTCAATAGATGGGGGGAAAGCAAGGAAAACCAAAACCGTACTTTTGTTTTCCTTTTGTCAGGTAGCTTGCTTTAAGATATTTTCAATAGATAGAGAAATAATATATATAAAAAAACTTTTTTAGAGCACATCTACTTTTAAAATAAAACTTTCCCAAGCTGTTTTTTCCTTGTTTCATCATGTGATTTTCTCTAGCACCAGAAAGGTCTGTGCTGAAATGCAACGGCGGGAGCAAGAGTATTTCTATCGGTTATTTAACGATAACGCGATTTGTTTGCTACTGGGGAAACGCGGGGGCTTCCTCGCCTCTCCAAACCAACCTGCAAGAGCCTGTGGTGCGCAGGGAGGTTTTGCTGTGGTTCTGCAGATGGACTCTTCTAACAAGGGCTGTCTTTGCTCCTCCGTAGGCAGCCTCCAAACCCAACCATTAAGCCTAACAAGTTGGAAATCATCACTGAGGATCTTTTAAATTAAAAAGCTGTTAAACTTCTTTAAATATAGCAGAACTCAAGGTCATTCTGGATCACTGGCCGTCGGAAAGACAAGAAACAAATCCATGGCAAAGCTGATATTTTCTACCAATTACTCTTATCAAAGCCCCACCGTCACCAAGAGACCATACTCACATAAAGAAGCGCAACGGGAAAATCGCCAGGCATTTTGGCCAAAGGCCAGTCATCCGAGGAGTAATATTTAATCTACAAGGTTTTTTGAAGGAGTAACCACTGCCCTAAACCCCTTTGCTCCAGGGAATGGCCATCCTTACGTCTGGGGCAGGTTCAACTGGAATTGGGGAAGAGCAAGCATCCCTCCGGCAAAGCTTGGAGCTGGGCCCCACCCAAGCACCAAGGACTTCCCAAGCGCCCAAGGGAAGGCAAGGCTTGTCTCTCAACCACGATAAGCCCGGACACATGATAAGACCCAGAGGAAGGAATACTGTTGTTTAGTTGGACCCCAACACTGGGCTAGACATTACCTCTAGACATTACCTCTTGTTTACCCATCTAAGTTCCTGCAGAAAAAAAGAGAAGAAAGATATGGACCTAAGGCATTTCTGTGTCTGAACTGGAATATCACATGGCGATTTAATGCATTTCAGCTTCTGCCTGTTGCCTTCCTACCTAGATTTGCCTTAATTTCCCTTGAGTGTCTCTGTTGTGACAACCCCTCTCCACGGCTTGGGAAAGACGCTATCTGTATGCGGGGTTATTTGAGATGGTGAGAGCAGGTCAGGACTGCAGTGTAAATGCCACTGCAATCCTGGGGCAGCCTCCGAGCAGCTCGGGGTGAGGCAGAGCCCCAAAACCCCGACCCAGCACCGAACACCAGCAGCGAGCGACTCAGCCCCACCTGTGGCCACAGCACGCTTGCCGTGCCAGCGCTCGCCGGAGCCTTTCACTGTGTCCTCTCCAGACCTTGCCTCCGCATAAACCAGCTAAAACAACACAGCTGCCGTGACGATTATAAAAACAGGTTTCAGCAGAGAGGACCGGAGTTGTTTTGCCTACAAGGGCAGAGGAATTCGTATGACACAGGAAGACTGAAAAATAATCAGTGGAGTGCAGGCATTTAAGAGCAATGTTTTTTAAGCCACTCAAAAAGCAAACTCCTCCAACAACAGGGACTGATAACATATTTGTTATATAAATTCAACCCATTACAATAATATTTACCAGTGCTTGGAAAGACATCCTGTTTAAAGTTTGTCTTCTAGGCAAGTGCGCTTGTAGCTGGTACCACAGAAATGACTTTTAAAAACACTTAGGTGAGCTGGGCGCTCCCGAAAAGCCTGTGCCTGCCTCCCTTCACCCCAGCTCAGGAGGTCAGACAGCCAGAGCATCGCCCAGGTCTTCGCTAGCAGCTTTGCATGGATGAGCTGTGCACGCAAGCCACATCCAAACTCTGCTTTGCCATGATCAGTACAATACCAAAGCTTGGACGGGAGCTGGTGACAACTGAAAGACATCAGAGTACAAACAACTGCTCCGTGGGTCTGCCTTTTCCAGCGACTTGAGTTGGCCAACACTGGAAGAGCACACCTTGCCTCAAGCCATGAGCTCTGTGCACCCGCCTGCTTTCCCTGTTTATTAGCACTCCTCGATTAGCTGGCGTTTGCATCCTGATTGTCCGGACACATTTTCCTCTGATAGAGTGTCAGGGAGGTTTCTGCCTCAAGATCACACCCCGTTCACGCACGGCCTCAGAGCAGAAGCTAGATTTCTTCACCATTGAGTTTGACTGCTGTATGTAAACAGCAGACACAGGGAAGAACCTCGCTCATCAGCAAACGAAGCTTTTATTGGCATTTTCCTTAGAGGAGGCCTAAATTCAAAGCACCGAGACATGCAAGTCTTGTCAAGCAGCAGGAGTCCCTTCTTTAACTTGCGTCTGGTTGTTCTTCATTTTTGCTGCCTTGAGCAATTCTGCAAAAATTCCTTTGAAACTCAGGAGGCAGATAGGTTCAGCAATGCCATGTAAAAAATGAACAAAACCTGGTACTGGAGTTTTAAAGGACGTAATGAAGAGCAAGTGTTGAAAGCAGACAGAGTCTTTTGTAAGCCAAAGGTCAAGGCTGTATGTCCAGAATCCCAGTTTGGGGATCAATCTGCGTGCGTCCAGTCTGAGATGCACAGAAAGAAATATCACAGGTTTACCCTTATGATTTTTGAAACTTACTTAAAATGAATCACTAAGACTGGGCTAGTTATTAGCGGAAGGCAGCGCATGAATCAGTGGTAATTAGAGTCATAGAAGCAGCCTATGGTGGGCATAGAAGGGATAAAGTGCCTAAAGGAAAAAGGAGCAAAGAATAAAGAATGCATAGGATGGTCAAACAGGAATTATTCTGCCTGTGAAAGAAATCAATTATGGCAACTGAAATAAAAATTAAGGAGGGTGAAGAACTCTGGCATAAATGATCACAACTTATTGCAGGTATAACCATCAGTGCAACCCTATGAGCCCGCTGGACCAGTGGAAAAGGAAGTGCTAAAAGCTAATTAATTCTGAAGAGTTCTTACATCTGCCTCTCCTGATAACAAGAAGTTACATGACCCCTGCTAGCTTCAGAGCACTCCTCCATATGAATTGATGAATATGAAGAATCGCAGAAGGATGTGGCAGAGCAGCTGGATTTGTATCAAACCGAGCCTTTAATTAGCAGTCCTCTACAGCTTTCTGTCCCAGGAGCATCCTCTGCCTCCCACGCTCCTTTGGCCAAAGGTCTGCCTCCTCCATTTTGCAATGTGACGTGGCTAAGGTGCGAGGAGCTGGTGGCGGTGAGCGGAGTGGACTCAATAGCTGCTCCTAAATGGCCCCAAGCTTCCACAAAGCCAGAGACAAGGACGCTGCCGGCTCACATAGAGCCAGCGCAGGAGGTGCAGGAGCCCCCGTACCGCGTCGCCTATTCACCAGATCACTGTGCTAGCGGAGGGCAGGTGGGAAACTCTTGCAGCACCCATTAACAACAGCTGTGACAAAGGCTGGAAAGTTTCTCCAACAAGGTCTGACAGCTCCTGACATTCACACTGACACTAAACGAGCCTCTTGGAGGACTTTGTGTTTACAGCACTGCCGTTATTAAAACCCTCTCCTAATTCTGTAAACCTGTCATCTTTCGCTTGAAGAATCAAAGGGTTTCTGCTCTACAGAAAGACACTTTGCATTTGCACTACTAAAAACCAGACCAAACACTGAATATTTTCCCCCAAATCCTTTCTTTCCATCACAGAGATGCAGTCACGACAAAATCTCGTAACCCCTTTTTTCTCCCTTTGCAGCCCATCTTTAAGGAAGGTATCTCATGGGTGAGATACAGGGCGCTGTCAGGGAGATAGGAACTAGAAAAAAAGCAAAAAAAGATTTGGTGGGGGCTTATTGGTACAAGTTATGTTAAAGCGCAGTGGTCACCAGACATAAATGAGAACCGGTCAGTCACCGATCCTACTGAAGAGCAACCACAGACTGAGCAGCAGTCTGGCAGCAAAAAACCTCCAGAGGAGAAGTACCCAGGCAAGTAGAAAGCTCTGTCTGACATTCAGAAGATACTAAATCTCAAATCACTTACGGCAAAGCCATCCAACATTTCCAATATTTCTTGCACCTGGCAAGAAACATTGCAGGAACTCCAACCGAGCATCATTTTAGTTCACTCAAATCATTTGATGTTGCAAATGTTCCCAAGACTGGCAAGGCTGAGTAGCCTGCACAGTGACAAAACGATCCTGCTTGAAAAGAAAGTGAGAATGATCATGACCTTGGCCTAGTCAGATATTCCCCCCCAGCACCGGTGGCAAAGCCTCCCTCAGACCAACACAACAGCAGCATTGCTGCTAAAGAAACAAAACCCCTGTGGACCCACTTAATGTCCCACCAGATTGGAGTTACTTACACGCTGCTGTCCGTCAGCGACATCGTATCGGCATCACTGGACATGCTCTGCTGCTCGCTGTCGTTGGCACTGGTCGCTGGTGCCAAAGCGTAGCCCGTGTTGACATAGTAAGGGTTAACAGGCTCTCTCCACGACCCATGCCTGCAAGAAAAATGAGAGAGTCAAATTAGAAGGATGCAACCTTGACCATGTTCTGCATCACTGGGCAGAAAGGCTCTGCCTGGAGCCCCAGCGGCGGTGACAGGCTGCAAACTAAGCTGTACTGAGTTGCACTGATAGAACCACGAACAATTTGACTCATAACTGGGAGCAAAAAGGGAATTCATGGAGTAATGAAGGTGATAGTATTAGAGTTGAAGAAGAGAGGGAGCAAGACTATATGGAAGAAAGCCAGTTCCCATCTGGATTTAGTGTCCATCGGCTAACTGCTTAGCATTGTCATTCTATGAGCAAGGCAGGACATCTAAAAGCAATACCTAGATAACGAGACAGTACTTTTCTTAGTCAAATCAGGCTTCCTTCTACTCTTCCAACTGCGAGGGATGTGTAGGACGGCTCACCCATTCTATGCTTGCTTTTACACCCCTCTTTACTTTACTCCAACATGTTTGCCAAGGTAGGGAGGCAAAGCAAGAAATGGCTGTGGCTTACAACGCAGTACCTAAAGCTGACCTTGAATGTCACACTCGGGTACCTCAAACACTTGCAAATTCCACCAGGCAGAACCATCTAATCACACTGGCTTTTCCGACAGACAATCTGGCCATGGATCTATGGAGGCTACTTTGTACACAACCACATGCCTTGTCCTGCAGACAGGTTATTCAAGTACACGCGCGAGCAGGCCAACCTTCTCTTAAATAAAATGGTAGAAGAGAAGAGCCTGAGTGAGCTAACTTGGGAGGCGAGTTCCTTGCTCAGGAGGAGACCTGCATTAACGGTGGAGCAGCCAGTGAGACATGCAGGCAAGCAGCTCCTTCACACAGACACTGCTGCTGGCGTGGAAGAGCTACGGCTGCCAACCTGCCTCCGGCTCTGCTGCACCGCAGGACGGTCAGGCCAGGCAGGCATCTCCTCGCCACTGTGAGTCCTTTTGCAATTTGCCAGAAGGAGGAACAAGCTGAAACGTTCACACCAACACAGCGTCATTTAATCCCCCCCTCTCCCCGCCTACCCCTCTGCATGAAGAACAGCGTTTGTAAGATACCCTGAAGTTGATAAACCCCTGGCTTTTCCAAGCTCTGTTACCAGTTCTGAAAACCAGTTTTCATTCAAATCACGAAGCTCATCAGCATAATCTTTTATTTAGTAACTCAGTAACCGGCACCTAGTTGATGCGGTTTGTAATGGACCTTGAGCAAACACCTCCGTGGGGGACACATCATGCAATTTGTGCTTCCCCGTTCTGCTGCGAAAAGCTTTTCTGGCTGTACTGCAGCGGTCAAAGTCCTACAGACAACAGAAAACAGTCCCTGCCCTGATGAGTTTACATTTAGATAAGACAAGGAAAACCATGAGAAACGCACAGATGGAAGGACCGCAGGCAAGGAAGACACCAGCAAAGGGAAAAGTTGGCAGTTTCCGCATATTTGCACCGAGCAGGAACACAAGATAGCCACTGCATGAACTGGGACTAGCAGACAACGAGGTCTTCAGAATGATTTATGGACAATATGGTACTCAGTGTACAAGGATGAAAGCATTACCCATGTATTTTCAAACCTGAATTTGACAGGGCTATAGCCTTCGGCTAGCACACTGCTCATACAGCTCCTATTCACCATGCCCTTCTGCTCCTAGACACAGAACCGGACAATTTTCCTTGTAATACAAGGGGTCATGGATGTTTGCTGATCACTAAGAAAAATCGTATTGTTTTAGGTCCATTATGGGGTCAGTTAGAAACAAATTACCCTCCTATTCTCACAAAGAGAAAACTAATATTTTGCTTGCCACAAACCAAAAAAAAAATGCCAAGCTGCTTCTCCTCCTCCTTGGAAGCCCTGTGTAGTTGCAGAGTGGTGCAAAGAGCATCCAAAACTGAGTCAGCTGAGGTTTTTCACGAAGGTCGGTGGCAAAGGGAGCCTTGTGAGGTTTCTCCACGCTCGGGTGCAGTACTGAGTCAGTTGGGTACGAATGCTGACGGGCACCGTGGGATGGCAACCCACCATGGACGTCATCTAGCGCACAAACGTTCTGTCTGTCACTGTAAATGTGCACTGGAGCAACCTCATTTCTACATTCCATCAGATTTCAGAACAGCTTTCTAGGGCAAATATTTAAGGCTGGAAATAATTTGAACAAGTTCACCCTAAAAAGCAAGGTATAGTAAGTGAAAACCTTACCAGCCCACCTTCACCAGTTCTCCCCTTGCATAATGGTAAGTTCTGAACATTAAAGGAGCGCTGTGCGGTGCAACCCTCCTGTCAAATCGGGTATGACAGTTGCGTGACGGAGGCTGATACAACCTCTTAAATTGAGGCAGGAATGATGGATAACTCAGGCCTTCCCTGCGGGCAAAGAGAAGGATGCTTTTTGGATAACCCAATTAAAATAGAGCACCAACTTCGAGTGGACCTTCTGCCAGGACTCTCTGGAAGAGGAATGGATTATTCTAGCAGTGTATTAAGAAAGCACTATCCTATATAGAATAAAGTGTACAGATCAATCCATTTCTCCTTTGTATCTGCTGATACAAAGACAGAGCAGCAGAGAGCATCTGAAGTGTTCCTCGGGTACGGAGCTGAGATGGCTGAAGGAACCAAGAGCAAGCAGATGGGTGCCGGGTGGTCCCTGGCCCCTCTGGAGGAGTTGGGATGGATGGGCTCTCCTGCAGCACTCCACGGCTGTGGGCTTCCCACTGAGGAGGCAGGCAAGAGTTTGGTCACAACTGTTGTATTTAGCTAAAATTACACACTTAAGCATGTATACAACAGGGATTACTTCCATTTTAGCTCTGCCTCTAATACATCAATGCAAATGTAAACTTTCGGTAAGCGTAAGTAGATGGAAAGGGTATAGGATTTCAAAGCAATCATAACAGGTTACATTACTTTTGAGGAATCCATCTGTATTCAATCCTTCTCCTAATGTTCCCTCTCCCTGACAACTCTCTTCAGCTGGCTCGTATCACTATTTGAATGGTTTGTGCCGTGCCTCTGAAAAACGCTTTCAACATCTATTAGGAGGAAAACATTAAAGGAACATGGAGTCTAACAAAAAACCCTGGTCACTTCTGATCTGGGAGGGGAGGCTGCTTTAAAAAGGATACAGGCACACTCAGGGCGATTTGAAATGTCAGCTAAAAACCTCACATACCGAGCTCTATGTGCTGATAAGGGTGATAAAAGGAAAGGTGAGCATTTAAAGTTAGACTTCACAAAAATTCCTGCAGACTTCCAGAATGTTGTTTTGGGTTTGGTTTGTTTTTTTTTTTTTGATGGAAAGAGCAACGAACAGTTTTGAAATGAACACAGCACATTTCACACATTGCAGAAATAAAGCTGCACGTCTCTTCCGCAACCCTCGGTTGCTCAACCCTCAAAACAATCACATAGGGAACAATTATAATAGAGATCATAGCGACCCAAGTCAACCTGACCAGCTGCCTTTTCTTTGCATAAAGCCCTCCACTGATCCCCGTCAATTCTGGTAATGCTGACATGGGCCAAAACCGTTGTAGAAAAACCAGCAGGCATCTCCTTAGGGCTTTCCTTCTACCTGTTCAGAGTTTATTTCGCATGTCTTGGCTGCATCCCATCCCCAAATCTCCTGCTCCTCCAACCAAGACTAGCACACAGCACTCTAAACATTAGCACCGTCAGATCTTGGAGCTTCAATGTAAGTGAGAAGAGAGGTGAGGTCCTCTTCGGTCCTCTTGCCCCCGCTTGGAGTTGCCACTGCACCATGAGTCCCTAAGGGCATCCTTCTCCTTCCAGCCTGCGATCTCCAGTCTCCTTCACACAGCTCCCCACTGATGGATATTTCAATTTTAAATCAAAGATGCAAAGTTCCCCATTTTTGCCAAACATGCTGCTCTTTGCAAAAAGAGCACGCTCTGGGGAAGCATGGCATCAACTTCAGAATCCACAGCGGGAGAAAGATCTCACAGATCCTCCCTGCAAACCCAAATCCACACGGCATTCCAGTTCTCAACAGGCACCTCCTTCACTGATGTTCTTCATCAAGCACGGAAAAAAAAAAATAAGGTAAGAAGGAACTTCCTTGGAGGTGAAAGACCTGTAGGCAACTAAATTCTGTAGAATTTAAATTTTCACTGGAGGGAATAAATTGCACAACACTCTATCGGCAGGTCTGTGAGATACAGTCTTCCCAAGTGGGCCAGCATGGCTGGAGCAGCTCCTAGTCTAACAGGGAAGCCGATCAGATCCATCATTTTTCATTGGTACCATCTCCTCCAGCTCTAGCACTGAAGTTTTATGACACTGACCTTTTCTGGAAGAAAATTTTAACACAAAAGAATTGTACTCGTGATAGAAACCAGGCAGGCTGGCAGTCCTCTTGCAATGGTCCCCCACCTGCCCAACCCTGATGAGTGCCCCCCCAATGCCCTTGTGGCATGGCGAGGCACCTCCAAACCCCTGCACAACCAAGGAAGTGTCTGCTTGAGACACTAGATCAGTAAACCTAAGAGATAAAGACTTGTAAAGCTGACAACCACAAAACCCCAATGCATTTGCCTTACGTTCCCCCTAAACAGTGCTTCTAGAAGACTTCCTCCCATGACATACTCCAAACCTTTGGTCACCATGGTTTGGGTGAATGGCTCATTTTTAACATGGGATAAATGCCATTTTTTAGACAGCTTGAGCCACGAGGCAGCTGATAATCACCCAAAACTTCACGAGTTGCCTTGGAAAGCTCTGAGCTGAAGGGGAAGTGGGGCTGGGGTTAAGTCCCAAGGAAGGACACCCCAAAACGGGCTCTGCAGAGACTTGGGATCTGTTGCTGCAGCTGTGGCACCCTCCCTGTGGCTCCCACAGCAGCGAGGAGTCTCGTGGCAGGACACGGCTCCTCCTCTCCTCTTTCGATGGGCCGTGCTTGAGCTGAGGGGATGGTGCCCAGAGACCAGAGCAGGGCTGCAACTCAACGAGACCCAGTCACCAAACCTCTGTGCTCCCACCCTGCTTTTTCACACCAACTTCTGACACCTTAGTTTAAACTTTTATAGTCCTGTGTTTTTAAAGGTGACCATTTCCAGAATTACATTTCCAGGAGAAAACCAGAACTAAGCCCTCCACTTATTTGGTGTCTCTGGCCATTTTGTCTGTGGGATTACGAGGACGCAGTTTAATGCTCAGACATCCTTCCAGCTCATTTTTTTAATATCTCCCATTTATTCAGTGTGAAAAAATTAATTTTTCCATTTAAAAATGTAAGCATGTAAGCACTTCTACCCAAGAAAAGAAGCATCTTTCAAAATGACAGCTCGCTGAGTCTCCGGCTGGCTGGACACGATCAGAGCTCTCTTGCTTCCATACTTACATTTACCAGCAAGTGGGTGACTGTCACATCCCTCACGCAATACCACATTTCATTATCACAACCAGTCAATCAAATTAAAAGGTGTGCCTGTTAGCTTACGCTGTACGAGCCGAGGCAAATCCCCTCAGCATATTTAAACAGCACGTGCCGACAACAGCGTCCGAGCAGCAGGGTCACCTTTAAATGAGACATTGGAACAGCATTCACCAAGAAGTCTGATTTACAGGATTACATTAATCTACCACCTGAACAGAAAAGTCTCGGTTTCCAATCCACGGCACCAACAACCATCGCAAAAGTTGCGCCGTACTGGTTATATATTCTCCATTTGGGAGAAACGTCCCCAAGCATTCGCAGCTTTCCCCAATACATCATCACGGGTATGTTTTGGGGCTAAGAAAAAAATGCCTATGAAGATGCAAAGCGAAAACCTTTACTCCTGACTGGATTTAACCTGCACTAAAGACGCAAAGTCTGCTCGAGAGGTTAAAATTAGGGATTGAGCTGATAATTTGATTGCAAATCCTCGGGGTTGCTCCACTTAAAACTCTTCCCAATTACTACGGGTGCTCAGACACTGCTGTGCATCTCAACTTTATCACTGCCAATGTCACATGTGTTCTAGGCAAGGGCAGCTTCTTGAAAGATCACATCAATTCTGGGCAAGTTAATCTGTTCTTTGAGGTCTCCAGATGGCTCTCGCCAAGAAAGTTCACTTCCAGCCCTGCAGCCGGCGAGCGCAGCGGCCCCGGCGCTCTGCAGAGCATTACAAAGGAACCAGATCAAAGTTGTGTCTTAGAAAAAAAATGAAATCTGAAGTTTGAAAAGCAACAGCAGCCTGTCACTTGTAGGCTTAAAGACGACTTCTGCATGCTCCAGCTATCAGGGAATTTATGATTACAGTCTGGCTTTTAAAAGCTGATGAAAAAAACCGACGCTCTTTAGTGCTCCTTGCCTTTGCAAATCTGTATCTTCTTCCGTGCTTATTCATCCTCCTACGCTGGAGGAAGAAGGGAAATAAATAAAAACTTAACAAAAAGTACAGATAAGGGCTCCTCTTCTCTTTTATTCCAAGGCATTCAATTCCATTTTAGGAGTGCGCGGAGATTATTTTATGGGGAGCTTCAGTAATTATTGTGAAGCATTAAAGCACAGTTACAAAAGCTAAACCCAAGATCTACCAGCCTGAGTTTCCAATTTCTCACTCCTTTGCATTTACCAAGGACATGCTACTTCTCAGGCAGGACTAAGGAACAGAAGGCGCATTCACTGAAACCAGTAATTTAGATCATAGGATACAGCAAGGTGGATGAGAAAAGTGAGTTACAATTTGTCAGGCTCTAGGAAGGAAGCTAAAATACAGGAAATAATTTGTTTGCCTTAGGAGGCAAATAAAGCCTTGATGGGCTAAATATTGCGGCTGTACTTCCCTGTCGCCACCCTAACCTTCTTAGGAAAGGCTTTCAGACAACAGGATGCAACCGCTGTGTTCCAAGGAAACTGCAGAACGAGTCCCTCAATATTTCATCTGACTCTGCATCTACAGATAAGCCCTCCCAGATCCTCCTTCCCAACAGAGGCAAGGCTGTGCTCATTCATCACCCCAATGTAATACTGTATTTTGTCCACTACTTACAGATTTAAAATCAAAACTGTAAAAATCCCGTTTTGCCACACAACAAAGTCAAGCCCTTCCTAAAAACAATGCGCATCTTCCCAAGAAGATGACCAAACCCCTCATTTATTTAATAGCTCAGTGCAAAATAAATGAATTAAAGAGAAAAAATGGACAACACAATGTCTGCACATCACTTAACAGGACACTTGGATCACCTTCCTGAAATAAAGCAAACGTCACAGAATATTTCATTCATATTGTATCTAACAATAACCAGTATTTGCTTAGACTCATTTCAACATATTAGTCTGAATTTACACCATAACATAGGGTTTTGGTTTTTTTTTAAAATGACGACATTAATATGAATCCTTATCCATTATCAAAGGTTGGCCTTAAAGAGGGAAATTTTCTATAAAGTATAATGGACATTTGACTGCATTAACTGTGGTTGAATGGGAGCCTTAGCACTTTGGAGCAGCCTGGCTCCATCAGTCATTCAAAAGCCTCTGTAGTGACTTAAGATGCCAAAAACCCAGGGCAAAACCAGCATCTCCTGCGTGCATTTTGGATATCCAGGGCACACTGCTCCCACCCATAAGCCACACTTGCCTCCATGCCATGGCCTTTGTCAGAGATATTCCATAGGAGAAAAAGTAGTTTTCATATTTTATTGGAAGGGACAGAATCAAGCTTGCACAGGGATGTGCTGAACATCCACACAAGTTGCCAGAAAAAGTTGCCTTAATAATTAAATTTGTGACTGACATCAAAATGTATCCCAAATGCAGTGACAGGACCTTGACCCTGAGGACCAAATCCTCCTGACACCTCCAGAACAGCGACAAGACGACATGCGTAAGGAGGAACATCAGAACAGAAGCACCAATGTGCTTTAAGGTCATGTTTTGGATTAAAATAAATACAAACCTTTTCAAATCACAGAGCCTGTCTACATGAGCCTTGCAGCGTGCCCAGGAGCTCAGGGTCCCATCCCTGGGCAGGGGATGCCGTGCTCTGGCACACTCCCTGGGCGCTCCACCTGCCCAAGGTTTTGGGTGAGGACCAACCCACACGAAACCCCTCAGAAACAAGCGGGACCCCAGTCCTCACCCCCCAACTCTCTGACCCTCCCAACATGCTCTCCTTGGACCAAGGGGCTCATTAGTGTGGACGCAGGCACTAACGTGGCCTCCTTTCCCCTTGCTTAAGCTGAGAGCTGGGGAAAATTTGGCAACAGGCTGGTTGGCAAGACTGTCCTGCTCTGCTAATTGGCTTCTCAGAGTGAAATGACGTCTATGTTTAATATGGCAAGTGATTTTATATATATGTGTGTGTGTGTATATACATATATATATGTGGTTAACTGGATGAACACACAGAGCAGCCATTTCAGACAGCATGCAGCCATACCAGCTCCCATGTCTCTGCTTTCCTGCGTGATTCTCCCTGATAAATTGGGGTGGGTGGAGAGGAGAAACCCTCTGCAGAAAGCTATGGGGCACTCTGCGTGGGCTCCTGCGCCTTTTCCCCGTGGTTTCCCTTCCCTGGGAAGGCAGGCAGGGCAGCTGGGAGACATAAAGGAGTCACAGAGGAAACAGTTCTTCCCCGAAGGGGCAATACAACTATCACATTGCCGATGTAAAACCACCAGCCGAGCCCCCAGCCGTTCAGAACCTTCCACGTCATGCCAAGCGAGTGACCACCCGTCCCTTCCTCCCACCCTGCCTGCAGCCCAGGATGCTGCTCCCTCCGCAGATGGAATAAGCAGCCAAAAGCATCTCCCAGCTTTGCAGCTGCGGGCCGGCCGTGCAGACACCCACGCAACCCGGCTTCCAGCCCGGAGCATCTCCCTTGCCCGCGCAGCGAGGGCCTTCGTGAAGCAAATTACTTCCAAATGCCTGCTTCTGAGGCGTGGGGAGAAAGGGAAGCCCAGGTTTATACCTGGGTCTGCTCATAACCTAAAGAAAGCAGCAGCTCCACTTAAAAACAGCACTGCCTGCAAAATATCAAATTTATCCCGGGATTTCAACAGCTTTTCTTCATTATTCTTCGTCTCAACCAAACCACAAATTTACTTAATGACTAAACCAGGCGAGCGAGTACTTTGTTTTCCAGACAGCGGGAACCTTTCTAACGGGATCCAGGTTTTCAGAAAACACGTTTACTTAGAGTCAGGCAAGGGAGAAGGGTCCATTTCTGAGATGCGTCTGATGCTTTTTTTAACTTCCCCAAACCTACCAGCATCACGGTCTGGGTATCTCCGAGTCCCGAGCCGAGGCACTGAGCAAGGTGAGGAGGAATACAATGAGAACACTGTGTTCCAGGAATGATCGAATAAAGGCAAGAGCATGCTTTTGGCTAGCAGGACTCAGTGCTGTAACTCCGTCTGCTGCTTTTCTTCTCTGTCTGAAGCAACATTGTTTGTCCACGCTTCTCTGAAATGGAAAGTATTTCCTCTTGCCTGCTCGTTCCAAGGAAAGATCTGAGGAGGCCTGGTATAACCAGGCAGAACTGGGGATTCTCCAGTGCCTTGACTCTACTTTGCCAAAATTTCTGCTCAACAGGAAAGGGCTTACAAGAAAGAAATTACGAGCAGATTCCGCTGCAAGCTCAGTAACTTAAGACCAAGGCCTGTAGGATGAGTAAGTTTTTGGATGGGAACAAAGCATCTAGCTTTGGCCAGTGACTCCAGACCATTGCTCTCCTTCCTACGTACTTACAGAGCCTCTGGAGTGTTCAAGAACATGGGACGGGGCAGGGACATCTACAAGTACATGGATTATGTTGGGGAACGGGAGGCATTGGAATCATAGGACAAATAAGACTGCCTGGGCTCAGTCTTTCCTTAGATCACCAAAGCTTTCCAGGAGGGCATAAACCCCAGCACTGCAACCCGTGGTCTGTATTGCTTTCAGGGATAAATTTCCCAATACTTAAATCAAAACAGTGGTGTTGCTGATGGCTGACATGAAAGGGGAAGATACGCAACTCAAGGGGGCTCCATCTGATGAAGACAAGTCGCAGTTTTGACCTTCAACTGCTTGCTTGTATCACTGGGCCACGTAACATAGGCTGAGCCACACAACTGCAGACTTGCTAGCCTCACTTAAATCCTCATCAAAACAACGGCATGAAACCTCAACAATCATTACCCATTTATTGCCAACAAACTTGGTATTTTAATGAAATTACAAATTTGGCAGAAGAAAACGGTTGATATAATATTTTGAACATCTATGAGGGACCTGATTCTGCGCCTCAAAACAACCCAGGTTTGCTCCCCAAGACATTTGATGAAGCCCTACTAATGATGAGGTGGGTAGGATTACTGAGGGACCCTTAGCAATAATCCTGCACAAAAAAAAAAGACTTTATTTCACTGAGTAAGGTCTGGCTCACCAGCGCACATGAAACGAAGAGGTCTGCCTCCAAGCAGAGTCACTCACTGGTGCCTTAACTCCTACAGAAAGGATCCAAGAAACTCCCCCAATTGAACAAGAACCTTTGAGGTGACCGAACTCCGACCTCAGCTGGTAACAAAACCAAAAACACGGAGGGCTGGCAAGACGTGGCAGAGATAAAGCTGAGAGTCAGAATTTAATAGTGCTCCCAGAGGGGAGATTCAGCTGATTAGAAACATCCTAATCTTCTCTCTCCGTGTATATTAAAGGTCAAGAAGTGGGATCAGATATTGGCAGCACATGAAAAAACAACTCAGTTGAGCAAAAGACCTTCACAAAGACGTTTCATACCTTTGCATTAAAAATTCCTGCAAAGCCTTATTTAACTTTACTTCTATCTAGGGAACACATTTAAGCTTAAAGCCAAGAGACCACTAGATTGGGACAGAAAATAAGACTTCCACCCCCTCCAGAAGACTTCTGCCTCCAATCAGTACTTTATAATTGAGCATGAATTCATAAGCATCAATTGACTGCAAACGTGACGGATAAGAAGGTCTTGGAAGTACAGCACCATGACACAGAGCTTGCTTCTCCAGCAGTCCTTCGGAGCCTCACAAGCTCCCCAGACGGGGTCATTAAAGGATACTTGTTGGATCATGTTAACAAGTGGCAGACTGTATCAACAACAAAATACCAGCAAGCTGCAAAAAGCTTTTAAACTTGCTCTATCATTTACTGCTCAGCTCTGAAGAGATGTCAGCACCACAGTAAATGTATGAATCACAAATTGGTCTCCTGGTCTCTATTGGGAGCCCGGAATGTGACGTTCCCTTCTCAAGCTCAAACTGACCTGGCTGATATTACGCAGTGGTTAGGGCAAAACGAGGGTGGACTGAGCCATGCTATCCTTCTGATGAGGTCCATTAGAGGTTGACAGCAATGACAAGACCCCAGAAGAACTGTAATAACAACAACCAGAAGGAATGAACCACGCAGAAACTGTGTCTAAGGGAGAGAGATATTGTTAAAAAGGACCTTTCCTTCTCCAGACATATGTATTTTTTTCCTCTTTTAAGAGTTTAGCAGACTAGCGGCACATAACTCGCTACTGTCCCCAGAAAACAGGCATACAGGGGGAAGTTAGTCTTGTGAAGATGCTGCAGACAGTGTTCCTTTTAAATAAGGGCTAAAGTAACTTTTCCTTTGATGATGGAGAATGAAGTCTTCACTCAGTCCTGGTTTTGGGATGGTCACCGAACCTTGCACTTCCAGCAAGTCCTGGAAGCCCAATGAGCAATGGCTGCATTGAGGTCACATGGAGTCATATTTAAAGATAATGAATGAAGTCAGTTGACTCAGTTTCTCATTTCTTGTGGCTGTACTTTTACAAACGGATCTAAATTTCAGTGGCTGACTGGCAAACCAAAAGCAAAGAATTCAGCGGTGAGCAGAGGGCATGGGAAGCCAGCTGACACAGGCAGCAATCCCTCTTTACTGCATAAACCTTGACCATAACTAGAAGGACCCCGCTGGGCATGCTCCGCTGCGGAGGGTGACAACATCTCCAGAGGCATTCACGAAAGAATTTAAGGTGCAAGAACCAGTTTGCCTCATTTAAATGGATATTAAAATGTAGTGAAAACAGCTAAAGGAGGCAGGGGAGAAAGAATTAAAAAAAAAAAAAAAAGTTGCTCACAGACAAATTGCACAGGAACTCACAACGTAGCTCCTGGGACACTGCAATACCAGAAGGTCCAGCTAAACTCCAGACCAGAGGGGAGATGAAATACCTTTAATTGTAGCGTGAGAGTGTTAGGGAAGCTGTTGGGAAGCTTATATATGCAGTCCATCCCGTTACCGTCTTTGGCCGCTGCTCAGGGAAGTCCTGTGCTTATGTTTTCTCGGTGCGCTCTACAGCAAATGAAACTCGCTTGTTGTTATTTTTGCCTTATGCATTTTTTCTGTTTTGGTTCTCATCCATTAGTACAGGCAGATATATGGGCTTTTACCTTTATTACACAAATTCCACAGTATCTTTTCATCTGGTATGCATTATTGTGGGGATATATATGAAGTACCACATCCATTTAAAGTGCTGTAAAAGAGCTGTTTGAACTCTCGTTCCATTCCTATGTATCATTATACAATTAAAACCAGTTGATGATTCCATTTAGGAAAAATAAGTGACAATGCAAGCAATGTGCTTTTTGTTCTAAATAAATTAGCCACCGTTCAGATAAAAGACAGCTCTATCTTTTTTTAACCTGAGTTTCTTAAAGACAGAAGGCTACGTGATCAAACTCTGTGTGTTTCTGCTGATCTCTTTTTTACTCCCTCCAGAAATTCTGAGTACAAGGTATTTGCTGACACCTAACCAAATTCAACAGGGGAGGGGGGCCCCAAAGACACCATGATAAAACAGGAAGGTGTGGAGAGACTCTTAACTGCTCTGAATAACGATGAGGCTGCAGCCAGATCTCAGAAGAAAACCTACACGGAGAAGAGATCTTACAATGGCCTCAAATGCAAACAGAAGTTTTGGCTCCAGCTGCCACCTTCCCAGGCACCGAAGTCGGCAAGGGCCCATTGCAAAAGCCACGTTTTGGGAGCCCCACTACTGAGACCTGCTTTAATTCTGCATTTCAGATGGCCATGGATGGGCCCCAAATCACCTCCAGTTGGCACGATGTGTTGCTGCTACTGTTTTCTTCTATAGCAAGTGGAGTCCAGAGCAAAGTACCTTGGCCAGTCCGACTCACTGCCACGCGCTGCAATCATCCCAGCTGCCATAATTAGTAATTAAATCCTGTGGATGAAGGAAGAGGCTGTTTTCTGTGCAGGGCCTGGAGCACAAGAGCTGTGAAACACCGGAGCCCATCTGCGTGACACAAACTCACCATGTGTTACAGAGCGCGCATGTGCCGTACTATACATACAGGATTGCAATGACCAAGTAGGTAATAACAAAAATGCCTCGTTGCTTTATATGTTTTCTCCTTAAGAAAGCAGGGAAAAGCAACCTACAGTTTTGTAAAAAAAAAAATTTATCTTCTACTCGCCTCTTTCATGCCCACGTATCACACTATCTATTACCGATCCTGCACTACCTCTGCAGAACTTCATCTGCTCAGGACGCAGGATAAAAGGATTGATATCCTTATTTTCCCCCCCTCTTCGTACTTTTACATCACCCAAATCTTACGCTGAATGCAGAATTTGGTTGGAGATTCTTCTACGGTAATTTTCACAAGTGACCCCCACGTTTATTTGTGATACTCATCTGGAGGAAGGAAAAGCTATTATCCTCTGACGTCCAAAAAGCCAACTGCAATGCTGAAATAGTCAAAATTTTCTCAAAATATGGATGCTCAACTTGAAACGCTCGGGGCCTAATACTCAGCATTTTTGTAAGACTTCTGCCTTGATGCGTGCTCAGCCCATCAGTAAATCTGATCTGGGTCTTAAGTTGCACACAGCAAAGCTAAGGCATGCACGACGACTCTCTCCCAGGGAGAAGAGCTGTCTTACTTGATGTCTGTGGTAGAAACGAGCACGGAAGCGCGTGTGTTTTTCTGCTGGCATCTTCTGCCTCTTCCACTGCAAGGCCTTTTCACGATGCAAGAGGTAACGCAGGTGCCCTGTGCACCTTCCTTCCTACCTCCTCTGTTAGTTGCCCCGGCACTAGCCATCCCATGCACTGAACAAGCGAGAGTCCTAAAGAAAAAGAGCCTGAGATCACACCTCAACAAATAGCTACAAGGGTAGAGAAAGTTATGGAATGCCACGTGATAGCGCTGTGCATCAGGCTTACACCGTCTGTACGGGGGAAACATCCCCAGCCCCTCTCCCTGCTCAGCTGTATGGGTTCAATCATACAGGTAGGGTCAGCTGGAAGCCCCCCCCTCGGGGACAAACAGGGGTTTTCTCCTCTAACCTGCCATTTATTTGCACAAAAGGGAAATTTATCCCATTATCAAAACTGGCTGAGACTAGCAGATAAGGAGTATGTTCTTCTTGTGTAACGGGCTTGAAATAAGGCTGAAGAGGCAGCTTCAGCTGTAGCACCTCAAAACACCGTGAAGCAGCGGAAAACCCCTTTCCAGTTTTAACACTCTGTACAGCTTTGTCTCTTGCTTGCCTCCAAGATCACCTGGTTGCCGTTGGAGGATCTCACCCACCTCACCTCCTCCCTGTCACTGTCCAAAAAGCCTTTTTTTTTTTTGCTGAGTCCCTTTTCTGGAGGATGCAAGAAGAGAGCCGGCTCACCGAACGATGAGCATCGGAGACTCCAGAACCATCATCATCAACAACAGGAATTGCAGTTTCCAGTCTCAATGTTTTAGCCACGAGCATCGTCAAAGCAAATACACTTTTCAGATACTCTGGCGGCCAAAATTTTAAACCATCTACTAGAGAGCTTGTGCAATTTTCACAAGCTTATAACTTAATCAAATCGAACAGATTCTCGCATGGACAGCAAAAGGTATGTTCAAGCTGCCACCACCCCTCCCACCTCCAGCAACCCGCTTGCCAAACGATACGCCCCTGCTTCAAAGTAGGAAAGCTGGAAGGTTATCAATGAAAAGTAAATTGTAAGACTCTGACATGAGCAAAACAAAGTAATTTCCTCCCCCTCTGTTTTTGCTAAAATTTGCCAAAATAATTCAGCCTTAGGCAGAATCTCAGTGTGGAAGAATACCAAACAACACACTCTGATAAAGATACGAGCAACTACAACGAAGTTTTATATAATGGGAAATGTTAGGCAACCATGGCTACAGCCATTGCCACCAGCTCCGCCTATATAGTAAATGAGCAATATTTTAACATCGCTATTAACCCCCCCTCCGCAAAACTGCAAGTGAGTCTGTAACATGACTCATAATATCCTTGGCGTACATTTTGATCGCAAAGTTGATGAAAGCACCCGTCCCCGAACCTGTGTGTGAAAACTGCAGATGAATTAATCAAAACATGCAGGAGCTTGTGACACCGATGTCTGAGCCTGCACATTTGCATCTGCAGTTGTGAGACTCTTGCGGGACACGATGTGACAGCGCAGGGACTTGGCTGCCAACTTTCGCCGCCCGGTACCTTGTCATGTCCAGGGAAGAGAGAACAGTGTTTGCCAGCGGTTCTTATTTTAGGACTGATCTTGCTGGGCTATGGGTACATCCACAGTACGATGTAAAATGTACACCATAAGTGAGCAAAGAGACCCATCTGTTTTGCGAATGCACGTTGCTAACCCAGCAACTGCTCAACGGCATCATCTTCTCTGCTCAAGACGGTAACAGATGTCTATGTATGCTGGAGACACATGTTTGCTGTGCAGCTTTAAGCAAATAATAAATGAATTTATGAATTCCACTGTCGGCGATTTGTGGAGATCCTCCATGTGCAGGATCGCTTCGTTACTTGCCTGCGGGCAGCAGGTAGACCGCCTGGTGGGACTGCCTGCCAAAGGGCTGTAATCCCTGCCCACCAAGTCTTCCACTTCACAACTGCTTTCAGTCATAGAATCATAGAATCACTTTGGTTGGAAAAGACCTTTAAGATCATCAAGTCCAACCTTTAACCTAACCCTGCCATCCCATCACTAAACCATGTCCCTAAGCACCTCATCTACCCTTCTTTTAAATACTTCCAGGGATGGGGACTCAACCACCTCCCTGGGCAGCCCATTCCAGAGCCTGACAACCCTCTCGGTGAAGAAGTTTTTCCTAATGTCTAGCCTAAACCTGCCCTGGCGCAGCTTCAAACCATTCCCCCTTGTCCTATCATCTGTTACCAGGGAGAAGAGACCGACCCTCACCAGTCTCACCACTGGAAGTCTACCTCAGTCCAGATGAGCAATCAGAGTAATTAATTAGGCTGCTTTCTCCAGTAGCATGGAAGAGGGCTTTCCCAGGCAGCTATTTCCTGACACTAACCTTGTAAATCCTGTCCCCCAGGGTTTATTCTCTGGAAAAAGTTAGGGAACAGGTTGGGACAAAGAAATGTCTGCACATCTCCTTGACTGGGGCCATCCACAGGAGATCAGGAGGCCATGCACATCTGTGAGTGGCTGCCCCTGGGATCAGGAAGAACAATCTTCATTTACTGTTGGAAATGCAGTTGCACCCAAAACACCTTCTGGGGATTTTATTCACTGCTGCAAGCTGAGGAGATACAGGACCACAACAGCTCTCAGGACACTACTCACGAAGACTTGGGCTTCATTTTCGGGAAGAACACCATTGCTGAGGAAGAATTCTGTCTCCCTGGTAGTTTAAGGAAAGTTCATGAAGCGATAAAACTCTGATGTTGACCTTCACTGAAAATGTGATAAGAATCCTGAAGACTGAATACACGCCCAGAACGGTGCCTGCTCAGCTGCTAGTCTTATAAGAGATGCTTCCATCAGCCCTAAAGAGGAACAAGGACCAGGATTTGATCAGCAGCAGAGGATGTGCTGGTGATCATCAGACCCTACAAAATCTTTTCTGATCCTGATCAATGTCACTGTCCCAAGTGACGAGGACTAGCAGGCCAAGGTCACCTGGCTGGCTGAAATTCAGCCCAGAAGGGCTGGTTGAACAGAGAAAAGAAAGAGGTCTCTTCAACCAGAAACCTGAAACGTGTGGAACTTTTAGTTCTAGAGCAAGAAAAGATTTTGACCCAGTTTCAGATTTTAAGTCCATCTCCTAAACAAAAGCAGCTGAAGTTTAAATGAGCCAATTATGCAGATCATTACACTGCTATTACACAATTCCTTCTAATCCCTGAAGTATGGAAGATGTGCCAACGCCAACCCAGGCACATCTTTGTCATTTCAGCTGGACTTCCAGCCTTTCCACTAAAGATTTCATTCTTCAAAACCATTCTTGACAAATGCCAAACACTAAAATCACCCAAATATTTATTGTAATTTCTTTGGCCACGCTATCACAAGTGCCTAAATTCCCCTTCTCAGTTGGAAAGCTATCTAGACCAGAGGTCTCCAAATCTTTCAGCCTAATAAACATCACAAAGGCTCATGAGCCCCTACCAGTAGTAAGGGAGAGATTGTGTGTGCCACAAAAGGAACAAAAATGACCAGCCATCCCCTGCTGGCTATTCTCCTCCCCTGAGAACTTGGTCTAATCCCCTCCACCCTACAGCCGTTAAAAAACAATGTGCCAAGGAAAGGGAGCAACTGCTCCGCATACTGATTCCCCGCCCCCCCCAGCTTGGATGGGGCTCCTGGAGGACCACTGCCAGCCAACTGCTCAGAGCAGCCCCCTCTGAGATGTTCTGCTGAGGCAGAAGGTTGCTTTTCATCCCCCTGCCTTAGGGACTGCCCAAAGAAACCATCAGGCTGGTTGCAACTCCCCTGGGCTTGTGCAACAGCAGAGCTCTTCCCGCAACCTCTTTGGGTCTCCAAAGCCCAGCAGATAAAAGGGCTGTGGAGCAGCCACAGCTCCTGCAGCCACTTGTGGACCCTCCCCGAGCCAGCCTGAGAAGAAACTCAGGCTTGTCCAAACCTCTTGGGGAGAAGGCAGAGGATGCATTCCAAGGAGCACATTTTTACTTCTCTTCCAACGCTCAATGTGCTAACGCAGCACCCCTTGGGCAAGGAGGCACACACGCTCGCTGACAAGCCATGCGGGGAGCAAGAGCCCAAGGTACCAAGGGAAAGGAGGAAGATGTGCCAGAAATGCAGGGTTATGGCAGCTCTCAAAGCCACCCCTGCGTGCTCAGATGTCCCAAGGCCAATCCTGGAAGTCCTGGTGTCCCTAAAAGAAGCCCCCGTTGGAGAAGGTAACTTTATAAACCTATAAAATAAGGTTTTACTGCTGCTGACTAGCTGGGACATGCAGAACATGTGTTGCAGGAACATAGCATGATTTTATTAGCAAACACAAAGCCATTCACGCAGAGTGGCCCAAATGGGGTGGGTTGAATTAAGAGAACAATAGCAGCTCATCAGATGGCCCTTTCCTTCACATATGTCTTCAACTTACTATGCTAGCAAATACTTAAAGCAACTTGGAAATACATTTTCATCTGAAGAGCCTCACGTTATTAACACATTAAATTAAAATCAAAATAACGGAGCATGTAACCTATTCCTGATGCTGTTCATTAAATGACTAAATCTAAACCATCAGCACTCAGCCAGCCTCCCCCTCTTTTGGAAACTCGCTCGCGATCAAGTGATTATTTGCCCGACGTAGCCCAAGCCAGCGCTTTGCAGCTCCGCTGCGACTAAACGGGACGGTCTTTCAGCACTAAACACAACGCTGCCTTGCTGCCCGAGCACATGGGTCACGGGAGACCTGTGGACCCCTCAAGCTGTCCAGGGGAAGATGTGCTCAGGCTCAGACCAATCTGAAAGGAAAAAATAAAAAACAACCCAATCCCGTTGCGTCAGAGGCTAATGTTAACCACGTTTCAAATTCGATCATGGATTCCAGTTCCCCAAATAACAAAACAATAGACACCAAAGAGGAAAAGTGGAAACTGCTGCTTGGGGAAGCTTGCCACGACGTGCTGGCTGGAAGTGTGCTGGGACTAAATCCTGCTGCAGCCGGGCTGGGGCTCAGCAGGCCAAGGCAGCCCGCAGGAAAGGCAAGGCTGGCTTCAAGCTTTGGGAGCTGCCTGCTGGTCCGCCCGCCTCCCTCCCCGTTCCATCTCCAGCTCTCCTTGCAGCGCCCGGTTGATGCACGGTATTTATGCTGCTCACACACCCCAGGGTGGGAGGGATGAGAACCGATGAGCAGAAGAGACGGGACAGCAGAGAGCTGGTCTTGGGAAGGAGAGATTTTAAAAGTCACACAGCGGGCTGCGGCTCTGAATGTCCTTGCAACGGGCACCCCTGTAGTGACTTTAGGATCTAGAGTTGCCCCGCTCTTCTTTTATGCCTAACCATTTTTTAAGGCTTTGCTTTGCAAAACAAGCAAGTAGGTGAGCGGAGATGCGGCTTTAAAGCCAGCGTGAGGAGCAGCCTGCCTACTGTTCATGGCTTAAATTACAGATTTGCCACAGGACACCGGTACAAATGATAAGGCAGCAGAGCCCTGGCTTAACCTTTGTCAAAGAATTCCTAATCTTCTCCAAGATTAGACTTTTGTTCTTCTTAACTGCCAGCCCAAGACGAAACCTAGACTGCAGGGGGCCAGGCCCACAAACACAAATTAATTACATCAGCTGTAATTCACACCTCTGGATGCTTTTGAAGGGACTCGTTAAGTGCTTTTGCATAAGACAGTTGGGGGGAAAAAAAAAACCCAGAAGTGTATCACACTGAAATACAGATTTCTGTTCTGGAAGAAGCACGACACAGATTAAACCCCGATATCCCAACTGGTGAATTCAAGCAGATGCAGTTTGTCCCAGTGCTGGTCTGCGTGTCTATCAACTCACAGCCGGACGCCTCTAGGATCTGCACTAACAGCAATAGAATGGCCATAACATGAGCTCAGCTCATCATTTCATCAGTCTGCACCCCAGAATTCAGTCCCTTTCCCCCGCCACGGGCTCAGAGACAGAGGGAGCTTCCCTCCTGCTGCAGACGGCCGCCCCTGCCCACCATCCAGCCACGCCAAAAAGAAGCTGAAACTACACTAAGATGCTGGAACATCCCCCATCCTAATGCAAATTGTAATGCTGTCGTCCCCCCGCAGCCGAGCAAGCGGGGGCCTCCAAATAACCACTGTGCAAAAATAAACAAGAAGTGTTTTGGCACTGCAATATAACCTTGAGGCAAGCAACACGCCGCTGCTGGCGAGTCTCCGGCGAGCGAGCTCGGTATCGCCGCTTTGGTCAGCAGCGGCAGACCTGCGGGTAGGACAAGGCCAGGTAACTGCGTAGTCATTCCCACTGCTCAGCACCACGCAGGGAAACTTTGAAAGACTGAGTCAAGCCCAAGTTGGTGCTGCACAGCTTTCAAAAGAGAAGGCCAAACTGATTCTCCTATAATTTACTGTAAAGAAATTGCATAGCAGCTCAGTTTGCTTGGAGAAAGGCAATTCCCCATTGCACAGGGTGATGGCTGCAGCAAGGAGGAGACCTGGCCGTGCCTGAGCAGTCGGCGCTGCCGAAGCCATGCAGATCTCGACCCCAACCCATGCAGCCACAACATCCGATGGGAAATCTCCACGCTTCAGGCCTCTCCCCGCTTCCTTCCTGGTCCTTCAACCTGGGGACTACAGAGAGAGAAAACCACCAGCAGGTTAATGATGGATGACCAAAAACCTTTTCAGGTATCAGATGATCACTACCGGAGGCTGATGATGGAGATAGTGGCCCTAAGCTCATCCTGCTGTAATGGCTCATCAGAAATGCTCATGGCTTATCTGTGCCCCAGTGAGAGGGGTGGCAGGGGCAGAATGGGGCAGGAGAGACAAGTTTTAGCCATTTTTGCAAGTTTAGTATTCCTACAGCAACCACACGCTGCACAAGAACAACCTGCAAGATAACTAGAATATTAAAAAAAAAAAAACAACCACAACCCAACACTAAGGACTAATTGCTTAAGATAACCCCACCACTTATCTCCCAAATGATTTTCCCTGACCCTTTGGTGCACGGCAGTTCTCCTCTGAATAAAAATGTGAGCTATTTACCCAGGGTGGGATTTTCATGAGGGCCTGTAGGTGTGTCAAGGCAAGGTCAGTAAGGAGAGAGGTGGTTTTTTTTATTTATTTTAGTTTTGTTTTTAAGGCCACCAGCTACACCTTGGAAAAGCTAGCAAGCAAGCTTTTAGGCCCTCAGATTACCCTCCTGGTCTGCAAGAGAAGCAAGAAACTGAAAGTCAAACACAAGCTGAGAACAAATGTTCCAAGTTAAATATGTTAATCTATTAGATAATTGGAGTGAAAATGCTGCTCCATGCCCCCAAAGAAGCCGGGAGAGGTCGGGGTGGGGGAGATGTGGCAAAGCTGCAGAGAGAACAGCCGACCTCCATGAAGTGCTGAGGTTACGTGGTGGTGAAGCGTTAAGACATGTCAGAAAATAAACATCCTTTCTTGAATTCGGGATTTTTAGGAGCAAGCAGAGAGACGCAGCTCCCAGGCCCATCTTCAGAGGCACCTTCTAGGCCTCCACCGAGAATGGGAGCCACTCCTCAGTGCTCGTCCCCCAGAAATGCAGTTTGCATCCTGGAGCAGTGACTGGGTGGGTCCCCATGGTCTACCTCCTCCAGACCTTCCAAAAGCAAGCTGCTTTCGATGGAGGGGTTTCTTCAAGACAGCACAGAGCTCCATGTGTGCAGGGATCCTGCACCACCAAGCCTGGGCAGGGACGGCGGCCACCTCTCCCTGCAGACCCTGCCCATGGACCATCGCAGCTAGAACAACGCCGCGATTCCGACGACGCAAGGCCAAACTCTTTCTTTGCATAGCCTGGAAAGAATCCCAGCAATTTCAACGACGGTAATCTCCCTGGCCTGCTATCTCCCGCGGATTTTCAGCGCGGCTCCTCAACGCTGTCAAATGCCAGCTCGATACCCCGCACGAGCGAGTTATTTCAAACATTTTCAGCCCGTGTTGTTGCGCGCCCGAGGTAGAGTCGGGCGTGAAGAAAGCATTCGTTGAGTTAACTCTGTTTTACTCAGCAAGTGGAACAAATTTCATCACCCCCTACAAGTCCATTCTGTTTTCTATTTATACCGCAGCCATTTGGTGCAGGACTCGGGAGCAGCAGGAACAGGTGATGTAATGCACTGTACAAACAGCATTCTGTTCATACAGTGGGAAAATAAAGTGCATTCTCTTGGTTTCTTTGATCACGCTTAAAACAATCAGATTAGAAGTCACAGATAACCCAATACACGCTGGAGATGAAAGGACTCTGGAGAAATAAATCACCCAAAGTTAGATATTAAGCAAGATTTCTCTCTCAACAATCAACTTATCTGCGGAGAGAGGAGGAATGACCATGTGGTTTCAAAATCCTGCCAGGCATTTTATTTATTTTTATAATACCATAAAGCTACTCCACCCACTTTTTCAGAATGAACGTTGCATTACACAACACATCAAAGGGACTTTATGGCCTAAATTAAGCAATAAAATAGTTGAGATTGTGCGTTATGCTGAAAATTGGCCGGCTCCTGGTGCCTGGTGAGATGGGAGGTGAACGCCGCCTGTTCAGAGCACCTGAAGAAAGCTCGGGGCGGCATGGCCTCAGGTATCAAAGTGTGTGGCACTTGCATTTAATAGACCAAAGTGAAGTTTGAGGCCTTCGGTGCCCGTTGTGAACCGCTCTTGCCCAGGGGACAGTAGCGATCCCAAGGCACTGTGTGGGATATTGGTGCTGGCATGAAGAGCTGGTGCATTAACAGGATATGGTCCTTCATGCCCATGACCTTTAAGGTTCAGTTTATAGGCAAAGCCTTCCCTCCTTGGGAAAAGGAGATAGGAATACTCGGGGGAAAGCCATTGGTAGGCCTGCAGCACAGCTGCACTTCCCACCATCTGGCCATCTCCTACCTCTCCCACCTTGATCAAAATTACATAAAAATTAGAATGAATTAAAGCCCCTCTTGAAATGTTTTCTGGCTTGTATGCATTTTAATTGAAAAAAAACCAGAAGACGGGCTACATAAGAGTGGTGTGCTGGTGCTAAGTGTTTATTTTCCAGCTCTGCCTCACGTCCTTACACAGAAAGACGAGAAATGAGAGACTATCAAGAGAGGAGAAAATTGGCAGGTCCATTGCTCCGGAGCAGAGCAGGGGCAGAGTTTCCACTGGAGCAGCTCAGGAGATGCAAGAAAAGTCAATTTGCAATAAGACACAAGCTGACGGGTCCTATACACCCTGGTGCATGCATGTCCTTCCCTTCCTGCTCTCAAAACAGAGCTTAAAAAAAAAAAAAAGACAATTTAATTAATTTGGGCCCTATCATGATTTTCTGCAGCCTGACTCATTGCGTTTGATCTCCCAAGGCTGGCGAGAGGTGTTTGAGCTTGCCCTAGGAGCCCCCGGCGCTCCAGCCAAGCACCAACAATGACTAGACAGACTTCAGCGCCACTCCTTCCATCTATCAATAGAGTCACTGTTGGGCAAGCTGACTCACCGCTCTCCCCGAGAACTGTTCAGCGCCGGTTCTCCATCAAAAGAGCAAAAATAAAACTAAATAATTCTATGTTTGCGGAGAGTTAGCTTAGCAAGAAGAGGGTTTTTATTTTAAGGTTTTGTTTTTAGGAGGTTCCTCCAAAGGAAGCTTACGCTGTTGCTTTTGGGCAGCAGAACGGCCAGGAGCTCCTGGAGGACACTCAAGTGGCTCTTGCATCTAAGTCATACTCTAAAGGCACAGTGAGGAGGATATTTAAACCTACAGGCTGCACGTAAGGACAACACACATACACAAAAGTTCTCGAAAGCCCCACATATGGGAGCAGAGCCTCTCATAAACCAGCCTGTCTTGGCACAGCATCTCCTAGGGTTGCATTGAGGAACGAGAGGGCTTTTCATTTTCCTTTGACGTCTCTTCACCCCCTTACACTGAATGTAAAACCCCAGACTGGCCACGTCAATCTACGTTACATCTTCCTCCACTGCTCTCCAGAGCTGTGCTTGGGCTCAGCACAGCCAAGCCTGGACAGAGATGAAGGAGGAGTGAACATACCCTGCCTGACACTTCTATTGCTGCCGTAAAACATGAAAACCACCCAGAACTACAACAAAGAATTCCCTAATATCATCCAAGTTTAATTAAGTAATAATGTTTAATGCCCCATCAAGGACAGATGCAGCCTGGGAAGATGACAATGAAAGCTTCAGCATGAACGAGCATGATACGAACCCCGGGAGTCGCAAGTTTACAGGTAGACCTTGGCCATGCAACATGCCCCCCAACCAAGACACCCTGGCATCACAGACCCATGCTCCCAGCCCATGCCCTGGTCCTACAGGAACGCCAGGAAGATTGGTTCAAGGGCAGCTGAGCAGTAGCAGCAAATGGGACACGAGGACCAACTCCCTGTGCAGAAATGTCGGACGGGGATAAGACATACTTTTAGTCTGCAGTAGATCAGAGTTCGGTACGGCCATTAAAGACCTATTCTCTGTTCTACATCCAGGTACCATCACATGAAAAAGAATTCCAGTTTTCATGAATGAAAACTGGAATTCTGTATCTATTGACTACCTCCAGGCTGCTAAGCTTTAATTAACTGATTTTTCTACGGTATTCATAAACATCAGCAAGCTCTACCACATCTTCTGATTAACTGCATTTAAGCAATTAGTTCCAATTCAGCCTATTCCTCCTGAAACTTCATGCACTATGTCAGAATGAAGAGATGCCTTGCTAAGAAGATGGTGGCTGTTTGGAGAGTGTTTTAGGAAAGTACAAGCCAGACTTCTGCACAACAAGACATAAAGACAGTATTTAAGGTTTCTAGGTTCTTTGAAGGCCTCCAGGACTTTACAGGAGAGACCAGTCCCAGTACAAACAAGTCACCTGATGCAATTCCAAGTCATGGTGGAGTCCCCAAACTTATCTCAATCAGACACTCTTGATTTCCTGTTTGCGGCATCGACAAATAAAAAGCTCTACATTACAGGTAATTATACTTCACAGAGGACAACAATTAAGAAATAGCCAATTACATTTTACAAGCTCAGGATAATCAAAAGCTTCCTCAAATATCTAGAGTTGCAACAAGCACTTAGAAATGGCAACTCCCAACAAATTGCAGGTAATTTAGAGCAATTTACACAGACAACATATTTCCCTATCTGTACTTAAAACCTTCAAACTCTGTTCTGAAAAATACTGCAGAAGTTCCTGGAATGTATGACTGCTGATTTCTAAAAATAGGGCATTGCCCATTCCCACCTTCACTGGCCTCAGAGGTGTGATGCAGGACCTCTGGTCACCACGCTGCAAAGAGAAGTTCACCAGCAGGAGAACAGATTTTTAGATCAGATATTTAAAAACATGGGAGGATCCTAACGTGCATACCAACAAACACCACCACCAAAAAATCCATTCCTTCTCTTATTTGAAAAATATGCCCCATTTCAACACCGCATAATTTGATTCAAGCCTAATTTGGGTCAAGCCTTACGGTTTTTAAAGGAACAGTCACCTGCTTTATTTGTATCCCAATGCTGTAGCTCTCACGCAGTCAATGCATGAGAACCAGGATCAAACCCGCAAATTAAAAACCATTAAACGATTGAGAGGAAAGGAAACATACCTTTCTCATTTTTAAAGCTTAACCTTTTAGATGGGAGATTTAAAAACAACCCTTGAGGTGCAGAGGAGGAGAGGGGGACGAGGATACGATCTAGTGCAGATGGCTGCAGTAGTGTGGTAGTTTTATCCCTCACTTTTGATGCATATTTTTTTGGGAAAAAAAATGCTTTTCCTTGCCTGTGTGGCTTGGGTTGCTAGGACTGGACTTTTATCTCAGAGCAGGGCTCTCATATTCTATTTCACGATTCTTTCCCGTGATGGCTCCCTGTCTCCTGGCCACCAGTCCAGCTGTTAGTGCCATTACTTCAGCTGGATGAGTATATGAATTTCTGTGGGGCTTGTTCTTGCATAAAAGCTGATGAAGTCCTTTAGACGTGCATGTGACAGAGGAGGATCTGCTTGGCAGTTAACTGAGAACTAAAATCGCAGCGGTACTGGCTGGAAGGAACCTCTGGAGGAGCAGAGTAGTCCAACCTCCAGCCTGAAGCAGGACTACTGTCAACACCAGGTAAGGTGGCCATGGCTGATGCACTTACTAAAACCATGGGTATTTTAAGAAATCTGGTGAGAGAAGTAGAATTATGATTAGCTATGGTGAGATACTGGAACAGCTTTTTCTGATCTTGCATCATAGGGACCACGGAAAGAGCAAAGAGGAAGGATTAACTCAAGGAAAGCCAACAACATGCTTGAAAGAGCCTGGGACAAGCTTTAACACACTTCCCTCCAAGAAACGACGCATGCCTGTTTTGTCTGTATGGGAACCCGGAGATAGGAAGGGTAGTAAGGCGCTAACAAGGCATTCCTCCAGGCCTCAGAGGGCACTCTGACCTCAGACACCTTGCAGGTCCCCAGCCAACACAGGGCCACACTATCTACTTTCTCTTCTATTCCACCTCCTCGAGCCCGGATCACTGGAGGTCACAGATTGCGGGTGAAACTTCCCCACTGCCCTCCCCTCCTTCCCACCATGGCCACGGCCCCACTGCTCTGATGCTCCCCATCGCCACGGTCCCCCCAGCACCCGAGAAGGATTTCCCACCCCTTCAGATCCCCACCGCAGAAATCCAGCGCTGTTTCTAAATTCACGCTCAAAACACAATAATGCAGAGGGAACTGATGCACTGAGTGCTAGGATAGCAAAAGGTGAAATCCAGCAGCCTAGCTCTGGGTTTATAAACCTATTATAAACCATGGTTGCAATGTCAGCTGGGGAGGGGGATTTGGTGCAGAAAGGTCCCCTGTATGAAAGGGAAAGCTTGTGAAAACCCATTTAAGGCCCAGAGGGGTTGACTGTTTAATACATGGTTTAGATCTACAATACAAACAGCGGACCATAAAAAGGAGGAAAAATTTATTTTCAAACTCTACCTCTACCATAACCGCATTGGCAACAATATGGTTTGAAAGAGACCTCTCTACCATACTCCAGAACTGTTTTACCTGTCCTCTGTGCCAAACACAGAGTGACCTGATATTATGAATCCTGTTCATAGAATCGTTTAGGTTGGAAAAGACCTTTAAGATCATCAAGCTACCACTCAGGACTGAGTATAATCCTGTTTGACAAACCTGCCTGTTTTATTAACTCATTAAATACACGAGTTAGATCATTTCAGATGCTTGCTCTTACAATCCTGATTTTGGCTACTTGGCGTATCAACGTATGTATGTTCAATTTAAAAAAGAAAACATTTTTAAAATTCCAATTTTAAAGGAAACACATTTTTCTTCCCTGCTAATTGCCTTCTGTGGCTTGGCAACACCTTTATGGACAATAGGTGCTCCTACCACTGCTGTCGCACCTGGAACAAGAGGTTTGGCTCCAGTCCCATCCTCTTTCTTCAGCTCAGGCTTCCAGGATGATTTCCAAAGCTGGGAAGTGAGAAGATTATGCTGCTTTGTGCCACCCAAGGCAACACACTACACCCAAGTCCACAGCCCAAGATGGGCTACCTGGGAGGGTTTCTGACATTGCTGATGCCAAGCCACAGGCAGCAATTAGCAAAGAAAAAGGGTTGCTCATAGCTTGACTGCTGGCAATGTGGTTGGCGGCTGCAGACAGAAGAGCCTACATGAGGTGAGAAAGGGAGCAATCCAGGCAGAGCTGACTCAGGGTGTCACCATCAGGCACCAAAACCCTGATGACCTTGCTGAGCCCAAGCAACTGCTGCCTCCCTACCATTGGGGAGGCAAATCCAGGGAGCTGTAGGAAGCAGCTACCCTTCTGAGCACGTGGAAGAGCTGTGGGCAGGCACCGGAGGACTGCAAGGCCAGCATCTTCGCTATAAAATTAGTGGGGTATCAGCTCACTCACTACAGCTCTCCCAGGCTGAGAGTGCCCAAGTCAATGATATTTGCAGGGGACAGTCGTCTCTCAAGGAGAGGAACGCTAGCGTTGCATCAAGAAAGGAAAACAACTCAACATGGGGCCAGCTGACTTTTCTGCCAAGACCGCTGCAGGATCAGAAAAGCCTCCTTGAGCTCTTGACTAAAGCTGCAGCAGCAGGGCTCAGCAGGAGAGAGGCTAGGAACAAGCCCTGGGGTTCCTGCCTTCCTGAAATTTGCTCCTCTCTTCCATCCAAGCAGCATGGAGCTTGACTGGTGAACTGTCCCAGGGACTGAGGGTACCCGCTAATGACTGGATCAGAGACTCAACTCATCGGTCTGGGAGATCCTTCCCCTCCTCTCCCTGCTCTGCAGCAGTGGAGCAAAGCGAAAGGCAGCGCAGGATACAGCAGGCATCTGGGCCATGCCGTGCCTCTCGCTGGAGGAAAAACGCACCCTATGCCTGATGAAACTGCAAGGCGTTGGTTGCTCAGCAGTGACACCCACTGCAGCGCCGGCCGCCCTCCCAGCCACGTGGGCAAGAGCCCTGCCCTGCGCGGATGCTTATCTGGGCCGGTGAGTCGGGCAGAGTGCTATGGTAGCATAAAACCAACAACAACCACCCCAAACAATTTTCAGCCAGTTCAGTGTAGCACATTTCCAACTCCTTGGCAATCAGAGAGAAAAGCATGTGAAAAATGCCCCTCTCTCGGCGCAGGCTACCTTCTCCTGAATACTGCAGGGTTGAAAATAAAGATACTGAGTTTTGCTCAGTTGGGCAGCACCTGCAACGCCATGCCACAAGGAAAAGCGCTGTACCTTCCAATGCCCCTAAAATCAGATGTGGCCGGTCTGCTGCAACCCAGAGGGACCACCCAAAGGAGCTTCCCTCCCTTCTTCCCTGGACCGCTTCAATCCATACAACAGATAACTGCTGGAGGGACATAAAAAGAGGAGAGCAGACATAGCCCATCGCTTGGCTGCCCTGGCTGCGGGCACACAAAGCTGTTCCCCAACCTCTCCTCCAGTCCCACCAGCGTATTGGTTGCACCCAGCTGCTACAGCCTTTGCCACCCAAACCTACAGAGAGCAAATCTGCATGAAACGGTTATTAAAATGGTGCGAGCCTCAGCACCCTGCCTACCCTAGTGCCAGCCGCTGCCACGACTGGTTCCACCTCACCAGCCAAAACTCTGGAGATGGGAAGGCCAGCAGAGACAAAGGTGTGCTGGGTTTACCTTTGAAGGGATTTAGATCTGGAGTACTCAACACTGGTAAACTGCTGAGACAGGCATTTACTCAGGTGTATAAATACCACGGACGGCAAACGCCAGCCTTGCAAGAATTCTTCTCCAGAGTTTCAGAATAAATTCAACATGTTTTTAAATAATTATGGACGAATCATTCAGAAAAAAAACTTTCTACTTTTTATCTTCCGTGGCTGACACTGACCGTGCAGCTGTTTTGTTTTTAATATAATTACACATTCCCACCTCCTTGCACTCTTAGTGTGTAGCAGAAAACCTAAAGCATAGGCTGACGTTTCCTTCTGGCCTTTCGAAGAGACAGAACGGTTAACATAAGACTTAATTTATTTGAGGTGGGAGGGGGAAAGAGAGGCCGCAAGTTAATTTCCCTTAGAAGCCCAATGGTCCCCACCCAGAAACCTGCACACAAAAGAATACTGCCTTTTAAACTGGTAGGTTAGGTCTGAGACCAGAGCGAAGGTTTGTCAACCATGACAAGCTACGGCTTGTTTAACAGTCGACTGGAGGGTTGAAAAGTCTAATAAAACCAAAGGGCCTTCCATAACAAAGCTGCTGCCATTAAGGAGAACATTCACACCCATTCAGTAGGGTTGTGGGTTTGGTTTTTTTTTTTCCAAACATGCAAAGGTATTTGGAGCCACTAAAGTGAGCAAAGACTCACCAAAAGCCAGCAGCTAGAAGCTGAAGCTGGAAAAAACTGAAGGCAGCAATAAGGAACACACTGAGAACAGTGAGAGTAACTAACCACAGAGAGAGATAACAAAAATGCTGCATGACCTCCCATCGCTTGGACGCCTTTCTAAAATAGACACTTCAGCCTGACCACAAGTTATTGTGCAAGAATCACTGGGTGAAGCTGCGTCACCTGTTATCTCCAGGATTCCCAAAGGAAAGTTTTTCCCATGCTCATTTGGAAAGCTTCCTCTCTTGAGAAGAGGGAAGGTTTATGGATCAAGTTTTAACAGGCTCCTCAGCCTCTCCTGGGGAAGACCCAAAACCACTGCTGATGGACAGCAGGATGCTCAGCCTTATCGAATGCCTCCAGTTGGGCTAATTTCCCCAGCCAGCGGCACTCAAGTCACCCCTGCATCACAAACTTGACTGCATGTATCTGGAGGGGGAAAATCGCAAGGCTGTTTTACAAAGTGACAAATCCTATGCTGCAGTAACACATCCACGCATCCTTTGCCACCCATTTCCATCTTGTTTCAGGCTCATCTATTTTTGCCAGCATTGGCCCATCTTGAAGCAAAGAGGGTCAAGCGAGCCTTTTCAAAGTAGCTTTTCCCAAGAAAGGAAAACAAAGCTTCCCTGAATGTGCAGATGTTCAAAGACACGTTAAATATAAATACTACCACAACAAAGAAGGCAGCTTCTGACCTTTCTTTTCCTGGCAGAGCCTTGGACCAAGCAACAAAGGGGTGATGGTCTTCATCCAGGGCTAGCGGATCAGCAGAAGACACATGCTGCACGCACCTGAGGTTGCCAGCGTACCCAACGGCTTTCTTTTGTGGCTTTACTCAAGAAGGATCATTTTTCATTTCCCAAGAAATAAATGTTATGACAGTCACATGGACTGAATTAAAAGTACAAAGACAAGCCTTCTTAGCCAAAGACCCCAACTTCTTATTAAAAAAACAAAAAATACATGACCTATGGAAACCCAATCTGGGTAGGGCCATAAGGAGAGCAAGAAGGTTTCAAGGTCATGTTTTACAATCTTTTGAAGTAGGAATGAAGCTGATGTCCGAAAGAGGCATTTCGTGCTCCAATCTGTACAGAGCTTCCCTTTCTTCAGCACGCTGCAAATGTTACAGTGCAAGAACTTGCTGTCTTTGCTCGGGCACTCTTATTTATACACAATAAAGCCCTTGTGCAGGAGATCAAGGCTGTATTTCATTGATTTGACACGATGGTTAACCTGTGAACTTTGCCCCTGCTAATAGAATAATTTCTATTTGTTGATTCCTCTTTTGGGATCCTCGAGGGTAACAGTAGCTTCAGCCCAGCTCTCATTTGCATGTCTGGTGCCAAACGGTTTTACAGCTCTTACTTCTGCAGGGCAGAGCCAGGAGAAAGTTAATCAAACCCAGTAGCTACAGCTGGATAAAGTCCTGGTGCCTCTCTCCCTGGATCCTACCTGTAATTCCCAGGAGCTCTCCTGCGACGCAGCTCTGGTTTGTACTTTGCTTGGGAAAGCTTGGGGAGGTCCTCAGCTACCGATCGATCCCACGTGAATACATGCACCGGACAGAGGTCCCAAAGCAACCACCTGGACCAGGCCGGCAGAAATGGCAGAACAAGGAAGTCCCTCTTCCAGATAAGGCTCACCCAGGCTGAAAAGCTGATCGCCAGCCAAGAAAAAGACCAAACTTCATGACTGAAAAGGGTAAATCTGTTGAACGCTAAAGGCACGGATTTCCAGCAGAGCTAACCCGCTCTAAATGTGGACCATTGAAAAAAAGGCAATCCCACCTCCCCACGCCTACCGCTCTCCTCCTTCCAGCACCAGCATTTCTTGGAACACACCCTGGAGATAAACGAGAAACCCCTGAAACCTCCAGAAAAAAAGAAAATGAAAACGCAGAGAGGACTGAGATTCTCCAGTCTACAACAGAGCAGGGAATATGTGGGGTCGAAGGATTGAAGGAAGAATAAAACCCAGTAGCTTCTGGTCATTAGCTCTGGAGGTGGATCCAGGGACTAACACGAGGTCCTGGTGCTAACCAGTAGGTCCCACTGGGGTATTTCAAAGAGGTTTTTTTTCCCTCTAGCTATAGTTTTCCCTCCCTCCGCTGTTTTTCCTCAGGATAAGTGAAAGCTATTCATCTAGTAGGTATTCAGATCAGCTAAAGACCTTCTAAAAGCTGGTACTTTAAAGACAGGTTGTACCTTGGGGGCCACAGGACCCAAAAATTCCAGGTCTTACCATACAAGTGTACTCTGGAGTCTTCAAAGGTGAAATCCAATTTCTATGTGGGTTTTATAGAATTTAGATAATCTGACTTAAAACTGCAATGGTTCTACTTAAATTCATCAGCACCGTAACAACAGTGAAGAACCTGGACCAGGGCTGCGAGTAACGACGCTTTTGCTTTTATACGCAAGCGTGACCTGCTGCAATTTAATTTTGAGCATGAGTTCAGGCAAAGCAGCCTGCTCTAGCACATGGCAGAGGGGAAAAAGAAGGTGCGTGGCTCCTGAAGAGACCTTTCCTGAAGCGCCCAGATGGTGAGCAGGGGATTCAGCGCCGCACCAGCAAAGGGGCATCTTTGCCCCCAATGAGCAGAGATGGACACAGCAGCCCCCCGAGCAGTTCAAACCTGAGCCACCTGTATATTGCAGCAGTAGGAAAAAAAAAAATAATAAAAGAGCCTCTTAACAAAGGAATCGCCCCAAAACCAGCTGACCACTGGGGGTGGTCTATTTCCAAGAGGATTGTCTTTGTAGAGTCCGAAGCTGCACCTCCAAGTGAAGCAGGCAGTAATTAGCTAATTACCGGCATTAGGATGGATGGTGTCGGACCCGCTTTATATCTCATACGCTCAAAAGCGTAGCTCTCCTCCCGTGTTGTTCCACTTCCAAATCACCTCCGCTAACCTAGCAGCAGCGCTATGACAGCCCATTGCCATGGAAGAGGTTGGTAACTGGGCACCAAGGACAACTGGCGTCACCCACGCCGGGACGGCACAACACCGGCTGCTCCATGCCGCCAGGCAGAGCAAAGCCCTGCTCTCAACCAAGTGTCAAGTCTTTTCAGAAAGACGCTCAGAATCATATTCACCAGCAATTTGACTTTTTAATCATTTCAATTACTGCGACTAAAACCCTTCAGTCGGAACAGAACTGGGAAAAAATAACCCCTCTCCTTCGGAAACAGCCTGCCTAACTTAACAGACCATACCAAATCATGGAGGTTTTTGCTTTTGTGGGCTTCACATATTTCATTAAATGCAGATAATTAACCTCAGTTTCTAATTTCAAATCCTCCACATAAGGAAGTGAAGTGATTGAATACATTCACTGACAGTCAGAAAATTAAAATATTACTACAGCTTCTGCATGTGGCTCAAAGACAGGGCCTTGCAAAAGACCTTTCTTCTTTTATTTGACTGATTAACTGTAATTTGCTTAATGGATTTAAGGATGAGCCTAATAATCCAATGATATTTCCAGGAACTGATTTAGGATACCAGCACCTCTGAGGTTTTTTTTAAACTCAACGATTTTCTGCACTACACACACAGCCACTTCCAAAACCAGATTTCTCCACCGATTCTAGTAACATCAGGTCCGCGATTTATTTTAGAGGCACAGAGACTGCATGACTGGCCTTGCACCGTGCAGCCACAGTGCTGTAACTTTTTGGAGCACCTTCTGAAGGCCCAAACCTAAGGATGACCCAGGACCACAGCGGGCAGCGGCCTGGCCCAGCTGGCAGGGAGGGCTTCTTGTACAGCTTGGGAAGGTGGGGAAGTCAACGGCTCTACCTTCACACGAGGCCAGCGTGTGTTCCCCCAGCACCCTCACACCCTTCTCAGTCCCTTTTCCACCAAGAAAGCCTGGTGTAACAGGATTTCACAGTCTGTCTCAGTAGTTAATAAATCCAGGATCTAACAGACTATTAAAGGAAAACATCCAAGAGGCAGTCATTTTTAAAAAGTCCAATGGTAACTAATTATTCAAGGGATTAGTCCATTGTAGCGACAACAAAGAAACTCTTAAAACATAAAGCCAAGTTGAAGTTGAATGGCAGATCAAAACCAAGGTGTACCCACTCCATGGCCCACCTCCTAGGTGCAGTTCTCAGAGTCTTGGGATCAGCTCAGCTCCCATTCAGCGTTTTAGCACCCAATTCTTTCTGAAACGGGGCAGAACCCAAACCAGCCTGACTTCCAGCCCGGTACTCAAAACACAGTATCTCATGACTTGTGCCATCATTGTAAGTGCGCATCAGGGTAGGACCATCACCAACACCGGACCAGACAGGCCATGGCTCTGTCTAACCCGGCCAAGAAGCCCTTCAAGGATGGAAATCTCCTCCTCTCTGGTCACCCATTTCTGGGCTGCATCGTGCTCCTCATGAAGAATTCCCCCCCCAGCTCCATGTCCAATCTGAACCTCCCCAGCACCAAAAAGAGGGGGTAACTCAAGTAAAACTCAATCACAACAAAATAAGGTAGCTGTTTGCTGGAGGAGGGGAGAAAACGCTATTCATTTATCAAAAGAGAGTGCTAAAAGCTTAACTACCTGTCTTTAAAAAGAAGCCAAAGCACTGATCCATAACCAAACAACAAATACACCACTTCTTCATCTTGATTTGTGTAGAGGCAAAGCTATGGGCACAAAAGGCATTCTTCTTCAAATAAAATCCATTTTAAAACTTGGCAACTGCAAGTATAAATACTTTACACTGTTAATATAAGCATTTCCACGCAGACGTTTCATCAGCTTAACAACGTATTTAAAAAAGCTGGCGTAACTTCTGTGCAAAACCACCATCAGTCTTTGTCTTGTTTATCTTACAGTGCTCCAGTTGCTAAATTACCACTGAGTGCTATCAGCGTCAGACCCCACCTCCCCGTTAAGACTCACGAACTTCTCTCAAGAGCAATGCAGAACCAAAACTATTCTTCTAGAACTTATTTTCTTTATGTTTGGAAATGGCCACAGACTCCAGACAGGTTTTTATTGATTACAAGTGGTGTTATGGGCCCAGCAATTTTAATTCCAGCTAAGTCAAGCCAAGCGTCCAAAACTTTTCCTCCCGTGTTTACATATAACATTCAGTAGCTGCTTTTTTCCAGCAACCAACTTCTCATGAAGCTCCAGTAGTCCAAGACGCACATACTGCCTCTCCAGTTAAAAGCAGCATCAGTAAGACAGTAACGCACGCCTTGAACTTTTTAACCACAGACCGCTCCTGCACCAGCGTTTGTGATTTTGCACCCCCAGTTCTCCCTCTGTTTGGTGCAGTTAACACAGATGCCTTCACCACAGAGTCTTGAGTCAGAAGTGTGCAATTTAATATTTAATTATGAACGAAGCAGCAAACCTCAAAATTAGGTCTGCCAGCTAAATTTTACCTTCTTCGTGATGCAGGCCCGACTTCTGACTGCTAGACCATTGACGCTGCCTAAGCAATGGAGAGATGCCGCACTTTCCCCAAACCAGCCTACGCCGTTCCTCTCCACGTTACAGTTCGTCATGGCACCGCCTCACACCACAGGTTGTCACATCTCTCTAAAAAGCTCCTTCAGTTGTTTCTCCACTTACTTTCTCTGCATACCCTGTTATGAAGAAGTGCTGGCTGTATGTTTTGGGGAGATCTGCTCTTATGTGTGTCCAGGGAGGCTGCCAGTACGTGGGCACCAAGTGTGAGGACTCTCCTGGTGGTTTCTATCAGCCCTGGTGGAGAACTGCGTCACCCATCCTTTTCATTTGAACCACCAACACTTGTGAAATGCCATGTGAGCTAAGCGAGCTCAGCACTCTGGAAATTAAAGCTTAGATGATGTAGCCAGCTTCCTTTAAAAAAAAACCCAAGCCACACACATATCAAAGCCCCCTTTGGGATATTTCTCCATCCGTGCCTATCAGCTCCACCACAATATTCCCAGATGTCCAACAACTGGAGACCTCACCTACCACCACATGTCCTCTCACCACCATCCTCCAGGTCTCCTTTTCAACACGTTGTGCACTTCATGACATGGGTCAAAACAACTGGCAGAACCAACCTACATCTTCCAGCTTGCTTGTCTTTCAGAAGGGACGAAAGCAGAGCCGCTCACACGTTAACACCATTATGCTCTTCTTGCTTTCCACCACGGGAAGAAAGCAAAGGCAACGGCTGTGAGCACTGCTCCCCAGTGCTTTGGGAGCAGGAGGGGAACCCCCTTCTGATGCAAAGCTAAAGAGACAGCAGAAGAAACCCACCCCGACAAAGGACACAACTGCAACCTCCCACCACCAAACACCAAATTTCCAGCTTTTTAAGACGTGCGCGTCTTCCTGGAGCACTCAAAACCCAGGCTTCAGGGCGGTTCTCAGGCACAGGTTTAATTTCTGCTCTTCGGATCCAAGGAACGCTGTCCCGGCGTGTCAGAAGAAGGTTAATGAATGATTTAGCCGCCCTCACAACCCACGTTAGTGTCACTTTCGGAAGCTGCGAGTTAATGCCCGAGATCTTCGGGGGTTACCCTCTTTGAAGTTCACTGATCCATAACCAATGTCCAATTAATTTGCAGGAGCCTAACTATAATGACTATTGGCCTTTTCCTTCGCATACAAAAACACAGTGGGTAACGGCGATGCTTTTGGCTTCGGGATATTCTCACATATGCACGCACATTTGCACACCTTCAAAATACCCAACGCTAATAACGGGTTGATTTCTGCCGTTTGAGGAATTTTTTACGTTTGCTCTCCTGAGAGCAGAGCTACTGCGTCAAGATTTATGAACTTTCTGCTGCAAAAAATTTGGAGCCGATTCAAGATGCTCATTTGCTAAGAGAGAAATACTTCTACTGCATTTGCTCAGATTCCTCTTTATTTAGGGTTTCCATGGAAGCCAAGGAATAGAAGTTCAATCTTGGGAAGATTAAACAGGCCCTCAGATATAATGCAAAACAGCTTATTTCAACATTCCCTCAAGAACAGAAACAAGAAATTCTTCCACACATACACACAAAAAAAAAGGTTTGTAGAAATTTTCACAATAAATTGGGATCCAGCCTTTCAAATGCTGCATGCAGTTATCGCTTCTTGCCGCTCTGCTGGCTTCCAGTGCTCTTACTCAGGTGAGAAAGTAAATGAACAAAAAGGTCTGCGGGATAAAGATACTACAGTTTAAAACCCAGCCTATTCAAGAGAGTTATTGCTATACAACATCCGGGAAGTAAGTTAATTCAACCACAAAGTCTTGCACAAAGAGGAACAATCACCTCATAAATTAGTATCTCAGCAGATTTTTTTAGAATAAAAAAATACAGAGACGAAGCAGTTCAGCAGCATCTTCCATCGCGATGCTGCGGATGCTACTAGAGCTGATATACCAACATTTCAAAATTAAAATAAATCACTTCTCTTCAGTTACTCCAGGCTGAGAAATGGCTCCTGCACTGGTGAGAATGGCAAATGTTTCTGTGCCTCCCTACCCGACAGGTCAACGGAGCGTCAGCAGCCACAATGACAGGCTGTCGGACACTATAAATTAATAGTAATGCATTTTTTTCTGACCTCCATCCCCCAGGTAAAGATTTATTTCATGTTGTTCCAATCTGGTATGAAAATACGCAAGACCAAGGAACCCTACTCCCAAACACTTCTATTTCACAGCACATTTCTTAAACTGTTTTAAAATCTGGCATGGATATATTCAGGTAACGGGGGAAGTGCATCTCTTTCTGAAGCCGGAGCTGAGAAGCGCAGGGTTGCACGCAGGTTTTTGCTACCTGCTCTAGTAAGGAAACTAAACACAGCTGAACCTCAAAAATAAGTTATTTTCAACCTTAAAGCCATTATCACTTAAATAGTTACTTAGATTGTAGACTTTTCTAATCCTTCACTTACGGTGAGTACCTGACTGCTCAGTGAAAATGCACTTCAAGAAACATTCAAGGTTTTTATTAACTCCACGGGAGAGTCCCAGGACTCTGGGATTTTGTTTTTCCGACTCCTGATTAAAACAGCGGGAGTCCACATGAATTCCCTTTTTCCCCCCCGTCCACCCCCCAAGTTTCACACGCAACATCCCCTCCTCAAAATCTAGAAGAAAAAAAGAATCACACCGAAAACATTTTGCCAGCTGAAAGGCGCCGAGACCTTGCGCGGGGTGGGATGCGTTTCCAGCTGCCAGCCTAAAGGGACGACCGAGGGAGATTAAACACAGAAATGCTTTTCATAAGGCAGATGGCTTTGAAGAGGACAGTTCGGCTACTTCATTTCGTAATCTTCACAAAGCGTCAGATTTTAGCCTAAGCGGGTCTTAAAACAAGGAGATTTTATTTTAAAAAAAAAAAAAAAAAAAAAAAAAAAAAAGTAGGAATGTGTTCTGGCCGGGTTCTGTTGATTCAGCAAGGGTTAGACACACACACGCTTATTGATCCCAGAGAGCTCCCTGCTAAGTTAATTGTCTGGAATTTTAACTGAGCTCTCAGCAAGTTTCAAAATCCATGTTGGCTGGAAGTGGGCGGGGGACCCAGAAAAAAAACAGGCTGCAAAACTGTGCAACTCCTCCAGTTAAAAAAAACCCCAAAAAACAGCAATTACTTTGATGAAGGGAAAAGCTGCAGCAGGGAACAGTTTTAACTGGATTCAGTGATTCTGACTTTGACACCGCTAGAATTTGGTGCTGGGAAGCTGGTGTGGAAAGCAGCGCTGTTTTCAGGGAGCTCTGTGATCCCCGATTGACCCATATAAAATTACAGAGGTGAGGGTATCTCTGGCAAGCTTCCTGCCACCTCCAGTTCTGGCTCATCACAACAATTTCCTGGTGTATTTACAAGAAGTTCTACCGTGAGCTGTACTCGCCTGCGTTCCTGTAACTGAACAGTGACCTGCTGCCGGTGCAGGATATGGCCAGCCTGAAACTGCAGCTCGCTCGACTCCCTGCCTACGTACGAGCACTGCCCGCAGCTCTGCGCTGCCCACCAAGCCCTAGCTGCCTCCAGACCACGTCCAGCAGCAGTTTCCCTGGGTAAGGAACATGCTGCAGGGATGATTTGGGGCACTCAGACAGGAATGGCTGAGGAAACCTTTAAAACAACCCGCAACTGCTTTCAAATAGAGCCTTGCATTCCACCAAAGCGCCCGCACGACACCATCTCGTACCGATGCGGGTGCTCCCTGCCACCCAAGGTCCTCCAAGGCTTTCCATCCCCCCCGCCCCCGTGGCAGCTCCCTGGTCCGTTCCCTGGAGGCACCCTGCAGAAGGGACGCTGCCCCGGCGCTCACCTACCTGAACTCCCTCCCCTCGCTGTAGCGCCGAGCCGAGGCGGCGCGCTGGGTGGCCGTCTCCAGGAGCAGCTTCTGCGTGAGCCTGCTGGAAGGCGCCGAGTCCCTGCTGGCCTCAGGCTCGGCCTCTTGGTCACATTTCCACTCCTCGTCCTCATTCAGAGTTGGCAGATAACCAGGGAGCCCTTTACCTGTCCCAGACCCCGAGCTCGGATCGCTATAAATTTTTGGACTTTCCCCACCTGTCCTCGTGTATTCCAAATAAATATCCGACTTAAGGAACAAAGGGTAGGTATTGTCTTCTATCATGCACTGAATCTCTGTTTGGGCCTGGTCAAACATGTCGGGGTCAATCTGCAGTTTCATGACGCAGTCTTTGATGAAGCTTTTTGTGGCCGGTTTGATCTGCCGGGACACAATGCCATTGTTGTCGAGGATGTATTTTTTGTAAATGGCTTTTGCCAGCTTGAGTCTTTTTTCCTCATTAGACGTGCACGGCTCCAGCTTCCTGAAGCCACTGCAGGCGAACCAGAAGTCCAGCAGATCTGCGCAGTCCTCCTGTTTCAGGAAAGTCCTGAAGAGGTTGATACCGTCTTGATCATCCAGCAAGGAGTGCAGCGACTCAGCCCACTTCAGGTAGGGTGGAGTTGGCGAAGCACTCCCCTCGGGCTCGTACCCCAAATCCAAATCGGAGCGCCTCGGTGTTGCCGTGGACGTCTCATTTCTAACCACATCGCTTTTACCAGAGTAGAAACCGTGGCTAACTGGCCTCGGATCCGTGGACACGAGTTCCCCCTCCTCACCAGGAACCGGTGGCCTCGGAGCATCTTCAGTGAAGCTTCCTCCAAGGTCCAAGGGGAAGCCTTTCCCCTGAATATTCATTTTTCTGGTCCTTGCTTGCGCAGGAACAGTGGGGGATGAGCTCAAATCTCAAATCACCAGTATTTGTAGCTCCAAGGTGAACGAGTTTGTTTGGCTGAAACAGATGAGAAAAAAATCAGTGAATATCACTGTAAATAAACACTCTAAGATCACAGACCACTAATTTTGCTCTGCCCCATTGCTGTATTAACGCCTCTTTTTGGGCAGAATCAATGGCAAAGCTCTCAGTGGCTTCAGGGAGCACAGAACTGGGCTCAAACCAGGCACCCTCTAAAAATGAAAGTTACAGAAGATCCCAAAACTTTACAGCCAGCACTCGGCATCACTGATACGGCCGGCGCTACGCTAGAAACAGCGGCCAATTCCACAGCACTGGTGGTTTTACAGGACCCTGGGGTCTGGCAGTCCCCACATCCAAGAGACCTACAGGCAGGTACCGCGCGGTGCCACCGGACCCATGCCATCTTCTGTGCTGCCATTAAGTCCTCTGCACAGCCTACCTGGACAGCATGTGCACCACGTCATACTAAGGCAGCATGTTTTTATCTGGCTACCCATCTGGCAAATTCTCATCCCCAAACAGGAATTTAAAGCTTGTGAAAGAATATTTTGAAAGAATATCCAGTGAGTCCCGAAAGCGAGACTGCACCTTAATCAAACACAGGTGGCTTTCGTACGCTCAAGTGACATACCAGCGCCACATTCCTCGCAAATCTCTGCCTTTTAGAAATAACGCTGCTGTGTCGCCTTGTCTAGCTCTAGGGGAATCCAGATGCATCGTTGACCCCAGTATTTTGGGCATCTGGACTGCATTCTTGCTTCAAACGGGCACGTTAGCACAGGAGCTCAGGTCTGGCACGGGTTTTCATAGACCGGCCATTGAGAAAAGGTTCATTTACACTAACAACATTGCACGCAATGAGCCTGGGAAAATTTCAGGTGATGAAAAGAAGATGAGAAAACCATCTCGAGAAGGAAATCTGATCAAGTACACTGTTTTTAAGGAAGAGCAACGAGTCAATATGGAGGATGGGAGGTGTGGGGGAAGGAGGGCAAGGACAATCCCTGGGCTGCGCCTTCCACTGCTCAACAAGATAACTCCACGATTTAAAGGCAGTAGAAAAAGTCTTGTTTTACAGAACAGCATCAGCCTCAAAGCCCCCAGCACCGCAAGGCACCAGCCGCCCGACAAATCACTCCTTCCACTGGCTTGACTCAACTGCACGTGAAAATAAACCAGGGAAGGCACACTTAGCTCGGCCTCCCTCTCGAAGCTCACCCCACTCCAACAAACACGTCCTTGGGATGCTTGGCTATTTTCCCACCGTTCCCTCTGCCCAGATGAACCAAGAACCACTGCCTCTGTCGCGCTTGTCCTTACAACCCACGGGCGCGTCGTGAAGCGAGCCCAGCGAGCCCAGGAGCGGCCGGCGACCACGGCCAGGCCCCACATGCCCAACCCACGCCATGCAGCCGCAGGGGGCGAGCGCGGCCCTCGCGCCCAGTCCAAGCCGCCCGGAGCCCGCAGCCGCTGCCCTGGCACTGGGGAACGGGGCCGGTTTTTCGCCCCATGCTGCGTTTTTGGGTCGTTTTCACCTCAGTTATAGATGCGAGCACTGGGCTTGCACCCATCTCCCTGGTGAAGGTCCCCAGTTACCCCTGCCTGGGTGCTGGGGACCCCCCTGGGGCAGCCCCTGGGACAAGCGGCCCCCCCGGCCATTGTTGCGGGGAGCCGGCGCTCGCTCCTCGCCCCGGCCGGGGGCAACCCCGCGGGGCGCCGGCCGGAGCCGGCGGGGAACAGCGAGGCGCCCGGCCGCCCCTCTCCCCGGAGGGGGACCCCCGCCTCACGGCCCCCTCACCCCCGGCCCGGCCGGGCCCCCGCCGCCCCAAGCTGCCCCGCGGGAGGCGCCGGGCGGGGCGGGCTCCGCGGGCAGCCCCGGCGCTGACAGGGCTCCGCGCGGGGCCCCCCGCCGCCCCCGGGCAACTTCGGGGGAGGCGACTCGGGGGAGGCGACGCGGGCGGGCGGGCGGGCCCCCCCGCCTCCGCCTCCGCCGCCGCCCCCCCCCCGGCCCCGCTTGCCCCTCCGCGGCGCGGCCCGGCCCGTCGGCAGGCGCCCGCCCCCCCGCGCCCAGGGCGGCCTAGCGCCGGCTCGGCGGCGCCCGGCGCGGCCCCGCGCCTCCCGCCCGGCGGCGGCCTCCGGCGCGGCCTCGGCGCAGGGCCTGGGCTCGGGGCCGCCTCCCCGCTCACTCACTCACCCGCACGGAGCAGCAGCGGCGGCGGCGCGGACCCCGGCCCATGCGGCTCAGCAGCGGCGGCCCGGGGCGGCGGGCGGCGGCGGGGCGGCGGCGGCACAAAGCGGGCGGCCCGGGACGCCGCAGCCCCGGCGCCCCGCTCTCGCCACCGGGGAGGCAGGCGGCGCTCCCCGCCCGAGGAGGCCTGGAGCCCCGCAGGCGCCTGGCCGAGGGTCCGGGCACGGCGCTGGGGGCCCCAGCTGGGCTGAAGGGCGCCCGGCAGAGCTCCTGAGCAGCCCGGGAGAGGGTCACGCCTTGGAGACCTCCGAGGCCCGGTGGAGGAGCCGGCTTGGCTCAGCAGGGAAGGGGCAGCCACCCTCAAAAAGCCACCCTGGGCCTCTACTGCTCCATCTGGGACCCGAAGGCAAGGTCTTCAGCCAAGCTCTGCCCAGGGGAGGCCACACATGGAGGAGCACGGTGGCTGTTCCACCAGTGGCTCTCGCCTCTGCCAACAACCAGAGCTGGTTTGGGAACTGCAGTGTGTGCCCGGCTTCTCTGAGCGGGGCAGTTCTGCGGCGGGGAGAAATAAGGGGACTTGCCAAGAGGTGGTGGCACTGTATGGACCGAAACGGGTCAAACAACATGGAGACTCCCAAGAAAGGTGGTGGGGAGGGCGTCTTACCCCGAGATGGAGCTTCTGGCCAGGAAGGATACCCCGGCACTGAGACTGCAGTGCTGTCCCAGAGCCATGGGGGACATTGCAAGGAGGAGGAGGAGGTTACCAGATGCAGAGACCGAATGAGAGTAGCACGATGGGGAATTGCAAAGCTTGCTTCTTCCTTGGAAAGCAATGATGGGGTTGGAGCCCTGGGACTGAGCCAGGCAGACCCCTGGGTACCATCCCAAAAGCTGAACGCGCAAGCAAGCCCTGAGACAGTCCTCTAAAAATCAGAAACGACTCAGATTTCCAAGAGGGATGGTTTTTGGTTTTTGATGCAGTTATTCTACTGCATGTGCCAGTTTCTGTGCATTTAGGGAACGCTTTCAGAAACGTACAACGTTTTTTTTTCCAGCTTTCTGAAATGCACAGAAGTCCACCCCGGGCAGCAGTGCTCCCCTTCCCGCCCCCGCGCCGAGCCCGGCAGGACGGTGCGGCTCCTCGCGCTCTTTCATGTGAACGATGCTGGGAGCTGATTTACATGGAGCACTGCGACACTCATCTCCGGCATAATACTAGAAAAGCTGATGTGGGATTCAGCTGGTAGAGAATTAAAGGATGGGAATATAATTAATGCAATCAGCCTGGTTTCTGGAAAATAGCTCTTGTCAAACTCTGATGTCATCCTTTGAAGAGATTACAAGTTTGGCTGATAAAGGTTATGGCATAGAAATAATAGACCTGGACTCTGTTCAGGCATGTGACTTAATCCATATAGTATTCTGATTAAAAATTAGCACAATACAACATCAAGAGAGACACCTTAAAGGGACTGGGAGCTGGCAAACCGACAGCCATCAATGGGGAATCCCTGCAGAATGGGAGCGCTCTCAGTGGGTGTCCGGGGCTTGGATGGGAAGCCCAACGCTATTCAGCATTTCCATCAATGGTCTAGAAATAGATTAAAAAGCCCCGCTGAGAAAAACGCCGGGGCCAGGGAAATGAGAGGGGCAGGAGACACGGACGAGGTCAAGACAGCTGTAGAAAAACTTCATAAGCTGAGTCCTGGGCGAATAAAACGTGGTTGAATGTGAGCAGCTGTGAAAGGATCCCATCACCGAGCGCAGGGCCCTGCTGCTGGAAACCCACGCTCTGCCAGGGACGGGCTCGGGAGGGATTTTGGGAGGCAGGAGGGACAGGGCAGGAGCAGCCGGCTCCCCACCGGGGACATCCTGGCTGAGCCGGGGCTGGGTGCTACCAGCATCCGCGTTTCAGAAAGGTTGCTGAGAAATTAAGAGGGGCGGTGGAGAAGAGTTAAAAACTGACCCCTTTGCAGGGGGATGCCTGAGAAACGAAGCCGCCTCGCATAGTTCAAAGGAGCCCCAGAGGTGCCTCGATTACAGCGCTTAAGCAACTTCATGGGTGAGAGATGATCGGGCATTAGGGAGCTTTTCATCTCCCAGAGAAAGGCCCAGCAAGATTTCATGGCCTGCACTGAGTCTGCCTGAGAAACCGAAGATGGATTTCTCCGTGGCAAGGGGGTGGAATTGAGGAGGTGGGGGCGAGGATTTCAGGTGCACCGGGATGCAGGTGGCTGAAATGCAGGGGGCCTGGCGTGCTCTGGGGCTGCATCCTGCTCCTTGGGGCCATCAGAGAAGCGCCGGGGGCTTCTCTTGCACCCACCAGCTCCCGGCCACGTTCCCCGGCTCAGGGGACACAGCCCGGGGTGAGGACTGAGCTCCAGCCCAGCCAGTGGGTCCCTTCCCCGGGAGGGCCCGCTGCCCTGTCCGGCAGTGGCCCCTTTGTGGGCTGGAAGAGCCGAATTCCCCGCAGGCTGATGCCAAGCTCTCCTGGTGCCTCGCCATCTTCTGGTCCTCTAGCAGGGCTGAGCGGGGCTGGGAGAGCCATGGGCTCCCTCTGGAGCCCCCTCCCTGCCTTTCACATCTCGGTTCACCCAAGCCAAGGGGCCCAGTCCCTGCACCCTGCCAGGAGCCCACATCAGGTACTTCCAGAGACCAAGCTACCAGGGACACCAGACAGACAAAAAAACCAAACTGAGCATCCCTGGCTACGTGGGGCAGGGGAATCAGCCTGCGAAATCTTTCAACAAAGGGTAGAGGCCAATGAACCAAACTGGATCATTTCTCCCTTCTTCGTCAGTTGGTAGCGTGGCCCTGCCTTACACCTTCCCAAAACTGCCGCAGCTGGGATGCCAGCGGTGTTTTGGTGCAGACCTGGCGTCAGCCTGCAGCCGAGGCTGGTTCCTGTGCAAGCCTGGGATGCCGTACGCTTCCCGGCTCCTGGTGCACGCATTCATTTCTGCCTGGAAGAGCCAGCAAATGCTGGTGATACAGGAACTGCTCTCAGCGTTTGGCCTGAAGGGCCTGGGGCCGTATCCAAGCAGCCCGACACAGTGCACGCAACGGTTGCGGTTGGCAGAGCCTCCCTGCAAGCCCTGCGCTCCCAGCTCTCGGAGCTGCGAAGGGAGGTTTTCCGCTAGCACCGATAGTTCCCTGCCGGTTCGGCTTGGGAGCCGCAAGCCTTCCAGCATCACTTCTGCAGAGGCTGAGAGTGCCCGGTTCAGCTTCAGCGCTGACAATATTAATCTCAAATTAATTCTCCTCTTTGCAGTGACTCACTGGCTTCCCTAAAGGAAGGCGGGCGTGAGCCGGCGGTGGTGTTTGATGGCTGGTGGGCTCTTAGCATCCAGCTTACCCTTGGCAGAGATGTGCATGGGCGAGAGCCGGCGTCCCTCCGGCGCGGGCAGTTTCGGGATGAAGCGCACTAGATGGTGCTGTTCAACCTTTGGCTGTGATTTCAAAGGCCCCTGCAAGGTCGTAAGTGCTGCCGAATTTCAGTTTTATGAAAAAAACTTTTTGAAACTGGAGAACAAATAGAAATAACCTGAAGCGTGAGGTCCTACACCAATCGCTGGTGGAAGCAAAAGGCAACTCGCCCTCAGAGGGACCCTCTGCCTACCACATCCCTGCCTCGTGCCCGGAGCACCCTCATTTCTGAGGCAGGAATTGGGGTTTGGCTACATGAGCAATGATGGCAGAAGGAGCTGCCCAGAAAAAAATATCCTGGGGTGGAAGAGGAGGCTGATAGCTCTCTCTTGGACCGCTGGCAAGATGGCGCTTGCAGAGCAGGAGCAAGAAAATGTATGAGCAGTCAAGACAAAAGTACTGGCATTGTGGCACCGAGGGTACCCTGAAGAGCCTGGCTGGGACGAGGCACCCACAGCCCAGCGGCACTGCCGTGGAGGGGATGAGCAAGTGGAACTGGGAGCTCCTGCCCCACTGGACTGGGAGGGACAGAGCACCCCCTGGCATAGACAGCAAGGATGCCCACCGGCAGCCGTGCCAGGGTGAGAGCTGAAGTGGGTGATGCTGGTTTGAACCCTCACAGCACCCCTTCTTGCAGGAGGCACTGGTCTAAAGAGATCTCTCCATCCTGGCAATGTCGGCCCCCCACGGCATCTGCAGAGCAGCAGGAGCCACTTTCTGAGTCCCCGTGGGCAGCCTGACGCACCTCTGGCTTTGGATTCCCCGCCTCAAAAGAGGCAAACGCACCCAAATTTGTCAGCTTGCCTTAGATTTATCTCCAGTGCTGGGCAAAGAGGGTGAAGTACGATCTGGCCACCAAGCTTATGCCTTTTTGCTCAGATGCTGCTCTTTTATAAAGCCCACGCCTGAGCCTGCGGTTCCAGGCTGGTGGGACGGATGCCGGGGCTCAGCTGCTCTGGGTGCTCGGGTCCTTCCTCTCCAGCAAAGTCATCCCAGTTTCCCAGTCCATTCCCACGTGGGTGCTTGCTTGCAAATCCTTAGGGTGTGTCGGGGGTCCCTGGACCTCCTCCCTCTCAGGTACAGGGCTGGAGCGGGTGGATGGGGCAAAGGGATTTACTGCTCACGTGAAAAATAAGAGAAATTCCAGCCCTGTGGCCAGGGTAGCCTCCTTCCAGGAACATAAGGGCAGGAGGGCCTGGGCCAGCTCGGGCAGCAGTTTTTGCAGCTGGCAGTGTTTGCCCATGGAGGTGCAGATGCCCGTATGGCAGGGGGAAGCCCCCACACATTACCCAGAGCCCCTGCAGTGTCCCGGCACCCTGGCCTGTTCTCCCCAGGGTCTCATTCTGCCTTCAGCCCCAGCAGCATCCCCGCTTGGTGTTTCCCCTTGTGCCTGCCCTGGCATCAGCCTCCTTCCCCCAGCTCTGCTTCGCCTTCGCCTGCCACATTACAGAGCCCCTAAATCTGGTGTTTCCCCCCCCCAAAAGATTACAGACGAGCTCATGCCATGCCTTGGGAGGCTGCTTTGGCTGAGCTGATCACCCAATAACCCCTCAGCTATTTCTCTTCACACAGTGACAACACCTTGGGGTAGGTGCGATCTCCTAGAAAATCATCTGCAATTGATGAACCATCCAACGATGCTCTAGGGGTTACACAAAACCTGCAGCAAAAGCTATGGGACTAAGGCTACAAGCGAGATTTAGGGTTGAAATTCAAGTCCTTAAACCTTGACATCACCTGGGCAGGGACATAGCTCCCTCTGGGAGCTTGCTCAGGGTGGGAGCGGGCAGTGGGCAGCTGCTGAGCCCGTCCCTGCCGAGTAGCGAGGCTGCAGCGTGTGCCCCAGCCCTGCTCGGGCAAGGAGCCGGTGCTGCTGCTCTGGGCCACGGTGCGGGCGAGATGCTCATGGGCTGACACCAGGACCTTGGTGTCCCCCTGTCCTCTCCCTGGCCCCCGTGCCACTTTTGGGGAAGAGTTGCCCATGCAGAGCAAAGAGCTTGCCAGACCCCTGCCAGACCCGAGACCCTGTGACTCCCCCAGTTTTCACCAACCCTCTTTGCCAAAAGCCAACACACACACACACACACTTGGCCAGCATCGCTGATGCCCAATGCTCTTCATCACCGGCTGGTGAAGGTGGGCACCCCTGGGCGATGTCCCACCCCACGCGCCTTCCCGCACCCACCTTTGGGGTCCGCCCCGGGCCTGCGCCCTGCATGCCTGCCTCTCCATGCTCCAGACCACCAGGCTTGCCGCTCCTCTCGGGGGGCCGGGGGTGGGACGCCGTCCATGCGCGTCCCAGCAGCGCCGCTCTGCAGAGAGAAGAGATGTCAGCTCGTCCCCGCTGGGACCACCTCGCCCAGGAGACGCTTGTGGGGGAGCTGGGCCAGATGAGGACACCCTCTGGTCCCCACTTGCAGGAGGAGGTCCTGCTCCCGTGGTCCTGAAGGACACACTTCATATCTTGGCCCTCCGTGAGATGGAGATGTCTGGCGCAGGCTCTGCTCTGCCCCAAGCCATGCTGGGACCATCCCGTCCCTGACTGTGGGGGCTCTGGAGTGGTTATCACTATAGAAATGGTCCCACCTTACAGAGCCGAGGTGGGAGGGAGCAGTGGCACTGAGGGGACATCCCTGTCCCTGGTCCCCAAGCCCCACTTGTGACCCAGGGCTCACCCACCTGCCCCAGGGCATCGCTCGCTCGCCCTTTGTGGCTGCTGCTCCTGTGTCCCTGTGGTCAGCCAGGACAAGGTGGTGGGCACTGTTCCTGGGCAGGAACATGGGCTCCAGCTGGTGGCTCACATCGGTGACCGCTGCATTGAGACAGCTGGTCCCTGCTGGCAGGGTTGCCCCGGAGCAGCCTGTGCTAATGCAACCTGTTTGATCCTGGCGGGAGAGGCAGATCTCTTTTATCCAGCCACCCGTGATCCCGACCAGCTGGGCTGCCAAGGGTATAAGGGAAGGCCTGATGTCAAGAGTCCTGCTGGAAATATCGGTTGCTCTGCTCTTGCAGATCAGTTTTGCAACGCTGGGTGAGATCTTCAGGCTTAGATGTGGTCACTAGCCTGGCTGGCGAAAGCAAGCTGAGTGCTCAGCGATGCCTTGATGTCTGTCCTACAGCCTTGCAGACTTCCAGCCTGACTGTCTTGATACGATCCCTATCAGCAGTCCGGCTTGGGGAGCAAGTGCTTGTCCCCACGCTCCTGGCTCATCCATCCTGGAGGGCCAGCTCTCCCAGGGAGCTGGCAACAAGTTCCGTGATAAGCAAGGTCTGGTGACCATGTTTTGGCCAACATCTGGTGACCATGTGGGGGCCAGTTGGATGCACGGTGCTACTTTTTCAGTTCTTTCCTGGGATGAGGCTCGCTGACAGTGCATCTGCTTTAACAAGGTTCTTCCCAGAGACGTGGAAGGTGGTCAACGAGCTTTCTTATCACACAATTTTGGTTTATTGTGGGTCCACCTAGTGGCCCACAGGTTTATGGCCAGCTTCGCTAGGCACGGTGAGTCTTGTGAGGCCATCTCAGAAACACTCGTGCACCCAGGACGAGCTCTGGAAATCATTTTACCTGCACACATACCTGACAGGTACAGTTCAGGTGTCATCTCACCGTCGTCCTTCTCCAGGAGAGCTCCCAGCCCACGAAGCGACAACAGCAGCTGAGGTTGTGGCTGCTGTGGGCAGGTCCAAAACCCAGCCAGACCTTGGCTGCGGCGAAGGATCTTTGTCATCACATCAGGTGCTGCTCAGGGAAGCCCCATGGCATTTTCACCCCTTATTTCTCCATACCTGTCAGACAGGGCATTAGATGCCCCAGATGCTGTCCCTTGGAGAAGCCTTGGCTCCGAGCGCTCCGGCAGGCCAGCAGCCAGGCTGGGAAGCCATTCACAGCTAATTGCCGGTAATGGGCTCCTGGTGGCTGCCCGCTGCAGGCAGGACGGCCGCACACCGGGGAAGCCACAGCCTGCCAGCCAGAGCCCTCTCTGGGCAATTCTGGGGCACAAGGTGCTGCACCAAGGGACCAGGTCTGCTCCCCAGGGGGACAAGCCAGCCCCATCTGGGGGACACCTAGTCCTGGCAGGGCACTTCTGGGAGCCCCCTGCTCTCCGGTAACACAGCCACAGACCCTCCTGGGGTCTCTCCCTACCCCTACTGGGACTCCAGCCTCCACCACCCCTTTCCCAACCTCCTGCTTCCCAGCAGCACCTCCAAAACCTCCAGCCCCAGGCAGGGGTTGCTTTCCTTTGCCATCTCCCCCCTTGAGGCAACTGTCCTGCACCCATCTTCCCAGTGACGGCCAACCCTCCCAGCTGAGCTGGTGGACGAGACCCCCGCACTGCTGTGTCCCCCCCACCCCAGTGACCTGCCCGAGGGCTGCACCACCTCCGGGAAAGGAGGTTTCTCTGCAGGGTTCCTCTTCCATAGTGGGAATGAGGTCTTAGGCACAGCACCAGGAGAGGCTCTGCACTGCTGGGCACCAGCTAAGCCAAAATGCTGGACCCAGCCCAGCAGCGACCCTGGGATTTACCTGCTTCCTTCTGCAGAGAAGAGCAAAAATGCACAGAGGTGATGAGGAGGAGCCTCTGCCGTGGCTGGAGAGCTGCAGACCAGCTGGGGACACCCGAGTGTGCTGGGGTTGGTGGGGCTGTGGCGGTGGGTGGAGGCTGTGTGGGTTGGCAGGCTGGTGCAGGCTCTGCTGCTCCTCCATTAGCGATCCGATGCTGCGCTGAGCTGCGGCTGATGAGCTGGGGGTGCTCTGCAAGTGCCATTTATTCACGCTCTTATGGAAGAGTTCTTCAAACTATTCTGCTGCTTTAGCTGCCCCAGCACAAGCCCAGCCCAGGAGATCATCTTGGCATTGATTCATCTCAAGGCTTTCCCTTGTCGAGATGTGGAGAGCATTGGAGTTGTCCTGACACAGAACCAGCAAAATTGCTCACAAAATCAGTCTGTGGGAGGAAACTTGGAGAAGCGGAGGGGTCTGTGTCTCTGGAGGTGTCCAAGATGTGCTCCACAGCCAACACAAACCTGCCCTGGTGCTGGATGTTGGCCATGAGAGTCCCTGTTCCCTTCTGCCGGCACTTTTGGGACCATCAGTGGCCCCTTTCCACTCGTGCTCCCCACTTGGTAGCTCTCTTCCCTGGGTATGAAACCCCAGGCTGCCTCTCTCCTAAAATCCCCTCCCCTTCCCATGCCATGGTGGGCAGGTGAACCACAGCAGAGCCAAGTCCTTACCTGGACAGGACGGCTGGGAGCTGGGGGAGACGTGGGCCAGCGATCATGACCATCCCATGGCCTTCTCCTTCCCTGGGAAGCAGACAGCAAGAACTGCTTGGCAGAGACGTAGCATTCAGGCTGGGCAGGTGTCTCAAGTTTTGCCGTGTCCCATCTCTTCCAGACACCAAACCTTGGACCATCTTCCATAAAGCAGTGCTGCTTCCTAGCCCTTCAGCCCCTGTCCCCATCAGGACACGGAGGCCACTGCTGTCCCTTGCTCTGCAGGGCTGAAGCCACCTTCTGGTGTCCAGCCTGCCCCTCTGCAGCCATTTCACACCACTTGTGCTTGTGCCAGCCGTGTTCTTCAGCCTGCACAGCTCTTCCCGCCCGAGCAGGCAGCAGCCCCATCCCCACAGCCTTGGCTTTTCTGACCTTTGCGTGCCGGGCTCTCTGGGTCTTCTCCCAGAGGATGTGTTCCCCACTCTGACAGAGCCTTCTCTTATTAACACATCTCCTCTGCCAGAGTCCTTCAACAGACAAGTGTTGGCTGGTGTGGTGACCAACCCCAGGAGAACCCACAGCTGGCAAGCACAAAGCAAATCAGGCCTCGTATTGTGTTTTGTCCTGATCTTTTATAGTTGCAGTTGGCCAAAGCACAAGAAACCATGCTGTGTTGGATGTACAACACCAAATCTTGCCAGACCTTGGACTTAGCATCTTCCTGCGGCAGCAGCTTCCCCAGCGTGCCAAGGATGTGCTGTGGAGAACATGTCTCACAGAGGTTGATGTGGACTTGGATTGTTCCCACACTTCTCTGACCCCCCCAGGACCATGAGGTGGGGTGGGCACCCATGGGCTGTGTCTGGAGATGACCGTCTTGTGGGCAGCTATCCCATAACAGCCCAGCCCATGCTGCAAGCCATGCCAGCCCACCTGAGCCTTCTCCTGCAGTGGGACGTGGAGCAGAGGTGCCTGCAGGGGAGCTCCAAGGCTCCCTCTTCCCAATGGAGAGGTATTTTCAGATCTTCAATGCTGAACATCTCTGACTTAGGCTCAGTCTCACATTCAACAGCTGCCTGGAGCCTGGCATCTCTCCAGCCCCCGATGTTAAACTTCTGCCTGATGGAAATGGGTGATTTAGCCTGAATTCTCACCCTCTGTCTCATGGGTGGTTTGTGCTCCTTGTGTGTCGCTCTGGCCCAGCATTTCCTGCGCTGGGTGAACCTCTGGATGCACCATGAGGAGCAGCAGGAGTTTTGGGGATGCCTTGGCAATGGTTAGAGCAATGGGTTGGGTTGGACAGCGAGGCTCAGCGAGCCGGGGTGCCCCAGCAGCCCCCAGTATGCTCCAGCCTTTTGGAGAGCATCATCCCTTGGCTCCCTTGGTGGGTCTCAGTGTGGACCATCCAGGGCCGGTGACTCGTGGCTTTGCACTCTGTATGTGCATCCATTCCCTGCAGAAACTTCTGAGCATGGGCCATTTTGACCACCTTTGAGGAAGACTGTAGTTCTGGCGACCCCAAGCATCTGTGAGTGCAGTGAAAGTGGAAAAGCTTGACCGAGGGCTCGCAGTGTCCCTCAGAGGCCATTTCTTCTGCTCCCCAGGCCACTCACACTGGTGCTGCCCATCAGTGCCCCGTTAGTGCTACCCCATGGCTGAACACCCTGTGCCCACCTCAGGGAGCATCTGGGGGTGTGGTGACCCCCCCTCCCTCAGGAGAGGGCTCCTCTCCTTTGCTGTCCCTTGTCACGGGGACCAAACCCTGGCCGAGCCCTCTCAGATCTTTGAAGCGAGCCCTTTTGGTCCCTCCGTTGCTGTGTCTCCATGAAGATCCTCATGGCTGGATCTGAGCCACTGGCCTTGGACGGCACTGGACTACCCACTGTAGAAATAAGGACATTTTTGCCTCAGTGGCATCCTGGGATGATCATGAGCTCCTGAGTGAGCTCACCCCCGCTGGAGACCCTGCTTCCTTTGCTCTGTGGAGGTGTCTGCTGCTCAGTCCCGTTCTCGTCCCATGGCCACCAGTACCCGTCCAGCCAGGCGTTTCACAGCCATTTTCAATCACTGGTTCAGTCTGTGGACCCAGCCTGGCTGTCCCGTCCCCTCCTGCCCCGCTGTGGACCCAGCGTAGGCCCCCACCCAGCCCTGCCCTGGGGGGCTCCAGCACCTACTCCAGAGAGCCCATTGCTCAGGATGGGCAATGCCTGTGACCTGAAGGAGCTGGGTGGCCAATGCCCCCTGCTCACCACCAGTATCCACAACTGGCAGCTCACGGCTGCCGCCTCGACCCATCTCAGGTTGGTCCCACCAGCTCCCACCTCCTCCTGCCAGAAGACCCCACGTCAGCCGGGCTGTGGCCACGTGGTCCGCGCTCATGTCCCACCTGCTCTTCGCCGCCGTTGGTTTTTATTTGCTTTTCAGGTTCCTCAGCTCTGGTCTCTGCTTTCCCCAGGTTTGGAGGATGAGGTCTACCCACGTGCCGCTCTCCACCTTGCGGTGCCGGCCCTTTGCAGCTCTTTCCTCACGTCAGTTGTATCCCATGTCCTTGTGGGAAGGTGATTCCCCCCATCCCAGGACAAAAGCACCTTCCCAGGGTAAATCCTAGGGGACCCTGCCAGCCTGGGACAGCCGTTTTGGGGGGAGCCACCCCAGCTGTGCCCAGCTGCCAGCTCCCCATGGGAACCATCACCCCAAAACCAGGCATGGGGCAAACCTACCCTTGCAGCCCTCTCTGCCACCACCGCCCTGGCCCGGCCCCGGTGGGAGGCGAGGAGTGAGGGTCCTGGCAGGGTCCCAGTGGGGTTTCGGGGCTGGCCGGTGCTGGGAAACATCCCTGCCCTCTTTGTGCTCCCCCTGGTAAGCGGCAGAGTGCAAATATCAGCTGGGTTCTTTGAAATGAAAATAAAACTGATAAAAGTCAGGCAAATCCTCCGCCCCGGCCCCCGCCGCTGGCCCAAGCAGTGGCTCTTTCTGCCGCTGAGCAGGCTCCCGCAGTTATAAATACATTATGTATGCCGGTGTCCGTCGGCCAGAGCCTTTTGTTGATGCTGAATATGTCCTGGCCAACAAAAGTGGACTGGATTAGCCACAGTGGATTAAAAGATTTTCTTCTTAGAGTTTACCTAATAATATAACAATTGACATAGAAGGTCTCTTTGAACCCTACACGACTCTCTTATTTTACCATCTGTGAGTTTGCTTTCCGTGCCGCTCATGGGGCGCTTGTCTGCCGATGGTGGGAATGCTGCCCGGAGCCGAATTTGTCACTGAGCCGAAGAAAGCAGCCCGTATTTGAAGGGAGGCAGCGGGAAGGGAAAGTGGCACAACTTCTGTCCTCCTGCCTTTGTCCTCGGCCCTTCTGCTGGTGGCCCGCTGGGCTCGCCATGCCGCGGCGTGGGAAGGGAAGAGACCCAAGGAGTGGGCTCGAGCCATGGGGAAGCCGCCTGCTCATCTGCAATTCGAGGTGTCCGGAGAGGTCCCGGCCAGAATAAGCTCCTTTATTAATCGCAAATTTTGGGAGAGTTGCCGAACTGTGAGCCGGTGGACTTTGCTCGTCTTGATTTCAGCCGTTGGGCTCTGGCCGCCGTCCCCAGTCTCCATTGCAAGATGGGTCAGGCAGCGGCAGCAGCGACACCGGGAAACATGGAGGGCAGCGGCAGCAGGGGAGGAAGGCTCCCCCCCACCATCCTGCGGCGCCGCCACCGCTCGCCCCCTCCTCCGGCACACCCCGCCGTCCCGGCCCTCGGGCTTTGATCTCATATGGGGGGGGCCCCATTCACAAGTCTTTCATAGCAGCCTTTGGAAATACCCGTCCTCAGAAGTCGCGAGTAATGAGATGGGGAGACGACGAGCAATTTAGGCGCCGCTCTTTCTCGCTTGCGTGTGTTTTTTTTTTATCTCCATCTCCCCCTTTTTTTCTTTTTTCCCCCCTCTTTTTTTTTTTTTTTTTTTTTTTTTTTGCAAAGACACTTCTGGAGTGGTGCCGACTTTGTGTGAGATCACCGCACCACCCCAGACCTGCCAGGGGGGGCAGGAATATGGGGCTCGCGCCTCTCAGCCGGGGGCCTTTGATGAAGCTGCTTTGCGAAATTTGATTTGAAAGGCCTACGATGGCAATTTGGGGAGAATGGTGGAGCCTTTCTCCACCCGCCTCTCTTTGTCTCTCGCCCGAAGGGGGGGTTTCATTGTGGGTGCCGGGGCGAGGGGGTCGGGGCGGCGGCGTGGGTGGGGTGGGGCAGCGGAGGGGACCGCGGCGCGGGAGAACAATAAGCGGGGAGATGGGGAGAGTTGGGATTTCTCACCTGCCCGGGCGTTCGCAGTCCGCCATGACGGGAGCAGCCGCCCTGCTTGCCGCCGTCCGGAGCACTTTTTTTTCCCCCCGACTCTTGAACCTATTTCCCTTTCTTGGCAAGTGTGTGGCTGGAAGATGGGAATCTTTACTTTATATTGCAGCTTGGGCTTCCCAGCCTGATTGGCTGCGGCCAGGACCAAATGCTGGTCCTTCCATCCCATCGTCACTATGGCAACCGGCCCCGTTAGGCACCACCGATTTACTTATAATTGCTGGGTAAATAGTCAAGACAGGCCGCTTTCATCCTGCACTGAGAGATTGCTCTTCCTCGTCGCCTTCTTTCCCCCTTTTTTTTTTTTTTTTTTGGAGGAGGAAGCCCTAAAGAGCAGTAACACTTAAGGAAAACTATTTGAAGGCTGTTGCAGAAAGCGGCTGCCTCCCCCGGCCAGCCTTTCCCCATCACTCCCTCTGCACAATGCCTCGATGCCAGGGCTTTCCTGCACCATCGTGCAGCCTTCACCACCATCCTCCTCCAAGGAGCGGTGCTGGGTGGGGATGCGCGACGCCCCCTGGGTGCGAGGGTCTGGTGGTGGCGGGCTCTTGCCACCAGGGTGCCGGCCACCGCTTCTGCCTTCCGTGGGGATTTCCCACCGGTTCATCCGGAGAGCGAGGATGGGGCTGACCAGTCCTCCATCGCGTCCGCCCTCCTTCCTCACGGCTGCCGTTAGCGATTCACGTCCACAGCGCGTGGGGTTTCTTCCCGGGCATCAGCACCGCCTGGCTCAGCCGGCCCTTTCGCCGGCTCTGCAGGATCCGCCGGTGGTGCCGGCCAGGATGGGGCAGCTCATACCTCTGGCCCTGGCCACGCTCATCCCTGGAGGCGGGGATGCTGGGGCAGCCGCTCTGTCCTGCTGCCTTCGTGCCGAGCCCGTCTGCAAGGCATGGAGACTCTCGTTACTCCTGGAGGGCGTTTAACGATGATGGGCAGAGCGATTTGCACAAGTCTTGTTGCCAGATCCGTGAGCACAGACCGGAGGCGGCTGCATGGCCGTTCGTGCTCCTGGCCGGGTGGCTCCTGCAGGCAAGAGGCAGGCGGGAGCATGGCCCCGTCCCCATCCTCACGGTCTAGGGATGGACGTTGCAGCCAGAACAGCCTCACCAGCTGGAACCCGCAGGGTGCTTCTGTCCCCACCAGTCATCGCTGGCACCGAACAGCAGTTGCAGGAAAATGGGGAAAAAAAGTGTCTTAGGGAGAATCTAAAGGCTGGAGAGATCCTAGGAAAACTGAGAGCTCACGGACAGCAGGGTGGGCTTGAGGGAAAGCGAAAGCAAGCCAAGGTAATTTTCCCATTCCCTCCTCCCAGCCCCCCAAGGGAGGAGGCCGTCGGGGCGGCTGCAGGAGGAGCACTGGGAGATGCTGCCCGAGCTCCTTGCTTCAGTGCTGGCGGTGAGAGAACTGGGCTGGGGAGCACAGAGGAGACAGGGGCGACCAAAGACGACAACGTGAAATCAGCTGAGGAGGGAGAAGCGAGGAGCCATGGAGCCAGAAGGCATCTCCAAGGCTTCTGAAGGAGCTGGGGGATGAACCAGCCGCTCCCCAAACAGCCCTCCCTCCCTGCTCCTGGGAAGGGCAGTCTGGAGCCTGGCAGTCGCGATAACGATTTTCTTTTTAATGCGTCTTGGGGTGAGCCAGGAAAGGGCAGGCCACCAACTCTGACAGCCGTGCCAGCGAGTTAGCAGGGATGCTCCCGAAAACAGACTTTGTGGGCGCCTGAGTAAATGCACCCTCCCTGGAAAACTGAGATGACTCGGCTGAGACCCAGCTTCGGGGGTGCCGGCAGTGACGTAGGGGAGCAACGCACGCATTGCGGCCCTCTTGGGCATGCAAGGGGCTGGTGGCGACATTGTCACCGAAGGCTTCCCAGGAAGCGGAGCAGCCTGGGGAAAGGGGCTGGCTGGTGCCTGGAGCAGCCACTGCTGACGCAGCTGGTCCCGGTGCCGGGCCAGCCAGGCAAACAGCCCACCTGGGGACCGGAGGCAAGTAAAGGGAGGTGCTGAGAGCCGGGCTCTCACCCCCATGCTCGGGTCAACAGCCAGCTCGGGGGGGCTGGGAAGCTCAGCTTAAACAAAGACGCCAACCAGCTGCATGTGGGACCCCGGGCGGGAGCCTCGCACAGCCCGGGCGCTGTCATCCGGCTGCTGCCATCCGGCTGCAGGTCCCACCAGGCTCTGGTCCTGCCTGGGGTTGCTCACCCACTTGTGCTTTCTCTATTTTAAAGGCAGCTTCTCTGTGAAGAGAAGCTTTGGGGCTTGACTGGAAGGAGATGGCTCTCTTTCTGCTGCAGAGAAGCTGGTACCTCTCCAGGTACCCCATTCCCAGCAACAGGAGCCTTCCGCCGGCGCTTGTGGCTGGGGACCCGGGCGCAGGCGCCAAGGCCGTGGAACCTGGAAGCGTGCTGGCAGAGCGGCACTGCCCTCCCGAGCATCCTCCGGCGGTTCCCATGGTAACTCCCCGTCTTACAGGCTCCAGAGCCCGCATGGCTTTAGCCGCACACCATCACAGCTTTAGCCACACGTGCCCCGCGCTGTGCCCACTGCCCCAGCTCCCGTGCCAGGGTCTCATCACCCTCCACCCTCTCCTCCCACCATGGCCATCCCCCTCTTGCCACCCAGGACCTCCCGGCCTCTCCGCAAGGGACCCACTGCCTCGCCCCCCACCGCAGAGCGCTGCTCCACCAGCCCCCCCCCCCCAAAGTGCCTTCTCCAGAGCCCTGCTAAGGCCTTAATTCTCCTTTTTTCTGCAGCATATCATGCAGAATACGAGGAAAAACTGGTAACAGGCGAGAGGAGCATGGAATTCATGGAGGAAAGGGGAGCTGAGCAGGACAAGTGGGTCTGTATACCAATCATTTCCCACCTCTGCACTTCAGTAGGTCCCAGCTCTGCGCATCCCAGGACTGCCTGGCTGGCCAGACGCCTGCTAGCCCAGCACCTGCATCAGAGGAGATTTTCCCCAATTTTTTGGTGCTGGCACCCAGCTCCGGTCTCACGCTTTAAAACCAGTGCAAAAAGAAAAGGCGACAGCTAATGATTTCTAGAGAAAAAGCCTTGCAGCAAGGCTTGAAGCTCGATGTCAAATAGACTGAGAGGTTACGATGTCAGAAAGAGGAGAAAATACCTGGCACAGCGAAGCCTTGCTCTGGGAGCCAGAGCCTGACAAGGCTCAATTCCCAGAGTTGGAGCAAGGCAGCCTAAAGTTAGGAGTCAAGACTTTCTGCCACTTGAAACCTTCTGAATCCATCTATGGCTTTCTGGAGGAAGGATTTAACCAAGCTAAGGTCCTTGACCAGCCTCCGAAGTTGATGGACAACATCCTAAAGAATAAAATGAGTGGACACACAGATAGCGATGGGCTGCCGGGGCAGAGTCACCCCACAACCTGCTGGGTTGGTGAGACTCAGCCAGGAAGGTCCACCCAGCTCTCACGACAGATTTAGGAGGGGTCCATATCAAGGAAATTAAGATGCCTTGGAATGAGTGGGCAAGTCCCCACGTGAATAAATACCTGGTTAAAACACAAAGCGGGCATTCTGCAGCAATACAAAGGGCAGGGTGGCCCCCCGGGGCTCTCCGCACAGCCCGGCGCTCCTCCAGCAACTGGGAAAAGGGAGGCGACTGGTTTTGCTGATGATACCTGCTTCATCAGGGTGAGAAGATGAGGGCTGGCTAGGAGGAGCTGCAAAAGCATCTTGCAGGACTGCCAGCAGGCAGAGTTCAGCCTTTATAAAGGCACATAGGGAAAAATCCAGCCTGTCCGTACAACACTGAGCTGCCCTCACAAAAAGGAATAGAGTGCTTCTTACCTGGATGGACAATCCAGCGATAGCTGGGAAACACCAGCACGATGCTGGATGCTCTGACACATGGGATGAAGATGCAGCTCCATGAAATCCCTGCCCCATCCCTCGTACCGGCCCCGGGCTGCTTCGGACCCTGAGGTCGCCCCAGGGATGAGCTCTGCTGGTCCCAGCCCCATCCATGCCAGGAGCGCTGCTGGAGAAGCCCACTTTGTGGCTGCTCCCTTTTCCCTAGCATCACCCATCTCACATGTTCCCTCCCATAACCTTCCAACCCCACACATCCCTGGGGACACCAGGTACCGTGAGGACCTTCTCCAAGCAGCCGCATCCCCAGGCACTCCCCTGCAAGCAAAGCCCTGCTCCTGTCTCAGAAATGCCATTTTCTGCGTTTGCCAGAGTGCTCTAACTGGCCTGAAACAGCACCATTTTCAGCGTTACCATGGCGATGGCTGCCTGGTAAATGCGTGCAATGGAGATGCTCAGGAACAGCAGAGTCCAGCCAGGCAGAGGTGCTGGTGGCCGGTCCTCGGCTGGCACCGCTGACCCTCATCCCCCCCAAGCCACTTCTCCTGCAGCCAAGGAGCCCAATCTGAGCCCGTGACATGCAGCAGGAGCTGCGGATGGAGGTAACTCCACACACCCGCCCGTGCTCTGTGTGCCCAGCACCCCCAGCCCAGTGCCCCCAGTCCAGCTCAGCCCATGGCTGTAGGAGAGACTGTGGCAGGAACATGTCAGGAGTAAATGCTTCGGGCAATTAATGCATTGGCATATGTAGATTTTATGAGGTTTTGTTTTTTTTTCCCTTATGCTGAGCTCCCTCACAGATCTGCCAGTGTCCCTTTCCAGCCAGGACCCTGTGTCTGGCCCCAGGCTAGTCTCACCTGGCCACCCTCCGAGTCTCCTGTCCTGCCTGCAGCAGAGCACCAGTGCGGTGGAGCAGGGGACCGTCAGGGGACCGTTAGGACATTGGGTTTGCTGTGACATGTCTGGCCACGCCATCTCCTGCCTCATCCCCTGCAGGGCTGGGGCTGGCCAGGACAAGCAGGACCGGGAAACCCAGCAGTCACTCATGGAGAGCTGCCAGTGGCTTCAGGCCAGTGGCACGGCCAACCAGTCCCCAAGGCCAGCAGCCCCAGGGATGCTCAAGCAGAGCCAGCTTGTTGTCTGCTGCTCCACTTCACTAGGCTCCTGGTGATCCAGCAGGCAGCCAGCAGCTCCATGCCATCATCCCTGCCCTCAACCACTGCTCCTGGAAGTGATGGCTTGGCGTACGAGATACTTCCTTGGGTGGATGGGAGAAGAGGGAGCGCAGCACAAGGCTGCAGAAAGGAGCTTCGGGCAGGATGGTGACCGTTCGTACCCTGGAGGAGGAAGCAGATCTATTAGATTCCCTCTCCTCCTGCCCAAGCAGGGACCTTCCCCTCCAGCCAGCACTTGGTAGCTGGTCTTCTTCAGTTCATTACTGATACATCCTCTTCAAGCTGATGCCTGGTTTGCAGGGAGCTTTGCAAGGTGGAGTAGCTACTAGAAACTGCATTACAGAGAAAGTGAGGTTGAGAGGACCTCTGGAGGTCTCCAGTCCAACCTCCTGCTCCCAGCAGGGCTGGCTGCAAAGCTCGAGTAGGTCACTCAGGACCTCACCCTCTCATTTTGAAAACCTCCAAGGATGGAGGTGCCACCACCTCTCCAGACCCCGTCCTAGGGCTGCACCACCCTCCTGGGGAATTTTTATCTTGCGTCCAACCTGTGTTTCCTGTGTCACTGTCCATGGTCTCCTGCCCTTCCCTGTGTCCCTCTGAGACAAGCCCGGCTCCATCTTCACCCCAAAAATGCAGAATGACTTGTCACGAACGTTACTCACCGACAGAGCCATGTGGATGTTTGCTGCTTTTCCCCATCACCTCTAAACGCCACGAAGCAAATCCCAAGCAGAGAGCAAAGCTGCGGGGCTGAGCACGGTGCCGCCCCCAGCCACAACAGCCTGCAGCAGCATCCCAGTCCAGCTTTTTGGTGGAAGTTGAGTCCTGCTGATTTGAAAGCAAACACAACAGTGATATTTGAAATGTGTTTGCTGGAATCACCCAAGTGAGTTTCTAAATCTCTTCTTGATAAGTGCCATAGGATGGGGGATGACTTTCAGGCTAAGTTTTGACCTGTGCTGACGCCAGGTTCACGATGATGCACAGCATTCCTAAAAATCATGTCCCCTTGCAATGGCTCCTCCAAACTGAGAGCCTCAGAGCCACGGGGAGGGAAAACATAGACTCACCCTTGAGACTGGCATGAAAGGCAGGGACACACTGCTTTTGCTAATGCTTCCAAAATATTACTCGCTGTTTTGAGTACAGAGGGGTCTGTTGGGAATTTACAAGTAAGATGCTGTTTAATTCATGAATTTAGATAGGTGAGAAAATAAGTTTGTTGAGAACTACAGCCTTAATCTCAAGCTGTTTTTTTGGATCAGCAACCATGGCTTGCTGGGAGCCACGAGCGAGACAGACAAAATTCAAATGTTGCTTTGAGATATCAGCTAACATGGACTCGGGAATTCAGACTCGCAGTGTCACTGTACGTGTCCTGCTATTGCCGAACAGCAGAATTACTCCAGCCATCTCAGCTGAGGCTTTCCCAGTTTGGGTGTCTTCCCCAATTAACCTTTTTCCCTGCTTTATCGGTTGCAGTGTTGGGTTTAGGAATGATTCCTCCAGCCCTGTAATACACAGCCAGAACATGGACCCAACGTTCATGTTTCAAGGGGCACTTCCATATTTGTGGTGGCATGCTGGGACTATTAAATTGCAGATTTTTATTACCCAAGGAATGAATTAAACGAGGATCTTTCAGTCCTGGACTGACCTTCTAACATCCCAGTGATACCTTAAGGGTCGAAAGACCACCAGATGTAAGCTGATACCTGCACACGTGCATCTCCCTGCTCGCCATTTGCATTCCATGGCTTTTTCCACCAACACCTGGAAAACCACCAAGGCTGGAGATTCCCCCTCTGCTGACTGGCCCCCAACTGCAGCACCCTCTAGGGGAAGGTTCTCCTCATCTCCAATCTAAACCTGCCAGTTCGTGGCTGCATCCGCTCCTTGTTCCATCTGCCACAGCCATCCCTCCCGCCTCCATGTGAACCACGAACAGACAAAACCTGAGGGTCACCCCTCGCCAGGCTGCACTGTTTGGGTGGGTGATGGACCTCTTCACCGCACCTTGGGCCATCTGGCCCTGGTGGCACTGGGAGGGGCTGTCACCATGAGATATGCTTGCAGCCTGCAGCCTTTGAGGTGTCCTCCCTGGCTGCGACTCCGCAGGGTGGCTCTCGGGAGCTCACGGCTTCGCAGTCCGTGGGGAGCCCCAGCACAACGCACACCCCAAGCCCTTCCCTTTTTTGTGCTCACAGACTTGCTGCTGAGCGGTGCTTATCTGTGACGGTCAAGGAAACCTGAGGCTTGAGTAAAAACCTCAGGCAGAAATGTTACGGTTGGGTTTGGACAACTAGCCCCGTTTTCCTGCCCCATCAGAAGTCCTGCCAGCGCTGTGCAGGAAAATAAAGCAACCAAGTGATTCTGTGGTCAAGATGCCAGCTAAGCAGCCATCTTGCCCATGAATTGCACTGACAGATTGGCACAAACCAGCCTGCCAGTTCTCCTCGGGATTTTTCCTTTCGTTGCTGTCTTGCTGAGATCATTTTTCACTGTTTCCCCTTCTGAGCAGTCTCCACTGCTACCACAGCCTTATCTTAAGCTGCCAAATTGAAGGTGACCCTGGGCAGGGCTCTCGGCAGTTTGTCGGTGGCTGTCACGTCCTTGCAAGCCGCTGGGTCTCTGCTCCCAGCCTGTGTGTTGGTATTTGCTGTGCACACTGCAGCGGTGCTCAGGATCCTCATGGTGGCTGGTGTTGGACACAGATGGCACCTGGTGACCTTTGCTGAAGCCCGACGTGGTGCTTGGGTCCAAGCTGTGCTTGGCAGCCAGGCCCTTCCCCTGTCCCAGGGTGGATTTGCAGCCTCAAGCTGACAGCACCCAATTTGCACCCATGGGTTTCTGGCACCTGTGGCTTCTTAGGAACATGCTGCCATGGCAAACAACCAGGTCCTCTGATTCCCCTTGCTATGGCAGCGAAGGAACCTGGTATCTGCCAGACTGAGCCCACCTAGACAGATAAAAAAACTACTACCACCATACAAGCAGCATCAAGCTCTCAGTTTGTGGTCAGAGCTGCAGATGAACAGGCATAAAATCAGGACAGGTCAAACCCTGGGCCCTGAGCTATTCCTCCGCCTCCTCAAGGCAACCTGGCCAGGGGTATCGTTTCCCAAACTACTCCAAAAGCCAGATAGGGGCTCCCTCCCCACCCATTTCCATGAGAGTAAGTACCTGGCCACATTCAATGTGGGTGTAGGGAAAGGAACAAGGGGAGGGTTTCACAGCAAAGGCAGGATGACAGAATGGAGGACTCCAACTCAGAAGTCAGGGTTAACCACATCCCCAGTAGCTTCTCCCATGGAGAAGCTCCTGCAGCTCCTATTCCAGCATCCCCATTAGCACCCCCACCCTCAGCGGGACAGGAGCTCTCCCCCAGGTCCAGCCGAAAGCTCCCGCTACCCCTCAGCACCCAGCAAACCTTCCCAAGGCAGCAGATCCTGCAGAATGGGCATGCACGATGAGCAGCGCGGAAGAACAGAATCAACTTCAAGGACAGGCAATACCAGCAGCGCAGCCGGGGAAGACGTACAGCCAGAGCTCTCCCCGAAAGATTGGCACCACACAACTGGAAGATAATTTTTATGTAACTGAAACCTACTAGCCCCCAGTACAGAGAAGGAGCTGGTAACTGCCCATGCAGCCAACCCAAACAGCCCCCTCACCGCTGCGGAGCTGCGAGGCACTCAGGGAGCCTCACAGGGCTGGGAGCAGGATCCAGGCAGGCGCCAGCCACGCTCTGCTGTAGCGGCACCGGGCCCAAGAGGCCAGACCCACACCGGCACATTCCAGTAAAGCCACGGAGGGGGGCCAGGACAGAGCTGCAGTCTGGAGCTTTGCTCAGAGCTGCATTAAAATGCATGAACCGTGCTAGCCCTAATGATGAGCAGAGCTGTCAAACAAGGAGCTTGTCCCAGCTAATTATCTCTAACAAGGGCAGAGTGTCAGGGTCCCTGAGGAGCTGGGCAGCAGCTTCCCACTCAGCTCAGTTGCAGAAGAGGGAGAAGATAAGCAGATGTCATTGTGCTGGCCTAGCTACAAAATCATTAATTAGGCAAATGCGACCTTCTGTGCCAGTTTGCTCTTGAGAACTTGGACTTGCCAGAGCCAAAACATACAGGCAGGCTGGAAACATCCCAGCTTTTGCCACCCAACCTGTCCCTCGCAGTGCTGAGCCTCCTGCCCCCGCACAGACAGCACAGCCCCAGTCTGGGAGCCCCTGACCAACCAGCCCGGGGCTGCACAGCTGCACCACATTCACCTGGGGGCTCAAATGCCCCTTGCCAGGACTCCGATCCATTCCCTGGCCCAAAAAGCAGCGGTCTGGTCTTCCTGAAATGCCACCATTTAGGTCACGTTCACCTCAACCACCTCCCTCATCCTCAGCCACCTAGCACAGCCCTGCAGGGCCTCTGTGCCTACCCAGCAACCCCCTCCACAGCACCTCTCTCCCAAATCTTTAAGGCGTTAAGGCACTGGGAATTTCTGCTCTCCTGTGGTCCTACTCCATTCCAGTGCAGATGGGACCAGCCACACACAGCTCTACAAGCCCAGTTTCTCTCTTTTAACAGGTCCCATGGCCCAGAAACTGAGACCTTTCACTTGCCCTTATGTGCTAGAGAGGGTAAATGTGTCTCATCCCAAGGCAGGGTTAAGGCAAAGTCTCTTCCCGAGGTGACAATCGAGATACGGCTCACACAAGGTCCATCCTGCAAGCTCTGTGCTTGTCCCTCACCTCAGAGCTGACAGGAAAGGGAGGAGAGGCTGTTTTTTGCCAGCCAGAAACCTGCTGCAGGACAACGAAGCTTACAGATGACACCAGCAGCACACAGCGCTGTTCACTAGCCTGTAGTTCTGGTAAGTGCTTTTCAGTCCCTTGTTGCCAGACAGGAGTAAAGGCTTGAACAGCCGACTACATTTTTACAAAATAAAAGATTTAAAAATCACCAACTTCAAATGGGAACAGTGCTGGAAGCCAAGGGGTTAGAGGGAGCTGCATGGCCAGCGACTGCGTTGGGGGAGCTCAGCCCCACCTGCTGGCAGGCTCTGCCTGAGGCAGGGGTTTGGGGTCCTGCTTTTGGGGCACAATCCTCTGTGCTGCAGAAGGCTGGGGACTGATCTGCCTTACACCACCCTGTCTCACAGTCCCTGCTACAATACACTAATGAGCAACGAGTATCAGCGAAAAGTTTACTGATATTCTCAAAATGCACATTTCATTTTGTATCGTGATCAAGCTCTCAACAGCAGCCAACTACTGTACAGGCAGAACCACCACATTAAGTCAGTCTTACAAGAACGCTTTCAGAGGCCACAGGACAGAAATTCTTTCCTCAGCCCACAGGAACGGTTCCTCACTGAATTTAGGCTGTCATTAGACTTTGATAACTGCAATGTGCTCCTGAGCACGCTCTTCACGTGGCCCCTTCCACACAACGTGGTTCAAACAGAAGACTCACTGAACCCCCCCAGCTTGATCTGCAGCAGGGGTTTTGCTTCTAAGGTTTCTTTCCTTCTAACTGCTTCTGCAGTGCCTTTTCTTTCAGTTGGCTGACGAGCTCTTCAGCATACACCTTAAAGAGTGGGACAGGGTCCTGAAACAAAACAGAGGATAAATCACTTAAAAGGAGTGAACCTGTGCAGCAGGAAGGGGTGAAGTCTAATGGAGAGCCCAGGGAGCCAGTGCCACGGGAGTGTTAACAGTTAAAACCGGAGAAGATGGGCTGGGTTTTTTCCAGAGGCTGAACAAGACAACCTGCTACCCTCCTCCTCCAGACACAGCTGCTGCTCAGTTCTGTAACCTTGACTCAAAGATGACAGGCACCTGTGTGGGACCTTCACCAGCTTTCCCAGTCCTGCCTGCATTCCAGAATCATCAGTAGCTGCCAGGGATCCCTTTTTTTTTTTTTTCTAAAAATGCTTGCCTCCCTCCTCACATTGCCCTACGTCAGAGCTGTACCAAAGCAGGTTGGGTGAACATACTCCTTGAAGAACCTGGACCCCACAGAGTTCAGTGCCCAGCACCACCTCAGGCAGTCAGTGCTCCTGACCTTGCCATCCCCGCTGTGGCCACAACGGGAGCCAACAGGTCTGGGGGAAACGTCACCGAGGGACCCCACCACCCCAGGAAGCCCTTCTGCCCCAGTAGTTCTCTGCTGCAACCCTCCTTTTTTTTTTTTGTTGCTTCTAACAAGCGAGCTGCAGCGACAGAATCTCACAAACTGAGTGAGCCCTGGCCTTGTACCTACATGTCCCGAAGCACAAGCTGACCAAAGGGAAAGACATTCACGCAATGGGGCAGGAGTTATGAGCCACCCCCCGAAAATATCTCTCCCCTAACTAGGCGATCTGATTTTACAATGTGCTTTAACTCAGCCCCACATTTTGGGCACCCAAGTTTAAATGGGCTCACAAGGCTGCTCAGGCGTTTTGGAGCACCGCTTCTACTGCTCAGGAGTGCTCAGGCTGCTTGGATCAGCTGGATGTGCAGTCTGACGCAGCTAAGACACCTCAGTGCCTCAGGAACTCACCTTTTTTTCTAGGAGCCTCTGTTTTTCTATTGCTTCTTCTAAACTCAAGCCGACCCATTCAGCTTCCTCTTCTGGGATCACAAATTCCTGTGATAAAACAAGGAGCAGGCAGTATAGTCTTGCCAGGTGACTAAGGTGCAAATCCTCTCTACGCCCAACTCACACAAACATGCGATCCAATAGGAATGTTACTATGGACAAATCTTAAAGCACTGTTCCCTCATTTCTAACAACTCCAGTTCCCTTCTTTCCTTTTCCCTGTGCAAGGGTCCTGCTTCCTCTGATCAGTCGTGTCTGCTGCCGTGCCTCAGCTTTGTATAGTTCTGGGGCTGTTTCTCAGCACAGCTCCACAGACCGTGGATGCTGGTGGTGTTTCTATGCTGGCAACTGTCACCAGCTGCACAAAACTAAACTGCACAAAGGCAGTCTGGGCTCCTCACTGCAGCATCAGTACAAATTCTTGCTGCTGTTGGCAGTGCTGGCTCCTACCAGTGCTTATTGCAGACCCTCACGGACCTCGATCACAGCAAAAATACAGGCTTTTGTCTTCCTAAATAATCAGCACAGAAATCAGCAGCCCACGGAGAGACAAGAAAAACTTGACAAACAATGTTTAGGTCTTCTCTGCCCATACCCTTAACCCTAAACGCAGAAGTGTTAACACTGGTTTGTGCTGCAACAGGGCGATTAGGGCATTATCAGTTCAGACAAACAGTGAACTTCACCACAGACACCAGGGCAGGAACTACAGACAGGGCAGGCACCCACCTGGTACTTATTATAGATTGCCTCTCTTCTGGCTGGATCATTGGGATGCAGTTTAGGATCCCGCCGTGCAAGTCGCAGCAGCATTGTTCGCTTCAAATCCATCCCGAGCTTTGAGCACATATCGGCTTTTGGAGTCTGGAGAAATAAAGGCTGCTGTTAAATTGCACCAAGAGACCAGCTGCGAGTGCGTGTGCAAGTCTAACAGCACGTAGACAACACCAGCAGTTTATCCGCACGCCGCAGAGGCTCTCGGGACACACATTACTAAAGATGAAAGACCCCTCAGGTTTGTTCTGGAGCTAATTTGATTGCGGTTCTGATCTTTAATACCCAGGGCTCCAATCAAGGGGGTATTGCAGGCTGGAAGCTTCAGACCTGCGCTAATACGTGTATTGGGTTTCTGTGGCAAGGTCTTGGTAGTGGGGGGGCTACAGGGTTGGCTTGCGTGAGAAGCTGCTAGAAGTTTTCCCTGTGTCTGCCGCTGGCCAAGGCCAAGCCAATCAGCGACAGTGGAAGCGCCTCTGTGATAACAGATTTAAGAAGGAAAAAAAAAAAACCGGCTGCGTCTCAGTAGCCGGAGAGAGAAGAGAAGTGAGAGGATGCAAGAGAAAATAGCCCTGCAGACACCAAGGTCAGCGAAGAAGGAGGGGCAGGAGGTGCTCCAGGCGCCAGAGCAGAGATTCCCCTGCAGCCCCTGGTGAAGACCATGGTGAGGCAGGCTGTCCCCCTGCAGCCCATGGAGGTCCACGGTGGAGCAGATCTCCACCTGTAGCCCATGGAGGACCCCACGCCAGAGCGGGTGAATGCCCAAAGGGAGGAGGCTGTGATCCCGTGGGAAGCCTGCGCCAGATCAGGTTCCTGGCAAGACTTTGTGGACCCATGAGGGGAGGAGCCCACACCGAAGCAGGTTTGCTGGCAGAACTTGGGACCCCACAGGGGACCCAATGCTGGAGCAGTCTGCTCCTGAGGGACTGCACCCCGTAGAAATTATGGACCCACGCTGGAGCAGTTTGTGAAGAACTGCAGCCCGTGGGAAGGACTCACGTTGGAGAAGTTCATGGAGGGCTGTCTTCTGTGAGAGGGACCCCCTGCGTGAGCAGGGGCAGAGTCCTCTCCCAAGGATGAAGAAGCAGCAGAGACTACGTGTGATGAACTGACCCCAACCCCCATTCCTATCCCCCTGCGCCGCTGGGGGGAGTCGGTAGAGAAACTGGGAGTGAAGTTGAGCCCAGAAAGAAGGGAGGGGTGGGGGGGAAGGTTTTTAAGATCTAGCAGTTTTTCTCCTCTCCTTCTCTGATTTTGATTGATAATAAATTAACTTTTTTCAAGTTGAGTCTGTCTTGCCCATGATGGTAACTGATAAAACGGTCTCTCCCTATCCTTATCTCGACCCACAAGCCTTTTGATTTACTTTTCTCTCCTCTGTCCGGTTAGAGGGGAGCGATAGAGCGGCTTTGGTGGGCCCCTGGCGTCCAGCCAGGGTCAAACCACCACAATACGCTACGAGCAGCAGATGCCTGCACGCCCCCGAGCACGGGCAGCGTGGGGGCAGGAGCTGCCTCGCGGAGGCTGCTGCACAGGGGCTCCCGCCGGCCCCGGGGCCTTACCTTGAGGATGTAGAAGTCAAAGCCGTAGGCCTCATCGATGAGGTCCAGCGTCCGCATGGTGACGGTGATGGTCAGCGTGGCGTCCAGGATCTCGCTGTAAAACTGCCGCTCGAAGAGCTGCGGCTTCCACGTCTTGGGCAGCCTGGTGGAGAGCTGGGCAGAGACCGGCGGTCAGGGCCCGGGGACGCTGCCGCCGCCCGTCGGAACAGGCTGAGGCTGCCCCGGGGCAAGGCACGGCCCAGTGCCGCAGGGGGAGGCCGCCGCCAGGCCCCGGTCGCCCGGGGCAAGGGAAGGCCGGCCTTGTTGGCGCGTACCGGAAGCCGCGGATCCAGCCCTCGCCGCCCCAGAGCCCCTCGTGGGCGGCGGGGGGCAGGTACACCGGCACCGGCACGTCCTGCACGCGCTCCCGCTCCCCGGTGCGCGGGTTCCGCCGGTAGCGCACGCCCAGCGCCGCCAGTGGGGGGGCGGCAGCCGCGCACAGATGCCCTCCCGCATCCGCAGGGCGGGCCAGAGCCGCGGCGCGTACCGGTGCAGCGGCATCGCCCCCCCACCCCCCGGCCGCCGCTTCTGCTCCCAGCGGCCACCGCGGCCGGAAGCGGCGCCGGAGCCGCCTCTCATTGGCTGGCGCGGCCGGCGACTACGGCGGCCGGCAGGGGCCGCGCCGCGCCCGCGTTTCGCCCTGGCGGTGGCCGCGCCGCCCGGAGCCCATCGCCGCCCGCTCCAGCCGCCACGCGTTTTTGCCCTCGAATACCGTTACCTTTATTAAATTATAAAACTGTAAGCTTTAAAATTTACCGTATAAAATAATCACAGGTATTAACAGCAAAGAAAAAAAAAACAAAAACCAAACCACCCACAACCCTTTTTTTTTCCCTAAGACACCAGAATTTGCTCAGATTTTACCCAAAATAATCACCAACCCCCTCCTCCCCCAGGCACCAGCCTTGTGCCAGGGCCGACACTCGAGGAGCAGAGGGGAAGCAAAAGCAGAACATCAACGACCGGACACAAAACGATCCCGTTAGCAGGATTTCTCGCCCCAAAGCTGCTCCCGCTTCGCGGGGTGGAAGCCCCCCCCCCACCCCCCCAAGGAAAAGGCCCCGCGAGGAATTATTGGAATTATTGCTTTCTCCGGTAACCGGCAGCACCCAGGCCAGCCTGGCGGCCTGGCATGGCGGGCACGGGTGTGAAGGAGCGGCGATGGCCACCTGCCCCCCGGGGTTGGGGCTGCGCCGCCGCTGTGCAAACCGCGAGTGGGGAGCAAAAGTGCCTAAAAGTGATAAAAGTTCAAGGAAGCCCTGAGGGCCCCACGGCCCCCGCTGCCGGTGTGGCGGGCGGCAGCAGCGAAAGGAAAGGCAGGGGACAACGGGGGACGCGGGCACTGGGTGCAGGCGAGAGCCCTTGGCTCACCCTGCGCTTGCTTAAAAAGTCCGAGTTGGCAGAGGAAAAGGAGGGAGAGGGATAAAGTGCAGAGCTGAGCAGAACACCGGGTGCTTTTCAAAGCAAAGAAATAACCCTGTTTCCTACAAACTAGGAGGCATATCCTTCATTAATAGCTCTTTCCTCCCCAAAGCCACCCCAGGGGCTCCGTGCATGAGTTCCCGGCAGCACACACCAGACTGACCACAGCTGGAATAAACCAGCAAGGAACGGTGTAGTCGAGCCCTTATCTATAGAATAAGGACGGGCAAAGACAACTTGCCTGGTTGCCAAGTTTCTGCCCTTGCTTTCTGATGCCTGCATGCCCTAGAGTAAGGCTGAGGTGAGACAGATGCTGCAAAGGGGCCCGTAGCCACCCAGGGAGCCCACTGCGGTGCTTCTGGCTGGGGCAGGAGCCTGCCGGTAGCCCCGGATCAGCCGTGACCCCACAGCACATCCAGCCTCCGCAGCACAGCAGGCTGGAGGAGCAAGGGGTGCGCAGCTCGGATGCCATCCTGGACCACTTACACTGGCCAGGCAGAGCCGAACCCCCGAAAGGGAGGAAGACGGTGAATACCTGAACATTGAGAGGAAAGGGACAGTGCAGCAGCCTGGCTCCTTCCCGATGAACTAAGAGGGGGCTAAAGTTAGACTTAGACTAAACCCTGCACTGCTGTGGGTTTCACAGCTCTGGGTGAGATGGTGCTGATGCTCTTGCACATCCCCACATGGGTTTTTTTCACCCTGAATCCAGGGCCCAAGTCCCAGCCTTTCTTCTTGTCCCCCCTGCCCCCCAAATCAGGACTAGGTAAGAGCAGCACTGCCTGTTTCATGGGGAGAGGCTCCAGACCCCCATGGAGACAGCAGCCGAGGGCCCAGCTCACGCTGAGATCAGCTCCCTCCCTCCCCCTCAGCACCAAGGGCATGCAGCAGCATTTGCCCCCCAGATCAGAAGAAACCCATTCTTCCCTTGGGTTCAAATGCCTATTGCAGGATGGCAGGGGAAACCCCCGTCCCCCGGCCTCTGCTAGGACAGGGTGCACAGGGAAGAGCCCAGCAGCCAAAGCCCTGGCTCCAGCTCAGCATGGGCTAAGCAGAAGGACTGGCGATTTCCCCAGGGCCGTGGGGAGGTGGGGGACAGGCTAATTCCTTGATCTAGAACCGTGAAGAGTCTGCCCCATCCCAGCAGAAAAGCAGAGGTGGCCTCAAACTTGCCTTCAACAAGACAAGCCCACCATCTTCATCTTTAAACCTGGTCCTTACTGTGCCCTCCTGGCCCGTGAATGAGCACGCAAGAGGACGGCTGATGTGCGATTGAGGGGCGGCCCAGACGACGAGCAACCTGGCCAGCAACCTGGCCAGCCCTCCACCTCTGCCACTGGGAGCCGAGTGGCTTTCAGGTCACAGCATAAAGCTCCTCACGGTCGTTCTGGCAGATCTGATAGCGACAAGTGAGCTTCTGTGACCAGGCCCAGGGTTTCTTATGCTTGTCCCGAGGAGGAAGCAGGAAAGCAACGCTGGACGCCACCAGCACGTGCCAGATGCTGTGGGTGTAGTAATAGTTCTCATTGGTTTCCATGAATGCATATACTGAGATAGCAATGAAAGCCAAGGTGATCCCTGGGAGGAGGTAGAAAACCCAGCGCTTCCACGAGGAGGGGTAGCAGTGTCTGCGCTTCACTCCGTGGTAAACCTGGCGGTGGGAGAGCACGGAAGGGTTAAGCAGCCAAGCAGAAGCTTGGGCAGCTCTGCCTGACCCAGGAGCATCTGCCAACCTCACAGCCAGAAGGTGTGTGCCTGCTGCCCCCGAGAAATTCAGCCTCCCCCCTCCTTGGGCCCATCTCTTGGGCGCAAGAGTCCCTGTCCAGCCCTGGCACCAAAGCCCAGCACAGCCACCACGGCTCCAGCCCAGGGCACAGGCAATAGCAACTGTTCTGGGACAACGCTCCAGCCGCAGGCACGTGCTCAGCTGGAGCTGCAGCAGCTGGGCTGCGCCGAGACCCGAAACCAGGGGATTTCTCAGCTGCTGGAGGGATGGAAGGTGAATCCCTTGCCCTGCCCTCCCTCCACCTGGGTGTTTCAAGGAGATCAAGCTCTCCTTGTGGATGGGCTGGAGCCTGCGGTCTGCTCTGACACCATCATTCTCCAGAGTGGAGCTGAGGGCAGCAGGTCCTGCCTGGCTGCCCGTACTTACCCACGCTGCAATCATGATGACGAGGGCAAAGAGGCAGGGACCCATCATGTTCCACACCCCTCTGCGGTCCAGCTGCAGGGACATGGCAATTAACAGGGTCCCCAAGACGAAAAGGACCTGGGAATGAGACACCGCCACCATCCTCAGCAGCTTGGCTGCTGGCAGAGCCCAGGCAGCCACGCCAGGGACAGGGAGAACCTCACCTCCTGGCTACCCAGCCCTGCATGCAAGCAAGGCGCAGGAGCAGCGCCTGCAGAAGGAGAAACCAGAGGACCCACAAACCTTCCCCACAAACCTCAGTCCCTACAAGCAAACCAAACCCCTGGGATAAAACAACCCACTGGTTTAAAAGTCAGGGTGGCATTAGGTGACAAACAGGCTTTGCCACCAGGCTGGGCTGTGTCATTAAAACAGAGCCGTGAGAGGGCTCAGCGTGGACACCTGCGGCTTGGCTGGCTCAGGTCTGGCCCGGCCACGCGGGGTTACCTGACACTCACGTATTTCAGGATCTTCTTCACCCGGGACATGCACAGGATCGTCACCCAGATGGACACCACAGAGCCCAAGAAGTCACAGTACTGTAGTGTGTCGTAGTCCATGATGCACATCACCGCAATGCCTGGCTGGTCACACGCATGGTAGAACTAGAGCCGGGGACAAAAGCAAAGGCTAGCATGAATCCAGCAGCAGCACGCAGCTTTCTGGGAAGGAGAGGCAGGAGAAGGCTCAGCCCGTGGTAGCCACGATCCCTCCTGGCAGTGCCTCGGGGAAGCCCCAACAAATCACCGGGGCATTGCGGAAAGCAGAGGCGAGCAGCCGTCAGCCTGCAGCCTCCCAGCAGCAGTCGAGAGCTCCTGGGACAGCACCCTTCAAGCTTGCAATGCTCCAACCCCATCTCAGCTCCCTGGGGTCCCACCCCCAAATACAAGCAGCGTGGTGGAAGAGCCCAGGGAAAACAACGCTCCTGCCAAGCTCCGAAGGGGCAGGGCATGTCCAGGGAGGTGCTCGTCCAATGATCCTAGAAGCTCCTTGCGGAGCTCCAGGATGGACCTGCTCCACCAAGGACTTCAGTCCGATGCAGCATCCCTGATGCTCAGGGGGAGCTGGCAGGGGACCCAACAAAAGGCAATCCCTACCGTGGAGAAGAACATGGTGTAGGTGTAGACGGAGGCCTCCACCAGGTAGTAGCGATAAACAGCAACCGCTATTGCCGGCAGGAACATGAGGTTGCTCAGGGTGAGCAGAAGGGTGGCCAGGTTCTGTGCGCTGACAGACTGGGCCTTGGTATCATCTGTGCAGCTCCACCCGCCCCAACCTGTGGAGCAGAGAGGCTTGTGTGGATCTTGCATGCCCTGCCTTGTCCTCCCGCAGCAGGAGCCTGGGACTCCTCGGAAGAAGCAGTCGCCCCCCAGGACTACCTCCCAGCTTCCTCTTCCTTGCTCCATCAGCTGCTTGCACTCCTGTTCTCGGGATGGTCTCATCACTCATTGCACGCCCTGCTGTGGAAAGTCTTGGGGAACCCCAGCAGAGCCCCATCTCTGCTCTGAGGACACCCCCCAGGTTGTTCCCATGTAGCAGGGGCCATTCTGTGCACAGCATGGGCACGTCCAGGCTGGTACTTTTCATCCCTACAGTAACTCAACACATGTGCTACTTGCAGGTGATACATGAAGCGCTTGCGGTTTGGATGCTTCGGATGATGGTGTAAGCTGGGTGCAAGATCCTACAGATCCCAGGAACCAGGGTGGAGAATGATCCACAACACTGAGGAAGCCATCAGTCGCCTGTCCTACCTCCTGTCACAACAGGGAAGACTACAGAGCCAGCTCTGGGCCTTGCCCAGCTGAGTTTGGAAGACCTCCAAGGATGGGGACCTGGATACTGTGCAAAGCTGAACAACTTTTGGTCTTTTCCAACCTAAATGATTCTATGATTTTATTTCGGTTGGACGCAAGGAAAAATTTTTTCACTGGAAGGGGCTCCCCAGGGAAGGGGTCAAGTCCCCATCCCTGGGGGTATTTAAAAGAAGGGTAGATGAGGTGCTTAGGGACAGGGTTTAGTGGTGGGATGGCAGGGTTAGGGGAACGGTTGGGCTTGATGAGCTTAAAGGGCTTTTCCAACCCAAACGATTCTATGATTCTATGAACTCTAATGGGGGAAATTTGTTGCCTCTGGTTTAGCTGGAAGTTTCCTTGCTGCAGCCTGTGTCTGTGGCCTCTTGCCCTTTCCTGGTGCTCCCCCAGAAGAGCCCAGCTCCAGCTCTGTAGCCCCCATGGGCAGCAGAAGGTGTGATTCAATCCCCCTCCAACCCCTCTTCTCCAGGGTGAGCAGAGCCGCTGCCTCAGCCCGGGGTGACATCCAGGTCTGTGCGGGGCCGGTGGGAGTGAGAACTTCCTAGAGGACAGTGCATGCTCTAGGCTTGACACGGGGGTCAATTCCCACATTCCCAGCCTGCTGATGGGATGCCAAGGACTGAACCAAGACAGTCTTCTACAAACACAAACCTGCCTTTTTTTCCCCCCTTTTTCTTTCTTTTTTTTTTGGTAATTATTTTAACTCCAGATTAGGACGCCCATGCCCTTCTTTTGGGGAAAGGAGGTCAGCCACCAGGCAGCCTGGCTACGTGCAGGCACTCCACGGTCAACAGGCAGAGTTAAAAGTAGCATCCATCCCATTGCAGTGCTACTAGAAACCACGCCAGCGGCTCTGCCCCTCCTGCCGGCTCCCTGCCAGGCAGAGCCCAGGGAGGCTGCTCTCTCCAGCTTATTTCTGGGTCACGAATATGCAGATGGGGCATTTTGCTCCGAGTGATTCAGCAGAAAGCTGTCCTCAGCCTGATTTCCCAGTTCCCTTGGGGTGCTCCGTGCTTCCCAGAACCTGGCACCCCTCGGGGGAAATTAGGATGCTGTTCTCCATCTCGCTCCTCACCCATCATCAGCACTGCAGCAGACCGCAGGGACGTCCTGGCACAGGGCCAAAGCAGCAGTGAACCACATTCTGCCTCGTCCTTCTGCTGAGAACAGGAACACGTACCCACCCAAGCACAGCAGAGCTATCATCTTCCCTACACCACTGGCTACCACCCAGTCTTCTCATCCCATGAAGATAATGAGCAGGCGACACAGATGTTCCTCCTCCAGGGCCATCTCCATGTCTGAGGACGCTGGCTCTGGGCAGGAGACAGAGCATGGGCAGGGACCGCAGCCCGGCCTCATCGCGCCCCATATCAAGACCCTACATAACAAACCTCCCTGACAGGTACAGGCTCCGACTCAGGCATTTCTAGGCAGCCCTGCCAGAACCCTGATCTCTCTGGGGGTGCTCAGATGCACCTCTCCAAGCCCCTGTGCTTCCCAGAACCCAGCACCCCTCAGGATGGTAGGTCAGGATGCTCCCAAAGAGGCCACCATGGGTGCCAAGGGCTCTTTGGGCAGGCACTGCAACACCCAGCAGCTGTGGCAGAGCCCAGGCCACCACCAAAAAAAGTGTTCTCATGGTAAAGCTTCCTAGGAAAATGCACTCACCAGCCTTGCAGCTGCAGCCAGCATAGAGGTAGCCATGTCTTCTCAGGAGGCTGCACTGCCCGTATGGCCCACAGTCATTGAAGCAGGGGGTGAGGTATGCGAAGATGGTCACTTTGGCTTCCGCAGCATTACATTCACTGCAAGGAGAGCGGGTTGCGTTTGGTACCCCAGTCCTTCGGGGCAGCCTTGTGCCCAGGGAGCACTCTGCTCCAGAGGGTCAGGCCACGCTCGTGCACGCGAGCTCCCTGCTATTTTGGGATCTGCTCCATCCCTCCCAAGAGCTAGGAGCAGCGTTGGCTCCCTCTCCACTTGGGCTGCCAAACTGATGTGCAGGGGGGTGTCAGCTCGCCCCAGACCCCAGTGCACGCTCAGCCTCTTATGCAAGGAACCAGCAGGAAGGCAAATGGCAGCAGCTGTGCCCACACTCCTGCACCTCACAGACCCCTGGAAGGAGTAACAGCCACAATTTCATTTACCCACTTGTCACCTCAAAATCCACCTGGCGAAGGGCAAGCTCATCCAAGCAGGCTCTGCCATCTGCACGAGATGTGCCAGCTCTGCACCAGACAAGCTGCTTGGGTGCTCACCAGAGAACGAGTTGGCACTGCCACCCACCTCCTTCCCCCTCTGCTGCCACGGTTTGATTGCTACCAGGTGAGACAAGAGCCCGTGGCAAGCAGGGTGCGGAGGCAGAGTGCCCTGAACCAGTCCCAAGGGGGGATGAGACACCAGACTCACCCCTGGCCCTTTGGGCAGAGGAGCTGCAGGGAGAGGAACCAGTCGTCCGTCTGGGGGTACAGGACAATCAGCGTTGCTTCCGCAGAGAAGGTGCTCACGCTCAGAGGGTAGCCCTGGAAAAAAGCTTAAAGAAAATAGGGTGCTGTGATGTGCCAAGACTAGGGGAGAAGGGCCCACAGCAATGCCAGGCTGAGACCAACTGCACAGGAATCAGATGCTCCTGTGGCTCCTCGCTCCCATCCTCAGGAGCTACCAGGGGGATGGAGAGGACCCTTGCTCCCAAGACCCTTGTTTTTTCTTTCATCTCAGCTCTTGGTTCCTGCCTAGACAGCACAGGGCACCTGGAACAGCCTCTTTGGTTGACTAGTCCCCCATAGAATCATCTAGGTTGGAAAAGACCTTTAAGATCATAGAGTCCAACCATTAACCTAACCCTGCCATCCCACCACCAAACCCTGTCCCTAAGCACCTCATCTACGCGTCTTTTAAATAACTCCAGGGATGGGGACTCGACCACCTCCCTGGGCAGCCCATTCTACAGCCTGACAGCCCTTTCTGTGAAGAAATTTTTCCTAATGTCCAACCTAAACCTGCCCTGGCGCAACTTCAGACCATTCCCCCTTGTCCTATCGCCCGTTACCAGGGAGAAGAGGCCGACACCCCCCCACCTCCCCGCTCCTGTCAGGCAGTTGTAAGGGGCGATCAGGTCTCCCCTCAGCCTCCTCTTCTCCAGGCTGAACATCCCCAGCTCCCCCAGCCGCTCCTCGTAAGCCTTGTGCTCCAGACCCCTCCCCAGCTTTGCTGCTATCCTCTGGACATGCTCCAGCAACGCAACGTCTTTCTTGTAGTGAGGGGCCCAAAACTGAACACAGTATTCAAGGTGCGGCCTCACCAGCTTAGCTTCTCTGCATGCCAGCAATGCCTTGACCATCCCCAAACCTCCTGCCAACAAGGCTGGTAACCAGACCTTCCTTTTGGTGGAGGCTAACTCCCGGTGCCAGACTAGCCACCTGCACCCCAGCATCCTGGGCACATGCCAGCACGAAGACCTCAGGAGGGTTTATGCCGAAATCAGCTTTCCTGGGACACCCCCCCGAAGTCCTGGGTCAGTTAACAGCTCCCGACGCCGAAAAGCAAAGCCCTGAGATGGCGTACCTGAGCCGGCGGCTCTCATACCTGTGCTGCAGTTCCGCGTGGCGTTGAGGGACAGCACCGGTGAAGCAGCACTCACGCAGGCCACCACAGTGGCATTGGCCAGGCCCATGGACGTCTGTGCAAAGAGAGCAGTGTCCCACGTCAGAGCACCCTGATGCCAGCCCCCACCGCACAACTCATCTCCCCTGCTGCCTGCAGTTACGTGGGAGCAGCAAGTGACAATAAATCCTGCAGATCAAGGTCACCTATCAATTGCCCAATTTCTGGGCAAACCCATGTCCACTGCACCCTGTCCTGTCACCCTGTTAGGTGCTGGCTGAAAGGCAAGAGAGCCTCCAGGGGACCACATGGGGGGAATGGCCCCAAAGCTGGGACACTTGCCCATCACTTCAGCACGAGGACAGGGTAGCAGAAGTCAGAGGCAGCAGGACATCAGGGCTGAGCCCTGCTCCAGCCCTTGGGAAGTTCCATAGGATTTTGGGGGGCTGATTTTGGGGTGCCACTGAAGGAGCCTGGGAGTCAGTGACTTGGGCAGGAATATTCCTGGGTTTCCCTGCTTGGTCTCCTCTCCCGGTGGCAAGGCGCCAGGCTCCCGTGGAGAAGATGGCATTGCAGCTGCTTTCCATTTTGTCTCCTCTGCGTCACCGCCACCACATGCCAGCAAGCTGTGGCATCGGAACTGGAAGGTGGGACACGCTGGAAGCGGCTAAAACAGGCTCAGAGTGTTTTGTGACAACAAGAAGAAAGAGAAATAGTCCCACCGGTTCCTACAGCCCCTGGAGTTGGCTGACAAACCAGCCTGGGAGCAGGGGCAAAGCCCCACCATGGGGGAGACAATCCCATCAACCAGCCTCCGCACCTTGTTAAGCAGGAGACTGACCACGAGGGAACCCCCGCTGTCCATGCCAGTGTTTAGGTTGAGGAGGAGGAGGGTCGGGGAGAGGGAGTTCACAGGCACGCTGGGACTATTCAAGAGCCTGTAGCGCACAGAGACCACATCCAGGTCCTCACGAACGACGGGCTGGTTCTGCAGACAGAAGGTCCTCTGGCTGGACGCATTGCGTGAAGCCTCTCCGGCGGGCAGCGCGGAGCTCCCTGCTGCTCCTGAGCCGCCTGGTCTGGGGCCAGTTTGGCTCTGGTTTAGGCTGCTGAAGTTCAGGAATGAACTGGTACTTCCTGGTCTGCAAGCTGTTAAAGCAGAAAAAAAAAAAAAAAAAAAAAAAAGGCGAGGAATCAGCACAGCCAGGACTAGCACCTTGTCCAGGTGGGGGCCCAGCAGCTCCAGACCTCCAAGTGATAGCGCAGACTGGGGGTTTTTCAGCTGGTTCATGCACTGCGGCACGGGCTACAGCCCCTGAAAGGCACCATCTTTGTAGGAGGAACTCCAGCAGGAGGAACCCCAGCATCAGCATCCACAGGCTGGGACATCGGTGGAAGCCAGACAGCGGTACAGTGGATGGAAGCACCCTGCAGCTGCAGGGAATGTGGGAAGAGAAGAGGGGATAACGCACAGGACGCAACACATTAAGGCACCCTGGGAGTGTTCACTTGCCAGTGGCAGGGCACAGCACTTAGCTGTCCCGTAGCCACGGGCTGCATAGAAATCTCTACCAGTTCCCCATACGTGAGCAGACAAGGCTGAGCAGAAGAGAGAAGCCAAGCCCGTGTAGCTGCAGGGACAAGCCATCACGTCATGGCAGATGGAGCTGAATGCGGCACTTGGGAGTCCCACTGCTGGAGCCTGTCCATCGCTCCCAGAGATTCCCAGTGCTCCCCTCTAACACCTCGGCTGCCAGTGCCAGGCCCTCCAGCCCATGGGCTGAGGCTCTGCTTTGAGGAGGGGATGGCAGAACCCCCAGCAGAAGAAAACTTGCAAAATGTACCTACTTGGTGAGCTTCCAAGAGTCAAACAGGGATTATGGTCACGTAATAAGAGGATGCAAAGGTGCCTATTACAGCCACAAGGACCTTGTGACCTCCTGAGTCAGAAGGTGTCACCTGAAATGTTGACATCCCCCTACTACAACCCAAGACGTTACCCAAGGAAACCCCTGTGAGATGGTTTCCTATCTGTAGCCTGCTTACGGCCAATCGACAGTCAACATATCATTACAGTCTGCTGCATCTACCCAAAACTATTCTCCCCACCAGATTTTAAGCCAGCCACTGCTTCCCAAACAGCCTTTGGAAAACATCGTTACTTCAGAGACCCTGAACTTTTGAGGCGTTTCCAAAACAGGCAGCTCCAGGGAGTACCTCTCTTGGGGGAACACTGGAGCCTTCACTTTTGACCGCAGAGTAACAACCAGATCTCAGCCCCCAGGGTTATGCCCAGGCAACCAGCATGCTGGGGAATGCAGGCCACTACAGCCGGCCACCCAAAGCCCCAAGAGAGGCACAGCAGACACAAAGTTCTCTCTGGTCCTTCCAATAGGGCTAGAGAAAGCAGAAGCCCACCTGTGAAAGAAGCCAGCATCTCCACCGACACGTTGGCATTGGCGGCGCCCAGACTCTCCACCATGATCTGCAGCCACTTCTCCCAGGGGGGCGAGTCCAGGGCCAGGCTGCAGTTCCCATTCCCCGTGCAGGTGACGATCCTCTGGAAGGACTGGGGCAGCGTGACGGAGCCCAGCACTACCCGCACGGCGCATGCCTTCTGCTCGCTTGTTACGCAGCTTCGCAGCTCAAACCGCATCCCCGCCGCGTACTTGGGAACGAAGACCCTGCAGGAGGAGGGACCAGCAGTTCACAGAGCCTGTACTCTCAACACAAGCCGGCCACGACCCACTGCGGGGCTTTGTGGCAAGAACAAGATTGCCCTGGTTGGCGTTGTGAAAATCCTTCCCAAGGGAAGCATCTCAAAGAACTAAAATTCCTGCAGCTGAACCTCTAAGACCTCCTGGGATGAGTTGGACAAGGGCACCCGTGCACTCCCCGTGCAAACCCTACCACTGCTGCAGGGAGCTTGGCAAACAGGCTCGGAGACCGCCCAGCTCCAGCTCCACGTGGGAACACCAGCAGCTTCCCTCAAGCAGCACCCATGGGAAGTCCCATCCCGCCACGGCCCCAGGTTTTTCCATCCACTGCTCTCACTCACTTGACGTGCAGCGGCTTAGCAGGCGAGACGATGGTTTGCAGCATGGCAACACCAGGTTCCAGAACAGGCATATCAGTGAGTCTGAGCACAAACATATCTGCCTGGAACATATAGGGGCATGGCGTGGAGAAACCCTGCAGGAGGGGAGAGCAGAAGGGTCAGCTGTGGCAGGATGCGCCAGGCAGCGTACGGTGGCCGAGACCCTCACCAGGACCCTCACCTTCACTTCAATCCTGCCAGCAGCCTCGGGGAGATGGGCAGCAATGAACCAGTCTCCGGCAGCCGGGGTGGTGACGTTCACAAAGGTGGTGTTTTGCACAGCGCTGCTCAGGGTGATGCTTATGTTGTAGGAAGGACGGACGGTCGTGTTTGCAGGAAAACGAGTGCCCAGTGGATTAATGACAGGAGGGGCTCCGTAGCGAAAGTGCCTGCGAAAGAAACCAGAAGGTGAATAAACTGAGGGATGTTAAAGACACCGGGAAGATAAACCGGGATACAAACTCGTCAGTGGACACCCAGCTTGGCCCAAGATTGGAGAGGGAGCAGGCTGGAAAAAAAAACCCCACATTTTCCAGTGGACTGGTGAGGACTGGCTGCTATTAGCTTATCCGGGATTTATTTAGAGATTGCTTTAACTTGGCTGCTTATTAGGATAAGGATTTATGTGGTTCCATCAAGCCTGAAAGCAAATTTCCACAACACTTGCTAAGGTTAAGCCCCAGCCGCAAGACCACTCCTTTTATATAACCATCAGCAAATTCCCCATATAGGCTAAATCGTCAACGAAGAGCTTTCGTTTTCTGGCTAAGATCTGCACCTTCCCCATTTTCTCTTTTAGGAGGCTGGGCAGACAGACTAAAAAGATGCTTAGCAAGGAAGGTCCGCGTGACCGACTTCAGTACACCAGCACTTCTGCTTTCCAGATAAGCAGCCCAACGTTCAAAGGAGCAGAAAAGCAGGCAGTTAAGTAATACGCGAGATATTTATTTGGGCAGCCAACCCGGCGTTTAATTCGCTTGCTTTTGGATGGCACTGCAACAGAACAACGGACGCAACAGGTCCAGCAAGCAAAGGTGTCAGGCGATGTGTTATTAACCTGTTTGAGCTTAGCTGGGCTGCTCTCCATTTCTTAGGGTATCGTTTAGGCGGCTGCCTTGTCCCTCACATCCCCGAATTATTGGAAACCTTTCTGGGAAGAGGAAAGCAGGAAGATCATCTGTTCCAGGCTGCTCTGGAACAACCAAGAGCACTGGTCTTCAGTCACTGCCGAGACCTCCGTGGAGTGGGTGCCTGAGACCCACATGTCTCCAAGGGTACAACCTGCCCAGGGAACTTGGGACCCTTCCAAGACACAGCTCAGAGTCTTGCCCCACCTGCCAGTTTTTGACCTCAAAACACCCAACAACTCAAGTACTGCTTTAACTGACGTTTCCTCCACTGGCGTTGAGTTTGCAATTTTCTCATGCTCTTGTGTCCGCAGGACTCAGCATTCCTCTCCCATCTCTGCTCCACACACAGCCTGCACCCCTCACAAAAAGTGTCCCCACTCTCTTCAGTTCCTCTGTACCGAGGAATTTGTCCATCTCAAAGCAGTTGGGGTCCTCTCAAGCCCCTTGTAGTCCTGCCACATCCTTTGGTACCATGCACAGGATCCTGCCAGGCACGGAAAGGTCTGGGAACACCTTTGCTCATGAGCAGCAGCACCAGCCTCGCTGTGAAGCTCTCTCCAGTGTTTCTAAGGTGTCTCTTAGACACCACGTCCGATAGACAGCCCCAGATCCACTGGTAACGTCAACACGAAACGCTCCTACAGGTTTAAACACAGATTCAGTGCTAGTACGTTAAGAAACTATGGCTGCCGCAACCGGGGAACAGATGCCCAGCCTCCTACAGCCAACCAACCACCGCCACGAGCAACAAGGACAAGAGAAGGGCAGGAAGCCCACGTGGGCAGGCGCTGGCACAGGGACATACGTACACTGTGATCTCCATGTCAGTGCACTCAGGTCCTTTCCCCCGGGACGCTTGCAGGAGCCAGCGAAGCAGCACGGTGTCTTCTGGCACGCGGAAGTGGAAGAGCTTGGCGTTCCCATACCAGCTGTAGAAGGACAGCTTCTGTGCGCTCTGGGAGAAGTACTCGGACACATACAGGGACTCTGAAAGGGAGAGACCAGTTGCTCCCACCCACAGAGGCACACAGGAGTTTGACGGTTGCTGGAGAGGAGCCCTTTGTGCCCCCGATTTCTCATCCCAGTTCCACTGGATACGTGGTGATCCACGTTGTTCCTCCAGCCAGAACTGCCCACACCCCTGCTACAAAACCATCACCCGGAGCCAGAAAGCACTGAAAGATGCCATAACTACGCTCTGCGAGATGTGCTCCGAAGATGACAGATCATCGGAGACACTAAGGAGGAAAAGGTCAGGAGGGAAAGTTGGTGGCCCAAGAAAAGGCAATTGTAGTAGGCAGCAGCAAACCCTGGGGCAAACAGATGGGTGCAGGTAGCGCAAGGGTGCTCCGGGCCCTGGCAGCAGTTTATGGAGCCAACAGGCAAGAACTGTACCCTTGTCTGCTTCTGCTAAGCGCACGGGCTGATGTTATCCATCCTACCCAGCTCAAGACACACATACCGCCTTCTTGTGCCACGTAATGTGATGAAAATTCATGTGCTGCAAACCTAACTCTGCCATCACACGTACCTCCCAAAGTCTGAAGATTTTCCTACCTGGAAGAAAGGCTGCTGGGAGAGTGAGAACAGCCCTAGGCTAGGCTGAAAGGTCAACGCAAGGGGACAAGAGCTATTCAAAGTGCCATCAGGACTAACGAGATCATCCATCCATCCCTCTGCCCAGCTATGCCTACAGATCACCCCCGGCCCGCTGATAATTTCACCTGCAAAATTATACGTTAGCATTACTGTCAGCAAGAAACCAGTCAGACCGCAACTTGGGGATGGAAGAAGAAACATCACACTAGGGCTGAGAAGGGGACAAAACTGCACGGAGACAGAGAAGCCAAGGCCATGCCGCCCACCCAAAATCAGGGTTCATAACGCTCAGCAAGGGGGTAGAAAAAGATGTCTTAACATCTCTGCCGAGTCCTCCCAGATGCTCCTTTTCTAGTCTGGAATTCCCCAGAGTGGAAAGAAACCGTGGCACCTTTCAGACACAGATTCCTCATTTATACCACAGAATAAAGCTGCGAGCGTGGTTCCACTTGCCTTCCTCCAACGCTACACAGGGTCACATCGGAAACACAGAAGACCAAGCTGAGTTTAAGAAAGATGCCAAAGAAAGAGGAAAACATTTCTCAGGCAGGACCAGAGCCTTGGGATGTACTTCGTGCCAAGAGGAACCTAATCCAAGCAGGAACTACGATTCATGCCCCAAAGCAGGAGGCACACCAGCCTGCACCCACGGCGCTGCAAAGAGACAGGAATGGTAATCACGGGTTTAATTCCCCAGTGAATTACCAAGCCAAAGCCTCCGGGCACACTGCAAACCCAACAGGGAAAGGAGGAAACAGGGAAACAAGAAATACCAGCCATACAAGCCAACCGGGGGATTTGCTCGTGGAGGAAGAGTGTGGCCGCCTCGCCGTAGGGGCTGCCCTGGCCCCACACCCACGGGGTCCAGCCAAGGGAGCAGCGCTTGCATCACCTTAATGCACAGGGCTGGGAGTCATCATGGGGATGGGCGAGCTCTGGGCAGGACAGCGAGAAGTCCACAGCACAGAGGCAGAGCTGCCCAGCTGCAGTCCCCACGCCAGGGTTACGCTGCTCTTTAGGCCAGCATGGAGCAGAGACCACAAAAGGGGCTTTTCAAGCAAACGCTCCCTGGTTGCCACGCCAGCGCAGTGCGTGGGCTATTACAGACAAGAGCTGGCTGTGATCCCCGATGAGCCCAGCCATATTTCACGCACAGGAGCTACACAAAGGAGCGGTCTTTAATCAGCGGCGTCTATCATAGAATCATAGAATTGTCTAGGTTGGAAAAGCCCTTTAAGATCAAGTCCAACCGTTAACCTAACCCTGCCATCCCACCACTAAGCCACGTCCCTAAGCACCTCATCTACCCGTCTTTTAAATACCTCCAGGGATGGGGACTCGACCACCTCCCTGGGCAGCCCATTCCACAGCCTGACAACCCTTTCTGTGAAGAAATTTTTTCTAATGTCCAACCTAAACCTGCCCTGGCGCAACTTCAGACCATTCCCCCTCGTCCTATCACCCGTTCCCAGGGAGAAGAGGCCGACCCCCACCTCGCTCCCCCCTCCTGTCAGGCAGTTGTAGGGGGCAATCAGGTCTCCCCTCAGCTATACCCCCAGCTGCCCTCCACATGCATGTCTAATGTTCATTTCTGGAAGTCCATGGCAATGTTTGGGCACAGGATGAGGGCAGACAGGGACACAAAGCATGATTAGAGCTGGGAGAGCCCTGGCGCTGCTCAACACAACAGGTCCCATCAGACAACCTGCATGGGGATAAGCCCTCCTGTGTTGGTGCAAGCTGCTCCAACCCCACCAGCTGCCAGGCTCTGCACGGCCAACAGCCATGGTCACCACCCATCCAGCACGTCCTCACAAAGCTGAAGCACGATTTGTGTGGGGTGCATTAAGAGGAGTGTGGCCAACAGGTCAAGGGAGGTTCTCCTCCCCTTCTACTCTGCCCTGGTGAGACCCCACCTGGAGCACTATGTCCAGCTCTGGTCTCCCCAGTTCAAGAAAGATGAGAAACTCCTAGAAAGAGCCCAGAGGAGAGCAACTAGGATGATAAGGGGACTGAAGCATCTCCCCTAGGAGGAAAGGCTGAAAGAGTTGGGCTTGTTCAGCCTGAAGAAGAGAAGACTGAGAGGGGACCTGATCAATACATACAAATATCTCAAGGGTGGGGGTCACGAGGATGGAGCCAGACTCTTTGCAGTGGTGCCCAGTGCCAGGACAAGGGGCAATGGGTACAAACTGAAACATAAGAGGTTTCAGTTGAATATGAGGAAAAACTTCTTCACTCTGAGGGTGACAGAGCACTGGAACAGGCTGCCCAGGGGGGCTGTGGAGTTTCCTTCTCTGGAGATATTCAACCCCCGCCTGGACGATGTCCTGTGCCCCCTGCTCTGGGTGAGCCTGCTTGAGCAGGGGGGTTGGACTGGGTGATCTCCCAAGGTCCCTTCCAACCCTTGCCATTTGGTGATTCTGTGATTCTGTGTGATTTTGGGGGGAGGAGAGGGCGGGCAGGCTGCAAAATTAAAAATTCAAGCAACCAAGCGGTGCTATGTATTAAGGACTGGTCAATTATACGGAGCAAGCTCAAGCACGGTAGCAAGCTGAGGGCAGGCAGACATGTCCTGCCCACGCGCTGCCCGCGACCGGGCTAGCAGCCACTGGGGCTGTACCAACAAAACGCCGGCGCGGACAAAGTCCACTCAGAAAAAGCGTCTGGCGGCTCGCAGGCTTCGCCACGCTGGGCACCCAAGAGCTGCACCCAGGGCGCGGGTAAGCTGGCTCTGGGAGCACCCTCTGCCTGAGCTGACAAGGAAATACCGCAGGCAGACAACCCGAGTATCAGCCGAGAAAAGCCAGAAAGACGGGTCACCGCAGGCGAGGCTTCTGCTCCAGCAGCCCATTTGCATCCAGAGAGCGTACTCTGGTACTTGCTGTGCTCTGTACGTGTCTGACCCCGTCTATCCAGCACGTTCTGCGCCAGCACGGCAACACCTGGAAAGTCCCACTCGACTGTCCCATGATGTAAAACAAGCCTTTAAACTCAGCAAGGGAGTTGCCCAATGGATGTTGTTTCCATCCTCTCCCATACAGATTTCAAACATATTATGCAAAAACCAAAAGCGTTTTTTTAAGACAAGAAACAAAACGCAGTCAAATCGCAGATGCAGAGAGGCGACACGTTATTTGAACTTCAGCGTAAAGAGCTACCTGTGATAACTTGGGTTTGTTTGTCCAAAGATGATCTCACGGTAGTTTTGGGAAATGATGCCTTGACTGCTGGTTTTGGGGCTTCCCATCAGAAGGATGAAGCCCTCATTTCAAAGCAGGTGCTGTGTAAAGCTATACAGACGGCGATAAGTCCGACTCCGGACAAGACATGGCTATAGGGCAAGGTCTTTGGTCATTTGTAATGTAATAGAAACCCTAGTCCTTTAGCCTGGGTCTAACCCCCAACTTTAAATCTTCCAGAAAGAGGACCCCTTGCTCCTCTAGGGAGGCACTGATCTTCACCGGCTCCTAGACCTAACCCTACAGAGGCATTCCTCCAGCCGGCGGGATGGCGCCAAGACAACACAACCACCACACCTCCAGCACAGGGTAGAGCTCTCCAGGGCTGGGAAGCCAACTAGCAGGATGCCAGAGCAGGGTGGGCCTGGGGCAAAAGGCCATCTCGCCCACCGGCTCCCCGGAGCAACCTCCAGCTTTGCAGACTGGGAGGAAGCAATAACCACTGTCAACAGTGGACGGCCACCGCCGGCACAAGCCTACCTCTGCGACGGGGTGAAGTAGGCAAACAACCTCACCTCCCCAAACCTTTCCACCGCTGCACCCGCTGGCTGGCCCTCCAGAGGGGGAGGCACGGTCCCTGGGGAGCCCAGACCCCCGGCACCCCCACAAAGCGCAGCCGAAACCCCTGCTCCCACCCAGCTGCCTTGATGAAGTAAAGTAACGCTAAAATGAAGCAAAACCAAGCCAAACCACTGCCGCCACCGCAAATACGGCAGAAACCCCTCTGGGTTTCTGACCTCTCGCTGCTCTGCAGCACCCGACCCAAGCGCTGCTCCACCGGAGACGGTGCCTAGAGTCCGCGGGCACCCAAATCACTTGGGAAATGGCAAAGTTTTGCCCCCCAAAATGGCAAAAACCCCTGGAAGCCAACCCTGGCAGGAGCTGCGGGGCTCGGGCCAGCACCCGGGGCTGCGCGGTAACCAAGCCCCCGCTGGCTTTAACGCAAGCCGGTTGGTTGCCCCCCCCCCTCCCGGGACCCTCGCCAGCCCACGGGCGGGCAGCGGTGCCCCCCCAGCCCAGCCCCGCGCCGCCCCGAGCATCCCCGCGGAGCATCCCCCAAGTGCCCCCCCCCCACTCCCCCCCCCTCCCGGCCGGCGCTCACCGGGGCCGGTGCGGTTGCCGCGGCCGGCGGGGAGCGCCAGGAGCTGCAGCAGGAGCAGGAGCAGCAGCGGCAGCGGCGGGCCGGCTCCCCGCGCCCCGCCCCCGGCGGAACCGCCGCCCCCGGGCAGGCGCTGGGACGGGACCGCCACGATGCGGGCCGGGGGATTGGGGGGTGGCCCTGGGACCCCGGGGTTGAGACGCGGACGCGGGGCTGCCCCCAGCCCGGGGAAGCCCGGGGGGAGCTCGGGGACAAGGCTGGGGCTTGCGGGGTGCCCAGATCCTAAGGGAGCCCCAGCGCCGGCCTGGGGACCCCCGCGATCCTGGGGAAGTCCTGGAGCCCCATCAACACCCCGAGACCCCCCTTCACCGAAAGGGTTGTCAGGCTCTGGAAGGGGCTGCCCAGTGAGGTGGTCGTGTCCCCATCCCTGGAGGGATTTAAATTCTTTTAAATAGGGCAGATGAGGTGCTTAGGGACAAGGTTTAGTGGTGGGATGGCAGGGTTAGGTTAAAGCTTGGACTTGATGATCTTAAAGGGCTTTTCCAACCAAAGTGATTCTATGATTCTGTGATAACTGCAGGGAGCCCCATGACCCGGAGACATCAGATGGTCCTGGGGTCCTCCCACACCCCGGTACCCCAGGAGCTCCCTGGGAGCCCCAGTGACTTTGGTGGGGGGCTCAAAACCCCAGGAGCACCCCAGACCTTTGGGAAAATGCCCTCTGTGTGTGTGTGTGTGTGTGTGTGTGTGTGCTGGAACCAGGCTGCTGCCATGGGAGACAGTGGCCTCGTGGGTTTGCTTCTCAGAGACGTGAAGAGAAAGCAAGATGGGAATTTAAGATCAATTTGAGCTGAAATTACAAATATTAACATGCCTCAGTGGTAAACAAGAGCTGTCAAGCACTTGAAGGGGCTGCCCAGGGAAGGGGTCGAGTCCCCATCCCTGGAGGGATTTAAAAGCTGGGCAGATGAGGTGCTTAGGGCCAGGGTTTAGTGGTGGGATGGCAGGGTTAGGGGAACAGTTGGGCTTGATGAGCTTAAAGGGCTTTTCCAACCTAAAGGATTCTGTGATTCTATGATGCTAGCTGCCCATCGTACCCTAGCTCAGAACTGAAACTGCTGGGGAGGCTCAGCCCTTCAGCCTAGGGGGGGGTTATACCCTTCCCTAGAAGGTCCCATTGCCTTCTCGGCTCTCACCTATCTATCTGCCACGTTCATAGGACTCTCAGGAGATGTAGCTTCCCTAGGTCAACTCATTCTCTGATTTTCTGACTGTCTCCAAAAGAGTGGAGGATCTTCGCTCATAGGCTCCTTTTCTTTGGGATACCTTCTGATGCGTCTGTGTCCTCCCAGAGAATAATGCAGCCTGGATCCCGTCTCTGAGTCCTTGCTTAGGCAAAAATCCCGCCACTTGCTTATGGGTCAGCTTGGTTGAGGACTTCAGCCCTGCTTTCTGTCAACCACAACCTCCCTGAAGATGGACTTACTGCTTCAGGAGCTCAAAATCTTTGCTTCTTGCTCTCACGGGTCTGGATATACTTGTTGTGGGTTTATTAAGTATGGGAAGTAATTCCCCTAGGGAAGAGCCAGACATTTTCTAGGGGCTTTGACATCACCGAAAGCCCAGTCAGAGCCGCTTATACAATCAATAGCTAGCAATGCCCTCATCTAATTTATGAGGAGGCTTCCTTGAAGTCAGCCCAGAAGCCTGAGCACGTAAAGCATGGGATTGGAAGGGACTGTTCTTCTAATTCCAGCCTAGATTTGTTCAGTGCCTGTTCATTTCCCTTTGTCCCTGTGTCATACTCTCCTGGGATGTTCAGAGCTCTCCTGGAACGTGTCCTGTCTGATGACAGCATCAGCTTCCTCCACGTCTTGTTGCTGGGCATGAGAATATCATCTCCTTTCTGCTGTGTTGATCCTTGAGGCCACAAAAGTATCCTGCAGTATCCTAATCCTCCTCTTTTGTGATAGTTTGGGGTTTTTTTATCTTTTTTTATTTTTTTTTTTTTTTTTTAATATTTTGGGCATTAATGAAAATGCCAAGACCAGATTCAAGGTCAAGTTCCATCAGTAATTTCCTTCAATATTGATTCCATCAATCATCAATAATTCCCTTTCAACACTCCTGTTATCATCTCCCTGTTTTCTTGAGTTCTGTCTTACAGTTCTTCCACTAATCAATATTTTCTCCAGTCTGAATCACATGGTCCCAGCGCCACATGATGCTGCTGTGGCACAGCTCATGACTTACAACAAAGCTCATGGCTGAGCTTTGAGATCTTGACCCACAAATGGATGGATTTATCTGGTCTTGCTTCACTCACACACATTGCGAACACCAGCCAAAGCCTCCTTTCATGGCTAGTCCTGCTCTTCATATTTCACAATCTGCTTATTATTCCTAATATCCTTCTGATATTAGGAAATCACACTCCAGTTAGGTATTCCACTCTTTCCCTCTTGTTTTTCCTGCTTCTTTGGGATATGAAGTACTTTTGCAATGTTTTCCCTAAGGAACGACAAGCCTCCTCCACAGTAGCTTTGAGTTCTCCCAGTTGATTTTGCTGTTGCTCAAAAATTGTTCTTCTGAAAGGACAAACCCTTCTATTCTCATTCTACATTAACTTAGCCTTCAACTCCCCTTTAAAGGTATCAGCTCATCATCGATCAATCCTCGTGAATGACCTCCCTGCACCCCTGTCTCATACGTATTTTCTTCTTAAAGGGCAAAAAATGAGATAAGTCAAAGATCTGAGAGATCCGAGTATGAATCAAACTCACCTAACGTAATGCAGAATCAGATCCACAACGTGTTACAGTACATGTGTTTTCTCACCGTTTGGGTCCCTTAGACTTGCTCCTGTTCCCCAGGAAAAGCATTCCAGTGTTCACTCTAACTGCTTGGGGCAGTGGATGCTGTAGGACATGTCAACTTCAGACTGACAGCTGCTCCAATGATGTGAGGACACTAAAATGTTGTCGCTGGCTTAGCACTCCATGGGTTGCTCCTTTCCCCTTTGGCGACGCAGCCTTGCGATTGCAGAAGAAGGGGGGAGTTGGAACCAGGGAGGGTCTCCCTTTGGCTGCAGAGCTGGAGTTGGAGCTGAAGCTGAAGCTGAAGCTTCCTCCACTTCCACAGGCAGTGCTGCAGGTGGACACATGCCATGGATCACCATGACCTGCAGCCAGGCAGAAGATCCAGCTGCAGTGATACCTGCCTCCTCTTGTGGTGGCAACAAAAATTACAGGGTTTAGAAAACCCCTGGAGAGCTTCTATGCTGAAATCTGAGGGAGCACAGCTGTGCATGGCCAAGCCTTCTGTCTGGCTTGGCGACACGCTTGACTCTGAATTCAGTGCAGATGCCCGTGTGATGGTTAGGGCATGGCGCGTCTTTGGTCTGTGAGTCCTCAAGCACAGCCCCTCCTCAGGAAGTCAGACCCAGGTGGAATACCCTGTTCTGGAGAGTGTGTTTCCTACAGTGTTTCACACAGGCCCGGGGAGAAATCTGGACTATATCCCTGAAAATATCCCTGTCTGAAGCTACTATCTGGAAAAATAAATAACGGTGACCTGTCCAAATCGAATCTATGGAGCTTTAACAATGCTGACCCATGAATTTTGATAAATATACTTCTACTGTTAAAAAAGGCACTCAGCTGCTCAACCATCGAAGGAGGTATAAAAGCTTTCTGGCTAAGCGGCTGCAATGCACATTTTGCTGTATTGCTTTCCATAAATCCATAGTTGGGATCCTCTTGGCCATGTGCAAAGATCTCTGGAGAGCGCAGAGCTGGCACTGTCTGCTCCTGTATCTCATCCTGGTCCTGGTACAAGGAGTAAAAAAGCAGCACTGGCTGGAAAAACCCTGCGTTTTAACCATCTCCAGCTAGACCCTCATTGAGTTGCATCTACCCAGCAGCTCACTGCCTACTTGAAGTTGTTGTAAGAGGGGATCTGGAAAGGAAGAGTATAATGAAGAACTGTGTCCCAAGACTATGAACCAAAAGTGTAGCCTTGATAGGCAGCAAAAGGCTGGCAAGATGTTGTGACGTCCTCAGGAAGGGCTTGAGCACTCAAAACAAGAAAGAGAGCATCTTTTGCCGGCTGCATAATGGCTTGGTGCACCCACACCTGTGCAGTTCTGGCCTCTGAACCTAAGGTCATAGTGGATTTAGAGTCCTGAGCAGAGCAACTGAGATGATCAAGAGGATGGGGCAGCTGCAGAATGTGGAGGTTCTGGGAAGGCACAGATTTTTCCCTGGAGAAGAGGGAGCAGAAAGGGCCAACTCTACAAAATCATAAAGTGAATGTGAACCTGGTGCTCATCAGATTCTGCATGACTAGAATTAGAGGCCATCGATGAGTCTGGTAGATTGGTTTAAAATGGATAAAAAGGACTGTATACGGGGCAGGGGGGGGAGAATGAATTTCTGGAACCTGCTGCCACAGGAGGTTGTAGAAACAAATAGGGTCAGCAGGTTTACAAAAGGTACAGCAAATTCATGAGCAGCCAGCCAACGGACAGCTGCTGAAGGCAACAGGCAGGAATGTACCCTCTGAAAGTGCTATTACTGCTGATGTGGATGCTGGAAGAGCACAACTGAAAACGGCTGGGCTCGTGTGCTCTCCCCGGGTGGCATCTCCTGCTGCTGAAACCAAGACTGGGAGCGGGGAACCAATGATGTGACCCGCAGAGCATTTCCTGCGTTCTCAGCTTCGCCACCCCTCAGCAAATCCAGGTCTTTGCTGGTGGTTGGTGTGTGGTAGGAAGACAGGGCAACCAGCAGGGAGAAAGTTTTTGCATTTCTATTTGATTTCTGTCTCTGTAGTGAAAACCTGATCTATCCCTAGTGGACAACGTCAAGCAGGTCTGACCAAAAAATATTGTAATCTCATGGAAAAGGGTTGCTGGTGATACAGTTGCAGCGAAAATCTGGCTAGATCTAGTTATCAGAAAAGACGTGGTCAGCCACAAAAGGAAGGTGGAAAACCAGTGTAGGGTAAGCGTGGAAAGCTTCTGCCGTTTAGCTGACGAATGGCTCCAAACCAGCAGTGATGGCACTAGGAAGGCATCAGTGGCTGATGTCGCGTCACTGCAGATCTGCTCCTTCCCCTTCCAGGTATAAAATCCAAGACCTTGGATTCTCTTGTGAACATCTCCAAGGACGGGGGATTCGTGATGCTTAATGTCTTTTCGGTCACGGGAGCTCACAGAACGAGACCTGGGTCCACAGGTCACAGGTCAGCTTTGAGGGGGATTGGCAAAAAGGTTTTCTAAGCTGGTGCTGGCAATGTTAAACTTTTTGTGATGGCAAAGGAGACCAGACAGTGGTTTCAGTTCTGCAAATGCTTGTTTTTATTGGTCCTGTCCTGTCTGGAGGGGCTTGTACAGCTGTGATTGATGTGGCTGCTCCGTTGGGAACAGTCGCTGCTTCTAGGAAAGGAAGGAGAGAAAATATTTGAAGTCCTTCATAAAAATTGGCATTTTAGCGAAGGCTGACTCTATTTTCTGTCTTCTACAATGAATTTTCCTTTTCCTGCTAGCCAAACAGATGGTAGAGAAGGTGGGAGGATCCTAAAAAGTGTGAATTAAAGTATATTTCAATCATTCCTGTGTTTTCAGACTGTTTGCCTGAAAAAATGCCCCTTTACCTGAGCAACGGAGGAAAGGAAGCCATCTCCACACAGCCAGCATCTCTGAGAAGCGGCAGAGGATGGTGGGGTCATAGGAACGAGACAATGGGGTCTCTTCTCATTAGCAGGGTAAAAGGAGGAAACTAAGGAACCATAAACCAGCTGACTTCAAATCACGGAAAAACAGTGGGACATTTAATCAAAGAAAGAGATGAGTAATAATGATGGCCATTGCCAAGGATGAATCATTTCAGATGAGTCTGTTCTCCTTCTGTGGCAGATTCCAGTTCTTGGTTCAGCATTATTATTCACTGTTCCTTCATCAATAACTTACGTGGCGTAACGGAGAATGCGCTTATTAAATTCTCAGACGCGCCTGGGCTGGAGGGGCTGCGAGCACCCCAAAGTGCTGGGTTAAAATTCAGGGCGATCTAGATAAATTGGAGAGATCAGTTCAGGATGGAAAAGCCAACATTTCGGAAAGAGTAACTGTCCAACCCCAAGGCGAAAAAACTGCTTACACAGCAGTTTTTCAGCAAAAGGCCGATAGGCTGCACCGATCATGAGTTACGCTGTTGGCACGTTGAATGCCAATATGGGATATATAAACAGAAGAACAGTTTGTGAAACAAATGATGTTTTCTGTCATCTCTCCAGCAAAAGGATCTCTCAACTGGTGTCCTACGATCAGCTTCCAGTAATAAACCAGTTCTGTATCTTCTGTAGCTTCTCCGCTAAATTTTGAATGGGAAATTCCTGGCAAACTCCCCTAGGATTCTTGACCTTCTCCAGAAACATGTACTTCTGGTGTCCCTTTCCAGGACACACTCTCTAGGGTCATGACTTTTTATCAGACGCTGATAAGACGATTGTCCAAGCTACCTGGGCAATGCTGCTTGCAGCCCCTCAAGAGACTGGTAAAAGCGTGGTGATCAGGTAAGTCATAACCATCAAGCTTGTTTCCTGATGTCATTTGAGTTCCTCTTTCAATAAAAATAGCTCTGAGATGCCACTAGCCTTGGTGACTATCATATAACAAAATACCTTGTCGTTCTGTGGGCATCTGTGAACCATAGATGCTTTGTCCAGAGAATGAATGTTGATGAGCGGTGAGAAAGGCCTCTGGGTAGTGGAGACATCAGAACAGGCTTTTGGGTCACCTGAAGAAGAGGAGTTCGTCTTTCTTCTTCCCCTGAAGCTGCCTACTCTGCCTCCTGGGTGCTGCCGTGGCCTGGGTCCACCTCCTCCACGTCGCCTGGTGCCGTTTTGGGCTGCCGCTGCTGTGGCGATGCAGAGATTGCCTCCTCCTCCTCCTCAGCACCAGGGCTGCAGCAATATGAGCTGCAGCACCAACCTGGGCAGGCAGTGGGGGAAATATTTGACCTGCCCTGCTCCAGGTCCCGTGCGGGTCCCGGGGCAGCCAGGCAGGGACGCTAGCTCAGGGGGAGCCGAGGTGTAGAAAGCTGCTGCCAGCGTGTCTGGCCCATGGGGCAGGCTGTGTCCTGGGGCACACAAAGCCATGGCCACCAAGGGATGCCCAGTGAAGGGAGACTGGGGCTCACATGCCCCTGTGCTATGAGCCAGGAGGCATGGGGTGCCCAGCTGCTGGGGCACCCAGCCTAAAGGGCTGCTGGGGAGGGCTCCTGCACCCCTCTGAGCTGTCACTGGTGTCCCCAGTGTGCTCAGGACCTGGGGCTGGCTGGAAGCCCATCCTGGCAGCCTGCTTCTCCCTGCCCGGAGGCTCCAGCTCAGCCCTGCTTGGCCCTCTGCACCCTCTGCCTGGCCCCGATAAAGCGCCATGGCCTCAGGTCCCCATCTTGTGGCAGCAGGGACAAATGGCTGGGACAAAACTCAGCCTGGCTCTTCAGAGCTCAGCGGTTCTTTGGCCAGGAAGAACCCTGGGAAAGAGCTGTAGAGCCCTGGGAAAGAGCTGCGGAGCCAGGACGCTGCCCACTGCCACACAACATGTCCTGCCTAAGGACACCACACAGCATGGGAGTGGTTGGAAGTGAAAACCTGGCAGAGGTGGTGCGGACAACTGCCAACCCCTTCCCCTCCACGCATGTGCCGTCCCCTGCGCTGCTCTTACGCCTTGCCTCATGCCCATACCATGTGCGTAAGGACCCTGCGGGGGTCCGCAGCGGCTGGGTTTAGGACCATCCCAAGTCTGTGCTGGGTTTGATGCTGGCTCTTCCCAGTGTTTTACACACTCGTCCACACCACCTTGCACAGCTGTGTACCCTGACACCCCCCCTGCCCCATGCCCCTGCTCTCCCCGAGCTCCCCGGGGAGCAGAGTTGTGCCCACAGCTACGTCTGGGTGGTGTCGGCTGGAAGGGTGCGACCTGCTCCAACACCCTGCTCCATGCAAAGGTAGATCAGGTTGGCCAGTGACGCCCTGCCCAGCTTTGTTTTCCCCTCCTCACCATGCCCAGCTGTGGTGGCCGTATGTGGTGCTTTGCAGGAGAAAGCCTGGGGGCTGGAGCGTGTCCCTCTCTTCCCGGAGTCCTTTGGGGTCTCTCCTGCCTCCAGTATGTTCACTGATGGTGACTGGAGGCTGTGGGGCTGGGGCTTGCAAGCACTGGAGAGCAAAGGGGCCCATGGCAACCTCAGCTTGGCTCTGTGCTCTGGCTCTGCTGCACCAGCTGCCCTGGGACTTCCTCAAACCTTTCCCCCAGCACTGAACACCTCCAAGCCCTGGCAGGGATGGGGCACCCTTACTCAGCACTTGGCAGGTTGTAGCCCCCCGGGATTATCTGCTGCCCCATCTCCCTCCACACCCACAGCTGAAGGAGAGCCCACACTCTCCTTTATCAGCCTCCTGCAGTTGTGTGTGTCCCCCCCTCCATGGCCACCCGGCTGCAGGCTGCGATAAGGGCTGGGGGCTGCACAGACACCAACCCCGTGGCACCCAGTGCCGCTTGTGCTCATTTTCCTGCCCTGACACCCCCTACCCTGCTGCGGTTCAGGGCTCAAAGAGCAGGAGCTGGTGCTGAGTCCCATCTGCTCCCCTTGCCAGTCCCCCCATGCCCGCTGTCTCTCCCAGCCCCCCAAGACTCCTCCAAAGTGACACCCCAGCAGTGCGGCATTAGGTAGAAATGGGAGAATTCCTACACCACCACACAGCCCTGTGTGCTGGGGATGCACAGAAAGATGCCCTTCCACTGGGAGGTCTTCAGGGTGTTCTCACTGTGCCACCACGCAGAGGGTCACAGGCACTGGAAGCCCCCGTTCCCCACCGTGTCTCGCAAGCACTTCCAGGACAAGATGGTCTCCAGCAATGTGGCCTGAAAAGGGGTAAGAGGTGCACAGGGCGCGTGGGACAAGACAGGATCTCTGGTGAGAAGGCAGGGAGCTCCCAAAGGCCAGGCTCTGGCCGCTCTTCCTCAGTCTTTCCCCTCCACCAGTCCTTGAAAATGCTCTGCTTGCTCCCAGACGCCCACAGCTGGCAGAGCGGTGTCTGCCTGCCAGGCACCACCACCCAAAGGCTGCCTCTCTGAGACAGCAAAACCAGAGCCTGTTTCCTCTGTGTGCACACCCGGCAGGGGGGGGAGACCCCCAGTTCGGACCCCTGGAGCAGATCCCTCCCGCTCCCTTCCCGTAGGCAGCAACCAGAGCAGGACACCAGGGCTGGAGCACAAATGCAACAAATTTTATTTCAGGTCATTTGGCTGCTTGCTGTCAGAGGGCTGGCGGTGGGTTGGGTCCAGCTCTAGCCATGGTGCCGTCTTAACGGTACTTGGCAGTCAGCACAGTGGCCACAGCGCACAGGAACTTGTCCAGGGAAGCGTGGACCTCCGGGGTCAAGACAGTGGGGTGGTGGATGGCCACCACCACCAGGAAGCAATGGCCCAGCAGCTGAAAGGCAAAAGGAGATGGTGAGCAAGGGGGTGAGGCGAGGGGGTAGCTGGAGGGGTGGAGGAGGAGAACCAGGCTGGTCACCCTTTCCCAGACACTCACTTTGAAGTTGACAGGGTCAACACGGAGCTTTTGGGCGTGGAGGTCGCTCAGCTTGGAGAGGGCACCCGCGATGTCATCGATGTGGTTGGCAGCCTCGGCCAGTGCACCCGCCACCTTTTTGCCATGCTCCTTGATCTGAGCTGAGTCGGCGTGCAGGTCGAAGTGGGCGAAGTAGGTCTTGGTCTGGGGGTAGGTGGTGAACAACCTGTGGGACAGAGGAGGTCAGGGACGAATGGGGATGGGGACAGACGAGACAGGGTCACATAGAACAGGGACAGTTGTGGATGGGGAGAGGATGGGGACAGATGGGAGGGAGTCGGGGACAGACAGGAAAGGGGATGATGACGGGGATGGACACATACCTCACCAGGGCCTCCCTGCCTAGCTCACCGAGGTGGGGGCCTATTTTGCCAAAGACGGTCTTCACATGGGTCTTGTCACAGGCGGAGAGCACCATGGTGTCACCTCTGTGTTGGCAGCCCCCAAGCACGGGTGACCCCACCGGCCGCTGCCACCCTTATATGCAGTGCTGGGGCCCAGCCCGCCCCCCGTCCCGCCCCGTGCCGGCCCCGCCGCCCGCTGCTGGACCCTGGCCAGCACCACACCCCGCTCCTCCCCGCAGCACCCGCTGGGTTCTGGATTAGGATTAGGGTTAGGGCTCACATCAGTCAGGCCGGGTGGTCTGTCCCCTCTGGCACAGGCTGACTGCAGGGTTAGGCTTAGGTTTAGGCTTAGGCTTAGGTTTAGGGTCTGCGCTGGCATGGGTTGAGGTTAGGGTCAGCACTAGCACAGGCGGAGGAGTCCGTGTGTGTCCCCTCCCGGCACAGGCTGGGTTCAGGGCTCAGAGCGGGGCACGGGCTGAGGTCCCCCTGGTGCAGACAGCTCTGGCGCAGCCTGGACGTGTCCTGACAGGATGGTGGGGACAGTGGTGCGGGGCTTGTAACTTCAGTAGCCTGGTGGGAGTCTGTCCCCACCACACTGAGCCTGCCCAGCGCCCCCGACACCCACAGGCGGCCCCGTGGGCACCTGCACGTATGGACTGACCCATCCAGCAGCCTTGACGCACACACGTGAGCTGTCCTGGTACACGCACGGCCATCTATAGCACGGCCGCTACACGGACACCATCCTTACACCCACACACGCTGCCCCTATGCACACCTTGCCATCCAATGCGGCCCCTATAGACACAGCCACTCACCCACGCTGTCCCTCAGGGCGCCCCAAACTGGTGTACCCCAAAGCCTGTGCCCTCTTCAGCCCCTGCTCCCTGAACCGCAGTCGCGTCACTCTGCGTACAGACCCCGGAGCTCCCCTGCCCTGGCCCTCCTGCGCACGTGCTGTGCTGGCCCCAGTGCTGCGGGGGGACCGGGTGACCCTGACTCCTGGGAAGGGGGGACACTCGGCAGAGCCCCGGGGATGAGCGCCAGGCACCGATGCAAGTGCTGGCCTTGCAGCAGCAGGAGCTCACAGCTGGGGAAGGCAGGCACACAGGGCCACAGCAGCCCATGGCGAGCCCCGTGTGCCCCAAATGATGAAGGTGAGGAAGGCAAGAAGGGCAAGGAAGATGAGGAGGGTGAGGAAGATGAGGAGGGTGAGGGGGCCTGCGGTGCTTCCAGTAGGTTCGAGAGCTGGCGCAGGCAGGCAGGGGACAGTTCACACCCCTATTTCCTCCCTGGCCGACGGTTCTTATCATTTGTGTTTGGGGGAGATTAGCTCGAGCTGGCACCATTTCAGAGCAAGGAAGGAGGGGAGGATGGGGGGGACTATCTGGGAAGCAGAGCCCAGGGAAACAGCAGTGGGGTGGTGTGTCTGCTGCCTCTGCGTGCGTCAGGGGTCAAACTGCAAAGGCAGAAGAGCCCTGCAAACTGGTGGCACGAGAATAAATGGGTGGAAATGGCACATGAAGACACCGGGATCTAGGCTGGGATGTGGCTGAGGATGGAGGAAAAGCGCTGTGGGTTCCTGAGTGCACTTGCAGGAGCAGGGGCCGGGGCGGCCCAGGGACTCCCAGCCCTGTGTTTCTGTGCAGGCAGGGTCCCTGCACGCCCAGAGCTTGGCCACCACTCTCCTGATGGACCATCTCCTATCCCTCAGGAAGGCTCATCTCCTCCCTCTGGTGTCACAACACAGAGCAAACCCAGGGCTAGTTTAATATCTTATGACCCATCACCTGTCATCTAAGGACAATGATTTTTTTTTCTTCATTCAGGCTCCCAAACCCCTGAAACCAGTGGCCCTGTGCTGGACTGCAGCCCTGCCTGCTCCACTCCCACCTTGCCCAGGCTGCAGGGGAAGAGCAGACACCTGGGGTAGGTGTGGGGGCACTTCCCTGGCAGTCAATGGGGATTTGTGGCTCCGGGACTTGAGCTCAAGAACATTTGTCTGTGCTTAATGGGCTGTGGTGTATTTTTTTCACTCCATGAACTTGTCTGTGGAGCTCACACAGGCGCTTACCTCCCACAGCATCCCCAATAAAGTCCTAAAGAACCATCGTGATAGATGGAGCAGGGGGGATGCAAGGGGGGATGGAGCTCTCTGGGGATGCAAGAACCACATTTGACTTGGCGCATCCTTCCGTTGCATCCCCAGAGAGCTGCAGGCACGGCGAGGTGACAGGCGAAGATCCATTCCCAAGGTCCTGCTACCAGCATTGGCTGTATCCCAGGCTGGGGAGGGGTGGAAGCAGGCAGGGCCCTGGGGGGCACCCAGGGAGCCCATGGCCGGTGCTGCCCCCCTGTACCATGGCCTGGCCTCACCGGCAGCTCCTTCCCTCCCTCCGATGGGGACACCACAACACCCCAGCCCACCCCGGCCCGGTGAAGATGGACACAGCGCTGTGGCAAAGGTGCCTTTATTGATGGCACCCGGCCGGCAGGCCAGCACGGCAGCCATGGCCAACAGGAACTTGTCGAAGGCGGCGTGTGCCTCGGGGGTGCAGTCATTGCCCCGCTGCGTGGCCAGCACCACCTGGAAGCACTGTGATGGTAGCCGCAAGGCAAAATGGGGCTCAGCACCGCCGCTACGGCCCCCATCCCGCTGTCCCGGTTCCCATCCCTCAGCCCTTGGCCCCCTCCCCCATCTCCCATCCTGAAATTTGGTAAATGAGATGAGGACCACGGCTTGTAGTGCCAGTTCAGGTTGTCGGTCAGAGTGTGCTTAAGACTTTGCACCCACCTTTTTATGTCAGAAGTCCTCTGAGGCAGGCAGGGGCAGTGAATGTAACCTGATAAATAATTTTCTTCACAGCAGCTCACATGGTGCTGTGTTTGAGATTTTTGAGCAAGCCAGCTCTGATAACACATGGATGTGCTGGCTTTTGCCGAGCAGCGTTTACACAGCATCAGGGCTGTCTGCTTCCCATGCTGCCTCCCACCCTGGGAACAGATTTTGGGGTGCACGATACGCTGGGATGAGACACAACCGGGCAGATGACCCCAACTAACTGAAGAAGTATTTCATACCATCTAACGCCATGCTCAGCAATAAAAGGGAAAAGAGGGGGGTTTAGGGAGTTTTAGGGGGGTTACCCATCCTTTTTGCTCGGGAACGGGCTGGGCATCGCTCTACCCATGAGAGGTGGTGAGTGATTGCCTTTGCATCACCTGTTTTGTTTTGTGTTCTTCCTTCTTCTTCCACTTATCCTTCACTTATTAAATGATTATGTCTGCTTGTTTGTTTCTTTGTTTGATCTTGAGCCCCAAGTTTTCTTCCTTTTATTCTTCCTTTCCTCTTCCCCTCATCCCATTGAGAGGGGGGAGTGAGTGAGCCACTGTCTAAGTGCTGAGCTGCCCACCAGGGTTCACTCACATGGGTACGTACGGAGCTTCCCTGTGCTCCCCCCATGGTGACCGTCAGCTCTGTAATTTTCCCCGTCACTGCTTTCCAGAGGAACCTCGTGAATCTGTGATCCCCCTAATGCCATCAACACCAATCTCCAGTGGCCACTAGCATTCCCAAATTTCGAATGCATGTGAAGTTCCCCATGTTAAAATAAGAGATGTCGAGCTGAGGGGCTGATCCCTTTACCAAACCTGTCTTGCAGGTGTGAGAGCCCAAGGTGCTTGTGAAGAACATCAGATACCTTGTCCATACCCCATGGAGAGGAGCATGAGAAGACAATGCCCAGCATCGCTTGGGGCACATCACAACATATGGCCTGCTGGAAAGCAGCTCTGCCGAGAGGGACCTGGGAGTCCTGGTGGACAACAAGCTGACCATGAGCCAGCAGGGTGCCCTTGTTGCCAAGAGGGCCAATGGCATCCTGGGGTGCATTAAGAGGAGTGTGGCCAGCAGGCCAAGGGAGGTTCTCCTCCCCTTCTACTCTGCCCTGGTGAGACCCCACCTGGAGTACTGTGTCCAGTTCTGGGCTCCCCAGTTCAAGAAAGATGAGGAACTCCTAGAGAGAGTCCAGAGGAGAGCAACAAGGATGATGAGGGGACTGGAACATCCAGTTGGGCTTGTTCAGCCTGAAGAAGAGAAGACAGAGGGGACCTCATCAATACATACAAATATCTCAAGGGTGGATGTCACAAGGACAGAGCCAGACTCTTTGCAGTGGTGCCCAGTGCCAGGACAAGGGGCAATGGGCACAAACTGAAACATAAGAGGTTCCAGTTGAATGTGAGGAAAAACTTCTTTACTTTGAGGGTGACGGAGCCCTGGCCCAGGCTGCCCAGGGGGGCTGTGGAGCCTCCTTCTCTGGAGATATTCAAAGCCCACGTGGACGCTGTCCTGTGCCCCCTGCTGTGGGTGAGCCTGCTTGAGCAGGGGGGTTGGACTGGGTGATCTCCTGAGGTCCCTTCCAACCCTTGCCGTTCTGGGATTCTGTGATATGGCAAGTCAGGTTTTGTTCACAACAGGCTGTGGTGGGTTTTGGATGGGCCAAACGAAAAACCTGGGTCCATTCAATATCCCAGTAGGGTAAAAGAGTCTTTCCTGGTCAGCCTGGAAACAATATTTGGTGGGTCTACCCGTGGTGAGCAGTAGCAGTCACAGGGCTCTAGCCTGTTCTGGGCTTCTGCTTAATGTTCTGTTATTGCACCGAATATTGTGTTATGTTATTCCCACTGAATATCATGTTATGTTATTCCCACTGAATTTACACAGCTCAGCACATGAATTGGTACGTTAATTAATTAGCACATGAATTAATTTACACAGCTTAGTATTTTCCCCTCCCCATTGTGTAGCCATTTAGGAACACCCTTGCCAGAACAGCAAGGTGTAGATGGAACGCATGGAGATGAAAGCACAGATACCAGAGTTCACATTTGAATTATTTATTGGGTTTTGCAGAGGAGCGAGCCCCTGCAGAGGGGATTTGAGAGGACTGCATAGGAAGGTGTGCACACCCCAAAGCCTGGCAGCCGGGATGCGCCACGGATGCGCGTCCCTCACCCTCCATGGAGGCCATTTATCTGTACTTCTCAGTCAGAACAGAAGAAACACTGGACAGGAACTTGTCCCACGCAGCATGAACCTCTGGGGTGAAGTCACTGGGGTAGCGGGCAGCCACGGAGCACAGGATACAGTGGGAAAGCAGCTGTAAGGGAAAACAGGGTTAGATCCATTGCAGCCAATAACAGACGTCAGCCTAGGGGTCTGCAATGGTCCTTGGTCCCAGCATGTGCACTGGGATGACGACTACGCGTCCCAAGCAGGTAGCGCTGCTGCCTGATGCTGCGTGTGAAGAAGCAGAGCTGCCTTTGGTATAGAGCAAAAGGCAATGCTCGATACGACCCCTTTTTCCAAATGGCCCTTCCTTGCTCCCCAGAGGGAAATGCAACAAAGTGGAAATGTTTAGAAATTACTTTGTTCAAGACAGGTGATATAATTTGACCTCACCATTACCAGAAAGGCAGCAGAGACTCGAGCCTGTCTAACACAGACCATGGGAGCCCCCTGAGTAGTTCTTTGCTTGAGCCAGACCGGGTCTTTCATGAAAAGATCCAATCTCAGGTTAAAAAATCAGGTGGGAAACAAGCAGTGACATGAGTTGATGAGGCTGTGCAGTGCAGCCAGGGATCAAGCTGCCATTAGCCAAAATGATCCATGGTCACTAATTTTGCGATGGCAGTTTTCATCTCTGAAAGTCTGACTCACCTTGAAGTTGACGGGGTCCACCCTGAGGATGTAAGCATGCAGCTCGCTGAGTTTGGCCAAAGCGCCTCTAATGTCATCAATGTGCTTCACGGCTTCCCCGATGGCATTCATGACCTTGGAGCCATGGCCACGAAGCTGAGCTGAGCCTTGGCTGAGGTCGAAGTGGGGGAAGTAGGTTTTTGTCTGGGGGTAGCTGGAGAAAAGCCTGGAGGAGAACATGAGAATGAGATTCAGCAGGGGAAGGGACATGCACGAGATGGTAAAACCTCAGAGCAAGCGCCGTGTAAACCTGCCCACGATGGAAGTTATGGTTCTAATTGAGAAGGGAACCAGGAAGGTCTTTCTGCTCTTAAACCTCTTCTGCAGTATGTGCCGATTAGACAGTGAGCTAATCTGTACCTACTAGAGTGGAATGAAATGTTAAAACCAATTTAAAACTTAATGTATTTTTTTGGGTTTGGGGGGTATCTTAAAATAAAAAATAGCCCCAAATTGTCACTACATTTCCTATATTACATTGTAAGCCAGTTTGCAGGATCTTCAAACTAATACGAGCTGAGTGAACCAGAATCGATACGAGCGGTACTCAGAGTCCTGGAAGGAATATCGCAATACTTAATCCTGAGCTGTAAATTACATTTAAATAACTTTGAATAACATCATAATTTTGGAACAATTTCTAGACTGTTATCCCTTTTGTGCCAGCTCGCTTAATTTGTATGAACATTGTATTCCTGTGCTATACTTGCAGGCGGGTCGGTTGTCTTGTTTCCTAACGGTTTGCGATTTATCAGCTGGAACAATGAAACACGAATATCCAGGGAATTTAGGGGACAGCTATTTTCATTGTGCCTTGAAATTGCAGGAGAAATTGCATCACTTCTACAGCAACCGCTTCACTCGTACAATAAACCACTTCAAGTTCATTTCCTAACAGCGATAGCCCCATTTCAGGACACCGAGTAGGAATGACTTTGAATTCCTCCCCAGGGCTCCTGGCTATGAATTCTTCTGAATTGCTATAATGGGAAATAAACCATTAGAGTTGCTTAGAAAGTTATGGTTTGAGGCCACCTATTAGCATTTAGTAGGACAGGTAGAACTCCAGAAAATAAGTACCAAACAACATAGAGGCAATCGTCAACTCTCGCCAGTCCCAGCGTGCTCTTACGCATGCAAGTGCTATATGAGATGCATCCTAACAGCAAAGCCAGAGAAGGCACCCTCTTCGGAGCCATTCTGGGGGACTTACCTCTCCAGCGATTCTGCCCCGATGGCATCGGCTTGGGTAGACACCTTTGTCCAGATGGTGACCACGGCGGCCTTATCGGCTTGAGTCAGCGTCATGGTGCAGGTTGGTGCAGGCTCAGGCTCCTTGCAATGAACACTCAGAGCAGGTTTGGACTCATGGCCCTGGAAGCCCCAATTATAAAGGGGAAGGGGATATCGGACCTTGGCGCCTGTCCACGCTCATTGGTCACTCCAGAGGCCCACCCATGGAGGTGGGAGGCTCTTATCTCCCCATGAAGCAATTCCTATTTCGGCAAGGGTCAGCGCACTGGCCTCCTGGCTTGCTGGCATTATCAGCTTCTTGCTTCTTAACGTAATGGCCGTGTGGCCGCAAAGAAATTGTCTGGACACGTATTGATACACGAACAGAGAGATAATACTGGAAAATTCCAGCGTCAGAGCATTAGACACATCTTTAAGCTGAGGAGCATAGGGACTTCAAGCATGCTAAGGAGCTTGGCGAAAAATCCACATTTTCTCCCTTGCTATGTGAACACAAGACTCTGGGCCTTTCTGTGGCATATTGTACACTTACAGCATATGTGGCTGCCACGTGGCCCAAAATTTCGTATAAAATGATTCCTAAGTAGTGCTGGGGGCAGGCTGGGAGACGCACAGTAAAATTCAGAGGGGGAGTGAGACCCTGACCTTGTGGGAATCAGTGGAGATTTTGCCATTTGCTTCAGTGCTACCAGGGCTTCACTTTGCCAACCTCTTGCAAAGAATTAGGGATGTGCTCTGCAATTGATATTGCTTATAACAGCACTGGTAGTAATGATTCCTATGGGAACAGGGAGAGGGAGCTCCCTAAATGCCTCCTACTGTATGTCTTTGATTTCTAGTTCCCTGATTCTTCCTATTAATTATCCTATTAATTATTATTCCTATTAATTAAATAGCCCTCAGCACCACAGCCAGTGCTGACGTGCGTGGTACTGCATGCTGGGCATGCGCAGGGAAGCCTGGTCCCACAATAGATGGCTTGTAGCTGGAGGGCACAGGCACACTTGATGGGTGAAGGACCAAGCAAGCAAAGGGAAGCCCAGCACAGGTCTGTAATCACAGATAAGTGGGCAAAGTGTCAAAGAAATACCCTACTGGAGATGGTCGCCGCTGAACCGCAGGGAATGAATATCCTGCCAGCACATGAAGCAGGGGTAAATCTCTCTGCCACCCTGATAAACTACAGCAGCCATACACATGGCCACCGAGCACCGGCAGCCATGCACGGCACGCTGGCTGGTACAGTCAGAGAGGTCAGTGAGTGTTCTCTGCCCAAATAGCCTCGCGCGCTTGCGCTGAGAAGGTTGATATGTATAAGCCAGATCCCTTGCCCAGAAGTGTCTGTATTTCACAGCAATGCTACTGACAGCTACAGAGGATGCTCCCCAGACATGGTTGTCCTGCTAAGAGGAAAACCCTCCTAGGGATTTAATGATAGTTGGGTCATGCATGCATTGGAGTATGTCCAGCCTCGGGTTATCTGTACCCAAGGAGCAATGCAATCACACCACCCAGCCACACTAAATGTCACACAGTAGCATCCACCAAACCTGGAGCCTCTCCTGGGAGCCGTGGTGTGGCTGCGCTGTGCTGCTGGCCAGGGGAACCTGACCTCCAGTGGGCATTGGGTTCGGGTGGGAGCTCGGCTCCCATGTGTGCTGTACTTATGGTGGGGGTTTCTTCTGTGCCTTCACATGGGGACAGGTCTCTCCTCTCTGGGTATACTCTACAGCTCGGAGGCATTGATACATTCACTACAAATAGACCCCACTCTCCTGGGGCTGTGACTCTGCCACCATGTCCTGGGGTCAGGTGGGAATGAACCAGTGGTGCTAGAGAAGCGGTAGAGATGGGGTCAGACAGCTGCTGCCATATCCTCTGGTGTCCCCAGTGTCCTGGGGGCTGCAGCAGCACTCACAGAAGGGCCCCAACCCACCTCTTGTGCTTTGCACCGGGCTCTGGATTGAAGCCTCTCTGCATGTGAGCCGTCACGTGAAGCAGGAGAAACCTTGGGCTTTCCCAACGGGCAGGCACAAAGCACCTGAGGCTTCTTGGTCTGAGAGCCTGGCTGGGTTTGGTGATCTTGTATCATCATCCCTTCTGCGGAGGCCAGAACCTCACCTAGGATTTAATTTAAGATGGTGTTCAGTACTGCAGCTTCCTCCCCAGCCCTTCTGCCCTCTGGCTGGGTAAGGCGCTTCTCTCAGTACCCCACTTTAAGAGGGGATACAAGAGGGGATAACTGAGACCCAGTGAAGACAAGTGCTTCTGATAAGAAATATTATCAGAGTGCTCTTTGTATATCCTCCCTTTGATAAATGCCATACACGTCCACTGAAAACCTGGAGCTGACTCTGTCTGGCTACAGAGATGCGGCGTGGAGCAGTCTCCCGTTCAAAGGGCCCCAATTGGCACGGGCAGCGGTCCTGCGATATTCAGTTTGTGCAGCTTAAATGGATGGAGGTATTCAAGGGAGGCTGTATTCATCAGCCCTTGATACATGCATTTGAAAAAAACATACATTTTTTTGTCTCCTTCCCAAAGTGCCGCCTCTTACACTGCCCGCCGCACGGCTGTGCTCCGAGCTCTCCTCAGTGAGAGTGCTTTTAATCAGAGGGCACTCAATCAACGCATGAGGGAAGCGACTGACACCCAGATATACCCAGGGCTCCTTCCTATTCTGCTGCCCACTCTCTAACCTGAACGTTGATCCTCCATGACTGTAGGATTGAGGTAGAAGTGAGGATCAGAGCGATGCCTGCACAGGAGGGTTCGCCATCGCTGAAATCTTTATGGAATTTGAATTCATTTTCTGAGAGTTATTCTTGCGCTGTCATAAAAGCCAGAGTAACCAAATATGACAGTGGTTTGCTAGAAGGAGCCGACCGCTTGCCCAGGGTCAGGGCTGCGCTGGGGATGGCTGCGGGAACTCCTCAGGGACATGGCTGGTGGGAGAACATGGTGGGAGAAGTGTGATCCTCAGCCACGTGCCACAAGGTGACGTGGAGAGTGACCGTCTCTGTCCTCACGTGGACCACACAGCCAAGTTCCTCCATCCCAGTGCTCCAGCTTCCTGCTGGGTGGTGGGACGTGGAGGTCCTGGCCTGAGCAGAGCAAGGAGTTGTATAACGTGATTGCTGGTGTTGCCCTGGTCACGGGATGATGCTGAAGCCATGCCCTTTCCGAAACCCCACCAGACCTGCCTTCCTCCCTTGCTGCTGCTTCTCATGGTTCTGATTCACAGACCCGCAGCAGAATGTCCACCCTTGGGCAGATGATGAATCTTTGTCACGAACCTGTGAAATGTCACCAAAGGTGACACCAAAGGTGTTTTTTAGGACTAACATAGGTCTTTTTAAATCCTGTTCCGAAAGCAGGCTGCCAGAATTTCTCATTTTAAAAGGCAGAAGCAAGCAACAGGCCTGTTTGCTCGTTATAAAAGCAGCCCTGACCGTAAAATCCAGTGACCGATTGAATGACACCTCTGGTGAGATCAGGGATAACTTTCCCCATGGGCTTGTATTCTCCACGGGGACTGCTTCCCGCTCAAAGGGAATTCCCGTGGATAAGGTGGCACATATGTCTGCTCTAACTCTGAAAATTTTGGGTGTATTCATTTTTGGAAATCTTAAAAGAGGACTCTAGGTCCTGGCTTTATTCTTTAATTTCCTACCAGCTTGCAACACTTTGCTTTAACTAAACTCCAGCCTCCAAGAGCTGGAGATGACAAATACGTCTGTAATTTATTATTTAAGAAAGTACAATTGTTCTTTGAAGCAGAGACACTGGGAAATTTTAACGTAGCTGCCCAGTGCTGGTGCGCAAGGAATGCTCTGCCGTGATAATACGACTGCTCTTTAATCACCCGCAGACAAGTCTCTCCCCTCAGCAACACCTTCTCTTGCTTCAATTGTTATCGCCGGCCCGGCGGAGGATGGCCCCGCAGATTACGCCTGCGCTGCGTGTGCTCATCTCCCCCCTTCAGCCATCCACCGCTGCCCGACCGTCCTCGGGGAGAACTGCAGAGCAGCATCCAGAGTGGGGATACCTCAGAGGGTTCAAATACCCAAATATTGTAATCAAACAGAGAAGAATTTATGTACAGACCCCAGGACATCCTCTAACATAATTGCTGATAATTTTCTGGTCTCAATTAAATGCAAAATAAGATGAATGCACCACGACAGCTGCCAGCTCTTACTAATCTAGAAGCAAGAGTAGGTTTAGAGGAACCACAAGGCGAGTCGTATCAGTGCTGTAAAGCACCCTGAGATCTTGCAATGAACGTGAGAAACAAGACCAAGCGTGCCTTTCCGGGAGCATGGGGAACCAAAAGGTCCGATTTCCGCAGCCTGCTTCCCGCAGGCATGGTGCGATGGCTAACCTGCAGGGGAATGACGAGCTCTCGCTGCCATTTGCTGGAATCACTAAAAATGACCCAAAGAGGCCAATGGAAAGAAATGGGAACATGTGGCTCGGGCCTCTGGCAGCCCCTCCACGAGGGCTCCAGGGCGAGCACCATGGCTGGGGGGGGCCGGGGGGCCACCACACACAGGCGGGGTGTGCAGCTGAACTGGGGGTGCTGGGCTGAGCTGGCTGTGAGTGGGTGAAGCACTGGAATAAACTGGGGGTGCCAGGAATGGGGAGTGGTGTCCACGGGCATGGGAAATACTGGTCTAAAGTGGGGACACTGGGTTGATTGAGGGGAATGCTGGGGGTGGGGTGAGGTGCTGGGCTGAGCTCCAAGTCCTCTGCTGAAGTGGGAGTGCAGGGTAGGGGGGTGAGGTGCTGGGCTGAACTGGGAGCACTGGGCTGTACTAGAGGACAGGGCTGTGGGGGTGTGAGGTGCTGGTCCGAACTGGAGGATAGGGCTGGGGTACGTGAGGTGCTGGTCTGAACTGGGGGCACTGGGCTGTAGTGGAGGACGGGGCATGGGGGTGTGAGGTGCTGGTCTGAACTGGGGGCACTGGGCTGAACTGTGGGATGGGGCTGTGGGCACGTGAGGTGCTGGTCTGAACTGGGAGCACTGGGCTGTACTGGGGGACAGGGCTGGTGGGTGAGGTGCCTGGTCCGAACTGGGGGCACTGGGCTGTACTGGGGGACGGGGCTGTGGGCACATGAGGTGCTGGTCTGAACTGGGGGCACTGGGCTGTACTGGGGGACCGGGCTGTGGGGGTGTGAGGTGCTGGTCCGAACTGGGGGCACTGGGCTGAACTGTGGGACGGGGCTGTGGGCACATGAGGTGCTGGTCTGAACTGGGGGCACTGGGCTGTAGTGGACAGGGCATGGGGGTGTGAGGTGCTGGTCCGAATTGGGAGCACTGGGCTGTACTGGGGGACAGGGCTGTGGGGGTGCTGGGCGGAATCGGGGCGTCAGGGCCGGGGACCGGCTGCGCTCTGCGCGCAGCGGGGAGGCCCCGAGCCGCCGGCCCCGCACCGGCAGCGGCAGCTCCGCCCCGCCGGCAGCCGGGAGCCGCGGGCCCGGCCCGGGTAGCGGGCGGAAGCGGAAGCCGGCAGCGGCGAGCGGCCCTTCCTGCGGGCCGTGCCGGGCCGGTCCGTGCCGGGCCGGCATGGGCGAGAGCACCAGCCCCATCAGCGTTATCCTGGTGAGCTCGGGCAGCCGCGGCAACAAGCTGCTCTTCCGCTTCCCCTTCCAGCGCGGCGCCGAGCACCCCGCCGCACAGGCCAGTAAGTGCGCGACGCGGCGGGCTCCGGCCCGGCCTGGGGACTGCGGCTTCCCCGCGCCCGCGGGGGGCCTGGCACCCCCCCACGCCTCCTGTCGGGGCCTGGTAGCCCACGCACCCCCCCTCACACCCCCCAGCCCCGTGCCGCCGACCCTCCGTGGGGGCCTGGGGGGCCTGGCACCCTTCGCACCCCCAGCTGCCCGCACGCCCCTCACACACGCACCCCCGCCTCACACCCCCCCGCCTCACACACGCACCCCTCACACACACCCCCCACCTCACACCCCTCACACCCCCCCCACCCCTCACACACGCACCCCCGCCTCACACACGCACCCCTCACACCCCCTGCCTCACACCCCTCACACACGCACCCCCTCGCCTCACACCCCTCACACACGCACCCCCTCGCCCCCCATGACCCCCCCCACACCCCTCACACCCACCCCCACCCACACCCTCACCCCCCCCCCCTCACACCACCCCCGCCTCACACCCCTCCACACGCACCCCCTTGCCTCACACCCTCACACCACCCCCTCGCCTCACACCCCTCACACACGCACCCCCTCGCCTCACACCCCTCACACACACACACCCTGCCTCACACCCCCCCCCACCCCTCACATGCACCCCCGCCTCACACCCCTCACACACGCACCCCCTCGCCTCCCACATGCACCCCCGCCTCACACCCCTCACACACGCACCCCCACCTCACACCCCTCACACACGCACCCCCACCTCACGCCCCTCACACCCCCCCTGCCTCACACCCCTCACACACGCACCCCCACCTCACACACCTCACACACGCACCCCCGTACCTCACACCCCTCACACACCCCCCTGCCTCACACCCCTCACACACGCACCCCCCCGCCTCACACCCCCCATGTTAGCTCCCGGTGTTGTTATCCACCCGTTGCCTTGTTGCTGTTCCTGGATCAGCTGAAGCGGCTGTAGGGGATGGAGGGAGGCAGGGTGAGAAGTGAAGGCACCGATGTGGGAGAGGGGTTTCAGAAGATGCTAAGTGAGCTTTAACCAATAATGGGTGGAAAGTAAGAGACTTCAGTCACTTGTGTTTAATAATGGGGTGGAGGAGGTTTTGTTTCTTCTGGAAAATAGGAACATGGGGTCGTTCAGGTGCCAGCTGGCTGCTGTGGAGCCAGTTTTGGTTGTACCTCTTCCTCCAACATTCCCAGTCTGGGACGGTGTCTGGGGCCGGGCTGGGACCTGCCCGCAGCCAGGGAGTCCGTGGGGGCTGGAGGCCAGGGCGGCTGCGCCCGCGGCGCCGTGGTGAGGGTCGATGTCCCACCGGGCCTGGCTGGCTGGCGAGTGGCTCGGTGCGTGGCCTGAAGGTGCTGCAGAGCGATGAGGCCGTTCGACGTGGGTCGCTCGCTAACCACCATCCATCACAAGAGGTTTAACATCCCTGTTTGTTGCGGGTTACTTTTTACCAAGAGAGAGAATTGTCTTCAAACCCCTTTTTTTTGTTTTTATAGGTAAAATCTGAAAAGGTGGGGTTTTTTGGCTGGCTGCTTCCCTCCTACCCCCCTCCTGCTTTTTGTTGGCAGATACCTGTGACTGCATTATCATTGTCCTGAAACCTGAGCAATAATGAGGAAAATGCATTGGTCAGAATTTTATTGTCCACTCTCAAACTGCAAACTGTTACCTGGCACTTGAGAGAAAAGTTGTTTCTGTGAATGTCTTGCTTTTCCTCTTTATCCCCTGAAGATGTAAACCTCTTTCTCCTGTTTTTGATGTGTTTTTGAGTGAGAATAGGAAAAACAAGATCTGGTACTTTTACCTAAAAAGGAAGGGGCTTTCTGCTTTTAATATTACTTTGTTTAGATCTCTGTTATAAATAATTTTAAAAAGGGCACAGACAAATATTCTCTAATGCACTTATTTTAATGAACGATTTAAGGAGATTGTTCCTTGAAAAAGCTGTCTTTATTCTTTGTTTCAGATAAACCAAGGAGTCGATATGCTGTGAATAGCTCTAGTGACACCACAGAAGATCAAGATGGGGACTCCAGGTAGGGAAAAACATTTCTCCTTGCCTAAGAGTTTGAAATAGAGGAGACGTGGCCTCTTGCTGTCCTGCCTGCTGGTTCAGTAGGCAAATTCTCTTGGACTGTATTGAAGACAACCTGCCAAAAAATGAGCAAGTTAGCGCTTAGCAATGAGGCGTTTCTCATGAGGGAATGTTATTGAATCTATTGTTTGCTGGGCAGGGTATAGGTCAGGTAGTTTGTGCTCATCAGAAAGGCAGTATTACCCTTTCAAAGCTAGGAGTATTAATACTTCGGCAAAATTCCATTTTTCTTTACCTGCCTACCTCTAACGGGATATATTTTTCAGTTGCCTCAAATTCTTCCCTAGCTCGTGTAATTGTCGTATGGAATTGCTGTGCACTAATGAATAACTAATTTTGTTTCTCCAGACAGAGCTGCCCTTGTGTCTGTGGAATGAAATAGTAGCTTAGAAGGAAACTGAGGCTTAAAGATAGTTTTTCAATTGCAGGAAATCAGTGGGTAACAAACGCACTGAAAATAGGCAGTGTGGTGTTCAGTGTATGTGTATGTAGGGATGGACCCTCTGATTAGTTTTTGTAGAAAACTTGAAAACTTCTGCATGGTTCTAAATTTATCACTATCAGATATGAGACAAATCTGGGAAAGAAAAAGGTTTTTTTGTCTGTTGGCCCATAGTTCAGTTGCAGATCTCTGTTGTGTTTTAATCTCCAGTATTAATAAAACGGGGTAGTTGCTGGTTTTCTCTCCTATAAGAGTCACTTGCCCCCAGAAAAGAAATTTAGGTCCCAAACTTGCAAAATGTAAGCTTGTTCCTAACTTTATGGCTGAGAATGGTTTAGCTGAAATTAAAATCACCCGTGACAGTGAACTTCATCAGTTCATATGTTTTTCCAGGAGTGGGATCTTACGAAAACACATCTTGCTTGAGGTCATTTGTATCTCTTGCCTCTTCTGGTGTCCTTGAAACCTTCAAATGCAGCATTCTATCGTGTCTCCAGTACGGTACAGGGCACAACTCCAGTGGGAGAAAGCTGTGGTTTTGTAAGTTTGGTGAGTGGTGAGTGGTGTTTCAGACTGCTGTGAACAGCAGCTGGTATGCACATTAGGAAGGCTCGGTGCACACGTTTGCTGGTTATCTCAGGGGTTTTGTTGGTTGCTGTTCAAAACCCTGGCTCTAATATTTCCCTGGATAAATTAAACCAGGGTTGGAACGGTACCAGCTTCTGTCTGATACTGATTCTTGTTGCCTCTGCCATTTTGGCAAGTTGGACAAAGCACTTAATGCCGAGCTGTGTTCGCTGGATGTTGCCTGTGGTGCTGAAGTAGCATGATGTGGTATGTGGCTACTACCATGATGGAGGAAAAGCTTTTATCATTTCAAATTATGGTCAGATGAGGAAACTGCTAGTATTTTCCTGCAACTGGTTTTAAGTAGGTTGAATGTGCTGGCAGGTAACCTACATTAAACAAAGAATTACATTATTTCATTGTAGTGGTGTCCAGAGCTCTGGGCTTGAAAGTTAAAGCTTAATCTCCTGGTCAGGTATTTGTTATTAAGCTTTTAGTGTTTAAAAGAATTTATGATCTCTCAACCGAGCTCACTCAGCACAAACTATCACGGTTCTGAAGCATTGAATGAAAGGATAGTAAGACAGAAATCCCCCTCTGCAGTGATGGTCTTCAGAAAAAAGAAGTTGTCGCTTGTACAGTTTGGTATATAGCAGATTCATGCTGCCGTGGCCGCACCTGGCTTTTACTAAGGTCAGTGTTTATAAGCCTGATACCTATTTAGATGAAATTGAGACGTCAGCCAGCACAGGTCGGTTAACAGGAAGCCCCTTAATATCTCCCGTGGATCTATCTATAGCTGCCATGCAGGTGAAAGGGAAATAGAAGAGGAGTGTTTACATTGCTCTGAAAATGTTGATTCTGCTCGAGGTCAGATACCGACATCCAGCTGCTTGTGCTACTTACAGGGCTGGGCATCTGCATTCAGAAATTCAAAGTCTCTTTCAAAATCATGTTGGTTTCAAGTCTGTTTATTGAAAAGTTTTTTCCCAATACCGGTGTAATCAGGGTTGTAAGTCCACTGCATCCCATACAACTGATGTAGCAGCTAAATGTATTCTTCTCTTCAGTCATAGCAGCTAGTGGAAGAAATCACCGATGCTCTTTATGTACCAAGTACTGTTAATTTATGTTAGACAAGAGTTTTGTTGGCAGAGTTAGTATCTTCCACTGCACTTACTGATACAGGTGGAAAAAATACTTAAGTTTTAGGTATGCAGGCCCTCTTCCAGCCCAAAACAAAAAGGGATCTTCAAAACTGTGTGCAACAGTTTGCTCAGTTTTGATTTGTATCAGACTGTTTTAGGAGTAGCCAAAGTTGGTGCCGTGGAGTAGAAGAGATTCTAAGGGGAGAGTGGAGGCAGAAAGCTGCAGGCGTCTTGGAGAGAGCGAGATGTCTATGGTTTGTAAACTAGGGAAGGAAGGAGTTTAACTGTCATATGCTATAAAACCAGGATTGTCATTGAGCCCGTGGGGTTGTTTTTCCTCACCAATGTTATGAATTTTTGCTCCTGGGCTCCTGTTTGGAATGTGTTTTGTATGTTCCCTTTGAAGATCAGGCTGGAGAGACCAGGAATGGAGTAACTGGTTTTGAGAGCGCCATTCCCATTCCCCCAGTGGCAGCTCTGTCCCTGTAAGTTCGTTCTTCCGCAGTGCTGTGGCGTAGCGGTTCTCTTCCCGAAACACTCAGGTCAGTAGTCCATGGAGAGATTTCATCAGCATGAAGTCCAGTCTCTTTTTCTGGTGGTGGTGATTTTCTGATTGGAGTTGTCCTTGATGAAAGTAATTTATTAAGTGGTTTCATATTATTTCTGGAAGGCTTCTTCAAGGAAGAGTTGGCAAAAAGATTCCGTTAAATCACCACATATCACTAGCATCTGTTGATGTTTTTCGTGGCACGAGTTGAGGCTTTGGAGAGGGCAGACTGCTAGTTTGTGTTGATGGTGTACGGCAAGTTTGATAATGTTGAAAGGTTGTGTCTTTCCCATGTTTTCATGTTCAGTAGCAAAGGTTATTTCAGATTTATCTTGTTGCTGCAATAGTTCTTATGAGGGTTGGAGTCATCCTTTTTCATACTGGATGCCTGTCTTTATAAGTTACTAGCACCAACTGTATCCTAGATAAGGTTCAGTACTGCTTTTTTCCTAAGCTATTGGAATCCAGATCAATTACTTTTAAGCTGATCTCTCCTGGAGCAGTTGAGTTGTATGTATTTCTTTATGGCCTTAGAAAGGACAAAATTAGGTCAGTTTAGATGCCTTAGCTCTCCATTTCCGTATTTGGATGCATAATTGGATTTCTTTTAGTCTTCAGACTCAAATTTCCTGGTCATTGTTATGCTTTTTGGTTTTTTTTTTTAATAGACAATTGCAGCCTATTCTTGACAATCCTACCTCTAGGTTATAGATGTGTATTTGCTTATGTTAGTTTCAGCTCAGTGGAGCTGTGTGTTTGGGTCTTCAGCACGTAGATTTTTCTTCCTTTCAAAAGCAATTCAAGCAGCAAAAGTGGTTGAAGGTGTGTTGATGGTGGCCATGCAACAAAAAGGTATTCAGAAGAATCTGTCACTGTGAAAACAAATTGCCTGTCAAGCCCATCTCTTTGCTGGCTTCTTCTCAGCCTTTCATCACTTGCTCTCCTCTAAAACATCCTTCAGTTTTTGCGTGATTTACCAGGAATTCATACCCCTCACAGCTTATGGAGATGCCTGCCAGTCTTCCCCCCCAAAAAAAACCCCGTGAAGCAATTACTCTTTTGGAGCCATAAGATAATGCTTTGTTAAATTGGTTTGAAATGTTTTTTGTAGTTTGTCTGAAGGTGGTATAGTCAGCAAGCAAACATTCTAATGAAGATGCACGTATAGTAACATATGTTACACCAGACTTTGCATTTCTTAGTAGCGTAACTAACTGAAGGAGGTTTAGCAAGTTTGACAGCACTGATGTCATTAATTGGCCAAACGCTTCCGTTATAAAAAAAGTCAAGTTACTGACAAACAAGGACTTGAATGTCCCCTTCTAACAAACAGTAGTTCTCCTGTGATAACATTTCTGTATCCTCTGTCCCTCTTTCACTGGACTCCAGTGTTCTTCCTTGTATTTGTTCTGAAAGGCTTCCTTTCTGTAAGGCCATGCTTTTCCATTCATCCATCCCTTTAACCACCCTCCCTGTAATATCACCTCCTTGTACGGTTTGTCATTTGGGATCGCTCTAGGTTCCCTTTTCAACATGACCAGTAGAAATCTTCTGTGTTTTGGATTAATAATTGTTGGAGGTTTTTAATTTTCTCTCCCCTTGCTAATGTGGACAGTATAAAGCTTTTATCTGATTCATTTTTCAGTATATTTGGGAAGTTTGTTTCAGGAAACAAGTCCTTTTTTTCCTGGTAAAGAAGGTTTTCAGGTTCTTTGCCTTGAAAACTTTTTCAGCCTACTCTTCCTAAGTTTCTGCTTATTGCCTGGGGTGGACAGAGATGGGAAATGACTTCGTGCTGGTGCTGTGATTCTGGACAGACTTGTACCTATTGTTTAGATCCCTGGGGGGAGCAGTGGTGGCTCTGTGTGCAAGGCTCTTTACAGAATCCTGGCTGCACATGCAACAGTAAATGTTTGGCATCCTCTTAAGCCTTGTGGGTATGGAAGCACCAGAACCAATTGTGAAGAATGTGGGTCATTTGGGGCTGCACAGGATGTTCCTTTGGTGAAAATGCTAGTAATAGCCTAGAAAAGAAACCGGAGTTTAGAATCTGCTCTAAATCAGTCTGCAACCTCTTCTATTTACTCTTAAGGTAAGCATTAATTAATAAGTACAGTGTAAATACAGCTCCATAAATGCAGCATATCGTGGGAACACATTACGGCAGCCAGTGTTAGCGAGAGGACTGAAGTGCCTTAGCCAGGTTTCTCTACGTTGTCAGTCTAAAGCCTGCAATATATTCTCGAAATTCACCTACCATTAACTTTTGACTCTTCTCAATAGTTTATATTTCCTTTACAGGAGTTTAACTCTTAATAGTTCATCCTAGTTTTTAATATTATCTCTCTTTTTTTTTTTTTTCCTTTAATTTTGTGTACTTGCCTCGTTTATTTTCTTTTTGTTGTGTTTTGTTTTGTGTTTATGGCCATGTTCCCATTTCAGAGACCAATGTCCTCTAACTGATGAGCAATTGGTTTCGGGGTAAGACCAAACGTTCTAAACAATCACCTTTGTCTAGAATGGCTTTCTTTTCTCACCCTCCTTTTAATTGTGCTTTGTTTCTGGTTTCCATTTTACACCAAATGATGAGATAATTATATGCTAAATCACAATGTCTGTAGGAAATGTATTGCTGAAGGTTTATGCCAGGGTAATGACAGAGGTCCTACTAACATCTCTGTGCTTCCTGTAGGGTATCCAGAATGGGTGTGGTACTGTCCCTTCTGTCAGTTGAGAAAAGATCCTCCAAGAATGCAACAAGTGTGGCCTTGGCATTGTAGTTATTCCAACAAGGAGGCCTAAACCAAATTTCTTTCTGATGACCAATGACTTAAAAGTACAGATCAGCAAGTAAACTATTGAATCCCACAGTAATTATGGAGAGCTCTTCAGAGACCTGGTTTTGAGCAGCTGTTCCAGTTGCTTGTTCTTGGTGCCCCGCTAAGCTAAACTGGATGACTGCATTATACCCCCTTTTTGAATGTGTGGAAAAGTGCTTATCTCTACCCAGGGCCCCAAAAGTATTAAACTGCATCTCTACTCCCTGCTTCACATGAAGACACTCACCTAGATACTCAGCTCCCATTCTAAACTACTTCAAAGAAGAATTCTATAAAAACCTTGCTTTGAATTCCTGTGGCATATAAATAGTTATTATCCATTCTTGGAAAAAAAAAATTTTGTGTTTGAGATTCTTTCCTCCTCCCTTGCCGTCTGCTAAAGCTAAAGCAATTCTTGGTTGAGCTGGGCTTCCAGAGGAGGTGCTGGGGACAGCAGTCGATCTGCACTAGTGTGGTTTGTACCGTACTGCTGGATTGTCTCCTGTTGCTGCTACGCTGAGCTTGTGATAGGACTGGCAGGATATTTGGGGCAAATCAAAGCTTTTGTTTTTTGTATTTCGATTCTGCCTGCTGAATTCCTTAGAACAGGAGAGGTTTGCTTCCCTCTGGAAATCACAATGCTCAAACTAATCTCCCAAAAGGAGAAGGGACTGTTACTGCCCAACTGTGAAACCTAATCTGCTTCTAACAAACCCTTGGGCTCTGAGGAGTCAGTATTTTTAGGTCATCGTAATACACCCCAGAGATTAGAAAATCAGTATTAAAACATCTAAATAAGAGTATTATTTTCTAAGATGAGATGATGAATTGAAATGATGGGAATAATATATCTGCTGTCTCTCAATCTCCCTATCATCCCAAGGCCTAAGAAGTGTATGAATTATATAGAGTGTTGGTGGAAAAAAACCCCAAACCAGTAAACCCAATAAATCTAGGCTGTCAGACGAGGAGAATGGGGCTGGAGTTGAGGTCGCTCTTGGGAGAGCCTGAGGTGATACCGGGGTCTGTACCCATCAGGTAGCACCCGTGTAACCCATCACAGGTTTATCTGTCCTGAGCGTGTTATCTGGCTGCAGTTGCAGTACTCTCCCAGAAAGAGGAGTTTCTGCTAGTGAGAAGATACTAAGGACTTTACAAAATCAACCTTTTAATCTCCTGCTCCCCACAGAGCCACATACAAGGTGGGGCAGACAGGGCTGTCAGTCTCATGAGCTCTCCTGGGGAGCTGCTGAACTCTTTTGTTCAGCACCGCATTTATCTGTTAAAAGATCTGCTGGTGTAATTGCTTGTAAAAGTTAAATCAGTGGTGGAAGTCATCATAATGATCAGTTTTCCAGCTCCCAAGATATCCCTTGCCAAGGCTGGGGGAGGGAAGAGCAACTCATCTTTTTACCAGCGAGCAGGCATTTTCTAATTTGCCTCTTTCTCCCTCCGCTCCCCAAAACATATGCTCATTTTGGATCCGTTGCTATTACAGTCTTCCTGGCTCCATGATGAGCCTATTACAAACGCAGCTGAACGGGGCAAATAGAGGGAGAAAAGCTCACTGTCGTCATGGTGACTTTTTTTTTTTTCCTATTTCGAATGTGATCTCCAAGGACTGTTGGTCCAGGTCCTGTTTGAGGACACTTTGCCCTTTCTTCATGAACTCTCTGCATCACGTAGCCCAGTGCGGTGGCCAAGGAGCGTGGGCTCGGTGGCCCCAGGAGCCTCTGGCTAGGCTCCCCATCTCTCTCCTCACCCCTAGCTGTTTTTGGAGCAGAGAGGCCAGGGATCTGGAAGTTTATACGGAGCTGCTCCTTCCACAAGCCAAATGTAAGCAGTGTGCTGTGGTCAGGATGACCTGTTTGTACAGACACTGGGGGCTTTGACAGCTTGTAAAGCACCTGCGTTGTCCTTCATCTTCAGTCTACGTAGGTCTAATAAAAGCAATGCCCCTTGGGGCCATATGCAGATGGATACACGCAGAAGACCCGGCTGTGTGCATTTGTCTTAATTTCTGTAGTACTCCATAACTCACTGAGAGTGAACGAGGAATATGATATATTAATTCCTTCTCGGGGCATCGAGGGCTCACTTGTGGCTGAGAGATAAGGTGAGCGCAGCACACACCCACGCCTGCCCTTTTCCCTGAGTGATACGGGGTTATCTGGGATACCTGCCTGGTGGAGGGGGATGGTCTGGCAGGGACACGGCCCTGAATGTAAATTAAATAAATGCTTCCATTCTTAAAAAAGAAAAAAAAAAAAAAAGGTCTCATCAGAAACTGGTTTGAAATTCATTTGGTTAAGTGGGAGCCTCTGAGAAATCAGATGAGGAAAGAACTTGCTAATATCAAATCTTGCACTGCTCCTGTTCTAGAACAAGCAGTTCCCTCCAGCAGCTAACTGAGGTCCTCTTCCCTGTGGATTTGAGTTCCAGTGAGGAAAATGAGTGTTTGTAGAGACCAGACCAATGTTGCAAGGCCGTTGGAAAGTGCAGTTGCAGAATTCCTCCCTTGTCACGCTGGATTCTTGCCTGGTTTTGGAGCAGTAGCTGTATTTTACAGGGCAGGCTCCTTGTAGATACTTGCCCTCCTGTCTCGCAGCTGCCTTCTTCCCACTAGCAATCCAGAGCAATCCAGTAACACCATGGTTGGCCTTGGGAAGGGCCTGCCCTGTCACGAATTTCTCTGTTTGCTTTATCAAATGAGAAAGCCCAGGTGAGGCCAGGCAGCTCTCAGAAGGCTGCCGGTGGTCTGTTGACCACAGGTTGAGACCTGTTAAGTGGGTGACTTTGAGTCTCACTGATGAGATTTGGGAAAGGAGGGACAAGCATTGGATGTACGTTTCTTCTCATTGAATCAGCTCTCTCTTGCCTTCCCCTCTGCCATACTGGGTGGCTTAAAGATCTCTGTTGTGCTTGAGTGACAGGCTGTGTTGGTATGTAGTTGCTTAGTAAGTTCATTAACCTGCAGCTAAATCAAGGCAATGGCTAACTTGAGCTGTTTTTATATTTAAGCGAACCGCATCTAATCTTTCCAACATATTTTGCTGAGCATGTAATTAAATAAGCATGACCCTGCAGTCTTTGTCGTGAATGCTTCCTGTTTTATAATTGTAATGATCAGAGAGATGTAATAAGGGGTTCTTAATTTTCCATAATTGGTGGTGCTCCAGGTACAGCAATTTAGATACAATGTACAATACTTTAAAAACTCACAAGTCAAATATAACTGCATTTGGAGGAATATTCTGGGGGTATGCTTTTTGAAAATTGTAATGACTTCTGTCTCTGCTCTTCAAGGTTTTCGGATGTCATCTTGGCAACAATTTTGGCTACCAAGTCAGATATGTGTGGCAAAAAGTTTGAACTGAAGATTGACAATGTTCGCTTTGTTGGCCATCCCACGTTGCTTCAGCATGCCCTGGGGCAGGTATGGTGCGAGGTCCGCGCTGGGACTGTGCATGTTTGCTTTTGATCCTGTTTTTACTTCCTGATGTTCAAAGCTGTCTTTTACTGACTTCCAGATAAATACAGTGAGTAGCAAACTGAGGGAGCTGTGTCAGTGATTCACAGAAACCCCCTCCTAGTTACTGCAGGAAAGCAGCATGGGTAAAGAGAAGTAATACTAAGCAATCCAGCTCAAAAAGCTGTTTCTTGCCATGTTAGTTACTACAAGTTAGCCTTTTAGCACCTCTAATTAGTATGGCAGTTAAAAAAAACCCCACAACCTTCACAAATGCTAGAAACTACGTCATCCTTGGTTTTAACTCTTTAATTTTAACTCATGCTGGTGCTGAAGGTGATTCACAAGGCTTGTTTGGAATAGATAGGGTGTTGAAAGAGGTCTAAAATTTTCTTGCGGACAAAGTCAGGCTCCTGTTTGCATTGAGACCTTGCTCCGTGGCCTGTGTTCTAGCTGCTTGGAATGAAAGCAGTTGCCACCCAGGCTATGAAAAAGGTCCTGCTTAAATCTAGGAAAGAATTTACATGCTTCTTTGTGTAAAATAGTCCCTGTCCCATTCCTTCTTCCTGATGGACTGTAAGAATGAACTAGGTTTTGGTAGTTTCTGAATCCAGCCCTGATCTCTGTCACTGAACTGCTTTAGTCTCATTTTTCATCAAATTTATTAAGTCATTCATTTTTTTCAGGAAAAAAAAATCCTTTCTATTTATAGTTAGAGATGCAAACAGATTGTTGGCAGCTGCTGCTTGATATTTAGAGGACCAGACTGCTTTAATCCAAGTGAGGAGCTGGCCTCAAGCATCAAAAGATGCTAGTGTTCTACTTTGGAAACTCAGTTGGGAATCTACAAGAAATGTGACACAGGATCACCAAGACTCAGTCCTCAAAAGTTTAAGCTTTTTTGGAAGACGGAATTCAAGTCTCTCCAAGCTGTGCCAGTACATCACCAGCCCCAGACAAGGCAAGCAATGAACCAGGGTCCGTACAGGGACCCCAGACAGGAGCCAAAAGAACCAGAGGCAGGGCTGGAGGACAATGCTGCGCTACTTAACGAGGGTCCATCCGTGATGTAGGTTGAATGTCCATCCAGCAGACAGGGCTGGAGACAGGCACACCTACGGGCCCTGGGCTGAGCTTAAATGGGGCTCCTGGGTCATGGGCTAGGGTGCGTGTGGGAGGACCAAATTGGGGCTGGTCAGGGCCATTAAGACCTTTTGGTGCCCTTAGGGCCCTGCCAGCAGTGGCCTGTTCTGTCACAGTATAAGATTCCTTTGTTCTGCTAATCTTGTCCGAAGTGTGGTGTAAAGGAGGTTGAAAGTATGTATATTTGCATTTTTCCACCACATATTATTATACATTCACTTTCTAGTCAGTTTTTTCCTCGTTGCATGAAATGTCTCTTCATTTTCAATTTCTCTAAATAAAATTGAAGAAACAAAGTTATAAAGTGCTGTAAACATTTTTTTGTTACTTCTCATAGAATGTTCTTTTTGGGTGTGTCTTATCACCCCAGTAGGCACCGTAGAACTTGCTAGGGTCCAGAATCTTCTAGATGTGGCAGCCATCTCTGCTAGTTCATTTCAGTCTAAATCTGGAACCCTTTTGCAGCTAGGGGGAAGCTAGATGGAGCTCCTTTCCCATGGAGTAACGGCAGCGACGTCTGGTTTGGGTTTCTTTGGAGTTCATACTGCAGTCAGTTAATCCACAGGACAGCTCAAGAAATTCTCACTCAGATGACATTCAGTTGTTACAAGAGCATGAACATTTAATTCTGTGTGCCAGACCGCCTTTTATGTAGCAATATTTTGAATTCTTCACATTCCTTCAGCATTTTCTTTTTCAGCTTAGTCTTTTCTTCCTTTTTCTGGACATGAGGTGATATGAAATCTACCCCAATTGATGTTAATGGTGGTAGTTTCTTTGGTTTTAAGGAAGGAACAGGATCAGTCTCTACACTTGAAAATGCTTTTGAGTCTTTATTGAGGTTCACAAGGCCTCCTGGAACCTGTAACTCCAGGAGAACAAATGAACAGTAAATTGGCTTTACCACCCTCCCATCACTGCCTTTTGATCAAACTTACGCTTTAGAAAAAGCAAAAATATGTATTGCTTCTTTTAGTTTCTCTAATTTTTAAGACTACTGAGTGAAAGCACACAGCTTTGGGAGTTCATTGCTGAGCAGTTCGCTGCTGATGCTTGGGACCTGTCAGCGGCTCTGCTGTTGCCAGCTTCTCTGTGTTTGCCCCGTCTCAGGCGCTGCATTAGCTACGTATGCACATACGTTGGGTAGAGACCCAGTATGAGGTTAGCTGGGTGTTTGGCCTGGCAGGTTATAGCTGTTTTCACTTGGGATTGGATGGGTGTTCAGCAGGGAGCTTTGGGGGTGGCAGGAATGTCCTCTGGATTTTGTGCTCCATCTTGTGGCGACGCTTGCTCGATTCAGAGTTGTTGGTCTCGGATGTGCAAATTCAGCTTGCTCATCTTGGCTTCCACTGTTCCTCCTCAGCAGAATATCTGTACCTGTGTTAGGGGTGCAGCTCTCTGCTGCAGAAAGAATAGGGGGGGCTGGAGAACGTGTTTGAAATCCCACAGGAAGGGAAAATCGAACCTTTTATTTTGGTACTGCAGTTTGAGAGTATAGTTTTTCTGATAACAGCAACAGTTTGTAACGTGACACAATCCAGGTGGGGATTTTAGGAAAGGAAAGGTGTGGCCTGGGATGAGAAATCTATGGATTTCTCTTTAGTTAACAATATATATGACAGTTGTCCTAAGGAATTTAAACCTAGGGTCCCTAATGATGCTAAAATGCAATAGTAAAGACACCTAGTAAGACTGCTGTCTTAACTGATACTCATTTACATGGTCATGACTGAAATGCTTTGGCTTAAGTCTTCACAGCTTCTCAGAAAAGGCAGTATTGTAGAGTAGCTCTGACACGTGAATGAACAAAAATAATAATTCTGTTTTTTACAAGTCAAATTTGATGGTATAATTTGATTTGTCTGCTCTCTTTTCTCAGCAAACATTATTTGACTAAGTTAGGCTTGTCTGTCTTTTTTTTTCTTTTTTTTTCTTTGTTACTGGATCCGAGTGACACTAGCCTATGGGATTTTTTTAAAAATATTTTTCAGGTATCCAAAACTGATCCCTCACCAAAGAGAGAGATGCCCACTATGATTCTCTTCAACGTGGTCTTTGCACTAAGGGTAAGGACTGTCTTCATTCCATCTGACAGCGGGATGTGCTGTGGAGATATAAGAGAATGCAGTAGGCTCACGTTCCAGTAATCTCTTGTAAAACATTCAGTGCCTGATTCCATTGGGATATTTTAATTTGAAACAACAAACCTAAACAATGTAGAATATGATGCTGACAAGTGGGAAAGTTTTCCAGCCCGGTGGAAAACAATTGCAGTTGTTCTCTTCAGGTCATTTTCTAGAGTTTTTGGTTTTATGTACCCAGAGTGTAAAGGAAAATTTAAAAAAGCCAGTTGCAATCCTGTATGTGTCTTGTTTTCTAGTGAGCTGGTAATCTGCTGTGATTTTTCTAGACCCTGCAAGACCCTGAGGCTTGTCCAGCTCAGCTGTGCAAGGTGGCAGCCTGGGTCTGACTGTCCTGTGTGTCAGATGCTGCTCTCTGTAGGTGACTGCTCAACTGCTGCCCAGGACAGGACCAAACCCACACAGCTGCACTCGCACGTTGCCGAGCCCCTGTGACTCCATGTAGCTTGGACCTTGGTGGTCGGTTCTGCTCTAGAAGCAGAGGCGGCAGGCAGCGTGGACAGTGCTTGGCCAGCCTGAAGAGTCAGGTCCCCACCATGGCCTTGGTCAACCCAAGCTTGCTCAGTGCAGTCATTCAGAAACCCACTCTGGCTCAGAACAGCACTGTTTTGAGCCCTTACTCATGCTGTATGATACGGAGACATGTGGCTTTGCTCAGTGCCTCTAGGCTTTTTTTTTTATAATTAAATGGGCAGTGTTTGAAAGCTGCCTCCTCTTAGCAGTGAGATCACTGTAAAGGGAGAGTGCCAGGGAGCAGCAGCTGTGGCATTCTAAATGAGAAGAAGGTACAAGAGAAGAATAAGTAGGTTTTGATGCTCAACGAGAACCTGGAGCAAATATGTAGTTTTTGCTTGGAATTTTTTTTCAGGTGTACTCTAGTGACTAGATGTTGGTATCTGTGTTAAGGGATCCTGGCTTGGCTAATGAGGTGGTATAAACCCCTAGAAATTTCATTATGTTTGAGCATTATTTGATTTCTGAGCTCTGGCTTTCTCTTCCCAGCCCACAGGTTGCATCTGTGGAGCCATCATATTATTTGTGTGGCATGTACACGTATGAAGGAACATTTTAAAAACAAGGTAGTTGGAATAGCTGTCTTTACGGAAATGATTGATTTTTGCTCGTCTGGATATGATGTCATGATTTAAAAGCCTCCAGCTGCCTTTCTTTTTTTTTTTTTTTTTTTTTCTAGCACTGGTACTTTTCTTACCGCTGGCTTTCCAGTGGTGACTAACACAGACACGGCCACAGTCTGGATGGCTTGTCCTCAGTTGAAGAGCAAGGTTTCACACAAGACAGTTATCCCAGCAATCAGCCTGAATCAAGCAAGAAATAGTTTGCTGAGTTCTGCTGGGGATCCAGAGTTCTTGTGATTTGGGACATTCTTAGGTCAGGAAGTGCTGAATTTGCAATACAGGAGTTGATTTGAGATTTCACACATTAAGAGACATTAGCTTCAAGAATTTTGTTGTTTTGGTGTGTTGGCAAAGCACCGTACTTTGGTTGGAGGTAAGCGTGTGTAGATGCACATGCAAACACAACCATTCATGCACTTTGAGTCATGTGGAAGCAGAACTGTTACAACCAGTGCTCCTTCATTCACAGTATTGCAAGGGCTTGGTGAAGTGCAGCGAAGACTATATCTAACCCACATTTTTCTAGACTCTAATTTCTAGTGGTTCTCCTAGGAAAACTTGCTTTTTCTACGTTTCGGCGCTGTGATGATGCTGATGTAATTGTGTGTGTCATGCAGTGCTAAATCACGTTTGCCAAATGAGACACAGTTCATAGAGAGCTGTTGAGTTTCTGGAAAGTGCTGTGCAAGAAGCAAGTGGAAATTTTTTCCTAGCATGGTGTGGTGCACTGCGGAAGGGTGGGTGGAGGCATTCTGAGATAAAGATGAGAGTCCATCTGCAGTGGGCAGACAGAGCAGGCAAGGTCCCAAATGCTGTAATCAGCACCAATCCTGCTGTGTTTAAGCTTCAGGGTTACCAACGTGTTGTGACTCAGCAGGAACCGTGGAGTCCAAAAATGATGATTCATGGTTTGCTAGTTTGAATGCCAAGTTATCACTTGCTAGAATCGTAAATTCCTTTAAATGTCTTAACAAACATGAAGCAGCTGCTTACTCAAACTGGAGCCACCGAGTCCCTCCCCTTGTCAGCTGTACTTACATGATAGATTTTTCCAGCACTTTCATTCTGGGACTTGCACGAATGCGGTGTTAGTAATAAGCCGTATTTGTGAAAGGCTTGGGAGCATAAATCCAAATTCATTCTGGTTTGGGATCAAATTATTGATCATGCGCTGGTCATTCTTACCCAGTTACTGTCTTGTCAGTATGTACAGACAAACATCAGTACAGCAACATGGAGTAAATGGGCTGTGTTAAAGGCACTGCAATCCTTATACTCCCACTGAGTTTAACCTGAACATCCTGATACTCTGCATTTTCAAATAGCTTGACGCTTTCTTTTCTCACAGTGTGAAATTGAGCTCCTTGGTCCCTCTGCTAGCAGAAGGCTCGTTAACAACTGGAAAAATTAAACCAGATACGAGTATCATACTCCAGGCGCCCTGGTCATTTGATGCACGTAGACAAGCTTAGAAATCCCTGAGTCTTCTCTTTACCTTTGGACATCTCTGAGCTTGTGCTTTGTTGCTGCTAAAGAAAATACCTTTCTTTTGCTAGTTGCCAAAGAGGCTGACTTTTGATATCTACTGAAGATGATTATTTTGACTACTCATCCATCACTGTAGTTCCATATATGTGATTGTGGATGAATGACCGATGTGTTTCTTTTCTATGTTGCCTGTAGGCCAATGCAGATCCATCCGTGATAAACTGCTTACACAACCTCTCCCGAAGAATCGCCATAGTCTTGCAGCACGAGGAGCGCCGCTGCCAATACCTGACCAGGGAGGCCAAGCTGATCTTGGCTATTCAGGATGAAGTGTCTGCCATGTCAGAAAGTGAGTGCTGAGCTTAGCTTTGTGCAGGAATATGTTTGTCCAGGAGCGTGTTTTCAGACAAGTGCTGATTGTGCCTTCTTACTTCTTTTTGCGGCTGGGATCAGTACGGACAAGTTTTGGTGCTCTTTAGCATTCTGACAGCTTTTGACTGTGTTTTGCCTCATCCAAGATCACTATGCAGAGTTGTCAGATTTAGAAGTGAAGTAGCTTCTTTCCTTTCCTTTCCTTGCTTCTTTCCTTTACTTTTGACTGTGTTTTGCCTCATCCAAGATCACTATGCAGAGTTGTCAGATTTAGAAGTGAAATAGCTTCTTTCCTTTCCTTTCCTTGCTAACTCAGTTCAGTGTGATCACTGGAGAACGCGCACTGAACCATCACATTTGGATCTGCCTGTCAGGCTGAGATGGAAGAACTCTTATGTAGCCTGCTTCACTCAACCTAGAGCAAAGTTTCCCATGCTTTAATGCTGTGTGCTGAGTCACCAGACTTCTTGTGTGGAAACTTGACTCTTACATGTTGTTACCACGGCTAGCAAAGTTACAGAGCATTTTTATAGACTGTACGTCAGAGCAATTTACTAATGTGCGCTGTTTAAGGTGAACTCTATCTGACAGTGATGCATCATCTTGCTGCAAGCATTAAAAATTAAAACTAACACATATAAAACCAAAAAACTCAAAATCATCACTTGTCAAATTCGCAGTTACATGTGCTTAACTGAGTTGAGGTTTAGGAGAAGCTGTTAATAATTCACTACTATTGTTTTAACATGTAACTTGAGTTACTGTAAAAGCTTTGAAAGATAATTGCAGATTAAAACGATATGGATTCTGTCCCTAAGATACTGGTTGATACCTAGTGGGGGAAAAGGAAACTCTTCTTTGCTTTGAAATTAGTTGTTTGCTTTCTTGTTTTGAAATTTTCCATAGCCACAGAAGGGCCACAGTCACCTTTTCATCACATCCTACCCAAGTGCAAACTGGCCAGAGATCTCAAAGAGACATATGACAGGTAAGTGGGATTTTCTTCCTAGCTCATAGTATGCTGCTTCTCACTGAAACCTCTTGGCCTTGTTCCTTAGGATATTATCCACCTCTTCATGCTGTTGACTCATTGGGATTTGGGCTTTAGACCATGTGGAGCAATGTCAAGGCTAGCTGTCAGGGGTAATGTTTGCAGAATTGCTGTCCTAACTTTTGGATATGTCATGGTTCTTAAAAGTCGGTGATGTCTGTCACAGCTTTAAGAATTATGATTTTCTTCCTTAGCACAGAGGCACATAATGACAAGTGAATTGTGAATTGAAAAGTGTCATAATATGAATATCATATTGCTGTAGAAGTGCTCTAAACCTGCAGCTAACAGAAAAATGCTGCATCTAGCACTGATGGCAAGTCAGGTGCTGCCCTGGCTTCATTTGGTTACACTGTGCATGTCTGGACAGTGCATTTGGATGAGGCGGTGAGACTTTCAGCAGAATGGAAAGCGTAACATGCTGTTTCTTGACTAGATTAAAAGTTCTGGCAAGGATTTCAAAAGAGCGTGGAGTTAGTGTTGAATTTCAGCAGGAGCCGGCAACCAACTCCAGTGGACTTCTGCTCTGACAGTTTGTCAGGGCTGACTCCTCTCGCAGAGCAGACACCTCCGTTCGGGATACGCACTTGGTGAAAGACCTTGACAAAGGAGCACAGAAGGTTTTTGGTCTGGAGGAAGATGATTTGCCCCTTGGTTATGGTGTTTGTCAGGGCTTGGGAGAATGACTCTTTGAGTTCCTTGATTGACTGTAGAGCATGTTGTATGATATTAGAGAAACCCTGTAGCCTCCCTAGGATTGTGGTTCCCTTTGTACAAAGGTAATAATTGCAAAGCCCTGCAAGGTAACACACTAAGAGCCTAAATACTTTAGTGATTGCAGAGCACATTAGAAAACTTGTAATACGCTGTTCTTGTGTCCAAGAGCTGTGAGTTTCAGCCAGTTTGGAAGGAATGTTTTATATTTTTCGACACAACTCTCCCAAACCATACTAAATTTTAAAATAAGGCACTTTTTATATAGCCTGTAATTCTACTATTAAACTTCACCTACTACTTTTCTCTGTCCCTCTAGGGCTATGTCTTTGTGACTGGGTAAAACCCTGATCTCGTTTCCAAACATTTAGTGACACAGTGACATCTTGTGGCACTTAGCTCTGACTGGGGGAACATACAGCCCAAACTCATGGAGAGTGTTAATACAACCCTTCCATGAAATAAGGAGGAATAGACTGACCACAGAGAAACACCCAGTGGTGCTGCCCCCCAGATTTAAAACAAGGCAGCGTGCCCCTCATTTAGGCATTGTGCGTCAGGGAGAAGTGGTGCAAGTTGTATTTTGACACTTTTGGATGACATTGTCATAAGCAAATGTAAACAATAAGCTGTCGGTAAAAATATAAAATGTCTGTGCATTTGATTGGAAAGCTCTATTTGAAGAGCAGCTAACAGTGCTGTTGGCTGGCTGGGTAATAAGGTGGTGTTCTGCAGTATTTTTCTGTTAATGCTTCATACGAGAGAATAGGAAATATGCTTATTACACCTGCTGTAGTACCTTGCCGGACAGGCATAGAATTAGAATAATTTTTTTGGTCAAGTAGAAGAAATGGTCTAGAAATAGGATTTTCATTCTGCAACTCTTGAGATGAAGAATTCCTGAATGGCAACACCTCTGGAATGAAGCTTGTGTGGTCTTTTATGAAATGAGGGTTGGTCACAAGTGACACAGAAAAAGCAAACAGGTAAGAATGTATAAAAAAAAGTCTTGTCTGTAAGATGGGAACCAATCCTGCTCAGGACTGTAAATCCCCTGCTGTAATGAATACTGTAGCCAGTTTTGGGCACCACATTTCAGGAAGGATTTGGGCCACCTAGGGAGTGTGGAGGAGTGAGAATGACCTAAAAGGAAAGATTGAAAGGTTCGTTCTGTTTCTTGTAGAGGAGAAAAGTCTGCTGGGAATGCAGGCAGTGACAGTGTGCTGTATTAAATAGACAGATACTTCTGGCATAGCCTTTGGCATAGGGGAGCACTTTGAATTGCAGATGGGAACCCAGCTCTCCATTTGAGATTCGCTCAAGCTGGCATTTCCTAGTGTCACCTGATTTCTGCAATTCCAGTCAAAGGCCTCTTGAATTATCACAGTTGCTCCAGAGGTGCTGTCTAGCCCTGGGTTTCCTGTAGATGGTGCTAAGGTATTTCAGGCAGGACCCGACATGTCCCTTAGCAAGTTGGTTTCTACAAAACCACAAGTGTGTGAATCTTTTTGTACTTCAAAATGTCCCTTGTGTTTTGAATTAAATGCCTGTGTTTTATAAGGCAGGAATCAACAGCCAGGTCATCTTGACTGTAACACTATTGCCACTAGAGTAATGGAGTATTATTAAACTGACAGCTTAGAGGTAGTCAACATCTAGTTCCTGGGACCTATTTTGACTCTCATGGAGAAAAGGAGAATGTTTCTTTTTGATGAGTTCTGAAAAAACATTTGAGAGTCTTTGTTCATCTTGTCCCCAAACTCCAGCATTGTGGAACAAAAGGCTTTAGGATCAAGAAAGTCCAGTTGCCAGCACCTCCAGCGCTGATGAATTTACCAGTGTTACCATGGGTGTCTCTTTTAAGCCAGTGTTCAATTTAGGGAATTAAGACAGTTTTCACCAAGTTTTATCTGCAGCTGCAGATAATATGTTAGCCTAACACTAGCTGCCTGTCTGTTCATAGCAAACTTCTTTCAGCTTTTTATTGGAATAAAAGTGAAACTATGGGGAGGCTTTTGGGGAGCACTGGATTGTTTGTTTCTTCTTTTTAATACACAGAGGACCTTTATACATTTTTAGACTAGTGGGATTTGAACTGACTGGTAGATCTAGCCTATTTCAGCAGCTCAGGGACAAGTGGTATAATTAGATGGGATTTAATGAATTATTATATGTGATTTGTGTGGCTGTACTGTAAAATATAAACCAACTACATTTATGTGACCAAAGGATGGTCCTTTCCAAGGAAATGTGAAACCATGTCAAAGCTCTAAGTAGTCACAACCTCTAGCAAAAATAAACAAACTCCAAAGCTATAAGCTCACCTCCACCAAACTGGAAAACATATTATTAATTTCTGATAAAAAGAAGTGGGTTTATGTAAAAATTCATAACTCTCGTATAAAATATGAGGCGGGACTGTCTTTCTTTGGCCAATAGTTATGAAAAAAAAGAAAAGCTGCAATTCTGCGGGATACTGGCCAACTTTCCAGTTCATGTTTTGGGGCAGTGGCTCACAGTTGCTGTTCAGGGCAGAGCAGAATAGAGTGAAAGAGCAGTGATATTCCCCAAAACATCCCCCGGCTTCCTGCAGCTCTGGAGGTGGTTTCTGTATATCCAGCAGCCTTCAGCTGATCTCACTTCCCGGAATTAGTCCATGATCCTGCGAGCCAGAGTAAATATGTAACAACCACAGCTTCCTCTGATAAGGAGGTCCATGGCTTAACTAGTTTCTGTGTTTCTTTCTGTTTCTTTTGAACTTTGCTCCTTCCAGTATCATGAGATGTGTCACAGGTCTTATGATGGAGTGGCGTTAAACAGCTTTTTCCTATTTACTTCTCCCTGCCCCGATTTTAGACTATGAGATCCTCTCTCAGTATCCTAACCCTTCGCCGTGTATCCCTCAGTATTACTCTTCATGTATTATCTAACTAGAGGTTTTTTTTTAAAAAAAAAAAAGTGTTGCAACTGAGTTTTCATGGGATAAAATGGAATCTGTTTGAGGGTTTAATAGCCAATTAGAGTGTGGGGAATGAAGCTATTTTTTTCCCAGTTACTCTTGAAGTCTGTGGGGAAAAAAGAAAAGGATACCAGTTAACTGATGAGACAGCAGGTGAAATTCAGTATAGGTAGATGTAAAGTAACGCATGAATAAGGGCTGTCTGGCCTTAAAGTCCATAACCACTCTGACAAGAGCTTTTGGAATCGCAGCAGATAGCTTGATGAAAAAGTCAAGTCAGTGAAAAAGCTCAGGGTGCAGTAACGCTGCAAAAAATCCCTATGAAACATGAGTTAGGAAGGGAGCAAAGAACAAGAAAGAGCCTTCTGTAAATTCCTGGCGTACCTACTGCATCTTTGAATGCTTTGTGCAAGATTTTTTTTCTAGATTTCTCTAGATTTCCTATCAGGGGCTACTTAAACTGTGTCCCTGAGGTTCACGGTGTGCAACGCAGCCGACGCAGTGTTCTCACCTTCCCACAGTCCCGAGTCTTCCTGGAGTCTTTGCTCCAATTTTAGTTCATTAAGAAGAATAAAGTACAAGTGGAGCTCGGTGACTCACTGAGGTGACTTTGAAAACTTGTTTTCTTGGTATTCTCTCCTGTTGCTGGTTTTTGCCATGCTGCTTCTGCCCCTAAAAGAAGGTAGCTTCTGGGTCTGCTGGTCCTCAGCCAAAGAGCTTGGGGCCAGCTCATGGAGGTTCATGAGGCTCGCAGTAAAAAGCTTGCTAAATAGATGACTTCATGGGGAGTCTGTAAAAACGAGGGCAAATGTGGATCCGAACTTCACTTTCTGTGACTTGACTGTATGTCATGTTGCGTGAATCTTTCTGTATATATTGGTGAAATTCTTTAACTCTTGTTGGCTGGCTAAGGGCAGTCACGTACATTGCTGCTGGAGGATGTAGCTTATTCCTTGTCAAATTATTACAGATTTCAATTATTTTCCATCCAAGGAAGGGCAGGAGAAGGAGAAATCATGTACACAAAGCTATAATGAAGTCTTGAAATTGTACAGTTGAATGCAAATGCAGGAGAATGAAATTAAGATCCAGATCAGAACTGAAAATCTGGTTTTCTTGTTGCCTTTAATTCTAGGCTTTTGTTGTATAGTGCGCGGTAGACGAAATTATGCTGTGGAGAGTGTAATTATGTAATTAAAGCTTCTGCCTTGGTGCATTTGGACCCGAGAATGAAAGGAACCAACTGTACTTTTTTTTCTGTTTCCTGAACGTTGAGTTATACAGGGAAAATATCCCTGCAAGTGTTTCATGGTTTCATGTATTTCTGCTTCTTTTTGGTAACCTGTTTTAACAACCCCAGTAGCTCTCAGGTAGCCTCTTAACTCACTCATCCCATTCATTTATTGTCATGTTTTCTGTTGGGAGTATTTGGCCCATATATATATATATACACCCCGGTGTGGATAACTACTGCTTCAGGATGCCCTTTACCTTGATCTATTTTGAGAGAAAGCCAGCTTTATCTGTCAATTGGTGTACGTCTGGTGGGATAAGCAGTGTTACTGGAGTTGCAGCATTTAATGCAAGAAAAACGGAGGTGTTTGCTGTGCTTTGCATATTCCTTCAGGCCTCTGATCAGATGTGAGGTGGCAGCGCCCGGGGAACGGTGGATTCATCCTTTCATTTCCCTTTAAAAAAAGGAAAACATACATAGTGTCTGCTCTATTTGCAACTTGAAAAATCGATGGTTTTTTGGAGGTCAGTGCAAGATTTGAGGACAAAACCATGGCCTCTGCTTTTGAAAAGCGTTGTCTGCTGTGAGATTTTCCCTAATGAGTCTGATCATGCACGAGGCAGGACGGGATCATGTTTGCTCTCTCACCACTCTGTTGTGGTTTGGTGAATAGTTCTGCCGGCAGCCAAAGCTACCCAATGTTTTTGTTTTAAAGCTGAATTTTCAGGTCTCTCTAAACCCTGTGTACAACCAGACGAACTTGAAAAAGAGCACGTTCATTTGTGGCCTGCAATTGAATGCTAAGTATAAGTGTTTAAATCGCCACATAAAGAGTTTCCAAGACGTGTATTTGCCCCCGGCCTGTTCCTGGCATGTTTTTAGATCTGTTTTTGTGTAGAGGGGAAATTCGTGGGCATTATTGACACAGAAGTCATATTGCAAGTCTCAACACACTCGAATTTAAAATTCAGACTGGAATTTTCAGAGTTGAATTTTTATTTTAAGCAAAAAAAAAAAATATCTTTTGGAACAAAGTTGAAAATCAAAGGACATTTTGAGAAATTCAGCTCTCTAGTGTAGACAAGATTAGCTGTTGCTTAAGATCGATTTGCAAATTTGTATGTCTTCCTAACTCTGTATGCACAGAAAGATGGGGTGGGCCTTGCCTCTTCTGCCCTGCTGGGTCCCACTGCCTCTAGCAAAGCTGTTCCCTGCCTGCGGGCCAGGCAGTGCTGCGAAGGTTTGCAAGGTGGTGCCAGCTTAGCTCCTTACGGTATGTTACCCCTATGGTATCGTTACCCATTTCTAAGTAAATGTAGATACCTACCTAGGTTTATTTCATCTGTTGTCTAGATCTGCAGACTCCTGTAAAACTACCTGAATGACATTCATTGCTCTAATCTCCCAGCTTTCTGGGTTTTTTTCAGTAAAAGAGGCTTATATGTCCTTTCAGGCTGAACACGAGGGTCGGACTTTATCGTCATTCCTGAGATGTCCATCATTTCCAATCCAGTCCTGTTGTTTGAAGTCAGCTTAAAGGCTTAGCTTAGTCCCTGTGGTTTCCTAGAATGAAGAAACCATTTAACAAGCACGTTTGTGATTTCATATGACAAGCAGGAGCAGGTTAGTAGGAAATAAACAACCTAAGCAGAACCGAAGGAGTCCGCTACTGTGGAAATGTGCTGCTCATATCACCCCTTGCCCAGTACAGACATCTCCTTTTCCTTTTCCTTCAAGAGGAAGATGGAAATTGGAGGTGAAAACATTATGCCCAATTCATCTTTGCCCTTTGCAGCTCTGGTCTAGGGAATTTTCCAGTGCCTTGCAGTAGATTTTCAAGGAACTCTTTTAACTTAAGATACTGCTGCACTGTTAAGAGCAGAGGGAGCAGATCAGTGGGGTGAAGTCTCTGAAATCCCCCTGAAGCCTCATAGGGGATAATGCTTTGTAAGTACAAGTTAAGGAAGCCCTTGCAGCTAGGAATCAGCTGGTCCTCAGCCAGTCTGGGGATAGACAGGGTACATTCAGTCTTTTGTTATCCTGATGCGATTTCCTGTGCAGGGGTGAGTCTGAACCACTATTTTAATTTGTTATACATGGTAAATGCTGTATGTATTTATCTTCTTCCTATTTTAGCCTCTGCACAACAGGGGTGGTCCGTTTACATATCAACAACTGGCTGGAAGTGAGTTTCTGCCTGCCTCATAAAATTCATTACGTCGCCACAAACTTTATACCCCCTGAAGCAATTGAGAGAAGCCTGAAATCTATCAGGTAAGAGCAAGTTCTGTCCTTCAGAGTGCGGCTGGTCCTTCGTCCAGTTCCAAGTGTGGTGCCGCAAATGCCTGTACTGGAGCAGCTGGGGGGTGATGTGACACTGAGCTGTAGTGGTGGTGGGGGCATGGGCTGAGACAGCACTCCTTGGAGCTGATGCTGAGGTACCGCGATGCTGCTGGATACGTGGTGACGTGAAGCCACAGCCTTTACGTTAACATTAGGTGGTTGTACTGAGGTGATGCTGCACGGGAGGCCTGCACTGTTTCCAATCAGAGGAATCGCATGTTCATTGTAAACTGTTGAACCAGAAGTAATTTTGCTTTTAGAAGAGAGCAAGCCCAGGCCCCATGATATCTTATTTCCTGCTCTCCATATTTACAGGTTTTTACCTGCAAAAGTAACTAATTCTTGCTTTCTTCCTTTTTTCTAGTCCATTCTGTATTTCAGTAATGCAGGTGAGCAGTTTTCAGACCAGTTCTCCAGGCTTAATTGTATGCCAGCACAGCACAGTCATTTTCTTCTAGTCACTGGGGCATCCAGTTACCATATAAACCCCTGTCCCCTTTTTATGGGGAGCATCTTATCTTGTGACATAAAAATAAGCTTATTCTGAACCTGCTTATGGCAAAAGGATGATATTAGAAGTTCTTTTTTATCAGTAGATTGACCCCAGGTATCATGGTCTGGGAATAACTAAGCCTTCAGGAAAAGTTGCAGTTTACTGTGCAAATGTATTCCTTTTTTTCCGCAGGCCTTACCATGCCCTGTTACTTTTAAATGATGAGAAGTCATTGCTTAATGAGCTCCCGTTGGACTGCTCTCCTGCCCTGGTGAGAGTAATTAAAACTACCTCTGCTGTGAAGAATTTGCAGCAACTGGCTCAAGATGCTGACTTGGCATTGCTGCAGGTATGGGGAACTGTCAGCAGTGGCTGAAATTCTTTTAATTCATGAAGCATTTTCTTTCTGTGTGCTGGTGGGTTTCTATGGTACACAAGCACGTCAGTTCTCTCGGTGTGAGCAGAGGGCACAGAGAAAGCGCGAGCCTTAGAGCGTGGGGAAAGGTTGGGGAGATGAAGAAAGAGCAGCAACGGTGCTTGACAGTCCTGCAGCCACATCTGAATCGCAGATTGCTGTGGGGTGGCGGGGGCATCTGGAGGTCTCTAGTCCACGCCACTGCTCAGAGCAAGTCCGTTAAAGCAGGCTGCTCAGGAACTTGTCCGTTCGAATTCTGAATATCTCCAGGGATGGGGATCCCACAGCCTCTCTGTGCTCTGGTCCAGCATTTGTGTGAAATGTCCAGCATCGGAGTGAAAACTTTCTTCATATCTAATGGGAATTTCCTGTCTTCCACCACGTGTGTGTTGCCTCTCATCCCGTCCCTATGCCCCCCTGAGAACGGTGGCTCTGTCTTCTCTGTGCCTACCCTGTGTTGGGTAGTTAAAACCAGAACAAATAGTACTCTTGATTTATGCCACGGTGGTCTGTCTTGGTTCTGCCACGTTGATGTCTTTGTGCAAATGGAGGCATCCAAAATGCAAGTGAAAGCTTACAGCTGCCATGGCCAGAATGAGACTCTGGCAATCACGTGAGACACGAGGCCACTGAGAGACCACTGCGTGTGACTGCCATCATTGTGGCCCTTTGCTTCTCAGCCCTGATGATTATATTGGATGATACGGGAGAGGGGAGTGGCCACTCCATGCTTCTGAGGGTCGATTCAGACCCGGGGATGCAATCTATGCTCTGTGTAACAGGGGAGAACATGGCTTGTCATCTCTGATCCTCCTGATCATAGGTCCTGTGGCTTCTCTTAATCGAAGGGAAAGGTCCTGTTTTGTAATAAAATTTCCAGGTCTGCTTACAGTGGTCCGTGGTGTTACTTGGCGTTACATAGCTATGGGACAAACTCTGGAAATTCCCTACTGCTTCTGTAGTTTTGTTCTCCACAAAAAAGCAAAGTTAAACGCACCTAATGATGCAGGCTGGATTTTATGTCTCGTAGACGCTATTTATGTGGCTCTTCCACAGCCATTAACAACCACGGACTTGTTTAACACATTAAAATATTTTGCGTAACTCATTACTGAAATATCTCTGTGTGTTAAAAAGGCCATGCTGCTTTTGTTTTATTTTTCATGTATAACACTTAATGCATTTTGTGCATAAACAAAAATAGGTTTTGGGGGCTTGAAAAGTAGCTACAGTTCTATTGATATGGTTTGAAGAAATTCTGTTAAGGCAGGAAATACTGAGTTGCTTAGAGATGTGAAGCGAACCTCTGGAAATTCATAACCTTGTCAAATGCTTTTTGATGTGCCACATGTTATATTAAACCCTGAATTTATTGTGAGGGCAGGGTGAAAGGATGGAACGTTTTCCTTTCATTTCGGATCAAACAAGACTTTTCTGTCATTGTGTGGAACTCTTGCTGAGAGTTTGAGTTTTGCTTTTTCACTCTCCTAATTTTTCCCTGTTTTCTCAATGCAGGTTTTCCAGCTTGCTGCACATCTCGTTTACTGGGGAAAAGCAATTATTATTTATCCCCTGTGTGAGAACAATGTCTACATGCTGTCTCCAAATGCCAGCGTCTGTCTGTAAGTAGAAGGAGAATGAGTGACTAGCAAGAAAGTGGTGGGAAGTGCAGATGTGCTTTCCTTCCCTGGCTTACTGGGTACATGGTAGGATCTTTCTTCACGTATGAATTTGTTGGGACTATACAGAACACAAACCATTGCATGTGCCTGAACTTTCAACGCCATATAGGAGTTTGTGTGCAGTAGGGAGGAGCATGACAGCAGATCAATATGTTTCTGCAGTGCTGTGGGCCTTGGAAGCAATATTTACCCCATGAAGCTGCTTTTAGTATTTTTAGCGTGCTTGCTCACTGAATGTCTGTATCAGAAAGGCTGTATGAACCTGAAGCAATACAGAAACACTTACAAAACAAAATAGTTTTTGATTAAGTTAAATAAATGAGTGTTTCATAGGACTATCTGTGTACCTGGCACACAGCATCACCTGAAGTTAATCAAAAGTAGCAAATCAGGGTAGTGTTGCTATCACTATTGTATTGTTTCATGTGATGGCTTTTCATATTGAGATGCCTTCTCGCAGGCAGAAGGCAATGCGGCCATTTTGAGAGCAGGCAGAGGCAATGCAAGGAAGATGTGGAGGCAGTGGTGGGTATTTTTGCTCTGCTGAAGATTGGCAACCCTTTCTCTGTTGGATTTTGAGACGTTTTTAGAATCTGTGTTGGAACTCAGTTATAGGAAAATAGTTTTAAATCAAAACTTCTGTGATGGAAGTACAAAAATAGGGCTGGAAGGGACCTTGAGGTCATTCAGGAACAACTGTGCCTGTGTCATATATGGCAGTGCTGTTCTTGAAGACCTTTGTAGATGGAAATCCGCAGACAGACAGTTATCCTGATATTTCACTTGACTCTCCCTTATTACTGATCAGTCATGTTGCTTGTCCTGCCAGCATAGTCAGGGAGAACAGTCACATCTGCAGCTGCATTTTGCATATTCAAAGACTTGTGTGTATATCCTGCCCATTCCTGTCTTCTCTTGACTGCCTGACTGCCCAATCCCTGTTCCTTTGATCAGAGACTGTGCAGGTCCAGACGTTTTATTTCTCTCCTCTGGTTTCTGCCTGCCCCCCCCCCCCGAATAATGTACTGGAGCTGAAGGTAATGCCAAGATGAAAGCACATATGCTTCTTGCTTACTTGTGCAGGATGCAACATGCCATAAACTGTCCATACTGTTTTTCTAGATCACAGAGAATATTTCCTTTGGGAATTGGCACTTCGGTAATGCTTAAATGGATAGATGTTACACTGGCCAGCCATATAAAACTGATTTCTGCCTTTGCCTCTTTTCTGTAGTTATTCTCCATTAGCAGATGCATTTTCTTGTCAGTTCCGGGGCCACAACCTGCCATCGATGCTTTCCAAGTTCTCCCTCCCAGTGTCACTTTCAGAGTTCAAGAATCCGCTTGCGCCACCCGTTCAAGAGGTGAGGTGGGGAATGTACGAGAGCTCCTTGCTCTCTTGCTAATGAGAACGGTGTTGCTTTTGGAGTACCAAAGGAGGATCCTGCTATGTCAGGTTTAGAAATTGCCAATTACTGTGTTTCCAACCGTATGATTTGTTGTTTCATATCTGCATGCCAAAAAGCTGTGGGGATGTTCAAGGTGAAGCTTTGTGGATGCTCTGTGCTAGCAAAGTGCGATCCTAAAAGAAAAATCAGAATGTTTCTTTTCCTTGAGTGACATAGTAGGGAAAACTGAAACTATGGTCTGCTGAAAACTGACATAAATTAGTAGGGCTGAGTGCAAGTCTGTGGATTCCTCACAATCACATTTAATTTTATTATATTCCGTCTGCTTTAAGTTCACAGTCTGGTTATAAAAGTAAACTCTCTATTCACTTAGCTTTTGATATGAAACTGGAATTGTTTAAAGGCTGTTAAAGGAAGTAGACTCAGCATGTAGTCGACAGGAGTCCATGTGTTACAGCGTTAGGATTTTAATATTCAGATTTGGGATGATAACGTACAGATTTTGGATTAGTGTGCTGCTGTTTTGCTTACACGCAGATCATGATTTGTGGCATTTCTGGGAGCTGGTGAAGTCAAGAAAGAGCTCGATAATGTGAGGTCTCCTGGCTGACATATTCCCAAATGAAGAAGCTTGGACCTCTGAACACAGCTCATTGCGGCAAAGGGAGTATTGGCAGACTTCTTTAGCTGATTGCTTGTAGTGTTGTTTGCTAGCCTTCGTACTTTGATGACTTGCTGGCTATATGAATTTAGCCACTGTTCAGATATCTGGAAGATTAACATCGATTGCGCACACAGGCACAATTGTGAGACAAGAATTTGTTGTAATTACAGGTTGGCAGAGATTATGATCGGAGATAAAGATAACTAATGATGTAGCGTCTAATCCCAATAGTATGTACTGGTTAGCTGCCACCTTGGGAGGCAGGGGAAGAGCTGTGACTGCCATTTTGCCAGTACTTCATTGTAGTTACAGGCAAATCTGTGTCCTGAAAATTGAAGCTGAATTAATAGCATGAATTTTATTCTAGCAGCAGTAGCTTCAGAAGGCATTCTTATTCTCAGTCCTCCTTTTAAAATTAATTACTTGCCTTAATACTTCTTCAATATTCTGGTTGTTCTCAGACATCCTACTTTAAAATACACAGATAAAGTCTGCCTCTTACTGCTGCAGTTATGCCTTGAAACAACAGCGAGCGATCAGCGTTTGCCCGAGCTGTTGGAGTGCTAAAATGGCTCTTTTGGCATGTGCATCTCCTCTCTGATGCTCACCCGTCTGTGGTGGGGCCCTAAAGGTCAACAGCACGGCTTGTCTTCATCATCCTTTCAGCGGGTATGGAAGGATGAAGGATGATGCTGTGAAAAGCTATGGAAGTGCCTTCTACAGTCTGAAAAGGGGAAGTGAGAACTGTGGTTGCGGAATACTTGGGGCCACTTTGGCAAGACGTGTGTGAAGATGAAGCAGACCACGCTGGTGGGCTGTTGTGAGTCATGGTGAGCTTCTCTTTGATTTTTTGACTTCTTTTTGACTAAGCGTAACAGTTCTCGGGGGAGTTTAGACTAGAGAGAGTTTTTAGATGTTCTCATATCTGCACATTAATGTAGGAAAAGTATTTTCTTCTACTTTGATTTACCTATGTAGAACTCTTTGTATTATTGTTTTGTTAGGAACTAGCCTTTTAAGAGAGATGAATCCAATCCCTATCCTGAGGTGGTCAGGCTCCAACTGTAATTAACAGAGATCTAGTCGATAGAGCAATTAATCTGATGAAACGTAGGTGGGTTTTTGTTCTGCTGTGCAGCGCTAAAAGATGCTGTACTCTTGAACTGTAAATACTGTCAAATTGTATTTGCTTTGCCTTTGAAATAAATTAACAAACTTTGGACCTTTCACTGTAATTTTGTTCTTTGTGTACACAGGAGGAGGGGATGGGTTGGTTTTTTTTAACTTTGAAGATTTTCACTAGTAGTCTGTTATCTTGTGCTTTTCATCGTGGTGACTGTACTGTCTCTGTATTTCTCAAGGTCATCTCTGCTGGAAGGTCAGTACTGTGGGAAGGGCTGCATTTTCTGCAGAAACTGTTACAGTCTCATGGCATCCATCCCATTTGATTCTTGTCTTAAGCATGGGATTAGCTCCTGCCTTTTGGCATGGGTTTCTGGATGGGCAGAGAATACGGAAAGCATTAATAAAGTCCACGATACAAAATAGGAAAGCTGTTGAAGAGCCCTTCCTCCTGGTTTTACACAAAGTCATACTGCTTGATTTGAAAGAGGACAAAGTCATTTTTGTTTGCCTACTGCTATATGGGTGGAGTTGCTCCATTTGTTTGAGTAGATGAAAAAATGTGACGCTGGCACTGTTATACTTGGGGTGCTGCAGTAGTTTTTGGCTGGTGGGAGGTACAAACAGCCTGCAATACCCCGAGCAAGGACGAGACTGCCTCAAAAGATGGCATGCATGTCTACGTTCTGCTTTTGGTCTCTGTCTATCAGGTAGGTAGGGAGATATCCAGGGTGTCTGCCAGGGCTGACAGTGCTCTCAGCGTACCCTGTGCTAGAGGCGGGAGTTCTTCTTGACCCCGTCTTCTTGAGCTCGTTTCTTGCCTGTGGTGACGAGCAGTAAGCAGCATGTTGCAGCTGAACTCTGGTCGCTGTATATTTATCAGTGGTCTTCTGCTTATAATTTGCAAAGTCTTTGGTATTCGTGTAGTGATCTCTATGCTAGCTTCCCTTTTTCTGTGTTTAACCTGCCTTGCTCGGATAGCAATGTTGCAGCAGTGTGAAGATGCGCCTACACCTACAGCTCGGCTGATCTAATGATATCTCGGTGCTGCTGGGAGAAGGAGGCCCTGTTTTTCCCTTCCACTCTCAGGTGTGTGCACACATGCCTCCCTCCTTCCCCTCTTCCCTTTACGCTAGAGCGCTGGCTCCTGTCCAGCTTGACTCTCTTCACCTAACTTGTTTCAGCAGCACTAGTTTTCTGCCAGGTTAGCAGGTGGAATTTGCTCAGGGGGAGATCCAGCAAGCTCCAGGGCTGGCGCAGAACGAGGGAGGCACTCCTGCATGGGGATGCGAGTGAGGAAAGCAGAAGCTGCTTTCCCCTTTTCAGGGTGGTGAGTTGCCTGTTAGTTCTACCGTGCTGTGTAGTGTCACCCAGGCTTGCAGCAATCCAGTGCAGCCTGGGACTGTCCTGATCAGCAACCAGTTTAGCTCATGCTGCTGGTGCTGGATCTCACCAGGGTGTGGCCATGGGTTGTGGAGATCCTGTGAGCTGATACAATAGGGAAACTCATCTTCCTTTTTAGTGTTTTTACTGGGAAAAAAACCAGTTTGCATCTCCTCTAGCCTGACCCCAAAGAAGCTGTCCTTCCTTTTGCTGCCCATGACTGTTGGTTCCTGTCCCTGTGCTCTCTTGCAAGTGTGGCACAGCCTTGATGTGACAGAGCACAGTGAAGTGGAGCTCTGGCAGTGTTCAGTGTGTACCCCTTCATAACCTCCTGTGAAAGCACAGAAGCGTTTGGTGATCCAAAACCTTTAGCTCACCACACGTTTGTTGACAGACCGTGTGTACTAGGCCCACGCTGGAGAACCACGGTTGCTGCGTGGGAATCCTTTACCATGCTTTTTGGTGCAAGGCTTTCTTCGTACAATATCAAAGTCTCTTCACCCACACTCCATGCTAAGTTTCTTTGCAAACCAAGAGGAAGGGATAATACCCGTGGCTTCCCCTCCTCCGTGTGTTACGGCCTCAGCTAGTTTATCTGCTTCAGAAGGTCTAAGATATTGCTACCCTGCCTTGAGGAACAAGCATGCACTAGCAGGAGGGATCTTTCCACCCCTAAGGTAGGAGGAGTGTACCTAGGTGAATTAGACATCCCATTTCCTCCCTGCATCCCCTCTACTGCAGTAGCTCTTTATCATAATGAACTTTGTTATTATTATTGTGGTTATCTAATTCTCCCTTGGCAGGGCTAGGATAACTGCGGAAAAAAACAGATGGGAAAGTATGACAGCTGCTGCTGAACAAAATGCTTAATTTTTCACTTTTGTTTTAATAAGCCTGGCTGGCCGTTCTGTTGGGAGTAAGGCACCGCTAGATGAGGCCTCTGCCTTATGCATCCGGAAAACGTGCCGAGCACGTATGTCAGGGGATGGGAGTGGGAGGAGGAGCTGCATGCAAATACTGAATAGGCAGTTGTGTCTTCTGAGAGACACGGGGCAAATGGGACTGTTCTGCTGGGCGCCTGGAAGGCATTAAGAGTCATGGGAGCTTTTGTTGGCAGAGGTATGGAAGTAGTATTAAGGTGCATTCATGTTCAGTTGGACGAGGTGGGGGTTCAGTGTTGCCAGTTAAATACGGCCTTCTAGGCCTAAGTGGAGGGAATGGTTAAGATCTCGGCAAAGTGAGAATTCAAAACTGTTACTTACAATTAAAACGCCAATATTAGACAATAATTGGTTTGTCCTACATTAATAGGGGTCTTCAGAGCCTGTTTTCTGCAAAATAGGGAGAAGATTCAATAGCTGATCTGTTTTTCATGAAACAGCATGGTTTGAATGATAACGAAAGGTAATATATTTCAGCAAATGTCCATTTGCCCCAGCAACTTTGATGGTGCTATCCTACTGAGCCAAGGCAGCATGGACTTCTCAAGCCCTTGAAGAGTGTGCGTGTTAAATAACTTCAGTTAATGCAGACTGGAGAAAGGGGGCTGGTGTACTTCGGTGGGCAAAACAAGCTGTGTTTTAACTAAGAGCGTATCCTGATGTAATGAGAAACAAGCTAGGATTGAGTGTTCTGGGTCACTGTTTTCCCTTCCCTTTCCTGAACCTGTAGCTGGTCCCAGTTATCTTGGTGTTTTCCGTAGCATTTTAGGTCTGGGAATGAAGCAGCCTTAAACAATCCTTGCAGGAAATGTGTTTTATTTAACGCGTTACTCAAGAGTTTTACAAATGCTCCTTGTGTTTCCCAGAGGGAGGAGAATAATGAATGCTGGATCTTGTCCCTCTGAGAGTTGGAGCTGAGCTTTCCTCTGACTGTCCCAAGCTGCCCAGATGGTCTGATGTATAGCGCCCATGTTTTCAGAAGCTAATACGTCTTCTCTGCTTTTGTCAATAAGCACAAAGCAATGCATTGTTGCCAGCGCCTTCCGTGCCGCCTTGCATTACACCATGCTCTAACTTCGCCGTGAAGTGGGGAGAAAAAGGGGGTGGCCACGGGCTGATCCGTGCCAGCGGGAGCAGTCCAGATGCTGCGGCAGACGGGACCCCCTCCGAGCAGACTGGAAAGAGGCAGCATGGGGAGATGGGAAGGATGACAGGAATATGGATGAAATTTAGAGTTGATTGTTAGTTAAATTAAGCAACGAAAAACGTTTCCTTTTATATTTCCATCACGGTCCTGGCGTTTCAGCCAAAAAAGGCTGGCTGTGGCTTCCTACAGTGCCAGATGATGACTGAGTGGAGGCAGTCCTGGGACTGAAGCATACCCTTGCCTCGGAAGCTACTCTCAGCCTTTTGGCTTCAGCAAGGAGCCCAGCTAATCAAGTAGACTGAGACCAAGCACCAAGATAACCCTGTGTCTCTGAGGGAGGAAGAGCACTTCCAACAGCCAGAGCAGCACAGATGATGCAGGGGAGCCTTCTCTCCTGCAGACCTGTCTGTAAGCTCCATTGAGAGGAGCAGATGGAAAATGGATGTAAACTCAGTGTTCGTGTCCAGAGACAAGCAGCAGAACATATTAGCAAAGCTTCTGCTAGACCTTATCTGTGAAAACACTTGCTGCTTTTGGTAAGAAATAGGTTTAAACCTGGAAAAGGTATTTATGAGCGGGCAGGACAAAGTGGAAATGGTGGTGTGAGGCATGTGTGCCGGGACGGTACAGAGCGTACCCCTTCAGGCGTGCTGCAGGACACGGTAGTGTTTGGGTTTTTTTCCATGACTAGATTTTAAGAGGTACCAAATTCCCACTGAAGTCTAGCTTATTGTAGTTAACCATCAACGATCATCATTCTCTCTTACCTGGGGACGATTGTTCAGGCTCACTTCAATAAGGAAGAACAGTTTTCTCTAGTTTTCAAGCTAGTCACAGCCGATCTCCAGCTCTCCCACTTTGGCACAAAGGCATTTGGCAATCATGCAATGTTACAGTTGTAAAGCTGTGACACCACTTCTGCCTGGCTTCTCGTTCCACTGAGCCATAGCTGCTGTCTCGACGGTGGCTTTCTAGATATTTGCACGAGAGCATAGAGGTGAGGGTGCGTATGCAGAATTAGAGTGTGTTGGATCCAAGACTTCCCACGCACACAAAGCTGTAACGAAAGCAAGTGGCTGGTTTTGTAATTCATGAAACCACCACAGTGACCAGCAGAGGTTGGCCTAGGTCAGGCCCTACCTGGCAGATTCTGCAGGTCTGGTAGAGCCTGTTTGTCTCCTTGAATTGCCTTGGATTTTTCCAGGGTTATTTTGTGCCGTACAATGTGCAGACCTCTTTCATTTGGTGTGAGACTAGCTCATCAGACATCACTGCGCGCCAACAGGTTGGAAATTTAAGTAAAATACATGAGACATCTTTCCATCCAGGCCTGCATCTGGAAGGAAGGTTTTTAGTAACGTAATTACTGGAGTAAACCTCCTCGCTCTTCCAGGCTGATTTCAGATGTTAGCAAAACACGCTGCATTTGGTATCTTTTGCCAACCTTCCTCTTCTGTTGATTTTCTATTAAACACGTAAAATGAATTATGGCTTTTCCAAAAAAAAAAAAAAAGGTATGTTTGAAGGCGATCCCAGATAATATGTTTTAAGATTAAAATCCATTCAGCCCCCAGAAGTGGTAATCCCTGAAAAGATGGGGTGTGGGTCTGTCTGCAAACAGAAGATGTTTCTTTTGTGATTCGATAGCAGAGGAGGAACTGAGAATTCTAAGATTTATGGAAAAAGGAAAATTATGTGGGCTGATGAACTTCAGTTGGGGGCTTTTATTGAGCTTTGGCCCGTTACCCTGATGATTAATACAGCAGAGCTCGCTTCCTTCTCAGAGCCTGAGCTCATTCTGCATGTGTTTCTCTCACCAAAACAGTGTTGGTTGCTATGAAATCCCCAAACAGCTTTTGTCAGTGAAGCAGTGTTTTCAGAGCCTCTAGCTATGGGAAGGGTTGCCTGCAGCGATATGAAAAGGCTTTTTGTGCAGAAATTCAGACATGATGATGTGTTTGAATGCTACTCCAAAACTCCTGAAAATAGGCCATGCCAAGACCCTACACACGCTTGTTCCCCGCTCTGCCCGCTGTCTTCAGCATCTCTCGGGGACGTTCTGTAGGCCTTCAGCTGCTGTAAGACAAAGGTGTCGTGCATGTTTGTTTCATATGAGCATCATCTCTCTTGAAACTGCTGCCTGTCTGCACCCTAGAAACCTAGGTGCCTTGATAAGCTTGGCCTGTTATTGCAGAGGGGTGGCCAGCAAATGGGGGATAGCAACCCTTTGCACTGCGAGGGGACTCCTTGGCAGCGGCAAGCTGCTGCCTCTTGCTGAGGCTTCTGTTGCTGTTAGTGCTGTTTCTGCACAGCTGAGTCCTGGCAGGGCTCTGATCTCCGGAGTCTCCCATGGTTTTGCAGCAATTTCCCATCTGATGGCAAACATCTCCTACTTCTGGGCACCTGTCTTGGTTGCTTTAGCTCTCTGCCCCATCACCGTGCCCTCTCCCTGGCTTGCTAGGGGGACCTGCACTTTAATCTGACTGCTCTGAGATGAACCCTTCAGTGATCAGTGATTTCAGCGGGCCTTGTTTAGAAACCAGCAAACTGATCTCTGGGCTCATGCTGCTGGGCCATGGGCATCAGGGCCTGCATCTGGCCGACTCATTTCCCATGTCTGGTCTCTCAGAAGGAAGACTATCCCATTTTTTTAGCACCTATGAACTTGTTCTGTTAAAAGAGGACGTGAGGGATCCCTGTGGAGTTGTATGGCTAAAGCATGGTGAGGTCTATGGCAGTGGGGCAGGGCTGTTGTGTTTGAGGATGCTGGCTGTGCTGGTCAGTGTGGCATAAAGACATGTTGATCATTAAAGGTTTGATTACAGCCTAAGCATCCACCAGAGGCTTTGGGTTTCATGAACATGTGTGCCCGGTCAGCTTTTTATGATTGGAGAAGAGAGAAAACTGTTGCATGGGGTGGAAATCATTTCTCCTTGTGACTTCTTAGTCACAAAGCCTAAACTCTGTTAGTTTTCCTCCTGTGTTTTATTTCACAGCGTTTAATACCTCATTTCTCACTCTGCAGACTCAGCTCATTCAAATGGTGATATGGATGCTCCAGCACCGGCTTCTTATTCAGCTTCACACTTACGTCTGTCTGATGGTGCCACCAAATGAGGAGGATTTCCGAGCCCAAGATGAAGACGTGCCCTTTACTGCCAGGGTTGGAGGCCGAAGTTTAAGCACCCCCAATGCTCTCAGCTTTGGGTCTCCAAGTATGAGCACGCTTTCCTCTGCTGTTCAGACTACAGCCCACTTCTAGAGCTTCCCTTAGCAATGCCTGGGGTAACCAGGCCTTGGTAACAAGACAACCCATCTTTGCTGGAGTGCTTGCCAATTACGCCCAGCCCTTCCTTAAATTTAGAGTTGGGCATTGGTGAAAGTCTTAAGGGCTATTAGACCTTAAAGTCTTGTTTTTAAAAACAAGTAGTGCTTTGTAATTTGCCAAGTTCTCATTTGGTCATGTAACATATTTTTATTTTGTCAGAGGTACTTCTGTTTTTTCAGTTAGTTCCTACTCCCTTGCTGTACTCAGGAGTAACCGCTATGTTCCTCTGGCTGCACCGCTGTTACTGCATGAAGCTTGGTTTTCAGGAGAGGAAGAAAATTGTGAGAATTTGTTTCAAACGGCGCTGGTTTCTGTGGGCTGCAGAGCCACCTAAGGAGATGCAGAGCTAGCTGTCATTCTCAGAAACGGTCGATTGCCGTTTATGTCTCCTGATTTCTTTCATCTCCTCAGTGCCATTCTTCAGGGTGATTCCCAGAAAGCATTTTTTCAAGAGTGTAAATCAGATACAATGCTGAAATCCCCAAACTTTCCTGCTTGTGCTGTTAGGAGCAGCATTCTCAGAATGCCACTGAGGTTGGATATCAGGAGAGATTCTCTGCACAGCTCTCAGCTTTACTGAAGTCATGAACTAGGGCAGAAATCTTGGAATGTGAGTCAGATAAGTCTGCGATCTGCTTGTTCTGGCTCACTCACAAGAGGATATTGCTTCTTGGCCTTTCTTTCTGCTTGCTCCCACCTTCTGTGCTGTTAGGCTTTTCATGTTACCACTTCACGGTATTCCAGCAGAGCTGGCTGGGAATTTACTTTTCAGATGTTTTTTATGGACTGTTTATGGTCTCCAGGAGTACAGTTTTCCACAGAAATTGATGACTTTGTTGAAACATTGGACTTTCCCATTGAGAAAATCATTGTGTTGTCATATGACTAATTGCAGATACATGTAGCATTTCGAGAGCCTCTTTCTTTGCTCTACAAATCTGAAGGGATTATTTGGAAAGACTGCACAGAAGCAGCCTGAATTGATAATCTTTGCCTCATTATGCTGAGGAATATAAACATTCTCTGCCTCTTTCTCTTTTCCCCGATAGCTAGTAGTGATGACATGACTCTGACAAGCCCTAGCATGGATAATTCCAGTGCTGAGTTGATACCTGGTGGGGACTCACCCCTAAATAAAAGGATGACAGAGAATCTCCTAGCAAGCTTGTTGGAACATGAGCGGGAAGCTATCCTTAATGTCCCTGCTGCCCAAAATCCGGAAGATCTTCGCATGTTTGCAAGGTAGGAAATGAGGAGGGCAGAATGCAATCTTTTTTTTCTTATCCTTGCTGCTTTATTGAAGGATTGGTGTGGACTCTGAGCAAATCCCCTTAGCCTGGGATTTTGGAGGATAAATTCTTTTGGGTTTGTTCCCCTTATAGCTACTTCATCTGTGCACGTCAGTTTTTGACACAAACTAATACGTGTGTCACAGGAACTCTTGTTAGCAGAGAGTCCTGGATGTGTGAAGGAGCATTGGGGAGTATCGTTGGGCAACAGGGACTTGACTGTTTGCCCGCCAGCTTTCCTGTGTCCAGGCATGGTAGACACAAAACTGCATAGCCTGAAAAAACCTTCTGAGTGTGCAAAGCAAAGGCCCGCTCATGCTGATGCTGTCAGTGTCCGTTGACATTTCCAAGCCAACTATCCTATATTTTAAGGCTTGTAAACTCCATGCAAATATGAGGTAGATAAAAAGAGCATCAGATGCAAAGCCAGCCTGAATACTTATACAGACCAGCCTACAAAGGTTTCAAGGCCTGTTTTGCAGAGATGAGCAGCTCATTACGTTAGGTTCGTTAGGTTAAAGTCATTAAGATGTGTGATTAGTAGCACCCAGTTTTGTTGTTACAAATTTCAACACAACAAGAACATGCAAGATGCGGTTCTGCACGTGGTGAAAAGCAGAGTGACTTCCTAAGCAGCCATCTGGGAAAAAGGTGTGGGGGAAAATTACTCTCTCTTCCTAAGCATTTCAAAACACAGTGGCATCACTGGAATGCAACTTTCACTGGGTTTCATACTTGTGGAGCAGAAAACCACCTGAGGCAGGTACTGCAGCTTTTCCTATACGTCCCAGATTCAGCTGGTAATCCCCTGAAAACCTGGTTCTCACCCTAGGGTGGGTATAGTCAAGTAGCCTTGGGAAACTGTAATAGCAAGAAAATACTTGTGTCTGCGGCAAAGTTTGCAGCTAATGCTGTGCTCAGGTATTTTCACAGAGCTCTCCCAAGCTTGTGGGTAGCTACTGCTCTCCAAATTACTCGTTTCCATCTCCTGTAAACTGCTCAGGGGATGTTCTCTGATTAAGGGGCAAGGCTTTGGCTATTAGAGCACTTGGAAATGTTTCTTCCTCATTACCAGATAAGTCGTTACAAAAACAGTGGAAGAGAGAAGATGTGATTAAAAAAAATGGGTCCTGTGGGTAGGACGCAGGGGTATACAAATAGAGATGTTTATGCAAGACGCTCTTGGATACCAGTGGCTTTAGGAGACACCGTAACTTGGAGGTTGTGGGTGTATTTTCTCTCTTTTTCTGCCATAAACCATCAGAGATGAGTGTCTGGGTAAACTTATTGCTCTTAATGAAAGCGTAAACAATTGTGGAGAAGCTGCTGCAGCGAGTAAGGCAATCTCCCTCCTTACCCTAATACCGGTTACTGCGTCAGCTCTTCTTTTTGCTTCATTTTGAGGAATAGCAGCCTAATGAGGGCTGTGCTATGGCAAATAGCTCTGCTGTATCAGCTGCCTCCCAGAGCAAACTCCTGCTATAAATGCGTAGTTAGCGCGCTAAATATACTGCAACTGCCCTTCCAAGTATAGTTGTGTGTGCACACAAAGGGATGGGCTATTTTCAGCAGAGCAATAAAGTTCAGCCTGATACATTTTCTTCTGTCTGTGCCTCTGAACGCCTGTTACTCATTAAACAGATGGCAGAAAGAGCTTGTGCCTGCCCATTGCTATGCACAGCCGGTATTTGCGAGGCAGAAACCTTAAGGGGAAATAAGGAATACTGAAGCTTGGCTCCAGCACTGGCTGCATTAACCCTCCTCACATTGACTGGGAATTGAAATCCAAGTTCTTTCCTTAGGCGCTGCTGGAGGAGGGTTGGCATGTCCCTCCAGAAGTAAAATTGAGAAGGGGACAAGTTCTTTTTGAGCTAGACCTTCGGTAATGTACATGAAGTGTTCCTCATTGCACATCGAGCAGTACTTTTACAGACAGTTTGAGGCTTCACTGATGGCTCCTCTCCCAACCCATGGGTGTGGAATCACTTTCAGGATTTTTTTTTTCCCTCTCGCTCTTGGACTGGGAGATAGAGGTCCTCTGCTCCACTGAGGAATGCTCACTGGTGGCACTAAGCTGTGGACAATTCTGCTCCACCTTCAAGCAGTGCTGGTGGAAGGGCTATCTCCTTGCCCAGAAATAAGCTAATTTTATTTGAATGACTAGTCTGAGATAATCCTTGTGGGGTTTTTCCAGTGTTTAAGAACACCACACTGCTGTTAGAGGGGTAGCTCTTACAACTTGAAAAGGGGAAGAACAATGATGGAAAGCAATAATCTTCCATTGACCTATCTGGATCTGGAAGCACACATCTGCCAACAAACATATCTGTGTGGCTTTGAGGGACCCAAATGCAGCGTTACTGCTCCAAGAAGTGCATCTTGTGTCCCGTTTGGGTCCTGTAAATGTTCACTGCTCAAAAAGGCGAAGGTAGTGCCCATCTTCACTGGCGTGCCCCGGTGCAGCCCAGGATGGATTACCCAGGCATGTGGGGGAATCTCCATCCTTGGAGGGTTTCAGAGCTTGGCTGGAAAAACTACAGCGTTGGCAGTGGTCCTGCTGGAGCAGGATGCTGGACTAGACTTTGGAGGGGTCTTCCAGCCGGCATTTTTGTGATATTCTTTAATATCCTCTCTAGCTTTTATTGGAGTGGAAAGTATTTCATCCTGACCAGTTACAAATCCAGGCTCTTTGAATATGGGATGGATTTATTTATTGGAAAACTCCTGCTTAGTCTGCATTGCTGTTGAAAGCCAAGTTGAATTAATTGCCCAGAAGACAGCTGTGCCAGGAGATGAGAGCATGGGCAATCACAGTGAGCAGCTTTATAGAGGGGAGGGAATAGGGAGCTTTTAAAATCCTCAGAATCACTTTTTGAACAGTGATACAAGTTACAGAATACCTCAGGGAACAGCCTGGTTTTGACACATGTGCACACAAACCCACCCTGTCCCTGCTAACGGCCACTTCTCAGTGCACTGGTTGCCATCGGCCGGGGGAAGGAAGCCAATTAGCCTGATTTAAAGACCCAGCGGGAGATACTGCAAAAGGCAAGTGCACAGCCCAGATAGCGGAAAGGTAAATACGACGGGAGCCTGTTGTTTGTTTGTACTGCAGGTACAGAGACGTAGCGATTGTGTTCTACCTAATGGTGCCAGCTGGAGAGCTAGCAGATGAAGAGCAAAGCAGAAGGGAGTTTGCAGCGTGCTGGGGGCTGCACAGCCCCGGGCCGCCCACGGGGACGAGGCGGTGAGGTTCCTGGCTCTGAGCTTTAGGTACAGCTCTTTAGGGAAGCAGAGGAGAGACACCACAGGTTGGAGAGAAACACAAATGGCAGCGTACTGGAGGTAAAACCTCCTCTGTGCAGTGTAGAGGGAGGGGGTGATGGAGGGTGACTTGTTGCACAGCGAATCCTTTCCCGTCACCCGTGAAGGGTAACAGATGACAAGAGCACCCAGCCTGAGCGACAAAGACAGCCAAACGCCCGTCCCTCAGGGAAAGCATGAGTGGCCTCATCCTGCTGCCATGTGGAAATGGGCAGGGATGCTCCGAGGGAGATTTGGCATCTTTTGAGGGCTCTTCCTGCATGAGGACTGTATGAATGAATTGGGAAACAGATTTGTCATCTCCACTCATTTTTACTGTCAGTTAGCATGAAGGAGCTGGCCAGCGTATTCCTAAACTGCAGATGGGTACGGAAACACGAGCGAAAGCTGCTGAAGCGCAGAGCGTGATGCGTAACACATGGGGACGCACATCTGTCTGTGTAGCCGGGGAAGTGATTCTGGCACATGCATTCGGGCCTTGACGGGTGGGAGTATTTGAGTGACGTGTGTGGTGTGTTTCCTGTGTTTGGGAGGTTGTTAAGACAATTAAGAGACTGAGCAGCAAACTCCAGCTTTGGCTGGAGGGCTGGCTTGGTGTTAGGGCTCTGAGGAACAGGTCCTCAGCAGTCACAGACTTGCTGCGGCGGTTTGTCCTCGACCCAGCTGTGATTGACTGTGCAGGGCCAAGGTTATCTGATGTCTGTAGCACGCTGGTGCCCAGCAAAGGGGTATCTGTGCCATCTCTATTTAAAGAGAGCTGGGAATTTAAGAAGTCAATGTGGTTTTAGCTTAGACTTACACATTTTGGGGGCTTCATAACTTGCAGAGCTTCTCTGTGGTGCCTGTCACCAAAATTTCCATCTCCCTGTTGCGACTGCTCCACCTACCCTGAGGTGACCAAACCTCAAGAGTGCACAACCTGTAGTTACCGAGCCCCTTGGGCTGCTGTGTGGGAAAATACACTCTTAATTCTAAAGGCCAGTGTAGGTGCCCAGGCCTCTGATGCAGAGCTGTGACGAAGGGCAGTGTAGACCCAGGTAAGAGAGGGCAGAAGTAAACCTGCCGCTTCCTGACTTCTTGAGGCTTGTTGGCGCTTGCAGTGCCTTGCTTTCTGGAGTTAAAACGATTTTGAAAATTGACAATCTCAGGAAATGCCCCAGGCTTAGGAATCCTTTTGACCTTTGCAAAGCCCCGAGGGGGAGTCCCTGCTTTTCCCCCGGATTTCTGTGCTAGGTCTGCCTGAGGGAAGAACCGATTTAATTCACTTTGCTTTTCATGGAAATGAGGGACACAGCCCAAACACCTTCTGATTTGTGTCCCACGGCAGAGGAAACCTTGGGAGTGGCAGTGTCAGTTCTAGCTGCATGCACTTGCTTTTGGCCCACATGCTTCCCTTGCTCTCTTTCCTTGCAGGCTGCTGCACTATTTCCGAGGCCGGCACCATTTGGAAGAGATCATGTACAACGAGAACATGCGTCGCTCCCAGCTGCTGATGCTGTTTGACAAATTCCGCAGTGTGCTGGTGGTGACCAGCCATGAGGACCCCGTGATTTCAGTTTTTCAGTCTCTCTTAAAGTGACTCCACTGGTAAAGGATGGGAACCTGCTACTCTCCATACTGATAGCCCAAAAGACACCTAAAACCTAAAGGAGGTGATTTCAATTCCTTCTTGCTCTGTGACGTAGAGCAGGTTCTTGATTTCTCACCTGTTCCCTGTGGTGACAGTGGAGGACAGTCTGTGCGAGGGCCCTGGGGCCTGCTGCAGGACAGCATGTGCTTGCTTGGTCTGGATTCCTGCTGCACCATGTTCACAGCACGGGAGATGACGCTTTGCAGCCCTTCCCTGACCCTGCTCCTTCCCCAGGGCTTGTGAGAGCAGCGTTACTGACAGTACCTCACCTTTGGGTGGACGCTGGCGCATCAGAAGTGCTTTCTCTGCTCTCCAACAACGTGACTGCTGGGTCATTCAGCCATGAGCGCCATTTGTGAGCAGCCCATCCCCATGGCAGAGCACGCATGGGCAGAGCGGAGCTGGCCTGGCTTCAGGGAAATGTCCCTGGGCGCTGAGGAATTCTGTTTGATCATCGTTATCTGGCAGCCGCGAGGACATAGGTAGGAAAGCAAAGTATCACAAGTAAACAGTTTCATGAATGAGAATGCCTCGCTCACCGTGTTGCAGCTCGTTATTTCCTCTCCCCAGTATCCTTATTACTCAGTGCCTACTGGAGCACGGCTGTCATCAAGCAGCCCATGTGTTTGCGCGTTTTCAGCGTTTCCAGTTTTTGACTGGGGGTGGGGAGCTTGGTTGTTGAGTGGGACTGAAATTAGCTGGCCAAGGGGCTAGTGCGTGGGCATGCTGGTTGCACACCGCCAGAGGCTAGTGCTAAAGACCCTCAGACTTGTCCCCCAGGGCTTGTTTTGTTCTTCCATTCCCCCCTCTGCAAGCATGGCTGTGGCTGCAGGGAACCTGGTCTGGGTTAAAGCTGTCCAGCTGAAAAACAAGATACAGGTGTTTACGTAGCTGTGTTTCCTGATCTGATTCAGGGCTGTGCTGGGGCTAGAACGAGAGGTGACAGCCCTGTTTCTGGGGACAGCAGGAGCTTATGTCAGCTCACCCCTGGCCTGCGTGAAGCTGCTCTTCCCCACGGCTGCTCACCGCTGCGTACCCAGGGAAGGGGTCAGGGGAGACCTTTACCTCCACGGTGGCAGCTTCCAGGGGTGTGTGTTGTTAAAAGACTGTCAGACTCCTCCTTAAGCCCCTCCCTTATACCACACACACAAGCTGGAGTTTTTTCCCCAGAGATGCAGGCTCTCACGTAGCAGCTTCACTTGCCCACACAAACCAGGTGAAACTGTGAGCTTCATATAACTTACCTACCTACCACCAGCAAGGCACAGTCGCGCCAGGGGAGCCTGGTGTCCACAGTGCACCAGATACTGAAGGGACCGTAAGTAGTTGTCACTGGGTAAGTCTTCCCCTGCAGCTGCAAGCGGGGATGTTATAGAAGAGCAAAAGCAATACCCGACCTAAAAAATCTCATCAGTGTTGCAGTAGGGCCCCAGTCCCAACCAGCCCCCAGTAACTGCATCTCAAGGTGAGATACTGAGATTGGCAAAACAAGAGCTGTTCAGGAGGGGCCAAAGATTATTTTTTTCGTGTGATGGGGACAAGGGTTGTGAAAAACTTGAGCTTTTTTTCCTTGCATATGAACCCTAAGGCGAGGGTGGGGTGCAGGGGGAAGTGTCCCTGTCACCCTTCAAGTTGCCAGTGTGGCTGCAGTCCAGCAGGTTCTGCCCTCAATCCTAGAGGTTTATTCCCCCTGTACCTCATGGCAGGCTGCAGCATCACAGAAATCTCAGCATCGGTGCTGTGTCTGTGTGGGGGCTCACACAGTGCTAAGTTTTGAACTGGTCTCAAAGGCAGCTGGGAAGACAAACAAAAACCTTCCTTCTTCTCTAAGCTGGATGTTATAGACTGGTATAGATTGGAAGGGGTCTCTGGAGGTCTTTTGTCCAAACCTCTGCTCCAAGAGAATATTAGATCAGGTCACTAGGGAGCTTGTCTGGGGGAGGTCTGAATGTCCCACAGCTTCTCTGGGCCCCTGTTCCAGTGTTTGACCACCCTCATGGTGAAAATTTTTTCCATACAGCTAACGAGAATTTCCTGTTTTTCAGCTTGTGCCCATTGCCTCTCATCCTGTCTGGCAAAAGCCTGGCTCTGTCTTCTCTACACCCTGCCTGGAGGTAGTTGTAGACAACAGTAAGATCCCTCCTTTACCCCCTCTTCTCCCAGCTCTCATCCTTTCAGTCAGCCCTGCTGCCATCTACTCTTTTGACTGTTCCCCCGCAGCAACCAAGCAATGGCCTCTCCCGGGGGCCAGCGGCAATGGGGGCAGCATAGCAGGTCAGAGCTGTGAACCTTCGCCATTCATCTACCTTAATTAAGCCTGGATCTATCAGCAAGGGAGAAAGTGGCCTTCAATGTCCAAACCAGTTCTGGCTGGGACACTCACGCCAGCCAGTCTGCCCTACAAATAAAATTCCACCTTGCCCCATTCGTTGTGATAAGGTACGTTTATTGTTAAAAAACTCCAAGCCACTCTGTCTGCCCTTGCTGCTGCTGTGACATAGCTTGAGGCTACTGTACACAGCACAGCTCAAGTCCTGATCAGTGGCACACCTGCAAGACTCATCAGCTGCAAGAGAAATGTCCCATTGCTGCCATCTCTCTCTCCCTTTTCTTGTCTACAACGCTCACAAATTTGTTTCCTCGTAAATAAAATCGGAGAGGTTTCTGTGCCCACTCTCCCCTGTTGCCAATACCAATCCTTGTTGTGGCTACCACGTCCTGCTCCCCTGGTAGGTCGTGTCCAGGTGCCATCCAGATGGCTGCATCTTGAGTCAGGTCCCTTTGGTCAAAAGCCTTATCAATCCCAAATGCTTGGCAGAGCTTGGAGGGCCCGTTACACAGCTGCCAGTCTTTCAGCAGCTTTGAGGGTCCTTTCCTTGAAGTGCTGCGCAGCTCTCTCATCGCATCTAAGCCCTGAAGAGGTTCCAAAGAGCGAAGTAATACTGCAGCCCCTTCCCCTGTGCAGAACAAGAACCATGTGTTAGTAGAGGGTCATTCATCGCGAACGTCTCAGCTTTCAGCCCCACTGCCAGCAGGAGCACTTCAGCTCTGAGCCTCTGGCTCAGCTTGGCCTGATGGAGCAGGGAATTTGCCTGCAGGGTCTGTCCTTCTCTTGGGACGCTTCGCATCAAACACCAGGCTCTGGAGTCAGCCACTAACCCACGGTCAGTGCACTCCCTTTCCTCTCCTGGCCGTCCGGTGTCCCACAGCTCTGTGTCCTTTATTCATCAGTGCTGACTTGCTCTTCCCCAACCCCACTGCTTGATGTTACTAAGTCTAGCTGCTGCTCCAAGGCTTGCCAGAGGGCAAGAGGTTTTCTCTTATGTCAGCACAATGTTCGGGACTAAATACACATATGGTTCAGTTTTGGCATAGCTATCCAAAGCTGCTCCCAAACCCAGTGGATTTGTAATAAACTCTGATTACAAGAACTCCAGCTAACAAAGGAGAGGAGGAATGAGTCCGGATGCTGCCAGCAGAAAGAGGCAGCTTGCGGAGTTAGGCTGGACAAAGAGAAACCCGGGAAGGAGCTGCAGCACTGGGAGCAGCTGCTGGGGAGCCCTGGCTGCAGGTGTTACCGATTCAAACACCCACTTGGAGTGTAACAACAGGCGGGGTGACCACGGCTTTGGGTAACTGCACAGCTACAATGGAGAGCGATCCAAACCCTTGCGCCAGGGAAGCTCTCACAAAACGGGCAGGACAAGGCTGCACCATATCTGGCTGTGGGACGCACAGCCCTGGATGCACTTCAGCAGAGAAGACCTTTCTATGACAAGATGTGCAGAAAACTGACAGATTCTCTTCTTAAATGTGATTTGCCACCCTATCAGAGAGCCTTAGGAAACTCCAGCTCTCCACAGCTGTTGTGATCAGCTCCACTCCCCGATTTTGGGGACAGTGAAGCAAAGATGCAGCTCTGAGCACAGACACTCCCCTGGGACAAGGATCTCCAGCCTAAGGGGGACTTAACAGTTCCTTGGTATTTTCCACTGGACAGCAAGAAGGTCTTCTCATGACCTTGAGTGGGTGACGAGAGAGCCTGGCAGAGTGGTCTGCGTGCTGCCCCACACAGCACCCCTTGTGCTGGGGCCGCCCCCGGCATTCCTCCCCGCTGGCATCTACATGCTCCATGATGCTGCTCCGCAAGAATCCCCTCTCCCTCTTCAGCCTCAAACATCTGGAGCCACGCCTGGCAAAGGCTTTTTTTGTAGGCACTGACAGATCCCAAAGGACCTGCGATTTCCAAAAATAGAATCCCTCTCACATGTTGTACAAATCCCACACTAAATTACCCTCCTGGGCTCCCAACCAAGCCTATCAACTGAGGACCTGATTTCTGGCTTTTGTGAGGTGTGCCTCTTGCCCTGAACCTGCCCAGAGCCCCCACTGCCCTCAGTACAGCTCAGTGAAGTCAACAGCCTTATTTCTAACAGCCGTATTTCCAACAGCTGTCAGCAATCTGTTCCCAAGCACTCCCTTCTCTAACAAAGGGGATTGATGCTAATCTGGCAGCCAAAAGCTGCTTCCCTGTACTACAGTGATTTAGAACTCAAAGGTCATTTTAGATTTTTAAGAACATTCTCCACGTCCTAATTCTGCTTTTCATCCGTGCACAAAGAAACATCCTTCCCATTGGGATGCTGCCTCACTCGCCAGGAACAACTGTGGGATTCTGAGCAATCGCTAATTACACTACTTGCCTTCATCCATCACAAATGCAAGTGGAAACTGTGGGTAGACTTGAGTTGAACCGAGTCCTTGGGAGTTCATGTGAAGAGAGACAAGCACTCGGAGAAACCGCAGGTGCTCCCAGAGCATCCGCAGAGTCATGGCAGGGGCATTTCTGGCTCTGACTGCTCTTTGTGTATTTCCACCAGAAAGTTTTCACACTCTTTCCTTCCGCATGCAACACAGACCCTGCTCTCTGTTCCAAGCCAGCAGCCCCTGAATGAGAGAGCAACACCATGAGAGCTTTGGGAAGAGGTGGAGACACCAAGCAGGATAAGAGTGCAAGGATGACACGATGAGCTACTGCCTTCGCTACCCCCACACCCCTGGGCTGATGTTCGGGCCCTCCCATAGTTGCACATCAGAAGTTTAACCACCAAAGAGTAGCAGAATCCTTCTGGCTCACCTCTTGCCTGCCAGAGTGCTCCAGCCTGCCTTCCTCCCTCTCCACAGCCTGCAGCAGTTCGCTGCTGATGTGCCACCAGCAGCAGTGCCAGCCCAGAGACGTCACATATCTACCTCCCATGCCCAAGAGTCACTTCATATACCGAGTAGCATTCAAAGCTAAAAGCTGGGCTCTAACAATGACAAAGGGGCCAATTCTCTCCCTCTGAGCAGCTAGAAATCATAAAACGATAGGGAAATCCCACACCCCCACTGTGCGGCTTGCTGCTCCTTCCCTGGAATGGCTCCAGCTCCCATTCTTGGAAACAGCTCTTGGCCACCAGAGAGAAGTAAATTTTCTCTCTCCACCCGTCTGACTCACTGCTCGTGAAACACTTCCTTCAAAGTCCTAGTCTAGGATCCAAAAGTTAGAGGGAAGTCCACGCAGTGTGACCCTGCGCCTGGGCAGAGCATCACTGAGATCTTGAATTTACAAGCTATTCTTTCAGATCTGGCAGCAAAATGCACTCCTTGGCAAATTGCAGAGAAACAAATCACAGCAAAGTCAAAGAGAAGCTTGATTGGCATTTGCCCTCTTCCTGAAGTGAGGGAAGCCCAACACCCCTCTTAACCCCAGGGAAAGCTCTTTGTACTAAGATTATTCTGCTGCTGAGGATATACTGTAGGATTCATGCACACTGACAGACATCGGTTATATATTTTTCTATAAACTCTTCTTCCTCCATCATCTATTTCTCCCTCCGAAACCACAACATAGTGATGTCCACGATGGCTTCAGGCAGTAGCAGTATTTGACCCAGTGATGGAAAGACCTCTCACAGTAAAATCCCGCATGATGCAGCTTTATCTCAGTGAAATGCACAAAGATTTCCCCTTCCTCGGTGATGAAAAATATTTGAGCCCACCCTTCAACTCATTAAGACTTTATGAGCACACAGATACAGTACACAGATAGTCAAGTGAACTCGACTGAACACACTAACAGCCACAACTTCTCGCCCCAGAGAAGTGGCAGAACAACAGGTTACAGCTGAAGCGCATCTGTTGGCAGCAGCAGGCTGGGCTGGGGACATGCTGCTGAGGGGACACAGCGGTGGTGGCTCTCGAGGTAAAGTCTATGCTTTTGTAGCTGCTCTCCCACCAGCTCTGCTGGTGACACACCTTTTCCTATCCCCAAGGGATAGCCCCGAGCCTGAAGTTTAGTGTAAGCCAAATATAGAAAACAGAAGAGGAGGTTTATTCCACCTGTATTAAAACAGACGATGCTACAAGGCTACATGTCAAAACAAGAGAGGTCTAAAGAGCCAGAGTCTCATGAGCCAAATGCCCCATTCTTGATAAGCTAAGCCAAAGGGAGCAAGTAGGAGCAGCATATAAAGCCTTGTCTGTCTTGTATGGGCCTCAGATCCTGAGCTGATTAAGGACCAAGAAGGCCCCAGCATGATTCAAGTCAGCATTAAACTGCTTTTTAAAACAAAGTCTGCTGCAACAGTCCAATTCATGCTGCTTGCCTGGTCCCCACAGCATGTGTGTCCAGGACAGCCCTGTGCAGTGCCTGTGCCAAGAAGGTGGTAGCAACACACAGGCAACACAGGGACAGTGCAGCGCTCTGATCCCACTCCAGTAGAAGGACGGCTGCTTTCATTAAGCTAGCGGCTCCAAACCAGCTCTACGGTCACTAGGTTCAAGAGTCTGAGAGGCAGCAGGACAGCAGTCACTGCCAGTTCTTAAGAGGATACACTGGTTCTCTGAACCGCTCGCCTTCCTCCCACAGGGATCCTGTAATTTAAGCAGCACAAGGACTTGCCTACACCACAGAACGAGATCGTTTCATTTAAGCCAGCTAAGAATTCGTTTGTGATTATTAGTTTCCGCTAACTTTAATAAACCACCTAAAACCATGCTAGCTCTCAGGTAAATCTATATGCTTGTTCCAACAGCCTCCAGAAAGAAATGCTTTGTTAAAAATCACCGTATGACTGCATGAGTATTTTGATGGCCAAACAGAAACATCTTTCAAGAGTCATTTGAAAAATCTCTAGAACTGATTTCTCCTGAAATCAACCTCAGGTTTTCCCCTAATTCTCATGTCATTCGGTATGAACTTTGCTAACATGCATCCAGGTCAAAATTGAAATGGCTTAAGGCGGGGTCAATTTGTGTGTGCTTGAAACCACCAGGGGAGCCCCCAAAGACCTTTCCCCTTCTCCACTGCTCCAATTTGCTGCAGCAATGCCATACAGTATTCCCAGATGTAAATCCCAACCACTCACATAAAACAAGTTGCTCTGCTGTCCTGAGATCTGTGTGCATGTCTAGACTTGTCCTGCTCCTCCCCTCCATCTACAGGAAGATGTAACAAAACTGGAAGAGATTCAGGGACAGGCAACCAGGACGATCAATGTTATGAACTAGCTTTGGAGCAAGAGCCTAAGGAAGGAATAACTAAGTAGACTAGAAACCGTCAGCTTAGAAGGCAGCTGAGGAGGGGATATGAAAGATGCCAGAAGATCACAGGAGACAGAAGATGATATATGGGAATAGATGCAGTCACCCCATGGTCTCCACTGTTTAACTCCTGGTGCTCTGCAACTTTGCGCTGCCAAAGTCCAGGAAAATACTGATGCAGCTCTGGGACGTCACTGGAGATGTGCCCTTTGAAAGGAAAAAGCATTTAGTGTTCTCAGTAATTTGTGTTCAGTTTGCCCAAGCGACACCTTCAGAAATGTGTTCATGTTCCTTTTACAGTCTCCTGGTCAAGTCACTCAGGTTTTCGCAGCATTCCCAGGGAGACCCTGAAGTACTCAGATATTTTGCATCAAATTCCCTGCACAAAGATGATGAAACTGTACGTAATCATCATCAGTTCATGCTGTGAGCATAAGCTACTAAGAGGGACCAAGCTGTACCACAACAGACTTTTTTTTTGGTTTTTTTTGTCAGTGTTTCCTTGTGTTTCATGCACAGCCACAGCCAGATTCAAAACAAAGTTTCCAAGATCTGTCCCATATCCAGAAAATGAAATGCTTCTGCCTTCTACCCGGGTGCACAAGTGCCACCATGAAAGAGAAATTTCTCAATCCTTCCCTCAGACTAAACGACAGGACAGGCTTCTCCATCTGTTATAAGATACGAAAAGCATCTTCAGGTACGATTCGTCCTTAAATCCTTCCTTTCAACACATCTGCGTGTGGACAAATACACCGAAGGAGTAAATCCTACTTAGGCAGATGCAGCTGCGATACACAACACGCACAGCCACGCTGTTTACTTCAGCGCCTTTCTGACAAAGCTGGTGGTGACAGCTGTGCTTGGGGCCCACAGAGCTGCAGGTACGACAGGCTAATGGGGAATAAGTCTGTAACAAAAAATCCGACTAAGTCCCTCACAACACTGAGCTCTTTAACTGATTTGCTACAAAACTAAACACAGGTATATAAGGGAAAATTTTAAAGAAATCTTTCTAGAATTCAAAGGCTAAGCATCATCTTTTTTACTAAAAATTATTATTCCTGATATTTCAAACACCAAGAATCCCATCCTGAATAAAGAACCATCCTGCTTTCATTATCTAAACAGATTTGACAGAGGCAACATAATGAAATTCGCATGTGTTCATCCACCAGGCTCCAGACCTCCATTTAGACAGACAGGCTCTTCCCCCGCAGCATAACCTGGCACTGGTTTTCTGCTTGGCTCCTGTCCAAAGGCCAAAACCTGAGGATTAATGGTCACTGTTACAACATCTGCTTTCCACTTAGGAATACACAAGTGGTGGGTTTTTTTTAAAGCTATATCTTTGAAATGGCAAAAAAAGAAATTATTGTTGAGATTTTTTTTCTAAAAAAATGAGTATTTATCTACGAAATACCTGGTGCCATTTCAAGGTGCCTAATTAACCAATAGCTTAATTGCAAGGCAAACACTGTCATTCATGCAGGAGAGAAAACCCCCAGGTTTTAGAAGTAATGCTTGCATGTTAAGAAGAGCTGTCTCTTCTTAACAGGAGAGTCTCGGTGAATTCCAGAATCATTTGATTAGGGGTTGATTATATTATCTTGAGAATAATAAAATAAGATTGAAGATTCTGTAACAGTCTGGGTATTTTGATTTGGTGTTGGGTTTTTTTTTTGTTTTAAGATACAGCACAGCAGCTAAAACGCTCCTGCAGGGACTCCTTGCTTAAGCTTAGGACATCTCAGACCTTTTTGTTTTCCCCATTTACAGCTTCTGAAGATAAAGGTAGGAGACAGAAGAGTTTCTTGTCGTGACAACAGACACCAAGATTTAGGCTGTCATTAGCCTGCAAATTTACTTCTACATCACCACTTTTCAAGGAACAAAGCTCACTGAATCACACAAATAAGGCACCAGTGCAGGTCATCAAAACTGAAAGCTCCATCCTACCAAGATTCTCCTCCAGTCATTCATCTTTATTTCTGTGCCTAAACAGCTCATACAGCTCACAGCTGGGACCAAAACCCCAGGGGGGCCACCGTGCTGCAGGCATTAAAACTCTTTCAGCCTCAGCTTACCTTGGCTGGAAACATTCACGCAGAAATAAATCCCGTAGATCTGATAGACGTACAGAGTTCCTGGTTTCATGAACATCGCTGCGTTGCGTTGAGTTTGCTTCCCACCTTTCGAGTGGGAAGCTTCATCTTCCCCACCCAGATAAGCTTCTGTTTCAACAATCCTCCCCCAGAGTTCTCTGCCATCAGGAAGTCTGCGAACTAAAATCTGAAAGAGAGGTCAGAGTGTATCAGCTAGCAACCCACTGTACAAAATAGCGAGAGGGCGAGAGCTGTAGAAACAAGTCAGAGAAAAGGACCTGATGGTACTACCTACTCTCCTCTCTCTCTAGCAGTCCAGTCTGTAAGCTAACATGAACTTTTTCGGCTTCTACTGTCCAGGCCACAGCCCAGTACAAGAAGTTCCTACCTGCCATTCGCCCCACAAAATGCCTGGAGTGTCTAGATGTGGCAGTACCATAAAGAACCAATTTATGATCCGATATACAATAAAGCCCACAGAGCTGCTTTTGCGGTTATTATTCTGCATTCGCCGCCCCAATCCACCAGGTTTAAGGCAAAAAGCACCACCAATATCAGCCTCGAAGCATCATGCATGTATATTCTTTAGATCAGAAGAAATACGACAGTGGCACAATTAAGTAACTCCTATGATTAGATAGTCTATGTCCATAGAGATGTTTCAAGCAAGTCCTAGTCCCTAACCATGGAGATAATCGTGACCAGAGTGAGTATCAACGCTATTTCTGTATTTTCTGCACTACAGAGAGGGGCAGTGCAGGAGAGCTGGGAATTGGCTTCAGGCAGACAACAACAGATCTTTGTTATTACAGTGCGTTCCCTGCTGCTGGTACCTCCTTAAATAAAACAAAGCAGATGTGGGGAAAAAACCATGAAGAGAAATCAACTTTAAAAATAAAAACCCCTACATTTTGTACAAAGGTTTTTTTTTCCTTTAAATTACTTTATTAATGTGTTTTAAGAAATCCTGTATAGTCGGAATTTAATTATTATTAGTCTTATATTTAAAAAAAAACCCTCAAGAAACAAAATTAATTTCTAACAGATGTTTGTGCTGAATTGCTAATGCAGTTATTGACCTGATCCAGTATGGATGCTCCAGCAGTCAGCTTCCAATGTTGCAACTCTGGTATATCAAGGTTTCCCTGCAGCACTTCTCAAATTATTGAAAACAATCAGTTTATTATGTTTAAGAAAAATGCAGTGGCTTCAGAAAAGCACTGGTGTTTAGCAACTGCCTGTAAACACCCCAAAAGCACACCCATGTGGCCACATTTCTCTTTCAATACGATGAAATGTAATGGTTAGGTTATGATTTTAAAAGCACGCAGGCGTTTCCCTGACTCTTCAGACACACCAGATATTTGCAGTTAAACAGTTTAAAAATGGAGATCATTGACAATACCTCACAGTAAACTATTTTATAGAGGTTTTTATTTCTCACTGAGGATGTATCTTGGTGTTATGACAGGCCATTCTGAGAGGCCATTTATTGCGTGTATGTTCTGGGGTATTGTTTTGTTTCTAAGAACTCCAGTATCACATTTAAGGTAAACAATACTGGTATACCAGGGACCTCCGAAGTTTCGGAGAATGAAGACAGCGAATGAAACATTAAATTACAGTTATAGTTCTAATTCTAAGAAAATGAGAGAATAGACTGGGTCATGGGAGACTTGGGGTTATACTTTAAAGAAAATCTAAAATTTACATAGAAATTGCCTGGCTTGTAATTCTAGGCCTAAACAGGGGAAGTATAGAATTAGATTAAAATATCATCTGCCCGAGGTAACTGAACGTGTAAGGATGTTGGCATCATTAAGACAAAAAAATGCATCGGTACTGGGAGACTTCAGGTATCCTCATATAGGCCAAGTAAATATCACAGTAGGACAGGACACAGGCTATGTTTTTTTTAGACACCATCAGATTCTTTGCCAAGTGTGTAATTGGGGATCTCACAAGAAAAGACTAAACTCTCAAAGTGATCCAGAGCAAAATGCAAAGTCTTTTCCAAAGACTTAGCCCTGAAAACCAACTTTGTATCATGACCATGAAGCAGAAAGTTCAGTGTCCTTCCACAAGCCTTAAGGTCCGAAAATAATCTCTCAGAGTTCTGCTTACCAGCAAAAAGGGGAAACTACATAAAGCGAGGAAGCTTGTTAGAAAGAACTTAAAAGAGGCAGCCAAAGGTTAAAGCGGGAAAGGCAAGCCTCTAGCAGGATGTCTATGAAGATAGCAAACACACATGAGGAATCACAGAGAGGTTAAGACAGACCAGAAAAACCCCAGCAGGGTTAAAAAGCAGAGCAGAGGCGTCAATGACAAGCAAGGCGATATCCTTAGAAAATAAAAAAAAAAGCTAGACACAGCAAGCCAGGCCAAAACCAACAGTTTGTGGAACAAATTCCTAAACTTATCTAAACTAATGAGAACCCAGAGAGTCTGTTCACCCTACAGACAATAAAGGTATAAAAAAGACTCAGAGAAGATAAGACTATAGCAGTGAAACTAAAAACACATTTTGCAATTGTCTTTAGGAGGTCCCAGACTGGTACTTTTTATAAGGAAAACACTGAAGGAAACACTTTTCCATTCTTCCCATGGAAGCAGCGGGAGAGTTTTTTGAAGGTCTCACTAAGCAGAAGAGAGGTTTTATCTCCCCTGCTCCGATTTCTAAAGGTTTTCAACAAGGTCCAAAGATTCCTCAAAGTTTCTGCAATGGGATAAGAGAGAAGGTCCTTTCACGAACAAGTAATGGCTTGAAAACTCAGAAACAAAAAGGTAGGAAATGGCAGTTTTCAGAGTGAAGAGAATTTAACTGTGGAGTCCTAAATGTCTGCACACTAAGGCCTGTGCTGCCTTGCGTATTTGTGTCAATAACCTCAGAAAGGTGATCGTTGGAGTACACGTGCACTGTGTACGTATATGTACTGTATATACACCATGTGTGCTGCCAATATCGAGATATTCAGAACAGCAAAAGTAAAAGCAGGTAGCATGAGAGACAACGTTCAAAGCATACAGGGCAGCATAAAAGAAAGTACCAAGCAGTCTGCTGAACTTGCAAGGTAAGAACAAAATGTTCGAGTACACTGTGACAGTGGATCCTGTTCAAGAAAGGCCAAGGGCCTGCCGTGCATCACGAGATAGTAAAATGGAGGCAGAGAAGGAGATGTTGCTGACTGCAGAGCGTTACCTTCCACTGGGCTAAGCAAGAGCCAAGAACAAATAAAGGAACACCTGAAAGGAAAATAATGGGCCTGAAACAACCTTCAAACCACAAACAGCAAAGTACATTTCAGTAAACCAGAAAAAAGGGAGAGAAATTCCACAAAAAACTAATTCTGAAATGCGACAGTAAACTAAACCCCCAAAATTACTCCTCTGACTTCATCCAAAATAGATTTGGCTACTAGTCTTCAAATTCCACTGAACTTAAGAGAAGGAATGAGAGCTGTATTCCTAAAATAGCAAAGCCCTGGAGTCAAATGGCAAAAAAAGAATTTCATCCTTTTACACCAAGTTATTAGCTCCCGTACAGTAATCTCAGTGTTCATGTCTTACCTGTCCCAGAAAGGACTTGGCCAGACTAATACAGGGCTGGTTGAAAAAATCTGCTTCTAGCTGGGAAGAATTTTTTTTCTCTATCGCAAAATATTTGCTGCTTTTTGGAGAAGAATCCCCATCAGATGTAGCATTCATGTTCTCCAAGACATCAAAAGGAGGGAAGCTGGAGTGGCTTTGGAGAGCATTTAATTGAGCCAACAGCTTTCTTTTTCTTGGCATAGTTCTAGAAAATGGATATAAGCATAATTAGGAATATAAAGCTTATTTAGAAGTACCTCATTTCCACAAACTCTCACAACAATGAATCTGAAAGCTGTAGCTAATCAGACAACCTAGGCAAACTACAGAAGCAGGTGACAGCAGATTTAGCTGCGTGTGCAGCAGGCTAGGCAAATATTGGGCTCTGCTGATAAGCAGATAGAAAACTGCAGTTTAAGCATTCATCTTTTAAGGACCACACGTCAAAAGCAACTCTGGTCCACTTAGCAGAACTTTCAAAAGAAGTTTGCTAACTGTTAGGAAATTCAAAAATTGAAAACAAAGATGAACCGGTGCTACATACTTTTTACCTCGAACTAACATAACCTGTTAAGCAGGTAGAAACAAAAGAGGAAACAACCACCTCAAAAATTGTGCTGACTCAGAAAGTCCACTGAAGTCATGTATCAATCATTCGAAACAGTAATGTAACCGGATCAGAATCTAAAACTCCGCAGGACACGGAATGTTTGAATTGGGAGATGCCCTATTTACAGTCACAGTGACAAACTTGTTTATCGTGCTGTAGAAATGTTTCTGGTACAACCTCCACAAAATAAGCTTTAAATTCAACCTACCAGAAAGAGGAAGAGCAGTCTGTTCCAGTCCACAGTATGTATTCGAGGCAACTACGTAACCTGAGACTGTTCCTTCTAGGTTTGTCACCGATGTACTATGCTTCTTCAAAAAGTTTATGTTCCTTTTTCTGTGCTGCAGTCCTTATACCTGTTGAACAGGAACAAACTTACTTACTCACTGTATAAAGCACTCTGAAATAGGCTGAGAGATTTTGGAGCTGGAGATCATGATGCCAACAGTGTATCACCAGCTCAAACTCAACAATTTGCAGTTTTCTGTTGGTCTAGCAGAAGACCATCTCCCCGCTGGGGCACTGCTGAAGATGCTCTTTAGCCTTTTTTAGACAAAAGGCTATGAAAACAGCGGGGAATGCACTTTTCCTATCCAGAATACACAAAAAGCTGAAACCAAACTTTTTAAATTCCTCCATTGGCACTAAATTTGGAAAGTGTCTGCCTTGAAAAAGTATTCTTAGAAGATAATGCAAAGACACCAGGTTTTAGAAGATGCCTCATCAGCTCTGAAATTCAACCACATGTAGATATAAGGGAAAGAAGCAAAGGTTCAACATCATATGTAATTGGAAACAGAGAAAGAATCCTATATACAGCTGAACCTGTAAGGGAAGTATATACATAATTAAGTAGCTGTTGCCACTCATTTTTCACCTGATCATCAGCTTTTAAAAATGACTACAAAAACCTTCACCATCAAACGCAATCTTTATCTTGCTCTGATGTTTCTCACAAAGCAAGATCCACCAGCAGTAGTATCCTTGAACTACACTGAAATAAATTTGGCATTGCTATGCACTGGATCACCAGTGCCAATTCCCGAGCAGTGTTACATTTCACTTCAGAAGAATCCAGACACAAACATATAAAAATAGGCAGCAAAAAAAAAAATCACATTGGCATGACTGGCAGGGAGGTGGGATATTTTTATTTTTTTTCTAAACACCTCATTCTTTATTGCAATAATTCAGCGATGTCAGAGACTTGCAATAGAAGCGCTAGCTCCGTGCCAGGTATTCTGCACTGATCTGTAGCTTTCACCTGGTGGGAATTCTTAAAAATTTTGGCAGACATCACCAGCCTGCCTCAGACACAGTTGCCTGCTGGCCTTTGCAAATGGGAGTCCTGCCTAGGAGAAAGGGTGCAAATAGGAAAAAGGAAGGAAGGGACGGAGGAGGAACACTTCCCCATATCAGACTGACCCTATAAAAGACTCAGTCGAGGGAATGCTTCACACTGAAGACAGTACCTCCTGACTCCTCCAACAGTATTAACTGGAACTTCCAGTTCATCGGCCATACATAATGACACGCTGAAAGCATGGCCAATTTGAGTGGAGCATTAACTCATTCGGTAATTTGTGCTCTTATGGAATGCGACATCAGAAACAGGATCTGAGTTGCCTGGCACCTATTGCCTTTCCAATTAAGTAATTCTTAAAAGCTGCAAGTGCTCTCATGTAAATGTTGTACCAGCAGCCTTAGGGCACTTGTAATTTCATTGCTATGGGCTGATCCTACACAGATCTCTGCACTTTCAACTCTCGTTAGAAACAGCAGTAGGATAGTGCCTTATAGTCATGAGAAATGCGTCACATAGGAAAATGTGATTGCTTTAAAAGCAAAAATGCAGAATGAGGGGACTGCAATGCCATCTCAGAAACCCAGAAACCCCCCAGTCTACCTTTTGTCTCCCTGCGTGTTCGTACCAAGATAAGAAACACAAAGCTCTCTGCCTCAAAGCCTATCTACACTTTCTTGTAGAAAAAAAACCCATCATTTGATATGATGTAACACATAATTTCTTGTATCTTTTTTTTAATGATGCTGTTTGCATATACAAATCCCTTCTTGCCTGTGAAAAAGCACACTGTAGAAGACAGTACATGACAAGTACCCAAGCCCTGTGTGTTTGGGAAGTAAGAGACACCATCTCTTCACATGTAAGTCTCCAGGCAAATTCTGCAACTCTTCATTTCTATATAGATTTTCTTGCTTGTATAGTAAACAAATTCTACTTCTGTGCTCAAATAAGAATCATCTGTGGGTTTAATTGCTTTTTGCTAATCCTGTTGTAACCAAACTAGCTACAAGTTGTTAAGCACATGTGTGTACACATGCCCAAAAAAAGTGTGGAAGTCAGGAAGGAAGATCAAGAGCTGAGTAAGTCTGCACAAGTGCCTAAAGCATTGAGGGCTGCTGGGCTAGTCTCAGGCACGTGTTTAGGGACCCTGCAAGTCAGAATCGGAAAGACACTGAAAATCTGTGTAAAATACAGCTCAGTGGCAGAGACAGCCTGTAGTCAAGGCACAACCGAGTCTACACAGGGTTCTTCAATCCTTCTAATAAGACTGCATTTGCAGGCATTTCCTTATCTATCTAATGAGCTTTCACCAAAAGGAGGTAAAAAAAAAAAACCCAAACCCACCAGTAATTAGCATGTACTTTTGGCTCACAGGTCCAGATACCTGCAGCTGCAAAGTTTTCCTCATGCACATATATTTTTCTGATAGCGTGATGAAGCAGCGTACATAAGAACACATTGCCACTCCTGGAGAGACAATTCCTCACACAAATTCCCAGTTGTATGGATTTTATGTGGGAATATATGAGCTGTCAATGCTAGGTCAGAACAAAGGACATGTCTCCCTGTATCCTGCTCTCCATCAGAGATCAAAAGCAGAGACCTCGGGAAGAACAGAATAAGCACACAGTGCTTTTCCACACATCCTCCGTGTCTCTAGACTGGAACCTTCTGAGCCAGGCACAGCTTCTGCGTACTTAATAACTGTGAGCTTACGCAGTCTTCCCTGAGCCTGTGTAAAACCATCCAAACTGAGACTTTACTGATGAAGAAAGCTTCACTAAATTAGTCATTATGGCTCCAAAAACTCACTCATTTTGTGTGTGAAATTAGGACTGCTCCCCACCCACATGAATCAGTTTACATTTGCAATTCATCACCATCAGCCCTCTTCTTTACCACCTCAAATAATGTAAAGCCAGCTAGAAACATTGTTTTTCCAGGTCATTTACAAAACATCCCTGCGGCACTCAGTGGTGACCTCCAGCCACCACGAGGGCTGCCCGTTTACTCACATCCTCTTTCCTATCTCTGTGACCGACTGTTTATTTATGACAGGGAACTCCCTTATTATGTCAGAGGCTGCTCAGGTGAGGGCTTCTGTTTAAAAGCTTCCTGAAATCGGAGTACAGAGTGCAAGCCAGACCCCTCACCATGCTTATCTAGACCTTCAGAGAATTCCAGCATTTTTTTAAGGCATGACTTTCCATCACAAAAGCCACATTGGCACTTCCTCACTATGTAATATTTATGCAGGTGTCCAATAATTCTACCTTGCTATATTTTCTACTAATTCAGTTAGTAGTGGTCAAACTTCCTGGTCTTCCATGGATTTCCCCTAGGGCCCTCTTTAAAAAGTATCGACCCATTTGCTGCTCTCCAATCCACAGGTATCAGCTTTCAGTGAGAAGGGGGAGACTATTGTTAGCAGTACTGTCCCTAGGGCTTCGTCTAGTTCAGCAACTTGTTCCTGCCTGATGTCTATTTGTTCTGTAACCTCTTACACAGACGTTTCTTTTTTAGCCAGATCCTTCAATGAGTTCTCAGCAAGAAGGATTTCCATCCACCTTTCCTGTCCTACTACCTATTAGTAACCAGAAGTCAGTTAATAATGTATAGCTGCCTGGACAATAGCGTGAGAAGCAGGCAAAAAAAAAACCTTTATGGAAGAAAAGTGCAGGCAGGAGCTTATATACTATAACCATAAATGTTAAGTCAACCCCTCCACAGACAGACTTCGACACTATGTGCAAACCTACTAGTAACTCAAAAGTACAGCAAAATGAATGGCTTTATTCACCTTACTGAATGCAGGGGATGCCATTTCCTGCAAGACGTCCTTGCAATTCCGGTCCTTGCTCCTACTGCCTTACTGGACACCTTGAGCTTTTCGGAATGAAAACTTACTCATCCTTCTGTAAAGAACAAGGAAGACAAAAATGAGGGAGAGTGATGAAAAGGCATGAAAAACCCAAAAAGCCTTCACAGCTCCGTTTTGGTTGACTCTCTTAAACCATTTTGTTTTGTTCTGTTCTGTTCCCCCCAACATTCTAGCTGCTATTTTTAACTGAGTGCCAAACTTGCATACTAAATGAAAGCAAACAAGTTAAATACAATACTGGCAGCAGACATTAGCTAGCTCAGCCTTTTGAGATTTGAGTTAACCAAGCCAGCATTTAGTTAAGCAAGGCAGCATTTAGAGAGGCCACAAACACTGATCAGGAAATGGACATAAGGATTCAAAGTCATCTGTAGTTCAGGTTTTTTCTTTATAGCTACATAATTTGTAGCAAATTTATGTTTGGTATATTGGGCTAATCATCCAAGAACTAGAAGTCTTCCCCCCCCCCCCACCTATATGATGGCTGTGAGAACACTCCCGATTTGTAAAGTACATTGAAAGATCTATATAAGGGGATACAGATAATTACACTTAAGTCTTAGGTACCCATCTTAAAACACAACCCTAGAAACAACATTCCTTCCTCAATCTTCGTACTGCATGAGAAACAATTTAGTTCAGGCATGGGGGTTAGACTCAATGACCAAAGATGTTTCACCAAAGCCTTCATTAATGCACTGACAAAAAGCAAAACTTGTGACTCAAATGCTCAAACATTTGAACAACAGCCGCAGAGTTCTATGTAAGAGTTCCTGTTGAAGTACTGGTAACTTGAAGACTAGGAAGAAAAGCATAGGCAGCAAAGACACAAAGATTTATCTGAAAAAGGATCCTGGAGTTGCTCCCTGTGCGAGCATGGAAGCAGAGGGTTCTCACACCTCCTCCTGAGAAGTCAGCCCTAGGCTCAGGCTCACAGAAAGGACCTGCTCCACATCCAGGACCATGCGAAGTCCTGTGAAAGTCCTTGACTTACAGAGACAGAAAGAGATTATTTCCTCCAGATTTCAGGCTGAGCTACTCATAGAAAGGCCTCATGTTTCACACTTTGCCCAAAGAACATGAGCTCTCCAACAAAACCACATGGAGGGAGTCACAGCCACACTTTGTAATCAGTCACGAGACAGGCTTAGTAACAACTCAGGTGCTGCTTAAGGTGATCAAACTGGGACTGATTCAATGCACATGCGATGAGCCTCCCTCTTTAGCCAGAAGGTCCCTTTCTTCTGTTTTCAATCAGAGAAAAGGCTTGTAGCCTACATGTAGCGATCCAGGATTAATTTGTACAGTATATCCTTGAATATATATAAGACATATACATCTCCTTATATATATATACAGAGACTCTATTTGCGTGTACTTTGCATTGCATTACCAGACATTGTTAAACAGTTACAGTAAGAAAACAGAACACTGGATCAAAGCCTTAGCAGATGATGATGTGCAGATGATACCAGTGCAAATGCAGGTGAAGATAAATAGCTGATGTCATTTTCAAAACACTAGAACAAAGCCTTCAGGCTCTATATAAACAAAGAAGGAGCTGAGGAGAGGACAATTTCCTGCACAGCTTTGGAGAACATGCTGTATGTGACAATAGCTTGCTAATGGCCAGCAAGACAAAACACTTCTGATGATATAACGGAGGAACAAAAGCAAAAGTCTCTTCCATAAAAAGATGCTTCCAGGAAACCAGCAAATCACTGCTGACTGTAGAGGCTGTGAAAATCTGAGTCAGACACAGATTGAACCAGCAGAGTGCAAAGGCGCTCCTGCTCATGCCACAGTAGCCAAGTTTCTAACATGGCAATCTCATTTAGAAAAGCCTCCATTTTCCAAAACCGGCTTGCAGCACATTTCCATAGACTGGGTATTTCTTCTCCTTATAGGGTCCAAACCGTATCGCTTCTGTGAGGCACCCGTACAGCAGCTGCTCTCCCAGCATTTAACTGTGAAATCACTCTTCTCCCAAAAATCTGTACAGCATCTATTACCGATTCCATAATCTGTTTACTTAATGTATAAAAATGCCAAGAGGATGCTGTCTGCAGAACGACATGGGAGCCAGGAAATCCCACTGCAACCTTATTCCAAGTGCCTTTGTACACCTTATTTAGCCAGCTGATCGCATGCCTCTTTCCACTGGGTCTGAACTGCATTCAGAAAATGGGGATGTTACCTTTTCCTCAACGTTTACTACACAGCCTCTGCAGTCTCTTTGATCCACAACGCACATAAACGAGCTGTTACGGTATCAGCAAGGGTCATTTACAGGCACAGGCCTGTTACCCAGCAATAAACAGCGCTGACAGCTATGAAGGCGGTGCAAGGCTCCGCACAGCTTTTTCTGCCAGCTACAGGGGAAGCATTTACGACTTCTGCTGGGGAAACCTTCCTATGCAGAAATAGTTAACGTGGCACCAAGCGCAGCCTGCAAGGAAACCATTTTATTTTTACACAGTACAGTCACTAGCATGCTCAGGTTTTTAAAGGGAGTCAGGCACCCGGAGGAGCAAGCGCCGGGCCGGGGTTGCAGCGAGGAAAGGCGCGGCCGAGGCACCCCCCGCCCCCAGGCCCAAGACCCCGCCGGGCCTTGCCCGCCTCGGCCGGGCCGCGGCCTGTACCCGCCGCGGGGGGGCGCGGGCAGGCCCTACCCGGAGGCCCGGCGGAAGCCGGGAGCTCTCCTGTGGGGCGTGCCCGGCGCGGCGTGAGGGGAGGCGGGTCTAAGGATCGAGCGGGGCCGGTGGAGCTACGCTGCGGCTGTTCGGGCTGAAACGCCGTCATTTTACCGGACACCTCACTGTAGATGGCGATGGCCCACAGTCACATTGATTTACAGCCTTTTCCCTGAGCTCGCTTGATCTCTTGTTTTCTGGACCCCAGATCCTCTGTAGTCCGCTTTTGAACTCTCCCTGCTTTTTGGCATCCACGCTCGTGCTCCTTGCTGTTTCATATTAATAATAGTCAGAAAAATAAAGGGGTGAATATACATTCTGATGAATACAAATGGTCACAAGCTGGCTTTATAGGCAGCTGTGTTAATTACTCCCTTAGTTCCCCGAGTAACAAGTATCTGGCCTGCAGAAAAAAATTCTTGGCTTCAGCTTTTAACCAGATGGAGCATATGGTCAAAATGGGGTCAAAATACGATTTTCCTCAAAACTTTCTGGAGAATTGCCGTTAGGGCCGCTGATTCATAAACAAGTGTTTGCATGAAGGGTATGAGGGAAAAGTCCGATGGATCAAAATGGATTTATTCTCATTTGTATAATAAAACACTGATCGTAGACTAGCACTAGCTAGGACAGCACTAGCTAGGAGCCAGCCACATGGAGAAGGAGCATTTAGTGTCTACTCCGTTCATAAATTCACAAGGAAAAAGGATAAATTGCTTGGCCAACTAAAATTTGAGGAGGCATCAACAGCTTTGGAGGTGCAGCCAGGTGAACAGTGACTAAGGGTGGCCTTATGGAGGCAGAAATGGGGACTCACAGTCCAGGGGAGAGCTCAAATGTGAGGAAGCCGGATAAAAACCTCGACATTCCTGTAAAGCCTGAATTGAACCCAGAATTTTCAAATTTTACTATTCCTGTTTAATAAGAAGATGTAAAAAAATCCCCAAACCAACCATGAATGGAGCAAATTCAGTGTCTCTTACACAATATTCATTCTTTCTGACCATGAAGAAACAGCTAATGTACTTTGGAACCCAAAGCAACACCCAGAATGCACTGGAAAGCCCTTAAATCATTGTTGGGAAGCACGATAGCACTGCTACTGTAGAGGTGTAAGAAAGAAAGGGAAGGAAACGTGCATATGTCTTAAAGTTATTGATACTTTAACTGGAGATGTCTGTGTGATTTTTTAGTCAATGTGGACAAAGATAAGCCCACAAGAGTTAGGATTCCCCAGAGAGATGTTACCTGCTGGCTGCATGAATGTGTTGAAATCAGCCGTTTGTGATATTAGCAAAGACAACAAGAGAAGTTTTTAAAAATCATTAACAACGTTGACTGAGTGTCTCTGAAAGAGCATCTTGGACTTCCTGACTTGCATGGTTCACATCCCAGCTTTAATGTGGTATTAATATAAGAAAGGAAGACCAAGAAAGTGCATGAAAAGGAATACAACCAAACATCAAACTGGCCTTTCAGCAAATTCTGAAATTTAAAGGAGAAACTAAGCAAGAATGAGAGATGTGGGAAGGATTTCCTGGGGTCAGACTAGTTCAGCCCTGCAGACTTTCTCCTGTGGGAGTCTGTGGGACAGGCATTGTCAGGAATGCTGACTTCTTTGACAGCAGATCTATTTCATGCCCAAAGAAAGTATTTAAAGCTTTTTAGCACCTGAGGAATGCGAATTGCTCCAAGCTACAGCATATGCCGTGTTCTTCATTTGTCCAATAACTTCACTGTTACAGAATCAACACCTAAAATAGCCTCCTGTAAAAGCTGATCTGTTTGGGAAGATTAAAGTTTCCTTCCCTACTGGGCAAGAACACTTTTTTTTTTTTTTTAAAATGTGAGAGGAATGACTTGGAATCCGTGGCTAGAAAATCTGGCTTTGGAGACCCTGGGGTCTGCGGCATGCTGCATGCATACAGTGTGCTGGGCTTTTCTTGGAGCAAAACCTGTGTTTGTGGAGTGGTTCCCTACAGCTTCCAAGATATGCAGACTGCTGACTTACCATCCTTTTACAGTGAGGACAGCAGATCAGCATGGAGGCAGAAGAAAGCAGAAGGGATGGAATTTCAAGTTTTCTGTATGCAAGATACCAAATCAAGCTTCAGCAGTATCTGCTGAACGCCTCCTCTGTCCGGTTAGAATGAGACCTGGAGCCAGTTCCCCACTAGTGACCATTGACCGGCCACTCCACATGGCCTCGCTACTCTTGCCAGCTTTTGCAAGACAGCTGCAACGTTTCATGAGCCAACTATTGAAGAATTCCTGTGGATGAAAACACTCCACACAGCACAGGGTTTTTATGACATGCACTCCTGGCCTCGCCTGACATCCAGTCTTGGCTGCTGCTTCCTACTTATCCTCAACTGCCAGTGTGTCTTATTTAGAGCTATTTCCAATCAGTGTCTGTTTGAGGTACACGCAGCTCTCAAATTAGTACCAGAACTAACCAGCTACTAGAAGGGAGAGGTGCTCGTAGCTACTTTGGTATCTCCCACACCCAAGCTGAGCCACAGATCAAATGTCTGGTTCTGTGAACCAAGCCCATTCAGCTCGTTATGTAAGCAGATGTGTATGTTTTATTCTAAATTTGGTGACATCCATGGTGGATACCATTCCAACCCGCTTTGCGCTCAGGGTGCAAAGAATCCTAGCAAGTGCACTGCATGGAATGGGAAAATGGTAGATTAACAGACCTCGTGGCAGCCTCAGCTCTGGACCGGAGAGGGCAGGCAAGTCCTATTTAGTAACATATTAATGGATTCTACTGAGTCTCTTGTTTTGTATGCAGGACATTTTTGTTCTCTGACAAGACAGAAATGCTTGGCTTTACAGATTGCTCGGTGCAGAGAAACAAATGCAAAAACCACATGAGCGGGGCAGACTGCTGGGCTACTGGGCTCTGCCCACTATGTCTGCAGGACTGATAGCTTACATGGTACCCCCAGTGAAACTGGTTTTGGTGGTGCCAGAAGGACAGCCATGCCTGGGGTCTCTCCCAGCTGCACAGGGCAGGAACAGTGAGAAGCTGGAGACCAAAGGCTTGGCTGAACTAGGAGGAGGGTGGGAGGCATGAGATGGAGCTGCCCCAAGCCATCAGCCAAGCTTTTGTAAACCTAGTAGTTTCTTTTCTGAAGATGTTAAAGACGGTTTATTCAGTATTTCCTAAATCAAGAGTTGTACTGCAAGTATGCCTGAAAAATCAATCAGAACAGAAAAAGAGTATACATGAGAGTGTCCGGGGATTTGTGTGTGTGTATATATGTATGTACGTGTGCATCTATGTAGAGTCAGAGCATTGCAAGCTTAAGAGCTTAGCTTGCAGCTAAGCCACCTCCAGCACTGCACCTCTGCTGAGTGTGCTCAGAATGCGCTGGATGCAGGGGAAGAGCCAATTTAAGAACTTCCACTGGCTCTTTGCCTCCAGCCACTTATTCTTGTCTCCCTTCTTCAGAGCAGTTTCCCCTCCCCTGTTCCAGTGCAATAACTTGCAGGGCTGTCCTTAAACAAGCTCCCTGAACTGGTTGAGGTTAACACCTCTTCCATGTGCTGCTGCTACCATGTCCATACTCTCTGGACAGGACAACAGATCACCTTTGAGAGCAGTAAGAGCAGAAGCAGGCACAAAAGAGGGGCATCAGCAAAGCTGAGCTCAGGGAAACACAATGAGGAAAAACAGTTTTTCTGCATCCTGTGCAATGCCAATACACCAGTTGCCAGCAGTAGTTCAGATAAGCTGCACCAATGTCTCATAACAGATGAAAAATGTTCAAATTAGGATGCAGTTGAGCTGATAGCGATCATTTGTTTTTACAGGAGTAATCCTGTACCCTTTGTAAATACAGAAGAGCTGCTGGGAGTCATTTCATTACATAGTGGTGACCACCACGGGGAACTTTGCAAAGGTGACACTTGTATTGTACGGGTCTACTGGGATAAAGACCGGGCACCTAATTGCTAGCTCCCCTGGGAAAACAACAGAGCATTTTCCAAATGAGACCAGAAGCTTATGTCCTGAATGGGACCCAGTCACACTCTGTCCTAGGGGTTCATCAAAAACTTGGCATGGAGAGGGTGAACAAAGAGTGAAAATGAAAGAAAGTGGCCTAGGAAGTGGCAGGATCAAAGAGACAGTTCACACACAGACAGAGGAGCTTATTTCCGTCGGACACTGTGGTTACTAAAGCATTGTAGGGATTTGAGAACCTTTTGAACAAACACCAGGAAGAAAAGTCTGTCCAAGCTATTAAACACAGACACACCATCTCTAACTCGGGAAGTCCCTGAGCCACAAACCACTGGGTCTGGTGGAGTATTTAGGAGAAATATGACTGTATACTTGCCCTGGTTTTATACTGTCTGTAAGCTTTTGCAACTGGCTGCTGTTGGAGGTAGACATCTTCTGCGTGGTGGATCTGTTATCTGACTCATCCAGCTCTTAGAGACATTCTGCAGGAGTCACATTTGTTCTGCTTATCCTGCTTAGCTGATCTCTTCTAATGAATCTAAATTCATCCAGGCAACGCTCAGAAAGCGAAAGCAAATGTCCAAAGAGCAAAAATGCTCCAAATCTTCTTCAGTGAAACAGGACTGCTCACCCAGAGCCTGTTGTTTGCTGTCACAGGCATCCAAATTTAGGAAACATATGGGCGTGGGCATATTTCGAGTCATTGACCACAGGCATGACATAGCACTGGTTACTAAAACTGACCTGAAGTTGTTTGCCTTGCAGGATATGGTAAGGAGGCTTGGATTGAATACCATTGACTAAGGTCACAAGAGTTAAGCTTGAAATAGCAGAACTTGAGAACATTCGGGATGTAAACAGGTGACTGGAGGGAGTATGTCACAAGCTTTTTGCAAGGGATAATCATTGACCAGAACTGTTGGCATGTAGGACCCAATCTGAGAAAGGCTTTACTGCCTGTGTAACAGTGCTGGCCACAAAAAGATTAGCTCTGCATTCACTGCAAGTTAATTCCTAGTGATTTGCAACTCCCATCTTGCTTGTCTTCATCGATTAAAAGAATGATTAGAGAGAGAGACTCATCTTAGGGCTCACAAGCCGGAACAAGAGGCAGGGACACCCCTCTCTTGGGTTTTGCATTTCAGGTTTAGTCATTGTAACTAAAATTGCTGTTACATTTCCCTTTTAACCTTCTTTCTCAGTGTAAGAAAATTTATGCACTCAAGTTGTCTATATATCTATTTCCTTCCCTTTTGAATCTGCAGGCTTAGGTCCTGTAGATTTTTAAAAACCCTGCTTCAAAGGTAGAGGGGAAAGATCCGGAATCATGTTTCTCCTTACAAAAAGAAACAAGAATGTGCTTAGCACTTCCTTACGCTGTTTGAAGTGTTCTAGGTGACCAGCAGCCAGCGCAGGCTGTTCATGGGACACAGGAGGTAGGTGGTGTATGGTGGAGGGGGGAATAGGGGAGCGGGCAGCCTTACGAGGTCCTCATGAGGCCAAGAGGAGACAGAGGTTATTGTGGAAATGAAGGGAAAGGGGACACAGGAGCATAGGAAACTCTGCTTTGTTCCACTGCTCAAAGAGCGACTTAAACATGACGGATCTCCAGTTTCTGAGGTCCCATATAAAAAAAAAAGGGTTCTTCAATCCTCAAACCTGCCTTCAAACAAATCCCTTGGGTTTGATGTGATTATTTGCTGCTGCAGGATTTCCCAGAAAAACGCAGGCAACTTGAGCTCTGGGGCAGGAATTCAAGTAATGGAAAGCAGCGGGGTGCACCCTCTGCATATCAATTTTTCAGTTGGCATCAGACTGAGTGTTCCACTTCCAAGGACTGCCACTGAAAACAAACTCCTTCTTTTGAAGAGATGGGAACTCAGATATTCCCAGGGAAAAAACGGTCTGGGGGCATAAATACAATATAGGTAACGTTTGCTTTTGCATGTAAATCACTAATGCTTTCTGCAGTCCTCACTCATTTTTAGCATCTCTGTCCTTACCCACTGCTTCGGTGAAGACAGCTCTGTCTTGCAGCTTTGCTATGGCTTTTACTTTAGGAATGTAAAAAAAAAAAAAAAAAGGCAGGAAAAGAAAGAAAGAAACAAAAAAAAATCATACCCTGACCAATAAAATTATATCGGGAAAAACCCATTATAGGTTTAATAATGAAAAAGGAGTCCCTTTGCTAAGGGATCTTATTCTGTTTGAGGTAGTAATTCCCCCAAACTAACTAGGAACTCTATGTAAGTGTTTTTTATCAGGCTTTGAAGGTGAATCGTGCTTAAGGAATCATCTCTGCTGAGCAATGGCTCCTGAAATTGGGCAAAGATGGTGACTGGGCTCCAGCTCTTCCAGGACCTCCAAGCCTCTCTGCAACCACCTTTCAAATGATTAAATCCAAGACACCTTCTCTGCCAAGTAATGCGATGGCTAAGGTGACCTCTCTTGTCATTCCTGTACAGTTTGGGGGTATTTATACTGAAACCAGCAGTCCTCGAGAGCTTGTCGACCCTAACCAAAGGTCGTGACACTCATGAAGCGGCGGATTTAACTAGCGCTGCTGAATCTGGTTCTGCCCCATCTGCTCGCCCTTCTGCTGTCATAGGTGGCTAAAGAGGACATGCAAGAACTGAAATCAGGAGCGGATTGTATTCCCATAGTAGAAAATATATATATATATATTCCCATAATGGACTGTAAACTGTGCTCTTTCCAAGCAGGAACCCCATCTCCCCTACTGCGGATTGCTGCCTGTCAAAGGCTTGTTTCACTTTCTACTCTGGGAGCTGGTCGAGATAGACACCACATCTGGTTGCAGTGATCTGAAACTTTCCTGCCCTTCTCCCGGCAGCCTTACTGAAGGCAAGTCGTGTGTGTACAACGTGCACGTCAATGTTGCTTTAGTTGGAATATGGATCCCTTTTGGCCTCAGGCTAAAATGCGTCGTCACATGGTGAGAAACAGAATTTTGACTGGAAAGGTAGGAACACAGAGCCAATATAAATATTCACTGAAAAAATAGGAATTACTTTCAAAATAGGTAAGCTCCCAATTTATTTCTTCCTATTTCCTGAAAATTTATCACATTTGCTTAGCCGATGGCTTTTTCCTACTTATCTCTGTTTTCTCACTGCTGACATATTTCTGAAAGTGCAGTGGGAGCCGTGTCTTGCTACATTTTGTGGGATGTGGTGGTTACGTCAATTAAAACTTGCAGTTGTGTCTTCAGCGGGATTGTGGGTTAGCCAGTTCTACTTTTAACAAATTTGTAGTGATACAGGGTAACCAAAGATACTTTGGCATAAGTCAGAATTCCTGTGTTCCTCCTTGTGCAAATAAACTGACCAGGGTTGGGGTTTGGGGTTTTCTTTTTTGGTCTGAGCTGCTGGAGAATGCCTTTGCATGTCTACAGAGAAAAAAAAAAAACAACAATGTTGAAAACTGCCTTAATACAGCCAACATATTTGTTTCACTTTTCTGTCCACCTTTCTGGACAGTATGCCAACCAGTACAAGAGAGACAAGGACAGAATGGAGAGCCCAGTGAAGGGCTGCTGTGGTGGCTGAGAGTGGCTTTGGAGGAGGTGAAGGAGGGGGATCAAATTGCACCTTGTGCTGCTCACAGGGGTTACAAGGACCCCGTAAGGGCAGGAAGCCACTGGTAGCAACAAGGGAAGCTCTGATTCCCGTGCACCATGACAGTGCTGCAGCCCTGGGACAGTACCTAGAAAGGTGGTGGGACCTGAATCCCTGGAGATCTTCAAAACTCAACTGGGCAAGGTGCTGACCATCTTTCTCTAGCCTTGCAGCTAGACCTGCTTGGAGCAGGAGGTTGGACTGGAGACCTCCGGAGGTCCCATTCCATTGAATCCTTCAGTAATTTTTTTTTTTTTTCTATGACTTAAGGACCAAGCAGTCCATTGCTGCTGTCAGACACAATTGTTGCATTTCCCAACTCAAAGCACACAAATTTGCAGGCCTTTTGCTGCAAAAATCCCAACAACAATGGTTTCCTTCATGGTTTCACCAAAAAGATAACAGCTGCTCTAGCAGAAATGTTCATCTTTCACCAGCCTGATGAGTACAGATTTCTTGTGAAGAATGCAGAGAAAATCTGCTCTTTCTGCCCGCTGCTCAGAGAACAGTTGTCTGTTCCCTGAGGGACCACTCTAAGCCTTTCTTTGTGAACCTGTTCCCTAAGAGGAGTCCTTCCTACTCCCTTTGCCTTTCCACTCCAGCTTCTGAGACAGATGCTGAGAGACCCACAGATGAAACCTCCATCCACCATGCCCCTCTATAAGCCGTGTTGCCTGCAGTCTCATCTCTTGAGATGGCTAAAACCCCAAAATACCATGGAGGACGTAGTTCAGATGTACTTTTGTCTTGGCAGAAATGGCTCCAAAGTATGAAAAGACAGGAGAGGACTGGGGCGGCTTAGCAAGGATGTGGCAGTGACGAGCAGAGAGGGGCACTGGAGAGATGGTGACTGACTGGGGGGAGTCAGATTTCAGAAAGGGCCTTTTTCAGGAACTCTGCCTGGCCAGATGTCACGTCTCTTCTGGGGCACCCCTCGGTATAACAAGGTTTCTCATCTGTTTTTGCATTAGGAAACTATTGACAGGCACGATATCACTTATTGACGTGCGTCTGAAAGTCCATTAATTTTGTTCTGTCATTACATTTTAATTTCCATAGCATATCCCATATTTGGCCTGCTGATGTGTTGCATTTCTGCAACATCGCTTCTCCAGATGTCAGCTTCAAACTGGAGATTGAAACATCTGGGGAAGAAAAAAAATAAAAGGCAGAGGATTTGCCAGCTGGGGTGGTGTGTGTGATGACAGGTTTGTAGGGGAAGGACAACAGCTTGATCTGTTTGCTACAGTGACCTACAGCCAAATAGCTAAGGTGTTATTTACCCATGCTATTTACACACCTCACACGGGCATCACTAAATTCATTGCGAGTCAGTTCCTATTGCAATTGAGCTTTTTTTTTTTTTTTTTTGCCCAAGAGAGTTCGAAATTAAATGTATAATACATTTTTGGAGTCAGTGCTGTCTGGAGCAATTTCTGTGGGCTAGATGAGCCCTTGCGAATGCTTTCAACAAGCAGTTAGCTGGACTGTTAGAACTGCCACACTATTTTCCCAGGCTGACTGATTAAAAGTTTAAAAAAAACCCAAAACATTATAATCAAAGATAAACTGAGTGATCATGAGAAAGGAAATGCTTCTGTGAGTGACTCCTCTGTCCTGCCCTGTCATCCTGCAGCACACTGTTTGTCTGCCCTTTCCCAGGAGAAGACCATGCACGTGGCGGATCCCACTATTTTTGGGATAATGTATATAGCTGGGATTCAGTGTGATCAGGAACAAGAGAAGCTGAGCTCCCATGCCAGCATGCTCCCATGGTCTCCTTTGAGACAAATCGTTTCCCATGGCACGACAAGGTTCTCCCAAGGTCTAGCTTCATCCTGACTTTGGCACCTGAATCGCTGCTGCCAGGAGAAACTGTCCCTGCAATGGGTTCCAAGCCTGGCTGGCCTCTAAAAATGGAAAGAAAGAAAACTATTTTGGGGACTGCTGGAAAGAAGGTCAAGGGGGTTTCAGAGCTATGGGGAAAGGGAAGGACACTGGCAGAGGGGGGATGTGGGACCGGTGACGTGGGATTGCAGCCACAGACCAGGGATATGGAGGTGTTCCATGGTGAGAAAGAAATGAGCCGCTGGCACTGGCATAGCGGGCCACAGTAGCCAAAAACGTGGGGGATTAAAGAAACTGTCTGCTGAGCAGTGTTTTACCCAGCTGGTGCCTGTGGAACTGGTGTTTCCAAATATACCAAAGTGAGACTGCATTTGCAGAGCACAGGAAACTAAGCAAAACAAACAAAAAAAACCCCCAAAAGCTCCAAACTTTGTCTTTAACCATCCCAGAGCTGTCAAATTTGCTTGGTCCTCACCATGATGTGTGGGGGAAAATCCCTTATGTCAGAGAACCCCTCCGAGCTGTGCACACAGCAGGCCAAGGGTGAGGACTTCCCAGGTGTACTCTTGGGGTAGGTAGCAGATATTTTCTACGAGGTGTATGGAAAATGTGCACTGCAGGCCACACCTCTTGTACAGCCCTGTGGTCAAAACCTGTCACTCGCCTTGAAAGAGAGCGTTGCCCTGTGAGGGTACAGGTGAGGGTGATCTGTTGAGACAAAATATTTTTCAAATTCCCAGTTTTCTGTGGAGAGCTGTGCTCAAGGTGAGACAAGTTTCACCCCGGTGAAACATGGGACCCTGGAAACTGACTGCTGGGGGCTTTTGCAGCTGCGCATCCTGAGGGACTTTCTCAAGGAGCCTTTCTGCCCAAGCAGCACTGGAAACCCAGGGGCGAAGGCTCCCCAGTGCCAGGGAGATATCCTGGGGGGTCCCGGGGGAGCAGGATGGGCACGTAACTGCTGCTCTGTCCAGAAAATTGGTCTAACATGACAAACTGGATGCATGGTGTCATCGCTCAGCTGACTGCAGGGAGAGAGCATCTCTGTGCCCCCCAGGGAGGACCAGGCCCCCACGTGAAAAGGGGAAGGGTGGAGGGCATTGTACAGACCTTGGGAGACAGCACACAGGTTCTAAACTGAGTAGGAATTCTACAGCTGTAAAATAGGCTCTAAACTCTGGGAATGGTTGGAGCTAAGTTTAACCCCGATCCTTCCAAACCTGTGTTCACGTAATTGGAGGTCTGCCAGACTAGCCCACTCCAGAAGACTTGTGATATTTTGGGAACAAGAAGGGATTTTTTTCCCCAGAGCTTTTGCCAAACCTCAGCTTCTGAGTGTGAGGACATAGCTCAGGCCTCAGGGTCTTGGTACAGGGTCCTGCTACGTGGCCCAGGAAAAATAAACCTGGATCAAGCCCACCGATGTTGGATGCCTGCAGATCCACATCTCTCTCGGGCTTGTCGAGCTGCTCAGCATCGTGGCACTGCGGGACCGTGGTCAGGCAGGACTTGGCGCTGCTCCATCTTGATCCCAGCACAAGTTGCGAGGGAGCCCAGGATTCCCAAGCTACTCTGGGCAGTAAGCCACTGGCCTCCTTCCCATTAGCCATAATCACTGGTTTGCTGGAAAATTTATGAGACCTGCTGTAGTGATATCCATGAGTATAGAAGCTGTTGTAATTTGTTTCTAGGATTTGACAGTGTTTATCTGAGCGACTTCAGCCACCCATCATTCGCAGTGGCTGTGACAGTGCTGCTGCTGCTGGACTCAGATAGCCATGAGCTTCTGTCAAGGGCTGCAGATCCATCTCTGACTCTCCTGGTATTCATCTTGTGCCAAGAAGCATGGCAGTTAGTCCCTCTGGTTTAGCATTATTGCTGGAAATGTTGTTGTTAGCCACTAAATTCACTAACCCTATTTTCAAGGTTATTACAGTATTTAACTTGGCTGCTCCACTGTGGATTTAAAGTTGTATTTCCAACATATGATATGGGGTAAAAATAGCCAGTGTCTAACTAGAATAATCCCTGGAGAAACTCAGATTCCTCAATTTCACAATGAGTTGTTCTCCTTGCAACATGGCAGGCACATTTCAGCTCAGTGACAGATCCTTCTCTGCCAACATAGGTCAACCTAGAACTCCCTCAGCTGGGGAGAGGCTGCGATCAGAGAGGCCAGGAGAAAGCTCCTGAGAAAATCCCTGAGAGCATTTCACATCTCAGGACACAGCAGCTTCTGTGGGCTGGACGCTTAGGTAGGGCTTAGGTGACCGCCACCAATAGCTTCTGCATTTGTATTTAGCTTTTCCTTTCCTAAGTTCTTCTGTGGGTGTGTGAGAAAAATCCCCTGCCTCATCCATCGCTGGAATTTCTGGGAATTGGGCAGACTCTGGCTGTAGCATTATGGTTTGGGGTTTAGGCTGGCAATGGTGCCAGAAATAGTGTTTTGCAAGCAGCAGCAGGCAGCAGTCCGGCGGGCAGTCAGATTCCATGTGGCTATCATTATCCCTTGGAGCATTCATGGGGTCTGCAGTGGGGTATGGGGAATGAGGGCTTGCAGTGGCCTTTAGGCTACCCACCATCCCTGCTCCATCCCACAGAGGGAGATGAGGCAGGCCCTTGGCTCTACCGCTCCAGCAGCTAGAGAGTGGTTCAGGCCTTCCCACGCTGCCCAAACAGCGCTGTGCTCTGGGGAGCTCGGGTACAGGTGATGAAGTCTTAAGAGGTCTGGATGGGCTGCTGGTGATGCTGGTGCTGCTGGGCAGCCCTCTGCTCCACGTGTGGCTCCTGAAGTCCTGCTAAACTCTCAGTCTGTGTCCTGGGGGGCTCCAGGAACTTTTTGCTGGAGAAAATGGAGAGGCTGGGGAGTCTCCAAGGCTTGGTCTTGTTTCATTTTTTTGTTCTACGACTGAACTGAGATAGACAAACAAAAATGTGAGGTGGATGTTACCAAGCCACTGGGAAGCTGTCCTGGGGCTAATGGGACATCTCGTCTGTGTGTGTCCCCAGGGCACTGGGAGGTGTCCTTGGCTGGCCAGGACCCCCTGTCCTCCAGGCACATCGTGAACCCCCTGTGCTCAGAGCCGTGCTGGGGAGAGTGCTCTGTGTGGGACACGTATTGCCTCCCTCCCCCAAACGGATGGAAATATTTCTGTTTTCCAAAATTAGTTTCCAAATGTGTTGGAATTTCCTTTCAGTAGGAATTCTTGAAAATCTGGTCCTCATTGTGAAACTGAATGCCAACTTTTTCCAAACCCCTTTCTCTGGAATTCCTCACCCAAAGCGGATGCCAGTTTTCAAGCGTTTCTGTTCACAGGGCAGCTCTCAGGATTGCCCTGCTGAGAGGCTGGGGCAGGGGCTCGCTGTTTGCTCTGGGGCTGATTGGATTTTCATTCTAACAGTGTTAGAGCTAACAGAAAATCAGCTAAAGGAATTCGTGGTGCTGGTTTAGAAGATGCTTCTTATCTCCTCCAGTGAGACTGGACTTCTTGGGGACCTGGCTGTGTTCAACCCCATGGACACATGCAGTCCCGCACGAGTCCCTCCCGCTTAGCACAACGACCTCTGTTTACGAAGGACGATAGACCTAGGGTCACGCACCCAAACCACACTAATACAATGGGAGCACTTCACAGCAAGGCAGAGTGTCAATAATCTTATTTAAGAATGACATATCTTATTTTCCATGTCTTCCGGTATCATCTGGACCTCTGGGGAAATATCTGGAGCAGCCTGGCAAATTCCCAATCGCACATCTGAAAAGAGTTATTTTCAAGAGGCCAGAAAAACAACCATTTGTGAGGGCTGATTTCAGAGTCTGACTTCACTTTGAGCGGTGGCTCCTTATCGGTTTGGTTACCAGCGTCATGCCTTTTTAAAATTTAAGACAAACTCAAGCTCTGGACAGAAAACACAACCATCTTTCAATATTAGGATGGACTCTTTGGCTCTAAACAACAAGGCAGATAATTTTATTTGGTTACAAAAACTCTTTGTTTGAAATGCGTCTGGAGAAGCATTGCATCAACCAACCGGCTTCAGCAGACACCAAGGAAGCATCTATGCCCAGGCCTATTTTGGGAGTCTGATCCCAGTGACTCTTTTGCTCAAAAGTAGGTCAGATTTTATTCCTTTTCCAGCAGGAAAATGAAGAGCAAGGTCAAGATTTCCAGGAAACCAGAAGAAATTGCTGCTTCTATTTCTAGAAGTCCTGCCAGAGACGAGCTTCTTTGTACTCAGGCTAACTCCTAACTTCACCATATGATTGATGACTCAAATGATGAGGTTTTGTTTCCCATTTCTACCTGAGATTTCCTGTTTGGGCTCTTCCCAGATGCAATGAGAAGGGTTACCACAAAGATATTTATGGACATATAACTCTCGCTGCTAAATTTGTAATTGCCCAGCCCCAGGGTGGAACATCCTTTTAGCTGAATCAGTGGCTGTAAGAATACAGCACATACCATGGAAAACTGGCCTCACTTGCAACACCACTCACCTACCGTGCTGGCTCCTTCGGTGTGATGATGTGCAACAAAATTGTATTAATCTTTGTGGTCGCTGGGTCTAAGCCAGCAGCACTGGATGCTGCGGTCTGTCTGTCTTCCCTGGTCCCCAGTATGCCCAGTGATGTGCTGGCACCCTCCTGTCCTTCAAACACTTCTTCTGGAGAGATTTAAACATTTGGGTTTGATCCTTCTGGGGATCGCTGAGAATTTACATTGTCAAAGGCATTTTTCCCTGGAAATACCCATTTAGAATCGGTACCAGCGGTCCCTGCACATAGCACAGCCTGTATACGAGCCAGTGAGTCATATATGATCAGTGCGTAAGCTGCTGAAGGTGAATCTCAGCTCAGCACCCAGGCTGAAGAGCTGACTTATGCTGGAGATGTGTCTGGTCAAGGAGTTCTGCTCTGGTAGCCTGGGATCCCTCCCACAGGTCCCAGCCATGCCACCAGTTGGATGCCAGTGGGGCTGATGCAATGAACCCAAAGGATGTGTGCAGACCTGGGACCTGGAGCATTACACTGTGGATCTGCCGAGCAAGATATAGAGTCACCTTTGCTAGTCAACTCCAGCTGCAGCTAACTGCAAACTTCAACTCAGTGGTGGCACGAAAACATTCATGTTGTCCATGGCAACCACATGGAATGAAAGGATGATGGTGAGGATAGGCCCATTTCCAGAAAGGAGGGATCCACACTTTCCAACCTAACAAGGCCGAGATGGCTCCCCTCTCCCAGGGGCAGCTGGAGATGTGGGCACCGATGTGCATCGGCTCCCTGCCCACAGTGCCTGGTCCTTTGCCTCTGGTATCTGAGCCATGACATCCTTCCACATTCCTGCCCTAATCCACCCTTGGCAGGGCTTGCTGCTCCTTCCAGAGGCATTTCTGACCCTCGTCTCAGGAGCACCCTGTGGCAGAGCATGACGCAGGCGTGTGGCTGGGCGGCTGTCCCACTCCCATGGCTGGTGCGGGGAACCCAGCGCAGGCGGCCGCAGCCCCAGGCTCCTCCGCCACCATCGCTGCTGCCGTAAGGAGATGTTTATGGCCTGCAGCTAGGGTCATGTGTGAACACTTTAGTTCATGTACAAATAGCCACGGCTGAAAGAGTGAACTCTCAGTGAAGAGAAAGGGTCCCCTTGCTGCCAGGAAACCACATCTGAGCTCATTTACCACTGACCTGCCACAAATGATCATCGGGGCAGTCATTAGGCAGCTTTGGTGGTCAGCATATCAGCACGTTGCTGATTAAATAATTCCAGTTGAGGACAGTCTGAGCCTACCAGTGTGGCGTGCGTAACCATGAGAGAACATAGGGCCTCTGGAGTGAAATCCTGCTGCCTTGTGCCACCAGCCTGGTGGGAAAGGCCATGAGGACCCAGCTCACTCAGTTATAACACATGGGTTGAAATGATGGTGGCACTGTGGAAGAAATATGCTTATATGCATTCACACAGGGATCCTTCCCCATAGGTTGTGGCATGCTCTTGGGAAGGCAAGTTGTTTTACTGGACACATCATGGACATGCAGATCTTCTTGGTTCCTCCCTGTGAGCTGAGCAGCAAGCGTGGCCGCAGGGATTCTGGACACTGCATGGGCATTTTCCAGCAAAAGGCCATGTAGAAGTCTGAGAGGAGAAACCATACTGCTGGCAGTTGCACCGAAGCCACAGATGGGGAAGAAACCACATAACCAAAGGCTGGCCTTGAGAAAACATCCTGGTCACCTTCCCCTGCAACCAGGAGCCACCGCTGACCCGCTCACAGCAGATGCTTTTTCCGTGAGCTTGCACAGACCCAGGGGTCTCTTCTCCTTGGTAAACCCATGATGTCCCCAGCAGGGACACCCTGCCACCTCAAACCGCTCCTGGGAGCTCAGCTCCCATCTGACAAGCACCTGGACAGTCCCATGCCCTGGTCTTTCCTACACTTCCCCAAAGTGTGATGGAGGTGAGAATGTACCAGGAAGGACCTGCAGGTGCTGGTATGAAGGTGGCATTGTGTTGAGCAGAGAATTTGTGCAAAGTTTGTCCATTTTGCCTGATTTCCCTGCTATAAATGAACCTATGAGCTGAAGGGCAGCTTTGTCCCTGTTCCCCCAATGTCATCCTGTAGGTTTTTAGACATTGAGTCTCTTGATCCCAGGGGGGGTAATCACTTCCACGGCTGTTGCCAAGGGTAGGAGCTTGCTGCCCTCAATGCTCAGTAGCTTGAGGCTGAGTATTTGCTCCATTCCCTGGGAGACAGCAGGAATTATTTACTGGGGAAAAGATCCTCATTACAGCTGGAACACATCCCAGGGACCATCGACCTCGAGAAAAAGCAAATTTGGTGATGAAACCAAAAGCAGAGGTGAAAAGGCCAGCCTGGTGATGGGGTCTTTGCCCAAGCCAAGCCCCATCAGTAATGGTTGATACGCTGCCAGGTTCGGGGACTGCTGGAGGAGCAGGGGCTCCCCACGGCAGCGTGCACGGAGTGGGGGCTCGTGCCCCGGCTCCAGCCCTGCCGCTCTGCAAACAGGAAGCTGGCGAGCAGCTGCTGAATAAGTCATTTTGGGGAGTTTGTACCAAACTGGCTTTCAACTCCTGAATGTGTAGGAAGGAAAAAGACGTGAATACGCCTTTGTGACCAAGTTTGGCACCAGCCGCACTCTGCAAGCGGGACAAGAATGTGGCCATTTAGAGGGGAGTCAGCTGCCCTTTAAGAAATGAAATGATCCCTTCCCTTTCCTGCGAGGCTTTATTCAGGGGAGAATAGGAATGAGACAGTGAGCAGCTTCTTTCTCTTGCTGGCATTGAGGGCTGCGATCCAAACCTTGGATGTTGGGAGTGCAGGGAAAATCCCACTCCAGGGACGCTGCACAGCGCAGTGACGGGCCTGTCCGGCTAGTCCCTCTTGCTGCAGCCCGTCTGCCCCAGAAGGAATCGGACTGGGGCAGCGGAGCTCCAGATCTGCCCTTTCCCGAATGATCACGCACACTGGGCGGTGATTTCGCTGGCACTCCAGCAAAACATCTGTCCGTCTCCTCCACAGGGCTCGGAGGGGTATTGGAAGCGAGCAGATTGGAAGGGTTTGCCCTTGCCTGAAACAATTCCCCACCCAGTTTTTGAGAAGTTTCTGTACGTTACATTAAAAATGGACTGTGTCCAAACACTTGCGGGTTTGGTTTTTTTTTTTTTTTGGAAAGGCTTAGATATTTTGTACAGATCTTTCCTTTGTGGACAACTTGAAACCCAGGGGCTTTGTAGCAATCTGGAATGAAGACACGCTGTTTTTAAAGGGAAGCTGGCCTTCTGCTTTCTGTCAGTTGAAGCTTTGACCATATTCACTGGTGCAATTGTCACGTCCAGTGAAAGAGGGAAGAGATCTCTGGGGCAGACAGCCTGCCTTAGCTGAGGCTCTGAGAGGACAACGTGGTCATGTGCATACCCAAAACTTCTCCAAAGACTGACTTAGGAGGTATTTGAATGACTGTCTTTGGGACCTCACAAGTCCTGAAGCAGTAGGAAGCTCCAGATGATTTCAAAATGCTTCACGTGCCAGGAAAAATGAAAAACAAGCAAGGCAGATATTTGTAGGTTGGCTAGCACTAAACCGTATTGCTCCACTGGGATCATTTGCTCCAAGTGTAGCCTTTTTGTATTAAATGCTTGTAATAAAATGTAATACATGCAGGGGTCTTGGGTGGGAGTCAAGATTAACAGTTGCTTTCTTCTTGGGTTTAACAATTATCATTCCTTTCTTGTCTTCCCCTGGTTTGGCATCTGATGATAAGCATAAACAAGAACATTGGTTAAAAACTTTGCTGGCAGCTTCCTCTTTTAACCATGTCCTGCAGAAGGTCTGGAAAGACAGAGACAGCTCCACCAGCGCTTCTTCATTTAAGGTCAGTGGTGGCTTCTTTAGTTCCTGCACCAAAAAAACTGCTGGAAAATGAAGAGTCTTTATATGATAGGGAGCTTTGACAGATGTTTGTAGGCTCAGTGTTGATGGGGTTTAATTACAAATAATCCTTCTGTTCCTGTTTGCATAGCACCAGTGTTTCAGTGCACGTGTATTGTGGTGTCCAGTTTTGGATCCTCAGTAGAAGGGAGAGGCCGGTGAAGGACCACTGGGACGGCTGGGGCTGGGGAGGAGAGGCTGAGAGAGCAGCTTTGCTCACACTGGAGGAGGAGGTGGAGGGGATCAATATGCACCTCGCACGACCCACAGGGGTTACAGGGACCCTGCAAGGGCAGGAGGCCACAGCAGTGACATTGGAAACTGGCTGCACACAAAGACAGGGCTCTTCCCCAAGAGAGCGGCGCAGCCCTGGGACAGGACCCAGAGAGGTGGAGGGACCTCCATCCTTGGAGGTCTTCAAAACTCAACGGCAATGCCACATTATAGACATGCCAGAGACAGAGCTCATAAAACCTTTGGAAACTGGTAACCCCCTCCTTTTCTTCGGCTTTTGTTTCAATCTGAAAAATCAGGACTAGCACAGAAGGACCAAACAGCAAAGCAGTGACAGACCGGGAAGAGGAGCCACTGTTCCAGCCATACCTTTTCCCATTGGCTGGGCAGCACAGGGGGACCAATAAAGTTTAGACCAGAATGCATGAAATTAGATTGTTTGGAATAGTTTTTACATTAAATATTATAGTTCCTTAAGTCTAACTAACTACAGTATTTCTTGCTAAACGTTGACGTGGTTATATTATTTGTTGCTGGAGAGCAGATCTATGTTACTGAAAGAGGGAGAGTGGATTTTACTTTGAAATTTCAGCCTCTTACGTTGTCTCCTACTTGCCTATGCCAAAACTGTTCTTAAAGATTTGTTTAAAGATTTACTGGATTTACACAAAGCCCTGTTATTTTAGCTGAGCAGGTTTTTTACAAGGTTGTTGTCAGTAACTGAATTAATTTTTCTCCGATTACCGAGTTCATATTTTTACATCAAGATAGCAAGATAGCATATCTCTGCTCTTTCTCCAAAAATTTTGTTTATTTCCGACAGACCAATCAAAATTCTTTGGCTCTTTATGAACTCTTTCAGTTCATTTATGAGTAACTGAACTGGAAATCTTTTTATTCTCTTTCAGTTTATGGGAACTTATGAGATGCTGAACTTCATGGTGGCTAATGCTGGCTTGAGCTCCTTTCCATCACGCTCCCCTTTCTGAACTGAACAAGGTCACTCATTATTGTCAATTTTAAACGTTCCCCTTCGAGGCTTGTCCCCAGCTGCAGGTTAGAAGCCACCTGGTCTAGCCTGGAGGGATGCAGTTACTGGCTGCAGGCTACCAAACCTTGCTTGTCCACCTGATCTCATTTCTCACAGAGCTTTGGGGATGGGATTCTTTGGCATCTGTCAGGCTGACGTGCTGTGTTCCTACCTCTCGTGCACCTCTTCTCCATCAACGTGAGTAACTAACTCATGTTGAGTTACTGGAAGCAAGCGTGACACCAGCAGCTGCTAACGAGCCCTGGCGGGGAGGCAAGCAAGGACCCGAAACGCCACCATGACATCCAACTACTGGCCACAGAGCTCACACTCCTTGCGGCTCGTCTTTCCCTTCTGGCATCCATTCCCCATTAGCAGAAGTTGGACATTTAAAGGAAAGTCACCGTTCAAAACTCAGGAGCCCTGGAATTACGGTTCACCAACTAAAAGGTAATTTGTGCAGTTGAATTCAGCCTCTTCCGTGCCTGCATTCTGATAGCAAGGTTTGATCACACGCTTGGTGATGACGCTCCATATTTGCTGTTTTATAAGAGTCCTCTTGTGCCTCTTGGAAATAAATCTATCTAGTTTTAAAATTCTGAAGCAATATTATTTCATCTCTTGCCAACAGTGGACTGGAAAATGGTAAGAGTCTTTCAGGCTACATAACATATTTTGGGGGTTTCATCTTACTTCTCCCATGACATTTTTATTCCTTCCATATGAAACATACATATATGTATATGTTATAGATATATATGTTTAAAGCACCTTTTTTTGTTGGAGTAAACGGGGAGAAGGCAGCTGTTTTGCTAAGTGACATTTCCTAAGTATTTTGGAAATAACAGCTACCTTTACACATACTTTTTTTCCTTTTTTTTTTTTTCTTTTCCCAATTTCCCCAACAGGTTGACCAAAATGAAAATAGCCATTTTGATCCAAATGGATTTTCTAGGTGAAATACAGTTTAAAATAAATATTTCTGTAAGGGCCGGCCATGAAATCCTAGTTTTATGTTACTTCCATTCCTCTGCCTCCTCCTGCCACTACAAACACACACATTCCCTGCAGCCAGAGCTAGAAATGATCAATTGCAATTAATCTGGGCAGAAAATGAAGGGGTTGAGTTTTGATGTGATTTCCTCGTGCTCTGCTGGGCAGCAGCTCCTGTGGCTGCGAGTGGTCTGGGGCACCACCGCCCTCCCAGATCCTCAGCGTTTTGGCTCCTTTCCTGCTTTGTCTCCTGGGTTTGGCCCCCAGTCCCACATGGACTTGCTGAGCACGCCTGTGAATTACCTGTCCTGAATCCAGAATTATCCATCCGGCTGAATAAGCTATGGACAAGGATGATGGGGCTTGGTTTTATTTTTGGGCCTCTTCCCTGGGCTTTAAGTCTTAACACCCTGTCCCTGCTCTATGTGCAGCCCTGCAGGCCTGCAGCCTGCAGCACATCCAGCGACTCGCTGGGTGCCCAAAATTGCCAGGCGAGAGTCACCTGTGTCCCTCCTTGCCACTGCGTGATCCCGCAAAATATTCTCTGCAATGTCTGCTGGTGCCTGAGGGTGACAGAGGCTTCAAAAGAGTGTCTGCCCAGCGTTAGGTTTTTGAACTTAATGTAAATTGAGTGGAGTATAAGAAATTCAAGTTGCAACATAGCTGCTTGTTAAAGTATTTTCTTTTTTTTTTGCAAGCAAAAGGTATTTCATTTGCACTCTAAAAAGTGTCAGTATTTTTTTTGCAGGTCAGCAGCACCATTTGCAGCTTGGCATCCGATCTGGAGAGGAGGCATCTGTACTCCAAGCATTTTGCGCCACACACTCCAGATCGATGAGCCATTAGCACCCACGCTGTGGGAAAAAGGGCACTGCTGGAGCTGGGTGCTCAGAGCCAGCCAGCGCTGCTCCTCCTGGCACGAGGCTGGGGCAGAAAGCAGCAATGGCAGCTGCACACGCAGGAGCTGCAGGGTTAGCAAGGAAGAAGAGGAGACTATTTCTGTAGCAGCCCTGGTGAACAGATCCTACAGTACCAACCCCAATTCTCCTGTCCATGGGATCCCCCCCGAACACGGGGCTGGCGATGAAAACCTGACCTGCTGGTGGTACCCAGGAACCTGGTTTGTTCCCCGATGAGAGGACGCAGGTGATCTCCGATCCGCCCTGGAAATGCATTCCTCAAGGGGAATCCCCATCCTCTCGCTCCTGACAGTTCCCTCTCTGGCTCCTGGCCAGGCCACCTGCATTTGAAACTCCGTGGGACTTCGCTTGGGTTTCTGTGTTAGTAATCCTCCCCAGAAGAAATCCCCGGCCTTTCTGGACCTCTTCCCTGTTTGCTAGGACAGCTGCCAGGGCTGTGCCGCTGCTTCATGTCAGCACAGGAGGCACTGCAAAGCCCGTGTATTTCCAGAAGGCAAGGGGAGCTCTGCTTTCCCTGCAAAGGCTGCAAAATATGATGCTCTCCACTGTGCTTGTTGGGTACTGGGATGCTTTCTTGGCCTAAATCCTGAACAAAGCAGGTCAAAATCAAATCACCTGCCTAGATAACTGATGATCCAGGTAAAAATAGACCTCTGTGCTCCTGGTGTGTCCCAGCTCTCCTCTTGTAGCTGATAGGCAACGCACGCAGGCTGTAAGAAGGTACGGGAAAGGGGGCTGCGCTGGCTCGGAGCACTGCACAGCTCCCCGGTGCCACGTGTCCAGCGGTGGCCATAAGCACATGCCAACACCACCATTTGCCTACTTGGATGGATAATCAATATACCAGTACAGCCCAATTTAATACTTGATGACACAGGATTGGTGCTCCAAGGAGCATTGCATACAAATGTGCATGCAAGAGGCAGAACTGTGGGGTGCTGATGAAGATGAGGTACTGTGAAGGTGTGAAGCACCACTCCTGGCCGGTGCAGACCCTCCGGTGCCTGGCTGTAAGCAGGCAGGTGTGAGGCTCACCTGGCTTTGAAGGAGCAGTTTTAAGTGAGCTGCAGCAGTAAAAGTGCCACACTTCACATGCTGACGGATATCTATTTATTTCCCTGGGTCTTAACCATGTCTTGTGGCAAGATCACAGTTTCTCATGGGTTTCAAGCAGAAGGGAGGAAATTCCTGTTTCCAGCAGAGAAGAACGAAGCAAATTCGTGTAATCAGATGTTCACGTTAAACATAACAAGCACCAGAAGAGAGCTGTCCTTCAGCTGGTCCTTGGAGGCCATGTTTCAAACAGAAGTGCTCCTTGCAAGCATTCATGAGGGAGAAAACAAACAAGGCTGTTGGGCTGGATGACCTGCTCAGGGCCAGGGCTGGTGGGTGACATTTGGCTCTACTCCCCCCTTTCACAGCCTGAAAATGTCCCCTCAACACCAAACTGCTGCTGTGCGCCAGCTCGTGCTTGAGAGAGCAGTGGTTGGAAGCTGGCCTTAAGTCACCCTAGCCCATCTATTTTAGGCTGATGGGACGCAGTGCACTGAAGAAAAAATACCCTGGGTGGCGACGGGAGTGAGGAGAGCGTGCTCTTGACCATGAGGGTAGACATGATCTGATTAAGTGCAGATGCCTGCAGGTGCGTAAAAAGATCCCACCCCATAGACCCTGGGGGGAGAGTCTGGGCAGGGAAGCACTGGGGGAATGAGAGCTTGTGGGATGGGGTTAGCAGTCTGCAAGTGTGTTATATAGGAGTGAGAAATCACGTTTCAGTGAGAGAGCTTTGGTTTTCTTGCAAAATGCACATACTGTTGGCAGGAGCCTAAGAAACAGCAGGGGTGGGTGAGAGTCACACTCCGGCTCCAGAGCGTTCCTCCTGGGAGATGCTGAAGGGCCTGCGAGTTCATCTCTGCTCTGTTACGTTGCTGGACGCTTCTTTTCCTTGTTTATGTGGTAAAAACATCTGAAAATAATTTGTGCCTGTTAAGCTTGACGGAGCTTTGCGGCCGGTCAGTGTTCTGCGTGCAATTTGGTCTCCACCTCAGCCAGGACTAGCTGGGGCTGATCTGTGTTTGTTCGTTAGCTAACGAGACGCAATGTAGTTAGCAGGGCTCTCTGGGGGGCTGCCTTCGAAGCATGACTGCCGTTGCAGTGCGTGGGCATGCGCAGGGGTGGGTGGGTGCGGTACCGATGAGCTCAGCCTTCGCAGGGAGCGCCGGCCCCCGTGATGGCGGCTCTCCCGCTCATCTCAATCGCTCTTGCGTGCAGGTCGGTGGGGAAGATGCAGTAAGATGGTGAGGAATATGCCCCCCTCCCGTTATTACTCATATAAAAAGCTGTGGGTTGGGGGACCCGTTGAAGAGGGATATGCATGCTGCAGGCCTTGCTGGGGCTCTAGAAAACTTCTGCGTGAGCAATACATGCTGACCAATGCTCCGGAGAGGATGGATGGAGAAATCTTCAGCGATAATTCCAGGACAAAGGCGAGGACGGCTGAGCAATCGAGGTGGGAGGGTCCCAATCCAGAAGGGGGAAATGTTTAAGCTGGCGGGAAAGGAATAGTTTGGGGAAGGGATGACACACTAACCACGTGGCTGGAGGAGAAGGTGCGAAGAACTTGATGGGAAACACAGGACTGAGGGAGGGGGGGAATGAGGCAAGGAGCAGGTAAAGGTGAAGGGAAAGAACAGGAGCGAGGTGATGGGGAGCAGCCAAGCCGTTCTGTGCGAGGGCAGCGCACGTCACCGCTGCGGGAGGCCCGGAGGTGAGGGCTCCCCATGGGTGGCAGTGGGGCCGGGGAAGGCCTGGCTGGGGCCTGGCAGCCCCCTGTGCCGAGCGTGCCTGCCAGAGGTGCCGAGAGTGACTCCTGGCCCTAGGGCTCCCCACACGGGGATCACCCCAGCTCCCCCCGGGCACAGCTGCTGCCAGAGCCGGGCGCTGCGGCGGGAGCACCCTGGGGCTAGTGGGAGCTGGAGTCAAACGGGGTCACAGAATCCCAGAATGGCAAGGGCTGGAAGGGACCTCGGGAGATCACCCAGTGCCACCCGCTGCTCAAGCAGGCTCACCCAGAGCAGGGGGCACAGGACAGTGTCCAGGCGGACTTTGAATATCTCCAGAGAAGGAGACTCCACAGCCCCCCTGGGCAGCCTGGGCCAGGGCTCGGGCACCCTCAAGGTAAAGGAGTTTTTCCTCATATCCAACTGAAACCTTTTCTGCTTCAGTTTGTGCCCATTGCCCCTTGTCCTGTCACTGGGCACCACTGAGAAGAGTCTGGCTCTGTCCTCGTGACCCCCACCCTTGAGATATTTGTAGGTGTTGATGAGGTCCCCTCTCAGTCTTCTCTTCTCCAGGCTGAACAAGCCCAGCTCCCTCAGCCTTTCCTCCTAGGGGAGATGCTCCAGTCCCCCCATCATCCTTGTTGCCCTCCTCTGGACTCTCTCCAGGAGTTCCTCATCTTTCTTGAACGTGTCACCGTATCTTGGCCGGGAGCCGGCGGCCGCATGGCTGAAGGGCAATGCCCACCCCCGAGGCGGACCCCCAAAAACCACAGCGGGGAGGCGGGGGCTGCAGGCCGGGGCCGCGCTGCGGGGGCCGCGGGCGGGCCCGGTGGCTTCCGCCCGGCGCGGCGCATTCCTGCACCGTGAGTCAGGGCGGCGGCGAGGCGGGATGCGTCCCGTCCCGCGGCCCCGGGCGCTGGCAGCTCCCCGGCGGGATTCACGCCGCCGAACCCGGCTCGGTTCCCGTCTCCCATTTGCATGCCGCGGCTGTGAAGGCGTGCCCGGCCGGCCCCCTGGCACGGGGGAGGAGTCTCCGCGCCCTACGCGGGCCGAGCTCGGAGGCGCCGGTTCCTTAAGCCGCACTGGGGGGCGGCCCGACCCGAGCGGCGGCTCGCCGCTGCGCTTCACCCGCCTTCACCACGGTGAGTGCGGGGCCGTGAGGGGGGGAATGGGGCGGGCGGGCGGGGGGGCGCTACGCGGGGCCGGGCGGGGGTTGCCCCGGGGCACGGCGCGCACGTGAGTTGCGGGCTCCGTCCCGTCCCGCGGCCCGGCCGCCTCAGCCGCGGCTCGGCAGCCCCCTGCTGGCGGCCCGGCCGTGAGGGGCAGCCCCGCCGTCCGACGAGGGCCGCTCCCTGCCCAGCTGAGGCGGCGGAGCCGCCTCAGCTGGGCAGGGAGCGGCCCTCGTCGGACGGCGGGGCGAGGCCGGCGCCCTGAGGTAGGTGCCGGGCCCCGAGCCCTGTCAGCAGGGAGAAGCCCTCAGAAAATGGCCCCTCACCAGGCACCTTCCCTCACCCCGTGAGGCAACCTTCCGTGCCTCAGGTGGGAGCCCCGGCTCAGAAGTATCAGCGTTGGACTTGTGTGATTTCACGTCCCCAGAGAGCTGGGGTCTGTCTCATCCCCGGTTTTTTTGGACATCAGGAGCTTGGTGACCCCAGTGCTTTCGGCCGTAGGTGAAGGTGCGCGTTCATGGCTCCTTTCAGCTGGTCCAAGTCCACGCTGGAGCCAAAAGGCCCCTCCACCCATATCGCTTGCCACGCGTTCCCACCCACCCTCTCCCCTCATGCTGGCACCGGTATTTTGGCAGCCACCTTGTGAGCTGATCTGGTGGAAAACGTACTGCTTTTTACACGTAAACATTAGTTTTCCTCTGGATCGAGTCCCCAAAGTCTTTTGACACTGTGCGCTGCTGTCGTGAAGTGGGGGATCGCAGCAGCCCAACGTGAGCCCGGTTAAAGCTTTTGCAGGATTGCATCCCCAGTGCTGAGTCCCGTTGGGCTCCTCCGAAACCAACCTGTCCTCCTCATCGTAGCACACATGCACTTAATTAACCCTGCTGTGCCAAAGCGCCCCTTGTGCGTATTTTGACTTGTGCTTTTTTCTCGTGTGTAACTGAGGAGAGGGGAGCGGCAGCACAAATGGGTTTTGTCTGGTGCTGGAGCATTCCTTGCGCACGACTTGGTTGCGGCTGCTGATTCTCTTGCAGGTTGGCTTTGCGTCGATTCTCTTGCAGGTTGGCTTTGCGTCGGGGTGTGCGGTGTTGGTCAGGGATGTCTCCAGGCTGGGTCTTGGAATGAGCAGGAAGCTGTTTCTTTTCTTCCTGTTTTTGTCCCCACAGCTGCTAATTTCCTCTGGGAAGAAAGCTGTGCATTCTGCAGTAAAGGAAAAAATAGTCATACGTAACGGGAAGGGACAAGGCAGCAAAGCTGAGGGCGCTTCTGAATGAAGCATGGGATGAGGAAGGAGCACGGGGTGTTAACAGCAGTAACGTGGATAGAGCATCAAAGATCAGTAGCTGCCCTTGTACCGTGAACACGGGTGTAAAAGGTACTGACTTGGGACAAGCTGGGGAACAGACCCTTGGAAGAAGAATTGGATGTCCATTCCGGTGCGTGGATGTATGTTGCTCTCCAGTTCTATCTCAGGAGTGCAGGGTTTGCAAGAGGAGGTGATAACTTGTGTTAGATCGGTTGATACAGTTGGCAGAAACAGATGAACTTTCAGATACTTCCTTCCTTCAAGTTTGGCTTGTTAAAAGGACTTTACGAAAGGCCTGGTGTGCCTGAAAGCTTGTCTGCTTTTTTTTTTTTTTTAACCCTCAGTTGCTCTAGTAACAGCTATCCTCCCTCCCTCTCGCTGCGTCCCTCTTGCATCCTTAGATCCTCTTGGATACTGCCGGGCAGCCCAGGTCCCTGCTGTCTGGGGGGGGGGGGGGCGGCTTGTGGGGAGCCCGTGCCATTCCTGAGCTGGGACCCTGCCAGCCTCCCAAGAGGTGCTGTGGATTTGGAACAGGGGAACGAGCTTCGTTATGGTCTCTGCACTCAACAGTCCTGAACCCCCGTGGAAGGCAGCAGCTCTCGCGTGTGGCCATGTGTCAGCGGTGTGCCTGCTCCTGTGCATTCCCATGAAAGGAGGTTAATGCTGCACAGCGTAAAAGCAACTCCCACAAAACTAGTTCTGCTCTGGGACTTCCCGTGACAGGCCCTTTTTTTATTTTATTTATTTATTTATTTATTTTTTTAAAGCAATACACTTGCAGGAGATCTGCCTACAAACTGGCTTTTCAGGTTCTGGGGAAAGCCATGGGCTGGCCCCGGTCTCGGGAATGTCTTGCTCTGTGCTGGGTAGGCTTCAGCCAGTGTGAGGAGATGAGCTTTGGATGCAGAGAGCACCGCTCGCCTGCAGAGCAGAGCAGGCACGTCTTCGCCAGCAAGCTTGTCCTTCCTGTGGCTCGGTGCTGGGAGCGCGTGGCCCTGACGTGTCACCTCAGTCGGGAGTTACGTCCCTCCAAGAGAGCCAGTGCCTCGTCACTGGACTTGGCAGATGGCTCGTTTCACTTTCGTGGCGGGGACTGCAATGAGGCTGCAGCTGAGTGAGGTTGCGAGGCAGGAACAGGAGTTCCTTTTGGGGTCATCAGTCCTGTTCCTCTGGAATCCAGCCCCGGAGAGTAGCCAGCAAGTCCCAGCATGTTCCCCTGAAAGAGGCAGGGTCTGCTGAATGTGGCATGATAGGACAGTTTATTCTGGGCACACAGCCCATGTGCTCAGATATAATTAGTAAAGATTTGATTCCATTCAGTGTGTTGGATCTCTCTGCGGTGCAAACACAGCCTGGGTAGTGCTGAAGGCCTGAAATGGGCAACACAGCCGGGAGTCCCGGGCTGTTTTCCTCTTCCATTTAGTGAATCCAGCAAAAAGGTTGGCAGAGCACTCCGTGTGCTGCTGGGGATGCTGCCTGCTGAGTGGGATGGTCTGGGAGCTGAAGATCCTGTTGTTTCTCTCTATCTCTAGAGCTTTTATCCAGCAGAACAGTCTGATAAGATTCCTCCCTTGTGGTTGCTGCCTTTCTTCCTTAGTTATCTCTGGAGGCTTTGGCAGCCCGTGGAGACCATGTGCCCTTCTCGGAGGTTCCAGCATTAACTGTGATCCAACATGACACTTCTATTAATTGCTGTTCCTGCAGCCACCTGCCTGGTGCCGGTATATTGCCCATTTCAGTAGAACTACTTAAAACTCGTGCGTGGATTCCTTCCTTCGCATTTTGCCTGAGCTTAGATGTGGATTACTTTCTTTTCAGCTGAAGAGGTGCTGGGCTCCAAGTCTAACTTTTATCATCATCTAGTTGGAACGAAAGAGGCAAGAAATGTGCAGATCTGGCCCTGCTGGTGTAAGGTTGCCTTCCTGCTGTAGTTTTAGGTAACTCGCAGAACGTATGTGTTGCCTGCCTGCTCAGAGAGCTGTGTTGCATCCTGTGTGCCAAGAGCGTGGCAGCGTCTCAGCTTGTGCTGTGGGAGCTGCAACCTGAATTTAGTGGGACTTGCGCCTGGGTCATGGGTAGAATGTGCTGCTGGAAAGCAGAGTGAAGGTGGAGAAGCCCTGGTGTCCAGGGTCACGCAGGTAGTTGTCTCCACAGTGGCAGGGTTTTTTTTCGCTTTGTGGTTGGCCCATTTGGTGGGTTTTTTTGGTCGTTTTGTTTATTTTTTGCCTTGTTCAGAACTAGCAGACGAACCAATTGAACGGAGAGGACATGAGGACCTGTTCCTTACTACGTTAGTGTCCAGTGATTCCCCTCTGAGGTCAGCACCCACCATGCAAGTAACAGAAAAATATTTAGGAAGGGACAATCCCAGCCCGGCAGCTATTAGTCCCAAGAGATTAGGGAGGCAACAGGCAAGATTTAACCTTGGAAGAAAATGGATCTATTAGCCAGCGTTTCCCATGGTCGTGCTGGCAGCCCTGTTTCTGTGTCCTTCAAGGACCCCAAACCGATTTGGTGTGTGGTGTGTGCTCTTGCCATCCAGGCCTGCTTGCATGGAGTTGTAAAGGCCGTCCCTCCAGCACAGCGTGGGGAAGGCAAGGCTTGCCTGCCAACCTCTGTTTTCACAGGCAGGCTCGGCTGTGCCGTTGGGAAGGTCTAGGGGCAGCCCCGAGAGAGTAAGGTTTCCACAGGGAGCGGTGGAAATTGTGTCTGTGCCAAGACTGCCTATTGTTGTGTCCTTGTTAGTTGAACTCCAGGGGTTTCCGACTGCTTGCTCCTTTTTTTTTTTTTTTTTGGTCCTGTTCCTCTAGCTGCTGTCCAGGACTGGTTGAAGCCCACTTAAGATCACATCTCTCTTACTTGTTTCAGTCCATGCTGCTGTAGGAATGAGGAAGTGTTTCGGGGTTTGGTTTTTTTTTTTTAATGTGTGTTGGGATGGTGCCACAATGAGCAAATGAGTAGCTGAGTTTTTGAACAAATCATCCAAACTATGGTCAAATCCTTTTGAATAACAAACAGTGGCTGTTTGCTACTTGGTGAAGGCAGAGAGCGTGTTCTTCATGCCAACCTTAACTGTTAAATCTTCTAAAGCTATAGAGTGCAAGTTGCATTGGTTGTGTGCTCCTTTTGCAAACGGCAGATTGAAATAAGGCTTGTTCTTGCTGGAATTTCCTTTGGGTGCACTCTTCAACTATGTAGATAGACCATTTGTTTCAAATATAATTAAAGCTACTTTTTGCATACTATACAAATGTTAGAACTATTGCGAGACAGACCTGAGCAGCTGATACGTTCTCAAATTCTGGGGCCTTTAGCAACAAACAGACCTTGCCTTAGTAATCAGAGCATCTCTAAAGCACAGCGATTAATGAAGGAAATGTGATTTCTTCTCAGCGAATGAAGAAGTATCATTGCAAAATACTTCCCTGGCACAGTACAGCCTTCCCAGGGGGAGAAGAGATATCAAGACATGCCTGATCTTGCCTTTTCTGGAAAGCCTACCTTTGCCGCCTCCTCCCCTTCCTGTTTCCACTTGGCTGAGAGACAGCCCCTTGCTCTGCTGGTCAGCAGCAAACCTTGCTTTGGAGGTGGTGGGTTTTTTTTCTTTAAAAAGGAACAATCTGGATGAGGTCATCCTGAAGCTGTGTAGGACGCTGCTTTTACTGTTCTACAGGTCTGGTACTTACATGGCTGTGACTCAGTGGAAGTTATAACAGCTTGAATTTTAAAATCTTGAGGGCACAGACGGCTGCGCTGATGAATGCAGCTTCCATATTTCGGGAGTTAGTGCCCTGTAGCAATCAGCACGCGGGAGGTTATGTTTCTCTGTTGCTTGAATTCAAAGCCCAGTGCTTTTAAAGTGAACTGTAGAAGACAGCAGGCTGTGAATTGTCTTGCCAAAAAGTGTGAGCGTACCTTCCTTTTCTCCAACTGCTCTGGGGCTGTACTTTCAGGGAGAACAGTGAGGGAGAATGTGCCATTCATTCAGATTGAAGAACTAGGGTTCCCTTAGATTTTATTTATTTATTTATTTATTTATTCTCTCCTGTGTCCCTGGCTAAATCAGCCAATGCTTAGGAAGAGCAGCTCCAGCCGAAACAGCTCTGCTCTGAGTCCTTGGCTGTGTAATTGTGCTTCTGAAGGATCTCCACTGGGCCCCATTGCTGTGGGCACTGCTGGTGGATGCAGGCTTGTTCTCTCACTTGCATCCAGGTGAGCAAACCGGGTCGTGTTGGAGAAAGCAGGTGTGTGATGGTGAGTGAGGGTGCTCTGAATTTCCAAGGAACATGCAAAGAAAGCTGGCCTGAATGGCTCCGACGCTGCGGCTTCCCTCCTTCCTGAATATAAAGTCTGTCTTCTGGTGGCTCCAGCGTTTGTTGTTGTTATTTCCTCTAAGGTTTTTTTAGATTGCTATTCACTGTGGTTTTATAACTTTCCATAGGAAATGTTGTCATTTGCGGCAGTTTTGATCTCATTTGCCAGTGAGGCGTTTTTATTTAGCACAACAAACAGTGATTCTTAGCTGCTTTTAGTACCAAGTCTTTGCATAGAGGTTGGGTGGCTTTTGGTCTAATGTAATTTTTGGTTTGGGGTATTGTGATCTTTCTAGGGGAGGTTGCTCGTTTTGGCAGTTGCTTTTCCATCAATTGTTTATTGATGTCATATTTTCTAAATGAACAATGTTGTAATCACAAAGAGCCATTACCAAGAAAACTGCCCGTGAGGTGGCTGCACAGGCAGCAGCTATTCCAAAAGCAACCAGAGCCAGCGTTTACTGCTGCCTTGAGAGTCGTACCGGTGCTGTGTTCCTAGCTTTCCTTGCGTCCCCAACCCTTACGGTACTTGTGATGAATATGAGAGCTGGTAGAAAAAACTTACAAATGCAGAATTTCAGTGAAAAATGATACCTACCAGTGGTAGGATTTTGTTGGTTTTGTCTTTTGTTTTCTAATGTGGGGTCATGGCTGCACTCACAAAAGCATTTTTGTGACTCTTACCTTGCTGAATAATTGAGGCAATGACTGTGTCCATGGTGCTTGTGGATCAGGCAGTGCTTTACAGTGCATCTGTTTTCCCAGTAATGAAAACAAATCTGGAACAGGGCCTTCTGGAGCCCCATTGAATTGTTGCAATGAGTTCAATGTGTACTAAAATAGCTTCTGTGATCACTCTTTCCTGCTGCTTTGTTAATGAGGAGCTCTAGTGATGCTGTGGAACGCGTAGACCCAGGCAGAGTACTGAGATGACTGTGCTCTGGGGCTGCTGGGGACCCCAGAGCAAAGGGCTCTGCAGGCTCGGCACAGGCACTGCCAACCCAACGGGCAGCTGTGGTTACCTTTGAAAAGGGTGCAAGAACAAGACTCGCTTGGATGATCCTTCCCCTGGATACACTTCCGCTGTTGGCAGTCTGTTGTTGTATCGTTGGAATTGTTAATATTTGCATTGTTAATGTGATTATACTTGTTATCCATTCTGGCTATGTTTGCTGTGGCACTGGACCAGCGGTAGTATCCTAGCTTCTTGCACAGGCATGCTGAGGTGCATCAGCTGTCTGGTAGCCAGTAATGGATCTTGGTGGAAACCAGCTCCTTTTGAGGACTGGGCAGCGCTGACTGTACTGGCTTCCCTAATGAATGGGAGTGCTGGTCAGTCCTGGCTTCTCACCCCTATCCTTGACGTACTGTCATGGGAGCTATTCGCAGGTTATCGCCACCAGTCCGTGCCCAGATGTAGCCTATAAGTGACTTGCTATGAGTGACTTGCTATGACTGGAGTGTTAGGATGTGTCTGCTGGAAATGTGGTCATAGCATGTGGTGGCAGGCCAGCGTTCTCTGTACGAGGCTGCAGGGTGTGTTCGTGGAGAAGCACAAACAGGCTGAAGACGCCAAAATACTCCAGAAGGTTTTCCACTGCTCCCCCCTCTTTGTTGGTTACGTTTTATGCTCGGACTGTTCCCCCATGCCGGTATCTAGGTAGGTTGTGGATGGCTCTGCATTGGGTTTACTCTAGAAGGTGGAGTTTGATGCTGGTTGCTCATCGCGTGGGCTCTGGGGCGCAGGCATGCTGACTAATGCTGTGAACCTGCTTCAGTCATCGGGGCCAGACGTGCTTGGGAGGTGGAAAAGGCAGCCCCTCTGCCCAGTCTGCTGTACTTGGCTCCTTTCCACCTAGTTGCTTTGTGGGTGCCGTAGGTGAGCAGGGGAAATTCCTCCCTTGGGAACCCTTCTATGGAAGCTGCTGGTGCATGAGGCTTGGCTGTCAGCTCTAGAGAAATCTGTAGATGGTTTGGATGTTTTCCCTCTAATAACCCCACCAAAAATTCACTCTACCTCTGGGTGATATAGTAGTATTTTATTCCTGCTGCATTCAACACCTGCACGGAGGGCACTTCTCTGAAGATTATTTAAGCTTCAAGAGATGCAGAACCCACCACCTCCCTTGTGATAACGGTTAGCTTCCCACAGTGCTACAAGTGTGAGTTTTTGGCTGTGTTTTCACAATCGCTTTAAACTGTGATGCCTTGAGAAGCAGTCCAGTCATCTGGCTCCAGCTGCTCTTTTTGTTCCTCCTTCTTCCCCTTTCCTTCTGCTGGCACAAGTGCTTGTGGAGCCATGTGGTGACTTGGATCAGGGAAGGAGCTTGGGCTGGAACAAACCGTTCTCTTTGCTGAGAGTGGGTCTGTTCCCAGCGTGGATCACCCAACAGCTGCGGGGATGCCTGTGCCAGCACGAGGAGGGGGGCAACACGGAGGGCTGGGGGCACTGCTGCTTCTGTTGGCTTGCATCTCTTTCAAGTGGCCGGGACATCTTTATAGCTTGAATTTTGAGCGTTGGCTTCTGTGTTCTTCTTATTATTCTGCCTTTTGTCTGCTGCAACAAAAGGTCCTCAACGATCAGAGTCTGTTGCCAGTGTGAGTGTTTGCAGGTTGCAGTCGGGGGTCATCTTTTAACCTGTATTTGGAGAAGTTCAACTACAGATCTGGGGACTAACAGGAATCGGAAAAGATTTTTGAGCTCCCTGTTTTTCCTCTCCCTTCTGTATGAGGCACCAGACCTGGATATCCTTCAGGTCCCATGTGAAGCTGCTTTGAAAGCTTTTAATGCTGGTGTTCCAGTAGGAGCTCATTTACGGTTGATTTCCATCATGACTTGTATCTTTTTCCGAAAATCAAGAAAATCGGTTGCTCAAGGGGACATCAGATCTGCTTTCCTGATCATAGGATTGGATCACATAACATTCAGACTTCACTGGCAGATGTTTTTATTACCGATATTTAAAACCCTCTGGCTCTGTATAAAGCTGAGCCTTCTCCAAGTTCGGTGGGTCCCAGTTGAGGCTTTGCACTCTCGGTGTGCCTCTTGCATACCAGCATCATTCTACAAAGCTTTGTGTGAAATCCAAACGCTTGGGTTTTTTCTAATGTAGCTTCCCGTTTCCTGCCTAGGAGTCTGCCTGGCCTCTTCCAAGCCAGGAAGTTTCCACTGGTATTTCTCAGTTAATTTAAGTGGTTCACGGTGAGATCCCTCAGCTCTGCCTTGGTTGCTTTGGGTGGCTGCAGAAGTTAAAGACCTTCCCCACAGCATTCATCCCACCTTGGTGGGTTCCTGCTGGTGCAGCTCTGTGGTGGTGCTTGCATGCTGCTTTTCCATGGTCTGCTTGCATGCGGGTTTTATGGCCACCCACTCAAGCATGTAGCTCCTGTTCTAGCTCTTTCTAGAGCACTGGTTGAAAAGAAAACTCTCAGGAGGAAAACTGCGTGCCTTTTAATTTGCTCCCTACAAGGCGAAGGCCTCTGTTCCATCGGAGCCTGCGCAAAGGCTTTTGCTACCCCATATCTACTTCTTCCATGTTCTACTTTAAAAGACAATTTGGGTAGGGACAGGCCTTTCCAATGTGCCACACTGGCCTGCAGAAAAGCTGTGTCTTTTAATAAAAGGTTGGCTATTCCCCAGTTCTCCTGTCTGGTCCCTCTCCAGAGGAGAGCATGGGGGCTCAGTGCACCACGTGCGTGTTGGCGGGGGCAAATGCTGTTCCCCAGGCGCCGGTCTGCTAGGCTGGGGATGGAGGAGGATGGTTTCACATAGGCAGGGGACAAAGGCTCGGGCTGTAGTTTGATGTTTCAGCTAAGCTGCTCTTTTGCTGAGCTACCACTGAATGGGCTGGTCCTACCCTTCCTCTCTCAGGCTGCGCAGAGCTTATCTGAAATTTCTGAGCCTCTTCAGGATGTCAGATCAACAGGAAATAATTTATCAGGGTTAGTTTTGTGCTGGTAAAACACCTTGAAGTGGCTTACTGGAGTAAGGCAAGACTGTTCTTCAGGCAGCAGCTAGCTGTCAGATGGGTTTGCTTGCAAGCAGAAGGCAGGGCCTGGGGGAACCATTGCCTGTGTGATTTGGTGCAGGCTGTTGTAGGCAGCATCAGTCTCTACCATTGAGCAGAGCTTGTGCATGGCAGAGGGCAGTGAGAGGGGCAGTGGGTAGTGCGTGGGAACCGTAGTCCTGCCAGCTCCCTGCTGCACCGGGCTAAAAGGGCAGGGTGTCTGCCTAGCTCGCTGCCAAACTTGGGCTCAGAGGTGCCTGGATTGCTCAGACCCCAGCTTCTGCTTGGCAGCCTGTGGGTCTGCAAAGCCTTACGGCATCTCCTCCGAGCTCAGCAGCGAGGTTCGAGAAAGCGGGAGAGAGCCCTGTGCAGGGCCACCACCAGGGCAGTGCTGATGGCCTTGCTTTATTTCCGAGGTAGGGTGGGACATGGTGGTGGTCTCAGCCAAAGCCCAGGTGTTGCTTTGCCCTAGACAGCTTTCTCTAGGAGTGCAGGGTCACGGGCCTGTTCCACCTTCCCCATCCCTGCCTGCCCTCAGTTTCTCCATCTGGCTTGTTTTAAAGGTCTGGCTCGTGTCTGGAATTTTGAGATATTATTTGTAACTTGTTGGGTCTGATCCATGCTAGATGGTTTTATTGGCTAGCCACGAAACCGAAACCCCACTGCTCCTCTTCTCCTTGGACTTCCTGCCTTTTCCCTGCTGTGCCAGCAGAAATCCTCCTGGAGGGAGAGGCACAGCCAGCAGCCCGCTGACTCCCCTGGCTTGTTCTTGTCTTGGAGAACACATTTAGGATTCCGGTTTCTTTGCTGTCTCTCCACCCGGATGCCTGCTGGTGTGCCTCAACCAGAATAGCTGCGTGGGCAGACCCCTTCAGGTACACGGGACTTGCTTGGGACTCTGCATAGCAGGCACTGCAAATACGGCTTTTGCAGTGATGGGGGGGGTTGAAAAATGGAGAGAAACAGCTGGGGGCTGACCATGGGATGTGGTGATCGGATTGCAGCGGGATAGCCCCGGTGTCTGTTTACCTCCTGGGGGTTTCTGTAAGAACATGCACACGCTGTGCTGGAGAGGAGCAGTGGTGTTGGAAAAAGCAGATGATGTGTGTTTGTGTGGTAAGGTTAAATGAAGTTAGGTTTTTGTTTTGTTTCTTTTTTTTATTTGGAATGTTTTGGGGAAAAAAACAGCTTTATTTTAAATGGGAATGCTGGTAAAATGGAAATTTTGGAAGAAGAAATTCAACATGGGAATAATAATCAGTTGTCTGTTTAAATGGAAGGATGGTCTGTCTTTGAAATGACTGTGCAAATCTCTCAATGTATTTGAGATGCCTGTCAGTTTTAGGAGCATGCTCAGGCTTCTGTGCAAGGCTTTTCCTTCTCTGTTTGGGTCAGTGGATTTCATTAAGCAGCTTTTCTTGATCATGTGCCAACTTTGGAATTTAACGCACTCTCCCTCCTTCTTAGCCTGACCCACGGCACAGTGGATTTGTCTTTCATTCTGGTACTGTGACCTTGCCTTGGCATGGAGCTTTTGAAGATGACTTTCCCAGACTATCTGCAATATACAAGGTTTTTTCTTTTGTTTGTTTATTTTAATAGAAATAGACTTTCCTAATAATTTTTGTGCTGCTACCACAGTTGTACATGCGGCTGATCAGTTAGAAGCTAGATTTGCAAATGCCTTCCATTCAGCCTGTGTGCTGGAGAAGAGTTTGTATTTCCAGATTCTTCAGTTTTGTGATGCTGAGGGAATAGCTTCCGCGCTGATCGAGCGGTGCAGGTGCTGGCACCAGGACTGGGACTGTGCTGGGACTGGGACTGTGCCAGCACTGGGAGGAGAAGACCAGGCAGGTATTGGGCCATTCCACCCTTTCCTAGTCTCTTCAGTCTCCTTACCCACATCTCCAATGGCTCTTCTGTGATTTTGCTAATAGTGGAGACTTCTCTCTTGTTGGAATCACTATCCTGATGGTTTACAAAAGTTGAGTTTCAAGCCCAATGACAGTTCACAAAAACGTGAAAGCACAACCATTTCCACCTATGCAGGATGAAGATATTTAGCTGATATCTAGGTCAGTGGAGCATTTTCTGGACTTTGGGAGTTGCTGCGAACCACAAGCAACAGATGAGAGGTCTGGAACAGCTCCTGTCCAAGGACTGAGCAGCTGGATGTGGATCCTGCTGTGTTTGTGGCAAGAGAGGGATGGTAGGAAGGTCATGGGAGAAAGGCGTCTGTAGAGTCAGGGCTGGCATGGAGAAAGAGGGTACGGAAAAGCTGTTCACTCTTCTAGCCCAAGACCTAGAGGGCATCAAGTAAACCCAGGAAATGGCAGGTTTGGAGGCAAACTGAAGAAGGTGGCTTGTCATGCAGCGTGTATTTCAGCTGTGGAGCTCTTTGTCACGTGCAGTTACAACTACTAGAAGTTTGCTTGGATTAAAACCAGAGCTGGATAAATTCTGGAAGAAAAATCACTGGATGGGTATGGAGATGGATACAGAACCATTACATGCAAAAACATCTCTGGCACAAGAAGCCTCCGAGTTATTCATAGCACATGCCATGACTCTGTCCCAGGAGATACGACTGTCGAGTGATCCTGTACTTTGTACCCATTGCCAGGCATCCTCTCCTGGAAATGAGATACTGGCTTTAGACGGACACTTGGCCTGACCTTGCACGGCTGTGCTGTGTATGTTCCTATCCCGCTGCTGTCGGTGACCTCTTGAAAACTCTTGTTAGGACAATACTGAGAAATTGGGATTGAGGATATGGGACTGTTCAAATGAAATACATGTCAATACAGTCAACTTTGAAACAAAGCCTGTTGGCCACTGTATCCTGGAACACTAGCCCCTAAAAATAATCAAGGGGTCAGTGTGAAACACAGCAGGTGCTTTTAGTTCAGTGCTGGGACAGAAATTAGTGACTGCAGGCCTGTGAATGAGGACTAGATGTAATAAGGGGCGTTACCTGCCTTGCAAAGATGATGTTCAACCACCCAGTTGTACATCTACGTACACAGCTATGCGTCTACGTACAGCTAGTCTATACATCTATGTATACAGCTAGATCCACGTTCAGTCTCGCCATGAACCTCCTGGAGACCTGGCTCTTGTGTCCGTACCCCAGTCTCTTTTGTGCCCTGGCTTGGAGGCAGTTGGCTGCTGTGGCCGGGTGTTCACAGCGTACGGAGAATCGGGCCCTGCTGGGGCAAGTGCTGCAAGTTCCATTTTGCGTGTTTGTAAGGTTTATTCCTGGCCACTCCAAACGCACGCGTGTGGTTGGGAATGCAGCACAGCTCTGCCTTCGCTGCGCTCTCTTATTGGGAAATGAACGTTTTAGTAAGCAAAAAAGGTCAAACTGGTAGAAGAGTTTGCTCCTGAGTTAAGTACCCTGTTGCCCTTGAAACTGGTTTTTAAATACTGAGTGCACTTATGCAATTATTATATATGCATTTTGATGCTCTGCTATTTAAAGAACTCTTTTAACTGCTGAAGTTGGGAGAAAGCAGTCCATTGCGCTGTCAGCTATGTGAATTTCATCTTGAAATGCTCATCTTCCTGCCTAAAGTACAAAGCTGAGTCAACTTTGAGGAAAATTGTAAGGCTTGACCCTATGTGTGTGTATGCTCTGTCCTCTTCTTTGCATGTGGCGTGTGTGCACACTGCTGGATGTCCCCACGCACTGGTCTGCAAGGGTCGCAATGAAGCCGGCGTAATGGATACATGGACATCCCTGTCCATGGCAATTTAGGAAGGGGGACTGCAAATGAATTTCATTGGTAAGTCCTTCACAGAGCGCAGCGTTGTTGCGGCAGCTTTTGGGCAATACAGGATCGATTGTTCACTGCCTTCCTGGCTTGGCCTCACTGCTTGACAAAGCTGTAAATCTTACACGTTTGTACGCTTTACGCCCAGAGCACCTGCTCACCAAGGCAGCTCTGTAGGTGGACAGGAAGGAAGAGGAGTGGTATCTGCTCGTTGAGGAGATGGTGGGAAAAGAGTTGCTAGTTCAGGGGCTCTAAATTTTCCCTTGAGGGCTCAGAAAGGAGGCTCTTCAGTTGTGTTATGAGGGGCATGTGTGAAATAGGTTATGTTTGGTCACCACAGAGTGGTGGCACTGTCCCTCTTGTCTGGTCTCTGATTAGAGCATCTCAGGAAGACCTGGTATTCATGATGCTCGTGGGTAAATGCTGGAGTTCTTTGTGTTGCACCAAGGGAGTTTTTCAGGTATGAGAAATCTGCTTTGCCTTCTGACCTCACCATGAAGACAAGTTTGCCCGTTTTGTGTGCGAGACTGAAAGCTGTCTTGTAGCACATTTACCTTTACCAAGAGCAGGTGAGAGTTCCCCTAATGCTTTCACTATTCTCATCTTATAGGAAGTTAGAACAGATGCATTTAGTCACCCCTGCAGCTAGGGGTGGAGGGAAGGAAGGAATTGTGCGTCTCTAATGTACAGCATTGCGTCTGTGCACACAGGACCGTGGCGCATGTACGAAGGGCATGTCTGTGCAGGCTTGATTGTGAATTCCCAGACTTTTGGGGGCCTGTGGTATTTGATGAAACCCAACCTTCATCCACCTACAGCTGAGTCCTCCCTTTCTGTCGTTCCGGCTCAGCTGAGCGCGGCGCTTCTGGCAGCCAGCCCAGTTTGGGCGACTGAGCTAGCAGCTGGTCTTCAGCTCCTTTTAGATGAGATTCTCTTCTTCTAACCCAATCCAGATCATCCCCCGCTCCCTTTTGTTGACCTATTTCCCTCCCCGCTGTGTATCTTTTGCAATGGTAAGCTTCACCGTTTGTGCAGCTCCCTTTCCAGAGCAGCTGCAGTGAGCTGTGGGAATATGCCATGAAAGGCAGTGCCGTGTTTCAGAGAACCGGTGCCTAATTTAGGTTGGGAGGGACCTTTGCAGGTTGTCTGGCTCAGCCGCTGTGCAAGACAGGGATGATTCAGGCTGCTCAGGGCCTCGTTTAGTTGAGTGCTGAATATCTCCAAGGATGGAGGTCCCCTCTGACTCTGGCCCTGTCCTAGGACTTTGCCACTCTCAAGGAAAAATCCTTGCATATTAAACTCATTGTGCATTTAAAATAAATAGACTGTATTAACGTTATAAGAGCACTGAGTTTTAATCCAAGGAGAGAGATTTTCCGCTACTCCCTTTCAAATCATGTGTGCCTGCTAAGTTAACTGGATGCTTATTCCATCTCTCCACTGTGGTGGGGGAAGAGGCTGGGACTCTTGGGGGTTTTTTTCTTTTTTTTTTTTTTTTTTTTTTCCATGTCTCCTATGGGATCTGTGGCCTAGGACAACACAAGAAGGGAGTGGGAGGGAATTGGATCTGCTGTCCCGTTAAAGACACATGCTTCCTACTGCTAGCTTGTGGTTGTGTATGTGCTAGGGGGGGAAGAAATATGGGCTTGAAGAATAACTTAGGTTGGAAGATACCTGTGGAGGTATCTGAGCTGATCTCCCCCCCAGTGAAATCTATGTTCTTAATTGTTTCTTTGAGTGTGCACATTAAAGTAGGTGCTCTGCCAGCCTGAATGAGTTGCATGGTCCCTGTCCCACTACACGCAACCTAAACGGGAGGAGAAAGTTGCAGTATAGTAGCGTGGGCAAGATGACAGCGAGTCACTCGGGTTCCTTTGGCATTTTGGTAACACAGCGGTTTTTATTTAAATACTGCATCATTATTATTTATGTATGAAAAGCACTCTTAGTTCAGGATTGGTGCCAGTTCTCTAATGTTCATGCTATCCTTGTATTCCTATGTCATGTTTCTAGAAAATGACTACATTTAAAAGAGATTAGAACCAGCAATGAGAAATGGCCACTTGCTAATTGCTAAGTAGTAGTTAGGTAAGAAAGTGTGGTGCTCAGCAGTGGGTGGGCAAGGGTGCCTGTGTGAGTCACAAGCTGTTTTTAGAGGGAGGTCAGTGGCTTTTGGTACTGCAGTTACTTAGCTGGTTGGACTGGACCCAGATCTCGTTAAGATTTAATTCATGACTGGCTCTTAAGGAATCTGGATCTCACAGTAGTCTCAGCGAAAATCTTAATGGGAGGTGGCGCTCAGACTTGTGACTGCGGTCTCTGGCACCTGGCTCAAGGTCCTGAGGGCCTTAGAAACGTGTGCTGTGTCCTCCGAGCCTCTGGTCCTGGCTGACCGGCACAGACACAAGCTGTGACGCCTGAACCCTCACGAGGAGTTTGGGGAGTTGTCCAACGTGGGGCTTGGGTCCCATCAGTCACAGCCTGCAGGAGGGCACTCTGCTTGGCCTGCTGGCACATACTGTGTCGGGGATGAGCCTGGCCCCCTCCTGACTGTGATTTCTTCCCTCTCCTAGGCCTGAGGACAAACGTGGGACGATGTCGGAGGCGCGACACGACAGCACGAGCAGTTTACAGCGGAAGAAGCCACCATGGTTAAAACTGGACATCCCGGTACCGGTGCCTGTGTCAGTGCCAGAAGAGCCCCAGCCTGTGCAGGTACAGAGGCTGGGGGCAGGAGGGAGGGTCTGCGGAGCCGTGGAGGGGGTGTGCAGAGCCCTGCTGCGCTGAGAGCATGCCTGTGCCCCTGGTCTCCGGCAGCCCTGGCTGACAGAAAGGCAGCATGTGATGACAGGTCACAAGCCCATGTGAGAAGGGGCAGAGCCATTGGGTAAATTTATGATCAGTAATTAACTGCCCCTTGAAGGGGATGTGGGAGGGATGAGGGTGGGTTGCTGATGCGCTCAGATCAGTGGATGTGACTGTTTGGATGTGGGGATTGTCAAAAGTGTCTTGGCTGGGGAATATGGGAGTGAGGTATTCAAACCAGCATTTCTTAAGGGGACTGGAGGAGTGAAGGGCTCCTAGACAAACATGAGGCCCTGGAAATGCTGGAGCTCCTGCTGAAATGAGTGGGGAATTCATCTGACTTATGAATAGCCAAGGTAATGACAGCCTCTCGTCAGTAACAGCAGAGAAAGAACAGTTACTGGCAACACAAAGCTGTTACCAGCGTGTGGAACATAAGAAAATCATGTGGGATGAGAAATAAATAACACTGAAGAGTGGTGAAGCAGAGATGGGGTGATAGGTTAATAGGAACTGTGCAAAGTATGAGAGTAAAACATCTGTATTTGTGCTGGGAATAGGAAGAATAACAGGAATTTCTGCTACAATGGGAAAAAGGGGGGCCGGGTAGGATGATTTTCTGTGCCTTACTGCAGGAACAGAGACTGCACCAAAGGCAGAGCCAGAGGGTTCTTACTGCCCAGCTCCATGGGTGGGGTGCAGTGCCTGGGCTTAGTTGCTTGTGTGGAAGAAAGGTTTAGCCGTCAGAGAAATGGGGGGTTATAGAGCTTCCCTGGAGGGGAGTTGAGGACAAGCTTGTCTTAAGAGGGAACTTACGTTGCGCTTGGAATAGCAGGGACTGGCCTCTTCACTGTTCCTTGATCCAGGGATTTATCTGCTTCTGGCAGATAAATCTTGGTCCTGGCCTTCCCTCGGAAGGAAAATGATCGGGGTTCAGACTGAAGGGATTAGAATTGGAATGCAGGGTTTTAACAGTGCAGGTTGAAACCTTCCGAATCACTTATTTAAGGCTCTGATGGATATTCTCTTACCGGAAATGTATAAATCCAGCTGGGTACCTTCTGGAGACACACTCTGTACTTATGCTGGAAGCTGGCAGAGGTGATGTTCTCTGGAGGTCTGGTGGGTACAGCACAGGCTGTCAGGATAAGAGTGCATAATCGGTACCTGAGTACCTATGCATTGTTTTCACATAAAACATAGTAAAAATGTTAAGATTAGTGGAAATTATTAGCTTTCTGGGTTAGAGGGGCTGGAGTAGCAAGTAGTCTTGAGGCAGAGACACTGTGTGACCAGAGAAACGGTTGATTGGAGCTTCACTTGCCAGAGGGGACAGTCTGCTCAGCCTGTGTTTTACAAATGGGAGATGATGTCTCTGCCAAGCTGATGAAAAATTAATCCAGAGCAGCCCTGGGGAGGCAGTTGCATGAGCTGAAAACAGTCTGGTGAATTGTGTCATATTTGGTAGGTGACATTCGGCCAAGACATGCCAGGAGCTTTCAGACCTGAGTGTGTCCAGACAATTAGGGTATGAACAAAGCTGATGTGGCTTTCCCAGCTTGCTTAGCCTGCACCAGGGAGCAGCTACAGTACAGACCCACCCACAGGTCTTGCAGGCTTTTAATGCAGATACAGAGTCACTTATGAAGCAAGTATCACTTATTGTACTTCTCTTCACCTTGTGGAGTGGTCTAGGAGTGTGTGATCTGGGTTTCTTCTGGCTAGAAAAAAGCCAGGAGGATATGTTGCAGGAGTTAATGTAATACACTCCATCTACAAAGGGACATCAGTTCATGGGCCAGGCTAGAGCCAGTCTGAACTGATACCCACTGCAACATGCAGATGCCGTGTCCTTGATGCTGACTGTTCTGTTCTGCAGAGCCATTCCTGGCTCACATGACCACAGTCCTTGTTAGCCTGATTTTGCTGCCCAACTGCATGCACCCAGCTTGTGGTTGGGGCGTTGAGTGGCTGTTTAATTGCTAACTAAATGTTTCACAACCTGACTGGCCTTGTAGAGCATCACTCTGAGAACACTGACTTCCCTCCTGCTTTTCTTTGCAGCCAACAAGACGTCAGGCCTTTCTGCGAAGCGTGAGCATGCCCGCCGACAACACCCGTGTGCCCTCCCTGCCTAACGAAGTGAGGAGACCGGTGCTACAACGACAGACCTCAATCACCCAGACCATCAAGAGGTGAGATACTGAGTTCATGGAGCCTGCTTTAGTGGATTCTGCTATCCATTGCCATGCTTCATTTGTGGATTTATGGTCCTCTGCTTGTCCCATTGTCTGGCACTTAAGTGGCACGCTGCCACAGCAGGATTAGGTTGTCTCCCTTGTTATCTATCATGAGATTGCAAAAGAGGATGAGTGCAGATAGGTCCCCAACATATAAGCCCACTGGTGCTATATAGCCTGTCTTAAGTAAGTGAGGAGTCAAGTCCTGTGAAGAAGATTGTGGTGATCAGGACAATGAATAGTTCTTGCCACTTAGAGACAAATTTTGACTGCCCCTGTGTCCCATGGAGCTGGCTGTTTCTGAGTAACTGGATGCCTCAGACGCTGATGTTTAGCTGAGACTGTATGATGTGGTGTGCTGGGCTTGCTTGGTGTGGTATCTGAGAGCATATGATTGCTGGGGGAGGCAGAAGCCCATCCTGAGCGGTCCAGGGCTCTTAGCAGCTTGGCTTCTGGCACTAGCTCATTGGCAGGTCCTTGAGATGGCTATGGGGGGTGATGGAGAGCAGGGAGAGGCTGCTCCAGTCCTGTCCCCCATGCTTGCACAGAGGGTTATCATTTGTCCCCATGGCCCAGGGGTCTCTGAGACACGGCCACACAGCTGGATGCTCCTTCCCTCCCCATGGCAAAGGCTTATCCCAGTTTGTCCAAAGGGATTGGCTTTCCCAGCTGCTCTCCTGAGATGCCTGGCTTGTATCCCTGGCAGTGTGTCAGGCCTGCCTGGATCCCAGGAGCATCCCTGGAGCTCTACAGGTCAGGGGCACTTTCAGCCAGCCAGGCTTCGCCCACTCACAAAGGACAACTTCCCAGCTATGGGAGAGACTGACCTCCCACGCACTGTTTTCCTTTGCCTCAGACGTTCCCCAGCTGCCTTGGTGGTGAAGCTCTCCTGCGGCAGCTCTCTCTGATCCTGCTTCTTGTGAGGTTGGGAGGGCTGCGCCATGAAGCAGCGTCTGCTCTTTTCAGGGCTGTGGGCAGCTTCTGGGCCCTCCTGAGGCTGTCCTTGCCCACCTAGACTGCCTCTTCCCTCACCTCCTGCCCTTGTTCCGCTCCTTGCTAGGACAATTAGGCAAGAGCTTGTCAAGGATGGGGGGTATCTTGGGAGGGTGCTGTGGAGGTCCTGACAAGAAGCATTGTGCAGGAGGGCCAGGGTAAACTTCTCCGAGGTCCTCACAGCATGCAGCATGCAGCTTGTGTGTAGGGTGGAGAGGTTGGGGAACTGCGAACCACTTTGGTGCTGGGGGAACAAATTTGCCCCCAGAGCTATTACACTATAAGACAGACAAGGCATGCGGAGCTACAGTGAGCAAGGAAGGAGTGCTGGGCAGTGGTGGTGAAGCTCCCCGACACTGAGGGAGATGCCAATGTCCTGCCTGGCATTGGGTCAGTGGACAGACACATGTGGCTGTTGCACCAACAGACCCTGTGACATGTCTTCCTCTTGCCTGCCCAGGCTGTAATGGAAGTGCTGGGCCTCAGGTTGATGGCTGTGTCCCTGCCTGTGCCTAATGGTCTGTTTAGGCATTTTGTATCCTGGGAGTAGATGTGGTCCCCCAGGGAGTGGCCCAGAGGTGCACAAATGGTTTTGGAAGTCTTGGGAGTCTCCTGCTCGGAGTATGTATGTGGGGATTCAGTGCTATTTTGCAGTGCTGAGTTGTCTCATGCAGGCTGTTGTACAGCACAGGGGGTGGCTAAGTCTCTTCCTCTTGGAGGATTTGCAGCTTGTGGATGACTTCTACAGAGCACTGTGGATAGGGAGTAGGTGCAGCGCTGGGAAGGAGTTTCCAAGGGGCAGAACTGCAGGAGATGCACACATAACATGACACTAGCAAGAAAAGCATTAAATAAGTGGGACAGAAACATGGACAGGGAACTGGGAAGTACCAAGAAAAGGCCTAAAAACTTGTGCTGTGTTTATCAGAGCTAGAGATACAAGTGAGATGCAGACCACGCGTCTATAAAAGTGCCTTGGGGATTTGTTTTGCAAGTCCAGGGAAGCTGACCGCCAGGTTTTCTGCTTAGCACAGCCCCCAGGATGCACAGAATGTAAAACTGTTCCAGCAGCAGGACTCCACACCATCCTGTTCCCTGGGGCTTGGAGGATACAGACCAAGTATGAGCCTACGGTCAAGCCTGTGTGGTACAGAACATGGCATGGGAGTGATTCGTGTGCCTGAGTATAGGCATCTAACACCACTTCCAGTCTCCCAGGGTGTCAGAGATGTCTGCTCAAGGCAGCAGATGTGGCACAGAGAGACTTGTGCACCAGGCAAGATCCTCCCAGGGTCAACCGGAAGAGGCCCAGGGTACTTTGAGTGGCCTCAGACACCTGTATCTAAGCAGATCATATCTTGGCCTGCTGACACCTCCATGGCTTCACACTCCGGTGTCCAAAGCCAGCCAATGGGGTCTGTTGCTGGGTGTCTGGGCAGAAGATGGCAGAGGTCTTGGGGTTGAGGGGGATTGCAGCATCCCTGGTATCTTCAAGAGAAATGGGAGACACGTCAGAAGCGCAGATGGACTAAAAGGATTCAGCAACCTCCTGGGTTCAAAGATGGTGCTGTGTGGCTCGAGTTTGGTTGTTTCTCTTAGGTCTTGCTCTCAAATGGAGACCGCTGTCATGTGTGCTGTGGCACAACTGCTGCTGATGGGGCTATGGAAGGAGATGGGGAGGTGTTGGATGCAGGCCACTGCTCCCCTCCACAGCTCTTCAGCTCTCTTTTCTTTGCAGCAGACAGGTACGGTTTCAAAGGAGTCAGACCCTGCCTGTTCATGGGCACCGGGTGGGCAGGAGTTCCCTGAGAAAGCGGCAGTCCCTGCCCCGATCATTTTTCAGGTACTGGTAGCACTGAGTGTGAAACCCACCCCTGCATGTGTGTGCAAGGGCTGTTGTGAACTGCACAGATTCTGGCTGTTGCTGGGACCACATTGCCTTCCCAGGGCCAGCCAGGAGGCCTACAAACAGGCAGGAGCAAGAAAGTTCATGTGTGCTTCTAACAAAAACCAATTGTCACTCCTACTAAATGTGTAGGCAGCTGTCAATAAGTAGCATGGACTAACAAGGCGAAAGTCTCACCTCCACCCGCCAGCCTACTCCCTCCTGCCTTTCCTAACAAGCTGTCAACATCCTGGTGTTCACCGTAGCTGGAATATCTCCCCAGGGCAGCCATAGCACAGCCTGCCTTTGCTAGCATCAATGCAACACATGGCATATGCATATGTTGGTCCCAAAGCCTCCTTTGGGGCAGAAGGGGAAGGAGAGGAAGCAGCGCCGAACAGATGCTAGTCATGTTGGTCCAGACGGGGCTCAGAAGCTGGTGAATGGAATAGAGCATCCACTCTTTCCCTGTTGACATCGTGGCTTTTTCTAATCCAAATGTGACTGTCTTTTTTTTGAGGTGGAGGTCTTCGTTTCCTTAGCACCAAGGAGATGAGCCACTCCTGGAGTCCAGGGCACCATGGCCCATCAACCACCACCCTGAGACTGGAGCTCAGTAAACTTTTAAATCGGACAGAGCGTGACATTGTGCATTGGCAGGGACTGGCCCTAGTGCCAAGGAGTCCATTCCTGTCCTACCTCCCTCACTGCTGCCCTGGGCCAGGTGCCACTCTGGCACCATGTCCACCTTTGGTCACCGCTTGCATTTGGTCTTGGGCTTTCAGGGCTGGTTAGCTCAATGTGATAGAAGAGTGAGAGCTGACCTCTGATGTTGTTTCGTTGCTTGTTACAGTGGTCCAGGGAGTCTTAGGATGTGATGGGGCTCCCCAGCTGGACAGGGGCATTCAGCATCTTCCCAGGGAACTCCAGATACCCTAAACTCTGTGGTCAGCTCTCCTGGGCTATCCTGACTATGATCAGAGAGAGTAGGACAGCTCTTTACCCTGGCCCTGGACCAGTAGTGGTCTCTGGCAGTTCAGGAGTGTCCTCACAGTGCAAAACAGCTGTGGTGGTGCTTGTCCTTCCAGGCTGGTGGGAGCACAGTTTCAGAGGGCTCCGAGGCGCTGCTGTCGGCGCAGTGGGCCACTCATCAGCAGGCTCATATGGGCACAAACGACCCTCAGTCCTCTCCCTTTGAGGAGTGGCCTCTCATACGGGCTTGTCACCCAAGGTCACCTTGGTGTCGAAATATTGGTTGCGGTAGTCTATGAGAAGCCCTCTGGGCTGTAAGGCTCTTTCGTAGCGTGTGTTGTGCCTGTGCATCTGCACGGCCAAAGCATTACTTCTGTGTTATAGGCTTGGTTTGGGGCTGTCAGGCCAGGTGCTGACCCTGGGCCCTTTTGTTCTGAATGGCATACAAAGATTGCTCTGACAAGATGTGGGTCTGTGGGAGCAGAACAGTGCTTCGAGACATGCATGTAGCCCCGTCTCTGAGGTCTGGCTCCTCTTGATTTGCTGGAGGCATTTGGAGGCGTCTGGGTTCATGAGGTCAGGTGAGATCTAGCAATGGCCCACGTGACCTCATGCCTGCTGAAGGGTCCGTTCTGAATTGTTGGGAGAGTGGGGAAGGCTGAGGGCAACGTGTGGTAGTTTGCATCTGAAGGTTTTAGCTGGAAAGGCTGTGGGTTTCAAATTCACATCCTTTTATGTGGTGGCAGGACACCTTCACCTTTTGGTTGATGGTATTTTTGCTCAGTAGGGTGCAAAACAGGACTAGTTCCCTGTCTCCAGTGCACCGACTCAGTTCCCCTGTGTGACCTAATTCTAGATTTAACCCAGCCTTTACTCCAGTGTGTGTTTTAATACTCCCTTTGTGATCTGTGAGGTCTTTCTTCCCAGTAGCTGGAAATCCTGCCCCTGAGCAGGGGGGCTGAGGCCAGGGTTTTGGGTTTGGCTTGGAAGGACTTTCAGGTTTCGACACCTGGGCCAGACAACTGTAGGCTGACACTGCTTATTGTCTCCTGGGGAAGGGTTAACCACAGTGGGAAAGGCTTGGCAGGGCTGTGATCATCTTTGTAGGTTTAGGGGACTGGCTTTCCTGTAGTATTTGAAGTAGGTTGTTAGTCTGACCCTGATCCCTCTCCACCTTCCTTGGGATTTTGTTTCTGATCCACTGCTCTTCTGTGACAGAAGCCACTTGGCAGCAAACCTACCTCATGTCTGCAACCTTGTGCTCCTACTTCTACAACCAGCAGTTTAGAACTGTGTGTCTGCCTTAGCTGACACCAGAACCGCAGCACATTTTTGCCATTAATGTTACCTTTGCGGAGGATAGAAATCCTGCAGCATGAGATGGAGAAGTTGGGGATATCCTGGGAATGTGGGGAGAGGCTGGGAGAGAACAGTGAATTCTGGTGGCTCTTGGGAGAAGCTACAGAGCCATGGAATGGTACAATCTCACAATGGGGACCTAGAGCTGGCCTGAAGACGGTAAGTGTTTTCAGTAGATGGTTTTTAAAGGAAAAAAAAACCTTTCACCAAGTTCTTTTCTGAATTTGTGTTCCATCTCTTTTTCTTTCTTTTTAGAAAAACTCAGAGCAAACTGTCCTTTACGCACAGTGAACCTTTCCTGTCATTTTTCTTCTGTCTTAAGAGACAGAATGCTGTTGATGGTTGAACAATTCTGGCCAATTTAGCATCTGTCAGGTTGCTAAAACCAGCTGAAGGCAGGCTGCAAGATGCTCACGAGGAAGAGTTCTGCCTGTCTTTGACTTAGGGTGGGCTGGAAGTGACCCTAGGGGTTTTGTCTTCCCATGTGCATAGTCCAAGCAAACATAACGCTTCTTTGCACTTGTATGCTGGCATCTTTCAGAGGCACAGCGGACTGGTTTGGGGTGAGCAAAGACAGCGACGCTACTCAAAAATGGCAGAGAAAGAGCCTCCGCCACTGCAGCCTGCGGTATGGGAAGCTGAAACCTCAGGTCATCCGGGAAATGGACTTGCCCAGTCAGGACAATATTTCTCTAACAAGCACAGAGACTCCTCCTCCGCTCTATGTCGGACCCTGCCAGTTGGGCATGCAAAAGGTGAGTAACCTGGGACACAGTCAAAGCCATCGTGAGTTTCCTGCATGGTGTCTTTACCACTTTGGCAGCAGTGACCTATCTGCGGGCTGAGTTCTGCCTGAACATGTCTGAGCTCCATGCTCAGACACTTCTCAAGTCTTGGATATAGTCTGGCAGACTCCCTCCTTCAGCAGCTTCTCTCCGGTCTCGTTGGCTGAGATCCCTTAGCTCTTTTGGGGATAGGCTCAGAGCCGTGTTTGTCATGTTGCAACATCAGTGGCTATTAGATGTGCGCAGCATGTCCAAGGAGCTCTCAGCTCGGGCTTTTCACTGCTATTTTGTAAGGACAAAATCCTGTTGTACACAGCGTGGCCAGTATCCTGGACCCAAATATACAGTAACAGGCTTGGTATCACTCAGGACACCTGCTTAGTGGATCCTTGTCCCAAGCAGAATGCAGGCAGTAGCACAGCTGCTGTCCTCATAGAAACCTGGTTATGTCTTAGGACTTTGAAGAGTGTCTCTTGCATCAGCAGTACTACAGCTCTGCTCACGGATCCTCAGAAACAGTTTTGAGTGTCTGCAAAGGGCATCTGGTAGCCCCTTACTCGCTACCTTCAAGGGTGACCCTAGGGGACAAGACCCAGTCAAGCACATCCAGTTACCAGCACTTCAGAACTAACCCACAACATCCCAGCTCTTCCCTTGGCTCCATTCAGCGACAGTAATCAATGTGGTTGATTACTGTGCATTGGTGAGCACCACTGCAACCTGGGCAAGTGGGGGAACAAATTCCTTCCAAAGCAGATTAGTCTGTGACCTGAAGCCTGGCTGCATCACTGAAGCAGAGGAGAATATTGTGCATCTTCCAATCAAGTTTCGCCTTTTTGTGCTCTTTCCTGTTTTCTTACTAGCTGAAGTGTCTTGCAGTTAATCTTCAGTCCTAGGAGACTCAGAAATATTGTCGGGGCTCTGCGTGGGCTACATTAAATCAGAGTGTGGTATCAGTAGGTGTAAGCCCATAAAGCTTCCTGTTGAGTGTGCAACTGTGGATTTAAAAAAGCTTGTAAAACGTTAGGATAAAGCATCGAAGTCTTATGGAAACCACAGCTGTGATGATGTAAGGACAGAGGCAAGGTTTGTAGCTGAAGGCAATATTTTCATTAGGTTGATTCGTATGTTTGGGATAAGTGAGAGCTTTGGCCTGAAGAGTCCCAAAGAAGGGCTTGCAGCTTCTGGAAGCTTGCCTGCATTTTCCAGCTGTTATAACTTAATTAATGGAAGCAGATGTAAATACACAGTTAAGCTTCAACAGGATACTGTTTAAGTCCTGGGCTGTTGAAACAGCACATTCTCTGACTGTAGAGCTCACTGGCACAGGAGATGAATGAAACCAATTGCTTAGGAAGAGCTGAAGGAGATTTGGAGTCTTCTGTGAACATCAGGAACATTCTGAGTGAAAATAGTCAATACCAACAAAAGAAAGAAAGAAAAAAAATAAAAAAAAAAAAGGATGGGGGAAGGTTTGAGGATTTAGGTTTAAGGCTTACAACTAGGGCTTAGCTTGCAACAGTTCATTCTGTATCTCCCTATTGTAGAATTGCTTGTTGGTCTGTCCAGCCTGGTTCTTGGTCAATCCCAGGAGCCAGGCCATTGTCATGGTGACAAGATGTTTGTCTGGAGGGAGGAGGGCTTGGGGATAAATAGACTGATGGGCTGCTTCTTTCTGCAGATCATAGACCCCTTGGCCCGTGGCCGAGCTTTCCGCATCGCTGACGACAATGATGGCTGCAGCATCCCACACACCCCGATCACGCCAGGTGCCACATCGCTCTGCTCCTTCACCAGCTCACGCTCAGGGTTCAATCGCCTCCCACGACGACGGAAACGGGAGTCTGTTGCCAAAATGAGTTTCCGAGCAGCTGCAGCTTTGGTGAAGGTACTGTTTGGCAGCAGGATGGGCCTCTGCCCTGAGAGAAGGGTGAGAGGGAAGGAGCTGCTGAGCAGGGAGGATGGGGAGAGCAGTGGTGGACGGGAAGAAACCAAGCCCTCTCCTGTTCTGATTCAGGCAGCATTTGCAAGAAGCGGGGATGATGGCTAGGTTTTGGTACAGGTCTAGCTTTCCCTTTATTGGCCTGGGGGCTCCAATTCCCACAACCAGCAGTCTCAGAGTGTTCCAGCAGGTCCAGTTCAGCCTGCTTGGACCTCTGGGCAGTCCATCTGCACCTGGTGAGCAGTCATGGAAAAGCATAAGTATCTGAGGTTCTTACTGCGTGCGTCTCTTCATCCTGCCACGTATTTGCTTTCCTGGGCCCAGTGACCTTTTTGCTGTGTCCAGTACCACCCATCACTGCAGTTTGGTCAGAGACATGGTACAATATGTGGTAGAGGAGCATGTTGCCAGCCTTGTCTGCCTGGGAGATGGGCACTGTGGATTGAGAAATGGGGTAATGCCTGTGAGTCTCACCAGGAAGGTGTCGCACATCAACAGGTCTGCTGTGCTCTACACGCAAGCGTGAACCAGCTCAGCACTTGGGCTCCCTGCACACTGGCTGGGGTGGCCCTGCGTGTGCCTGGGGTTCAGGTTTCTGGCAGTGACTCGATGCCGCTTTCTCTGGCTACAGGGGCGCTCTGTGAAGGACAGCACCCTGAGGAGAGCTCAGCGGCGCAGCTTCACCCCAGCAAGTTTCCTGGAGGAGGACACAGTGGATTTTCCAGACGAGCTCGACACTTCTTTCTTTGCTCGGGTGAGGGGCAGGCCTCTGGCATGGTACTGGCCCCAGAGGCAGTGCAAGACTTTAGGTCTGGCAGGACTGTGTGTTGCAGAGAGCAGTACTGCTTTCTGCCAGGGCTGGTGTCTCAAATATGATGCTGGCTGCTTCTGATGGGATTTCTGTTTCTCTGCCCAGGAAGGAGTCCTTCATGAGGAGCTCTCTACTTATCCGGATGAAGTGTTCGAGTCGCCATCAGAAGCTGCAATCAAAGATGCTGAGGCGAAACCTCCAGATCAGACAGATCTCACAGGAGGTGCCTTGGACAAAAATGAGCTTGAAAGAAGCCACTTGCTACTGTGAGTATCACTGTGGAAGCTGCTAAAACCTAATATGGAGTGGCCAACCCATTCAGAGTGGGACCTCCTGCATGGAGGAAGACAGGATCTGAGTGCTGTGGGTGCTTGGTGCAGAACTCAAAGCGCAGTGCAGTGATGGGTTTTCTTTAAATCCAGCTTAAGACATCCTGCCCCAGCTACCTGTGCATGTGAAAGGTGACTGAGGCCACCTCTGCAGTCTCTCCAGCAACTTCCAGCCTCATGTGATGCATTTCAGAGACTGTATTGTGCCTTAAGGAAAGACACTTTAGATCAGCTCTGAGGGTGCCGGGGGCCCAGCCTTTGGCTATGGAGAGCATAGCAAAGGCGAGAAGGCTGTTGCCATTGTCACAGTCACTGGGAACTGTTGTCTCGCTCCAAGGAGCAGTGTGAAGCATTGCTGAGTGTCGAGCTGGGCTACATTCCTCACTCCAAATGAGAGAAAGGTGTGGCACTGATGGTGAGAGCCCTACAAATATGTGGGTGGTACTGTATTGTATGCCTAGATTTTTTCCACCTGAGTAACTGGTACTGAGTAATTGCTCTGTGCCGTTTCCGAGTCAGCTCTAGCTTAGCTGGCAGCTCACCCCAGCAGAGAGCTCTGCTGGGTGTGAACATGGAGCAGACAGGGAGGTCCTTGTTGTGGTTCTGCTGCTCATGGCCCATCTTGCTGTGTTGGCGCTTTCCCTTCAAGTATTTCCAAGAACTTGACTCAGTCTTAACATAAGTGGAAGCAGCAAATGGTGGGAGTTTGTTGTCACTCCTCTGAGACAATCTCAGTCTTCTTGGCTCCGTTTGGATCTCCTTAAATAGTTTTATTTATTGAGGAAAATACATTTCTTTCACACTTCAGAGAACTGTTATCAGAATCATAGTCGGGTGTCCTTTTAGGTGGCCAGGTGTTTATTTTGGCATAGGCTGATAGCCCAGCACCGGAAACATTGGGAAACTGGACATCCGTAACACAGAAACCACTTGAACTCTTGGGGCAAGAGCAGGCTGCAGTGGAATCTGCGCTTTCTATTGGAGAAGAACTTCCCAAGGGAAAGTTGGGACTTTCAGCTTTATAAAAATGCTTCTTCTGCAAGGTGCAATATTGAAAATAGCTGAAGTTTCACAGCAGTGTTTTTGGCTGAAGAGGTTCAGATTCTCCCTCATCCTGTTGCTTGCCCATACTTAAGAGCTGTCCTGATCTCTCCAAGATGCTCTGGTCATCTTTCAGAAAAAAGTTTGTCGGGTGGTTTCTCTGACCACTTCTGACAACCGTTGTCTTTGTGCAGGGGGGGTCATTAGGAAGCCAGAGGAGGTAAACTAGACTGGAGCACATGTCAGGGACGTGCCTACTGCAATGCTAGGCAGTGAGCAAGGGTGAAATGGCAGGTAGTTTTTTGGTGGTGCGTGGTTTTTTTTTGGTCAGGGTCTGAATGCTGCAGACCTGACCTCCAGGCTGCTTTTAAGAGCAAAGAAATACAAACCCATCTGAATATGGTGGAGACGTACAAAGCAGGTACTATTCACCAATAGCTTGTGGGGTGTTCATCGCGTATTCTATTTTGGTAAAAAAGTCTTCCTTTAAACAGTGATGCTTGGGATTTTTAGTGTGTTGTTGAAGCCTGGTTCTGTTGTTCTCCTGAAAAATGCACGCATCAGCACAAATAAAGGGAAGAATGGAAGACGGGTTGTGAGAGGTAACTGGCAGAGCTTGCAGCATGTGACAGTGTCACTTTCTTGGTCTGGGGAGCTGCTTGGATTCCTGCTCTTCTCCTCTTCCTGATTTGGTGGGCATGGGGGTTTAACTTGCCAGTTCAATCACAGTAAAGTGCTTCAAGGGTGGGGATTTCCATTGCTGGGCTGAACTACACTTCCATTTCGTAGCAGAGAGCAGAGTAAGAGGAATGAAGTAGAGGAGGAAATACATGTGCCTGAGGCTGCAGAAGTGCCTGGCTGCAGCCTCCCCATTTTAGCCTGTTGCTGAAACACTTCTTTAAAGCCTTGATTGCTCCTCGTCGGTGGGGCTTAGTTTGGCACAGCTGCCTTGTGCCACCTTCTGCATGTAGTCCTGTGCTTTCATCAACTGGCGCTGCGTGATCCTTTGAAATAGAGCTGCCACTTCAGGGCACCTTGTCTGCCATCAGCTGCTGCTCAGCCCAGCTGTGGTGGGACACACAGAGGGTCTGCTGCCATCAAAGACCAGGGAAGGGCTGGTACCCATTGCTGTGCTGTAGAGAAGGAAACCATTGCTGCCCTGCTTTTTATTTCAGCCCACTGGAACGAGGCTGGAGGAAGCAAAAGGATGGGGCCCTGGCACAGCCCAAGGTCCGCTTGCGGCAGGAGGTGGTGAGTGTCAGCCCACAGAAGCGTGGCCAGCGCATCGCTGTCCCTGTCAGGAAGCTCTTCGCCAAGGAGAAGAGGCCGTACGGCCTGGGAATGGTGGGGAAGCTGACAAATCGTACGTACCGCAAGCGCATCGACAGCTATGTCAAGCGGCAGATTGAGGACATGGATGATCACAGGTGAGAGCTGCAGTCATAGGAGGGGTCCCAATAAAACTAACGAGTGAGTGATTGCTGTTACCCATTGGTGACTTGGGTCATGCCTCGGGGTGGTTGGGTGAAACCTGCTGCTAAGACCCCCCCGGTCTGTATCCCTGAAGTACAGTGCAAACTGCAGCAGACAGCAGCACGTTAGCATCGCTGTGTACTGGGAGCTCACCCTGCTCCTCCCATTGCTTTGTGTGTCTCTGTCTCTGCTACCTGGAGGGACTGCAGATCTCTGCCCTGCCACCACTGTCCTGTGATGAATAGGAAGGCTCAGGTACCCCTGCCTCTCATCATTCCCCTGAAGTCATTATTTCAGGCACACAGCACCCTTTGGCATCAGGCTTATGTGTTGTCATGGATGTTTTCTTGGGAAAGGGTGGCTTGCCCAGTGTAATGGGGGAGTCAGAGTAAACAGGGTCTGTCTGCCAGCAAGACTTTAGGTCATTTCCTCCAATCGTGTGCATCCCTAGGTGATCCTGGCCCTCTACCCCAGATTCTGCCAAGGTCCCTGGGGAAAACCAGCAGCTTTTCTCCTGTGTTCTGTGAGTAAATGTAATATGCCCATGTTTTTGCCTCTGATGTCTTCCCTTTCCCTCCATCCAGGCCTTTCTTCACTTACTGGGTCACCTTTGTGCATTCACTCATCACCATCCTTGCTGTGTGCATCTATGGCATTGCCCCTGTGGGGTTCTCACAACATGAGACTGTTGATTCAGTAAGTAAATCCCCCTGACTTGAGTGGAGTGTGATTCTGTCTCAGCCTTCAGCTGCTGGCTCTTGTGCTTCAGTCTTCAGCATACTGGCTACTTGCCTGAGGGCCTTGAGAGCTGGATGCTGGCTGTCCAGCCGCAGGGGGCTGCGGGCAGCATCTCTGTGAGCCTCAGGCTGCCTTCTCTCCCTCCTGCAGCCACATCACTCTTGATGTCAGTTTATATCTGGCACAAAGCGTGGTGGGCTCTTTGCAGGCTCTCATTGTCTCTGTGCTGGGAGCCCTTTCAAACAACTTGTTCCCCTCCTGGTGGAGACCAGAAGGATGTTCACAACAGGGAACTATTTCAAACCCGAGTTAAGTTTTCTCAACAGTTGCAGGATTTTTCTTCTGCCAGGACCAAAACTGACCTGTCTGACTTTGAGAGCTGATCTTGAAGCTGTTTGTAGCCTTCCCACGTGTTGTTAGAGATCTCTGGGGTACATATCTCTACAGCCATATCCCCGCTTCATGCAGGGGATGCCCTAGGGAGCTTCTCAGCCACGTGCCTGACAGCTTTCAGAGCACTGTCACCAGCACCTGAGCCTACACTGTTGGCATGTGCTGCTTATGCTTCTGAGCCGTGTGAAGCTTTTCGCTGGCTCTCAAGCCAGTCCCAGGTCTGAAGTAGCCAGAGATAGACATTTAAAATGAAATCTTAAAACAAAAGTGCCTAGGCCTTGATGGCGGCTTACCTGTGATCCTGCAAAAGACCAGTTTGAGAGAACTGTGTGCCCAGTCATCAGCTCTGGGGATTTCTCTTCATCCTTGGGTACTGTTTTCACCAGCCCCTGCTGCTTGCCCTGCTGACCCTGTGGACAGGAGCTCATGGGGCTCTTGTTTTCTCTCCTTGCAGGTCTTGCGAAACAGAGGGGTTTATGAAAATGTCAAATACGTTCAGCAGGAAAACTTCTGGATCGGCCCCAGCTCAGTAAGTGGCTGGGACTTTGGGGGGGGGGCTGCGTGCTGCAGCCATGCCACCCCAGGGACTGGGGCCCACTGCTGCTTGGTTGGCCCTGCCATCACTGGCAGGGTGCAGTGGTGCTCCTGGCCCTGACCACCCCACAATACGGGCTACCAGGAGGCTGGGATGGACATTGGTGCTCCTGCTTTGTGTCCTGTTCCTATGAAGCCAAGCATGGGGCTAGAGAAAATGCAGGAGTTGTATGGCGTGTGACTGCTTTCTTGATGCCATTCCCCCTGGGAAAGCTGTGTTCCAAAGTTTACTTTCCCTGGCTGTTGTGTCCCAAAGTTGCCTTTTCTGGCCACAGCACTGGCTTCTCTGGTGCCATGGGCAAAGAAATCCTTCAAATTTTGTTCCAGGGCTTTCCTTCTTCAAAGCAAATATTGAGAGTATGCCTGATGTGTGGTGGGCTTCACCATGCAGGACTTGTCCCTGGTCCCTTGAGTCCTGATAGGGATACCCCTCGCAGTTCCCCTAGCCTGCTCTGCCCCACACAATCATTACCTGCCCCTCGGCTGAGCTGAGCGTTTCCATCTCTGCCAGGAGGCCCTGATCCACCTAGGGGCCAAGTTCTCACCGTGCATGAGGCAGGACCAGCAAGTGCACAGCTTCATCAGCGCCAAGAGGGAGAAGGAGAAGCACTCGGCTTGCTGCGTGCGGAATGACAAGTCGGGCTGCGTGCAGACCTCGGAGGAGGAGTGCTCGGTGAGTGCAGTAGCCCCTTTTCCTGCTGTCCCTGTAGGCTCAGGGCCACTTCTCTTGATGCTTCTCCCACCCTGGGCTTCACTGTGATACCTCTCCTCTCTCCTGCAGTCCACGCTGGCCGTGTGGGTGAAGTGGCCCCACCACCCCAGCACACCAATGCTGGCAGGAAGCAAGAGGCAATTTGGGTCTGTTTGTCATCAGGACCCCAGGTAGGTCCTGCCTAGCCCAGCTGCCATCCTGTCGGGGCCAGGGCTGCTGTGACAGCAGAGTCAGAAGGGCCTGGAGTCCCAGGCCAGTTGACTGCTGGGTGGGACAGCAGCTGCTCTGGAGACCAAGGGGCATGGGGGCAGTGGTGTTCCTACCTGCCCCAATGGGTGCAAGGGATGCAGAGTGTGGAGATACTTCTGCTCCCCCTATTCTCTGTTGTTGGCTGCCCACCTGCACAGTGGCCTGTTGTGTGCCTTCCTCATCCCTCTTCCCCCTCCTCACCTGCTCGTCACACAGGCTTGGGGTACAGCAGTCATGTTCCCAGCACACTTCTGCCCCAAAACCCTGACAGCCTCTGGGTGCCACGGCAAACCTTTGCCCTTGGTCACCAGGGCTGGTGAAGCCGAGTGCCCACGTTTGGGGTTGTGTCCCCCTGGAGAGGAGCCAGGGAGTTGCTGGGCAGCTGCATGCTCTCGGACAGCTGCCTTTGTGCTGAAGCCATGATCTCTGCTCGCTGGAAGGAGGCTGCGGCTTTGATAAGCACAGCCTTGGCTGCTCTGATGCAGCGTGTCACCAGCCCCTTGCCAGGGATGGAGAGGAGCTGTGGGACTGCAGCCTGGGGACAGGGACAGTGTGGTGGCTCCCTGGGGGATCCTGCCTGCTGCAGGTGCTGGGGAAAGTAATTTCTCAGGGTGATTTCTGCTTTCTGTTGCTGCAGGGTGTGTGAGCAGCCAGCCTCGATGGAGCCGCATGAGTGGCCAGATGACATCACCAAATGGCCGGTGAGCATCGCTGGTGGCACAGGGGAGCTGGAATGTGGCATTTGCATCCTTCTGTGCAGAGCCACAGTTGGGTTGGTAGAAGGGCTCTCTGGTGCAGCCTCCTGCTTGTTGTCACAAACACCAGATCAGGGCAGCCATGGTTTTGTCTAGGCAAGGCTCAAAGCCCTCCAACAACAAAAGCTTCCCTGTGCCAACTAAAGCCCTGCTAAAGCCCTGGGCCCTGCCAGGGTAACAGGGTGATGGAGGCTGACTCCACCTCTGGGCTGTTCTCATCCCTCGGCAGGGAGGAGGTGTTGACTGAGGGTCAGGCAGATGGGGTGTTAGGGCACCGCCTTGCTGTCAGAGGGAGGCCTTGGCAGGCCCCTGTCTGGGCCTGGCTTCTTCTCAAGGGCCTGTTTTGACTTTACCCAGGCAGCAAGCAAAACCATGGCTGTCTGACTGCAGCCTGTTGTCATTTTCCAGATCTGCACAAAAAATAGTGCTGGGAATTACACCAACCACCTTCACATGGACTGCGTGATTACAGGCCGGCCCTGCTGCATTGGGACCAAAGGAAGGTAATGAGTTTTACCTGTACGGAGAGGGGCTGGGTGTTGCGGTGAGACACAGGGGGCCCTTTTCAGGTTGTAGACACACCCATTTGTCCTTCTTGTCCTTCCCACATGCAGTTCAGAGCCCTGCTGGGAAGGGGAGTTGGAGAGGGAACCATGACTGGTCTCCCAGACGGAGCAGGACTCTGGGATGAGCAGGAGATACCCTGCTGCACTGAGGACTCGGGCTGGCTGTTACCTTGCTCAACTGGTCCTGCAGTCTGGAGGGACTGAGATCCCAGCGGATTAAATACTTCTGCTTGAGAAGTTACCCAGTGCTTGGGCCTGGCTTTCCCTGCTAGGGAGAAAAATCAGTGCTGTCCCAAGGAGTTTCTGTCCCTGAAAATCATGACCAGGATGTGCTCGGCCTAGGGCCCCCCCTTTCCACTCTGTCAGCTAAGAGGCGTGACACTCCCCCAAGCCCCAAAGACACAGCTTCCCCAGGCTCTGGTGGTTCTTTCTCAGCTATAAATAGCTCAGCTTTAGCAGTCGTTTTGGATCCCCTATGCAGGGCGTTAGTCTGTGGAGGCGACGTAGGCTTGCCTGTGGGAGAGAAGCAGGAGGGGTGGATGGAGAGTGTGGCACTGGGCTCAAATGGGAATAGGTCAGTGCCTCTGTGGCAGAGAGGCTACAGCGTGGCAGGGACAGCTGAAGGCATGAATTCTCATAGGCAGACTTGGGATGAGACAAGGGGGAGAGGGTGGCCTGGCAGGACACAGGATGGTCCATTGTGCCTTCTGTGTGTGACTTGTTCCTCATTTTGATAACTGTGCCTCTTCCAGGTGTGAAATAACCTCCCGGGAGTATTGTGAATTTATGCGGGGCTATTTCCATGAGGAGGCAACGCTCTGCTCTCAGGTAGGTGTGGAGTTGGGGGTCTGTAGGGCTGCCCTTCTTCCCTCCTGTTCCTCTTAGCAGCTTGGTGAGATCTGGGGGCAGCTGTGCTGCAGTGTAGGTGGCAGTCCTGTGTCCTGTCCCACCCTGAGCCCAAGGGAGGTTGCTGATCCAGGCTGCAGTGGCAGAGCTGGCTGCATCTGTCCTCCTTTGGAGATCAGTTTAGGACTTGGGCTGGCAGCTGCAAAAGCTCAGTACAGGACCACTGTGGAAGCAGTGGGAGAAAGCAACCTTCCTGCTCTGTTGGCGAGCAAATACGGATGTCTCGATTGCGTGTATGTTGGTGAAGAATGAGGGCTTAAAGCTGCCATAGGGAATGGGTGGGGTTATGTGGGACTTAGTGTTGGATACATGGGTTGGGACTTGACACCACAGAGAAGAGCCAGGAAAGCCCTTCCTCCAGAGCTTACTGCAGCCTCTGCTCTGGCCTCAGTAACCAGCCATGCTGGCTGGCACTGGCTGGGACACCTCACAACCCCACCTCTGCTGCCCTAGGTGCACTGCATGGATGACGTCTGTGGACTCCTCCCTTTCCTAAATCCAGAAGTCCCTGACCAGTTTTACCGCCTCTGGCTCTCGCTTTTCCTCCATGCAGGGTAAGCATAGGTGTAAAACTTCCAGTGCCTGAGTGGGGGAACCCTGACCCCTGGGATTGCTATTGAGGGTTCTTCTGGCAGTTCCTTCCCTGGGGGACAGGGTGGGGGCTGAGCTGTTGTCTGTGCTGAGATTTACCAAGCTGCATTTGCTGGGAGGGATATTAGAGGTGTGGGCAATGCCAGACCAGGAGCTCTGCGCAAGGCTTGGCGAAGAAGACCAGCACAGGGGTGACTTTCAGTGGCTGCTGCTTCAGCTCCTGTGCTCTGAACTTGGCAGGATCCTGCACTGTCTGGTTTCAGTCTGTTTCCAAATGACGATCCTGCGGGACCTAGAGAAGCTGGCAGGATGGCATCGCATCTCTATCATCTACCTGCTCAGTGGCATCACTGGGAACCTTGCCAGTGCAATATTTCTACCCTACAGAGCAGAGGTGGGTGTCCCACAGACTAGGGTTCCGGTAACTTGCCCTGAACACAAGCCTTTTCTACAGGCCTGTGCCTCTCTGGGAGAGGCAGAGACCAGAGCTGGGCTCATCTCTGCAGCACGTGGCTTGTGCAGATTTGTAGCTAGAAGATAGCACCACACTGTCATGTCGCTGCTGAGCAATAACGTCCCCGAGAGCAACCTGGGCTTCCCAAGTGAGCGGCCCGGTCTGGCTGCAGTAAGGTGGCTGCCTCTTGTAGTGAATGGGGTGGGGTTTGTCCAACCACAGGGTAAGAGAGGCCCCTGGCAAGCTGGGAATCAAGATCTGTACCTGGTGCCAGAGACTCTCCATGTGCGAGTGGCAGGCAGGAGAGGGGCAAAGAGCAGAGCTCACCTTTCCCAGACTGTCCAGGACTGTCCGGGTCCACATGGCCCAGCTGGAGAAGGCTGATGTGACCATCTAGCTTCACTTTAGAAGATTGCATGGCAGGACCTGGAGGACTGTCTTTGAGGTCCCTCAATAAAGAGAAGTGCATAATGGGTGGGGGGAGCGAGGAGATTGCCTTCAAGGACTTCTCCATGCTGATGATTCAGACCAGATCTGCCCTCCTCAAATACAAAGTTTGTTCTGGTGACCGGGGGCCTCACGCCTACCTTGGTCCTAAGATCAAACCAGGCCCCTTTACTCCTTGAACCCCATTATAAGGATGAAGTTGCAGGCTGCAGCATCTCTTTCCCGAGCAACGCCAAACAAGGAGTTGAACAATAGCGAACTGTAATGCCTGGGGCTGGCTGCAGAAGCCAGGCAGATGGCGAGTGCCTGATGTTACTTGTAATGCTCTTCTTCTGCAGGTTGGCCCTGCGGGATCCCAGTTTGGGATTCTGGCCTGTCTCTTTGTGGAGCTCTTCCAGAGTTGGCAAATCCTGGCACGCCCATGGAGGGCTTTCTTCAAGCTGCTGGCTGTGGTGCTCTTTCTTTTTGCCTTTGGCCTCCTGCCTTGGATCGATAATTTTGCTCACATTTCAGGATTTATCAGCGGTTTCTTCCTCTCCTTTGCCTTCCTGCCCTACATTAGCTTTGGGAAGTTTGATTTATATAGGAAGCGATGCCAAATTATAATTTTCCAGCTCATCTTCATTGCACTCTTCTCAGGACTTGTGATTTTGTTCTATTTCTACCCCATCAAGTGTGAGTGGTGTGAGTTCCTTACTTGTATACCATTCACAGACAAATTCTGCGAGAAATACGACCTGGATGCACAGCTCCACTGAAGGCAAAGACTGGCTTCTCGAGCAGGCACTGGAGATGGACTGTCTTTGCGTTCGCTGTGCCGGTTCCATGTGGACAAAGCCTCTAATCCAATGACACTTCTAACCCTGCCCGTGGTTAATTTAAACTGTCTCCTTAGCACTTGGCAGGCATGTTTTGCCTTATCTCAGAAGACTCTGAAAACAGAACGTTTGTGCCTTGTTCAATTGTATTGAACCTTTTCTGCTGCCATTATTTTTATTACACTAGTTTCAATACTACATTTTTAACCAGAGTTGTTTACTACTGCTAAGGTGGTGATTAAATGGTAAGGTAGCGTTTTAGCTACTGTTAATTGTTCTGCCTAGTCTGTGGCTATGTTTGTTACCTTCTCTCACCTATGCTGTTTCATGTACCAGCAGAATCGGTCATTTTCTAGCATCCAAAGCAGACAGACGCAGACTTGCAGCTGGAAATAAGGGCCTCAAAGGCCTCAGAAAAAAAAAGAGGGTCTCTTTAATCAGTGAGAGCACGTTCCACGTACAGCTCGGAAGCAGACATTTCAAATAGCAACTGCAAAAACACGTGAGAAGGTCCCTTCAGCTGGAATCTGTTTCTCTTTGAAATGTTACAACCTTTTCCTCCAGGAAGGTGCTCAATCCACAGCTTGGTTGTGGTAGGGCTGGATTCTCTGCTCGCTCTGTTAAAGAAAGAAGATACTTGGCAGTGACAACAGTTACTGCATGCTGGGCTCCCTTGTCGCCACGCTACCACACCCAGACAGGCCCGGGGGGCATCAGCCAGAGCCGTGGGTGACTGCTGGTCACAGGCACCGTGGGGCAGAGGGCTTCGGTTGTGGCACACGCTTTATTACACTGGGTGTTGCAAATGTGGCAGCAGTGAAAGAAGCAAAAAAGTTACTGTGGTCACAGAGCAACAGTTTCTAACCCAGGCAGCTGGAGCCACACAACAAAAGAAACCCCAAGCATTTGGAAAAGCTGCTCTTACCACTGCTCTTCAGACACCTCGCCAGTGTTTTTAGATGGTGGAGGGGAGCAGACATAATTTTAAACTTCCAGATTTGAGAGTCTTGTGTTTGTGTGCGCAACTTTCTAAAAATAGCAGTGTAATACCAGAATGATGTCTACATAGGTTACAGCTGGGTGAAGAGAGGTGCTTCCTGCACTGGAAGTGTTTTTAAATGCACCAGTTGCAGAAGGTTGTCTTGTGGTGTGTCCTGTCTTCTGCGAACAATTAATTGGTTGAACGCAAGTTTCTATAAATCAGAAAATGGAGAAACTGAGAGATGACAACTACAGGATATGTACGCCGAGGTCCCTTATCCTAACTCCTTATAGCTTGCAGGAATTGAGAGACAGCTCAAACTCCACCCACTGTGGAACAGCAAAGAACACCCTGTGCTTGCTGGTTGCGTTTGCTTATGCGCACCCATGGGATGTTTCTGTTTGCTGCAGGTGCTTCGAATGGTACAGGAGGGCTACGAGTCAGTGGGGTGTGAGAGTCTGAGGCACACAGAAGGACCCAAATGACGTAGGTGGTGGCCATCACCTCTAGCTCAAAGAGACCTCCGTCCTCCTAGGGATTAGTTAGCACCCTGCCACGTTCCTAGCAGTGATGTCCAGAGATTCAAGAAGCCTAAAAGCAAGGAGAGTCCTAGATGCAATCACAAGTGCAAAGGAACACTGCATTTAATGAATCTCAAGACACGGCAGGAGCAGCTTCAGAGCCTAAGCTTAAAGTAGGGTTAGAGATACACCGCTGCCAGCGCTCAGCCGTTGCTGCTCCTGATGCACCTTAACTGAAGTCGCTGAATTACCATTCCCCGCCCTGAGAAGCACAAGCAACACAACCAGGCTGTGCAAATAGACCAGAGCCAGGGCACGAGCTGAGTGCCGACATGGGTGGTCAGAAACACTCTGCTACAGGGTGGAGAGCAGCAACACCAGCTGCTGTGAGGCTGGACACGAAGGCCCGGGCAAGAGGAAGATGAACCATAGAATCGTTTAGGTGGGAAAAGCCCATCAAACCCAACCGTTCCCCTAACTCTGCCATCCCACCACTAAACCCTGGCCCTAAGCACCTTGTCTGCCCGGCTTTTAAATACCCCTAGGGATGGGGACTCGACCCCCTTCTCTGGGCAAGAAGTGGAACGTGTCCCATACAGACAGGGCTGTGTTAGCTGCTGCTTCACAAATCTGGTTGCTGTTGAAAATTTTTGCTACTTCTGATGGAATAGTTCAACCGTTTGCATTTCACTGCATATACTGATGTAGCTCTTAACGGATGTCTAGGACTTACCTGACAGGTTACTTTCGAAGTTTCTTGATGAAGCTGACCTCATCCCGGTTTCTGATGCCATACCTGAACAGAGAGTTACGCTGTTACACGCCAGTTTCCCAGGAACCGCAACCTTTGCAATCCCATAGCCTCCTCTTTCCCAGGGAGGGGTGGCCTCCTGCCATCACGGGCTGTGCTCTACTACAGGACAAGTTAAAATTCTCACGTGTCCATAGAACGTGCTGCCAGCACTGAAGGATCTGATCCTCTGCCTTTTTAACGGCAACATCCCCTTAACTGCAACATCTGTCACCTGGGGCTCAGTTTTTCGAGGACAGCTTTGATTAGGGCTGTCTTGATACATTTTTAATACTTCAGACAAGCTTTTCTTGCTGGTCTGCCTGCAGGCTGACGTACCCAGCACTGCCGTATGCAACAGCTGGAGTGCTCAGAAGCACCTCCTGCCTCCTTGCCCCAAGAATGGGCATGGAAATGTGGGAGCACCACATCTGGATGTCTTGTAAATACCTCCAGGGACTCTACCACTTCCCTGGGCAGCCCGTTTCTCATGATGGGAGAGAACCTATCTGGGCCAGGGCACAAGGTCCCTGCCTGTGCAGATGCTGTGTGACCCTAGGCCTCCCCAGGCGCCAGAAGGGACTCGGTTACTCACTCTCTCAGCTTCTTTCTGTCATCTGCCAGCTTCTCCCCGGCGTAGGTTAAGTGGTATGTCCTCCATATGTACTTCCTAGGGGGAGAACGCTTAGGGGGAGCGGCGGGAGGCTCCGCCGGCCACGGGAAAGTGATGAAGGTGGGGTGAGCGGAGTGAGCCCGCCCCCCCCGGGGCCCGCTCGCCCCCCTCCCCCCGGGGCCCGCTCACCAGCTGAGGTGCTGGACGCCGCCCTGCCGTGCCTGCCGCAGCTGGACGTGCCGCCGCAGCGCCTTCTTCAGCTCCAGCACCGAGGCGTTCTCCCGCCCACCCCTCCGCGCCTGCGCCTCCCGCGACCACCACCACGGCTGAGGGCGAGGGAAAGCCCCGTCAGCACCCGGGCCCGCCCGGGCCCCCCCCCCCCCCCCCCCCCCCCGGCCCCGGGACGCACGCATGGTCTCGCCGTCCGCCTTGCAGACGCGCACCGTCATGGCCTGCCCGTACTCCAGCGCCACCTGCGAGCCGATCTCCTCCGCCGTCACCTGCGGGCGGCGATAGGCGAGGGAGGCGGGCCTGAGCCCCGGCTCCAGCCCCCGCCCCGCCCCGGCCCCCGCCGCCCCCGGCCCCACCTGCGGCGGGAGGTCGCAGAGCAGCGGGTCCTGCACCAGCCGCGCCAGCGCCGCCTGGAAGGGCGTGCGCCAGCTCCTCCTCCGCCTCCGCCATCGCTCGCCGCCGGGCCGGAAGGGGCGGTCGTGCGCGGCGGAACCGGGGATGCTGCTCTTCTGCCCGGCCTGCGGCAACGTGCTGGTGGCCGAGGAGGGGCCGCGGGCCACCGCTTCGCCTGCACCACCGGCCCCTCGTGCGCAACGTCCGCGGAAGGTGCCGGGCGGGGGGGGGGGCCCGGGGGCTCCCTGAGGGGGGTTGGCCCCGGGGGCTCCCCGACCGGCCGCGTCCCGGGGCTCCCTGAGGGGCGGCGGCCCCGGGGCTCCCCGACCGGCCGCGTCCCGGGGCTCCCGAGGGGCGGCGGGCCCGGGGCTCCCGAGGGCGGCGGGGCCCCCTGAGGGGGGTTGGCCCCGGGGGCTCCCCGACCGGCCGCGTCCCGGGGCTCCCTGAGGGGCGGCGGGCCCGGGGCTCCCTGACCGGCGGCGTCCCGCAGGTGACGAGCGAAAGTACCCGGGGGGGGGGAGGGGGCCTGGGAACGGGCTCCCCGGGGCGGGGGCGGGGCGGGGCGGGCCAGGCCTCCCCTCCCCTCACCTCCGGCGCCGCCTGCCGCCCGCAGAGCCGTGCCCCAAGTGCGAGCACCCCCGCGCCTACTTCATGCAGATCCAGACGCGCTCGGCCGACGAGCCCATGACCACCTTCTACAAGTGCTGCAACGCGCAGTGCGGGCACCGCTGGCGAGACTGAGGCCTCCGGGCCCCCCACCCGCCCGGGGCCCAAGGGGCCGTGGCGGGGGGGCCCAGCTCCCTCTCCCTCCGCAAAGCTGTGGAGAGGGGCTCGGCCTGGCCCCCGCAGCACCGGTCCCGCGGGGATGGGGTAGGGGGTGTCTTCTCCTGCAATAAACACCTCACGGGGTGGAAGTCTGGTGCGTGGTTGCTTTAAACCTGACCCGCGGTAGGGCTGCCACACACAACCGAAAACGACAGCCAGAGCCTCGGAAAGGGCGCTCGCTCTTCCCTGCCTTGCGGCACTAGGGAGGACTACGGGGCCCGTATTTCACACAGCCAGTGGTTCTGCTAAAAGCACGCATCAGAAACTAATGCCACGCACACCGAGCGCCCAGTCTTTGAAATACAGACAGACCTGACGGTAACGAAGCTAAGGGACAGCTAGCAAACCTTAGCGCAGAGCCAGCTGCGGTGCAGCAGAGGAGAAGACAAAGCAAAGGTAAAATGCGACCGCTGCAGCCTCGGGGCAAGGGGAAAAAAGGGGCCTTTGCTGTGCCTTGTGAAAACCCCGTAAGATAAAGCAGAAACTATGAACTACATCCTCTACAAGCAGTTACTGGTAAAAAGAGAATATACTTGAAGTGGGATCAAATATTACCTGTGTCAACATTAAGCTTTATTCTCAGTTTAAATACATTCGAAAGTAAAAAGGATAAATAACTTAATAAAACCATGATGGAGCAGAAATTGTAACACTTAATCTGCACTAACACTCACTCCTGTAGTCTAAACCAATGTAATATGGCTCAGCTTTACCTCTTTTATACAGGGATAATCTGCACCCATTTATTCCAGTTGACTTCACAGGGGAACACTCTTCCCAGCCTGAGAGCACAGTCTATCGTAGGCTCATAGTATGCTGTTGGGGTCTCGCTCAGTTTGGGATTGTTTAGGTTTTCTTCCACAACTGGCTGAGAAAAGAGCGACACCAGGGATGGCTTTTTCATGTAGAATCGCCTGATGCAACCAAGAGTTTCCAGACCCTGCAGAAAAATTCACATATTTTAGCTTGAGCAGTTGCAGCAATAATAATAATAGTAATTAAAAAAAGCACTTAATGCTGTTCTACCTACAGCGTTCTCAGAAATGTCAGAGAGTTTACACTAAACATTGTGTCACTCCACCCCCTCAGCAGACCACAGGGGTGGCAAAGATTACAGCACAACAACCCAAGTTCACAGAGCTGGATATATGCTCGCCTGTCACTTTCTGCAGAGGGGTTGACATCTGGATACTGACACAGGACAGATCTCAACATCTCGGACCAGGTACCGACCATTTAATGGTGGTGCAGGTGTCAGCCTCGCTAATGGGTCAGCATTCACTCCCACGGCAACACCCAGCGAGGCAATCTGGGCGCTGAAAACATCTGGTGTGCATTCAGTAATCTCAGAGGTGCGCGTCTAGATTTCCTGATCGTTGCTGTAGTACAGGGTTAAGCTCTGCCTATGGTTTCAAAACCAGTGCTTAGCAAATTTCTCGCTAGAGACGTTAGATTCAAATTCTGCAATCTGTAAAATGTACAGGTAACTCCTCGACTTTGTGGATTTAGATAAAAGTTGCTCGGGAACCTGCACTTCCCTCCCACATGTGCATGCCTCACCCCTTTACACTGTGCTGCAGGCTTAAAGCTGTCTGCCCGTGCCCTGATCCCAGCTACCCCCTTGGCAGCGTTGCTGTGGCACAGGACCTAGGGGCAAGCTGTGACAGAACACCTAGGAAAGGGGCCGGTTGCTCAGCGTGTGATCCATAGCGTACGCAACTTCCATCGTTACCCAAACGCAGGGGCCTTTGGACAGAAGGGTGGCATACGTACACTGGAATATTAATTTCCAGCATTATTAGGAGAAGTCATGCTTAGGGGAAGGACTGCAATATTACTGCTGTACTTCAGATTTTGATTCATTGTAGGGGAAAAAAAATTAAATCAAGGTTTCGTTTGCAAAGTAGCAATCAAACTTCCAGATGTGGGGGGAAAAAAAATATGTGAGAAACTAAAATTTTCTCGCCATGTATTGTTTTGCAATTCAGGATGTATGCCTTTAAGCAGGTCTGTCAGGACAGAAGGTCTTACTGACAGTACTGTCTAGCACAGACGCGGTTCAGTCAGATTCATATGTCAAAGACTATCCCTCTGAAAGGTATGTTAGGAAAAAAATAAATTCTGTGGTGGTTAACACTGCATCAAACAGCCCAACTTAGTAATTCACAGTGACGAGCCACTGCTCTTGGGTACCCAAGTAGAATTTCAGCTGCATGTACAGCCATCTCACAGGCTCAAATTTTAAAAGTCAGTAGCGCGGTATTCCAAGGACAGGTAAAGCCGGCTTCCTTCCATCCTCACTGTGAACAGTAACTTACGCTGGCTTTGGCTAATTTGCGCTAACGGGAGAAGATTGCTGTTCATGGTTCATTCACAGTCCCATTTTCCTGGCACTTCCAGCAAAGTAGCTGCCAACTCTTAAGTGCAGGAGCTGAACCAGATTAAAGTTCCCATGGCTGGCGATTCACCTACCTGCAGTATCTCCAAGACGGCGACGGGCTGCAGTACCCCCACGTAATGCTGCAAGAGCACGCCTTCCGTTATGCCTGGCTTTGTCATGATGTGGTAGAGCACAGCTTCCATCATCCCCTTACACACAGGTTTATTCAGGTTCCCATCCACGATCCTCCACGGTCTCCCAATGAAGCAGACCTTCTCGCAGGCCCTGCAAAAGGCAATTTTAAGTTCAGTTCTGTCAGGAGTTACTTTACTAGTTAGGTTTCCCATTATTATTTCTGCATAATTGAGATTCTTAATAATAGAGAAAATAATGCCTCATAACAGACATCCAGTGTTTGCTCACATCTGAGGGGTAAATTCTGCGGCTGCTCTGTGAACGGGCAGAGACTGGTGCTAATCCCCTAGACCTTTCCACAGACCTTAAGTATTTCACACGAGGTGTTCACCACCCAAAAAGCACTTTTAGCACCATTAAACCACCCAACAATTAACCTTGAGTCTTGATGACCGGGAAAACTTTGTTTCGCTGCTTCGTTACTAGCTCTAATATCCTCCAGAAGTTAGCCAAGACCTGCTTCAACCTGCAGCATGCAGCAACAGTGCTCAGATAGGAAACCAAATTCCTCATTTTTAGTATTTTGGAGTCAAAAGACAGACACAGCATGGAAATTCACATTTCCCATATTGTGGTTTCTCCAGGCCTTTCCTGGGTGCATGGAAACTGAGACTTTCTGGCACTGGATTTATTTGAGAAAGAAAATTAGTTTTGTCCCTCTGATATTTGGAGCTAGCTGGTTTTGGGGAAACAAAACCCAAAACCAACTTGTATCAGAATTTTTTTCAGCATGCGTACAAGCACGAGTAACATTAACCAGAACAATGGAGGAAAACATAGGGTTTCTCCATCAATGCTCGCTGCCCAGCAGAGCATAAAACTAAGGTTTCCAAATCATTTGCTTCCAGGTATTATTTTGGTAGCGCTGTTTAGTTACTCTGCAGACATCTCTGTTACTCACCGGTCCCTGGCTGCCTGGGATACATCTGTCACAGAACTTCCTGGAAAGAAAACATAGTTTTTAATTAACCCAAACTCTTTTATCTAGTGAAAGGGAAATAAAAGGTGGCTACGCTGTAAAATACAACAGTGCTAGAAAATAACACAAGCAAACTACGCCGTGGGTTGTTCTCAGTTGCACGGGGAGCTCTAAGCTTCCGCTCTGACTGCCATCGCCTGCCTGCAGCAAACTCACTCTTTCCCACGCCTCTTCTCACACTTTTTGTGGTGCCATTCTCAAATCGCAGCAAGAAGTTTTATTCCTGGAAGTCTGATGACGTGGCTGAACAACAAGTAATTCTATGGACCGAAGGCACGGAGTTTCACGTGGAGCGCTATGCGGGGTCTCAGCATGCAGGCACTCACGTGGGTTTAACTTAATGCCCCTGGTAACCATACAGAAGTTGAGCAGAAGGCTGAGTAGCTATAGGCTTGAGAAGGCAAACACAAGATATCAGCAGAATTCGGTTTCAAAGCGAAGGTTGTCTCTGCAACTTCCATTACACATTATGTCATGGGTTTTAATTACACAATTACTTAATGCAGGTACTTCTACCACACCCAGAGGCTAACAGCTTTGGCTTAAGCACGTGTCAGCCCTTCGAGCTGGCCTTCATCAGTAAGACCGGTAAAAACTCTATGCTAGATAACATAGCTACTGTTTTTTCCCCTCCTGTGTTACAAACAAGTAGAGGAAGTCAAATCCAAAACAATACTTCAGTAGTTTCACGTTAAGAACTGCTGAAGTCTTTGCTGTTTAGACAGCCCTGAGCCCATTTCCTGCAGGAAGGCTCCAATTAAACAATACCAAGCCCTAAGATGCTACGGATCAGCCTGCACTGATTCACACGGCGGTCTGCAGCTGTAAACATGGGTAACGGCAGACCTTGGCAAAATACCACACAAGCAGTTAGCTTGTGACTCAATCTGAAATCAGAGCTGATAAAAACAAAACCAAAACAAAATCCCCAACAACCTACTTAACGTAAAGCTTGGCAAGAACCACTAGCTATTAAAAAAAAATAAAACTGGCAGTAAAAAGGAAATGAAAATGAAGTCAAATTGGGTTACAAACGAGGCTATTAATCTTCTTGCTGGAATGCGCTGCTTTCTGGTGAATGGTTTAATGACTTTAGAGCTTTCAGTCATGGGCATTCTAGTTAAATGTACACCAGTAGCACTGTGTTTTCTAGGTTTAGAGATGTCTAGCCTTTGTACTGAAGCCAGAGATGAGAAACTGAAGATCCAAATATGTTTTTGGAGAAGAGTAAGATATGGAAACAAGTTTCTGGACTAGTCATGAACATTCCAGCAATAGGCATAGGAAGGAATCTGATGTTTTTGAAACCTCCAAGACCTTCCCTTTCAAGCAGTGTAACGCTACTTCATCTATGAGAAATGAAAACCTCCACTGCTGGTACGGCTTCATAAAGAATCTAGTTTTTGCTTATAAAATGGAACTACCGGTTTGGGATCCCCTAATGAGGAGCTAGTCTCTATTTCTGGGACGTAGAGTGCTCCTACATACCTTTAGAGACTCCTGGGTTCTCCTGCAAGTCAGCAAGATCATCATCCTGCTCACTGGCTGACTGGTCAAGGATAGGGACCTGCTTGTTGTGCTCCATGCTGAGCTCATAATTCTCTTCAAGGTCTTTGTCCTCAGAACAAGATTTATCTTGTTCCTTGTAAGTGTCCACATTCACAGCATCTGAAGCGCACACCGGGTGTTCAGCTAGGTGTTCTGTCTGCCCCCCCAGGGAGCCTGTTTCTTCATCCATGACTAAAGCTTGCTTCACTGGAACAGGATAAGTAACATCTGCATCAGAGTTACCTGCATTTGCACTTTTCAAACCACTCTGTGAACCCTGACAGAGTTGATTGCCATCTTGAAGGGCATCGTTTTCAGTCTTACATCTCTTCCTTGGGGGTTCTTCATCACTGACAGATGGTGTGTCTTTTCCCAGTTGCTGCTCCTCCTCCTCCTCTCTGGAACACTCCCCTCCCTCCTTTGGTTCTGATGGCAGGCAATCCTGTTGTACCTCTGGGAGAGTGGTTTCTGCACCTTGCTCATCGCAATCATCTGGTTTATTCTTCAGACATACCGAATGTAATAGCCACGGCTTGGCAAATATTATTGCAACCAGTCTTACAGTGTGGCCTCCAACTTCTAAAACCTGCTGCATTTCAATAAGGTCCTATTAAAAAAAAAAGCCAACACAAAAATTGTCTTGGGAGCTTTCACTAGAAAACAACAGTTTAACCAAATATCATGGAATTGCCATCTTTAACTGTCAGCAAAGAAAGAAGAGCTTAATAGAACATTCAATTTTCTGTCCTGCTGCACTGAAGTTGAAAAGACGTTTTACCCCTTCAACTTTTCTGAAATTAGAGCACAAGCCATTTTTGTTCAACTTAAATTAAGTTAAAATGTAACTAGGAAAGAGTATTTTGCTTCCAAAGGTGAATGTTGATACCTCTAAGTTCATTCCCATCTTTGATTTAATTTTTGGCCTTCCTAACTTTGAGGTGAGGTTGCTATCAGGTATTGGTATGTGATCTCTTGCCTAATATAAATAGCTTTGTTCAATTTGTATTTGCTTCCTACAGCCTGGAAGATTCTATTCAAGGGCAATACTAAGCATGCAAACATTAAAGTATGGAAAGCACCTGGCTGTAAAACCACCTGAATGTACTGCTCCAAGCTCCTCGTGCGTTCAGGTTCCACCTCTTCATAGCTGCAGAAACGTTTGCTCAGCTCAGCTTTGCAAATTCCAAAGTGGGAAGTCGCCTCTATTGCATTACGGATCTCCAAAACAGCAGCTACATCTCTGGGATTATAGCCATAGCGTTCTGTACACTCAGGAAGAAACTGATCAACCTCATAACTTTCTTCTTGGACTTTTATCAGCCTGGTAAAAGTTTCAGGGAGGCAGGAGACACCCACAGCCATGTTATCAAGCAGAGAAGAAACTGCAAAGCAAATAAAAACCAAGTGTATAAGCTGTGAAGCAGTTGTTACTATGCAATACGCTACAGAAAGGTAAATATTCCAACGCAGACAGGTCAGAGGTGTTTTAGACTATTCCAATTAAAAACAGAGCTCAGTTTTCCATCATCATTGCTGCAGTTTCCTTTTTTATTTCTGCCTTACATATTTGTCTCTGAAAATACCTGTAGAAGAGCAGCAAGCTGGTTTACAAGGGCTTACCCTCGTACCAAAGTGAAGTCTCACTGACAAGCAGCGTAGACTTACTGGCATTCTCTCTAAAACTGGGTCAGCTTAACTCTAAGTTAATGAGGGAATCATCTCCTTTTTTCTTGAAGAAGGTCAAGTGAAAAGTCTAGGGCAAGGAAATGCTATGGAGGACAAGATTCGAAGAACTGGAAGCAACTGATCCATGGCAGAAAGCCATTGGCCAAATACGGTATAAAGGACAAGCTGACAACGTCTCGGTACAGTTAGCGTTAACAAAGCATCTTCTGCATTTGGAGACAGGTCCATCACTGCACAAACCCAACCCCCACTGTACAGAGTATTCACAAGTTGAAGCAGCGTTAACCCCTTTCTCCAGTCCCAGGTGATCAGAGGGCACTGCTCTTACCGGCTCCCCACCCGTGTATCTGCAGGCTGCCTTACATCGTGCCTTGGGGGACACTCAGATGGCAGCCGCACTTCTCTGACAGCCAAGGGCAAACGAGAACCGCCATGAGCCGTCAGCTCAGCAGACCTGGAGGGCGTGTGTGGCAGCAGAGATACAAGAAAGAGCTTCTGTTTTACCTCTACCACAACAGCAATAGGAACGGGCAGGGACAGCACTAGACCTTCCAACTAAAGAGCTAAACAATTAAAGGCTTTCCTGGATATGTTTGCATTACAGCTGCTCTTCAGGAGGGGAGAGTGCTGATAAATTGCAAATATTCCAGCTCTAAATATTATCAAAATGATAAAATTACTGCAGGTAAAAAGCCAGAGATTGGACACCACTATTTCAGGCACTTGCATAAGACAAGTAAATGTGAATTTCCATTCAAGAAGCTCTGAAAGATTTTCTTTTCTCTTTAAGAAGAGAAAGCCTGGGTGTGACATAAGTTTTTAAGTTACAGAAGGGACTGAAAAGCCTCCTGGAGAAGGGATAACAGAGCAGAGGACAGAATTCCTCTTTGGATTAGTAGTTTCACACAACATGAAATACAGGCAAGGACTTGTTACCAACAAAAGGTGCCTCTAAGTCAATCACCTGTTTGCTTTAAGCCAGGAGAGAAAGCATTACAAGGCAAACTGCACATGTAATGAAAAAAGAACGTTCATATTAAGAGGTTTTTGTTCAAATCCGTTCCTCAGCTCATAAGTTCACTACACACCTTTCCTGCTCCAACCCAATTCTGTGCAAGTTAGGCCAAACGGGCACTGACCTGGAGAGCTGAGTCTTCCAGGAACTGGTGTACATCGCAGCTTAACCTTCACCTGGCAGGAATTGACCACAATATTGTCACTGGGACTCAGATTGCGCATGCTGACGATTCCAGGGGCATAGTAGCCTCTCATCAGTAAGTAATTGGTATGAGATGCTTGACGAGCTTTTACTTCTATTCTCCGTTTGCCTCCAGAGCTGTCATCTAAGTCATCATCATCGTCATCATCATCCTCAAGTCCTTCTTTTCCCAAACTACAGCAGAGGTGGTTTGTTTGTTAGTTGTTTTGTTTGTTTGTTTTTTTTTCCAAAATAAGAAAGTGACTCATTACACTGATCAGAGAAAGAACACATGCTATTCTGCAGTCTAGTATTTAGTCACGAACAGCTGTGGGTATGTCCGTAACAGGCTGATTTAGAGTGCTGAGAACAAGCAACTACAGAAAAGAAAATACACTATAGATCCTTAGGAAAGAAAACCCTCTCTTTTTTGCAAACATGTTGAAAGGAACCCAAAATATCTCAGCTTACAGTGCTGAACCTCTTTGCAGACACTTCATCATGAGGGAACATCTGTCAGAGCACAAAGGCTGAGACCATAAGGGATACTGCAGTATAGGGCAGACAGTGTTTATTTTTAAGGGAGAAAAGGAGAAGAAAGAATTACAGACCAAACACTTCAGTTACTCTAAAAAAAAAAAACAAAAAAACCACAAACAAACCCAAACCCCAAACCCAACATAAAACAAACTGCAGACAGCCTCAAAGTAAAAAAAAAAGAGTAGCAGCAGCAGCAGCCAGAATAGATTTTCCAGAAACAAACTTAGTCAAGCCCACGCTATTTCTTTCCAGGACACAACAAGAGCCATTATGGATAAAGGTGAAGGCTCTGAACAGCCCCACCTAACTCTGAAGTTGCCTCTGGTTTAACAGGTTGTGTCAGAGGCAACCAAAGGTTCCTTCCAACCTTTTCTAAGATGCGTTAGACCTCAACTACCTTCTGTTAAGACATATTTAAAACCAAAAGGGAACACAACATTTAATATAAATAGCATGAGTACATAACCAGTTGGAAAAGTGGACTCAGATGCCTGCACTCAGAAATGGGACTGGTCCAGGGTTTGGGGTACTTTTGCTAATGACCTGGGTGATAAAATAGCTTATTAAATTTGCATGGGATCACCAGACTGGAGAGCCTACAAGTTTATAAGATGACAGGATTTGCGTTCAGAACATTTCCAGCAAACTGGAGGAATAGTCTGGAAAAGAGCAGGAAGCAATGTCATATGGACAAATGCACATTATATATTATAGTACTGTGCACCTGCCCCTCCGCACTAAGAGGAAACAATTGACTAGGTAAAGGAAAAGAAACTTGTTACGAGTGAATCACAAGAATCATAAGCTGTACATGAATCACCACACTGGGGTTTTTTGGCTGCCTTTTTTTTTTTTTTTTTGGCAAGACCATGGCCATTCATCATCTTGGGATGTATTAGCAGGCATATCACCTATATAACATGATGTAATTGGCACAGACCTGCTGGCAAGAGCATGGCATTTGTTTTTTGACATCACAGTGCAGAGGAAAATAATGAGAAAGACAAGAAGATCTGGATAACGAATAACAGACCAAAAACACAACCAAAGGAACTGAGGCTGCTCATTTTAAAGAATAGCATGTTATGGGAGGACGACTATGATAACAATCTTCAAATAGGTAATAAGCTGCTCTAAAGAGAAAGAACAAAGTATTTTCCATGTATATGTACAACAGGAAGCAACAGGTTAAACTACGGCGAAAGATTTTAGTTGCACTCTAAGAAAACACATAATGATTGTAAGGATAACTATTTATAGGATTAGCCTGCCTAAGGAGAGAGTTTCAATTTAAATGGTATGCAATTACTGGAGGCTTTTAAAAAAAGAAATAAAATCAAAGAGACAATACATAGAACTGCTATTGTAGAGAAAGTTTTCACTGATAAAGCTGAAACCTTGTTACTAATCCTTCTTAGTCCTTGAAATGGGAAGGTGCAATGATGAAAATGCTCACTTAGCACACACTGCTCTCCTTTCCACATTAGCTCTGATGGCAATGAAGGGCCTAGCAACTTAAATGTCACATATGTGAAGACAAATGCAGTCCAAGGCTATAATGACAGGCACTAACTAAAGTGCCATTAAAACTTCAGAATGCTCCCTCAGAAATAAAAATCTAAACAATATCACAGTAAAACACGCCACAGTACAGTGCAGAAAATGCTGATGCCTGTCCAATTTCATTCAAGTTACCCCCAAACTGTATTTACCAACACAAATAACACTGTTTACCTTTTTATCACTTCATTTTCCACCATAGTGCTGTCCACCACAACTATCTGCTCTGGGATTCTCACATTCACAGATACAAGTCCCAGGGAGAAGAGGGAAAGCATCGCCACACACTGGCCACCGGGTCCATCCATAGGAAACGCAATCATTCCTTCTGACGCTTTGTTTTCTTGATCTTTAAATGAGAAGTTATCTGGCTGGTCTGATTTTTCAGCATCCTTGAGCTTCTCGAGGAACTGAAAGGACTCTGTACAAATTGTGCTAGGAAACCGCCACGTAAAAACTCTGGGCAAAAAGAAAAATTCAAAGAAGCACAGAACTTTCATTATCTGTTCTTACTGTGTATGAATTTTAGACCCTCGGTAGCACATGAAGTTCCATGCTAGAGCTGGTGACCAAGTACTTTCTCCATCTGCTTTCGCAGTCCTTTCACTAGTTCCAGAACATCAGGTACTTACACACCACATAAAGGTCTGGTACTATATGGCAAATACAAAGCAAAGATCTCATCTTCTGCTTGAGCATTGAATGCGTTTCCAATTAAACTCTCCTGCCCCACCCCAATAGCCAGGTACAGTGCAGCACAAAGTAACTGGACAGGAAAAGCAAGCAACCATCAGAAAGACAAGAGTGCTAAAGAAATTTTTGCACCACACCTATAACTTTGGTGCTACCTCTCCTCTCCTCTGCAGGTGTCTTTGTAAAGGCTTGCCCAGCTGACTTAGCCCTATTCCCCATACAGCCCTGAATAAAGGGCTAGCACACATACATAGATGTTACCCTTCATCTCTTCAGCTGTGATGGCCAGGTTCTTTGCTCTAGATACTTCATGTATATTCTCTCCTCCATGCCAAGAATGCCTGGGTAGGTTCGTTTGTTTTCTCAAACAGTGACCTTCCTGACACTCACCTGTAGTAACTCTGAGACAGCTGATACGACATGGGTACAAAAGGCAAAGCCCGGCTTTTCTTTGGTCCCAGAGTGTGGGTTACTCGACGGCGATTGACCAAGCTTCTCTTCTGACACTCTAGGAAAGCCTTCACAAGAATGTCATCCCGGTACTCCCGGTACAAACGGAACGTCTGCAAAAAAACCCCGTTCTATGTAAAGGGCCGTGTTAGCTCTGAATCCACTGTTAGACTCACCTGAGATTTACATCAACTAAATTAACACGGAGCTACAAGCCAGAATGTAAACGATACTTACAAACTCACTTAACTACACTATTCTATTCCTTTTATGGGATTCAAGGCTTTCCACAGCAAGTGTCAATTAAATTAACTAAATACTATAGAATACTTGTTATTCAAAATGGGATCAGGCTCCCACTAGAGTTTTATATCTAAAAAATTCTCATCTGCAACATATTTTGGTAGATTCTTCCCATCAGTTTACTAGGAAAATTTGCTTCCATGAGCTTGGCTTTCTAGGCTCCACTCTTTCCTGCTGATGAGATATTAAACTCCCTTTGAACTTCTAACTTTGGAGTTTTTTTTTTTAAGTGCCTGATAGATGATTTATTTCTGTGGTCCCCAATGCTGAAGGAGAGGATTCCCAACACTAGTCAGCTAGTACTAGGACTGTCTTTGGGATATCTCCTCCAGAGCATAATTCCAACTGCTCAAGCAGGCACTAAATCATGATACAGTTTGACCCAGTGGAAGGGATGTGGAGTTCGTTTCATATAGTTTTGGGGCATTACTTCAACCTCACACCTTGCAATTTCATCCTCAGAGAAAAAAGCAATGTACCGAAAATCTGCCTAAAATATATAATTTCCTAAAAGCAGAAGAGAATAATCTCAACAGAATGGATACGAACCTAAGTTCCTGGGTTTCTTTTCTGCCATTTGAAAGAGGCATATATCAAAGTAGGAAGGAGAAACTCTAAAGAGTTGTACGACCAGTAAAGTTTGGTCCAGATACTGTACCTGGAATGACTGGCAGGATTTCATCTGGTTATCTGAGAGTGCTAAAGTGCTCTGAATCAAATTCTGTAGCACTAGAAAATGAATATCATAGATGCTGAAAGAAAAAAAAAAAAAGTTTATTCGTGATGATTTTTGAGCAGGAGGTACCTAACTGTTAAACTAGCACAAAAATATCCAAACTCGATCACCTGCTTCTGAAATAGATGTATAAAGGCATGAGATCACTGCAGCTGAGGACCATTCAAGTAAAGGAGCCTGTTACATTTTCCCTGACCTTCCACCCTGAAGTTTTGGATCAGTCCAGATGATCCAACACAAAACAAACTTCTTTGTTAACATCTCCTCCTCTTGAGGTACAGTACCCACACAGAAAACATACACTGTTGTCCTAATGATAACAGACCACCCTTTTGAGAAGGGCATCATTGCTGTCATTTTATTCATCAAATCTCTGACCTGTATCGGAGGTCCCCACAGCCTTGTGAAAGTATTTTTCTATTAATAAATAGAAACTGCAGCAAATAGATGAAAAATGTACTGAATTAGAAGACTACACGACCTTCACAGATGTGAGGGCTGAGATGACCTTGGAGTCCTAATGGGAAAAATGGCACTACTGCTACTCACCTGCTTAGACTGTCCTCTTTTGTGTTTCGGTTTGTGTCTTCTCCAATTGCCAAAACTTGGAATCTAGGGAAGGGAAAGGAAAACACTGAAACGAAAGTAACATTCTGTGATTTTATATCAACCGTGAAACCCAGAGGCTGACAAGTGCAACTGCTAATAAGGCAAGCGTTCAAACAGCGCAGAGGAACGATCTGCTCCAGCAGCCCTCAGCACAAGTGTCAAAAATTAAAAGAACTGTCCAGATCAATCTCCCTCACTCCACTAAGCTCTCTGCTGACAAGGAGATAAAACACATTGACAGGAGACAGTACAGAACTGTATGGATTTGCTATTCTATTGAGGTTTTGGACTTCCAGTTACCATCGGCAGCACTTTTGCTGTAATGTACAGCTCTTCCCAATGTAAGAAAATTTACAAAGGTACTGAATTTGTTATCACAAAATGGTTTGAGACCCAAATTTTCACACTCCTCTCCACGTGTTATTCATCACAAAAAGCTTGGTGATCTGTGGCTGGAGAATGCTCATATATGAGGCTGAGTACTCTTCTGTATCAACAGTTTTAGCAGCCCTAAGATGATTTAGCTGAGCAACCGGTTACAAATTGTGATATAAAATGGGGCCAGTTAATCTGGAAAATGGTAAAGAGAAGTCTTCTATTGCATTCAAATATCACACCTGAGTACCAACATCTCTAATAGCAAAGTTGAGGATTTGACAATTTATGAAAATCTGACATTGTGAATTTCTGGTTTACAAAAAGTCTTATTTAGCAAAATGGGAATGGTTTAAAATAAGCAAGCTTGTGCAAATAACTGAAAACTAGTTACATGTATTTAGGAAGCATGGATTTGAGAGAAATGTTGCTTGTGGTATTTACCAAAACTTTGAGTACAGGTACAAGTAACGGTGTAAAGCATGCATAGCAGAGAAGAGGTCTATTCTGAATTGCCCTCCCCCCTCAGTGTCTCAGCCCATGTGCAGAGTCAAAAGCATCATAACTAAAATACCTGGAAAAGAGTTCCTGCAAAGTATCAGGAATCTCAAGTTTGGGATTCCCCAGGGTTGAACTGAATTTCTCTTTCAGTCTTTCCACAAACTCTTTAAACTCCTTTGCACAAACCTTTGAAAACGAGAGATAGAAACGTTGTCAACCTCAATTTCTTAGAGTGGGAAAAGACCCTCTACTTTAAAAGTGTTCATGGAAGATTCCAGGAGGAATAGCTGGTTTTGAATTGTCAAGTCAGAAACAGTACAACAGACAAGAGAATGCATCAGAAAAGCTCTGTGGAGGTTGTGTTTGCCAATTTACTTAACAGTTGCAGGTTCTGTCTGTAATCAAGCTCACAGCTACAAGCATCCCACATGAACATATTAAAAACAATTACACTGAATTAACAGCAGAAGAGCTCTTGCCAGAGCTTTGTTTAAACTTCTGCTTAAGTATTTTTTTCCTCTTCATACCCTTCAGGCTTTATTGTGTTCTCCACTAAGTCTGTTTGTACAATCATGGCTTGGAGGACACCTGGTACACATGAGGAACAATCCTCTCTCTCTCTGGAAACAAGATATTATTTGCTTCCAAAGACAGACTTCAGGGATGGGGACACATGCATTTATTTCAGCAGTGTCTCACCAGTGAACAACTATTCTTCATTTAAACAAAAAAGAATCTAACAATAGAACCGGTGGGGATTCTCTGGCAAGAATATGAATTATTATTCCTGCATAAAACCAAAGAAAATCTTGCTGTCACATTGTCCCAGCTGTGAAAAAGTTTTGAAATTCAAAATGGAATTGTTTGCACTGAAAGTGTGAACAACTTTTCAATTTGAAATTCTGGTGGATTTAAGCCATAAAAAGCTTAAAAATTAAATAAAATATTTTGACTGATCAAATCAAGGCTTCTCTCATGAAATTTGCTTACATTCCTGCACTCGTCCACAGAAGCTAAGGCAATATTTCTACATGCAACCAGAATAAAAAATAAGAAATTACAGAGCAAAAATGTTTTCTTGCTCAGATAACAAGGAGGCTGAAAGAATGATTAAAAAAACCAAAAAACAACAAAGATCTATGCATACAGATGTTCAGTCATGGATATTTATAAAAAAGCACATTGAAAAAACAAAATTTTTGTTGCACAGCACTGCTGTTTATGTGCCTTTGGAAGGCTGCCTGTGCCCACTTTACTCTCAAAATAACAATGATGCTGCATTTTTACAATGATGCTATTTTTAACACAGCTAAGGGTACAAGGGAGAGATAAGATACGAAATCACAGTAATCAAAACAGTGCAAGTACTCAGTAATCCAAACAGTGAAAAACACTCTATGACCTTTAGAATATTTTCCTCCTACCTGTGGATCTTCATAATTATTTTCTCTGTTCATGAAATCTTCAATGAGGGCTTTATCCTGGTAAACCTCAGCAAGGCAAACTCTGCAACAGATACAATTGAAGGTGTTGGACATAGTTAAAATTTTCCCAATTCATTACAGATGTGATAGCACTAGGGTGCAAAAAAGTTTAAAGTTATATTCACATGAAATAAAACAAAAACACAGAAGGAGCATATCCCTTCACTTCATGTCTGGAGAACTTAGCCTATACCTAAAACATAGACAGAATTTCTTACTTGTAATTAAGATAGGTCTGTGGATTTCTGACAATGTAACGAGCTCTTCGTCCAACGGAATGAGAGGTTTTATCAAGGGACTCCTCAAAGCTGGCATGCATGATATCCCGAACTACTTGCCATGGAACAAAGGGCCCTTTTACCTGTGTGAAGAACAAAAGTGTTCAGAGTTAAACTTCAGCTTTTACATACACAAATGATGGTTAGAACCAGGATGAATTCCCACGGCTGAGGAAATCCGTGTTCAGTACATAGAGCCCTTTGAACAGAGGTCCTACTAAATACCTTTGCATTTAGCACGTGACTAGCAATTCGGCACAGCATGAGCAGACTGTCTTCTTGCACCGTCCAGGTGACACGCAGACGTGTCATTCTCTGCAGGGCACTCTGGTCAGCTTCATCATGGTAGCGGAGTCTTTTACTTTTTTCTACAGAATCCTCTTCTAACAAATACAGAAAAAAAACCCCAAAACCCAGTTAGTTATGTCAGTACTACGTATTCTGATTAATTCAAACTCCTGTCACAGGCGGCAACAGCACCAACTGGAGTTCATAAGAATAAAAGACAAAAGCAGAGAAGGAAGTAGCAGTTGAGAAAGTAAAATAGGCTAATACCTCTCTCAGGAAAGAGAAAACATGCACTTTAGTTACCAAGCTGATGACCTAGAGCATCATACCATGAAGAATCTTAAAGATTCTTTATCTTTAGCCAGCTATCAAGAGTTGATGGTGAATTGCAAGGAGTTAATCTGGCGCAAACATGATTAGCATTTCAGTTTGCACAGTACAGTAGTGCAATCATGGTTCACACACAGGTAACAGTCACAGCCCACTGTTGTTTTTCTCCAGAGCTAGTACACAGCCCCAGGACATCCAAGCTTCTTCACTGGAAGAGGCAACCCAAATGGGATTGTCAGTAAGTTTCCATTTTCCATGCTACGCGACAGTCACATCAGCTTTTCTAAAGCAACTAACAGCAGGCATGTGCAGTAAAAAGAATGCTTTTTTCCAGTGTGTTAGTTTTTTTACCTTTCTTTTTCTTCTTTGTCTTCTTTCCAGTGTCTTTCCTAAGCCTCTTCCTCTTTTGGTTTTTTCCACCTCTCACTCGTTTGGTTCGATCCTGGGTTGGTTCTTTATTTATTTCAATATATTCCTCTTTGTGGACAAGTGACTCAGATCCTACCTTTCCTTCTCCCAAAATATCAATTTTGTTACCTAAAATGACACATATTTACAGTAGTGGAGCTTTATAGCAATTACATTCTACAATATTAAGGTATAGAGAGCAAATGCCAACATTTCAGCATATTAAAAGACAGATGCCCTCTCAGTCTTGCCCTTTGTTAGTCATGTCATTTCATGCCACTTCTCAGCAGCTCACACAGAATTAAATCCCACATAAATGAGGAATCATCAAGTAATTATGAAGTCTAGCGTGCAGTGCACAAACACAAGGGAACGGAGTGGAGGTTTTATATTCAACCTGAAGTGTTTCCTCCTCCTTAGCTTAAATGTTAGGCTATGCAGTTTTAACAGTGCCTAGTTGTACAAAACATCGGTCCCTCTAGACTTCCTGGAAACTGCACATCAGAAACTACAAAGGATAAAAATTATTGTTCTATAGGAAAGAAAATTATTTACACATCTATTTTACTGCCCCAGAAGCATCCTAGATCATTGTAAGGAGACAGGAACAACCATGTCATCAATACTGGATAAAAAAAATTATTGTTCCATATATCCAGAAATAGGGAAGGAAAATATGAATCTACTTTACTGCCCCAGAGGCATCCTAGATTACTGTAAGGAGAGAGGAATAACCCACATCATCCATACTGGGTTTGACAAAGACAGTGACTGCTCTAATCCAGTTACAGACCCCACCGCCAGCATCACCACCTTACCTCCAGTACTGAGTGGAAGGGGGTGTTTTGTTAAGAAGGTTTGGAGTCTCACCATCAGTCCGTTCTCAGAAACTGTACTTTCCTAAGACAACACAGCTTTCAAAAAGGTGACATGCAAAAGGAGGGCATTGGTTTTAACATCACTATACATTAAATCCTTTGAGCAGTGTCAGAAATAGATTTTCAGTACAAAGGAAAAGACCCCTGGCTACAATGAAGAATTCATTTGCCTTATTACTACCACGTATTTGAATGGCTCTAGAGCTTTTCTTAAATCATGCTGTAATACCCACTTGATTATGAAGGCTTGAACTTCAGTAAATCTCAAGTTTAGAAGAAGCCATCACTGGAAAAGAAATGCTCTTTTCACTGCTACAGAGGCTGAGCAGAATTTTCTGTAAGCCAGTATTTTTTCAAAGCATTTTACATTCCAAAGGAACTTCTAAAAAGCACAAAACCAAACTGCAAACACCAACATTGAATAAATGTCTCCTACACCATATTCCAGCCATTTTAAATCTCAGCCCAAGCTGAATGCAATTTATTGGGAGTTTTGCCATTCTCAGCAAAACCCATTTCTCTTGCATGGAGTTCATTGGTGATAGAATTTGGTCAGAGATGTGGAGAGGAAAGCCAAGACAGAAAAATTGCAGGAGGTCCTGTTAAAGCTGAACAACTAGGTGACAGAACAGCAGATGAAATTCAGAGTGAAACGATCCTGCCTGAGGTCAAAACCAGGCAACTCTGATTTGACATATACACTGATAGGCTCTAATTTGACCACTGCTTAGGGTAGGGTAATTTTCAGTTGTGTGAAAGTACCTGTTCAATGCTTGGTAAGGGTCAAAAAGCAAAGCAAATGCAAGGAATTCTTGGGAAAGGAGAGCAATGCTATGCAGCTGTGTTGGCCCCAACCCGAATGCACTATGTGATTGTATTTTAACCTTAAAAAGGATATAGCAGAACTAGAACAGGTAAAAAGAAAGGCAACAAGAATGATTACAGGCAGAACAGGTTCCTTGCTGGGAACAGTTAAGTAATCTAGTAGATGCCAGTCTTTAAAAAGAGATGATAATGGCCAGTCATTAAAGAGAGATGATAATGGGAAACATGAGACATGTTTACAAAATCAAGTGAAACAGGGTAACAGAGAATGATATTTTTCACGGCTTCCCTTAGTACTACAATTATTAGGGAACTTAAACCATCAAAAGGAAGTGGTGACACATAATAGGACTTTGAAACACTTGGCTATGTGAAGCTGTGGATACTAAAGCATTTACACGTGTCCAGAAAAATAATTAGAGAAATTAATGCTAAAAGAAAAAGCTATTAACAGCTTTGAAACATCCCCCCAGGTTTAGAATGGCCTTGAGCCAAACTTGCAGACAGCTGGGAGAATATTCTCAGAAAATATCAGTACACATCTCCCTTGCTCTTACAACCTTCCCTACAAATCTTTTATTAGCAACCATCAGAGACAGGAGTCTAGGCAGAACCGGAACAGCCATTCTTATTTGCCTATGTTGGGATTCCTAGTAATTTTTTTTTTTTTTCCCTCTATGTATTTCCTTGTTCTGGATGTTTCAGTTTTCATCTGACAACTTCTAAATTTCAGAAAGGCAAGAGGCACCACTACAATGCTTGCTTAATAAAGGATTTCTCCTTTGGTTGCATGTATTATCAAATTCAGTTCAGATAAAATTTACATCCAATTCTTTCATTCACTTCTGCACCAACACTTACCACATTTGCCATTCATTTCTTTCCAGTGATGCAAAGCCTTACTGAGACACATGACTGAGAAAGCATGCAAGCAGTAAGATTTTGCTATCAGTATCACAACCTTAAGAATATTAAAATTTGGAAAAGTCATTACAGGATATAAATTTTAAAATACCCACCTTCCTAGTCTTATTGATGATGTAGCTTGTCCAGATCCAGTTGCGTTTTAGATGCCCATAAAAGCTGGAATCCAGACCTGCAGCTCCTAACCCATCTCCGGGGATAGTTCCATCATCAACCACCTCTCGGCTGCCTCTGAGAGAAAGAGTAACAAAATCTACAGTAATTATTGTGTAGGGAGTGCAGCTGCTCTTAAGTGATGTCCATGCAATGTGCAGAACTCTCCCCTTGCCCTCCCAATTTAGGTAAGACTGGGAAAGAAGAGGAGAAAGAGAGATGCTCCTTCTCTTAACCTTGTTCCAGAAGTAGCATGACAACGATGCTTTTCCATTAAGTTTTAACTGCTGATATTTAATGACTGAGCTTTCAGTTTGAAGATTATGCCCACACCAGCTTCATTATTGTTAACTAAGTTCCAATGGCCGTGTTAAACTCTGTTCTCAGCACTATTCCTGCCACAGAACTAGAGAAAATACCTGCTCAGATAAAAACTTTATCAGGACGAGTGTGGGGAAAATCTTTCACAGGAACTAAAGGCAATCATAACCCTTCTTCACACTGACCATCAAGCACTGACCGTCTCCAGTTTTCTCAAAAATACTTTAAAGCTTGTTTAATGACACATACAAGCCAGAAAAACAATGCGCTGCAATTCTCTCCCTGGAAAGAGGATGACACTAACAATGAATAGCATGTGATGGTACCCTTAACGAATGAGCTATTCAATTACTAGTGTAGCATTAACAGTACAGAATGAAAAAAAAAGATATTTTCTTCATTATAAATACCACATTTTGCAAGAAATCATGTAGACAAACTTACTTCCTCAAAAAAAAAAATCAAACTATAAATGCGCTTTGCGTATGCAGTAGGTACGACAGCTCTGACAACCCAGTAATAACACCAAAGAGTATTTCTGAAATCCTGTTTCGCCTTATGAAAGATTTTTTGAAAGCTACCATGAAAAAATTATTTCAGTCAAGCCTTCAATAGACAACTCTTTCATTATAACATTACACCATCAATTAAATCCAAGAACTGTTTCTTGACCTTAAGAATGTTGCAGTCATCTCCAGCTTAAGTGCAAGTAAACCCTAGATAACCCATTTAAAAGATTTCTTAGCATACAACAGAGACCATAAAGCTGACAAGTGGACTGAACAGATTTTTTTTTCTATCAGCAAGTATCAGTGGAATTAGGTTCCCTCAACTCCATTAATTTTTTTAAGATAACTTGATATATCTACCTGCACCACTGAACTAACTGAAAATACTTTAAACAGATGGTTTAGTAAAACATAATAGAATATCGCAAAAGCTAAACCACAGTGCACAACACAATATAGAAAGTCTAACTGGCATTTTGTCACATACTGTATCTGTAAGCATACAATCCTCTCAGGTATTCTGGCTGCGATGAGGCAGAAGATGAAGTGCTCCAGAGATCACTTCCTGATTTCACCAGTGTACACCAATGCCATATTAAAAATTAATTTGTAAACAATGTGCAGCAAAGTGCAACACAGGAGGACAGAACTCAGAATGTGACACCGGGGAGCTACTGAAGCTACTTGAGATAAATACACGTCTTTTTAATCAGAGAGCCTCTGAATTACTAAGAAAAACCCCACACCACCCAACTGAAATGCCAGAGTCTTAACAGCTTTTGCTATTGAGTAACATCCTCAAAAGCCAGGAACAGTTCTTTTTGCCCGCTCTATTCAAGCGGCAAAGCAAGGATGAAGATGACGTACGTGGTATATTCCAGCATCGCACACTTCCGTTCCAGATTGTGTTTATTCACTGCTGACTCTTGTTCCATTTCTACATCTAGTGCAGTCTCCTCCCCTTGAAGATTACTTCTCTTTGAACGAGGACAGCGGACAACTCCTAGACGTACAAATGGTTTTGATTATCAGCATGAGAAGTAAGACTTCAACCCATTTTCAGTTCACCCTGCTATGGCAAGCTACTGTTCCCAACCAGTGCTAACATTTCTACCGCTTCTCGATAAAACATGCTACCTTCTCACAGAGGCTAATGGTGTTCCAATTAACTACCAGTAGAAGGCACTAACTTGTCCAAAACTGTATTCAGGGCAGAAGTAATGGGAGGCTGGAACCCTTCATAAGGAAAAAAATTCAGCAGTTCACCGATATTCTAGGTTTGAAATGCAGCCTTTCGGATACTCAAATGTGGCAACAGTCCTCAAAGAAACGTTTTGCGTGACTGACAACTTCATGTTGGAGATACATTTAGGATATAGCAGAGGAGTCACATGATAGCTTTATAGTAACAGAACTCAGAGGTAGGAAAAAACCTCAATTTCTGGCTTACTATCGCTTTTTGGCTGCCCATGCTACAAAGACAATAGGGCAGGACTAGATCTCAGGCAGGTATCTGATCTAGAGCCGCAATATAAATTGAAATTCAGCACAGAGCAATTTTGCCCTCAAGGCTCAATGTGGAAAATAATTAATTGGAATACTACAAAGGTTCCATAAATATGCAAACTGGTGAAACAACGTCATTCCCATATTTTGGGGGCTAAGACTAACCATGGTCCTACTAGCCTGAAAAAGCTGCAACAATCACAGACACGGTACCATTTGACAAATGTGTAAGGAACCTTTTACACATAACTGCTTCAATGCAAAAGTAAGACAAAATTACAAATAGATCCTTTTACCTGACTGACTAAATTACAGAAATACAGAATAGCGTTGTCTAAGGTATCAGGAGAAATCTCTTGCCTCCAATTTAATTTTTTTTTTTTTTTTTTTTTATAATGTATATAATGTACCTGTATATCCTATTAAAAAATGTAAAAGGATGAAACAAAAAAACACACTAAAAAAAATGGGGTGCATAAACTCCCTTAACTTCCACTTTTCATCTAACTCAAGCTATTGGTCAGAATGTTTAGCAACATTTTTCTAAGGAAAAGGGATCTCTGTTTAAGCTGGTAGAGAGCTGTGGCAAAAATATTACAGTAACTATTTTCAGAAAGGCTTTTTCATAGCTGGATTAAAATCTCACAGGGCTATTATCAAATGTGATACTTCTAGTACGACAGCAATTTTTTCCTTTAACACTGATCTCAAAATGTCAACTTCATAGAATTATATGGACAGAAATTCCAGCTTTTTTTGAAGCATGAGGTGACCAGACAAGAGAACAAAACATTGGAAGTGCCAAAACAGAGCCTGCCTCAAGTTTTCGGAAAGGAGGAGGAATTGCGGTGTAAGAACGTACAGTTATACCATACCCAGTGGGGTGTTAAGGCAGACACACTGCAGATCAAACCAGAAGTTTTCCACATCCTGCATGGTATTCAGAACATAGAGGCGTCTCTCAAACGGGCGGCTACTTTGAGCCAGGTTATAGTGGGGGTCACAGATAGTGGTATCAACAATCACAGTGTTTCTCTTCATATACACAAAGACCTGCCAAATACAGTATATTTCAGGCTGGTAGGTAAAAATCCTTGAAACTGCCTAATTTACAGGAGACACAACTTAATCCCGTTTAGGACTGCTTAGCATTTCCTTGGTCTTTGCTGTTTTGAGCCAGTACTCTGACAGAAGTCACACCCATCCCCACCCTACTGCATTGTATTCCCAAACTTCCCTTGCCAGAGATCCAGAAATTTCCTTCCTAGATTTAGAACAGTTTCTTTTCCCCCTTGTGCACAGGATATTCCAAGTTTCCACAGAGAGTGACTATTTCCTACGAGCTCTCATTCAGGATTTGAATAGAAGTGTTTTGGGGCCTAATTATCCTTATGAAGTATACATTGGGACTGCTTTCTCCTCTGCATGTGCTCCCTGTTTATAAAAAGATGGGTACAAATGTCATTATTTTACTCTGTTCAGTGACTTTATTCTGTGCCAGACATCCAATGTCTAAAACCTTGATGGAAAAGAATGTGGTGTGCTCATTTTTCGTAAAGTGCTGCCAGTCTGGAACCTCCCAGATCATTACCGTGTGCAACATTCAGCATTATACATTTGAGTACTGTCTTTGCAGAAAAAGAGGTAAAAATTATCTGCACAACTTGCAATAGGTCACTTGGATCTGGAGGCTTGCATAAACATCCAAAACATCAGTATTTTACTTAATTACAAGCCCCAAATCTTGCATTTATTTCACTGGGCAAAGACATGAAGAATAATGGCTAAATTTTAAAAAAATTACCTGATCTTTGTCTTGAAACTTCTCTGTTGGGCCAAACTGTATCAGTCCCATATAACATAATCTTTGAAGGTTTTCTACCACCGAAAAGATGTACCTCCTGCAGCAATATTAGGACTACAATTAGCACTCATGAAAACAGTAAAAATACACCAGAAAACATGTAATTTTCATGCAGCAACCTGAAGTTTCAGGAAACCACTGCTTTTCTGAAATACTGAATTTCAGAATTTCTGAAGTTGTATTTTTGTTTGAATTGTCAGCCTACGGAAAACAAATAATTACCCCAAAGCTCCAAATTTCCTTTCCTCAAATCACAAACACAATATTTTAGCCAAATACCAACTCAAAGTTTTCTAGCAGAGAACTAAATCAACCAGAAATACCATCTGTAGAAATTAAACAAGGTCAGAACACCAGCAGATCTGCAGACAATTTCATGTTATGAAAAGAAGAGATGAATGAGAAAGTATGACTGCTAAACACGGGCTTCTAAGCCTTCACGTGTGCACATAGAAAGAACTGGGCACTGATCCTTGTAGTTAAGGCTGTTTAGAATTACTGCTCCAAGAAGCTGCTTTCAGTTGCTTATAGCTTTGGCAGAGCAAAATGTGCAACATTTCCCATGCTGTATATCTACTTATATGGCAAAATTCTAGAAGTTGCAGGGAACTTTTGCAAGACCTACTTTCTGAGAGAGACTTTGTCAAAAATTAGCTTTGCCCATATTTAACTTCACTAAGATCTAAGTTTTTCTCTGCAGTTAAATGGGAATTGTATTCTGGCAGGAGTTTTCTCAGAGTCTTCTAGGGCTCTGAAAGATCCTTTGATCAGGCCAGAAATATTGAAGCAAATTTGGACGAGTTAGAAGTTTTAGTGAATGGGGGACAAAGAGACAACATGGCTATATGCAGACTGTTTTTCATAAACCTATCAGATAGAGCCTGCAGATATCAGAAAATACCACAAATCCAGTTTCCTTGGTACTAAGATTTAGCAAGTAATAGGTTAGGAATTGCAAACTGGAGCTGACCAGGAGCCTTGCCAGCTGATACTGTCAAGCACTATTCACTCACCAATGACGCGTTTGCAGGTTTGCAAAATGTTGTATGAAGCCTCCAACCATCCAAATCCATGCCCTTAGCAATGACTTTCTGGGGAAACTAATATGGTGATATTGATTCCACATATTCAAGTCACTTTCCTTCAATGTTGCTTTCCCTTCCTACCTTCAGTCCAATCTCAATTTTTAAGCCTCGCAGATGGGGAATGGCAAACAGTGGCAGACATGACACTGAGAGCACAGGTAGGAATTGAATGGTATGTATGAGGCAGGAACTAGGAAATGTGGCATCTTCGGAAAGATTGATGAAGGACAGCAACATTTACTCTATTAAATTCTGAATTTAGCAGCAGTCAGGAGCATGTTTTATACAGAAGTAACACCCTGCTGATGAGTTATGAAGGACAAAACCTCCCAGCTCTCAAACGCTGCTTGACAGCATGCATGAATATTGTTTATTAGTTTCTTATTACCTTCTATTTGGGAGAGAAAAATACAATTTGGCACGCTATCCTTAGAAGACTGATGATCCCTGTCTGAAGTAACAAAGTTGTCTTTGACACAAACAGGAAAATAACTGAGAAAAGAGTCAACCGCTGTTGTTTCCTCCCTAGAGCCATTTACTTTGACTCATCTGCTTACCTTTTGTAGAGAAGCTGCTGTCGAACTGACCTTGGAAGAAATCTGATCAGAGTGTGCTTTTTTAGTGGATCATTTAAAAAATCTTCCAGACCATCCACCTAGAATTATTGTAGAAGTTAATCAAAATGCAAAATATAACTATCCTTTAAAGTATCAACCTTTGCTACCAGAACTGTCTACTGAAATATTTTCTAAGCAAATGTTACTGCTTTTGTTAAATGCTTAAACATTATTCTTGTTAATCAATGAGGCAGAAGATTCAAGTGAGATTATAAAAAGCTCTTTGCAAAATACTAGCTTAAGAATTTGCAGCATTACAGGGCTATACATTTTTTCAGTGTGGCTGTAAAAGCAATTAATTTTTCTGTAAAAGACTATCAAGAACTAAAGTGTCTACTCTCTGATGGCTAGTTTTGTTAAAACAGGCTAAGAGGACATTTGCTGCTGTTTATAGGAACAGTTGGTATCATCAGACTTCAAATTAAAACAAATGTGAAACAAAAAAAGCACTCTACCTTGTAGCTGACTTGTACTATCTGAACAAAGAGCGAGAGAGGCAAGCAGAGAAGAATGTCACTAACAAGAGCCCATCCAAATCCAAACTCTCTGTGAACTGGCAGAGGAGGGACATAGCGCATCCACGAGACATCATCCACATACACTAGGAACAAGACGACTGGCTTAGATTCACACAGGACAAACCTAACCGGTATATTAATAATTTTACTGTGAGCGTTCAAGCAGAACACATCGGCAGTTCATAGTCTGGAAATCTGAAATGACCTGAAAATTATCCAAACCATTGATTTGCCATCTTTTTTGACGTAGACTTTTACCTTTTTTTTCAGCGTTGAACCATGGCAAAGCCTGTAGGAAAGTCAGGTTGTGCCACTTCTTACCTGTTTGATTAGACAACTCTACTTCAGTCTCCTGTGCAGAACCTTCAGGATTCACCACAGTTGTCATAATTTCTAAGGTCCCATCTGGCTGCGCTTCAACTACAGCTGTATCCACATCCAGCTCTTGTTTGCTGCCTGTTTTCTCACCATCTCCTTTTTGCTGTCTTCCGTTTAAAGGGTGGCCATAAATTAAGTACCAGAGGAACATGTGGACCATTCTTAAACGGGGCATTTTGGGAAGAAAGCCAAGAGAACGTCCAAGTCCTGGAACTGGGAAGGAAGATTAAGTAACAAACAGAAATAAGAAGAGGATTAGAACAGGAGAAATAGCGACCTCTGCAAAACTGATGTGAAGAAAATTGCAAGGAAAGACAGGCAGTTGAAAGTAAATATTAGTAAAGAAGTAGCAGTCAATACAAATACTGCAGTTTGCAATTGTAAGCTAAGAAAACATTGGACAGTGAGATTGCTTTAACACAAACCCAACTTTTCTTCTATCAAAGAAGAAAAAACCCACTTGTATCTTAGGAGAGACCAACATCTGAAAGAGATTATTATTAATAATAAATGGGAAAGTGAAAGATGACAGGAAACGCAAAGTTAGCTGTACCTGTAACAGGGTGATAGTTTTTTAGCTGTGTTATGCCCATTTTTTCATCAGTTTTTCTTGCCCGACTATTATTATCAGCTTTACATGAGCCTCCTTGCGTTTCTCCTGAATCAGGAACTGCCTCTTGCCCCCAGTTTTCTTCTTCAGCATGGTCCTGGGATGTTGGTGTCTGGGGAACTTTAATCCTGCATTAAAACCACACAGCACTTTGGTAAAAATTAAGCAGAGTTCAATTCCTCTTCTTTCCTGACGTCAGGAGATACTCAGCACCTTGCTTCATCTTTGTGCTTCCATTTGTCTACTGCTAAAGAAGACACTTTTCTTTTCTTTTGCTTACTTCGTGTTTATTTCCCCTGCATACTTTTGCACATGCTAGATAAGCCAAGTTCCCCACAAGCCATCCACACCATCATTGCAACTTGCCTGCTTGCCGTGCTTGAGTTGGAGATTCGGAAACGCACTTGTTCAATGGCGCTTTTTACAAGGGGATCATTAGGACTCACTGAAGGATGCACAACAAATTCTACCTGTTCAGAGCAGCAGAAAACAAACAAAAGGTATTTATGGAGATATTGGCTTTTAATTATCTGCATAAATTATCAGAGATCAAGAGACAATTAACAGTAGCCACAATGGGTGAATCCTATGAAGGTTTAATAATTCACAGAATACGAACACTTTTAGATCAAAAATCTCACTGCTAGTTTGTATTAAGAGGCCAAACCATATGGTTTCTGTACGAATAAACAGTTAATGTAATTTCTACAAACCTCAGGGTTTTTGGTTTTTAAAATCTGAAATACTTGGGGAACAAACACTTTAGCTTGCAAATAGTAGGCTGAAAGGGATAAATTAAAAGCCATACCTCATAAGACTGAACTACTACATACCTTTGCTGAAAGTACACACACAATTCAGATCAGTAAGATTTCATATGTGCTCTACAGTAATTGGAAAGCAGGGAATTTTCCACAGATTCTCTCCCTGCTTGTGAACGTTTCACACTAGAGTTACGATGACAAGTCCCAGCTTTAGCACTACAGACATTTTACTTCCATAAACCTCAATGACAGGGGATTTTTGTTTTTTAAAAAATAATCACGTTCTTTAAATTTCAACTCAGAAGCTAACTTAGAATTTCACATATACTCTTGGCTTTCAAAAGGGGATTAAGTAGAATTGTGTTGCAGCCTGACAGTGCAGGGAGAGAACCAGGAATTGTGTAACTGATAAGCAGCAGAACCTCTCAGAAGAGAGATTCAGAGACTTTGATCTCTGGGCTGTTCCTTGGTCTCACAATTATCTGTGGCACAGTAATTGAAAGCACTAATCTGGTTTTCACAGTAGCTTAGTTTGGGACACGTAGCTTCTGGGCAGCTTGACTGTGTGTTCTGCTACAAAATGGAAAGTCATCCATATACTTCAGTAAAAAGGCCCAAAACATTGTCACAAATCAGGAGGTTGTGAGAAAAGCTGTTTCTGCTGCCAGGGTTCATGCAGTCACCTTTTTACTAATGCCGTCTTGAATGACTGTAGTACGGTAGAGTCTGAGGAGTCCTTCTCGCGCAAGCTTCTGTACCAGTCGGACGATAGACTTTTTGCAGCATTTAGTGGAGACACCTTCTTGCTTCTCTTGATCCATGACCATTTTCTGAAGCCTAAAAGATGCAAAAAATACCTTGCATTTTATGCCCAGCATGCTCCAAACTGCCTGAGCAGTTTGTTAGAGGATGTGAAGTGAATGGGTATTTCCCTACTCCTAGCAATTCCTGCTCACTTTTCCATTTTGCTGTAGATAACTAGTAACTTAGCTCTAAATTTCAGCTTTATTTGCTTTGCAGTCATGCTTATCCTTTTTATGAGGACTGCTGTTCTGATGGCAGCAAACTGTCAATGCCAGATTTCTCTGCATATGGCTATAGTGCAATTGTGAATGCAGCCTTCCTAAGGTCAGGAAAACCTACAGCTTTTTTAAGTGGTGATTACACATATGCAGTTTGTGTGTCCACTTGTGAACTCAATTCAGCTTGGGGCAGAAAGAGTTTACATAGTGGTATTCAGAGCTGTGAAACTGAATTTATAAAGTGAATGTATACATGGACTTCAACTTTTGAAAAAGAATATCCTGGTAACTAATGGAGCTGGAGTGATGAGACCAGCAAATTTCCTTGGCAGAGACTGGGGAGGGGCAGAACTTTCACCGGTGCTGGAGGAACCAGTAAGCTACTGAAGGGGACAGCTGAGACTTAAAATATCTTCTGAGCCTGCACTTGGATGTGACTAGATCAATCAGTGATGAAGCTGGTGCTGGAAGACAGGGCTCTAGTTTCACAACGCTCTGCGATTGAACTAGGTGACAGAAGGTTTCAAAATTCTCAAACCAGAGGAGAATAAGGCCATGATTTCTTACTAAATTCCCGTATCAAGCAGCCCTGCGTGTATTTTCATGCCAGGATCTTATGTGCTAACACAAATCCTATTTGCCATAACAGAGCCCTGCTAATTTGGAAGCCAGGACTCCAGGAGAGGACCAGAATTTCCATTTCTCTATGAAGGTGAATCTTACAAGGCTGAAAGATGTTGTAACATTCAGGGAAGTATCTTTAGTACAGACAAGGCAAGTCATGAGGTGACATAAAACCATCCCACATAAAGTTGCAAAGAAAGTAAGCTTTCAGCACCCCGCTAGAATGCTAGCGACCAGTGATGACCGACATGAAGTTAAGAGTCTCCACAATGAATGGCAGAATAGCAGGGGAACTGTTTTTGAAACCATACAGAAATAAAACTTAGGCAGATGAAAGAATCCTCAAGCAAGGAAGTGCTGTATTTTACTGGCACACTGTGAAAGGAAGAAAAAGAGGTCCCTCTGTTTATGGGACATCACCGCATAAAAATTCACTTGTATAATTATCTGTACAGAACTATTATTGCTTCCAAACGGCTGATTAATTTTTAAGATCCAGTATAACTGCAACCCCTCCCCTGTCCATGTGCTGACATTATAGCATAGAGTGCCATCGGGACAAGGAAAGCCACCAATGGAATAAGCTAAAGCGGCACTTACGCTACCAAAATGCATCAGCCCCCCCCCCCCCATTTTCAGACAGACTCACGTAAACAAGCTTTCAATTAGCCGGAGGTTTCGAACAGCTTCCACAATGAGATTTCGGCGCTTCAGCAGCCTGTACGTTTCGTGAGATCTCTCCACTGCTGTAGCTTTGGAACGCTTCTCCTTCTTTTGGCCACAGGTCTTCTAGTGCACAGTATGGACAAAATAAAAATCTTACATGAACTATTCAATGACTTCAGCCTAACGCTGGTTCCTCAGACAGTAGCAGCAGAGGAATTCAGAGTTTTGTTGTATTTATTTGTAATTAGCTAGTCAGAAGAGGATTATCTTTTATATCCTCTTCACAGGGAGGGAACCAAGGCAGAAACCAAGATTTCCATGCAGGTAGATGCGGAGATTTATGCATGTTCTCTGCCCATCCCACGTTCTGAGCCATTTGGACTTGAGAGTTTTGGCCTAGAAAGCTGGTAACTGCCTTAACATCGTGCTGAGTCCAAGCCAACTTATCCTGTCTCTCAGAAAGGATTCGTGTCCCATGCTCAGTCCTGCAGCAGTGAGGCTATCCAGCTTTCATGTCAAAACCCATTTGTTCCTCCTGGTTTAGAGCAGACAGGCCAAATGATATGCAGCACTTGTTTGCACAGACAGACATTAAGTAATGACATGCATTAAGTAAATACAGAGAAATTGGAGAGCACCAGGGAACTAACCCAGAACTGTATTTTGGACATCTACCTTCCTATCTCCTAGAATAATTTTCAATGCAGCCAAAATATCAATGTACTTTGAAATTAAATTTAAAAACTCAAAACAATCTCATAAATGAATAAAAAAAAAATAGCTTGAAGCTTTGCTGTAAAAATACGTAACTTAGCTCAGACAGCCATACCAACAAGAAAATACTAAGACATGTGATCTTACCTTAGGGTCTTCGAGTCTGACCTCCTCAACCACAGCCACATCCCCATCTTCATCAGTGGAATAAGCACAGGTGGAAAGATTGGGCTCCTGCTTTAGAGTTTCCAAAGCAGAACTCTCCCCCAAAACGCTGTCTGGGAGCTCTTCGGGCTCTTCAAGAATTTGAGGGGAAGGCAGCTTCTTCCCCTGAGACTTCACAGGTGTTGGCTTTGAGCCTGGTTTAACAGCAAACAGCCTTGTAATTTTCTGCTCTCAGTCTCCTGTAAATGTTCAGCTTCTCTCTCCATAAAAGGCCTTTCCCCATCTACCCAGGTAACTGTTCTTAAAAGCATTCTGCTACATTTTCACATATTCTTCTACCCTGCTGGAAGCAGTGGTTTGATCATGAATGACTGCATTCAGCCTCCAAAAGTGAAGTTTAAAAAAAACAAACTCCCTGTCGTCAAATAATTCTATCCATGGAGAAGCCATTTCATATGCAGACTTAGAAGACCGTGAAGAGCCAGATTAGCTTATCTAGAAACTGCTGTCTGAAGAAAGGAGAGTTTCTGTCACACAGATTCTCAAGTTCTGCCAGAAACCTGACTTTCTGACTCAAAGTGGAACGAGAACAAGGATTTAGTATTACTCCAAAGATAACCTACATAAGAAATGGAGATCTGTTCTCCTCTCCTCCCTTGTAGTTTAGCAGACAAGTTGTGTGAACACTCAAATAGTGAAAATAAAAAAAAACAAACCACCATATCCTCTTTTAAATATGTCCCCATATTAAGATGTCCCAAATAACTAAAGAAAAAGACGAAGCAATTAGCTTCAGGAGACAAGACATTTTGGTTACAATATGCTTAGGTGAGTAAGGCTGTGGGTCAAGTCCTCCCAAGCCTATGACTGCGCGAAAGTAGTTAGTTACCATCTTATCTGGTTTCAGACAAGAAGTCAGCATTACTCTATTTAAACTCATCCCCCTTGAAGGTTTGGATCAGTACACGAACAAATACATTTTGCACAGACTCTAAGGCTCAATACCAGACATTTCCAACTGAAAAAAACCACCACTAAAAGGGGAAGAATTTTTATATGTTACAGTTAAAAAAAAAAAAGTTAACTGGCTGGCCTGTCAGCTCCTGTGCTATTTCCCACACCTAGGGTGACATTTACATACCCAATGGAAGGAAGTGGTGCGTTTTAATGAGGCACAGCCCTCCTTTTTCTTTTAGTGAGGAAGAAATAAAGTATTTCAAGAAACACAAAGTGTGTTCAAATCCCTTATGAAGTCTTCAAAGACTTTAAAAGCTGAAGTTCTACCACGATGGTGCTCTCTGATGGGCACAGCCTGAGCTGTAAGATATTTTGAAAAACAGAGTCCATGACAGATGCCTTGTCAGTTCATCATGGAACATCCAAGGCAGGTACAAAATTTACCCAAGGATGCTGTTTCTCTCAGCAGCTTGAGCCAACCTGACTGCTAGCTGCTGTGGTCTCCCCATTATGCTCAGTTTTAGCCACACAGTCTTGCCCCTTTCCTTGCAACATTTTGGGAATTCGTCTGACCCTCTGCAGACTCATTTCAGCTCTTCAAGCCACCAGAAAAATAACTGAATATCCAAGAAGCAAGGCGTGTGAGCCCATTTCCTTTGAAATGGGGAAAGGGGGAGAAATGACACAGGGGTAAGGAGATGCAGACACTCCCAGTGATTGGTGATAGTCAGAAATGTTCTTTGGCGCACGCAAACACCAGAGCACGCTTCAGCCCTAAGAATCTCCAGAGACTACCACACCTACCATATTCCAAAACACAATGCTTTTGGTAGAAAGAGAATATCAAAAAAGCATGGAAATAAGCAAATAAGCATAAAAATAAATATATGATCAAAAACCTTAAGGGAAGCTAAGGGCATAAGATTTTTTTCTTTAATAAAAGGATCCATAAGAAAAATGCAAGGTTCTTTCCAAATTTCAGAATCATGACCTACCTTTAGCCGGCATTGACTGATGGATGTCCTCTTGGAAACTTAATTTGAGGAGAGAACCAGAGTTGGTCTTCTGACCTTTTCCTCTCTTCTTGACATCTTTCCCTTCTTCATTGTCAGACTCTGAGACCAAAGCATCATCTTCTCCAGGAGACACATCTTCCACAGGTGGGGAATCTTCTGGCACAAGAGCCAAAGTAACTGTAGCTAACTGCTCACTCCTAGCCTTCTCTCTCTCAAACTGACGGTTTAAATCACTCTCCTCTGCAAAAATGTATGAAATATACTTTGTTGTCCTTTGCCGACCTTCATCCTCCATAAAACCCTACGGAAACAGTTGGAATGTTATTTTGACACCTTCCTTCTCCACTTTTGCAGTCTGTTGTCCAGCATCAACCATGGGAAAGTTTCCTAACTGTTCTCTCCTCACATCAAAAGATCATGTTAGTATCTGTTTTCTTCTAAATAACAAAAATGTTGACTAACCTTAACATACAGAAATTGAAAGAAATACCATGCCTGAAAAATAAATCAATCTGCATTAACTGCATACTAGAATGAAATGCCTACAGTATGTGGGATGTAGAAAAGTCTAAGAACAAAATGTATGTATTGAGACTAGAAATAATTGTTTTTTCAGGAAAATAACTGCAATGTAGAAGTTACCAGAGTGAATCAGACTTCAGTAGAACTGCTGATTGGCTACTACAATAGGTGCTTTCAAGTATCTAGAAACTCAAACACTTAGCCTATCAATAAGGGAAGATTTCATCTTCACAGTTGACTTAGGGAAAAGTATCTTTAGATATTCCAATGGTTTATATAGTTAGTTTGGTTTTAATTCTACAGAACTTTTTATCAAATGACAAGATCTTGGTAAAAAAAAAATTCTCTGTTGAGAGAAGATGGCAATTACCCCACCTTTGTAGAAAGGGGTGGATGGGTGCATGCGAGGAATGACAGCTGACTTTGTTCAGCTTGTTGAAATGAAAAACAATATTTCAATATCTGGAAATAAGCAGTTTAATCACCAAAACCTCTATAAAAGTAATTTTTTTTTCCAGAATGTACTGGTATTTTCAAAAGTAGACTAATGATTTTACATGTACAGAGGGTCTTGACAAAATCCTACAGTACAGGATCTTGCAAAACAGAAGCTGTCTTACAGTAAAAAATGAAGCAAAGTGGCTATTCTGAGTTGAGAGACATTTACACTCATCTCCATAAGTTACCAGCCCCCAGGTCACCTGGGTTACCACTGATTACAGTGAATGATTTAGGTAAGTGAGTGAGGCCACGTGAAGCAGGGTTGAGGCTCGTTTCTCTGCCTCATGTCTTTCTGGAGGGCAGATCTGCTTCGTGGTGCGGGGAACAGCGTTTCTCCAGAACGCTGTGAAGCGGTGTGTTCAGCAGCATCTCACCTGCTGGTGCGGATCACCAGAACGTGCACTCGATACAGACAGCAAAAGTGGGGCCACGTGCATTTTCCCCCCCGATCTTTATTACTTAAGCACCCAATCACAAACCAATGTAAAATACTTGTACATCTGGTCCAGCAAACTATTAAGTGTCAAAGGCAGCTCACCAGGAGACAATAATGAAAAACATATGCTAGAAGAGCAGATATGTTACATTCCAATAACTAGTCCTAGTCCTCAGATTACAGTAGATTAAAATTTTAACACTTTTTGAACACTTCTCTTGTATACCTTTTCCTCAACTGAAGACATACTCTCTTCAATCTTACCAGGACTCTTTCACCGTCAATTCTCAAATCCCCACCATTTCTATTGCCTGAGGTTAACAGTGTTATGACATACTACCACAGAAACCACAACTGTATGTCCATTTTGAGTAAGTATGCAAATTATTTTATTGTAACCTTACCTTGACAACTTTGTACCTCTCCAGAAGACGACAGAGCATCCTTGCCTCTAGCTTCCCCACATTCATAGCCAAGCGAATTTCTGCCTGAGAAATACCTTTGGTTCCCCTACTTTCAACTGTTTCAGACAGGAAAACCAGAAAATATCTCAGGTAAATAATCTGACCGAATTATATATGCATACATTTGTATATACACTCCTATTTGCTCTGATCACCTGTATATGCCAGAATATAAAATTTAACATTCACCACTAACAGCTAAAGACATTTTCACAGACATACACAATATACAGTCAAATCCTGTCATAAACCACAGTTCTACATGAAGCAGTGCCCCATCAGAATGAGGTTTGAGGGTGATAGTCTCAGATTAAGAGCAGGGGTGAATTTTACCCAACAGCTTTTCGCAGTCAGATACTCATTTCTCCATTATGAAAGGAAAAGAGGTAGGAGAAGAAAGAGGAACAGTATTTCCTTCATCACCTTTTCTCATCCCACCACAATGGCCTGTTTCTACCATGCTGTCTTATTTTGGTGGTATTGGATAGTCAATAAGCTTCCAGGGCAGGGTAACAGCTGGCAGCACCTATAGCTCCAGTCTAATCTGAACATAAAGTGCACCTTTTCCATGAAAAATTGACGCTTTCTGATCCATAAAAAGCAATCAGAACTTAAAAAACCCTACCACAATATATACCTTTCTTTTATACATACAAGGAGTAAGAAGGCAATGGGAAAAATCTTTAGTATGCCTTACTACATCACCTACTTAGCTCATAAGCCTGGGTGAGCATATCCCTTTCACAGACAACATCCACAGGCTGAACAGCTTTTGTGATGATCTCTTCTTCGTCATCATCATGATAATCTTCCATTTTCTTCCGAAATTCCTTCAGCAATTTAAGGCAACGGACCATGACATCAGTCCCTGTGAACATGAATGTTAGTAACAACTCTTAACAAAATGCAGGGCGTGTGCGCGTGTTTAAACCATTTTATTCCTATCGGCAGCGCAAGGAAGTAGTAGTGCAATGGGGGACACAAAAGACCACGGACAACTGCTTGCTTCTAGGAACAGTTTGCAACAGCTTTTCCCCATTATGGAATCATTTGGTTGGCTGAGTATACACGAGTCTGTCAGAATACTGACTAGCTGAATTTTTGAGGTGATCCTAACCTTTACGACTGGGTCAACATTAGGACTGCCCAACCCAGTGATTTATGAGTGGAGTGGAAAGCATTGCAGTAACAGGAGAAATTTCAACAGTACAAATAAATCAATGACAGAAGTAGTGCTGAAGGTATTACACCTTCAGAACACGTATCTGACTGCGAGATCACTCACTGGGTATAAACCCTCTTCTTTCCTTCTACAGACTCAAAGCATTTTTTACTTTCTATAATTGCAAATCGCATAATGAAAGAGAACCACACATCTGAAGATACAATAAGGTTGCAAAACTATTCCTTAACGCAGGATTGCCTTTCCTCAGTAAGTGATCACAACGGATACCAGTTGGTGGGCCCTATCAGGTGCTGCTGCCAGTTCCCAAAACTTTAAAATCCTTAAAAACCTGTCAGTTAATCATATGTCCTAACACCTTCTTCTACATTTGTATGCATGCATGTTGGCTGTGCTGTAGTAACTCTCCACCTACTTTATCCTTCTGGGATCTCATGGAACAGTGGGGATAGATGACTTCAGGAGAGCTGTAGCAATCCTGCTCCCTGATATAAGGATGACCCACTACCATCGGTGTCATTCAGCTCCTGCTGAACAATTTAAGAGACCAGTGGTAAGCTAGAACTAGGTTACTATACATTGCCAGCTTATAAAGTTGCAGTGATTCAGCAGCTACTGCAGAAGTAGCCAATTCATCCTGCAGCAGTGAGTGGGAACATTGACAGCCATCTCTATTCCTCTAGTACAGCCCTGCTGTGAAAAACGCCAGGTGAAAGCTTTAGCTGAAATCATTAAGGTTTCAGTTAATGAATTTTACCTTATGTGTATATATATGATCAGTTACTGAAGCCTAGATAGCATGAAGTTAATCCACAGTAACTGAATCACGTGACTGAGCTCCAGGACAGATGATTCCATTCTTTTTCCTCAATCTGAATCCTTTCCCTGCCAGTACCCTAAGATACTGCTTAAGATAGTAATTAAGTATTGACATTTTGGTAGGGCTGCAGACACTGTTATCACATCCTCTGTGTTTCTACAGCCCATTAATTTTCACTTGAAGCAGTATTTGAAGAAAAAAAGAAAAAAAAGAAAAAACCAAAACAAACCACAAAACCCAACCAATTATTTTTCCTTTAGCTCCTGCTGCCCAATAATGTGCTTCCCATAGCAGATGCTCTGGTTTCATCCTCAGTGTGTCCCACATATTTCTATTTCCTGTATATCTCCAGAGATAAAACTATCTTGATCTCTGATGGAAATCAGCTATTATTAATGCATCCTAGTTTAATACCTAGTGTTTCCAAAGGCATTTATGTGGATTTTCAGCTTTTACGTCTATAAGATGGAATTATCATTCAAGTGAAAAATTCACCAGGTGGCATTTTTCATGTCAAACTTTAGTAAATGCAGCTGCCATTGTGCCAATCTGTGACAAAACACAAAATGTCTGCTGCCTTGCGGATTGCCACCAGATTTATAAATGGACTTGTATGTTCCTGTCTTCCAAAGAAACACTTTAATTGGAAGTCAGATGCTTTTACTACTGATTAGAAACTCTGTCTTCTAGGAATATTATCAAGTCTTTTGGGTTTCATTTGCAAGTATTTTCAGCTCATTAGAACATCTCTGAAACGTAATTCAGTGTGAGGCAGTGTAAAGAAATATAACCTGGTGCAATACTACTCAAAGACGGTGTAAGAGAGAATCTAGGTTTTTGTCAATGACCTTTAGTCACACCATTTAGCATTGTATCCCTGTCACACAAGCCACTGTATGTTGAGACACTTGCTCAAACCAGAACTACGTTAACTATGTACAATACATAGTTTGTAAGAGTTTGATGATAATTTTTCCTGTATAATTTAGCGTATATTGATCCATTCTAGAATATTTTTGAGGATCTCCACTGCCTTCTTGAAACTCTGAACATAAATGAATTCTCCTGTGTAGAACTCCCTCTGACGTTCCTATGGGAAGGAGGTGGACCTGTGTATTTAATCATAAATTAACTCATTCAATTATTCCCTTATTTATTCAGCAGAATGTGGGAGATCTCTCTCTGAACTGTGCTAGATGCTGTACCTACTTCTTCACTTCCTCACACTGCCTCTCTTTGTCCATAACACAATTTCCGTACAGAGAAATTTCCTTCCCCTAGACTTAAAGATTTGAAGGAATTTGTTGTCTTATTAAGAGCCTTAATCCAACTTCATGTAACTGGCATTCACTTTTGTCTTCTTGAAGTTCTCATGTTTTTATTGAGTCTTTCGCTTCTTCCTTTATGATCACTCCTATTCACAAAGACTACAAAATTTGCAATGTTTAGTTCATATTGGTTTTTCTTCCCCACAAACAGTTCACTACATCTCTGAAAAACACACTGTTCATCTTTTGGAACTATTTTCTTTTTAACCCTGGCAAATCTGACTCGGGATTTTCTGTGATTAAAAACTTGGTTTAGATTTCCTTAAGCACCGCATGGATTCCATTGGTGATACTACCCTTCCTCACACTTTCTATTACTACTTGTAGTTTTTTCCCCACACAAGTTTCACCTGCATCTTTTTCTGAGAGCACCTGCTTTCTTTTGTTCCCTTTCTTCACACAGTTTTGCTCTTTGCCTTTCCACTACGTATTTGGAAGTTATCAGCAGTTCTTACAAACCTATTAACTTTGTATTAAACTATCCCTCAATAGACTGGCTTTTTTGTGTAGTAGTTGGCTATCTTGCTTACTTAAAGAATTGCAAGGTAGCGCTGTAGAAGCTTACTTTCATAATTTGATATGAAACTTCCCAGAGAAATTTTGCATCCTGATGACATTCAGCAGAAGTCATAATTTCAGCGAAAGCCATAACTAAGATAGTCTGCTTCTTTAGCTTCTTATTTTATAATGTGTTTTTTTTTTTTGTTCTATATAACTTTTTATATACTTTTGTCAAGTTTATTTACTTGTCATTCAGCTTCAACCTGCAAGGTCAGCAGACTGCTCTGTGTCCCTACTCTCTGTATTGGCTTGAGCAGTCTTACTAGGAGTCACAATCCACTGAAAGAGCTTACACTGATATACAATAAACTTGCCTGCATCCATTTCTTAAAGACCTAGAACAAATGCTTAATTCAAGTGGGCTGCAGTGTTCTAGCTCTATCAACACACTTCTCCCCATAACTGCATAGACAGATTTTCACTTGAGTGTTTTTTAATTTAAGATTTGACGCTTATAGGTAGAATGGCATCAATGTAATTACATAAAAAGAAAGCAAAAATATGGTTCTAGTTACCTTTCTTTGTCTTGTAGGGTCCTCCATTGGGGTGTACATCTTGTAATGGGACGGATATTACCTTGGCTAAGCCAGCATTCATCATATATTGATAGAGACGTTTGAAAGTTCTCTCACAAAGACCCTAATGCAAAGCGAAATGGCAAAAGTCATTGTAGCTAATCATCCAGATTCTACGTGAGGGAGAATTTGAGAGAGAGTAATGAATCTCACCAATTCGTCCCTCAAATTTCCTAATGTTTCCATCTGGTTTGAACGAGCACTTAGCATACTTGAGAGCTTCTCCATCAGAATATCATATTTGCTCCTCCTAACCAAGAAAACAAAATTATTTTACATGTAAGCATGCATACAAATTTATAAACATGAGTTGTACCTTCACAAGATGTCAGTCACTACAGAAAGCATGCTGAAGTGTTCTCAGATTGTTTTAGGAATTAGAGTTTTCTCTTCCTTCTGTGAATAGCACGTGAGAGAATTTGCCACTAAGAAGAGACCCCAACTGAGGGAACAGTGACTAAGCCCAGGCTGTTACTTCACTGGCAATCCACAGAATGACCAAGTTCTAATCACAAACAAGATAGCAAACCAAGAAAAATTCGTTAGAAAGGTGTTTGAAGTGAGAATACTCAGAATTAACAGAGTGATTTGTGCTACAGTAAGAAGAGTGAGGCTTATGTAGGCAGCTGACAGGCACTAGAATACGCTACTGTTTACAGCTCCAAGACAAGTAAGCTTTAACTGTTGAGCAGCTGAAAGAGGAGTTAATAAAGAAATTGAGAAGGGTCAATTCCAGGGAACTTTGATGGTTCTGTGACAGCAGAGCAAACTTTCATCATAGTAAAGGGTCACAGCCCACCCAGGAGATCTTGAAAACATCTGACTGGCCCATACCTATCAACATGAAAACGAGTCAGAAGTAGAAGAATTGAGTGCTGCTGTGCTCCACTCGGTAGTCTTATGACATGGGACTGCATCGTTATGAGACCATTTCTGTCCAGTACTCTCCGGTGATAATGGATTTTTCCAGCATCCACTCTAAAAAAAAGATGGCAAGATATCTGTAGCCGTAGGAACTTCTGCAAATGAATTCTAATTATCCAGTATCCCCAAACACTTAACCTAAATGACCTATGGTCTTAGCAACATTCATTATGTTAATTTTCAAAGTGACAATCTCAAAATTAGGAAGCACCAAAATTAAGATAACTTGTGAAATTGATTTTCATAGCCCTCATCAGCTTAATTACCTAAAAGAGCTTCCTAAGTGGCAAAAACCAATGCTGGTGTGGTTTGCAAGCTGCATACGCTTCCTCTCCTAAAAGCAGTGAATCCTTAACAGCAAAGCTAATATTCTTCAGCACTGCAAGGCAAACCCAGACGTTCCCTAAGGGGCTGTGTAATGCTCCTCCAGCAACAAAATACACAGCCTAGTTTGGGAGCTGGTAACTCAGGCTCCCATTCAGGTCACACAGAGGAAGATGTCACACGGGGCAAATCCTGGGGACAAAAGGTGGGCATCCAAGAATCTCTTCAGATCTTGGGCAGGATAAGATGCTTACTCAGCAGTTTAGAAAAGGAAATTAAAATCATCGCTCCGTCCCAGATTTGAAGATTAGAAACTTGTGTATTGACCCAACAGCCAATCTCTGGTTCCATGAGAAAATATCAGGAGATATAATGAGCTCAAGGAAGAGACCAGTACAATTCTAGAAATACAGGCTCCAAGAACCAAGTGCTCCTAGTAGTAAGGATGAGACACTACCAATACAGATACGAGTTTAAATCAATACACAGGAATTCTTAAGGGAACAGATCATTATAAATAACCAGTGGAAACTTGTAAGCTTTGATTTAATTCACATAGCAAGACAAAAACTTACTTGAAAGCCCCACTGTGGAGATCCCTCTGAAGCTCTCCTTGCCACCTAGCACGGCCTAAACGCTCCAAGATACAGTAGGAGAAGTCAGGGAGTTTTAAGTCGGGGTCCCCCTCCCAGCCTATCAAAGCTCTGTAACGCTGGTCTTGGGAAGCAACAATGACTAGTTTCTCGCCCCATCTAAGAAACAGAATGGAAAGTAATAAATTATTATTAGTTCCATAAAAACAGAGAGCAATCACTTTCCCCCCCACAAACACCGTTCTTGATATAATCTGCACAAACTGAGTGAGGACTAAACTTTAAAACTTAAGTTAAAAATCTTTTCATGCCAGATATAAGGATTTCACTCACTTTTCAACTGCTTCTGTGTAAGTATAACAGGGTTGCAAATCCTTCCTCCTTATTTGATCAGTGATATCTACTCTCTCCTTAAAATACTGGCAGGAACCTTGTATGCCATCTTTATTATCCAAAATCATGTGGACAGGATAAATATCATCTGAAGGAACAGGATCTCTTTTGGTTTCCAGTATTCCTGTTTCAAGGTCTATTTCTTCGTATCTGAAATAAAAGCAAAGAGCCAACATTTAATCAAGCAAGAGGAATTTGGAACTGAAATACAAAACTGTCACAAACAATGCCGAAATATGAGCGATATGAAATATGCTGGGACAATGAAACTCTTCTGAAACCTCAAAACTGGAAAAACACTCCTGGAGTACGATCAAACCTTATCAGCACGCAGAGTGTATGAGGCAGGAGGAGGGGAAAACATTTTTTGATCTTCAGAAATTCAAGAATATTGAAGAAGTGGGAATAAGAGAAACATGTATAAACATTAGCTTATAGGAAAGGAAATCAAGAATTACCCCCGCCCTGATGAACTGGGACATAATACCATCCCTGGAGGTATTTAAAAGAAGGGTAGATGAGGTGCTTAGGGCCAGGGTTTAGTGGTGGGATGGCAGGATGAGGGGAACAGTTGGGCTTGGGGAGCTTAAAGGGCTTTTCCAACCAAAGCGATTCTATGATTCTATGACAATAAACACTGCTTGTACCTAAGCGGTGAATGGCCACTGGAATAGAATTCTAGCCAGGGCTCCTATAGAGGTCTCCTAAATAACGGGCCTCAGAACACACTCCGCCTTGCCTGCCCTCAGGCAGCTGCTGAGGTGCCCTTTCAGCCGAACCTGAACGGCTCCAGAGCGGGGACAGGGCCGCCAGCGGGGCGGCTGGAGAGCAAGGCCCGGGTCACCCCAGCAGCGGAGCAAGCCCTGCCCGAGCGTCCTGCGGGCACCCGGCCCGGCGGGAAGGGGAAGGCGCGGCGGCCCGCGGGAGCGGAGGGGGCGGCTCGGCTCGGCGGCGGGGGGGGGCGGCGCGCCCGCGGCAGCGGTAGAACTGTGTCGGGCCCAGCTGCGGCGTGACGGGCCCAGCGGAAAGGGCGGCGTGCGGGCGGCCAGGCGGTGCCACAGGGCGCCCGGGGTGACGCCGTCCAGTCCCTCCAGGGCCACCTCGTCCAGCAGCGCCCACAGCGCCTCCATTCTCCGCCGCCGCCGCCGCTTCCGGGTGTGGGCCTGCGCGCCGGAAGTGAGGTCACCACGGCGACGGTAACCAAGGAAACGTGCAAACAGGGCCGCGGCGGCGCGGCCTGGCCCGGCCTTTTCTCGCTGCGGTGCCCGCCGCTGTGGTGGGGTTTCCTCTCAGCCCGGCGCCCGCCGGTGCTGCAGAGGCAAAGCGCAGGGGGCTCGGGCCGGAGACCCTGCTCTGCCGTTCGGGAGAGCTGTTTGGCCCCAAGGCTGCGTTACCTCAGCGGGGGCGCGGGCAAGGGGCAGCGTTTTGGCAGAGATCCTCTGCAGTCGGTAAGAGACAAAATACGGGTTTCTTTGTTTGGTACAGAACTAAATGAAGTGTTTTGGTGGCAAGTTTAAACTTCCGAGTGTATAAGTGAGCACCCCGTCACAACTTGCAGCAGCCACTCTGGGATAGTTGGTGGAAATTGCTGGAAAAGTTTGTATTTCCTGAAAGGAAAGCAAGGTAAAATCTTTAATCTTCAAATATATACAGCCTCTGTCATGAATAATTTCTAGTATTAACTAACCTCATGAGCAGCAGCAGTTCAGGAAAATGGTCCTACAGTTGGACTTTGGGCACAGCCCTCACAGCTTGCGCCCCAGAGTTGACTTGCTTGTCAGTTCTTGGATTGCAAACTCATTATAGCATAAGCCTTCCATTTTTAGTATTTTTAGGCTCTTCAGCAGATTATGAAGGGCTCTGAAAAATAAGTAAAACAAGTAATGCTTCCTCTGTTGTTCAGGAACTTTATTTACTACACTGGTAGTTTTAAGTTTTGTTGAAGGAGGAACTTTTTTCAGTTTATAGCGTTCTTGTCTATCGAGAGTGCAAAACCAGTAGTACTCTATAAAAAATAATTTCTATACTTCAGTGTGACAATTCTCATTTCAGCTTTATATTAAGGACATGGTGACTGACTTTGATGAAAAACATGACGAATACTTAATATCCCTTCAGCAGAGAAACCGGTAAGATACAGAATTGTTACCACCACTGAGTGTGTAATATCCGTTGTGTATTATCTAATGTAGTATCAAATATCAGCAGTTGTGAATATCAGTTTAAAAACTTGGTTTTTAAACTTGTAATGCAAAGTCTGACTTCCTGTGTCTTAAAACATTCAGGTGATTCCCTTTTCTTCCCTTTGTTTGTGAAGTACATCAAAGTTCTTATTTCTAGAGATCACAATATTTCTTCAGCATACTTTGAAATATAGATGAACTTATTAATAAAATGTTTATTGTTTCCATGGCTTACAGGGAAGATTTTTGTTTCTGGAACAAGAGGTTCTAGATTCAGAAGTAATTGGCAGCTCACGCTGTGTGAGGATGTTGTTATGAGGCAAGGTTTTTACGTTGTCAGAAACACAGAAAACTGCATGCAAAGGTTGCTACAGCTAAATGTGCAGGGTCAGGCTCTGCTAAGGTGGGCGATAAGGACATCTAGGTTGCTTTTGCAAACTTCAGTATCTTTCGGACAAGTTTAAAACACTTCTTTTAATCTTTGTTCATATGAACCTTCCTGTTCTGGTACCTAGACAGATGAATTTCATAGGTTAATTCAGAAGGGTCTACAGAACCTTCTTGCTGGATTCCCTCCTTTACCTTTTCCTCAAATCCTGTAACAAACTGAATTGTTTGTCGAAAAGACCAAAAAAACCTACGAGAGCCACAGCTGTGTTAGAACAACAGCCAGTTTTTTGTGAAAATGGGTTTCTTTCATATGTAGTCTCCTAAAGCAGTTTTAGGAAAGGATAAAAACAAGTTATTTAATGATTGAAACAACTTGCATCCTTATTACCACAGCACTCGTTCTGAATTTTGGTGGAGACAAATGCCACTGAATTGCAGCAGGGCAAGCAGGTAGCAACTGTACCTTTCAGAGGAGGCACGCTGGATACATCCCTGTACTGGGCATAACTGGCATTTTTGGATAGTGGGGGCTGCAGAGCAGCCTGTGTGAGAACAGGTCAGGTGTGGCCCTGGGCTGCTTACAGAAACAGCCCGTCATGTACCAAACCATCACCAGTCAGAGCAGCCTGGGGTGGATTTAAGAGAGGTGGCTGCAGGGGGTGGGGTGTTCCTGCGGAGGCTTGCTGCCTAGAGGAGTGCTGGGGACACGGCTGGGGGCACACTCTTGGAAAAAGGTGACTTGCGTCAGAACAGGTACACACCTGGGGGACTTTGGCCTGTGGATTGACCCACCCTGGAGTCAGAGGGAAAGCAGGAAGCACCGTGCAGGGGCAGGCAGATATTGTCACCCACATGGCCCCAACCTCCTGGCCTGTGTGTCACATCACTGAAGAAATTAGGATGGACCGAGTATAACCCATGGTGAAAGGAGGGAAGATGAGACTTGGAAGAAGGGAGGGTAGGTGTTTCACTGGAACTGAGCCTGGGGAAGGGTGGTTTTTAATATTATTTTAACCAGACTTTTAATTTTCTGGTATCTCTAACTGCGTTATTGACTGAAGGCTTTCCCCCTCAAGTTTCAAAACGCAAATAGTCTTTTCCTTAATTTTTTCTTGAAAAGAGCTCAACCATTTTTAAACTTTTTAAAATTCTAAGTAAAACTCTTAAAAAAATCTTCAGAAGAAGGGTTAAATATACTAAATACCAAATGGCAAAAAAAAAAAAAAACATGAAAAAAATCTCAGAAGGGAGAGGCTGGGTCAAACTTTGTATGTCGCAGCGTGTGGATACTTGTACAAGCGTTACAGAACAGGAACAGATCATGGAAGCTGTATTCTGAAATTGTTATTTGAACTATGAACATATTTTTCAGCTTTGTGACAGCACGTGTTTTTGTATTTATTGCTGATCTGACCATCTGTATATGTGCTGCGTAAGGATGAATTATTATTCTTTCTGCTTCAGGCTACTGGAACGTTTAAAAAGAAAGGATCCTATACAAATCAAACTGGAGCAGTTAGAACAAGGATTTTCTCTGTATCTGAATGGAGCTAATTCAGAGCTGGGAAATTACCGCAAAAAAATCAACTCGTGTGGCTACATTAAGAATGAGTCAAAGACCACCAGGACAAATGGTGAGTTATATGAGAGTTTTACACAGATTGCAGTCTAGAACTATTTAAAACACTTACTCATCAAGGCTGTAATTTGGTCAGTGAGGTTACTGGTCAGGCTGTGATAAAGAGACCGCAGCATCTGAGCTTGCTGGAATGAAATTCCACGGGACTCTTTCATCAGACTTCTTATGCTGTTGTATGTAAGGAACGGTCTCTGCAACACCCTATGAATTTCGTAGTTGATCCCTAACTAATTCCAAAGGTTAATTTCCTCGCCTCTCCATTTGTTAAACAATTATAACTAAAACTAGAACGTGTATATAAATTGCCAGTTAAAAATAATTGTATGCCTTTGTCTGATACCTAACACCGTTCATGGACTTTAAGATCTGATGTATGTTAAGATCTGGTCTGGTTGTCTAAGTCCAGTGTCCTATATGCGAATGACATATGATGACATAGACTATAATCAAATTATATCCAGTAATAGCTGCATTAAGCTCATAAATTATGTTTAAGCTATAATAGTTGTCTTAAAAAGACAGCTCATCTTTATGTAAATATTTGAAGTAAAGAAAATCTACCTTTTTCTGCCAGTGATCAGCTGGCTTTATTAAAAATGTGTATTTTATTTCTAGTTTAAGTCATGTCTGTCATAGAGAGCAATGTAGTGACAAGAATAGTTTTGCATGTATGAAGGTATAAAGTGTGAGCTTACTGGGCTTCTTATCTATTTATTGTAACGCAAATGAAGTTGATTTCACTAAATCCCTGTGTAAAGCAGTTTACCAACCTTAGTCTGTTACCCTCATGCTTGATACAACCTGTCTATCTTAAAGTGTATTCTTTTAATCTCTTGATGTGTAGATAGTGTCTGCTTAAGCTTTATTTTCACTTAAAAATGAAAACAAAGAGTTTAAAAAGTTACTTAATATGATAATTTATAATGATTGAAAGTTTATTAAACTCATCAATACCGGAAACTAACTTTTCTTTCAGTAACTGTTCTAACCATGACTCTAAGCTCGGTCGCTTTTTTCTTTGATTTCATGCTACACTGGATACATGCTACTTGTTTTCAAGTTCAAGTGTGTTCAGGCTTAGCTGTCTGCTGTACAATTTCTTGCAGGTTATACGGGATGATGATAGGGAATCAGCTGGTCACCTAGTACCACTGTTCTATGTGAAAGTAAAAACTTGTGTGTAATGATGCAAAAACATTCACGTTCTGGAAAGTGGAAAAAGGAGGAAATTGAGTGCTCTGTCACACCAGGATGACGTACCTTTAAAAGGGTATAAAACAATGTCTTTGACTTTTTGGTCCAAAGATTGTGCAGGGATATTGTGGCAGCAGCTGTAACAGAACTCACCAAGAGACATTTCCTCTGGAAGTTTTGCAGCTGTTATCTCTAAGCTTAACCAAAATTGTTTATTTTTATGGCTGCTTAATGCCATTTGATTCAGTTAAGGTAGAATACTTCAGCTTGTCTTAGGGACCTTTAAGGACTTCAGTGACTGTCTCTGTTCTTTTCCTCAACTCCATCAACTTAGAGACAGCAGCGTTATCTCTGCAGAAGAGAACTCAGTGTTTTACTATTTCTTAGCTATCCAATGTTGTTATTTTAAACACATGTAGCTGCGGTGAAAGATACCAACTAAATCATGATCCTGTCATTTTTCGTCTTCCATTTGATTTTACCACTGGAGTCCAGAGTGGAAGTCATTGGTGTGATGTGTATAAACTTCTTGCCTGGGGGTAATACCTGAGCAATTTTGTGGTCTGTTTCATTTCTAGGCATTTCTGCTCAATGATTGAATATGATTTTACTTACAGAAATGATTTCTAGCTGAGATACAGCACTGAATTTTCTTCCCTATCCATCTCCCATGAGAGTTATTGCATCATTTATTACTTCTAAAACATCTATCTATAGGACTAGTCTTCACTGAAAAATTAGAAATGTGTGATACTTAATAATACAGAATGGGCACAAATCCCTTTTTGTGGTTCCTGAAAGTGTCATCATAAATCTGTTTGTCTGGACTATTTTCTTTGCCTGTGTTCCCTAGGAGTAATTTGTTATAATAGCGATTGATAAACTTTTTACGCTTAGGCTTGGTAAATGAATTCAAGTAAATGAATTTGATGCTTATAAGGTAGTGAAGCTGATCTCTAGGTATGCTGTCATTTCTTTGGATGTATAACCCAGGCATAGTTTCACAACCATGTGTGTACTTCCACTGAATGTTGGTGTGGTCACAGAGATGTGGTTTAAGGGTGGCATGGAGTCTCCTTTGGTTTTGATGATGTACTACTCAGTCCTTGGCTACCAGGATAGGCACTGTCAGCTCAAGTCTCAGGGAATGACACCAGTTGACCTATTTTGTGTGCTAAAGCAGGTAGTGGTTGGTATTCACATCCCATCTATCCCATGAGAAGGATGTTTTTGTTCTGAAGTAATGTTTGTAGCACAGATGAGTAGCTAAGCCACGTCAGCTTCTGCCTGGGATTTGAACTACTGTTTTCCCTGGTTTAGGGAGACCCAGTCACATGAATCCATCACAAAATACTCAAACAATTCTGAGAACCAAATATTCAGCAGTGATAACGAGAGTCCTACCCTGTCCCCTTTTCCTACTTACATTTATAGCATACATGAGTGGCCTTCTGGGCAGTTGCTCAGAAGAGGTGGATGGCTTAGGAAGTGAAAGTGAAAGATGCTTCCAATTCTGTCCCAAAGCAGTGACTGAATGAGACCATGCTGCTAGCACTGTAACCTCAGGAGAGTTCATGCTCAGTGCTAGAAAAGCCCCATAGTAATCAGCACCAATGCTAATGACCGCACAGTATTTCTGGAGTTACTTAGGAATAGCCTAATGGAGTAGCAGGAGCTCTGGTTGGAAGGGCTGTTTTGCCAGATGAGATATTCCATATCTTGCTTCTTCATTGGAGCAGTCCATTCCTTTCCCCCTTGTTCTTAGTCCTGTTGCAGGCCTAAGAGACAGATATCTTGTGCTGAAGGAATAGAACAACATCTTGTTGTTCTTATTCTGTAATTTTATAATCACTCTAAATTGGCATAAGCGTACACTGTTCCCCCAAGCATGGTCCTGCCCCACGTCTGTTCTCTCCTACTTGCTTGGACCAGCATTTGTGCAATCTTAAGGTGAACCAGACTGCACAAGTGACTACAATTAAAAGTAATCTTTCTTTTATGTTTTTCCTCAGTTAAAACTTGCCCATATCAATTCTCTGAACACAGGTTCACGTAGCATTGTCCAACCCAAAAAAGAAAATGTGGTATTGAGAGTTGTAATGAGCAACCTGATGTAATTTTGAAGTAAGCTCTGCTTTGAATGGAAAGTTGGGCTAGGTGACCTCCAGAGGTTCCTTCCAAACTAAATCTTTCTGTGATTCTCTGACCTTTGTAGGACGACTGCTTCTTTTATTGGTAGTGCCAGTTTCTTCTGGCTTAGGGTGACCATTAAATTATGGCTTAAAGAAAAAAGGTTTTGCATCAGCTGTTTTTCTCCACTGAGAAGAAATGGAAGCTGTAAATCTGTCTTGGACATAGGAAATGAGATGCCTTTATTTAGGATGCTATTGAGAGTGTTGGTGATGCCCTTGTTCCATTGAGGATGCTGATGTGACCTGCAAGATGTTTGTGTCTCTGTCTCAATCAAAGCATCTTCTCAAAAATCCATTGTTCCACTGTAAGTTGGGACCATTTCCAGCACAGGAACCCCTAGTTCTGCTTGACCATACCAGAATTTTTGCAGAAATTTTGGAACTAACTCTTCCTTGCCTTAGAAATGAAGGAAGATGATTGTTTGCTCTTCATTTGTAACATATACATGAAGAATCCTTCTCTGTACAGTGTGTTAAATACCTGATGCGTTCTGTTTAAACTGCAAATACTTTACTTTTCCTTAGTTTGAGAGTAAACACTCACAATTCCTTTGTGAAACCAGCATATCCCCTGTTCACTGGGTCCCCATCTATCAGAGTCTGCCTTCAGTAGTATGGGGTTTGGGCTCAGTTGGCTTCCTAAGACAGCTTGCTGTCTACCAGCTAGGAGTTAGAATGATGTGCACCCCATTCTAGAACATATTTCTGTACTTTCATGTTAGTGAATGTGGGGCTTCACTTGCTGTTGAGCTAATGTATCTTTAAACAATTTATTCTCTTGAATACATGATGATGATGATGACTGTCCCTGAACAAGTTCAAAACTCCAGCTACTAATACACCGCTAACCAGTATCTGAAGTACAATGCCTTATTATTTTTTGATACCATTTGCATGTCAACGACTTGCTCTTCTGTCCTCATCTGGGAGGGGAAAAAAAAAAAAAGCAAACTATGGTATATATTGTCAAATATCGTATTTCTATTTTCGGTCTCCTAATTCTTGTCTCTATATTCTGAAAAAGCAACCCAGCTAGAAGAGAGTGAGTTGCCAGAACACAGCACACAGACTGCACCAAGCAAAATACAACGCAGAGGCTGGCTTCAGGTAAGAAACAGTTTGAAAGAATGCATCTTTGAACTAATTCTTAGTTCGTAAAAAATTGTAGGGGAAATTTGTTGCATGTAGTAGATAGTGAGAAGTTGGAACTCTCATAGAATCTGAGTCTTGGTTTGGTCTGGATACTGAGTGACAATGTGAAATGATACCCTGACCAGTTCTGTGTCTACTTCGAAGCCTAAAGAGGCACATCTCATTGAAAGGGTCTGGTTTTAGTGACAATATGAAATGATACCCTGACCAGTTCTGTGTCTACTTCGAAGCCTAAAGAGGCACATCTCATTGAAAGGGTCTGGTTTTGGTGACATCCATCATGGAAACTTCTGTAGCTTTGACATGATTGGCTCAATCTGTCTTCCAGCAGAATAGCTGTTGCTTGACATCTCTGATGGGAAGCCTAGAGAGCTTATCTAGTGCAAAGGTTGGAGAATCTCATTTTGAAGATACAACCCTGCCTGTCACTGCTGTTCTCCACCCTGCAATAGTATTAAGGGACACAGAGGTGTAATTTGCATAGCTTGAGTTGTAATTTGTGACAGATTCTTGTAGATCAGAGGGAGGAAAATGCCTATAGATAATAAAAATACCCCGCCTATAGGAAATTTGGAGCCATTAGCTACATAGTTGTTGATTCACTGGAGAAACCTCAATGGTCTTTTTTTATTTTGGCCAGAAGAAGGATCTGACTTAACCTGTCAAGTAGTACGACTTAATTAACAGAACAAATGTGAATTCTCAACAACTGAGACATGTCACCCAAATAATTACCCTACTTGATTAGCAATTGCCCTGTCTGGATGTCCAGTCCACATTTGAGAGACTGGGGATCAGGGGTCCATGTCACTGCGGATCAAGTGTTCGTGTCATGCGGGCTTTCTTTTCTTTCAGCAAAGATTGCACATTCAAGTTTTACGGCTGTATTACTTTATTTACCACCCTTACTGCTTACTTGAATTCATTTTCTCAGCTGCTATTTCTCCCAGTAGATCACTGCTTACATTCTGGCCTGTCAGAACTTGTTTGCTAAATTTGCAAATGTGTGGCTAGTCATAACCCGCGTCGTTCTAATCACAAGAGCCAAATGAAGAAGGAGGTATCTCCTCTGGCTGGATTGGAAAGTTAGTCAAATAGAGATAGCTATACTAAAAACTAGCTACTACTTGAGACTAGCTTAGAGTGATACCTTAAGTCTTTTATCCAATTGGATGGGAGGATAGCAGAGTTATAGTATCTTAATGAACAACTGGAATTATTTAGCTAAGGAAATGTGTAACCACTAGTAAGATGCAGGTTGTGCCAGACAGCAGTTTGCTTTCCCAGTAATTTTCCCTGTGGTTTTTTTGGATAGCTAGAGGACCTAGCAATTCCTGTTCAAAACTGTCAAACTTAGGCTGTGCTAAGGTATGCTGAGGCAGGAAGATAGACTTATTGAAAGAACACATTTTATCAAAAGCCAGGTTGCCTTAGGATCTTTTCTCTGGGACAACTCTGCTCCTGGCTCTTACAAAATCGTAGAGGAGTGTATGAACACCGGATAAGTAAGTTTAATATTAGTTCCACAGATTCTGTGTCACATGTTACCTTTAATGAAACAGTCCTCTTCCCATCGTTCACTTAGGAGACTTGCCTCTATGGAATATGTCTGCACAAGAGTTCAAAAGTGGGGAAAAAAGTTCCTTACAGATAACTGTTCCTTGAGAGAGGTATATGCACTTCCGCTTTCTCTTTTGTCATGTTTTGGAGTACTGAAATTCTGTGCTATGGCAAGATGAGTTTCTCAAATCTTCTACCCCTCTTTAGCCATGCTTGAGTAACTGACAGTGTGCATAATTTGATTGCATCCTAGTTATGAAGTAAAACAAATTAATTTGAACCCCTTTCACAGCCATGTCTGACATTGACAAAGGCGAAGAAATCTTTATGATTGAATGATTATGGCATAACATTTCCCCCTCGTTATGTTACACACAAATGTAATACGTCTTCAGAAAATTGCAATTACTTCAAGTAGTCATTTTCATACATAGACATTACAGAATCAAGGAATTATTGTGGCTGAAAGGGAACTCTTGAGATCATCTAGTCCAATCCCTCTGCTCAAGCAGGGTCAGCTAGAGCAGGTTTCCCAGGACTGTGCCTGATCAGGTGTTGAATATTCTACAGATGGAGACTCCACAACCTCTCCAAGAAACCTGTTCCAGTGTTTAATCACCCTCACAGTAAATTTTTTTCTTCTGTTCAGGTGGAATTTCATGGTTTTTTTTTAAATTTGTGTGCATTGTCTCTTGTCCTGTCAGTGAGCAGATAACCTGTCAGGTATTTATATGCATTGATGAGATCTCCCAGAGCCTTCTTTCCCCCAGGCTGAAGAGTCCCAGCTCTCTCAGCATCTCCAGCAGAGCACCTTTGCCTGTTAGCTTCTCAATCCCGTGTGCACTCTAGAAATCTCCTAGATTGCTTGAGCCCTGCTGTGTTGTCTTTCCAGCAGATACCAGGTTTGTTAAAGTGCCCCACTGGGGGATAGCAGCAGCAGGTGGGGAGTTTGACTAGGGCAGTTAAACCGTAATGCAGGGACCCAAAGGTGAGCTCAGGGAAGACAAAAAACTTTCTGTGGAACAGAGGGGAAAAAGATTGCTTGATCTAGATATTGTTATGTAAAATGTGATGATTATTCTTTTTGTACTACTGATAGCACAAAAGATGTCTAATTTCTTTGAGTGCTGCTTTTAACAGAAAACTGTGGAGATTAAAACAGAAAGGGGAGCTAAACTCTGCATTAAGCCTCCTCTTCAGTATTCTGAGGATTTTGAACCTTATGAAAGCTTGAGCATGGAGACAAATGGTGATGATCCTCTCCATTACTCCCAGGTACAGTTGGCAGTTGCCTTCTATTGTTCGTGGTAGTGTCAATTGAAATATGAATGGGCCCAGGTATCCGTCTTGACTACAGCATGCAAAAATGGTTTCTTTTGCTCGACGATTTTGCATTGATGGGATGTGATGTAAAGAAGGAAAAAATGAAAAGAGAAAGTAAACCTGCTGTTAAAATCTAATCTCAGTGAACAATACTATAACATGTTAAATCCTAGTTTAAAGAGGTAGAATATTGTCTCTGTTGGATAGAACCAAGGTATTTCATGTAAGGAGACTCTTTCAGTTCACTTAATGCTTGTCCACATGAATGTCACTCTTGGCCATCAAGTTAGAGAAAACTTAAATAACAGCTTTTTCTGGGTTTGGGCTAGTTTTTGAATAATTGTGCTAAAATTGTTGCATGTCATTGTTTTACCTAACAGAAGTCAGAGTAAAGTTTTAAAAATATTATAATCAATACAGTTGCTTTCCATCAGGGTTGTTATTGTATTGGCTCTGTTGTTTGACAGTTCAGCCTTCCGTTTGGTTCCTAATTGCAGTTTGTTCTAGCACACTTGACAAATGAATAAATGAATGAAAATTTATGAATGTGTTTCTGCCTAACCAATTAATGACATCAATAAAGGTTTTCTGGGTAGTGGAGTCGCGTCTATATAGGAAACTGTCTACAGATCTTACCACTGACAGCAGACAAACTTCCCAAGTGTGTTTTCCTAGCTTGCATCTTTCTGCCTTTCCTATATTGCTTTTGAGCTTATGATTTTTTTTTTCCTCTACTAACCAGTAACTTGTTTACGGTGATGGATATTTATAATCATTTACATGTAAGTAGCAAGCAAATAATTTTAAACGAACCCCCCACTTTTCTTTGTATTCCAGATGTAAATACTTTTGGTTTTCCTGAAGCTATATTGTGTTTTCTTGAATGTCTTGTTACAATGCAGATGTCATGAGGTTTCAAACTAAAGGGAAGCCTGTATAATTCCCTGTCAAATAGCTAGAAATATTAGTCTTGACTGTCATAAAGACATGCTCAATATCAAGCCTCAGGTTGCTTATAGACCCTCTTTTGCCTGCTCTTTGTAATATGTTTCTGTCAACATGGATTTCCTAACAAGTGTAATCTGTAGCAGAAGAGCAGCTTGAAGCTTTCATTGCAAACTGAACATATGCTGTCACAGTTCCACAGTTCATTTGTACCTAAGATAGCTTCGGATTTTCATTTTACTCATAGAGTTTGCTTACCTATACTTATCTCAAAATTTCTAATACCAACAAAGTAGGAAAAAAATGCATTTAAGATATGTGAGGTCTTTTCCTTTTACATTCATAAAACCAAAAAGCTCTCCAGCATCATCTATGCTATTTGTGGCATACGCTGAGAGAGGCAGGGCAGTTTTTTGAATGGTAAATTTCAAAATAGATTAATTTTTGCATAAAATCCTTCTACATTGTCCAATTAAAAAAATCTGTGCAAACTGGCAGCTTAGTCCATTAGATCACAAGTCTTCTCTACTGTTTTTTGAAGTACAGTTGGGTACAAGACAGGACTATTATCAGCTATCCAATTGCTTCTAAAGAACTTGCTATTACCTTAGCTTTGTAGTCTTGTGAAGGCATTTGGAAAATCTGGATTGCAGCTAGTCTTCAAATGCAAGCCAAAAGATAGGGTAATCAACCTGTGAGACTGGAAAAATATATGCCCTTGCCCTCTCCATTGCTTATCTCCTGTTTGTAACTTATTCCTAAAAATTGGTTTTGCCCATGAAAATTCCTTGGCCTACAGAATTTTCCTGCAAGGATTCTGATGAGAAGGAACAAAGGAGTTGTAGGTTGTCTTTACAAGTCCTCATCAGAGGAGGGAAGACACGACATAGGAATGTGAATATTTTTAGCTGCATCATGGCTCTGAGTTCATGAGAAGATTTTTCTTTCTCCTAGGGGACAAAGAGGCAGCCACACTGGCTTATTTTAAAATACTTGTTTAAGCTTTTCTGACAAATGTGTTTGAATTGTACTAGAAATTGAGAAGAAGCTTGCAATTCAGTATAGAAGAGAAAAGGATGGAAGATGCCTCTCTTAGTGATGAGTATGACTCTGTTGAGGAGGAAGTGTTTTCAGAACCATCTCCCACTGAGGAAACAATTACAAGCTTTGGAGGCCTTCAGTTGCATAGCAGTAAATCACTGCAGAAAGAAGCTTCTGAGCGTCAGGATGCTGGGAGATGCTCTGGCCTTGATTCTGGTGCCCTTACTGTGCTGGAGTTCAACCAGGATCAAAGTAGTAAGTCTCTGTGTATTATGTACTACTACAGCACTGTAATAATTCTCTGAGAGCGTTACGTTTAAGGGAATCACTGCTAGTTAATTGTTAGTGGATACTCCGTACACTCATGAGTTTTCATGCTCTTCAGCAAACCTTTTGTTTTAATCTCCTGATTTGGGAGACTTGCATCCTCTTATTACTATGTTAAGAAATTTTTTTGCAAAGACAAAGATATAGCCCTGGTTAACCCACTTGCATCACCAGGCCTAGACACTTGAACTAAGATTGTCTCAGACTGACTGAGATTTCTCAGGAGATTATCATTCTTTAATATATTTTTGAAGTGGTTTTGCAGTAATCCAGGCAGTCAAATCTTCCCAGTCTCAACTTCCTCCATTTCACATCCCGGGTGCTGGATACCTGTCAACATAGCATGTGCTATTCATCCCTGATGAAAGATGTATTAATTCAAGAAAACAAATCTGTCTGGCTATGAGCTGCTTCTTTTTGTCAGGTCTTCTCTTTTGGAGACCTCAATGTCCAAACCCCAAACCAGTCACTAGGTCTCACTAGGTCTCAAAGCTTTTAGCTTGTTAAACATAGAGAGTTCAGGCAGAAACCGGACCTTGACCTACATCCAGTATTTCTCAAAATTCCCTCCCCCCTCGTTACAGGTACATTCATTATTTTTGTTTTGTTTTTCCTTTTTTTTTTTTTTTTCTTTTCCTTATCCATAGTTAATTCCTTAAGAGGAACAAGCTTTGAACAAATTGAGTAAAGGAGCGTTCCTCTCATTATCATAGAGGTGAATGGAGTGTGAATAGGGAGAGGTTGGCAGGAGAAGAGATAGGAACAAGGGATGGAGCAGCAACGAGAACAAGATCTTTGGGAGAGCACATGATTTTTTTTTTCCAGAGAGAAGTTTCAAAGCTGTGATGCAAACAACGGAGGCATTAATAATTCTCATAGGAAAAAGTGAAGAAGTACTCTTGTGAACTACGCTAGGCAACCCTTTGAAACTTCTAAATAAGACAACATTTTAGTCTGTGTTTTAAGAATTTATTTTCCTGTAACTGTGTTAATAAGTGACTCAGGACTTCTTTTTTATTTTTGCTTTTCTTGACAGTAATGAAGGTAAATATCTAGTACAGATGAGAAATATTGGTACCTTATAATGATATATTTTATTTCATGAAGTCAGTGCAAGCTGTGCACATGTACTTCTACATCAGTAGAACAGTATCAGTGAAAGGGAGGGAGGATGGAGGTTATCACTTTAACTATGCCAGCATAATTAAACTGGCAAAATTTTAGCAGTTAAGATCCCTGGCTGGCTGCTCCTAAATGTCTCTGAAGTTGATTATTTCTATTCACTTATTATCTTGCAGAAGTGAAGCTGCCACGAGTTCTCTCGGCGAAAAGAAAAGATAATGCTGAAATGTACATTCCTGTCAGACCAATCGTGGTAAAAAATAAAATCACTCGGCCGCTCTCTGCTGAGTTCTTGCAGCAGGAAAGACATGAAAGAATTTGTTCTAGTAAGAAATAAGAATATATAATGTCAATAAGGAGAGATTTCATGCTTTTTTTCCCTTCTGGCTTGTGTAATTTCAGCACGCATCTGTTATGATGTGATTTTTCTTAGCTGATGTCCTTTTTTTTTTTTTTTTTTTTTTTTTTTGGGGGTTTTTTTGTTGTTGTGTTCGCCACCTTGAGCATTTTGACTTAAGTAAGATTGTGAGACAGTCCAGAGCCTGTATACTTAGTATACTGTAGTTGTCTGCTGCATCTTTACTACTTTCCTTCTCTTTTTGCTTCCACGGTGTATGACTTTTTCCTCTCCCTTTCAGTCCTTGTGCTTGCCATGTGTTTCCCACTTTCCTCATGGAGACCTGGTCCCTATGATATTAACAGAAGTGTGTCTTCTCAAAATCAGCAATTGATGCTTTGCTGGAAGATTTTAACACAGTGCATTTATAGCAACAAAGGCATAGTTTTCCACATCTCAGCAAAACTAGCTCTGTTGCTGCTTGGGACTGTACTTCAATTACACCTTGAACACTGGAGATCAGTCTCCAGTGCTGGGTAGGTATGCTGGTGTCTAGTACCATACTGGAAAATGTTTTTCCTGCACTGGAGAATGCCATTTTGAAAGCACTGGTGCTTATTCTATAAATCTGCTGCTAAGGTGTGGTCTTTACCTGGCCTGAAAAAACCCCCAAAACCCCAACACAAATCTAGGGGCTGAAATCATAGTTGCAGTTGTTATTTCAGCACAGTCTTCAATTCAACAAGTCTGATGAACTTGAGGTTTGAAAGGTCTGAGATAAAAGTTTTCACACTTACCATACTCTGTGGTTAAGACACTCTTTTCAAAAAAAAAAGCAAAATCCAGATGTGTCCCAAGAAAGCAATAAAGCTAACAGTTTGAAAAGTCAAAATGTTAGTTTCTTAATTGGCAGAAAACCAAATTGAGGAAGAGAAGCTAATTCTTTTTGGTTTCAGAATAAATCCTCTTTGTAGCTTCTGAGACCCTCACCCACCATCTGTCTGAGCAGATGCTTGATTTGACCATTTTCCAAAGATGTGTGTAGCACTTTCCCAGGTTATAATAGTGCTTGCTAGAACTGTTTCTGTCCAACTATCACTTTAAATCCTTAAATTAATTTCATTTCACAGGGATGGTATAGTATGGATAAATAAAAAGGACTTCATTCTATCTCTGTATTTGCAGAGACGACTAATACTTGTTGAAAGTTTCTATGAGTGAAGATGGCATAGGGCTTAGAGTGTGAGTGCATGCAAACCTCAGTTCAGTTTTAACTTCCTGTCTTTTCAAGGTAGACCACATGTTGCTAGCATCCACTGCCATTTTACTCTCCTGCCTAGTAAACCTTAGTAAACCACACTGCATGTCAGCCTGTTCTTCAATATTTTCACTTGATCTTAATGTCTGTACAACTTTGGACTCTTTTCTTCCCTTGACTTTTGAAGTCCTTGAATATAACCACTATGCTTCTCTTTTAGTCCAATCTCAGATCCTCTATTGTTAAATTTTATTTCCTTTCTTTTAAGCCTGTTTATAGGCTGTGACTTTTCTGTTTCTCGGTGATGTTTGGAAGATTGGGAAGTGTATGGGCATTTTGATGACCACTTAAGTGATAAGGTCATTTATTTTGCCTTGCAAATAGCAACTCCTGACTCCCCTTGTTTTGCTAGAAGACTCTGAGGATTCCTCCAAAATAGCTGAACACCCCAGTTACATTGAAAAATTCTGGTGTGCTGAAATTATATCTACTTCCATTAAATACCTGAACAAAGCAGGTACAAAAAAATATTAAAGCATAAAAATTATGTTTCCCATGTGTCAATTTTCCTCCTCTTATGATAATGTTTCAGCTGTTGTCTAAAGTAGATGTGACCTGGAATCTTAATATAAAAACAAATTCTAGCAATTCAGCCTCTTGGGATGCTTATAGACTGCTAGCGAAGTGCTGTGTCAGTAACTGAATCAGATGTTTCAAATGTACCCTGTTGTAATGTTCCATATTTTTATGTCTGGACAAATGAATATTCCTTCCTTCTTTTGGTGGCAGGACCATTAAGTCGCCCAGAACGACCGCTTTCAGCCACTCGAAAGAATGTATGTGAGAAGGACCCCGATCTCTCAGTTTCAGCTGTGGTTAAAGCAATGCAAATTGAAAATGAAGTCGTGCAGAGAGATCTGCAAAGGCAGGCAGTTTCCACAAGCCCTCAGAAGGTATGGCAAGATACAGAAAAGGGCTGTCTGATCAAGTAGCAAAAACCCCCTTGAATTACATTATTATACATTAAGATTATGTATGAGTGAATGGTGATGCTTCTCAAGTGTAATTGAATTTGTGTTATTCTTCCATAGGGTGGTTTTCTTTCATCTGCTTCCTCAGGAGAGCATCCAACAGCTCTCTCTTGATTTCAGGGATCACTGAGCAACTGATAGACCAGTCGCATGATATGTCTGTACAGTCAAATGCACAGCTGCAGGCCTGGTTGAGCCATTTTCATTGTGGAAGCTTCTTAAACAAGATAATGTGTGATTTCCATGCCAGTAAATCCTACCTTCCTACTGTATTCATTAATATGGGCACCATTCCCTGTTAATACATACTCTACTTGGAGCAGAGCTGTCATGTATGCTTGCTGGCTCTCGGTGAGGAGGAGCTAGTATGGGTTTTCTGCACCAGTGTGTGTACATCTCGTATCTCCACAACCATCTTTAAAAGCAATTAAAACCTCGTCTTATAAACAGGGAAATCAACAAAAACCCATTCCCTTCTGATTCAGGTTAGACCATTATTCCTTGTTAAGTTAAATAAGGAGGTTTGTGTTGGTAATCCTAGCTAAATTTCGAGCATAACCAGTAATTCAGTTCTCCTAACATCAAGAAAGTACCTAAAGAAATTTGAGTGTAAAATGAAATTTTAAAAATTATCTGTTACAGACAGTGTTCATGGATTCAAAGTCTGCTTCCAGTTTGGTGTTTAGGAGATGTATTTTTATGGGAGAAAAAAGAGATTTGCCTAGACATTCTTGCAGTTACTCATTTGAATTCTGAGAGTTCCCAAGACAGTCGACTACGTTAACCTAAGCTGATGCTCCCTAAAGTTGTGAGTTGGTGCTATGATGAATATGTATCCACTGTCATCGCTGAGCCAACATTAAGTTTCTGGGGAGTTTTGGTTAGGAGCGAAGGTTAAAATGTTCTTTTACTATCGGTAAGTACTTTACATATCATTTCACCATCTAGGTCAACTTTTCAGTCTTACTCCTCTTGGTTTTGAGATATTTATAGCTTTGTGATTGAGAGAGAATATTCAATAGAATTTGTTGACATAAAGTATCTTCCTGCTAACATTAGGACTAATTTTAATATTGTTGTGCTTACATGAAAAATAATTAAATAATACTTAAAATAGATGTAATTTTACCCTGACACTTGAGATGGAGTTTCAAAAACCTACTGTGAATTCTCAGTCTTAAAACTGACCTAAATGATCTTCCACAAGTAATTGAATTTTGCTTACACAGTTAAGGGGTTGTGGAACTTGGCTTTTGATATTTAAATGTATAACAATGCAGAATTTTTAATACTAAAAAAGTAATTAACTTCTAAGCATTTTAAAGTTCTCTTACTCTTCAAAAATTATAGAAATGGAAGTGACCTAAGAACAGAAGGACTGCCATTCGTCATCTGACTACTTGTTCACTGTGCTGAGTTCTATATTTAAAAAAATAAACCAAGATTTTATTCTCATAAAACTGAGCTTTTTAGGTTTAAAAGTCCTTATGATCCTTATTTGGAGAAGGAGAAAGTCTAGGCAGATCTGTGCCAAAGCTTTGGCCAACTCTGAGTCCTACCAAACGTATACAATAAGATTTCAGACACACACATACACACACATATATATATATTACACACATGCATTTTCAATAGTCATCAGGGCATGCTTTTAACGTTACTTTTCTTCCACACAGGGGATCAAGCTCCAAGCTCAGCTCTTTCATTGCAAATCAAGACCAATTCTGTTAAGAGTTACAGATTAGCTAAGGCTAGCTAGGACCAAGCTGGTCCCAAACTCTTACTTATTCCAGAGATGCAGACTGATACTCATTGGTAGGTAGAGAACAATGTGACTGAAATGTTTGTCTTTTTCTTACTTAGAAGAAAGTTTCTGTTTCATCTGTTGTTTCTACAATGGGTCAACCTCCAGAAAAAAGCCAGACAAGGACTGCAGTCACAAAAGCTGTTGAGAGAATTTGTCCTTTTGGAAGCAGGTATATATATTTCCTTTAAAGCTATCTTCCTTTTCTGAAGAGATATTTTTCAGTGTACCACCAGGTGTGGTGTAGTACCACTACACTCGATAATTTTTAAATACCTGAGACATCATGCAAGTAGCAGCAAATCAGAGAAAAGGTTCCAGCCTCGGGCCAGTCTCTGTGGATCAGGGAATTGCCAACATCTCCCTCTGTTTGTCTTTTTATTTCCTATGCATTACTTTCTCAGACTGCCACGGAACCAGCCAAGAACTGGAGCCCAGTCTTTTAACCAAACTCTGTATCTAAGGTGGGATGCTGCAACAGTTGTCATTCAGTGTGCAAGTTCATGGGATTCTTCTGTGGGGTGTGTGGGTTCGTCCTATCATCTCTTCACCTTCGCACCAATGAAATTATTTCTTAAAAATACAAGGATTATGAGGAAGTAACACATAAAAGAATACGTATGTTTCAGACAACAGAAGAAACTTCTGAAAGTCCTTCCAGAGCCTGAGAGCCATTCCGCCTGTGATAATGACGCATTCCTGTCTGATGACAAATCTGAAGTAGATGACATGTCAAGAGAGAAGGTTTGTGCATATATGCACCATAACTGATGCTTCCCAGTATTACTGAAATAAAAGTACATTGAATGATCTGTATTCCACAGATTCTGCCCCATGTCAACTAATAAACCTATGGCAGGGTAAGAGAAGAGAATTTATCGCTGTTCCTTTGTTCATCAGAATGACAAAGGAATCAGACAAAGAACAGAGAGCTTTTTTTTCCTTAGGCTTTGTAAGAGGGTGGTAAGTTCTTTTACCCTGCCATAGCTTTATTAGTTGATATAGGGCAGAATTGGTGGACCCCAAAATTATTTATTGTCATCCAGATAGCCTTGAGTTTGCAAGCTTTTTGCTTCTGACTATCGTAGTCTTAACAGTCTGTATTTTGTTCCACATTCGATTGTTTTGTTACTTATGTTTATACTGTATTTCATTTCGGTCCAGATGACAACCAGTATGGAAGTACGTGATGCCATTTATGTGACTATGGAACTTCTTTCTAACTGGGGAAATCCAGTAAACGTGGGCCTGAGCGAGGTGGCATTCTTTGATTTATACAATGAAAAGATATTTGTGTCTCCTCATGATGTGGACATTCGAAATGCTGACAACCCCGGGGATTTGTGCTGCTTGGTCAATAAGAACTTAAATGTAAGACAGCTTAGTCCCGGATGGGAAAATTTCTCCTTATAATATTTCTTTAATACTCTATCTGTAGGGGTTTTTTTTTTTTTAGAAACATGATTGCATTTTGAACCTGCCTTGCATAACAACTATCTGATAATTTAAAAAATTACAACTGTTGCTTACTACTAACAAATCCAGCTTTCCTGTCCAAGATGTTGGTATTCAGTTATAATTTTGTTTTGGAACAGAATTTGATTAATTTGCCTGACTGACTCAAGTGAGCAACTGGAAGGAGACAGCTTTAACTCTGCCTCCTTATATATTAACTCTGGGGTATTGTCTTGGATAAAAGAACACATTCAGTTTCTAAACTATTGTAATGTAATCATAGTACAGAAGGAGATCACAAAACTTTAAGGACGGGGAATTTTGCATTTTTACAGTATGTCTGCTGATAAACTTAAGTAATTCTTGTGATCTGAAGGTATAGGAGCATCACTGCTAACTTCTTCCAGATGTTTAATATGAATTTAAGTGAACTTAAGAAGGAAATGTGCTTATTCTCTCCTGTCCCCTTGTTACCCTTTTACCTAGGGAAGAATCATGGAAGAATAAGAATGTGTAGGTAGGTAGTTTTGAACAAGAGATTAAGAAAAATATGTGGCATGGTAAAAGTATTTCATGGCTCTTCTGTGAGATAGTAAGATGAGGCAACATGAGGTGCTTAAATACTAAAGACAATGGACAAAAGACACTAACTGGTATGAAATTCTGATGCTACCAAAGAGATTAGCAAATGTCCGTAGCCCTTCATACAGCCATAATTTCATCTGTGCCACACATTCACTGCGTGTTCTTTGTCTCCATGGGCCTTCAGAGCTAGGATTCTAGTAAAAATGAGTATGATTGTAGTGGATGAGGATACTAAATGACTCCATCTATCAAAAAATATAAATTCTAACTCATTTTCTGTTAGGGATACTTTTCTGCTTGCAGGGTGAATGAGAATAAAAAGAGGGCAAATACGCGGTATTTTGAAGTTTAGTTGAAATTAAGTATAGAGTATTATTTCCAGGCAAATACTTGTACTTGAAATACCTTTCTTTCTGTCTTGTGAAAATTGTCATTTCGGTGTCATAAATGCCCATTCTCCTTTATAGGCTGGCTCTCTGGCAGATGACACTCAGCAGTAGTAATAGTGACTTTCAGACTTTCTAGATAATTATAAATTATGTAGTAATATGTTCATTAATCCATTATAAACCTGTTATTCTCAGCATTTCTCATATATTTATATATCCCATTATTCTTCAGCAATGAGGTTCTATATTTCATTGATTAATCTATTCCTTTGATTTGTGACACTGTAATCTCTCTTGAAGCTGGAAAGGTATTGCATCAGAGGAGATGCAACCTGGACAGGGAACACAGTCTTATAATGTGGATATGTGGTAACTGAACTGCAGACTCCTTCAGAAGTCAAAGCAGCATTTCCAGTTTGTGTACACTTCAGATCATACAGCAAAGCTTTTGGGTGCATTAGAAAAAACCAACAAATTAATGAATTTAATGAAGCAACTAATATTTTCAGGAGAGTAAAAACTAACATAAAAACTTACTTTGTGGAAAACTCATTTTACCACGGTTAAAACACTTCCTTCTTTGATCATCTAGGTGTATGTTTGTCTTTGAGAATAGACATACTCTTACTGAAGATCAGGGATTTTATTTATTAGTTTATTTATTACCCTTGCAGACTTTTAAGAACACTTAAATTCCTTCCTCCCTTGTACTTCCTGATATGCTGTAAAAGAAAAAAAAGCCTGGCAGAACATCAGGTGCTCTCAGCCAAGGATATAGTGCCTGATGGGATATAATGCTTAATTAGCATAGATTAATAGATAGACATAGATTAGGCATTTCATTGCAGTTGTTTTCCATAAACCTTTTTGATTCTTATATGCATATATAGGTCTCTTAAACCTCAGAATAACAAGGACAGGTAATTGTAATTCTAGAAATATCTAACATGATCCTCCATTTCTGACCACGTAGAGGTGGCAGTTCTGAACAATGTCCAGAATTAGGTATTCTCTGGTACTTTAAAATTTCTTGATTGTCAGTTGTCTGTAAAATTCATGTTGGGAGTTTCTGTGATATCTTAGAAAATTTCTTATAAAATTTCTAGTGTAGAGTCCTATATATAGCTCTAAGGAATAGATCTGTAAGTGAAATTAGTTGTCTGAAAAGCCAGATTAAAGTGGAGGCAGTGAAATAAAACTCTGCAAGATTCCTCTCTTTAGAGGGCAAACCAGAAATGTAAGTACTTTAAGAAATCATAAAATGATTATACAGTGTCTATTGTGCTCAGTGATCCCCTCTAGTGCCTGCAAAGCTGATTAATTTGATTAAAATAAACTGGGCTTGCTTTGACCCTGCAGTTACAAAGCATGGCAGACTGCCTGTCATCTGTGAGTGTGCAGATGTCTTACTGGGATAGCAAGCAGCTGACCTTTATCTAATTGTCGGGTGGTTGTGAGCGGTCTTACAGGCAGGAGAGGCGGATTTACTGTTTGGAAATGAGGTTAAGGTTTTGCTCTTAGCGTAGTCGATTTTATTAAATGCTTACTTTTATAATTGAGGTGTATTTTTCTGTGGGGTGGTGAGTTAATTAAAATATGCTGCTTTGGGAGGAAGAGTGTTAGTGACAGTCTGCTTGTACGTGTTTTTAGACCACGAAAGAAAGATTCCTTTGGATGTGCACTTTCCGTCCACCCATCCAACTTTACTTTGTTATCCGCAATCCCACCCGGTCACGTGACTTTGGTATATCCAAGATCAAGATTTGGAATTACAACACAGCAACTCCCTGTGTAAGTAGTCTTTTCTGAACTCCTCTGTACATATGCTCTACCTTGCCTAGGGAAGCTCTTTCCAAAAGTATGAAATAAAAGTAGATACCATTTTCTCTAATAAAATAGGGAGCTAGGAGGGGTCCTTGCCTACTGTTAAATTTGCTTTTGTCTGAATTGTAAGTGGTAGCAATGTAAGTGTTAACATTTTCATAGGCACAATTAGCATTTTCTTTCAAAGCTATTAAAGCTCTCTAAAGACCTAATAAAAGGCTTGCATATTCTGTCAGTTAATCCTTTAGTGTGGTGAGAAATAAAGATACAAAGGTAAGTGCATCTTAATATTCGGGACTTTCAGTTGTTTTATTGCAATATAAATAAATATGTATTTGAATACATGTTTTCTTATGTATGTAGGTATAAATAGGCTGACTGTTGCTTGATTTTGGTTTCGTCATTTTAATTAAAAAGTATACTAATTGCATGTTCACAATAAAACAAGTAATCTAGTGTTACAAGAGAGACATCTCATGGCAGATGGTCTCTTGTTTGTGTGTTTGAATGTCACCACGGAAATTATTCTTGTTTGTACACTGCAATGTTAAGAAAAAAATCCCAGGTACTGGATGAAAGAGGATTTACTGTCCTGGATTATAAATAAGAGGCTTTATCCCTCTAGTTTTGCTCTCATCCATGTTCTTACATAAGCACATATGGTAATTTATACTATGGAAACGGCCATGGAAGGGACGGCTTAAACAAATTTACTATAACATGATTTATAATTATTTTCTGGAATTTTAGTAGCCTTTTCTGTTAAAATGTGGGCTACAGAATGTTCCATTGTCGTGAGAGAGTGCGAAAGGCACTGCTGTTTTTGGAGGCAATAGCATGATTTGTTATCAAACCTATTGAATATAATGCAGGAAACACACATAAATGTATTTCTGTGTTTTAGGCACTGTTATTTTAATAAACCGCTATGAGGCAAGCTGTAAAATCCATTAGGAGTATAATCCCATGGATTTTGGTGGCAGCGCAGCTGTCTACACTGTCTGAAGAAATGTCTCATTATCCTTAAGATGAAAGAATAGTACAAAGTAGTTCTGTCTAATTCTGTAACTTGTCATGAGGAAGTTTTGTCTGAGAAGTATAAAACCCCAAAATATAATTAGCTAACAGTTTTCTTCCTGGTAATGCACCAGATTTCTGTGTCATCTTTTTGGTAATCATTCTAACCTCCTTCTGTCCCTCAAATATGAGTGAGAGGTGCCCGAGTACTTTTTCAAAAAAACCAGATAAATAATTCAGGCCAGTACTTTTGGATTGTTGAAAATGTTTAAGTTTTAGAGCTTGAGTCTGGAAATAGAAAAAAATATGTCCGAAGGAAGCTGTAAAAGTCAGATTACATCATTATCATAGACTCCTTGATTTAGTGTGTTACAAGGAAGGTCTCAGAGGATGCTTCATCTTGCCTTTACTTCAGATGAGGTCTGCAAAAAAAGTCACATTTTGTCTCTTCTTGCAGACTAAAAATAAGTGAGGGCACCCAGTTCCTTTCAAGTTTGTTTGAAATAGTCAGGCATGTTGTAAATACTTGCTACAGCCTTGAGATTGCATCATTAATTGATGCTATTAAAACTCTTTTCATAAGATCCAATATGATGTCTGTTGTGTGTCTTCACATATCTGTGAATGGAATTAAAAGCATGAATGTCTCAGTTGCTCTCCAACTGGATCATTTTCTCCTTCAAGCCATTGCCCATACGTCTGTTCCTCCTCTGTGTCTGTTCATGTACGTTCTCTTGAGTTGGAGATTGTTTTTCAGTGCTGGACTACCACTGGGGTGCATTGTCTGTAAGGATGCAGCAGCTTTGTTCTTGAAGAGTTACGTTTATACAAGAACTTCATTCTTTTAGTTCTTGACTTCTTTTCTATTGCTCCTTCTTTCTCACTCTTTTGTGAGAAGTCAGGCAGAGGCAACTTCAAGTCCTCTGCCCAAGTGTAATTCACAGAAAAATGCCTCTGGTTTTAAGATTTGTCCTTTGTGCACAAATATCACTGAAATGGCCAGAAATACCATCCCTGTTGCTTCATTGGAAAGCACTATCCCAGCAGGCACTCAGTGAGAGCTGAATGGGCAAGCTGGGAAGGAACATCAAGAGAAACCATAGAACTATTTTCCCAAAATCTTTCATTTTTTTCCTCTCTGATGTTGATCATACCTACTTGCTTGCTCTGAGACGTTGTGGGGGAAAAAACCTGCTTTGGAGGAAGTGTTGAGTGTTTGTATACAGGGTGGCTTCTTGGTGGAATTCCTCATGAGGAAGGCATTTCTCCAGCCTCCTCATGCTCGAGGAGAGTTAAGCAGTGGTACTAGGAGAAGCTAACCATTCTGTCGATCTTTCCCCCCACATCTGATCACCAAGCAACTGGAAGCTCAGAAAGGGGGTGGGACGGAAGGAAAAAGAGCAGTTCTTAGTCTTGTGTCTCCACATGTTTGTTCTTGGAGTCTCTGAGATCTGTTCATATTTTGCTGCCTGAGCCTCAGTCTGCTAAAATATTGGTGCAAGAGATTTTCATTAGCTCTTCTATTGGTTCTTCATGAATAGATGCTTCTTCTGAGCTATCAGAAGTTATTAATGCCTGCCCCAGTTCAGTCTGTCTCTATTGTCTTAGAAATATCTGTACCTTTGGTTGGTTCATCTTGAGACAGTCCAGACACCACTTTTGGGGAAACTTCCTTATGAAACCGATCTCAGACACTGCAAAACTTCCGAGAAACAAAGTCATTTCCCACTGAGTGGAGTAGTAATTTTGAAGTGGCTGGGCCTCTTCTGTGCCTCTTTCAAGGAGAATAAGCTCCATCATCTCACTTTGTAATGTTTTCTCTGTCTATCTGTCTACAGTACTGGTGGGTGGAGTGGGATTCATTTAAAAACATTTTGTTCTTAAGAGGTTGGTGATTTTAATTTAAAAAGATGAAATTGACAAATACTTTTCAAAATACGCAGATTTCTGTGGTTTCCTGGAGTTTATATCTGTTCCAGGTAAAACCACAAAACTAAGGTTTGAGTATTCATAACAGCAGGAAAAAAACTAGGATATTGTGTAGAAACGTTGCAGTTATCCCAAATTCAACTGTGAATAGCCAGTATCTCAAGCATTTAAGGGAGACATTAACAGTCTAGGCATACAAAGATTCAAAAAATAACATTACTGGGGCTTCCTGATAGTCTTGTTCTTCCCCATCACTATTTCAGATGAAGTCATATAGATAGTTTTTAATATATGTAATTATTAAAGTGTTTTGATCTCCAGTTAGAATAATCTAGCAGTGTCCTTGTTCAAGGGGAAAAAATACCATGTTTTATGGCCAAATGCATCAGTACAGACATATAGTGCTTTATGATACTCTAGGAGTAACGCAGGCAGCCATGACATAATGGCCAATTAAACTGGGTTTACAGCTGTTCTCTGAGAAGTTACTGAAGGTTATCTTCTGTCAGGAATGTATCAGGAATGTGTCTCACATTCCTACACCTACTCCCCTCCCTCAGCTGTAGCTTTCTTGTTATGCCTGCATGTTCTGTTTTTTCTGTGCTGTGTTGGTCCGTATTACATTTTCCATCTTGTATGTGTTATTATTTGGAGAGCAGTAGACTGGAAGCTCTAAAGCCTTGTAAGCTGTAAAGAGTGCATGCAGAAGTGAAGAACTGGAGACGCTTGCACTTGAAGGTGAAGGAGTAACTGGTTTAGGCTGGCAGCGGACGAAATTTTAAATTGGTATTCAAAGAGAACTGACAACCAGGAGATGAGGAAGAGGGATGAAACTGAAGCTTCTTACTTTCCTGAAAAGCTTCTCAGTTTCTGTGAAAATAAGGAAAGAACAGAGAGTCTTTAAAGACTCCACGTGATGGACTTGTTACTGAAATTTAGAGGGCAGAAAGGAGATGGATTTTGTCTCATCTTCTATATTTTCTTTGAAGATACCAGTATTTTTGTTAAGAGAGAGAAAAGGTTAGATAGAAATGATAAAGAGAATAGAAAGAACATTAGATCCAACTTCAATGGAATGAAAAAGTCAGGTTTTAGTGGGTGCCACAGAAAAAGAGGGCATAGAGATAAAGTTGTGAGTGGGAGAGATGTGGCTGAGGTAAAGGCCTTCTGTTGAAAAGGGTAGTTAAGTGTTGGAATAAGCCATCAAGGCAGATTATTTGAAAATTGTTAAAAACAGTTTTCTTCACAATGGTATAGGTTATTTTACTTTCTTCAGTGGAAGGAGATGGACCAGATGATTTTTTTTTTTTTTTTTTTTTAAAATGTCCTTTCTAGCCCTGTATTTCTGTAACTCTTTATAACTCTTTTTAGTTCTAGTGGCTTTGATCTGGGTGGTTGTTCGCTGTGGAAAATGTCGTGAAAGTGGTGAATCTTAAAGATGCTGAAGCAAAACGTGCCTCTGGAATTTATATTCTGATCCAATATAATTATACTTAATCTAGGCTTCTTCGCTCAAGCTCTTCTAAAGCCTTGTCAGCCAAAATGGTTCATAATGGTGTCTAGCAGGGTTTTTAGTCCTTTTAAATAAAATCTTAAATATTCCACAGTATTTTTCAGTTGTTTGAGCTTTTGATTAAAAAGTAGTCAAAAGCATGTTACTGATATGGGGTTTTAATCTTTTTCATCTGCTTATTGATCAAATGTTCAAAGGTCAGTGTTCCGGAACAGTGATATTTAATGCGTGAACAGCTCAATTGAAATCTTCATACTTTTATTTTTGTAGGACCTTGATGTTGGAGCAAAGAAGGTGAAATTATATGTTGATGAGAACCTTGTGTTTGATGGTGAATTAAAGAGAGCCTCTGGAGATCTCACTGACCATAGCACTACAATTGACCTTACAGATTACAAGCAAGATATCTCTGCATATTCTTCAAATGAAAGGGAAGAAGTAAATGCGCCTACAGTCACAGAGAAGAAAGCAGACCTACACTTTAAATGCTTACGGTCAAACAGTACTTCACTAAACTGGAAATCTCTGCCAGAAGAAAATCTTCTTGAGCATAAGATGAACTCAATTAGCTTTACAAAGAAAAATTTGTCTGAATTAGAGGATGATCTAAAAGCATTACCGTCTCAAGTTTGTGTAAAAGATGTCAAAGAGAATGCAACAGTACAAGCAGTTACGGAGCATGTTCAATCTGATGATGAACTTACTTTGAGCGAGCAAATGGAAAAGCTAACGGGAAGAAAATTGTCTGATTCTACAGGTGCAGTTCCTTCTTGGTTACAGTCATCTTCCCAAGTGACAGAGAATAATCAAGTTACTTCCAGTAAGCAGAAGCCTCCCTGGCTTGTTACAGAACATTGTTCAGGTTTGAGATTTCAAACACAGTCAGATGGAATAATGAAAAACTTTTCAGATCTGACTAAGGAGGATGTGAAAAGTCAGAAAAGTGAGCTGGGAAGATCCAGTAGTAGAAATGCAAATGGAGATGAGAGATCACAGATGCTAACCAGAAAGGATGGTGGTGTGGGCTTAGACATTTCGGAGCAACTTTCTAGCAAAAATTGCTGCAGCTCACAGTACCCTACAAGTGGAAGGAGAAGCGTCAGATATGTAAAAAAGGAGGGTTTAAACACTATAAATCTTGGAGAAGATGATTCCTCACTCAAAGGTAAGAGCTCACAATAGCAACCTTAGTGCAAGGGCTGACATGTTCTCCATTTTGCAGAAGCACAAAATCATTTAGGTTGGAAGGGACTTGTGGAGATTCCCAGAAGTATAGACAGTGGGATTTTATTTGTGATGTTTGCAGTATTCTGTTTTTCTCATTCATACTATGACATTGCTCAGAGTCTCTCTCCTTGTCCTATACCTGGCATGAAATGCTCTTTTTCTGAAAAATTTTCATTCCGAGTTATTGTTTTGAGATTTATTTGGAGAAGGCTGAAGACTAAATTTCAGTAAATTATATTCTAAAAGTTGACAGTACTGCAGACAGCAAATGATTGCTAATACCAATGAAAATCTGCAAAACGATAAAGAAGAGTGTGACCTCAAGGTAGTGAGTAAATCTACAGAGTTTATATGTGTAGTAGGTTTGTGTCTTTCTCAGTGGGAATATAAGCCGAATATATTTATTCAGAGGGAAAGGAAAACTGCCCTTATTTTCCCTTCTCTGCTCCTGACATTACATACCTCTTTCAAACCTCTCTCTCAGACATCTCAGCTCTTTTATGAAGAGTTTTCTAGTAAATTTAGCTGTTTCCTGGTCCATGCTTTTGATTAGCCTTGTCATCCTTCTCCAAACCTTTTTTAGTTCGCCTGGATCCTCTTGGAGGTGGGGGATCCGGATTTGTGTAGTTGTGTTCTGCCTCTGGCAGTAGCCAGCAATGCGTCCTCAGGGAAGAGTGTGAGAATTGGGCAAGTTCTGAAGATCTTCTTCAGCATTCTGTAATTCTTCAGTATTCAATAACGTGTCTCAAACGAAGAGAGTCTGGCAGAACAAGGGCAAGGCCCAGACAATTGGAAGAAGAGGTTACAGAAATACAAATTGAAGTTTTGCACGTGATTTATTAAAATTAACCATCCAAAAATTTACATGAAAGCGTAGCTAGCTTGCTGTATATTGTATTTAGGTGTTTACATTAAAGTTATGGTCATAAGGGACAGGAATTGTGGCTAAATGCAGGAATGCCAGCTCAAATTCCACAGCAGGTATTGCATGAAGTTTTCGGACAAAGGTGAAGAAAGTGGTTCGCTCTAAATTTAGAATTTCTGAATTTTCCCTTCTCTGCCCCTCTGTGGATAAACCAGCAATTTTGTGAATGTATCTGAAATTATACCTCGAAGAAGAAAAAAGTACGGAAGTAGCTGGAATAATTGGCATCTTCCCTTCGCCCACCCACTCACCACAGCCCGTTTGCTGTTTCACACATTTTACAGTATCTCTGTTAGATTAAAAACTTGTCAACATTATGGAAACTGCAAATAAATCCCACTTTTGTAATTTAATGTTTGGTTGTAAAAATTGTAACAAGTTAGGAGTTTTAATGTAACCAATAAGATGAGGGTTATCGTGATTCTAATGATCATGTCCTCTCTTTTTGCTCAGAGCAGGTTTTGTCACCTGGTGCTTAAAACTCCCAAAATGTGTTTGTCCCTGGGAAAATTGAATGCCATCGACCAGCTTTTGCTCTCTCAGCTTTTGCTCTCTCTGTGCTGTACTGTGCAGGGTAAAGCCATCTTCAAAGTGGAGCTGAGTGAGCAATAACAACAGGGAAACACTTCTAAGAGTGGTGAATTTTAATTGGTACGGGGCTAGGGGAACTGCAGTTTCCCAATGGCAGTATGTGACAAAGGGGAGTCTGCATAAGCTCATATGCAATGTCAGAGCACATCTTTGGTCATGAAATGAATAATAATGAGAACAACAGAAATTAGAGATAGCATGTACATGCATACTTGGCTCGAGTTAATGTTGCTATAAAAACAGACAATTTTTGATAACTGGTTTAATGTGCAAAGGAAATGATGGAAATACGCTGATAAAATTTGCAAGTAACATAATCCGGGGTATTATGAGTTAAGAAGATTGAAGAACTGCGCATAAAGATGAACTTGAGGACCGGAGTAATGCAATGGAATGCAATTCAATAGTACTGCTTGCAAGGTCATTTGGGGACTAATAACAAAAAAATTAAGTTGTAAGCTGAGTAATCATCAATTGCAAATGACCGAGGAAAAGAAGGATCTTAGTTGAGTAGTTGATAACAGATTGACTATGAAATGCTTGTGTGACGCAGGCGTGATTATAGCAATGCACTCCAAGGATGTATCAGCAAAGGCATTTCTGTTAGTTAGGGAAATGTTAATATCTGAGCACAGGCACTCGTGAGACGTCAGTTGGAAAACTGCAGTTCTGATCATCCATTTTCAGGAAAGCTGATTACAAAGTGGAACAGATACAGAAGAGAGCTTTTAGGATGATTTGGGAAATGAAGCATGTGATTGCAGCATGGAAATATGATTGCTATTTATAACTGCAGGGAGTAAAAATGAGATTAGCCCAACGGACGGAGAAAAAAGGTGTTTTTTTCAAGCTGGTGTTGCCCCAAAATACAGTTTACTAAAGTTTTGAGAGGAATTGTATGGTGTGGGTTAGCAGCAGAAGCAGGATAAGGGTCTTGGTGATTCAAGACACCCTTCCTAAACCCACAGAGGAGATGCACGTTTGAGGTTTCATTATTTCTCAGCTCAGGGACAGCATCCATCATACACTCCTCTCAGGCATGCACAAGGCTGGGAATGCACCTGTAACATCAGCAAGTGGGATACTCTTCATCTACAGGCAGAGTTTATGGTTCACATGGCTCTCATAAATATAATAAATTTTAGATTCTAAAAAAAATGCCAAACCCTGTAAGCCTTCAACCATTGACCTCTGCTTTCAGGCTATTCTCTGCTTTCCTTTCAGAGCTCCGCTTCTTCTCTTGTCGTTCCTTAATGTAGCTAACAAACCTGTTAACCTCCCATTGAAAATCACTCCTATTGAACTGCTGTAGAAGTGCTTACAGTTGCAATCTCTGTACTGGTCAAAGTACTTAACATTAACAAAAAAGTTTTTTAAAAAAAGGGAATGTTAAAGGGATGTCAAATACTCTTCTGTACGTGCTCATCCTGAAGTTTTTCAAGCTTTGACGTTTTAAAGGGGTAAATACATATACAGTGTCTTCTTCAGGTGAACTGTGAGGCTCTGGGCAGTACTGTCTGGGATCACCCACCCCATAAGTATCCATATGGACAAGGGTTTGAACAAGAAAGGGACTTGGAAATGGCTGATGTTCTCTGGAAAGCGTACCTTTGCTTCCTATCTGCATTCCCCTTGTGGGTGGGGAGGAGTGGCCAGGTTGGTCTCCAGCCTTTCATTCTGGAAGACAACCCTCTTTCAGGTGGTTTCCCATCTGCTTTAAAATTCTTATTTTTATCTCACTTGTCCCCAGTGTAAATGATTATTGGCCATCGGTAGATTAGGAACATTGCCTCTTTCCCAGTGTTTCCAAAAACAATGTTAAAAGTTAGTCTTGAGCCGTCTTTTGGGAAAACATTATTTTGCATTTTACCGCAATTGGCATCTTGATAACCATTTGTTTTAGTATTCAGTCAAGGACATTGTACAGAAGTAAAATCTAGCCCATGGGCCTGTAACTGTTTAGTACTCCATTTACTTTTCTTCATTTATTTGAAGAAAATACATCAGTGACAGCTTTATTGAAAATCTTTGTTATCATCTGCTCTTAATTGTTTTGAGATGGAAATTAAGCAGCTCCTCGGTGCCGTCACAAGGAGAGCATGCTTTGCTCCCACTGTGCCCCTCTAATTTGTTGCCCCCACTGCGTTCCCATTAGATCCGGTGTCATTATCTCCCTTCTACATCTCACATTTGCTGAAAAGTGAGGAAAAAAAATGTTTGTACGTTACCTGCATAGAATTATTAGAACGCTCACCTCATCCTCCTTGTATGCTGAACCTGCTTCTTTTCTCGCTCCTTCTCTTTAAATAGACGTGGTTGGTTTTGACAGGAAGCTCTTGCTTTTCTCTGTAATGCTTTAGAAACTTAACTAGTTCGGCCATTTCCAACTGTATGAAAGATCTTCTGCAGAAGTGCAGATAGGTGATTTAAATTATTGCGACAGCTACACAATACATATCACTGGGCAACCCCCCAGTTTCTGTTAGCGTTGAGTCAAGAATTCGCAGTCTCAAACTTAGTTGCGTTTTTGTATCTTGGCATGTGCTCTGCTCTTCAATATGTGAAAGTGATTGGTTTTGTTATGCCTAAATAGGGAAGGGAAATTGGGACGTGTAGCCTTCATAATAGAGAGGCAATATAAAAGTGCTAGGATAACAGAATTTCGCAGTAAGGGAACACAAATATGAGGAGCATAATTCCGGAAAGTCAGTGTTGTAGTGGTTTGCTTCCAGCCCTGTTTATGCATTAAATGCCTATGTAATGTTGTTTTCAGATGAAGACTTTTCTATCAAGGACGTAGCAACCTTTAGAGCAAAGTGGCGCAATGAACAAGAACACACTCTGCAGGAGTCGTGGAACTCCTTGGTAAAATTTAATTATTCCCATCGTGGCCGAATCTCTAACATGGATTTTCAAGGGGATATCTTTGATGAGTTTCTCCATCAACAGAAAATCAACCGTCCTGGAGAATATCAGCAAATGAGACAAGAGGGACTACAAACACTACCAAAAAGGCAAGAAGAGGAAAATTCTGTGGAGGCACATGATGGAAATGATTTTAAAATTCCTGTTTTACCTTACGGACAGCACTTAGTGATAGACATTCAAACAACATGGGGAGACAGACATTATGTTGGTCTTAATGGAATTGAAGTTTTCAGTTCTAAAGGAGAGCCTGTTCAGATTTCAAAAATAACAGCAGAACCACCTGATATAAATATTTTACCAGCTTATGGCAATGATCCCAGAATAATAACCAACCTAATTGATGGGGTAAATCGAACGCAGGATGATATGCATCTCTGGCTAGCACCATTTACCCCTGGAAAACCTCATTTTATCTTTATTGACTTTGTGAATTCCTGTCAAGTAGCTATGATTAGGATTTGGAATTATAATAAATCTCGCATACACTCTTTCAGAGGTGTGAAAGACGTTATAATGGTGTTAGATGAACAATGCATCTTTAAAGGAGAAATTGCGAAAGCTTCAGGAACCTTGTCTGGAGGTACGCTATCATTTCTTACTTTCTTTGTGGAAACAGCAGTACAATACAAACAAATCCATTTAGCTTGTTTGTTTTCGCTTTCCACCTCGAAGCAAGCTGGCACTTTGTATAGTATTTAGTCCTTTTAATTTCAAAATGTAAGGCAAAACCCACTAATGCATTCTTTAATGATATTGTGACGTTTATTGATATTTTTATGATTTTGATATTTTTTTTATACTTTATACTTTAATGATATTGATACGTTTAGTAGCACATAGAGCTAACCTCTGTTCTTAACAATGTCTTAGCAACAAGACCACATTTCAATAACATCAGATAGTCACTAGACATTTAAAAATTACAGACTTTTACTTGTTTTCACAGATACAGTCTTTTGGAAAAGGTGGTGGAGAAACTTTTTTCCTATTTTCTTTTGCATGTATTTGAAATTTGGCTGAGTTGTCTAGGTTTTCTGCTGTGCAGTATAAGTTTAAGAATGAACATACTAATTATATCAGTAGTCACTATCAATTTACCATATATTATCTTTAAACAGTAGTGCAGATTAAATGTAAAGAAGGACCGAAAATAGTTTTTATCACTCTATATATTCTTTTGTATGGTTTCTCCATTTAATTCTGTATGTTGCTTTCAGCTCCAGAGCACTTTGGGGATACGATATTGTTCACTACTGATGATGATATTCTTGAAGCCATATACTGCTATGATGAAACATATGATGGAGAAATGGAAAATGCCAGCTCCTTGAGATACGAGGAAGAGCTAAAGAGGCCAACAACTGCTGATAGGGAGGGAGATGAAAGACCTTTTACACAAGCAGGGTTAAGGACAGAGGATCAACAGGTAGGGGCCTCTGTGTTCAGAACTCTCAAAAAATGTCTTTCTGAAGCATGACATGGAAGTAGGAGACACTGATTTCCATGATGGAGTAAAGCTCTGCAGAAGAAGAATTTTTTTTTCACCAGTTCAATAATTTATGCATTTTTTTTTTTAAGCCCAAAAAGTTCTCCAAATTTTGGTTTCCCCAATTAATTAATAGGACTGCAAGGCAGGCTATACTGGATTGTATATATTATGTTTTTCTTCACTTACTTGGACAGAGATTAGAGGGAATTCTTTTTGATTCAGGTACTCCTGAAGGTTTATGCCACTGTCAGTGATTTTTACCACGTGGTTATTCATGTAATGAGTAGCTGTGCTCCCTGTCATGCCAAACCAAAGATTTTTCCTTATTTTCCACACAGAGGATGCTCTTGCTTGTTTCTTTCTCCACCAATGAAGTATCTGACATGAGAAGGATCTCCCTCTCTCAACCCTCCCCTTATTTTTTCCTCTTTCCTTTTTTGACTAGCACCTCCACGGGTCTGTGTGCATTTTGCAGCACAAAAATGCCCCTTTACTAATCTATACAGTAGGTATTTTACTACTGAGAGGAAGGTTGTCTTTTCAAGCACTAGAGTCTTGCCTCATACCCTGTTGTGCCCAATGTTCCAGTGTCTGAACAAAGATCCTGCAAGATTTTCTGCTCAAGATGATGTGGGGCAGTCTTTGACCTGATTTCCATCGAATCTTCACGAGCACCTACTGTTGCTTCAATAAGGGTATCTTTTTCTAGGGGACACACTCTTGCTTGTAAGTCTGTGAGGAGATCCAAAGCTGAATGAATCCAAATTCCAGCTGGTTCAGCTAAAGTGCTCCCAGTGATGTACGGTTCCTAACTAGCCTTGTGCTGTTGTCAAGCCTTCGTGTTCTATCTTGTCCTCTTCTCCTGGTGGCTTGTAAGACAAAGGGTGGTGTTATGACATTGCAATTTTATCTCGCTGTTAAGATCATGAGTCAGTGACTCTAACTTTTCGACTTCTCCAGTGCTAGTTAACACTGGCAACAGTAATTTTGGTCCCATCTTTGCTTGCAGTATCTTGAACTGTTCAGACACCTTATGCAGTGCAGGATTTAATGAATGAAAATTGAAGTTCACCTTTCTTTTCTTGATCACTTGTTTATTGTGGGTATTCACCAGGACCTCTTCCATTCAGAAGCCTAGACCTGGACTGTCTGGTCCTTACTCAGAGGCTCTGCCTTTTATTTTGCTCTTTATACTTTTCTAACTCTGAAACATGCTATATCAGCAATGGAGTAACAAAAGCTATGGTGACTGAGCCATTGATCTCCCTGTCATTCTGTATTTGCTGGTACTGTCAAGATTTTGTAGATGGATGCTTGTGCTATCAGAATGATACAGATCTCCTAGATGATTTGTCTTCTCCAGCATAACGTTGTTGTTCAGACTAGTATTGGGTTTAACAGTTGCTACCTGTTGATCATTCACCCTTTTTTTTTTTTTTTTTTTTTTTTTTTTTTTTTCCCCCGTAACATGTTCAGTGGATGAAACAGTGTTTTACAGAATTTTTCAAAAGTTCTTACGGAAGTGTCTTACTTTCTTGTTGGTATTATCCATGGTAATCTGTCTGTCCCATGGATTCAGTAATCCTTAACATGTCAACTTTTATAGCAGGACAGACCTGTAACTAGTCACCCAACCAGTGACTCTGACTGTGGATGCCTAGGGAGAATGTAAGAATAGAGCAAACATGCAGTGGTGTTTCTCTGAAACACTCATCCAGCCCCGAGAAATTTGTCTCACAAGGACTTTTTCACTTAACCTTTGTGTTTAGTATCTTGCCATGGATTTTTGTTGTGTTAATTCATCCCCTAGCTTTTTGAACCCATGGGCACTTTTACAACTTGTAATGCTCGGTGGCAAGTTTCCCAGCTTAACCTGCATAGCACAAAGAACCTATTTCTGGTCGTCTCTAGGTTCATTTAATGCTCCCCTAGTTTTTGTGTTGGAAGAAACTAGACAATTACTCCCTATTCTCTTCTTCAAGCCACTCAAGAGATTTATGCCCCTCTGTTACAATCTCTTCTAAATGTCTCTTTTCCAGAATGGTTACTCCTACTTTAGTTATTCCTCACATGGAAGGTGCTATACAGAATGGTCAGGTGTAGGAGCATAGTAATACTTTCTACTTTCTATTGCTTTTCCAATAATTCCTGTACTATGGTGGTCTTTTGTTCTAGCTGTGAGGATCTAAGAACACAGGTAGGACAATGTTCACAAGCAGAAGTAGTTGAAATAGTAGAATACTGGACTATATCTGAAAAAAAAGATAGTGGTCATGAGTGGAATGAAGGGATCTGAGTAGCCAAGAAGGAGGAAGAGGGAGAAAAGAGGTGATAAGGTGGCTTGGCACAGATGGTTTATGACCTGCAAGGGAGGGTATTATTCAACATGCTATAAAACTGGTATCTTTATTGCGTCCATGGGTTTTGATATTCAGTAGAGTTGTAAATTTTAATTCCCAGGCTGGTCTTTTAAAGTTGTTCTGAGGAAAAGGCATCAGACATAAAGGAGAGAGTCACTGTTTTGCGAGAAGGGTACACCCAATAGGAATTTTTTTTTTCCCCCATCTTCTGTGGGTTATCAACATGTGTTTATTTCAGTGCACACTTCTTGTTGTTCACTTTCACCTACTTAATTACCACAAGGCTATTTGCTACTTCATGAAGTGTATTGCAGTCTGGGAACATACACATATAAGATCCAGGATGTCAATGGTTATACTGCAGAGATCTAATATAACAGTAGGAGAAAAGCCTTGACAAGCCTTTTATTTTTTTTTAGGCACAATAGGGCCATTTGGTGTATTCTGGATGACAGGAAGCCTACTTCAAATGTTGAATGAAACTATAGAGAATGAGTCTGGACTTCTAATTTTCTACTTGGCTTTTTGACTACTAATGAGGATTGAGCTGATGTTTTTGTAGAACTACTTGCAATAATGCCACAATTTCATTCTAATCTGCTATTATTTTGTTTGGAGCCCAATACTGTATTTGTAAAATTAGGATTGTTTTCCCATGTGTAGCATTTTTATATTTACCTACAGTGAACATAATTAGCCATTTTATCATAGTCAGTGAAATTAAGTCTATCTTCAACCCTTTGCAGTTGCCATTTGTCTTTACTACCCTAACTGCCCCAGTATGATCAGCAAATTGTATCATCTATTTATTCCCTTTCTGGTTTGCTATGTTGACTAGCATAGGCTTTTATTAATTAGTATTGTCAAAGAACAAATGCAGGCTTTTGGATGAGTTTGCTTGTTTGTTCTGCCCCTTGATTCTTGAGAAGAAATTGGGGGGGCACTCTCTGAGGTCATAATTTCCTTCCAGACTTCTTGTCTCTGCAACATATTTGCAACATGTTGCATATTATCATTAGCTAATGGCAGTCTCCAGGTAAATAAGAGCGACTTAAGAATTTCAGCCTCTTTATGAATAGGTATCCCACACTGGGGAGTCTCCCATTTAACACTCCTATATGGACTAACAAAAAAGATCCCTAATAGTTGACTTTCTAAGGACCCATGTGATCTACATTTTGGGGCATATTTTCCATTATTTGCAGGACAGCCTGAATGGTGAGGCAGAGGGGACATTGATATACAAAAGGCTGGATGTAAACCACCACCACCACCCCCCACCCCCAAAAGGATATAGACAAAAAAACCCATAAAAAACCCCCTACTTGATAAACAATGTGTCTGTAATGTATATATGATACAGATGTTCATTGCACCTGTTGGCTTACTTTTTAGGTCCAAGAGCCAGACCCTCTTTCTGAATGTATACCCAAGGAATCGGGAATATTTGCAGGAAAATGTAAGTACTTACCTTTACTTCTTGCTTACCCAGCCTCCCCCCAACATGTTACCAAGGAGGATCTGATTTGTCGGAGCTGTACAGAACTTCGTGACAGATGTCAGGTCTAGCATAAAGAAGAGTAATTGAATATTTAAGGCAGAAGCTTTGTTTACTATGGCATTTAGAACATTATATCATAACAGTTGGCTTTTAATCTCAGAAAAATAACACTAGCCATTTCCCTAGTCCCTGAATGGGATTTGTAATAGCTGTGTCCATTACCCAGTAATTCTCTCCCAATCCTATGTATTTATGTAGACTGAATGGATTTCTCAGATCAGATTGATAACAGAAACCCTACAGTAAAGCTAGACCAGAATGATACATCTGGTACTTAAAGTACCCGATTTCTTTATCCTGTATAAAACCAACTCTCTGTGGGCCTTTAAATTATTTTCCAGAGAGCTACTGGATGGCCCAGAAGTTTCAGTATCAGTTCCTGGTCCTTTGACCAGCATAAGAGAAATAGGATTCTTGGGCCTGGCATAAAGTCAATCTGTGATGTGTGCTCTGAAAATACACACAATGCTGTGGCTTATTCAGCCACACACCTGTGAACTCTACCTATGATCTGTGCTCTATAACCCATGAACTGTATCTAGATCTATGAACTTTATCTATGGGCATGTCTACATTCAGTTCATATCTGTGAATTTAAGGTGCCTTTCCCTCCTCCCATTTCTCAAAGTGGGTAAAAAAGATAGTGAGGGTGTGGTTCAGAGCTCAGCAGATACAGTCTCTCATACTGACAAGACATTGTTAATCAGCTGGACGGCTAACTTGTCTCTACCAGACAAAGAGGTCCTGATTCCCATGAGTTCCTGCAGGTAAATTGCTGGAGAAAGCTAGTTGTGTTTAAGGGAGGCTTTCCATGTCTTGTGAAATGCAAAGACTCCAATTTAGTGTCTTACACAGGGAAAAAATTGGCACTAATTCCTACAAGGGACTGTCTTTGTAAATGACCTTGCGCAAAAGCAAAAAGCCAACTAGAAGCTACAACCTGACTTTGGCCAATTATTTCCATGTACCCTGTCCTGCCTGTGTATATTGTTCCTTGTTCTCCTTATGTGGAGAGCCTAGGAGGTCCCTTAGACCTGGAGAGTCCTCTTGCTGCTTCTAGTTTTGGGGAATTACTGGAAATTGTGCAAAACTTAGGATCAGTACTGCCTTTTTCATCTGTGACTCCTGGTCATAAATTGTGTGTGGAGTCGCTGAGGATTTGTATCCTTGACCTGTTGTAGGTAGTTTTCATCTCTTTCATCCTGCTGCCAGTCATGATGTCAAGGCAAATTAGTACCTCCAAGTGTGATTATCACTGGTACGAAGTCCAGCTAGTGGCTAGTTATTAAAGGTGTGCCTTGGGAATCAATGCTATAGTCTACACTGATTAATGTATTTTTCTTAAAGAACCTGGATGATGGCATAAAGTACAATCTCAGCAAGGTTGTGGATGATACCAAACAGGGGAGTGGTTGATATGCTGGAGGGCAATGCTATTCTGCGGAGGGATCTCAACTGACTGAAGAAGTTATAACCTTATGATGTTACCTAATGTAATCTCATGAAGTTCAGGGCAAATGCAAAGGTCTACGTGTTTGATGTAATAACCCATGCCACAAGTCAGGCTGGGGGCCAGCTGGCTAAAAAAGCTGCTTTGCACTGAAAGGCCTGAAGTCCTTGTAAGACAAAAACTTGAACAAGTGTCAGCGGTGCGGCCTTGCAGTAAAGGTGGCCTGCTGCCTCCTGGGATGTAAAAATAAGAGTGCAGCCAGCAGGGCAAGGAAGGGGATTCTTTTCCTGTATTTGACACTTGTGAGGCTGTATTTGGAGTATGGTGTTAAGTAAGGAGCTCCCTAGGGCAAGAAGAAAATTGACATCCTTATGCGAGTCCAGTGGAGGAGGGTGACCAAGATGGTCAGGCAGCTGGAGTACCTGATGTGGGGGAAAAGCAGGAGAGAGCTGGATTAGTTTATTCATCCTGGAGAAGAGAAGGGGAGATCTTCTTACTGTCTATACCTATTGGGAGGGCATAGAGAGGACAGATCCAGGCCATTCTCAGGGATGCACATAGGGTTGGGTTGAGAGGCAGCAGAAACAACAGTGTAGTAAACAAGAATTTCCAACTGGATATTAGGAAATCTTTCACCCTGAGGGCAGTCAAACACTGGAACAGACGCTGAGAGATGTTTTGAAATCTGCCAGCCTTGGAGATGTTCAAACTTCCACTGGATAAGCTCCTGATAGACCTGATCTAATGGAGATGCTCTGAGCTTGGAGTCCGACTAGACACCTCCAGAGGTCCCTTCCACCCTGCATCATTCTGAGATTCTGTGAAGGCATTGGCATGGTGATGTGAATATTAAACCTTGTGTGGATAGCTGCTTCACCCTATCTTTTCCCTTTTGTTTGAAAATATACTCTGGTTTTGCCTGAGAACTCTTGCATGCTTGTGCACTAAGCAAGTTCAGTCTTAGCAATGGCCTTGGGAATAGCATCTCATATCAATGTAGCCATAGCTCCAAACTCATCAGGTAATAGAACTATTTATTTCTTGGTGTCCTTGCAAATGCTAAAGAGATCTTACGCCCAAGTGAATTTATGTGTGTATCAAGACTTAGTCTTGTGTAAATTGCTACGACTATTTATAGGTAATTGGGCTGGATGGCTTAATGGCTTTAATGCTTGTTTGTTTTTCAGGGCATCATGACTACTGGTGCTTCTTTAGACATTATCCAACCTGATTATTTCTGGGCTTCTGTAATGTGTGAAATGAAAGATATTTTTTATTTACAGTGATGGATTTTATGGAACCTGATCAGATTGGAATATTACTTGTTATATCTGTATATGCTATTTATATTTTTTCAGTAAGGCATGAAACAGGTGGATCTGAAGATACATGTACAAATTTTTGTCTGCCCAATTTTTCTTTCCTATTTATTTTCTGGAGATGCAGACTAATCAACATTGCTGTTTTCCCCTAATGCTGTCCCATTAAAATACTTCCATGTGTCTGGTTCTGAAGTGAAGATAGTAACTTAAACACACTAGTACACCAAATTTGTTTTTTGGTTTAACTATGAGTTGGTGTTCTCTAATACTGTACAGATTTATGAGAGACTGGATTTATACAAGCCTGTAGAGTCATTTTGCTGGCAAAAGATGATCGATAGACTTCAGACTAATAGGTCTTCTCTGTCTCTGCATAATCACAAAATCTGTCATGTAATTGCTTAAACGCATGGTTGAATTACTGTCAGTCTACAATCTATCTAATGAGAGACTTGATAACGTGCTTGATCGCAGGTTGTATAGTTACAAGCGAACACGATGTTGGTAGCCCACTAAAGGGGTCTAACACAGATTTAGAAGATAACTATGCTGTTCCATGGAGGTAGGCATGCAGACCAGGAAGTATCCAAATACAGCATATGAAGTTATTTAATCTAAACAAAAGTACTGCTAATTGGTGGGGCTTGCATGCATGCTTACATGGGCTCCTTAATTCAAACTAGTAAGTATGTATATAGACATATTATATGTATATTCTTTTATATAGGCCTGCAACTGAATTTTACCATGACCTGGGGAGACTGTCATTACCTTGGACTGACAGGACTTGAAGTGATAGGAAAGAATGGTCACGCATTAAAAATAAGCACAGAACAGATTTCTGCTTCACCCAAAGACTTAAATGATCTTCCAGAGTATACAGGAGATTCCAGAACATTAGAAAAGTAAGTAGTAAAAGAGTTGAGCAAAAAGAATTGTATTGTGTAAGCATTTTCTGCAGGGCTTTTTTTTCCTTCACGCCTGTTGTTTCCACCACAGTTTTGAAGTTTGTCAATTTTAGATGCAATTTACATCAAACTTTGTGAAGTGACAGAATTATATAAACTTTCATTATGTTAACACATGTTAAGGTGAACATGCTTTCCATACCATCACAGCTCATTCTTGGATTTCACAAGCTACCCAGGAACAGCTTGTTGTAGACACGTGAATGAGATGTTTCCAAAAGATGGTGTTTGAGTTAGGACATGATAAAATGCCTGGTTGGTATCTCTGCTAAGGACTTTCCAGGCAGAAACGTGGGTGTTCTGTAGCATCTGTCTATGCATATGCAGTGATATTTATGCAGGATTTCTGGATAATTTCGAGGAAAATTCTCGAGTTAGCAAAGGGTGAGGATGTATTAGGGTATTGCACAAATAGGTGCCATTCTTTTGGCAATTCTACAGCTTTTTTTTTTCTTTTTTTTTTTGTAATTCCAATGAAGTTTTATTAATTGATAAGTATACTTCCTCAAATTAACTTCCTAAATGGTAGAAATGTAGAAATCATAGGCTATAGGTGTGGAGAAGACTTGGCATTCGTTGTTACTGAAGCTGCACCCTGTTGTTACTGAGTCTTATCATGATTTTTAAAGGGTATTTTCAGTTGTAATCCTGTCCCCTGGCATGTTTATAGTCTTGTGAATAAGTCTGTGAATTAGGACTTCTCTTTTCAAAGTCTTTTGTTGAGTCTTCCTTAGAATCTTGTATTTATCTACATGTACACTAACTCTATTCTTTGTAATTTCTGCTAATCTGACTGATAGAGGTGTCAAGCATAATTCTTAGTTCTTCTGCCTATTTGTATTAAAATCTCTTCTGTAGGCATCAAGATCTAAGATATCTTCCCATGAGATCCCCTGTGATGATGAGGTTCTGGTGGTGGAGTCTCTCCAGACTCCACCATGTTGGACTCAGATGCAAAGAAGTCTTTTAGCTCTTCTGTTGGTTCTTATCTTCTCCGAGTGCTCCTTTTACAGCCTAGTCTTCTGTTGATCCTACAGAATTTCTGGCAGGCTTTCTGCTCCTGATGTATTTGGGAAATTTTATGTATGGTACCTCTCTTTTTTTTTTTTTTTTTTTTTTTTTTTTTTTTTGCCTGTGCGTATGCATTTAGCCTTCCAGAGTTTATGATCCTATCAATTTAGAGGTTTTTGATCATGACTTTTGTTGAAAGATGGCTTGTAATAACTTCCTTTATCCTGCCACTGAGCCAGGCTGGCTTTGATTTTTCAAGTCCTCCCTCTTTCTAATGTCTTTCTTAGTATGTGGGATACATTTGTTTGGTGCTTCCAGTATGATATCCCTTAATGTTCTCCCTGCTGTGTGTAATGATTTTATTTTTTTATTACTCCTTCTTTTTTAACATTCTTCATCATTTTTGAGCACAAGAAATAGGGACTTCTTTTGCTTTTGATATTTCTGCAAGCATGTTGGATTTGAGTACACTACTGTGCTCTTCAACTGTAGCATTTGGCATAAGTCCTGTGAACTATTCAGAACCAAGTCAAGGATTATATCTTCTCTCATGGGCTCCCTAATCAGTTCCTCTGTGAAAGAGTCATTATTCAAATCTTTTTCTCTAAGGAACTCCAAGTCTGGCACTCATTCTTCCGTTAAACTTTTAAATAAATAGTAAGTACATAGGGCAGTGTACAAAAGTAATTACAGTGGGCAATTAATTCATACTCTCCTTTATTCCATCTCTGTCTGCCATATTTTGTGGTAGAAGAATATAAAGTCTGAATCCCAAAATGAGGAAATAATGGAATTAACTTTATCTAGTTAGCCTGAAGTCTGTGCTCTTATGAAAAGACATTTTCATGCTGGTAGAAAGCTTTTTAAAAAAAGTAGGAATGTGCCTAACTGTGCGCATGAAGGATGGGGACAAACTCTGCTTCTTCTCTGGGTTATCCAGCTCCTCATTGGGTTCAGTACAGTTGCATTGGCATAGTAACACACTGCAGAGTGCCAGGTACACTACTTTAGGCATGGAACTATATTAAGAAGTTATATTGTGTCTGGGCCTTAGGGTTTTGCCTTTGGCCATTTTGGCACAAAGCTGGCTGAGCTTTCCTCTGCCTGCCCCTGTTCGCACAGGGGAAACCTAAGGATTTTTCTGTTTTACCTCAAGTGGACCCAACCGAAGGAAATACAGTTGGTTTTTTTTGTCCCTACACTGTCTTTAATTCAATAATTGCATATTATTTTTGATGTTTACTGTGCTTTTTAATTGCATGCACATGGGCACAATAAGCCCTGGAAGTGGCATCTAGAAAAAAATTTAACACCTGGTAAAGTACCTGATTTTCATGAGAAAAAGCAAGCTTTTCCTTTTTTGCAGCTAATGGATTTTTCTCTTTGCAGGTTAATAGATGGGACTAATATCACAGTAGAGGATGACCATATGTGGCTCATTCCCTTCTCTTTTGGAGAAGATCATCTGCTCACAATCCATTTTGATAAAACTGAAAGTATTGCAGGGCTTCGCTTTTGGAACTATAATAAATCTCCAGAGGATACCTTTAGAGGGGTAAGTAAAAGAAAAGGAGCACTGCCAGCAAAAATATACCGCAGTGCATTGGAAAATTGCTACTGTGATGAATGAATATAGCTGCCTTAATGGATGATCATAAATCTTTCTAGATTGTCTGAGTCTGAATTTTGTGGCAGGTATAATGCATTTCTGCCTCCACAAACAGCAAATATTGAAAAAAAGCCAGAGATAGTTTAAAGAAATCTTCACAGCTGATTTTTCTAAGAGACACATACAATAGCACATATTATTTTCAAGATATATGATTCTGAAGTGGTATCCTCTCAGTATCTAGTATTTAGGCCTAACATATGATTATTTCCTGGAACACAGGGAATGGTAGGACAGGGGACACTTCTCCCACACAAATTCCATGTAGGTAAGTTACAGGAGGCCAGTCAATCAATGCTACCTATTCCAAGAAGCAAAAAGTGTCTCTAGAACTCTAACATTTATTAGGGAAAGTTGACATCTTCAAACAGTTTGGCTAAAGTGGTTCACCTAAAGCTGTGTAACATACCTTCTATTTTTTCCAAATTGCTTGTTTTATATTTTTTTTTTCATATTGAATTCTTGGAATTGACTGGCAATTGGCACCTGTTAGAGATCACGTTCCATCTTGCTGGCACGCTGAGTCTGGCTGTTCCTCATTTCCCTGGCTTTTCTCAGCAGCTAAGCATGCACTTGTAATGATAATGAAGAAGTAGTTGCTGTTCACTGCACAGGAAGTTTATGAATCCATTGTTTTCCAGGTTGTCCCTTTCACATATAACTGTTGCATTCTTGATGTCCAAATTCAGTCAATAGACAAGAAAAAAGATGTCGGTATGAAGGTAGAGAGAGACAGGACAGAAAGAATCAGCAAAGTTCTGGAAAAAATTCTGGAATTGAAGTTGGAGGCATGGATAAGCAAGATAGCGGCAAAAGTTGCAGAACTGCTTCTTTGTGTAAATTTACCTTCCAGGAATTGCTTTAATATGAACATACATAAATAGGAGGTGTTCCCTCTCCACAACAGAGCCCTAGCATCTTTTAATATCAGCATGGGGTGTTTTTGAGTGCCTAAGACTCCCAGAGGGCCAGAGCATAAGATCTTCCATTTAAGCCACAACTGATCTAGAGATTTTAACACGTGGCACATGATTGTGTAATACATTGCGTTAACCCAACATGTTTGACACATAGGAGGGTTCAGGAGCATGCTGTTTACCATCTAAACATCCCCCCTGTATAACAACTAGGGGTTTTTTTAGTAAAATATCTTATTTAATTGATATGATTTGGCATAAAGAAAGGACTCTTCCCTATGAGAGTGGTACAGCTCCGGGACAGTATGCAGTGATGGGAGACTTTCAAATCTAAATGTGACAAGGCTCAGAGCAAGCTGATTTAGCTTTGCTGGTTTCTCTGGCCTGAACAGGAGCTGTGACTGGAGACATGCAGAAGTCCTTTCCAACCTGAATCTTTCTGTGATTCTGTGTTCAAAATCCAATATGAAGAACTGTCTTTAAGGAGTGATGTGGAATGTTTTTCACTGCTATTGTAATCCCAAGCTTCTCCAGGGCAAAGCAGGAGACATGAATTTTTGTACCAAATCAGGTCCCTGTATGTGTGTCTCAGTTATTAAAGGAGGGTAATAAATAACCAAATCCTTAAAATCTAACATGGAATTTGGTCTTTGGAGGCCAAACCAAGAAAGAAAGGAAGAAAAGTATATTTTCACAGTTTACTTTGCTAGGTAGAAAACAAGACGTGTCTGACAAAGTATGCATGCAGGTGGCACAGCTCTAAGTCCCGTAACAGTTATTGGGTACAATTTAAATGAGGAGTGCAGTCCTCTAAAAGGATGAAATAAATGATTTGGAAAACTGAAGATGCAAGGTATCTGCTGGGCTACAGTAAAGAGGTTTTATTTAGACTGTAAACCTAGGGCATCATGACATGTGTCTCTTGAAATATTGCTGTTCCTTCTAAGAAGCAGTCCCCAGGTATGAGCTATAATGATTTGCTAGGCAGCTGTAGACTGGTGGATTCTATTCACAGCTTTAGTACGAGAGGGTAATGGCAGCGAACTGTCAAAATGAAGTCTTGTGTACTATTTCCAGCTCTATGAAAAATTACCTTGTGAAAGCTTTGTTATGCGATTTGTAAAATGCTATGTGTGATGGTTGAGTACCTTCTCAGATGATGAAAATTACTTAGAAATGAGGGCTGTAAAGGGCACATAAATATAAGCAGCTGTGGTATAATAGGTAAGATTTCGTCTCTAAGGCTCGGCTTCCTGTTCAATATATTTTTCCTAAACTAAAGTGGATTTCAGTGGATTTTTCACTTCCTCTCCTTATCCTGGCAAACTGATTCGGCGCAAAAGTAGCATATTCTGATATGAAAAGGATATTTCCTTCTTTGCTCCCAAGCTCCATACTTGGTACTCATAAAAACATTCCCTTCTAATTAAATTTCATGCTGTTTCGAAAAGTACTGAGCACCTCCTCTAGTCTAGTACAGTTCCCAAGGTTTTCAAATCAAGAAATGTTTGTGTAAAAAGAAAAAAAAAAAAAAAAACAAACAAAAAACCAAACAAACCCCCCCCCAAAAACCCAAACAAACAAAAAACCAAAACCAAAAAAACCCCAAAAAGCCAAAACCAAAAAACCAAAACTTCCTGAAAATTACTTTCCTTTGGGATATTGCGTGTGTAACTTACCGAAATTGTAATTGAAAAAAAAAAATTGTTTACAAATGGACAAAAATATGAAAACGGTTATGAATATTGGGTCACTGATAATATACGGGCTTTGCAGAGAACTCTGAATGTTTTTAAGTTCTTCTCAGATAGACACCTGCAATGGGAATTTTAACTATAAACATTGCATATATTGTTTTAAATAGAAATCCTAATAATGAAAATTAAATATTTGCATAAAAAACTAAGTTAACTTCAAATTAACATGTATACATTCATATTACCTTGAAACTAAATTAAGTCTTTTGTTAACTAACTGAATCTATTTTGGTTCGGTCCATTAATCAGCAAGCTTTCGTCATAGTGCCAGTTACAGGGCCATCTTGTTATACTTTACAGGTATTATTCCTTCCCTAACCAGTAGTTAGTGAAAGACTCAGTGCAATAAATACTGCCTGTGAGTAATGTTGAGTTATATTTAACACATTTCAGGGCAAGATGCAGTGATAATTGTTGCTGCCTGATTGAATTGTTATGTGACTGAGATCATGCATACAACACCAGATGGTGCTAATGGGGGGGGGGGGGGGTGAAGGGGCCAGGACTCCAGCATCATCTGATGCATGATGTACTGACATACATACATATGATGTATGATGTACATCATCTGATGTACAAGTGTGCCTGAATTATTTAGTTTAATCTTCAGAGATTGTATAAGACGTCCATGCATCTATGATGTGGACACAGCTCAATTCTTTCTGCCTGGTAGGGTACCTCTTCTTTATTCATATGCCCTTAGATTACATTCAGCACTGCTTGGTAAATGAGTTTGCATGATCCTGGAAAAGTCCAAGTGCCACCTGCCACAAAGATAAATAGAACTGGTGAAATACAGGCTTTCTATAAATGCAAGAGAGAGACAAAGGAGTCTGCTCTTGAGAGAGCACCAGGCTGTTGGTTGCAACTGGTATCTGCTGGGTTAGATTTTCTTTTGCCAAAGGATGTCATACTATAGAGGAATGAAATAAATATAACAAAATTAGTGAAATTGTTTCAGCTTCTGAAGTGAATGCAATTCTTTTGGATCTATTTTATTTTATGTCATGTTATGTTATTTTAAACAAGGCTAAGGTAGTCCATGTGTTGCTGGATGGTCACAGCATCTCCCCGCCAGAGGGCTTTCTTATCCGCAAGGGACCAGGCAACTGCCATTTTGACTTTGCCCAAGAAGTTCTCTTTCTTGACTACCTGCAGCCCCAGCTGACGAACAAAGTACAAAGGAGGTAACGTAGGATGTTTTTACTATCTGAACCACACAACTTCTTGTAACTTTTTACTATTCATTCATATTCTCTGTTGAAGCCAATTGTATGAGGCACCTGGGTGAAAACATGAAGTGTTTTGAGCAAAATGTTTCATTGGGTTTTAACTATATACTGTTAACCAGATTGTATTGAGATCAGATGACAATCTAGTCCATATTTGCAGGTGGGAGGGTTGGGGAGTGGTGTTTGTGGAGACTTAGTTCTTTGGGTTTGTTTTCTTCTTTTCTGAATGAGCCAAGGGTACGTAAAAAAACTATTTTGTCTTGGTTTTTTCAGCACGACTGGTTCAAAGACAATGGAACAAGCTAGTATGGACTATGAAGCACCGTTAATGCCATGTGGTTGTATCCTTCTCTGTCATTTTCTTACTTGTCATACAGAATATTTTGGAGTTATATACCATGGTTATGAGTCCTGACTATTTTGAATCCAACAATTTCTGGTGCTTTAAGGAATTAACGAGATATCAAGAATATGAGAAAGGCTTCCATTAAGTATGAATTAAGAATAAATAAATGGAACATAATATATGAATGTGTGACCTGTTTTCAGATACTCTGGCAGTGTTTTCTCTGCCTTTTATAATTATCCAAGCTAGAGCTAGAGGTCTATTAGCACAGTATCCAGCCAGCCTCTCAAAGCTAGAAGTAGTCTCTGTATTTTTGCATACCTTTGAATGTTTGTGTCATTTTATATCTTTATTAAGGTTGACCAGAACTGTGTAATATTTTTGCCATTTTTCTCATTGTTTGTGGCTTTTTAAGCTTAAGTTTTCCTAGGTAAGCAGAGCCTTTTGTGATACTACTTACTGTCATGCCTATTTGATGAGCCTTTTAAATCCATTAGGCTATTCTAATGAAGTTGGGAGACAACGAGGTCTCAGCAATACTAAATTCCTCACGGTTTCATGAAAATCAGTGTCTGGGTAGAGCAGAGAGATACAAATGAGTGCTCTGTTAGAGAAATGCACAGCACAGGCTTCATCATTACCTTTTCTGCCATTCTGTTTAGGGGTGTATTTGCTGGCCAATTATCACCTGTATAATTCAAACTCAGGCAAAGGCACATTCAGGAAACATAGGAAGACAGTAAGGGCTCCAAATAGGAGCTGTGGTGTTAATAAGTTGCAGTGTACAAGAAGGTAAGGCACACGCTAAAAATATTTAGTAGTTCTTAATTTGATGGAAGAACATATATGAGCATATATATATGTGAACATGTGTATACGTAAACATGTATAGATAGACTTTTGCCTAGTTGTGCTACCTGCAGGTGTTCATTTGTGTGTGTATTATCTGTGATAGAAAAGGCAGACTTCTTGTCTTAAAAGAAAATAGTTTATTCAGAGACATTTAAGGCATCATGAAGTCAGAAGTGAAAAACAGATTATTTTTTTTAGTCTCCTAAACTGCAAATAAGAGTGTCTGAAATTGAGATGCAGGCTGCACAATAATTGTTGAAACTTCAAATTAAATAGTCTGTTAGGAAAAAGTATCAGTATCAAAATTTTCCTTAATAGCTTTTTGCTTTTTAGTTGTTTTCCAGTTTCAGCTTCTGACAAGTTGGGGTGATCCATACTACATTGGTTTGAACGGACTTGAGTTGTTCAATGAACATGGAGACCAAATCTTACTAACTGAAAACAGTATCCTTCTACACACCAAGCGCCTCTGTCCCTTTCAGATACAGTTTGCTCCCTGGCAAATTGTCATATGGCATCACTGCTACTTCTTCCAAATTGCCAGTTTATCCCATGTGATTACTCTGCTGGTATGTCTCTCTGTTTGCGTGATGACACTTGTTTCCCTATGTTTTAATGCTCTTTCAGAGCATTTCTTCTCTGAATAGGATGTACCAACAAAGCAGGTCAAGGTTAGAGAAGGGACGGCTTAAGAAGGATATGGGTTTTTTTTTTTCCTATCAACATCTATTTCTTCTGTGGTCTGGAAGGACCAGAAGGTTTGATGAGCTATAAATTCATAAGAAAAGGTTGAACTCAGTTCTTTGTTATGGAATCTTTTATTGTGCTACAAGAAAGAAATTTTTCATAACTCTTGTTCTGGTGCTTTAGGCTATTCCAGACACCTGATCCAGTAGTGAAGATAAGGGCTGAGACTTTGAATTTGATTCAGTGTTCCCTGGGTAACCAACAGAGGGAATGAAGGACATGTTTGAAAGATTCATAGTCATCAAGGTTACACTTCAGTGCTTGGTCTCAGCTAGAGTCTCTTCAGAGCTGAAAACTTCATACCCGAACATGTAATTCATGTAGTTCAGTCACATGGAAGAAATAGTTTCTTAGCCAACTAGAAAGGATAAAAAGCATGACGTTGCATGAATTGTATGTCTCTAAGAATCCGTATTGCCTAATAAATAGAGGATACAATGAAAAAGGTAATAAAAACTTTTTCCTGAGTGCTATTTTTGTTTGTATCTTGTTTGATACATGATGAACTTGAAACATCTGTAATGGAGAAGAAGCATTTTGAAATTGAAAAGTGGTAACAAATTGTTTTTAAGAACAGGGGAGCTTTAACTTAGCTTTTAAATGGTATGTCTTTACAGTGCAATACAGTGCCAGGTAAAGATACCTCAGCTTATTTTGAGTGATTGCCTGCTCCTGCCTGTACAGTGTTGCTTGGATATATTAGGATCCCAAAAAAAGCACATTTGTCTTAGTGCCATACTAAATGTGATAGATAATTCAGTACTGGCTCTGGAACGATGTTTCTTAAAGTTGAGGCATTGCTGTGTTACTCCTTAAATTTTTTACAAATGCAGACTCAGGCCTTTTAGAGAGCAGGGCAAGGGGACATTAATGTCCCTCAAACTGGGTTGCTAGGGATTTATAGTTGTGAAGACAGTGCCATCCATCTGATTTCTTTGCATGTCTTTCACGTACATATGTTTTTAACATAACTGTTCTGTTACGGAGAAAGACTGGTTACCTAGAAAACCTCTTCAGTATAAAGTTTAATCTTTCCCTCTTAAAGAACTGAAAGGCCTTATTAGACAGTTACTGCTTTTTATCACAAAGCTTAAGGAACTCAAGCAAAAACTAGTCTGACTGATGACTACCTCCTGCAAGGATACTTTTCTTGAGATAGGTTTCATATGAGGAGTTTTCACAAGTTCTTTCTAAAAAAAATGGGGCTTTCTCACAAAAAAAAAAGCTCGGAAGTGCCTATTCCTGTTAAGGGAACTTTATCAATGAAGTCATAAATACATACTTGGAAATAAATTAAATGCAGCTAGTGAATTTATTCCTATTTTTAAAATAATTTTGAATGCCAGAATCCGTACGGGTTGTCCTGCTTTTAAAAATGTGTCCCCAAGTTCCTCAGCTGCCTGTGTGAAGTACCTGGAATGTTTTTAAGGTTTACTGCTGTAGTGGCGGATGCTTCCTCACGGAATCTGGAACAGCAAGCATGAACTTTTAAATATGGTGTTTCCGAAACGTACTTTTTGGTTGTTTTTTCTTAAAGGTTTTTTCAGATATTGCTGCTTTTCCAGATAGTGTCAACATTTTAGAAGATGTATCTGGAGACATCCGAACTCCAGACAAACTAATTGACAGAGTCAATGACACGACTGATGGCAGACATATGTGGCTCGCACCAGTTCTTCCTGGTTTGGTAAGTTTTCCTTTTTGTTCACATTTTAGTGATGTGCGTACCCATAGCTAGAAGCATAAAGGAAAGGGGAAATGTGCATAATTTTTAGGTAAATTTGATATTAGTAAATGATGCTAAATCACTGCCTCTTAGAAGAAGTTCTTTTTACCCCAGTTTCTCTTCACTGCACAGATAGCAGCAGAATAGATTTCCCAGGTTTATAATCTTCTTCTGTTTCCATGGTGCATCAGCAGAAGAATTTCCAATGCTAGCATAGATGTTTTTCCAGTTACTATGATAAAGATACTGACAAAAGAGTTTAATATGTGTCGTTTGTGCCATAAACACCTCTCAAATGGGAGCGGACTGGGATCTTAAATTCGTTTTTACAAAAAGCAGTGAATGTTGTTCCAGTAGTGAGCATTTTTTTTAATGTCATTATCAGTGTTGAATTCAAATTCATAAATTAGAGATGACAGACTTAGTATTTCATGTCCTAGAGCTCCAAGTGATTCAGCCCTTTTAGAAGCCCCGTGTTTAAAATATGGGGTATTAAATATCTAAACAGGAAAAGCAGATAAACTTTGATGAGTTCTGACTTTGTTTTGGGAGAAGACATTTTTTATGGGCCTGTTATGGACATCATTAAGACATGTTTATTTCTTAGAAGAGGGTGGATTTCAAAAGTGACAGAATGTAAACCTGATGTGTGATACGTTGTGGCTTACTGTGTTGAAAAAATCGTTACTCCATATGTTACAGTTATTCATTAGAAAATTAAAAGCAAGAATTAAGTCAGTTTTGAAAATACTTCATAGATTATTATATGTTGTAATGCAGTGGGTATAATTAAGGTAAAGCTTTTAAATATACTTGGGAATGGAAGGTCTGTGTAGTGCTTGAGGCTCCTACTGTGTAGATCCCACATCTTGAATCCTGGTAATTAGTTCGATGGGATGCTCAGATATCCATTATAGCATCGTGAATGGTTGATTTGACAACCATCTGAGTTTGCTCATGTCTTTATAAAAGCCATGCTGGCAGAGGCTATTTCATTTGGCAAAAGGAAAATAACAGTACCTGGAGTTCTAGCACAGATGTAGACAGTTTTGTTTTGTTATGTCTGACACCAAAGTACTGTAGAAGAACATGATATCAGTATTAAAAGGATAAATTGATAAAATGTGATATGCAGGAGGGAAGAAAAAGCAATTTAACGGTGCTTTCTGTCCTTAAGCTGTAGCAAATTGTACCTTTTCAAGATGCACATAGTACTCTTCTCTCTTCCGTCTTCCGTGACATGGGTGTACAGCCAGGAAGTGCAAATGGATTACGCAATCGGCCTATTCATGATCATCTGTAGTGGGGATGCTGAACCACAGCTTGTGTACACTTACATCCTCAGTGCTAGGCTGCTTTGAAACACGCCAGTTGCCTGGAAAGCTGAATTAACTCTTTGCTCTATTGGAAGGTTCAAAAGCTTTTGGGGAATTTTGTGTTATAGCTGTTCTTTTACTTTCGAAGTACCTTTTCTAATTCTAAAAGTGTTTTTGTCTTTTGCAAATTTATTACTAATGTAAGTACAATTTGAATTCTTTCTTCCCCTGTTACTGATTGTCATTTTTTTAATTTGTTTGAATATATTTTCCATCAAAATTCTCATTTGCTGAGAGACTAAGAATTGTTGTTGGAGACTATGCCCAAATTGTCTTCTGGAAAATCTCAGATATAAACATTGTTATTGATCACATCTACCTTTCTTTCTTCAGTTAAAAAAATGCATAATGGTTTAATAAACCCAACAGTATCTCTTCCAATGCATCAAAGGATTAAAGCTTCAGAGGATGCTAGAGATGAAGCTTAAGATACGTTGGCCCAAAGTTGATATAGTAGCTCATAAAAGGAATAGCATAGAATTAACTGTAACAGGCAAGATTGGTTTCCTGCAGCCTAATCTTTGGTCTTAATGTCTTGACATTAATGTGACTGAAAGCAAAATGAACAATACCTCAAGCAATAATTGTTTAGTAGGCATCTGGAGAGTTGTGTCTATGTTCCTATTAGTGTACCTCACGCAAAAATTGCAAAATTTCTTCAAGAACTGTCAAAGTCAGGGTATATGTGAGAAATTTTAGTCTTGCAAATAGAAAGGTGGATTCCATTCATCTTTGGTAGAAAGAAAAGGAATGGAATGGAATAAATAGATAAGACACCAGCTTGTCTTATCCTGAAGCATGTGTCTGTATTTGGTTGATGAAATCCTCATTAGAAGTGCCTCTCCCCCCCCTCCTCCAATTGCCTAGCAGTCCAGGATGACAAGCTCAGATGTAGATGTCATTTCTGATGAGTTATACGTATACTTGAGAGGGCAGCTCTGGGGTAGAAACAACATCTGTGAATTATGAACAGAGATGATAGCTGAACTCAAATCCTTAGCATCGGTTATCTGTCTTCTAGCTAGATCCCTTTAAACACAGACCTCTTTTGATGGAACATGCATGAGAATTTCATTTCTTTGGGGAATTCGTGCTATTAGATATAAATTAATTCTCTTTTTTACAGGTGAATAGGGTATATGTAATTTTTGATGTGCCTACTACTGTGTCAATGATCAAGTTATGGAACTATGCCAAAACACCTCAGAGAGGTGTGAAAGAATTCGGTGTAAGTAATTTTTGTATGCATTTTGTATGTTCTGGTGAGTCATCTTGCTTGATTTCTCTACTTATTTTCACAGTTTACTGAAGTGTGATTCCATATAATCTCAAAGGATGGGATTCATCTCATTTAACTCTGCATTTAGCATTAAAATGACTAATGTATGCCAGTCATTCGTCCTCCCTTTCTTGTCCGGGGAAAGAACACTTTCTGATTTTTTTCCCTAGATAATTGTCGTAAGATAGGATAATGCTTTCCTTTTTGCACTGACTATAGAGCAGCCCTGGAAGACTAGTTTAAACTACAAACCCAAGTTTTAGACAGCTGAAGTGAGGTGAGATTCATTAATTCCTAGATTTAAGAGTGACTCATTCCAGTTAATAGAATGGCAATTATGTAAAACATGGAATACATTTTTAATTACCTACTTGAAAGCTGCATTAGAAACATCAGTGAGGAGACAAAAACTTGGGGGGGGGGGAAAAAAAACCCAAAACAACCAGAACCCAGCAGCAAATAGAGAGAAATGGAAGCTTTAAGGAACAAAAGCTAATGACCAGACTTGTGAGATAAAGACAGCAAAATGATTTCTAGTTAACTGACGGAGACAACTGCTGAAAGCAATGCCTGATTTCTAGATGGTTTGTTTCTTTGTTTCTTTAGCTTCTAGTGGATGACTTGCTTGTGTACAACGGGATTCTGGATATGGTGAACCACGTAGCATCAGGCATCCTACCAACCTGTGATCCAGTGGTCCCATATCACACCATTCTCTTTACAGACGATGAGAAGATTTGCCATCAGGAGAAGAGAACTGTTATTAGGTACATGAGTGGATCTTGACTGGAAGAAAGAATCTTGTTTTCAAAAAAAAACATTTTGACGTGACTAATGTCAGCAATATGTATATTGCTATAGCAAATTCCCTTCCAAAGCATACACAGCCTCACTTAATGGGAAATAGCTGATAGTTTTTTAGATACTAGGACCAAATTACCAGCTTTATTTGTTATCATTTTTTAGCACTTACTGGGGTTCATGATTCATATTTACATACGTTTTCATGGAAACCTATAGTAAGAAACACAAAACAAAGCAGTTAAGCTTCCTTAGAGAAGAAATAATAAATCCCAATGATATTACATGGAGGAAAAAAAAAGTAGAAAGTTAATGAAAAAGAACCAAACATCAAAAGCAAAGCAAAGAAAGTCCTTTTATTTGGCACAAATATTAAGGAGGAAAGCAGAATTCTACTATTTTATGAACGTTCTAAAATAATGAACTTCTTAAATGAGAAACGAATTGCATTCAGAGGAATGACACTTTAAAACCATTAAGCTGGCAATCTCACAGAAAACATGATGAAATGCAGTGAAAAATGCACTTATATTTAGAAGGTCAGGATTGCTAGGATCTAAAAAGCAGTTCCTAGCAAGGAAAATAAAGATTGAAAGAATAATTTATTTTTAATGAGATTGAAAAGTGAAAATCAAAAGCTCGTGGAAATAAACACTTTCTTATACATTGCACAGCTAACAAAGAGCATGTCTTGCACATACATGACTTGGAAAAAAAGACGACAGTTTTGCATAAAAAATGGCACATGATTTTGTTCAGAAGAAGATTAAAATATTTAGAAAGAAGTGGAAGAAATGTAAGCTGTCCTGATTAAGAACAGAAGTTCACATCTGCCTCCAGGGTTTGTTTACCTGTGTTTCTCTAAAGCATTGGCTGTTGGCCACTGGTAAATTATTACTGTTTGGATGTATTGTGTTAGTCTCGTGTTCTTGTACAAGTGGCTGTGTTGTCATGGTAAAATTTGGAGGTAAAAAATTCTTCAAGTGAAAAAGTCACTGAAATGTAAATGTCTGGAGGAAATACAAGTTTTGAGAAAGTTTTCAGAAAGGAGGAGGAGAAATGAACCTTTACTTTCTTCAGCTTAACATCTTTCTATGAGTAAAGCTATTTTATTGGAAGCAGAGAAGCACCAGCTGTAATCATAGATTTTTTTCATATAACTTCCTTTGCACATATTTATAAGACATATATCCTTTGATTTAGTTTTAAGAGGGGAATATTTCTGGGGTCACGGAAACTGCATGATCTGTTTTCCAGTCCAGAGCATGCTGAGTTTCTTCTCTTCTAGACTTCCTGTGCTGGAGCTTTCTTGGTCCTTCTCCTTAGCCTGTTTCGCAATCTTCTATTTCGCTTTTTCTACCTCCTACCCAACTAAAATATAGGGTACTTCAGCAATAGAAGACAAATCCCTTACTACATGCTGGATAATATCTCTCCATTTAAAAAATGCTCTTGAGCTTTTATATATTGTTGCTTCTGATCTTGGCCTATTCTCTTTCACACGTCACTGTTCAGTATTTAATGAACCCTGAACTTGAGTCTGATATTATCATCAATACCTTAAGTTCTGATTTACTTCAGTATTGGTTCCCCTGTTTCACTCTGACAGTTTGAGAGGCGTTACATTTTTCTCCAAAAATAGAAACCTATTTTGTACAGTATTTGTAGAGAAAAGAAAAATACGCTTCTTTTTTTCCAAAGGCATGAACAGGTTTTGTCTGTGTGAAAGGGAGATGTTATTAGTGATGTTTTCTTTAACATTCAGTTCAGCTATTTTTTTTCTGTAATTTGCTTAATTTAATTGAACTTTGAAGTTATCACTTCTTTCCCAAAAAGAAATTGTTAAAATTTTGCAGCAGCCTGCAAACAAAACCTGTCACAGTAAACGAATTTTGTTTAGTTCAGAAAATTTTCAAATCATGCTATATCAACATTACAAAACAATGTTAAGTTCCATATAAGGATTTTTATACCCTCTTTGTACAGCACTGATTTAAAATCTCACTTTGGTTAATGTGGTTCAAGCTGTGTAGGCAGGCAAGAAAATTGTAGAGTTAATGTGATATTTATATTTGAATGTGTGCCTGAATGAATGCCACTAATTAAAACTGGCAAGAAATCCTTCAGGTGGACGCAGACAGAATGCCTTTCCTTTCTAGATGGTCCCCTATAAAGCGGCCATGCTTTAGAGCTTTGTTTAGCCCCCAGGACCTAAATAACTTACTTGGTAACCTTTTCTGTGACTCTCATAACTTTTCACAGTGTTGATTATTTTGGCTGTTGTACTGATTTTAGTCTTTTCAGCAATCATGTGGGTGATCAGGATGTACGAATGATGAATGAAAATGAGATTGTCACAAACAGCAGAAGGAAGCAGGCTGTGGCTGATCCAGGTTAGTTCTGTCTTCTACAGTTTTTTTCTGCTCACATCCTACAGAGGCAGTATGGATAATGGACATCGTTAGACCTAAACTGGGAAAAGTGAGGAGAATTACGCCCCTTTTATATATTTAGCTCTACTTTCTCTAACCAGGAATGTCATACTCTGGTGAATGTTTATTCTATACCTAAATCTGAAAGTGGGTGATATAAATCAAAGAGGTATGTGGCACGTAGTCATAGCTTATATCAATGCATACACAGAAGTCGTCAGGAAAGAAACTGACTGAAGATAAACTGGAAACTGGTGTTAATTGTACAGGTTCATTGATAGCTTTTGGGTTAATAGGCTCATTGCAGCCTCACTGGCCTTTTAAGTGGCTTTAGAGATGATGCATATGTGTCTCAGAATTAGCTGCTTGTTGCTCCTCAGGCAAATCCAAAATCACGATAAGTGTAACAAGGGGGAAAACATGTTGACGTTATTCCTCCCACTGTCTTTCTGGTTGGTCTTTTCTCTTACAAAGTGATAATTAAAAAGACAACCTCTTTTTTTCCCAAGGAGAAAGAGTAGATTGTATTTATAGTCTGAAGAGTCCCAGTCATTCATTGTAAATTACTCAAACAGCTCCCTAAATACATTACAAATTCTCAGCCAAGCTGGTATATTCATGATTGTTTTTTTCTCCTGAGCATGACACTTTCTCCAATTAGTTTCTCTAGAAAGTGTTACAGAAATTATTTGATGGCTTTTAATAACAGTTCTGTAGGAGAAGGATTTGAAATGCCATTGCTTGTACAAATACAGCTTCAAAGTTATTGGTATAACACATATTAGTGTCAAAAGTATTTTGAATATCTCTGTGCCTGTTGTAATGACACCCTGGTTTTCCAGTGCAGACATACCCTATGTCCAGTAAAGAATAGGTGTCGTTGCCATGGCCATCACATCTGTTGTCCAGGCTTTAAGGACACAGAATGCCTGTGAAGTCTGAGGATTGCCTGCTGCCATGTCTCTGCTGTAGTACTTACAGCCACAGTTGCTGGTCACATAGAGTTGTAGAATGGTTTGGGTTGGAGGAGACTTTGGGGGGCCTCTCCTGAGGGAGGGTCCAACCTCCTACTCATAACAGGGTCAATACAGAATTCAGACCAGATTCCGTAGGAAAGCGATTCCATGGGACTGTGAAAAAACTGTCAGAGTAAGAAACATTCCTGAGAAGAGTAGCTTAGCTTTTGTTCTGGGATGGAAAGAGAAATGGGCATGTTTCTTCCTCATTTTAGTCTGTGGTTTCACTGTATCATACAGATAGAGTCTTAAAACATCACTCAATTTTCCTTAACAGCTTTGCGTCCAAAAACCTGCATATGTGAAAAAGGACTGCAGAGGAGGAAAAGATAACAAGGGATTGTGGTTGGAAAGTTCTGAATACACCCAGCCCCAAATGCCTGCAATCTAGCTCTTCAAGATATGTATCATCCAGATGGAAGATTTTCCATGTCTGCTGCTGCTGAACCATCTCCTGTCTGAGAGGAAGTTTGATTCACTACAGGAAATTTTCTTCAGTAGTGAAATTTAGAGCACAAGTTCAGTTTTCTTGGTTTATTTAATTGTCTTTATCTGTCTGACATTTCCCCCCCCCCCCCCCCGCTTAATTGAAAATCCAGGGAGGAAGGAACATGAAGGAGTGAGCGAGAGCCTTATTGCTAACTGACAACCGTTCCTGCCAAGTACCAAGAACTTGGGTGAAGCAGGATGGTCATAGCATTGAGTATTTCTCAAGCTTTAATTCCTAAATCCTAGCTGGATGATCGCAAAGCTCCTCACTAGAAGGAAGTGTCTGCTTTGTTTCCGATACCTGTAAATAGTTCTTTGGGAAATGCACTTATTAGAGGAAATATTCTTTATCTCTCTGTTTCTGGGCTGCCACTGTATGTTTTGATGCCATGGCTCTTTCTAGGGACTGACACTGTTTCAGACATCTGGAGAGGTTCCCCTGGGTATGGAGAAGTATAATGAGTGCTTTTAGAAAATGGAGATCAGAAAGTGGGTTTATCAAGGTTTAAGAAGTAAGTTTCAGCTGTCGCTTATCCCATCTTTTGCAGTGAAATAATGATTTTTTCCATTATTTCACTACCATGAAAGAAGCAAGACAGGTGTTTTGTCTGAAGTGCTATTGGCAGGCACTCTACACGTTCTCCAGAGTCCTCCTGCTACAGAGCAATGCTCTTCTCTCCTATTTTGCCTGCATTTGGTTATGTGAACAAGGAGGCCATACTTCTGTGCTGCGCCAACCAGAGCCGTTGCCAGCAACATATCATCACTGTTGAGAAATGGTAAATGCATTTTAACTAGAAGGAGGTAAGGAGTGAACTGCATTTTTAAACGCAAAATACCCTGCATATGTACTCATTTAAACAAAAACTCTAACCAAATAATTATGCTGCAGGATTTGTAGCTATGCAAATGTGCTTTTCACTGAAAAATTGTCAGTGGTGACAACTTGTAAATCTCTTCCATAGAAGATTCTTCCTTTCTCATTTAGAACTCGCTCATTCTTCCCAGAGAGAAGTGAACGCTCTGAAGTCAGTACATGCTTTTAGACATGAAACAGAGATGTACTATTGCGGCTCCTGATACAGAATCAAAATGTGCTGCTTTGCTTTCTGTACTAAGTCAGGAGTGCAATATCTTGTATATTTGCTTATAAAAAGCATAATTCTTAGCTGTGGTTGGCTAAATTGAAAAGACTGAAGGTAGCAATGCATTTCCCAGATTTCTGTGTATTGATGGAGCAACAAAATGTATTTTGTACTAAATACAAACCACTTCTAAATTCAAAATAGTGTGAGTATATTGTACTTTGTTTAAAGGCTCTTCCCAAACTACACTGACAAAAGAACCCTTCTGTTGTTCAACTGTCTCCCCTCATGTGTTGACCAGCGTGGCTCTACCGAGAACCAGATTTTAATTTTTGCTCCAAATCAGGTAACTGTTACATGCAACTCAAAAAGAAAAGAGGAGGAGCTGAAAGGAGGGTTATTGGTAGGGCTAAGAACAGGTATAAGTCTACGCGTTTGGAAGAGGAGGGGCTATAGCAAGGTTTTTAAGACTTAAGGCACAATCACAGATTTGTCATATAGGCAATCTCTAGATGAGATGAGCCCTGTCGCATTGTCTGTTCTGAGAAAATTGCATTGAATGTGAAGAGAAGTGAAACCCATCGTGTTTCCTGGCATGGAATGGCATCCTTCTTATTGATCAGAAAAAGTATGAGGGGGAGAGGACTTTCTATGCTCATCTGTCTTCTCTATATCTGTCTGGAGCATCTCAAATCCTATGTGATGGACAATGATTTTTCAACGTTAATCCTTTGAGGTAACTCCAGGTTTTGTAAATTACTGCAAAATTACTTGGTCAAGCTCAAATGGGTTGCAATTCTCTCTATCGTCCGTTTCTCTGCCACCAACTCTTCCTCACCCATCCGTGGGTAACTGCAGCCAGTTGTCACACCTTTTGGCTCTGGAAATCTGGATGCAGTGCAGCTGGTCTGGCACAGAGAGTATTGGCTCGTACCTTTTGCCAGCCTCTCCTAGCAACTCCTCTTAACCGTTCAAGAGATTCCCCACAATTGCCACACTATGGAGAGACCATGAAAGTCTGTAAAATATTTCAGAAAAATTGTTAAGTTGTGGAACATCCTCCCCCACCATGTCTCTGTCTGAAAGAAGGGTTTGCCAGCCTGCTCTGCTCTGGGACAACATACGCCACCAAGGCCAGGCCTAATGAAGGCCTTGATTCTACTCAGTCATATATAGAAAGTAGCATAATGTTTAGAAAATCTCGATGGGGCAGGAGATGTCAGCTTTGCCCTCCTAATTGGAGCTGAGATGTAATGACCCTTTATATAACCAAAGATAATTAAGTGTCCTAGTCAGCCCTATATACTTGAACGTAGATTACTCAACTCATTTCCACAATGAATCGGGGGGAAAAAAGTTTTATTCAATTTTTTCACCTTTCTTAACTAACGTCACCGGTACATTCATGTCAGACTAGCATTTACAGGAGGGACAAGTGGAAGAGTAAACATGCAGTAAAGAAATCATTGACTGAAGTGGACCACTTCAGTCAATGTCAGGCACGGTTTCAGCAAGAGTAATCCCGCAAGAGTGTGCACAGTAACGCATCACTCGATGTTGTCAAAAGCATGACACAGGAAAAGGACGGATTCATATGAATTCTTGCTGAAGCCTTTGATGTAAATTATTAAACTTTAGCCCAGTTCCAATTTCTGGGCCACTCAAAAACCTCAGTGGTATAGTTACTCGCCTTTACCTGTAATGACTCGCTTTAAAGGGGTTGGATCAGGAGAACAGAAAGGAGTGAGTTTGTCCCACAATGACACCGAGAAGGGCAGAGGATAAAGAACTAATCTGTGAGGAGGCACACATCCTGCTGCCTACTTTTTGATCTTTAAAAGGATATTTTCATCAGTCTTGACGGTGTAATCGGAAAACCAGGATGCCTGGGAAGGCCTGCAATGTCTGCTTTCAATTTCTGCCTTTTTGTGGTTTAATCCTGTAGAAGTTAAACAGCAGTGAGAAGCACCCATAGGAGAACAAGGGAGCAAGCAGTGATGCAAACAGTGTGAAAGGCAGCGTAGAAGACACGGAAGCCTGTGTATTACTGAGTCAGGAGAGTACCCTCATTTTGGAGGATGAACATGTAAGAGCCGCATGAGGAGCTACATACGGCAGCTAAATTAAGCTGAGCCCTTCTGATAGCTTAGGCTGGACCTGGACATAAAATTGCACCACAGCATCCTGCTTTTTCTGTTTTCTGTAACATTAATCCATGCTGTTTTCTGTAACATTTCCCAGGCCTGCTGGGCCTTTGCCATGTTCCCTGTGTGCTGGTCATTCCCCACAGTGATGTTCAGTCCTGCCATTTCAGGGCTGTATGCCAGCCTGGTAACATCTGCAAGAGCCTGACAGTGCCAACGAGTGACTGGGTGTTGTGAGAGTGGGCAGAGATCTCGTGCACCAGGTAACACACTGGGACGGCCAGAGGTAGGACTCGCTGACGGTGATGGTGTGAGGATGGGAGCAATGGGAGAGGGAGGTTGGGTGTTACCAGGGAAGGCTCGCTGCTCGGTGTAAGTCAGATAAGAGCAAAAGTAAAGTGCTGTATTGACACCTGAACTCTGGCTCGTGCGGGAGATGAAGTCTGCTTTCCCTTTGATTCCATCAGTGGCTTTTACTCTGTAAGACAGGAGCATTTGCTTTCCCCGCTGCTCTCTGCTTCGCCAGTCGTTGCTGTTGGGGTGCGTCGCTATACTGGCCTGGGGAGTATAGCAAGGGATTAGAGTCCAAACCAGCACTGGTGTGAGCAGACACATCGTACAGGGATGCCTTCGGCTGACCTCCGTGTGCTGGGGCTGCTGATCCAGGAGGCTGAGCTCTAACAGGAGCCGCTCTCCTAGTAAGAGTCACTGAAGTCGCCAAATCTCTTCCAATATTCTTCAAAACATGTGGACTCCAGAGCACCCTGCCCAATCATGGCTTCACCGGTGCTATAGATACTGCAACGATGCATGCTGCAGTGTTTGGTGCACCTTCCCGTATTCCCTTTTAGCTTTTTTCAACATGTCTATCTTTTAGCTACACCGTTATGGTTGCTCCTTTTGCCGTCCAAAACAGTCCTGAAGGTCCTGTTCAGGATTCCGTTCAGAATGGCTTGCAGGTATGACCGACCCGTTTTGCTCTTCAGGCGTACGTGCCCCGATGTGTTACACCCCTAGTTTCATTCCCTCTAGTTTCCCATATGTAGGCCGTTTGCTGTCTGTGACCTCTGGTGTCACCGACCCCTATGATCCCAGCACGGTCGCTCCCATTTGCGTGGGGCCCTCATTTCTAGGGGTGCCGGTGCTGTGGGTCTGCCTGCTTGATTATTGTCCGTTCAAAACAAGAGATGAACGTTCATGTTGGAGATGTGCACTGACGCATCTCCTCTAAAGAGCAGAAAGGGAAGCAGAGAGGAGCATAACATACTGGAAGAATATTTGCTTCCATTTGAGCGCTGAGGTCCGGGTATTCCGAGCACAAGGAGGAGAGTTCCTGGCTCAGTGGTCTCTTTGCCCATTTCTGTGACTATTTGCTTGTTTGCTGAGAAATGACTTACAGCCCATGTGAGACACAAACATCCCTTTATCACGCAGCTTGTATCACCCTAATGGAATTCTGTCAGCTGAGGATAAAATGTGGACTAGGAAAGCAATTATAGAGTGAATCTCCTAGCTGCGGGAAGAGCTGAGAGATGGGGCCAGAGTGCCCAGCTGGAGTAATTTCCTGTCCGACCAGCCTCTAAATCTTGCTGGGAAGAGATCAATTTTCCACCCTTGTCTAATAGCATCAGCTCCAGTCACCCTGGCTCAGGACCCCATGAAGTGCTGCAGCGTTGAGATCTAGGCATAAAAGGAAACATTTGCAGTTTGCGACTTCTTTTTTCCTGACCTAGAAATTACTGGAAAAGAGGAAAACAAGGCTACAGACCTTCTGTCCGATGGCTCTCTAGCGTTCCCTTTCTTAGCTCCCGGTTGAAGGAGAGGAGCGACCATCAGTCCTCCACCCACAGATCACTGATCTGGCTCTAATTAGGAGAGGAAAACCACCACCTGACGATCTGCTAGCAGCCTTCCCCAGGCAGGCTGTTTATTTCTGGAAGGTCCCAATTATACAGTTGAGATCACAGCGAAATCCTGCCGTTAGCTTTCAACTTGCTCAAGGTCTCTTTGCTATGACTAAAAATCAACTTAATTCACAAATTCTCAGTGTGCGCCTCTGCTCTATTGCTCATGGGGCTTCCAGAAATGTCAGCATGCGCAGATTTTGTGCAGCTTTTCCAAGAGGATGGGGATTCTGGGGAACCGTAAACCCGAGGTGAGATCTCAGACCTGTGCAGTTTAACTTGTGCTAAGCTTTTTCCCCTTACTCGCGTGTGATCTGCTGTTTCAGAGCTCGGTTGCTTGCGTGCCTTATCTTGGCTGGGTCTAACTGGAAAAGGAGTTTCGCGGCGGTTTTTGAAAGTTCAGCATGCTGGACTAAGGATGTGGAGGTGAATGCCAGAGAAAGCTAAAGGAACTCAGGAATAGCCACGTCTCCATCTTCTCACCAAAGAAGCTGCTTGCTGCCTGAAAGTCTTCTGGCCCTGGAGGAGGTGTGTGTGTGGGGGGTGCAGCGCTAAAGAGAAGTTTTAGATCCAGACGTGGTGTTTCAGAGCCATCGTAAGGGCTGGGAGGAGCCTGCTGCCTCCTGAGAGTGTGAGCCCAGCCGAGTATCACGGGCTGGACCGATCTCCAAACTGCATCCCAGCCAGCACAGGCAGGGCTGAAACAGATGTTGGTCAGAGGCTCAGGTGGAAAGCAAGAGAGGTAGGCGTAAGAGCAGGGGCATACAGAAAAAGCTGCTATGGCTGTGAAGGTGTCTCAGGGAGATGACTCTTCACCCAAGGGGAGCCTTGTACTTGGGAGGAGCGATGGTCCCTGCAGTAAAGATAACGAGCTGGGAGCAGTTGAGCCCTTTTATCTTTTTCACTAAGATTTCTCTTCTGCCTGATGGCAGCACAAGGTGGCTGCCAGAAGAGACATTTCTGGCTGTAACAAGCTGGGGAAAGAACTTTTCTCTTGAGCAAGAGAGGGCTTTCATCTTTCAGCAAAAAGGGCAAGGGCTGAGGCAGCGCCGGCACAGTGGCTTTGCTGAGCGTACAGAGCGGTTGGCAGGAAAACGAGTCCGCCAGCCCGGCGAACTGGGCTGAGATGCTGGCCGCCCTCAGCTCCGCTTGCTTACGAGCGTGGCTTAGCAAGCGTAGAACACTGATGGGGCTGTTCCTGCTTGGTATTCATGGCTCTCTGCTCCCATTCATCAAAGATTTTCCTGGCTGCTTTCTGCAATTACACACCTTTTTTTCTTTTTTTTTTTTTAACCTTACAAAAGTGAGACCAGGTTACACGGGGCTTCATCCATTTTGGCCTGGAAAACCTCTAGGGATGGAAGCTGCACAGCCTCTCCGGCCAATCTTGTTTAATACTTGACTGTCCTAATAGGGGAAAAGTTTTTCCTTTGACACGTAATAATCTATACTTTCCCCTACTGATTAAAGGCCTAGATCAGCGCGGATAAGGCTTCTGGCATCGCAGAAAGGTCATCTCTGCTGTCGTCATCCAGCTGTATAATAATAAATTCGGTCTCCCAACTATAATTTCAGATTTGCAGATTAGCAGAAGTCTTGTGATCTGCCTCTTTCCTGCTCTGCTGGAGGCATTGCTAAAAATAGAGTAAGTAGCAAAGCTACCTGCAATGGTCTAAGCCTAAACAGTGGTAAAAACTAATCTGCAGTGAATGTCGGTTCTGGCTCGTTTCCAAGGAGTGTTTTTTGGATGGCTCGCTATATACTGGAAATTGTTTGGTAAGGATTAGTTGGTGAACAGATGAATCAAACTGACATTTCCATTACCAACAGGAGATCTGTCTGTGGCCAGAATTCATGGAGAAGGATGTGGGATGATAGCAAGACTTTTCATTATGTTTAATATTGTCAGAGACATGAAATAGCTCCTATTATTCATCTCGCGGGGATGGTAACGTATCTGAATATTAACGCAAAATGGGAGATCTGATGAAAACCCACTGACCCAGCGAGACACTGATATGTATTTCAATCACTCTCTTTGGGGCAGTGAGAAAATGCACGGTTCCCAATAAATCTGCAAGGAGCTAAGATTTGCATTTCTCAGTACAGCGCTTGGGTAGATCAATGCCTGTGTTGGCCTTCTGTATTCTGTCTGAAGTTGGACAGATGACGGTTGGACTCGACGATCTGAAAGGTCTTCTCCAACCAAATGTTTCTATGTTTCTAAGTCCTTTGGCATCCCCCAGTGTCACCCTTTTTTTTCCTGGAGGAGTAGCATTAAGGCCCTAGGGAGGCCTGCACCTTGGTCATCTGCTTGTGGTTTGAGAATAAGAGTTGGGGATGACTTGTTGGGCGCTTGTTTGCCTGTCAAACTCCAAGGGGAGGAGGGGTCCATAGCAGAGGGCTCCAGCTCACAGTGAAAAAGTAACCACCTGTAGAAGCAAATGGAAAAGGGTCTCCGGAGGCAGTTTCACCTTGGGGAAACAAAGATTGCAGATTTAATGTGAAAAATCACTAAAGTCAAGCTGAATTGGAGCGTGCAAGCGCAGCTGGGTATATAGATGTATAAAGAACACATCGTGAGAAGCAGGCATTCGTGTAGGGAGAATGGAGAAGGGATTAATGGTAATTAATGATACTGCCCAAGCCCTCGTGACTCAGATTTCAGCGCAGATGATGCCAGTAATTAATATAAAGGTGTTGACAGTTGCCTCAAACTAGTTCTGCTACATTTTAAGTCATAAACCAGAGGGGCTGGAGGACTTGGTTTGCAGAAAGTGTTCACGTTATGCAGGGATGTTATTATGAACAGTACGAGGGGGTAAGCACGAGGTCATAAAATGTGCGATTCAGTGACCGACTGTGACTGCAATTAATGCATTAGAGATATCAATGGGAAGTCTGACAAATGAATTGGCAGGGCATGTAGATCTAAGCGTAGTAAAGGGCCCTCTAAAACAACACCATGGGAACTTGGCCATTTATCTTCTTCATCTGCTGATGCAGATGTAAATTAAGTTTCTGCAGGCTGATTAGCCTGTGGAGCGCTCCTGTCTAGACGATCTCCCACCTTCTGGGAGAAGAAAACTCCTCAGATTTTCCTCTGGCGGATCTGATCTGCAGGTGATTCCACTGCAGGGTGTTTGTATGGCTTCTCTCTCTATTTTTTTTTTCCTTTTTTTTTCGTTGTTGTCACATGTTTGTTGTATTGCAATGGTTTAGTTTTTGTAGCACCGATTTTATGATTCGGTTTCTTTTACTAGAATGCTCTCTGATCAGAGGGGTTGAACCAGCTGACCTCCAGAGTCTCTTTCCAGCCTAAATAATTCTGTGATTCTATGACCAGTATGGATGAGGACCCTCTGTTGAACATAGCTTATCTGCTGCAGAATCTGTTCTGCCAGCTGAAGCCTACTGAGCCACAGCAGGGTGAATATTAATAGGTCGTTTATTTAATGCAATCAATCAGTACAAACTACAGATCGTCCTAAGGCTGGAAAAAATATTCCTGTCCTCCCACTTCTACCTAGACACTGCTCCTAGAGATGACCCAGGGAAAGGCAACTTTTGCTGTGGCTCTTGGGCCCGCAGGGTACGCGCGGGGGTGAATACATGACAGGCGGTGCGTGTTACGTGAAGAACTGCAATGCTAATGAATCTGTGGATCTGAGTGTGACTGGAGAAGAGCAAATGTCATGCCTATACCTAAGAAAGGAAAGAAAAAATAATTTGGTCCGGTATTGGGTTTTCCTACTTGAAAGTATGCGTTCAAGGAAAAAAATGGAGTTACATCGTTTAATGGAGAATAGGTGGAATGCAACACGGATTTACAGACTAATTTTTCCCTGTGTGTCTGATTGCCTTCGCTGTCTGTCTCTATACAAGCAAAGGTGATTTTTGGAGAGAAGGCTTATTTAGGCTAAGGAGCAATGTTGGCACAGTGCAAATCAGTACGAATTGTCCAAGAAGAACAGCGGCTGAGTCTTTTTAACTGTCAGAATAATGGGACCGTGTAATTGCCTTTCTGTCCGAATACCAGGTGGCAAGGCCTCAACTCTTGAGACAGAGCACGCTTGTCACAGGACACATTTCTGACAAGCACAGGATGCTAAAAATTGCTTTCAAGCCCGTTGTGTTTAAGATCCTGCTGCCTGTCTTCTGTGACGCCGACTCAGCTTGGTTTCCCTCCAGGAGAAGGGCTCTTTCTGCAGGTGTAGGCGTTCAGCCCTCACCCTCCTGTCGTGGGAGGAGTGGGCGACTATGGAAAATATGGGCTGGACACAGAAAACCCCTTCCGAATTGTGGGCGGACAGCTGTGTTTCTCTCCCCAGCAAGCCTGGGTAAGGAAAGCTGGCAAGGAAAGCTAAGGCTTATCAAAGGAGGAAGGGACTTGGTAATGCACAGGAAAGCAAACAACAGGAGGCGCTCGGGAAAACGAGTAGAAAATGAGTAATTTTTCTCCCTGTAGAAAAATCAGGGGAGGTGGCTCAATACCAGAGATGGTTGCAAAGGTGCCGATAAGGTACGAGTGGAGAGCAAACCGTCCTCACAGAGGCAGAGCTGCCTTCGAGGCACAAACGCAACAGGGGAAACGAAGGAAGCGTGGAGCCTGCGAAGGATGAATGCGGTGGGTATGTCCTGCTGCTTTTTTCAGGGGTTCCCTGCAGCCGATCACTTGGGCTGCTACGGCAGGTACGGCACAGGGGACAGGCTCTGGGATTCAGGAGTTGCAGAGCCCTAATAATAACATGTGGGAGGTCTGGCAAGAGTGGCCAACTCCAGTTGGGTGCAGTTAACCTGGGAACTCCGCTGGAATAGCTAAAAGCCATAAATATCAGGGTAAAACACCTAATGTACATCTCTAAAATGGGCAGCAGCGATTTGTACCAGAACAGGTCCAGAAGGAGGAGGGTGCTGAAACCTGAAAGGGGCCCAGAACGGGCAGTATCTGGCAGAACCATACTTGACGATGCAAAGCTAATGAAGATAATTCATAGATCTGTGCAGAACCTTGTTACTAGTAGGTGTGCAGCGAGCAAGGCTAAAATACAATCTGAGCATGTTGTCTGGCCCCATGGACCTGAGAAGCCACAGAGCCTGTTCTTACAGGATTTTTAAGATTTTACAGGCAGAGAGGGCAGGCAATACAACATATGAAGACTGATATTGCTAATGCCTACATCACATTTCCCTCAGTTCTGTGTCCACTGGAGATGATGGAAAGCTCTGAAGAGAGACCTCTGAGAGAGTTGGGGGTCTGGGCTCCCAGACAAGCAGGTCTGGAGTGGTGCCTACGTGAGCTCTGGGAGAGGAGGGCCAGCCTGTTCCCACCTGTTTGAGCTGAAGGGGGACACTTTCCCACAAAAAAGAGCCATGAAAGCCGACCATAAATGCTTGTAGGAAGGCATGCTTGTGCGAGGCACAAACGTCCTCTCCGCAACGCATGGAGCCTTCCAGATGATTTGGCATAATCCGCCGCAGCGCTCACCGGGGGTTGTATGATTTGCTCCCAGGGGATGCTGCATCTCCAGCGGCTCCATCCATCCCACACTCACCTCGGTGCTTGCCTGCGAAGGGAATTGGCTGCGTCGGGGGTGGCATCCTTCTCCCTTGCTTCCGTGCCTGTGATTGCCCTGAGGACACGTGCTGTGCACAACCCTCGGTGTTGCTGGAGCTGCCTGGTAGTTTGCCAGATGTGGCTGTAGGTCTTGGCTGTGGTGTGATACAGAGAGGCTACGTGGGCAAAGCGCTGTGCCTGTGCCTGCACAGTGGCTTGTAAGCAAAATAAGTTGCCAATAATAAGGAGCTTTTAAAAAAATGTATTCGTAAGCCCAGCAGAGAACAGTTATAGATATATTGTGCTGAAAGACAAGTAGGATCTCTCACACAAATGTCAGAGCATCCCCAGGACACTTGTGCAGAAGGCCCAGAGCGTGTCCATGGAGTGTACTGCCCCCCATCCTTCAAAGATGCCTGCAGCTGCGGTGACACAAGGAACAATCTGCTTTTATTTATTCTTTTGAAATTTCTTTTTTCCCCTCTTCCTCCTTGTTGTTTTTGCAATAACCTTAAGAAGTGGGTGATGATACCCCAGTGCAGGGAAAGGTAGGCTGAACTCACAGGTTGCCTTCTGCTCATCTTGCTGTCCCCAGGGGCCTGGCAGGGAGCAGCAGCAGCGTGCAGGACAGACGTGTTCTGGGTTTTGATGTATTTGCCACAGGGAGCCCAGGGAAGCGTCAGTGACTCTCTGCAAGGGGGTGGGTGCACCAGTAGGGTAGGGGAGCAGTAGCATCCATTGGTACTGAGCAAAATCTTTTCAGTAGGGCCAGCTGGGACAGGACAAGGGGTGATGGTTTTAAACTGAAGCAGGGTAGGTTTAGACTGGATCTAAGGATGAAATTCTTTACACTGAGGGTGGTGAAACACTGGAATGGGTTGCCCAGAGAGGGGGTGGAGGCCCCATCCCTGGGAACATTCCAGGCCAGGTTGGACGGGGCTGTGAGCAACCTGATCTAGTTAGCGGTGTCCCTGCTCCTGCAGGGGGGTTGGACTGGGTGACCTCTAGGGGGTCCCTTCCAACCCAAAGCATTCGATGATTCTATGAAAATGGCACCAAGGCATCCCTCCACCCTCACCAGGTCTCTACAAAACTGGCTGCAAGGCTAGCTCTGGGAGCAGAACCTGATGGACAAACTGATGTTCATCCATGGCACTTTACTGGGTCCCAGACAGGGAGGACGGAGCTCCAGGGCCATTTTCCTCTGTGTCCTCCATGACAGCAGCCTCCCCTCCTCGGGGCAGGCTCCATAGCAGCGATCACCTTGCGGGGCCTTTGCAAGGGCCCAGCCTCTCCGTGTCATTGCCACCGCAAGGCAACGCACAGTTGTAAGCACGCCAGCGGCGCTGTCGGCTCAGTTGTCGCAGGTCGGGAGAGGTGGAGGGCACAGACCTTTACCTGTTTCACTGGCGGGTTGATGATTTAGGGGCATGTTGCACACTCCAACGCCCTGGCCCCCCCTTGTTATCTATGCTGGAGACCTGCTTGGGTGCAAAGCAGCTGCTGACACCCGGTTTCCTTCCCCTGTAGCCCAGGATGTGGATGGGCAGGGAGGGGAGGGTGGTTTGCTGCAAGCCCAGGTCTCATCCCAGTGGGTACCCAAGCTATGGTTGTTGGTTGATTTGATGTGCAAAGTATTTTTAGACGAAAAAAAAAAACCAAAACAAAACCAGAACAATTTTCTAACAAGTAATGTCATTTAATGAATGATATACTCTAGAAAATAGAAACTACCCAGATGCTGGTTGGTTGGTTGGTTGGTCTGGTTGGGTCTGGGGAAGGCCCTTGCTTGGGCACACAACTCCTTCCCTGGATTTGTTTGCCAGCATTTGTCGTTGCTGGAAACAAGGAAACATCCATATATTGAAAGAGATGCTAAAGGGGCAATTCTTTTCTAAAATGTGGGAAGTATGCAGAATGACTTCCCATCGTGTCTCATTGGGCGAGTGGCGTGAAGGGCTCAGAGCTCACCAATATCTTTACAGAAGGTTCATACCTCAAAGGGATAGACTCAACCAACGGTACATACCCACAGTCCAGTCCTCTAAAATCGTCGGAGGCTTCTCACTTTGCGGAACATCTTGTGGGCTCTGGTGTTATTGCACTTCTTTCTGGCTGCTTTTCTGCACGTGTTGTGTCTCTTCCCTCAAGGTCTGGCTGCTAATTCCAGGGAATATGCTTTTCAGAATGTTGCAGTACACTGTGTACAGCTCTGGGTCTATTTTGGGCTTGGGCAGAGACCGGGAGTTGCAGGCCTGTTCCGTGACTGAGTGCTGTAGCAAGTAGACATCGCTGAAGAGTGCAGTTAGGATCTTGTGTGCAGCCTTGTACGGATCGTCTTCGAACTGCACCATGGCCTTGAGCTCCGTCAGGGTGTAGCCGTTGTAACGCTTGCTGTCTTCGGCCAGGGGTTGCACAGTCTCACCGATGTGTCTCACCTTCCACTTCAGGCATTTCAGTTCTTCTTTTACGTCCTCTAGTTCTTTCTCCATGGCTTGGAATTCCTTTGCGGTTACAAATCTCCTGCCAAGGAAAGAAGTGGCAGACACAGGGTGGGCTTTGGAGGCTCAGAGGGGTGAAATCAGCCCAGCTTGCCTGGGATCAGACCACAGAGCCTGAGGTTTGGGAAGGGGGATCAGGGCCATGTCACCCAATACCATCCCTGGCTCTTATCTGTCAGGCTTCGTAGTAACAGCAGAGGTTCTCTCTGCTTGTGTAGGGAGACGTGAGCTTTCTCTTTTGAAGGGAAACGAGGCACCTTGAACCTGTGCTCCATTGGTGGAGCTGAGGTTGACCACCTGGCCCAGGGATGGTCCTGTAATCAGGTCTGGAGAGCTTAAAGAATATAGGGAAAATATGGTGGTTTGCTTCTTGGATAGCAGGGTTTAATGGGAGAATAAGGTAGTTACTGGAAAACACATTTAAATAATAAAAGATATTTAAATTTTTTTTTTTATGAGGGGCTCTTAATGACCCTATACCAAGTTGAGTCATTTGAGGACTTAAACATGTGTGTGATCCGGATACGTACCTTTCGTGATCAGGATCTTCCAGATCTGATTCAAAACCCTTTCCTGTATTCTTTAATCCAGTTTTAGAGTAGCCAGGAGACTGGGAACTATCTTCAGGAGTCATTGTTGCTGGCAGCCTTGTGCTTTTCCTGGCGGGGGTCCGTGTGTGATCTGATGCTGAAGCTTGTACGTTTTGTGCTGTGTGAGGACCAAAGGTACAGAAGGAAGGTGCATTGATCCCTGGGCTGACCGGAGAGGAGTCAGCATATTGCTGTGGCTTGGCTGAGCTGGGTGTTAGACTGAGCCTGGGGCTGGCTGGGCAAGATGCTGTAGTCCTTGCTCCAAATGGGCTGGAACGTGATATTGCTAAATTTTTCTCTCTTTGCTCGAATGGTTGAGGGCTTGGTGATTCTCCTGGGGCCAATCTAGTGATGGAGGCAATGTCCAGCAGGGTTTGATCCTGAACCATGGAGATCTGGCTAGTCGGTTCTGATGAAAGTGAAGAGCTGCTTGATGTGTTGCTGGAAGAGCTTGACGTAGCAAATGGGGGTGTTCTCTGAGCATTGGTGTGGTCACTCCTGTTCCTCTGTGTGCTAGTAACATTTAGAGCTGGGTGTTGTGAAGCCCTAAAGAAAGACAAACACACGCTTTTTCCTCTGGACTGGGCTAAAGGCTTATAAGACAATTTTAGGCCTATTTTGGGCCAATTTTAAGCCTGTTTCCCATAACTGCATTTCCCCATAGGCTGGTTTGCTTCTCAGGTCTGTATAAAACCCTCTGCTTCTCATGACCAAGAGCAAAGAGTTTGAGGATAAGGCACATACATTCAGGACCAGCTCCTCGCTGGTGCCAAGTATGCATTCGTCAGCTATCATCGATGTGGCAATCACTGGCACGTCAGCGTTCTCCTGCCCAAAAGTCATATGGCTCTGCGAGAGCCAAAGATCTGGTGCTGGGGAAGGACAGGCAGGGAAGAAAGCTGCTAGGATATTGGCTGTGACAAATTCCAGTAAGAATGCAAAGGGGTAAAACCTGGCTTGCAGGTTGCCACAGCACCTGCCCTTGGTCATCCCTGCGAAGTGCGAAGACCTGCCTTCATCTCGGACCCATGTGCTTTAAGTCTCCCAGTCGCTCTGCATGGTTAGCCAGTGAATTTGGGGATGAATAAACAGGCAAGATAAAAACAGAAGGGTGGCACAGAATGACATCATTGTTCCTGCGGTGACATTACAGGACATTTCTTTCATACAGCTCAGTCTGTTAAGGACTTTTCTTTCCCCCCTAAGCTGTAGACTGTGTACAGGGCTGACCAGCTATTTGAGATGGTTGGAAATGCCAACTGCATGGGATGCCAGACTGCCCCTCCTGAATATTGTTTCCTGTACTTTTCTCCTGGCTGCTGCCAGGCAGGAGAGATCCCAATGCTTTTTTATTTTTCTTCCTATGGCTAAATTTTACTTAGTTTGGCAAGACTGATGGCAAGAGAGGAAGCCGCACTCCTGTAGACTGGACTTGTCCTGATAGGTAGCAACTGCTGCTAGAAATGCCTTGACCTTGAAGGGGAACACAAACACACCCGCTGTGCAGATCATGATTCCTAACAGCCAAAGGACATGACAAACTTTTGTAGCAATACCAGTGAGTCTTCGTGTGCATCTGGTATATTCATATTCCTCTTGTGGTGGAAGATAGCAGAAAATCCTGGTCTGGATGGGTTGTACGAGATCTAGTCCATGAGTCCTGTCCTCTAAGTACCCCTGGCTTGAATTAGCTCCATACTCACTCCTCCACTTTCCCTGCACCTTTCTCAGCCTTGGATGCAATTAAATGCCACATTTTTAAGGTCTTAAAGAGCATGCCTCACACCTATTGGCTTCAATAGGATTAATTAAGGCCTTTGCTAGATCACAGCATAATTATCAGGTTTAAATCAAATTTAGAGTTTTTAAAATTGGAAAAGCAGACAGTAACAGAGCTACTGCATAAAAACAGAGCCACAAAGAAGCATAAAATGAGTTATATAAAAGGCAGGAGAGAAAAAAAGGACACACATGTCAGGGGGAGCACCCTTCCCCAGAAGTGCCTTGCTTTCATGAACTGGCTGAACAGGGGTGGAAGACAAAAATTGCCAACCAGGTACAAGGGAAAGCTTTTTCACCCTGAGGGTGTTCAGAGACTGGGACAGAGGCCAAAAGAGGTATTGGGATCTCCATCCCTGGAGGTATTCAGAACTCAACTGGGCAAAGAACCGAGCAGCCTGGTCTAACGGACATGCTGTGAGCAAGGGACTGGACTTGAGACCCCCAGGGGCCCTGCCCACCCTGTGTTATTCTGTGATTCAGTGATCCTGCCTATCTATGAAAAGAACTTATTCCCCTCCCCCAGTTTCCCTTTCTCCTTTCACTTTCCTCCTCTCAGTCCCATAGAATCACAGAATCGTTTAGGTTGGAAAAGCCCTTTAAGATCATCAAGCCCAACCGTTCCCCTAACCCTGCCATCCTACCACTAAACCCCGTCCCATCTCGCCATCCTGCTTTTCCGTTGGAGGCTCTGGGCTGTCCCCTTCCATACTGACTTTATGGTGCCTGCTGCAGGGGTGTCCCTCATAAATAAGAAGCTTCTCAAAGGAAAAGCAGTGTTACTTGCAGCCCTCAGGCTCAGACAGATTGCTTCTCCTGCTTTGCCAAGTCAGAGTCAGGAGCTCAGGCCTTTGGAAGGGTGGGCAGTGGGAGCAGAGGTAGCCTACAACCCCCCACATTCATTAAATAACTTTTGCTGTAGCAAATAAAAAAAAAAAAAATACCCCTTTTTCTGACAGGAGCAAACCCCATTTTAAGGCAACTAAAATCAAAAATGCGTGTTGCAACTGTTTTGTTAAATATATACGTATTCATCCTCAAATATCTTCCAGTGTAAAAGTATCTGAGCATTAAGTGAGCAACCGGCCCTACCTACGTCCTGGGGGAGATACAACGTGCACAGTAACTGAAAGGCTATTTGGGTGCACGTACAATCCAAAATACTTCATTTCACATCTTAGTGTTGGACAGGGTTGGGTTTTTTGGTAGCGGTGTTGGGGGTTTTTTTTGCATAAATCCTGGATTGGCTGTAGGAGATGGAACTTTCATTGAAAGACGCAATTTAAGAGAGTGACAGAAAACAAGTTTCATAAAGAATCTCCCTGAATTTCATATAAGAAACATTTCCAATTCACCTGCGCACTGGAGGAAACAAAAAGATGTTATCAGCTGCCACTTTCTCTAGCTTTCCTTTTCCACCCTTTAATTTTCACTGGCTGCGGTGCTAAACAGGGGATGGAATTCGCTTTTATCATCGTGCTTATCTTGGGAGCTGGCTGCTTAAGATGCAATTTGAAACTTGTTAGAGCAAAACGTCAGTCTGGGTTTTAGCAGAGGTAAACGAGGACAGAACAGAGACCTGTAACTTTGGAGGTTCATAGTGGGCAAGGGTTTGCCTGAAGACAGGAATGAAACTCCCATTTCTTTCAGTATAGCAAGGCTGGATCTTAGATCTGTAACCATGGTGCTTTATCAGAGGGGATTTTTTTTTCCCCCCCCACCTGTTTTTATGTAGTGAATCACTATGAACTGAATAAATTACAGGAAGAATTGCAAGACCTGGAGTTGAAATCAATGCTGACATGAAATAGGAAGGTGATTGCAGCTGTCAGGTACCTCCACAAGGAGAAACCTTGACTCAACTTTGAGCGACACTTCAAATGCGTCAAGCCCTTGTTGTCTGCCGCCTTCCAGCCCTGTGCTGCTCAGCATATAAAGCATGTTCCCCGTTGTCAGCGTGACCTTGCCTGCCGTCTGTGCCTTGCCCTCTCCAGCTGAGCTTGTGCAACAGACTTTTTTGTAGCGCTGAATTTGGAGACGTGTGAAAGTTGCCTGCAAATCCAGCACCGCTTTCCTCCTCTGGCACTTGCGACCAAGAAAAAACAGTGGATTTTTTTTTATGAATCATTTCCACTGTGTTTTAAATCCAGAGTTCTTCTGATGATCCTGTTTGAGAAGAACAAAAATGACAGTATGCTTCCCAGTGAAGCACTCAGGGACTGGTTGCATAAAACCTTCTGTAGACAGCCAGGGGTGGGAGGATGGTAGAAGAGCTGTGGGATGGACCCAGGGGAAATGCCTGTAGGGTGACGATATGAGAACAAAATAATATTTTTTCGAGGCCTCCTCTTTGTCAGGTGACCCTCCTAAAATGCCCACACTGCCAAAACAGTGACTGTGTTATTTTTTTTTTTTTAGGCTGAATTAATTTTGAAGAGTCTTTCAGTTTTCTACAAGAAAAGCTGGTATACTGGCCCCTGGGTTTATCTGCCTCAAATAACAACCAAGGCTTTTAGCCACAGGCAGTGTGGATAAGCTGTTTTCTGCTCAGCTCCTGGCTCTTCTGAGCTCCCCATCTCCTCTTTGGCTTTGCCACCGTACCTGTCCCTCCTTGTCCTTTGTGGCCTTTCTCCTGCCTCTCTCTTACCCCTTATTCTGCATCTCCCATCCGTACCTCTCCCGTCTGCCCTGCAGCTTCCAGGCACCGTGATCTAAGCAGCCGGCTCATCATATTAATGCCTCGTGGTGGGAGAAGACCGGAGGAGCATGGACATACAGATGTCTGAAATCAGGTTCAATTGCTGTCTGGAGCCTCGTAATAGTGAGCATTTCTTGCTAATAAATAACTGTGCAACAACAACAACAAAAATTCCTGATGTGAAACTTCTCCTTCTATCTTTTTTGTGTAGCAACTGTGCACAGCCGGTGCATTGAGATCTCCCAGCCTTGCACATCTGAAAGAAAATGTTGAGACCTCCAAGGTAAAAAAATGACAGCGAGTAGACTATCAAGAGTGTTCAGAGCTTTGAAATGGAAATGCTAATTTTGGTATGAACAAAACATGACTGGGGCTATTGGGTGTATAGGGGCCGGTGGCGTGTGTTTGCCCAGGAAGGCAGCTTGGTGAGAGCAGAGGATGCCAATTCCTACCTAGAGCTCCCTGATACTGTTCTTAGCCCCGCTCAGGCAAGTTTAAACCCCATTAAAGGATAATTATAGTTTAGTGATGGACATTATATGGTCTAACATAGAATTATCAAGACTGAATATTGCATTGCCCTGATCAAGACTACCCTGGAATCAAGCGTCTGATGAAATTTATAATTTAAGGCCACTTCTCAAAACAGATGGCTTACTCTTGCCAACAGAGGGACCTGAGATGCTGCCCTGGTCTTGGCCTGGCATAAGGTCCTTCGTGCTACCTGTGCTCTCACAGAGCTCCTGGGCTGCTCGCAAACCTTTAATATTCTCTCCTCTAAAATCACCTGGCCAGCTGGTGTTTGTCTTCTATGATTGCTCCGTCCTGTTCTTTTATTTAAAGCTTTTACTGTTTCGCACTGCAGCAGCATTCCGCAGAAATCCTTCCCTCTCAACAAGGACCAGATGCCCTGTTTTGTCTTTGTGGAAGGACAGAAAGGTGCATGATGTCTGAGGATGAGTGACCATTCCTTCTGCTTGGTTCAAATCAGAGCAGCCTCGAGCGTTTCTAAGTGAGGGCAGCTGACAAGTCCCCCAGGGAATGAAATGCTGGTTGAAGTGAGCAGCAGGAATAACTTCTGGTGATAGGTCCTTGCGTCCTGCTGGTACAGGACCACCTCTGTGTTAAGACTTCAAAAAGAGCTCCAAATGATCTGCCAGCATTTATTCTGCTAGTGGAACACGGGTGGTGAGTTGGCCAAGCAATGGAGAGGACTTAGTCAGTCCTAGGTGATGAGCCCTCTTCTTTCATCCATAGCCAAAGGGCCAGTGTAAGCTTTGTGGCTGCTCTGACTTTAGCAAAACACTTCTCATGTCATTCTCTTGCCATTAACAACTCTCTGCTGGCCATGAGCCCATTGCAAAGAAGAGTGGGAGTGTGTGAAGCTACAAACAACGTTAAAGAGAATCCCCTGATCAGGAACAGGCCAGTTATGGCTCGGTAGGGCTTGTTCCAAGAAGAAAACTTTCACCTGAAGGTTGTGAGGCTTTGTGCCATCCTGAGCAGCAGTAACTAATGGTTTTTTTCCTCCCTAATAAGCATGAAAAATGAAGATTCTGAAGCTTAAGTTGGATTCATAAGTAAACAGTGAACCGAGAGCAGAACTTCACTCGTCACTTTATTAATATCGATCTGATTTCATTACAGTAGGTAACTGATGTGAAGCTGAAACTGGTGTAATATTGAAGAATGGCCACTGTTCTTTAACCTGATACTGGACTTCTCCTTTGCAGTTTGCTTTCACCGTGCTGCCAGCACACCTATGGGGGTAAGCTATGTGTCCTTTAAATTGAACTACTGGGGCAGGGCTGGGCATAGGACCAGCAGAGCTTTGTTTCTATTCCTCGGAACAGCTAATGTCAAGAATTGTTATTTGTTCTTTGAAACAAAGACCTTTGGACGGTCCTCATAATGAAATAAGCACGTTTGAGCACCAGCCAGGAGCTTGGCAGGTAGGGAATTTTCTTGGGACCTAGATCGGTTTTGTACTAACAGCCATTTTCAGGCCTGTGAAAATGAAGGATGTGGATCTGCCTGTGGAAATGTCCTTAATGGACATGGCATTTTCAAGGAACAGGAGTTACCAAGCGAGCTGGTGACGAGCCAAGCTGGAGAGCAGTGTTAGCACTGTCATCGTGCCTGTGGGGAGACCACATGCAGTGACATGGGACTGGAGAGCTCTTTCAGCAGATCTGATGGGGGGATCAGGACCCTCAATTATTAGGGTTACGGACACCAAGCTTCCACGAGTGTGTGGCTGAGATGCGCATCTCAGCAAGGCAGAGGCAGCAAAATGCTATGAGGTTTCCAAATTTTAATAGCGCGGAGTCAGCAAGCCACTTTCCCAAGTCTCCCTCCTGCTGAATGAAGAATCACTTCCCTTCTTTGCAAGGAAATAGATGCATGAAACTGCACACATCTTTCCTGGAGAGTAAAGGAAAAGTAGAGTATTCAGAGCAGGGCAGGAGCCATGCTCCAATATTGCTCTGTACATTGAGCCAGTGGTTCCCATAGCTTAAATAAGATTTTTTTTTTTTTCAAATGCTGACTAAAAGCATAGCAATTTTCTGAGTAAGTGCAAGAAATGGCATTAATTACACTAATGTTATCGTCTACCAAAGCTGCTTTCAATCATTTTTATATTCAACAGCATGCATCATCATGAATTGGTGATGAATATAGATGAAAAAAGGCAGTGATAATGAAAGTTATACAGGTGTAAATTAGAGCATATTTTTAAACTACTATGGAGTCACAGCTTCTTGAGATAACATAAAATTATAGGATATGTGCACATCCTAAATGGAATCCTGGAGAATTTTGTACTGTACGTATGCTAGTTGATCATCCTTCAGGCAATGCTGTCTGGGAAAGTTACAACCATCTATTTCCAGAGCTTCCTACGCCAAACCTTATTCTTAACCCCAAGGAGCCAGCGTGGGGACGGTAGAAGCCATTGTGCATCGGACATACTCGAGCCATGGTCACTTACTATTTGGGGAGCAGCTATGGAGGCACTGTAACCTCAGGTCCCCAGCCTCAGCCCTCTCCTCCTCAGTCCTGGAAAAGAGAATATAGAAGTAGCACCTTTAACAGAAACAAAGGCTGCTCCCACATGTACAGAAATGGAAGGGTCAAAATCAATAAGAGCACAACATACCTGGGCTCCTCCATCTATAGCCAGCCAGGCCCATTATGGAGATTGTAATGGTCTTGGGAAGGACTTGGTTCCACTGGCTTTGCCCCTCTCAGGGGAAAGCTCATGTAAAGAGGCCATGGGGAATAGAAATGAGGGGCTCAGGGCTGCGTCTCTCCCACTCTTTCACTCTTCAGGATGAATCTAAGCGTCGGGGACTAACAGCATTGTAGGGTACGTGTGTGTTGGAATTGGGTATGTTGCTAGTGCTACAGCATTTAAGTGCCAGTCCGTGTAATTTTCCAGAAGGAACAGCTCTGCAGATAAACCTTCCTGTGTTGCAGAATAGAGTACAGAATAAATCCAAGGCAGAAAGTTACACTCATCCCTGTGTTCTAATGAAAGGTAAATCGTCAGATTGGAAATTCTTACTGATGTCCATAAGAAAAAATACTGGCTCTGTAAACGGGAAGTGCGGTAGGTCAGTGAGCTTAAAACCTGGTCAGATATCTGGGTGACCAAAGAGGAAATCAGAGCAAAAGCTTGGCATGTCTTTGGAAAGCATTATATGATCTGCACAACAATGTGTACAATGGAGCTGGAGAAAGAAACGTTACAGAAATGTACAAAAAAGGAAAAAATAACATATGCAAATGATGATTTGGAAAGTTCTGATTCTCATAGGGTTGGGAATAGTCCTGATTTATTATCTCTGCAATAGCTTTGGTCCTGCTGTCTGTTTCAAACTTCAAAACTGCCTTTTCTAGCCCTGCAGAGACATTTTGTCTGCACTGGTGTCAACGGCGGTTTGAACTCAGCTCACTCTAGAATTTCCCCAGTAGCATCTGCCTGATGTTGGGTTGGTTTTGTGGATCAGCCGTAAGGGCTCAGTCAGCAAGAAAACCGTTGTGAAATCAGCTGCGATGCCGCAATGGGTGTTGATGGACAGCTGCAAGCTGGCAGAAGCTGTGCTATGGATGAGCGAACTGTGGAAAGCTGAATCTTCCAGATTTACGTGCTAAATTTGTCTGTTGGTTTAACAGCACTTAGTAAGTGAGATTTGCTGCACCGGGAGCAGAAGGCTAGATATCAGACTGGAGACGGGGCTATGCTGATCTCTAGGGTCCCCTCTCCCACCAGTGCCAGGGTGGGCTAACCTCCTTACCTCTGTCTGAGGTGGCTTCAGTTCCAATAGGACCCAACATCCCTGGCCTCACGCAGCCTGGATGCATTTCCAAAAGATGCTACTCTGTCTTTCTCCTCTCGTCAACAGTAAAAGAGGGCAATGGGTAAGTCAAGTTTTCTTGTATCGCTTCACTAACTTTTTATTCTTTGCTCAAGGCAGTGACTAGCTCTCCATGAGGAGCTCACCTGGATTTGATTTCCACCCTTCCAGGCCCTCTATCCCTGACCCAAAGGCTTCAATCCTCATGTACTCACCCCAAGCCTCTACGTTCCCTTGCCCAGATCTTTCTCCCCGTAGCTACAACTGTCCTTGTTCCTGCAGCTGTGACTATTGCCCCAGGGTCTCCGTCTGCCCCACTAACGCTTCCCGCCTTTCCTCCAGCATACCAAAGAAGCAGAGGAGAAAGTTTTCATTCTTTACCTGAAAGAAAAAGTCCACCAGAGTTCTGGGAGCAGGGAAAGGTGGTGGGGAGTGGCCAAAAGGGGATTTTAAAAATATCTGTAAAAGGAAGGAAGGCAAGAAACTGGGGACAGACTTGGGAAAGACATTCAATGCGAATAATCTGAGATGTCTCTTGCCTGAATGGAGGTGATGGTAGTGTTGGCGTAGCCCGTTGGTCTAAAGGAGTGCAATTCTTGTGAATGTGTCCTAATTATTACACAGCCACATGGGCAAAGCTGCTACAACTGCTACATCTCCTACTGATTTCCACCTTGCCTTCCCCTCACTGCCTTTTTAGAACACCCAGACTGAGTGGTTGCACATTTAGTCACATGGAGAGGGCAAGGGGGAATGGACACAAGTTGCTCTTGGGGAGATTCCAGTTGGACATGAGAAGGAAATTTTTCACCATGAGAACAGTCAACCATTGGAATAATCTCCCCAGGGAAGCGGTTGACTCCGCCACATTGGATATTTTTAAGACTCAGCTGGACAGGGTGCTGGCCCATCTTGTCTAGATTGTGCTCTTGCCCAGAAAGGTTGGACGAGATGATCCTTGAGGTCCCTTCCAACCTAGGATTCCATGAGTCTATGACCTGATAGTCTGTGTCCGCTGAAGTTAGTGCTGCACTGGAAGGGTTATGCCAGTCCCCTGCTTGTGGGCCTTATTTTCTCATGGCCTTACAGGTGCACTTGTGTGGGGAGGAAAGTATGGGATGTCATGGCATGACCCCACTGTGGAGCAGCCATGTCTCTGCGGCAGCAGGCAGTGGCAAAGGGGCAGTGGTGCTGGAACCACTGCCTGTGTGCTGTGGGGCATTGCCGAAGCTGAATAGCTAGGCAGTGGAAGAGGAGAAGGTCCTGGCACGTTGACATTCCTTCAGCTGACTGTCACATATAGCTTATCAGACTATATAGGAGAGAACAAAGCATCCCTGTCCTTTTGACTGCTCTGGAAGAATCCTCAGAGCAAAGGAAGCAGAAAGGTATGTGGTGGGTTCCTGCGCTCCTAGATGGGGTGAACTGTAGGCAATGGACCATGCTCGAGATCATATGGGGCAAGAGGATTCATATGAAACAAAGCAGAAAGAGAAATTGCAAGGGAAGGGAGAGAGATGCTCATTGTGAACTGACACCTAATAAACTAAAAAATTGAAAAAGATGAGCAAATGTTATGGACAAACATTCTGTTCAAAGGAAAACCAGCGAAAAAGGGAGGACAACCAATAATAGGACAAAGGCTGAAAGCTGACATGTTGCAGATAATTCTAGATAATTTTATAGAACACTTAATACGTGAATAATACCTCCAAGCCCATATCCTTTACTTGTTCTGCTTAGACTTACTCTGAGGGCTTATCATATCGTTTATATCTGAAGAGCTATAACATCTTTTGATTTTTGTGGTGTGAACTACAGAGTCTGTTTTGTCTGGACTTTTCAAAGTACCCCAGGCCTGGGAAGGAAATAAGGGCTGATATATTACACCATGAATCTTTGCTTTTTCAGCAGCTGTTTAGATGTTTTCCCAGTGATAGAACAGTAAGATGCTCGGCTGTTGAGAGAGACAGTCTGTGTCTTTGTGGTTGCAGGTAGTCGGAGAATTTGGCCATCTCTATGTAAGGTGTCTCTACGACTTGGTTGTGCTTATGTGTGGATTTAAGGCTGGGTGGGGCCCATCCCCTGCATCTCCTGCACTGGGTGGCGAACGTGGTGCACACTTGTTGAATTGGGAGCTCTCAAGGGAGCATTTCAGCTCTTTCATTTAATACGTCTCTAGTAAATCTGTTGTTATGTGCAGTTACATGTGATTAAAATTAAGTGAATTACAATGATATGGTGTTTGGCAAAGTACTTGCAAGATTAGCAGTATTTTACTGTCAGTATTTTCTCCATAAAGCAGATTTCTTCTCTGGGAGCAGGGGCCTGTAGAAGCATATTCCAACAAAAAACTTTTATCAGGCAAAACACTTTTCTTCCCCAGCTCCCAGAAGATAAACTGCAGCTGTTGGGAGTAATGGTAAAGCTTCAACTTTTGCTAGAAATACATTGCTCTTAGAAAACTGCCTGTTTCACAAAGCCTCTTTGACCCAGGGGCCGAGATGTGCGTGTACAGTGGGTACTGGATGTGTGCTGAGGCAAAGGAACATGCAAAGGGGGTTGCACTATGTGCAAAGTAACTGGAAGGAAGAAAGGCTGGAGGGTTTCATTTATGAGATCTGAAAAGGAACACGGAGGTGGAGGAGTAGGAGGGAATGTGAAGTATCCCTGGGTGTATATGCACAGGAAGGAAAGGGGATTTAAGTTCTTTTTTTCTATTTGTGCAAAGGAAGATCGGAGGTAGGGGAAGTTTTGTGCTTGCTGGGACCGCTGGCACCCAAAATATGCAGCAACACTGTGTTGCTAATGGATGATCCCTGGCCCCCCTGCAGCCTTACAGTATTCCCAGGTCACAGTAGCAAAGTGATCATGAATATGCTAACTTAAAAAAAAAATAAAAAAATTATGCAATGCTGCACAGCTTTAAATCTCTGGAATGATCCCATGGTAACACTGTCTCTGGGCTTCTTATTATGCATTCAGATACAACAATTAAAATAATGTGATATAAAAAAAGAAAGTCATAATCATGAAGTTTGGGAACACCACATGCTTGAGCTCTGTTTGCCAAATGTGCGTGGAGGGGCTCGGAGGATGTGACCGACAAGTGAATCGTTCGCACAAAATCAAAATGAGCATGGAAGCTGGAAGGACAGAACAAAATAAACAGTCCAGACATAAGACGAGGGGTAGAGACAGAGCATTGTCCTTGTGTACTGGTCAGGGTGGCTCAGACCAGTGTCCTGAGTAGTCACAAGGAACAGGCTGTTCTGTACGCATGCTAGCATGGAGCTTGTTTTAGATGATAGGTATAAAATAAGAGTTAAAAACCACATTGGTTTGTACTGGCCGAGGTGGGACTTGTCACATGCCTTGGGCATATGGGTGTTAAATACCCTGCCAGCTGTGTAGGTAAGTTCAAACCTTCCTTCAAGAGACCTGAACAAGCCTTGATGGGGCATTAGGCTTGTTGGCGTTCTTTGGCGCCCTTCAACTGTTCGTCTAGCACGTTGGGGGGAAGGTCTCTCAGCCTACAACGAGTCCAACGTGGATTTGATGGTAAAGCGTTATGCGGTACTGAGTTACATGTATGTAAAAACGGGGGGAAGAGGGGCTGCGTATTACAGTGAGTGCAAGAGGAACCAAAATCAACCCCCAACACCTATGTGAGATAGAGTTACTGTCCTCTATGCCATTGATAGTTTTTTCTATTTGCTGTTCAGAAAGGGCAGTAGTGGTACTATATCAAGTTCCCTTAGCACTTCCCAATGTAACTCAACATAATTCTGTTGCTTGCTGGTCTCTCCTCTGCAATTCTCCCTTCAATAATTTGGCTGGCTGTTTTCCCTTGGCTCACTGTTTTCCCTCACTGTGTGTTGGTTTCTCCTGAGGTACATCCTGACCACTTCCTTGCCACTGTGTTTGGGGGTTTTTTTTGTCTCACACACAGAATTTTTTAAAATTCACTGTCATCTCTAAATGCAAAATTAGGAAAATCATGGTGGTTTAAATAATTTCTCTCATCCTTCCAGACTGTCTGAAAGGTAGAGTGAAAACTTGGAAGTCGGCAGAGGAATAACTGCAACATCAGAGACTATTTGTTAAGGCTGGGTAAGCAAACCAAAGCCATAAGCATGGAAGTTCTCTAGTTCTCTCTGCTCAGGAGAGCTCCTCACTTTGCTACTGAAATGTCTGATCGTTTCAAATCTTCTGTCTCCTCAGAGCTTCCCAACCACTCTCTTCCACCACTGAGGAACTGCCACATTGGTCAGAAGAGCAGGAATGAATCCTCCTTATATTTTCTGTCCCCCAAATACCTTTACGTTACTTCCAACAATAGGTTTTTGGTGAGGATTCTCTGTACTTATCAGCTCCTCATTCCGCAAAGGAACCCCTACAGAGTCCATCCCACCTTCCCCGCTGTATGAGGTCAGTAGTTGTGTGTTATTCACCTTCTGCAATTTTAAGCAAAGCATTAACCTTCTCACGAAAGAACGACAGCAGCAAGTATCCCACTGCAGCCATATGGGACAAGGTAGAGTGCATGGGGCCAGCAGCATGGCAGGTGGGCAGTGCATGGTGATGGGCAGAGTGAAGGAGCGTCTCTGGGCCGTCAGGACTCAGACAGGACTCAGAGTCCATCTAAGACCCTGGCAGTGGTGTGGGTGGCTCTGTGTCAATGTTTCTGCAGTGCAATAGGATGTATGGGCTATGTTTGTGTGGAGATGCTCAGGAGGATGGGTTGTGTGGAGGAGCCTAGGTTGGGTCGTAGGCATGTGACTGTGGGAGACGGCGACTCCAAAGTGACCTAGCGGTGGCTGGAAAATGTCTCAGCGGCTGTTAGGAATATTGGGAGGTGCCCATTACACATGCTGAGAAAGGATGGCTGTAACGTTTGTTATATCCCCACAATTTCACCTTTCCAGAGAGGGAAAATTGGCTTGCATTGGCAGCAAAGCTTCTTATGAATTCCTATGAATCAGATGCATACTGTAAGGACTTGCCAGTCTTGTGTTTTAATGAGGCTATAAGAAAAGGCAGGTACTGGGACATCACAAAATTTAAGAAAAAACAAATCAAGGAGGATCTTTTGTGTTTGTCTTTAACACACATCTTCTCCAAGTATCTCAGAGACTTCACCCACGTGCTGAAATGGGTGAGAGCCTGGATTTTCTGAGACTAGCAGAGTCCATGAAAACCTCCACTGGTTGAGGGACTGACTGCACTGACCTTTCTCTGAAGTACTTGATGGCTTCCTGGTCTAGGAAGTTCTGCTCTTCTCGAAAGCCCTGCTCAAAGATTTTGCGCTTGTGTCTGAACTCAATGACAGTCTTAGTGTAAGAGTTCAAGGTAGTAACGGAGGCCGCCATGCAGCAGGTGAAAGAGCCCCACGCCAGACTGTGGAGAGAGAAACCAGCAGACAGAGCTGGGTTAAGACAGCAGCTCATGTTATACTTCTGACGCCAAGAGACACACATACACAGGATGCGACTAGGCAGGTAAGTCAGCGGTGACCAACCCGTTCTCCTCAGCTTACCTCAACCGACCTGTGGCACGTGCTCAGGCAGGACGCTGGGCTAGGGGCTGGGCACAACTTCCATCCCGTCGGGGAACCGTGCAGCAGAGGGCTAACATGAACGCTCGGTGCGCTCTGACAGAAGAGTTGAACGCCTCTTCGTTGCCCTTTGAAATGTTTCAGAGCCTTGCAGACAAGTGCTAAAAGCTATAGAGCGGTAATGAACTCCTGGAAGGAGTAATGCCCCAGAGAGCACATCTTTTGCACCAGCAGAAGTTCTCCAGCATCCAGGGGAATCTGACTCCGCACAACGCTACTGCAGGGATGGTTTCTATTCAGGTTTTTTTTTTTTATGCCTTCATCAGACTACTGTATTTCCTTCTTTCCTGGTTCATGGACATTTCTAGCATTCCTGGCTTATATCTGGTCTCTGAAAGCCTGACCAGAAAAGAAGACAGCACTTCCACTTTGTGGAGAGATCCAGTCCCCAAGTGTGTGGGCAGTGCTGGCCCATCTTGGTCAGCCAGTGGCAGGACACCTGCAAGTACCGACCGGGAGCACAGGGAGACAGACGGAGAAGGAAAGTGGAAGGAAAAAAAGGTGACTGCCCCAATGCCAGGCTAGGATGAGAGCAAGCACTGCCCTGGGTCTCCTGGCAAGGAGAGTTCAGCTGGGAGCTGCTCTGCTCCCTGCTCATGGAGCAGCTTTCTTCCCGGGGTACCTTCTGCCCTCCCTGCACATCTCCAGCCTTTCCCTTACTGATCTCAAGTTCAGAGGTGGCTGGTGGAACCCGTGGCCCCAAGGGGTTTAGATGCTTTTTGAGCATGAAACGGGACTACAAAAAAAGGCACTGAATTTCTCCCGTCACCTGCAGAGCTCCACTGCGCTCAGGCTCCCCTTGCCTTCGCATTCAGCCCGTCAGCTCCAGCTACATGCAGTTTGCAGTGGCTTCCTAACTAGCATGGATTAACTTAATCAGCTGTGTCAGCTACACACCTTACCTGCTCCTTGCTCTCACATTTTCTATAACCAAATTGAACATTCATATAAATTATGCAGACCAGAAAGAATGCAGCCACGGCAGCGTTATCTTATAAATAGGCATTACCAACGGAGCCCTCAGCATGAGCTGTTTTCCCATTCTGCAAAGGAGCTGCAGACAAGGAAACAGTTCCTCATTTCAAATTAGACAAAACTTCAAAAAGAACACATATTCATGACCTGAAAAATCTGGGGGAAAAAATGGTTCAAGTAAACAGAAATGGCTCATTTCAATGATTTCAAAATTCAGAGCATAACAAGTCCTTTAGGGACTCCCATGGCAGCGAAGTGTGTGGAGGCAGCCCGGTCCTCGTCGCTTTTGGACCCGTTTGCCAGATGCAATTAAACGAGAAGGAAGTGTAACGAACCCCGGGGTGACGAAGGTCCCCCAGGTTTCCCACGGTTGGGTGGAGGAGTGGAAGGGAAACTCGTGCTACGTGTGAGCGTCCAGGCACAGGGAGGCCTGGCGAGTGCCTCCTTCCACATGGAGGGTGTGGAAAAGCTCCAACAGCTCCAAACATTTCCAGCTGGGCTCCTAAACAATATGAAGGAAGGAGTCAGCTGAAATCACATGCTTCACTGTGCCTGGCTGATGCCTGGGGAATGACACGGGGAGAAAAATTTCTCTTGGAAGTTTCTGATCATTTCAAATCATCGACTCAGAAATGCTGAAAGGTTCAGAGAAGGAAATACAGAATGAAGACACTCAATGGGACCTCAGGTCTGGCATTTGGTAAGCCATAATGAGACCATCGTGATTAGGATGTTCCAGTTTTTATGGACCTTGTTAAATGTTTTATTTTTAAGTGTAAAGTGTGATTCTCTACCTGTGAGAGTTACACCCTACCTTAGGTGTCTTTAACAGCACTTCCCCCCCCAGCTGTGCCCCAGATGTGGTGGGACCGTACCTACAGTGCCTCTGGTAGCTGAGCTCAGGGCTGTGCTCTCTGTGGCTCAAACAGCTCAGGGTTTTGTCTTTGTTTTCTTTCTAGAAGGGCTGAGCTTGAACATCCTCTGATCCTCAGAGTCACTGAACGCCCCTGCCTGGAGAATCCCCTGGCCCACTCCCGGCTTGTGCCAGGGCACAGACCAACCTCCAGGCTCTGCCGATGGCTTGGGAATGGGGCAAGATCACCGGGACCAAGCAGTGCATTTTCACCCCTGGGACACCTGGACAGATCACAAACAGCCCCTCCGCCTCCGAGGAGAGGAGTTTTTATCATTCCCTTTCGACAGAGGGGAAATAGATACACAGGAAAAAAATAGTTTTCCCCTTGGCGCTTGGGAAACGAACGGTGGTGTGGATCTCCGCTCACGCCCCCCGGCTCTTGGCCATGGGGAGCCTGTGCCCTGGCCCCACTTTTCAGTGGCGTTACAGTTCTCTGTGCTCTGACAAGCTGCCCAGTAGGATGCTGCAGTGGTACAGCCTTTACAGAAGGCTGTAATTAATGCTGATGTTGGTGCTACTGGTTCAGGGGTATTTAAGGCTCATGCTCCTGGGCCATCACCTGAATCCAGATGGAGCGGAAGGAAATTCCTGCAGGTGCAGAGTTTCCAAACTCCACCAGGCTGGGTGGGCATTTATTTTTAACTCTTCTTAAAGCAGGTGTTCAAGTCTGGGCCATGCCAGGGGAGGCCGCAGCTCTCTGGTCCGTACAGCAGTGGTGGTTCAGCGTTAGCTGGAAGGAAGAAGCCTTGGTTTTGCTGCATTTGACTTTCAGACTTCCCTTTGCCAGCTCTGCTACCACTCCCTGGCATGGCATGAGGAACCCCATGGCCTTCTGCTGAGCGCCGCTGCGGGCTGAAAACGCTGCTGCTGTTGCCGTCTGTCCCAGGGGAGCTGTGACTGAGCTGGTGTTTGCATTGCCAAAACCGAGAAGCTGCTTTGTGACAGCAATAGCGTGAGTGGAGCTCAGCTTTAACCAGGGACAACCAGCAGTCACTGCACGGAGTGAAGCTGGGGTCCCATTTCGGGAGTACGGGAAGAGCTGAGGTTGCCCCCACACATTTGCCTGCTGGTGGGTATCATCTCCAGCATCCTCCGCAGGGAGGCCTAACCCAGGCTCGGTCTTGGTCTTTAAACCAAAGCCAGGGAAGAGCTGCAGGCAGGGGATGCAACGTCTGTGCTGGGGCAAAGCTGTGGGTTAGGACAGCAAACCACGCTGCGAGCTGCCGTGGTGGGATGGGGTGCTGGGCTCTGACCCACGCCCTCGGGGCATGGCCGGGACGAGCGGACGCCTGTGGGACCTGTGAGCCCCTGCTGCCCTTTCAAGGCACGGGGTTTCTTGTCTTGCACAAGGTGAAGGAGAAGCAGCTAAGGAGCGCTTCATCATGCTAGGCATGTAACAACATTCTGAATTTTGAGTATTGCGGTAAATTATAAAATAGATTGCTGAAGACAAATGAATAGAGAATATGCCTCATTATTTAAATATATTAATAAGGATACAGTTATATCAATGGTTATAAATATTTATATAAATATTATAAATATATGAATGCAGTATATTTGTAAGTCCATATGCAATAAATAGTCATTATTAATGCACAAAATAAGCTGTGTTTTAAATAGAATGCAATTTATATTTTGTAGCCTGTTGCTAAAATGTTAGTAGCTCCTCCCATGAAACACAGTATAGTGAGGGGAGAAGGGAAGACTGATAATTCCCTGCAGTGCTGTGCATAAGAAGTATTTCTATTTATTTATTGGTGTTAGCAAAGGTTGTTGTCTCTGCTTTGAGATGGAATGAAAATAATATGCTATATTTAGAAACAAAAAAAAAAAAGAAAGTATTTTCCCTAGCCATCCAAAGAGGCTGATGCCCCTAGAGGGATGTGGAAGTTGTTTGCAGGTATTTCTATTCTCCACAGTCTCTTGTTCTTGCTAAGTTTGTTATAAACCTGCAGGCAGTATAGCACAGCTCACCTATCATGGCTAAATTATTTCTATGTGATTTTTTTTTAAAAAGATAAATGGGAAAGGTAAAAAAAAAAAAAAAAAAAAAAAAAAAAAATCAATCTCCAAAACGTGGTGGACATTTTTCCAAGCCTTTCCCCCATGATCCAGGGGGAAGTATCATGGTGCCAGGAGCACTATGCCTTCCTCTGCCGTTGCGTTAAAAGTTGCACTGTAAGGTTCAACCGAGATGTTAATTAGAAACAAACAAACAAAAAAAAAAGCTAAAAGTCTCTGAAATGCCATGGCAATTATGTACCTAAATTGGGCTTTAATGAGAGTGCTCAATCTGTGCTGGTAATTGTGGGTGCTGTTTATTTACAAATGCTCTGTACCTGCTGATAGGCAGAGCTGCTGCTGCACGGGCTGAGAGCCGCCCTCCAACACCTCAACATTTGTGTGGCCATGGGGGTTTTTTGGTTTTGCTCCTAGCATTTTGGCAGCTGGAAATTCGCAGGTGCGTGCCTGGAAATTTGGGGTGATATGGACAATCTTGCCACGGACTGGTGAAACAACTCAAAATTGAAAAGATATGAACTGGTGGTGACACTTACCAGAAGGACCATCCGTAGTCCCACGAATGCGGTCGCCAGTCCTCCGGCCCAAGGCTGACTGTCACTTGGAAAACTTGAGTATACATCATGTGTGCCACCATCCCCAAGAGACCTGAGAAGCAGGGGTTATAACAGGAAATTTTGTGCTAATGTTTTTTTATAATTCTTGAGACAGCTACTGCTGGAAGTGCTTTGAAAGCTCCAAAAAAGTCTTTGTTGTACTTTTATGCCTCCTATTCTGCTGTGGAGGAGGGAGCTGCATAGGCAGAGGAAAGGTGTGACTGAGAGCTCATTATTTTACATCGTACTGAATTCTCAATTAAGGGAAGAGTTAAAGAAAGAACATCGTTGAGGAAAATGTTGCACAATTAGCATCGCCACCAACCTTGCTGCTGCAAAACAGGGGTATGCCACCCACAAGTTATCGCACTTAGCCCATTGCAGACAGTCCTCAGGTAAGAGAATGAGAGAGGCTTCTGTAGGCAACGCAAGATTGAATGTGTTAACGCCAAACAACGATGTTTTAGCTGAACAGTTGCTAAGATTTATAAATTTGAACGCTTATAAAACACTTGGAAGTTACACAAGAAAGTCAAGGGAACTCAGTCTTCCTGGAGATGTGTGGCGAGAGGATACCATAGGAGTACTTCAAAGGTACAATGTTGACGGTGCTTGCTTTTGTGGCACCATTACCTACTGCTGAGATAACTACAACTAGGTGAGGGCTAGGAGATGTATTTGGCACTTGGCTCACCGGGATGCTGAAGGTCAGGGTTGCAGATAGATCACTGTGTTTGCTCTAGCCAGCCCATAGTTTTACATTTAGGCATCTCTCTGAGGAAAATCAAACCCCACTTTTCAAGAAGTGGTGGCCAGCAGCAGCTCTGACGCTTGGAGAATTTTCTAGCTACAATAATTTGGGAGGTGTCTGCTGTGGTACCTAGGCAGTGCAGAACGATGCTCCCAGCTGAGCTCACGAAAAGCACGGGTTCAGGCAGTGAGGTCAGCTGTGGGGCAGGATCATCATTTCTCCAAATACACCTTGGACCTACAGATGTCAAAAGCCCCTTGTGCTGCAACGACAGTTCAAGGCACTGTGAATTACTGATGTCCTGTCATGGTGGGGTACAATGTGGTCCCGTACGTTACACTTCGCTCCTTCACCAAAGCTGCCCTTCACCGCTATCTCTGACCATCTAGTTTTTTCCACAGTTGCCCTTCCTCCATGTGGAAGGACCCAAATTTTGGCTCTTCTTTCCTGCTTACTTTCCGATCTAACTCACTTCGTCAGTCTCACCAGACGCGTGGATGATTCAGGGCAATTCTGGGGGAGGGAAGTTGGGGAACATCACGTTTGTGTTGTGGGTATGTTAAGCAGGACTTTCAGCAAGACAAATGTCATATTTGATGGAAACCACTGCAGAGGCTGGAAGAAGACAGTTTATTACACGAAGCTGCGGTGATTTGCTCAGCTGCTTCATGTCAGTGTGACACACTGGAAAGTTAGGAGGTGGCAAGAGCAATTCGCATCGGAAAAAATGATATTTCCGCAGGGTGGGCGGCCTGATGGGAGCCCAGCAAACTGGTACACACCTTGCTTGTTTCTGGCTATATTTAATTTCCAGAATTCACTGTGTGCTTTTTAAATCAGCGGATTTCTCTCTAGCTGAGAACTCTCTCTAGTTATGGCGTCGATCTTAAAGTTCAGGGTTTGCCATTCTTGTCTCTACTGTCAGTAATTTTTCAACCTTAATAAAATATTACAGGCTGCCCTGAGATGTATCGTAGTCACTCAGAGCCCTCAGGAGGTTTGACACAGCCAGGACTAGCTTCAGCAAGGCTGAGCTGCTCTGTTCCATTGTGCCAAACCTTAATGGGTTTTCGGCAATGTTTAGCCCATTCGCTGTGTGGGCAGCCAGGATGGCAGCCTGCTGAGACGGGTGAGTAGGAGGTCATCAGCAAGTCCTGCGGTAACACAGGGACCGCAGTGAAAATGTGGCCTTTATCGCTTTATCTGCCTGATGACGGGGAGGGTGGGGTGTGGGCATGTCCCTGGCCGTGCTGCCAGCAGTGTTATGCCATGTGTAAGCTATAGGAAAACGATACGAGCCTGTCTTTCGTTGACCTGCTTTGTGCACGTTGAGTTTGGTTTGTTCCTGATGCCGCGCATGGGTTTGGTCTATTTTAGATATGCCTTGCCCCGTTCTCCACAGGGATATCCTATGCTACTTTTTGTTGTACACTCAATGGTCACATTTTGGATAAAATGACCTGCCTGTAACATAAATCAACAAATGCTGTATTTACAGGATTGTATTTTCCTCCAACTGGCTGCTTAAGGCTGGACAAAGAGGACAAAATGCCCGTGTGCCCACCCACCTGGGGTCCAGGGCAACAGAAGCTTGCAGGTGGAAAATTTAATGGTGGACTGGAGTGACTGGAGTGGATGGGATGGGAGTGCAGACGCTGACTGGTTATAGGTGGCTTGAGCTCGTGAGCCTTGCAGGACCAGATCTGTGTTGGGGTATCAGTAATGGGAGAGCTTAAAGAGCTAAATTTGGAAAAGACAATACATTTTAAAGCATTTTCAGATGCCTTGACTAAAAATATTATTTATGGAATATATCACATTCATTAAAATGCTTTATTATAAATATTACATAAGAGTCGTATGTAACTTTTTAAATTTGTGTCAGGTTAAGAGGGATACCAAAATCATGATGTTGTGGGGTTTCTTTTTAGTGACACATAAAGAGTTAAAAACCAGCAATAAGTGGCCACATTGTTAGGACAATTTTTCCTAACCTTTAGATGTTGAGGTATGATCATATGAAGATCCCATCGTACTTTTAGGAGGGAACTCTAGCGTGAATTTAATGAGAGGTGTGTTGCTCCACTGCAAAATCCTCTTCATTATCTAATTTCTATTAAGCTGTGTCATTATAAATGTGCTAAGCTTAAATAAATCTGCTCTTCTTCTTTCCTCTGATATCTCTGTCACTGGAAATAACTGCTAGCAGTGTTTGGGGTTTGTGGGGGGGTGGGTTTTTTTGCTTCTTTCTTATTTTTTCTATCCATTTTCCCTGTAAAATTTGAAAGTTTATATTTGGAACATCACGGCAATGTACTTATAAAGAGTGAAGGCCAAAATAAAAATAGAAAGATGTGTAGGAAAGAAAACTTCATCATTCTTACAAAACTTTAAAACTGCAGTTAACGGTGAAGAGAAAGAGCAACAGCACGGAAATAATTGTTTGAATGCTGGAGAATTCCACATAGTTTGGTTTTGAAAATGGAGCGGACTTTTTTTAAACCCAAATTACAGCCAAAGCTGAAAAATACACTTTGGCAGTTCTTACCAGATTTTTGTTTTGTGTGTGTCCTCTCAGCTCTAGTTCCGATCTAAGTTTTACACCGCTGACTCTATTTCACAATTTGAAGCTAGCCCTGAAGATACAAACCCCTCCACAGAAAAGTACCCTGCCTGTTATAATCTCCTTCAGCTTGAAATACAGCAGAATAAAATGCATTTTTATTGCAGAAGTTCTTTCTGCCAGAGAAGTCCACGTAGGAGTGCTCACAAAAGCCAGCTCTGGCTGGTTGCTTGCATAAATCCCGGGAAGCGGAGTTTACGGCCAGCGTAGAAGTGAAGGGGCACTTAATTACATGGTTAGATTTGATAACTTCTTTTAGAGAAGGGAATTCCTCAATTTTGTTCACCGAAGGGCTCCGAGTACAGACCGAGCATGAAAATAGCCTGAAAGGGTTGTTCCGAGCGATGTACGTGTCCCCAAATTACTTGTGGGGTTGCTCCTAAGTGCGATTACTAGAACCCTTTTCATTCTCAGTTTTGCTAATGAACAAGATGGGCTTCTTTCTTTGGTTTTGTAGCATCAAGCCTTCATCTACTCCTACGATTAACACAGAAAAAAAAGAATTTTCCATGCTATAGGTTTTTCATTTTCTATTGGATTATCCGTGTGATGACACTGAAAACGGAGGCTTAGGGTAATGGCTGGGCGGGCTGTGGGGAGGCCAATTACTGCACGGCTCTTGTGAAATCAGGGCTTAGGTATTTTTTGCTTCTCCCTGGCAAGAGGCAAATTAATCATATGGCCCTTGTTCCAAAGGAACCCAAAAAATATAGTGAAAAAATGTGATACCGAAATGGGGGAGAAAAGAGCCTTGTAGCCCCTGTTTTTTTTTTCTTTCAAAGTTTTAGAATTTTGTTTCCTCGTGGCTCCTCGGGCGAAAGGGGAAGGGAAGGTTCATACCTGAAAGCACAGTGAAGACAGCAGCAAAGGCATTTAACTTGAGCCCATCTATCACACTGCTTGAATGAAAGAGCTCGAGGCACATAAGGCTGAATCCAACGACTAACAGCATGATGTATAACACTTCGGATACTACTGATAACCACAGGACACCTGCAAGGCACAAGAGCAGCAACCAGTCACTTATTTGGTAAATGCCTTTAAGAGGTTAAGGCTGGTAAAAAAGCAGTCAGGACATCAGGAATATCTGTGAATAATTGTGTATTCAGAAGGTTTTAAAGAAAAAAAAAAAAAACACCACCCAAATTCTGAAAAATTGAAAAAGTGGTGAAGAGCATCAGGGTGGTGAAGATACCACAGAAAGAACAGGCTGTTTCCTAAGAGCTCATCTTGGCTAAAGAACCCCTTTGGGTGTATCTAGAACATCTTGGCTCCTCTGACCCAAACCATAGGACACAGAACCCATTTTCCCTCCCTGTGGCATGGTTTAGGTGGGCAGCATCTAGAACACGTGGTGGCGATGGCACACGGTACCTTACAGTATATGGGCTGGTGGGAGGCGAACAGGCTTGGGTACCTCTTTTTCACAAGGCTGTTTAAAGAAAAATATTTTCAGTCCAGGTTTTAAAATGCTTATCATAGAAGACCATTGGGCCTGTCATTAGAAACTGGTGTCCCGCAGAATGACTGTTCTGGCTTGGGGTGTTTGGACCCCCTGCGCAGATTGCCGCGGCTGGGACTAATATGAAAACTTCCAGGATACCGGTGGGGTGGAGCTGGTTATTTATAAAAGACCCAGTTGAAGAGCTGCAGATACAAAATTTGGTCCACCTTCTGTTTTCTCAACCTCTAGGTACGCTCCCTCGGGTGAAGGGCAGAGTCGATGTGCCCCATCTGACCAGCACCTTCTGCGGGACCTCGGGGCTGCGCACAGGTAAGCGGGTCTGGCAGCATTCCGTAGCGGCCGCCTGAGACCGAGTCATCTGCTGTAGCTGTTGCATTTGGAAATTTCAGCAGAAAGCCTCTAGCAGGATCTGCTGAGTCTTTTAAAGTCACCAAGCCACAGGGTAAATTTGAGAGGATGGTAACAGATGATAATATTGAGTCCCTGCCAGATTTCCAATTGCTGTTTCAGCACGAGAATCTGCTAAAATTCCTCAGCTAACCTGATTGCCGGAGAATTCACCTGGAAACAATGAGCAGTGATGGAAAATTTCAGCCTAAGCAGTTGAAACATGGGAAGTTAAGCATCTGAAGACAATGGCTTATATTAGAAAATGTTAGCTGTAACCATAGAGACTGCTACAGGCTTTGCTTGTATTAATGTGTTCTGTCCTCACCCTAAGAACGTATGTGTGGTAATGCCGATAATGGAGCTTATCAGACCAGATACGCCGTCTCACCTTTATCGAATATTTGAGTGTCCTCTTAGTGACCAGGATGCTCTCAGCTCACATTTCGTCTGGGAACTTGTCTTTCTAATTGCATCTAATTAATACGTGCCATTCACTGTTGCCACCGTATCTGACCTTTTGAGTTTTTCAACAACATTCCAGAGATAGCAATAAATAAACCTTTTAATTCCTCCCAGTGCCTGTTATGTGTAATATTGCACCTACCAACATCAAACAGCTGTTTATCTCACTCCTGTTAGCTGGCTTGGTGTCGGGGCACCTGGCATGCTTTTCAAAAAGAAATTTGAGTGACAGGGAGCAAGGGTGGTGTTCTGCAATACCATGGGCCTAAGAAGGGTTTTTTGCCCTTAAACAGAAGTTTCTATGACAAGAGAATGATGAATGGTTTGAGTTGGAAAGAATTAAGTTATGTAAACCTGACTTACAAACTGAGGCAGCAGAGAGCCTGAACTTACGCGTTCTAATTCATAAATGTCTCGGCCCAAACCTGAAAGAGTAATATACAACATATCCACCCCAAGGCTTATCGCCCTGTTTCAACTCTTGAGGGTACTCACTGCTGGTACCTACACCCAAGGGCAGTGCTGTAGTAGTGACTGCAGTTCCAGGCTGTGGTGCGGCTCTGTCCTCTGCTTCCTTGGGTGAACAACTGGGCTGGAGGGTTGGGCTCAAAGAGCTGTAGTCAATGGGGTAGCATCAGGCTGGTGGCCAGACGCTAGTGCTGTTCCCCAGGGCTCAATTTCAGGGCCAGTGCTCTTCAATGTTTTTATCAATGACCTGGACACAAGTGCACGCCAAGAAAGGTTGCTGATGATACTAAATCAACAGAAGATGTTGAGTTCTTCAAGAGTAAAGAGGCTTTAAAGAGAAGTCTTGGTAGATTTGAGAGCTGGGACATCACCAACTCTATGAAATTTAACAAGGACAAATGCTGGATTCTGCACCTGGGACGGTGTAATCCTGGATGTACGTATAGACTGGGGGACAAGAGGCTGGAGTGCAACTCTGAAGAAAGGGATCTGGGGGTTTGGTTGATGGCTTGGGGGTTCAGTTGATGTACATCATCTGTATACAAAGTTTATCTATTGCCCACCTATGAGACCGTGCTTGAAGCTGGATGCTGTAGACACAAATGTCATGTGCTTGAGAAGTAAGAGGATCGTGAAGAGATGGACATGTGTCTGTATGAGAGGTTCTAGGTTAACGTGTCCAGAAGGCAAGTGAGGGGATACTGCTAGAGGCAGCCTCGGGCACATTCAGAGTGACAGGAGGGCTCTGGGAGGTGAGAGTGGAGGGCATGGGGGCCCAGCTGGCGTTCTTCATCCTGCTGGTGAAGCACAAAGGCACAGAGGAAGGAATGCCTGACTGTGCCTGGTCTCACAGGCAGTGCTTTGGCTTCTCAAGTTGGCCTCAAGAAGTGCGTCAAGTTGTGTCAGGGAGGTTTCGACTGCATATTAGGAAAAATTTGTTTACTGAAAGAGTGGTCAAGCATTGGAACAGGCTGCACAGAGAGGTGGTGGAGTCACCATCCCTGGAAGTGTTAAAAAAACGTGTAGCCATGACACTTTGGGACATAGTTTAGTGGGCATAGTGGTGTTGGGTTGATGGTTGGACTTGATGATCTTGGAGATCTTTTCCAACCTTAATAATTCTATGGTTCAGTGATTTTCTAACTACAGGGCCCCCTTTGAGGAACAAGGACTGCTGAGAGGAATGGGATCCACCTGGTCAGATGGGACAAGAGTGGTTTTGCCAACAGGATACCCTTGCAAGGAGATTTTCAAACCTGATATGCTGAAGAAGGCTTGTTGTAATTTGAAGAGCTGTAAGGGCATGGGGGGCAGTGAGGAAGTGTCAGGGGGCTGGAGCACATGGCGTACAAGGTAAGGCAGAGAGAGCTTTACCTTCTCATCCTGTAGAAGGGAAAGTGAAGGTCTTGCTGTCTACGGCTACCTCATGGAAGGATATAGGGGACAGAGCCAGACCCTTAGAGCTGAACAGGGCTAGGATATAAAGACAAGATTTGCAACATCAGAAATTCCAGACTGAGCTAAGCAAAAAGATGGTCAAACACTGGAAGAGGGGTCCTAGTGAGGCTGTGGGATCTCTGTCCTTGGAGATATTCAAATCTCCACTGGACGCAGCCCTGAGCAGCAGGATCTGATGGACATTCATCAGGGGCTTGGACTACTGGCTCCAAAGCCCCCTTCCCCCCTAAATCTTTCTATGATTTTTAATTGCACAGTTGCTAGGTCTAATGTGCTGGGGGAGCAGCTGGAGGGAAGAAGTTAGCTAGGGTAGGGGTAACTGGAGGAGAAACTGAGTTAACTATGGCTCTGATGAACAGCTCAATGAGACAAGAGGTTTGCTGTCCTGTGAAACCTCTTTCCAATGAGACGCAAAGACAGGGTGAGTTCCTCCTGGAAGGCATAGGCAATTCTTTCCTCTTTCTTGGGCCCTGTTCCTATCTGGAAAGGAACTCTATGTCCAACTCTCACATCTTATTTCATGGTGTACACTGAATATCTGCTCTGTGCCTTTTCAAAATGCATTTAATGGGGGTGGGGGGGGAGGTAAGTCACACGTGCAGTGTTTGGATAGTTCTGAGTATGTCATGTCCTGCCTGCTTTGATTTTTAATTTCATCAGCAATAACAACATCCGGAAAATACAAGATGTAGCTGGACTTTGCATCTTCCCGTGGCTGCCAGAAGCAGAACAGTTGATTTGGGTTATTAATTCAGGAGACAGTGTCTTTCTGTTCTGGGCTGATGGTGAAGTGATGTCCCACTGCTCTGCTCTCAACACGAGATTCCTGAGGCAGTCACTTGGCATCACTTACTTCCACTTACACCCTCTTACAGCATCCTTCCTGCAAAGTAGAGAGCTCCTTCTCCTGAGGAGACTTCAGACATTCCAGATGACAGGGAAGAAGATCTCCAGAGGGTTTTTCCTCTTTCCCTGTCTTCTCTACTGTCGCCTTTTCTGTCTGTCTTAGTTCCCACCAGCCTGTGTCTTCTGCTGCAGGGGTTTGTCTGGCCTAACTCAGCTTTTGAGAAAAAAATATCTCCTTCAGAACAGTCAGCACTTGATTCATTTGGAGAATCCTACCTGGATGGCCTGTAGCCAAGGGTCTGTATTCTCACAAATCACCAGCTTCATCTTGTGTTTTGGTTGTCGTCCTTTTTATGCTTTTTCCTTGCCTGTTCATCAAACTGCCTGTTAGGTTTGCAGGGAAGGTGCTGTGGGTTTGTGTACAGAGCTCAGCTGGGATGCGCCTGCTATGCCAAGGATGTTCCTTGTTAATGTAGAAAGATTTCGGGTCCTGACCTGCTTCCTCCTCGCTGCGTGCAGCCTTTGTCAGACAGTGTGTCATCCCGGCTCACCTTGTAGGAAATAAAGCTGTGACATTGTGGCAGCAACGTGAGGTCTCTTAGGAAAGGAGAGTCTCTCACTTGAAAACAAAACTAAATCAAACCTGATATCACTTACACTCCCGTACGCACATTCTCACGAGCACGAGCAAGTGCAATGAGTCCATCCAGTGTGAAAGCACCAAGGCACGTGTATTCAGTCAGTCTTTCCAGGAACCCCTGAAATAATATAGAGTTTGCCAGCTGCCAAGTCCTCCTTCTTGTCTTCTGGGCTTTTTGTAGGTTTGCATGTTCATTTTTGTCCTGGCTAGGAGCTGGCTGTGATCTGTCTTGCTGTTCTGTCAAGTCTCTGTTACACATCACGATTTACCTGTTGTCCTGTATCTCCCACCCTGGAGCTGCAGGTAGATGGGCACTAGGGTCTTGATGACCCCACTAATTTTGGTACCATCAACACCTGTTATTCTAACACACCTTATCCTGCCATTTTTTTATTCTGGTGCTTCTACACCAACCAGTCTCTCATGTCCTCGACAGCGTTCCTGACAGTGACAGAGTGACTTTTGTGTACTGTGGGCCACTGTGGATCTTTGCTCCTGCCCCACAGATATTACGCTGTATGTCGCAGGTGGGATTGTTCTGAAGCTGAACACCACAGACTGTGGAGCTGTTCCTGGAGGTCAAGGCATCACCATCACCAAGGACGACTCCTTGCAAAGCAAAAGCACTGGAAGTATGGGACCTGGGCTGAGCTGCTCGCCTGGAATTTGAGCTGGCGAAGGTGGGACTCACCAAAAAATTTCACGTAAGTCAACTTACATCATAGGACTCCTACCTCAGAAGGAATCATATCATCTTCGTACCATCTGATCTCAAGAAAGGTTGCACTCAGTATGATCCCCAGCTTTGCCTAAAATGTAAAAATACAGCCCTGCTGAAAGCACGTTTTTCATTTGTGCTTCTGCCGTTGTCCAGAGATGCTGACTTCGCAAGAAGATCAGAAAACTCACTGGGACATTACTGAACTTCTTCATGCCTCTGAGGTATCATTATTTCCTTGACAACGCGTTGACAAATTGTCTTCTCTGTGGAGTTCATGGTGAAAAGCATCAGTGCCACCTCCTCGTGGCCACTGAATCAGTATTGTTACAGGCCAAGGAAATTAATTTTCCAGCAACCCCAAGTGCACTTGCATGTACTCTTCGTTGTGATTGAAAAGATAGCCCGCTTCATCGCTGAAATCTTAGGAGCTCAAGTACATCATGAACCATCTAACAAGATCAGTCCCTTGCATTTCTGTCAGACAGTGGAGGGCAGCATCAACATTTTGAAAGAAGGTTCACAGATGCTGAGTGCATTTCGGCAAAGCTGGTGATCACGTTGAGTGCATCTGCCAGAGACAACGCGTTAACAAAAAGGTGTTGCAGACCATTCTGAATGGATGAAACAAACTGAATATTTTTCTGACAGTGAGGTAAAGAAGCTTTACCTCAGCCTGCAGTGAGTCTCAGGGCTCAAAAGTTCTTCACAAAACTTGGATTTGTTTCAGGTCAGCCCTGATCACCAGGGAAGGCACTGTAAATGAACACACGCACCAAGGAGCACTCAGAGTCAGGAACCTCCAGTGCTGACTTTCCTTTGAAATAGGAATTCTGAAAAATGCCATAGAAATTCTGCTTAGAAGAACTTGAGGCATCACACCACATTTCAGTGAATGCCTGATTAAGGAATCCAAAGAACAGTGTCATTAATGACTTCCAAGAGTTTTGAGCTGATTTCAACTGTTTGGTATCTAAGTTAACGAAGTATAAATGTGAAAGTGGGGTAACGGCTGCTGTTGTCATAGGTTATTCTGCTGGTTTGCATCTGGCCTTTTTCCTTTGGAGTAAGAAAAACCAAGGACCATTCACAATACGTAAATATGAACGAACCTAGCAAAGCATCAAGTATTATTTGTTGAAATCCACTGTGATTTCCTATTGCAAAAAAGCAACAGTTGCTGACCCCAATTTTTCCGTGAGGGCACTCTGGTTAAGCTGACCTCAAGAATGTCAAGAAATTACTGACACGCATTTCTGTGCTCTTCCCCCACAACATGCAAAGGTGATTCTTAGAAGTCTGATGCTGCATTATTAAAGCCATTCTCAGATTTGTTAGCAATTTGGACTGAAAGCCCAAGAACTTGGATACCACCTGAATGAGGTTACGTGGAGGATGTTAAAGATGTGGGAGATGATAAAGAAGCATTTACTGTTGTTTCTGGAATGACAAAGTTCCATAATTTTAATTACTGTGGTGCTCCTGAGATTAATACAGCCAACAAACCAGTTCTGGAGAGTCGAAATACACACCTATACATCCTACCACCTACATTCACACACAGCCATGGAGTTTTATGCTAAGTACGTATGATTGTAAACTGGTTGGCAAATCAGAAAATTTTTGGTGCCAGGTCAGTATCCCAACTGTTTCTGAAGCCAGATTTTGAGTTCCGATCTCCAGATGAAATAACGATACTGAAATCCCCTCCTGGCTGCTTCTCCAGGCTGGTCAGGTCATGAAAATGACTGTCAAAGATCCAATATTAGTACATGTTCTCAAGGCAACACTGAAGAGGTGGCCAACAGAGAAATTGCTGTTAGAGTTCAAAGCATTTTTAATCCATAAACATGAGCTCTTTGCTCGTAAAGGATCTCTTCTGGGAAAATCATATTGCTGTTCCTGAAGGAGGCTGCTGAGTCATGTTAACCATGTTATATGCAGCATAGGCAGGAATTGTGCGCATGGAAACGTTAGTCATGCACTTTGGCTAGTGGCTTGGAAATTATACCAGCATAAAACCCCCCATAAATGAATGTATTACCTGCCGAGCTACGTGATGCTGCCTGCTGAAAGCCCCAGTGTTACCTGAGCAAGAAGCAATAGTCCAGAGCCTGTATTGATTTCTGAGGAACCTTTCAGACAGAAAATTAGCTTCCTAATTGGGGTAAACTGATATTCAGAATGCCTCAGTGGGATTTCATCCTTCTTAGAAACACCTACTGCCTCAGGCTCTGCTCCTGGCTGAAGATGATCTGTGTTTGCTGCTCATCATCTCTGTAAGGTGTTGTGCTAGACCTAAACAGTGTGTGAGGGACCCAGAACATATCCTCTTAGTGACTGAAAGGCTGGGGGCAGGCCGTTGTTGTCACCCTCCCGGGAAAGGGAGCGGAGATTGCTATGGAAAGAGGGACCCTAACGGTCCTCTTGGGCTTCCCTATTCCTTCTTGAGACCTGGCTCTCAGAAAGATGCTGACCATCCATTGCCTGCAGCATCCATGATGGTCTGCAACATCAGGGAAAACCTAGTTATTTCTTCAGTGCTCAATTCCTGAGCTGGTAACATGATGCTGAGAGCGTACTGGCAGCTGCAAAACACATAGTAGGTGCTGGGGTTTATGGTGAGGGCTCTGTGGACCGAATGGGTGTTTGGTTTTCTTGCACTACTGATTTTTAAGATGTTCTGAATGGCATTTGCTCTGCCTTTTTTTTTGGTCCCATCTGCTTTGCTCCTCCTGCTCTATATTTGCTGTCCCTGTGTTTCTTGTTTCTGGCTGTCATTGCTCTGCTTTTCCAGACTTACCCACCATGCTGGAACTGACACCTGGATCTCACATTGACCTCTCATCTTCACATTGAGTGCAAGAGAAAAGAGAGGAAAAAATACACAAATGGGTACCGATTGAGAAATGTTGTTCATCTTGTGTGGGAGAAGCATTAAAGTAAGCTTAAAAGGACCATGCAAATCTTCCAGTGGTGTTCTGATGGTTTTAGTTGTTTGCTCATCTCTGCTGCTCCAATACCAGGAATTACAAGCCAGAAATATTTGGAGTGATCAATAAAAAATGGTGAAAGGAATAAACATTGAGCATGCTGTTGTGGCTGGCGTAGGGACTCAGCTCTGAGCAGTCGGCCCATCTGTTGGTTAATGCAGTCTCATAATATCGGACCATCTGCCTGCTCTTGTGCTGCAGTGTAAAAAAACTGGGAAGAGAGGAGGAGACCACAAAGCTATGAGAAAGGGTCCTCCAACAGAAAGTGAGCTTCAGGAGCCTAAAAGCCACCAGAGATGCCTAAAACTTGATGTTATCATAGAAAAACTAAGAGAGTCAGGATAGATGAAGGGCCAGCACCCAGATAAGAGACTGCAGTTTGCAAAATAATCACCAAAACCTGCTTAGGTGAGAGATTAAATGCCAGCTGCTTTGATCCTGTTTAGCTTTAGTTCTTCATTGGTTTCTTTATCTTGAAAGGTGAGGTGGAGCTGTGAGCTACAAAAAATTATTCTCTTCTACATGATGATGTGTTTTTGATGACTTTTTATGGTTCTGACATCGAGCTTGGTTCTGAATCTAATCCTGTGTATGGCACTGAGCAGACTGGGGAATACCTTTGCCTATATTCTTTTTTTTCCTGGCATGAAAACAGTAGAGTAATATAGTGGAAAAGACCGCTCTAAAGCAGGACTCTCCCTTACACCTTAATAAATATATTTGGGCCAAATGGAGCTGCCGTGCAGGGTCTGTGGTGTGCTTCCATCCTCAGCACTAGGCTGAGAAACGGGTTAAGTTCAGACCTTGCCATGAGCGTTCCCCGCAGCTGAGATCCGTGTTCTCCATGCCTTCGGCATCACCGGTGTGAAAAGCAAGGCTGTTGCTTGCTTTTAGGAATTTGGAATTTAGTTTGGATTCCGCTATTAAGCATGGCTTCAGCTTTGTATATCTAATTAGCTTTTAAAAGAGCTGCAGTGATTCATAATAGATGTGTAAGAAAACACAGATAAAATGTTAGCAACGCATTTTTTTCCCTGCATACTTAATCAGAACTCTCCTAATAGAAGTGCGCAGGTACTTGGTTGTGTGGGTACATATATACCCTATTGCAGATACATTAAGGATAATGTAAGCAGAATAGAAAATGTTAAAGAAGACACTGGGGGCTGTTGTGGAAAGTGTACAACTCCTGCGGGAGACCCAGTTATGTTTCTTTTCACTGGATGCAGGTCCCTAAGTGGTCCTTTTAGGAACTCCATCCCCTTTTTTTCTCCTCAGGAACAGCTACCCAGCGCATAAAAAAGCCAGTTTGTTTTTTAACTTGGCTGTTATGAGTTTTGTTTTCCGATTTCCCGGCCTGGAATCTGTTCTGTGTTGTCCTTCTCATACGAAAAGGTATTCCCTGTCTTTGACCATAACTGTGAAACCCTCCTCTCCATCTCTTTAGATTATATCGTAACCTTTTTGAGCTGGGGCTGGCAGGGGAGGGATGGGCGGCGCGCACAGAGCACCCTGGGGGCGTCCGTCATGAGTACGTGTGGTGGCATGGTGACTTTCTTGTTTTGTTCTTTATTTCCTCCAATGATCCTAATAATTCTTTTCATCTCTTCTTAATCTCTGCAGAGCAGTGAATTAATGTTTTCATAGAAGTGTCTGTCATCGCTCCAAGAACCCTACCCTGAGGGGTAAAAGCGAATTCAGAACCCATCGCTATATATGTAAAGGTAGGATTCCTCTTCATGTTCACCACTTGGCGTTTATCAACACTGAATATTTTCTGCCATTTTCAGTCAGTCGGTGACTAAGCAAGATTTGTGAGCCCTTTAGATGCCTGCACTATATCTAATATCTTTAAAGTTTTCACTGTCCCTTTGTCCTTTTAGCTGCACCATTTAATTTCTTTTTGTCAGGCCTTGTTTTTCTTGCGTTCCCTTCTTCACAACATTTTTTTTTTTAATTTTTATTGCTTCTGTAACGATGCTGAATTTGTAGGCATCTCTTACTAACATTTTGAACCAAGTCCTCCACACCACTCAGGGATAAGCCAAGAGTTACAAGTTTCCCAACTCATTTCTCCATGCTCATAAAGTTTATTCAAATTTTAGTCTCTACATCATACCAAGCGTGATATTTTCGCCATCCATGCATGGGGTTTTGAAGTCTACTCCTACTGTTTTGTTTTCTGTCCTTGTATCTTTTCTGATAGCGACTTTAACCCTGCTACTTGTGAGCAGCCCCAATGGGTGATCATGAATATAATTCTGTATTTTTATTGAGCATGAATCCATCCACAGAGATTGCATTGCTCATTAATGACATTACCTTGTTATTCTGATTCAGCTTTAGTACATGACATCTGCTTTGTCTTTCAGCGTAATCTGTATCAGGACATTATTGTCCCACTAATTATCTTTCTCCCATCAAATTTCTGCTACACCTATTATGTCGGTACCCATTAAAATAGGGCATCTAGTTTCTCTTCTCATTAATTGCTGTTGTAGAGCTGGTTTAGAAGCCTGTGTCTATTTGGCTCAGCTTTCTCTTTTTCCATGCTGTGTTTAGGTAAAACTGTATTTGTTTATTTGCTGTTTGCCATGTGCTATCTTAGTTTTGCCAGCTACTTTTTAGACAATACAGAATTTTTATTGCTTCATCTCTACAGGATGCATCATCATGAGCCATGCAGAGGACGTGCAGAAGGCATCTCCTACCTCTGCCAGTACAGTCTCTAATTTAAGAAGTCCCCTGAAACATTTTGGACTGTTAAACCCTCACTTAGCAATGAGCATTTTCCTTCTGCAAGGTTTTGCCTTGCCTCAACCTCCGACCTCTGTGGTCTCTAAAAAGTCTTGTTTATTTTATGCATATGCGAATTTCCCTATAAATTAGTAGAAAGCAATGCAACATAGGCAGCTGCTGCTGACCTGCTGCTTTGCCATTCATTGTGGGGTTTATTCCGTAGATATCACAGCTGAAACAAGTGGGGTCCTACAGAGCACTAGAGTAACCTAGGTCAGATTGTACCATGCCCGTAAGGAGTTTGTCTTGTGAAGCCTGTCCTGTGGTGTTGTGGCCATCTCTAAATTTTGAGCCAAGGCTGACCTTTGAGCCTGCTCCTGGAGCAACTTCTAAGTGGGATTCCTCAGGCCAGAGCACCTCGTTTCAGTATGTGCTGCAGGCACTGCTGGGATTTCAAATGCCTGAGTCGCAGCCCCAGTGAACACCATACCAAAAACTCTTGGGGGCACCACGTTTCCTGCAAGCCCTCGCTGTTCCCCAGCAAAGTTCTTCCAACACAAATGCTCCTTCCAACTGATTGCCACTGTATACATCCCAGCCTTCATTACACAAGGAGTTCTGCGGGTCATGACTCCTCACGTCCCATCTCTCCATGTTGCTGTGGTTGACAGCTGACATTTAGGCATTTACAGAAGGATGCAGGAGTTTAAATCCCCGCACAGTTCTAGGCAGGGGGGAGCAGACCTGTATGTGTGCATAGCTGTGGTGATATGCTAGCCAGCGAAGTCATTTATCAGATCACCCGATGGGTCGTCTCGCTACCTATTGCTTTCCATTTTGGTGCCATGGTTTCCAGACATAATATTTGGCCTTGGTTTCTTCCTTTTGAACCTCCAAGGCCTCTTGGAATTCCTCTTGGAGACGGATTTGAAGCAGTGGGAAAGGGGATGTAGAAGGTGCACCCAAAGGGTGTGATGAGAGGAGGGCAGTGGAACGTGTCCCAGCCAGAGTGGTTGGATGGGCATTGCCTCAGGGAGCTCGACTGAAAGCTGATTTAGCAAAGGTTTCAACAGCCCAAAGGAAAGGCTGCAAGCTGCATTCAAAAATGGACCAAGTAGCTGAACACTGGGTGTACTTTACGGTGTGTAAATTAGTGTAATGGATAAGTGTCCCTCACTAAGCCCTTTTCTTCTTTGGACATCAAAATACTCAGCAGGAACAAAACTCAGATTAAGCTTTGTGGAGAAGATCCCAGGAGCAATTCAGGAGTAGTCCAGCCCACTGTGGAAGTTTCCTTTTGGAAATACTTGCTATCTTACTACTCCCATCTGTAATGAAGATTAGAAAATAGCACACTCCATGGGACCCAGCAACATCTGCTCTGTGAGAGCCCATTAACAGTCCTGGCCGACGTAACCAGCTATTGCCCTGTCATCCTTTATTGATAGTGAATGGAAACCATCATAAGAAATATTTGTGGACAGAAATTTTTTTTTTTCCTATTTATTATCTACCATCACCAAGCTGATTTTGTTAAGCAGATTTGGCACTAACCAGCAGCAATAGCTAATAAATTCAATGTTAGGCTTACAAGGTTCTGACAGATTGTTGGCAGCTGCCTTAAATGCAGGGAAGAGCTCTCCTAGTGTGGGTTGGAAATGCTTATTTATACCATACTGTGGGTCTGTTTGCCCCAAATTTTGCTGCCTCTTTTTAGCAGATGTCATTGGTGCAATATGTGGAAAGGGTATAATAGCTGATCAGAAATATAGTGTCCAGCTACACTAGAGATCAGCGCAAATGGATTAAAGATAGGAAGCTCAAGCTTAAGTTTTTACTTTTTTACAGTAAGAAGAAGAAACATTTTCATTTATGAATGCAAGATTGGTGGTAAGGATGTAGCGAGGCCTTACCAGAGATGGTTTATTTTACTGTGAATGTTTCAGTGATTAGCTTTTCATAGAATCATAGAATCACCTCGGTTGGAAAAGACCTTTAAGATCATCGCGTCCAACCGTTAACCTAGCACTGCCATCCCACCACTAAACCATGTCTCTGAGCACCTCATCTATCCTTCTTTTAAAGACCTCAAGGGATGAGGACTCCACCACCTCCCTGGACAGCCCATTCCAGAGCCTGACAACCCTCTCGGTGAAGAATTTTTTCCTAATGTCTAGCCTAAACCTGCCCTGGTGCATCTTCAAGCCATTCCCCCTCGTCCTATCATCTGTTACCAGGGAGAAGAGGCCGACCCCCACCTCACTACAGCCTCCTTTCAGGTAGTTGTAGAGGGCGATCAGGTCTCCCCTCAGCCTCCTCTTCTCCAGACTAAACAACCCCAGTTCCCTCAGCCGCTCCTCGTATGACTTGTGTTCCAGACCCCTCACCACCTGTGCTAAGGAGGTTTTAATATTACACAGAGGTTTTATACTAACTTGTTAATTCATAGAATCTTCAAATGTTTTGGGTTGGAAGGGACCCCTAGAGGTCACCCAGTCCAAACCCCCTGCAGGAGCAGGGACACCTTGAACCACATCAGGTTGCTCACAGCCCCATCCAACCTGGCCTGGAACGTTCCCAGGGATGGGGCCTCCACTACCTCTCTGGGCAACCCGTTCCAGTGTTTCACCACCCTCATTGTAAAGAATTTCTTCCTTATGTCCAGTCTAAACCTACCCTGGTGAGAGACTCTATAAAAGACTGGCTGCACAACCAGACTGTTCTTAGGCTTCCTTTTTGCACGCCTTAAAGGTGGAAGATGATGCGCTCAGGGGTATTTCAACATCCTGAGTTTAGCTTACAAGATGGTTAGCTAGAGGTCTTCTTTGGATCAGGGAAAACCACCTGAAAAGAAAATTTTAGCAAGCCTGGGTGCTCAGTTGCAGCAACAGAGCATCTACACATGGAGACGTTTTAGATAATTGCAACCTTGAACGACCACGGTTTCGTGGTAAGTGACGCTAAGAACCTGTAGAGAAACACAATCAGCTGAAGTCTCATTGCACACAGAAGTTTAGTCCAAAAATTCCCAGTTGCACAATGGACTGTGAAAACCACAATTTATTTGTATAACTGAGCTCCACTTTTTATATTCAATGTATTTTATCATATCTCATTTACTTGGATGAATCAAGAATCTTTCCCAGCACTGGGTGTCCCTGAGTAGCTGAGAAGCCTATGACTAGATGATCTCCCAAGGTCCTTTCCAACCCTTGCCATTCTGTGATTCTGTGGCTGTTAAAAGTGAGGGGATGAAGAAATTAAAGGAGTGGGAAGTGCTTTTTATCTGGAAAAGAGAAGAAAAGAAGTTGAGAAGTTGAATTCTTCAGCGGAAGTCAGTTGGGCATCGTTGACACCCACTTTTCTTTCACGTGGGATGAAAGTGTCTCTGGACAGTCTAAGACTGGTGGTGAAAAATTCCAATGAACTATGCTGCAGTGTCCAGCTTGATCTGAAGTTGTGTATGAGCCAGAGAGTCAATATGCCTTACAACTCCATGGCAAGACTTCAGAAATAGTTAGAAGTTTCTTTATACACTGAAAGAGCCTTCCTTCCTCAAAAAGGAAAAATGGAATAGTCTAGAAATACAGACTGACATCATGCAGCAACTCTAAAATTCAATTTTAAAAAAAAATGCTGACAGAGTTTCACACAACTAAAAGAAATTCTTAAAGTAAAGCACTAAATGCTGTTTTGGAAAGTGTGTGGGTGATGTAACCAAGCGTTATGCACCATAACGAACTTGCGCGGAAAATGGATAAAGCACAAAATCACCCCATTGCCTTTATAACAGAGATATTCTTGCTTTAGGTCTGTCTCCTGAAGGTGTCATGTGACGCCCGTAGTCCTTGGACTGGGAGAAGCAGTGAACTACAATTCCCCAGGCTGCCTTTATGGTTCCTCTTACATCTTTACCAACGTCCATCACATCTCCTCTCACATGTCTCTCCTTTGGGCTGAAGAACCTTAGTCTTGTCCTTGCACAGAACCTTCCAGAACTCTGATTATCCTTGCTGCCATTCTGTAAGCTGGACTGAAAAGGGCAAACCACCACACTATATTTTATATAAGGCGACACGCTCAGATGTATACAGTCCTTGTGCAACAGGATAATCTCTGCGCTGTTCTCCAATCCTTTCCTAACGCTTTCTAACAAGAGTTTGTGGCTTGACCACTGCTGAGTATTGAGCTGGTGGTTTCACAAGACTGGTTGTGCCCCAAGGTCCCATTTGTGTGTGTAAGATTCCGCTGAGAGCCCATGAGCGACAAGAATCCTGGGACTGTCCTTCCCTTATGTGCATGATTTATTTAGGTTTACTTACAATGAATTCCACAGACTGCCTCTGTTACTATTTCTCCCACTGAAATACCCCACCGCTTTATTAATGGTAACTGCCCTTCTCCTTTCATTTGCCCAGCTGATCAGCAATTCGAAGGACAAACTAAGACAAACAATTCTAAGACAAACTAAGAAAAATTGTTCCTTACACCACTTACTGCCTCTCCAGCAGATCTGATGGAGGTACCCTGTACCCAAAAGGTTTTGCAACTGTCTCAAGCGGTCTAACAAAATATATGACTTCTTTGCACAAAGGTGAATTTTCATCTGCCCTTTGGGTGCCCCAGAAGCCCATCATTAGCATGGAGGACACTGCGAGGCCCATGCACCTCTTCAGCACCAGGCAGGGCGTTCTGTCTTGAGCGGGGAGCGGGATGGGCCCAGCTGCCCAGTTTCTTAATTGAACCCGTTTCCTGATAAATGCTATTTTGAAATATGGGTTAAATTGCTACTGAGAATTTACAACTCCAGCATCAGGGTAAAGAAAACCTTTGCAGCCTGTCTCTTGCTGTGCACTTGAATAATAATTATTTTTTTTGGGGGGGGGGTAAATCAAACAAATGTGATTCCCTCTCACAAAGAGACATTTGGTCCTGTGACTGCAGTTTTCTCACTGCAAATGTTCTCATGGCCTGAGAAAACTGTGTAGCCTGTCCTTCCTCACTAGAGGAAGAAGGGAAATGTCTGTATTACAATATAAACCTTTATTTTCTTAAAAAAAAATAATCAGCTGAATGAAGAGAAAACACAGCAGAGAAATGAGAGATCTGCATAAACTGGGTAAAACGCTGTCTGAAACCCTTGGCATTTTGTTTCACCTGCATCCATGTGATCTGGATGACATGGAGGTCCTTGTGTGCTTGGGGAGTAACGTTTCCCCTGGCACGGAACTATGACAAGAAACAATACCGATGCAATTTGTAAAACGGGAAGAAGCCTTGACTGTATTGTCTTACCTTTCTCAGAAGCCGGGGCAAGGTCAATAAAACTTCGGCATTTTTCACCTTTAAAAGAAAAGGATTATTTTAGGAGACAGAAGCAGATTGGGTTTCCTCTGCTTCCTCTTTCTGACTGGTGTTTCTGCCACCGCTCCCACCTGAGATGCTACAGGACCAGTAGGTTGGCTCCCACGGAAAGCAGGCATTTACTTGTGCCTCCAGCCTGGACCAAAACCTCTATGGTCTCAAGGCTGGGCTCTCCCTTAGGATTACAGTCCCTTAATCGGGAGTAGGGAATACAGTTAGCGAATAAAATTGTTTTTTCTCAGGGTTGTTGGGCCAGTGATGTTCTTTTCCAAGGCTGGGAACAGTGGTGCATGCCAATGGAGTAGCACTGGGAGGGCACAGGCCTCTCTCACCAACACTTTTGCCCTCCTCCTTCTCATCATTGGGTCCCCACCGACCACGTGCCCCATCAGGGCCTGACCGAGGCTCCCAGTGCCGGGAAGCATTGCCATGGGCACCAATGTTTCAACAGTAAGGTATGACACACGTGACGAGGACAGACAGAACCTGAAGCACCAAGCAAGGTAAGCGATTGCGTAGCATTTAAAAAAAATTGTTAAAAAAGCAGGCAAATGCCTTGCTATGACCACCACAGCCCCGTGCCACTCCCTCTGCTTTGCGGCTGCTGCATCCATTTATCGTTGCAAATTAATTTTTCTCTGGTTAGGACTCCACCTCCATTTTTGCAGGCATTCTTGAGAAGCATATTGCTTCTGAGGAGGGAACGTGGATGTTTTGACCTTCCCTTTTTACTTCCTCAGGCAATCAGAGATTATAAAATAATGCCTCTGCTCTAGGTGCATCCACCCACCAAGTGTATGTGTGCCCTCCAATACTCTGTGTGCCAAGGTGACCACCAGCCTGCCCGTCACAAGGAATGAGAGGGCAGGCTGATGCCTGCCAGGGGTGATGGAGAAGACTCCATTTTGCCCTTTAAGACTTTAATTGATGCAAAGACAGCTTCAGGAGGAGGGTTTTTTTATTAGTTTTCCTCGGTTTTAATTGCACATTAAAAGACTGATTTAGGAAATGCGAGCCATTAAAAAAGAATAAACAGTGAAATGCCATAGTGATGTGGAAGTCGCTGTGTAATTTTTCTCTTAGTAGTAATTAATTATATGTACAAACCAATATAGAACATTAAGCTTTCTGGTGTCTTTGTTGGCGGGATTGAGATCAACGTAACCGTTCAAATGATAGCTGTGTTGAAATAACCATCTGTTATTACAATGCATTTATTTATTTATTGCTGTTTTAAACCTATGCTAAATATGCCAAAAAGTGTTGTGTACATAAGTCTGCAGTCTGTTTGTCGATGTATAAGTTGCTATAAAAGAAAAGGTTCACCCGCCATTGAAATGACCGTTTCGATATCTCCATGGCATAGGGAAGGACTCCTACTCTGTGAATCCAGGCCCTGTCAAGAGGGCAGCCAAGAAAAAGGAGCGACGCTTGACTTATCAAAGCACCATCTCTGTTTCCAAAGAGTTAGGTAGGGCAGTCTGTATCGGAGCAGGAGGAATGTCGGATGAGTAAGTTACTAAATATTGGGGTAGACAGACTGAAAGACACCTGATGGATCACAGAAATCACAGCATCCCAGAAGCGTTGCGCTGGCAGGACCCTGCAGGTCTGTTGTCCAGCCTCCTGTTCAGAGCAGGGCTATCGCTAATGCCTGATCAGGTCAGCTGTGACTTTGCCAAACCAAAGCTTGAAATACCTCAAGGATGATGATACCCATTCTTTAGGGACTCCAAGGACGGAGTTTCTCCACCACTCCAGTCCCAGGGCTACACCACCCTTCTGGAGAAGCATTGCCTTATGCCCAGCCTGAACTCCTCTAGCTGCAATGTCATCTTCATAGTCATCCTTCCTTTGTTTGTAGGGACATGAAAAAGCCCATCTCCCTCAACTTCTTTTCACACATGGTGTACTTCAGGCCCCTCACCAAGAAATCAAGGTAAATAGGTGGACTGTAAAAGATACTCGCTGTAAGTAGGAATCATTCTCATCCAGAGACTGAGTTTTAGGGCATGAGGCATGTCAGGAATGCATTGACATAAAATCAAGGGAATATAGGGAGGGTGACCCTTAGATTTGAACTTGATACAAGCAGATTAAGCAGGATTTTTCATTCTAGCCATATGGATCTGTGGCTTGGGTTTGGGGTTTGTGGGCTTTTTTTTCAGATATAAGCTATTACTTTTATTGCAGTTTTATCTTAGCCTGACTCTGAGCTAACTGGCCAGCACCGAGTCACCTCTCACCTGTGGTTGCGGTGAATTTGAAGCTGTGTTACTGGAAACCTTTAACAAATACTGGTCTGTCTAGCGTGGTATCCCAAGACAGCCAAAGGGGAAGGGAATTTGCTACTACAGAAACTGCACAGGCTGGTCTGTGAGCTGCAGATACACGGTGCCTTTCAGATACATGGCAAGGTACCAAGACTTTCTGAAAAGCCTGGGTGCTGAGGATGGTACCATGGTGTTTGGCTGTAGGTTCCTTGTCTGCAGGACAGATGTAGAGAGTGTGATCACAGGCTATTTGGAGGAATGTGCATCCTCATCCTCCCCCAAATCCAGCTTGCCCAGAACATCAGCTCTCCCAGGAGACCTGGCAGTGGCTGAGCCCTCCAGTTTAAATAATACGGACAGAAAATGCTGGCGTGTCCAGAAAAAGGTCTTGGAGCCATAGGGCAAAGAATGATTGTTGGTTGGTGACAGAGAAAAGCCCGGAGGGAGGTCACTTTGCTTGGCTGATACCTGGGTTGTGCCTGGCGTGCTGCTGAAGGTGGTGGTAGGAACTGCGGGAGCGGTTCCGGATGGAGACCACATCCCTTCATTCTCCCTGTTGCTGGAACGCTGGAAAGCCCTCCTCCATTTTCAGAGGTAACCACTGGCAGTATTTATAGAGCACGCTCATACTTCAATGTGCAGACATGCATCTCACTGAGAACTGAAGATGTCAGCAGTGCTTTCACCGTTCCTCTTAGGATTTATTCTAAATTATTTTTGGGTATCTTGTATAACTGATCTCTTAAGCCCTCTTAAGTTTAATTTTAGACTTGGCAGAGTTTATCCTGCTGTGCTGCCCTTTTCCAGATGCGTCTTCTCCTCATAACCAGGCTCCTGGAGGGCCTTTAGGTAATGCAGAAAAGGCTGTTTAGGGATCCAACGATAGCGCTGTCCAGGATTCACCCCCCCTGGTGCTCCTGCCTTCTCCCAGTTGTAGCAGCAATTCTGACAGAGGAGGAAGCCAAGGAGTGATCTCACCTGCACATAACTCACATAGAAAGAAGAGATGTGACCTGGCTTGAGTGCTCCCTGCTTCCCTGCAGGAGTGGTGGCCACGTATGGAGCGTGTGCTGCTCTCTGGAGCTCAGCAGCATCAGGGAGCTGCTGGAGGCTGAGAAGAGAGGACTGATTGACTGCCTAAACGTCGATAAGAGCAAAGCACTTGGTACCAGCTTCTTCTACGGCTTCCCAAGGGTGAGGTAGAAACATCACCTATGCAAGCCCTTGCAAATGCATTCCCTCACAGCCAGGCTGGCTCTGCATGGGCTCAGTTGTGTCTCTGCTGGGCTTCCTGAGAAGGGGGCATGGGTCATAGGGGCCTGTTGGTCTGGACACCAGCAACTGGAGAGGCCAAAATTTGTGTGTGTTTAATCCTTATTAATTAATCTAACCCTGCATATGTGCACGTGTGTGTATTTGTAATCCGCTAGGGAACTTCAAACCAAACCAGAGAGCGGGAGGACACGTATCTGGGAAGACCCAAGGTCTGAGCTGGTAGCAAGGTAAGAGTCTTGAGGTCTTGGTATGGATAATAGAGCCCAGGATATCTGAGGGACCGTTAGCGTGATGTGCTAGCTACAGAGGGAAGGGGTGTGCACGTTTCACTAGTGATCTTCCAACTTGCCCAGCCAGAGAGGAGGAAGAGGAGCAAGCTTGCTGGTGGGAGTGATGTTGTTTCTGTGGGTGCTGGTAAAAGCACAGCTCTCTCTGGGCTGGCTGATGTGGCCAGCCACACTCGTGTCACGCGTGCTTGCACGTGTCTGTGTGCACAAGTCCATGCGTACGTGCACCTGCGTCTTGAATATATGCCTAGCCTAAACTGGGAAGGACACCAGCAGCAAACAAGCAAGGGAAGAGAAATTCCCTGGATCTTAAAGTCCCCATGGTTCAGCTTCCCAGGAGCATGCACAGCGTTTCCTCAGACAGGCTCATTGAGACTTTGCCCATTTTATGGCTCTGCAGCTCTGGAAGCTCCCGCAGTATGGCAGGTCAAAGGGTTTCCAGCTCCTCAGTAGTTTCTACTGAAGAAAGCTCAGCTTTGGGCTTCTGTTTGTTCTTAGGAAAGAGTGTACAGGAAGATGTGGATTTTATCAGTGCACAAGTCCCCGGGAATGAGAGAGAAAGTTGTGGCAGCACAAGGAGATGATCTCTCTGTCTTGCTTCCAGCATGAGGCCCATGCTTTTTCTTCTCCTTCTGCTGCTCACGATGTGGTGGGAAGTCCTGAGCTTCCAGCCCTTCCAAGTCTGTGGCACATACTTGTCATGAAAATTGTCTCATGTCTGCAAAATCAAATCGTTTCAGGAAAAAGTAGAAAGCTGTGTGAAAAGCAGGCACTACGCTGGCAGGAGAAAGTAAATGAGCTGGTGAAGAGTAGGAGCGCTGCAGGGATGGGAAGGAGGCACTGCAGGGCACTGCTGACAAGCAGTGGCACACGGTGGAGGGGTCACCCACGTGTCCCATCCCCTCAGATAGGCAGACCAGTGCCTCAGGCACCTCCCATGCCCTTGCGCATGGAGGTACTGGGGCTGCTGCCTTACCTGCTCCACTGAAGGGTCCTACTGCAGAGGGTCACATGCACTTTGGACAGCTGGGACCCCGTGCTGAAGAGGCAAATGCTTGTTCCTCTTACCTTCCTCAGGCAGAGTTCAGAGACATCTGCACCTCCCTAGCCCGAACGATAATTCAAAAGTAAAAGCTAAGGAGAAGTGGCTTTTCGAAGTCCTCCAAATTCAATCCTGCCAGAAAATTAAGACAAACAGGTCCATAGAGTCATTGGGTCTGCACGGTAACACCAGCTCCAGGGCTCTGGGCTGCTTTCCCTGTTTTGCTCTGCACACCTTGTGTGCACGACTGCCTTGCGGCAGATCAGCCGTGCCTGGCTGCAGCTTCCACGGTGGCTGCAGGCCAGCATTCCTCTACGGGCCTGGGGAGTACACGAGGGAGCAATTAGAGACCTATATAGGGCAGCTGGAAAGGCGGGTCTAGGTGCTCCTAGGTTGGGTCTAAACTATAGCACTCAGATGTACTTCCAAGCTCAATGTGCACACTGGAACTGCTCTGACTTTAAACCTTTGGGAGGCCCGCATGTATTCTGCTGTTTCTTCCACCAGTTGCATAAAATGTGTGGTTTGTTTGCTCCTGTCTCCAGGACCCCACACTGCACAGCGGTGGTTGGGTTTCTCCAGTGTATACCCCAGTAAACTGGTAGTTTAAACTGAAAATCAGGAAGAAGGCAGAAAACATACCAAAAAAGCATAGGCTTTAAAACAATATTCTAAGTATTTATGTTCTTATGAAGCATATCATCTTGAGCACCATCACACAGCATGTAAAGGACAACCAGTGATCGGGCCAAGTCAGCATGGGTTTATGAAAGGCAGGTCCTGCTTGACTGACCTGATCTCCTCCTATGACAAGGTGACCCACTTAGTGGATGAGGGAAAGGCTGTGGATGGTTTTTACCTGGACTTTAGTAAAGCCTTTGACACCATTTCCCACAGCATTCTCCAGGAGAAACTGGCTGTTCATGGCTTGGATACTTCTTCACTGGGTAAAAAACTGGCTGGATGGCCGGCCTGAAGAGTTGTGGTGAATGGAGTTAAATCCAGTTGGCAGATGGTCACCAGTGGTGTTCCCCAGGGCCAGTTTTGGGGCCAGTTCTGTTTAACATCTTTATCAATGATCTGGACAAGGGGATTGAGTGTGCCGTCACTAAGTTGGCAAATGACACCAAGTTGGGTGGAAGTGTTGATCTGCTGGAGGGTAGTAAAGCTCTACAGAGCAATCTGGCCAGGCTGGATCCATGGGCCCAGGCCAATGGTTCAACAAGGCCAAGAGCCGGGTCCTGCCCTGGGGTCACAACAACCCCATGCAACGTTACAGGTGTGGGGAAGAGTGGCTGGAAAGCTGCCCAGCAGAAAAGGACCTGGGGGTGCTGGTTGACAGGCGGCTGAATATGAGCCAGCAGTGTGCCCAGGTGGCCAAGAAGGCCAGTAGCATCCTGGCTTCTATCAGGAATAGGACCAGGGAAGTGATTGTCCCCTTGTACTTGGCACTGGTGAGGCTGCACCTTGAATCTTGTTTTGAGCCCCTCACTCCCAGAAGGACCTGGAGGGGCTGGAGCGTGTCCAGAGAAGGGCAATGGAGCTGGGGAGGGGTCTGGAGACCCAGGCTGCTGGGGAGCAGCTGGGGGAGCTGGGGGTGTTCAGCCTGGAGCAGAGGAGGCTGAGGGGAGCCCTCATTGCTCCCTACAACTGCCTGACAGGAGGGGGGAGCCAGGGGGGGTCAGGCTCTGCTTCCAGGGAATGGGCGATGGGACGAGGGGAACAGCCTCAAGTTGCACTGATGAGGTTTAGGTTGGACATTAGGAAAAATGTTTTTTCACTGAAAGGGTTGTCAGGCACTGGAAGGGGCTGCCCAGGGAAGTGGTGGACTCCCCATCCTGGAGGTATCTTAAAGACGGTTAGATGTGGCGCTTAGAGACATGGCTTAGTGGGACTTGGCAGTGTTAGGTTTATGGTTGGACTCAATGATCTTAAAGGCCCTTTCCAACCTAAATGATTCTATGATTCTGTTCCAAGTTTATAATATGGCTGTGGCAATAGCAAGGACCAGAAGCTGATGTCCTGGCTCATCCTTATCGGTCCGATGTTCCCAAGTTCTTTCCTCTCTGAGCCAGTGATAAATGCCTCATTAATAACCAGGGCAGCAAATAAAAACAACCCTGAAAAAATCCTAGTTTGTATGTCTTCCAGCCACAGGGTTTCCAAATATTCTCATTAATTTGACTTAAAAGAAATCCGGTAGTTCTGCCTGAAAGAAGGATCCCTGTTACAACTCTGCTTTTCATCTTGCAAAAAAAAAAAAAAAGAAAAAGCTGTCTGTATTCACTTACCCCGCATAAGAGTTTATGAGTTCAAAAGTACAGTTCTGATGGAAATTTAAATGATTAAATTTCATTTAAACAGCATTCCCTTTTAGTAATGCTCTGGCTCCCAGCCTATGAAAGACAAGGTCCCCTTTTTTCCCAATAGGCCCTAACAAATCTTTATCTCTCCAATTATATCTGGAGTCACGTGATTCTGATGAGATCCCACATCATCTACTGAGAGTAAAATCATTGTATTTGCCTAAAAAAAAAGATATAACCCTCAAGGGATCCCAGCCTAAGCAAGGCTGAGGACTGCAACACCACTTCAGTGAAAGAAAGTACTGCGTTGGGGAAAATGCAGGTTAACGAGCTCACTCCAACTGAGCTGTATCAGGTTAATTAACCAGCGAAATATTCCACTTTTGATTAAACTGAACCCAGACAGGATATTTAATTGAATTTTTTTCTAATTAAAAATTGAGTATTAATCTGCAAAATCAACATTTTCCAGCTGACCGTGTTGATTTTGCTGGACCGCTATTTTTTCTGGAAAATAAACAAGTTCATACAGGATTACTCTAAAATATGTCTTGAGCTATGAAAGGAATTGCGTTCTCTCGCTCCGGCAGCTGTCATTCCTGGCTGCTGCCCTTCAGCATTTCTCATACTTCCAAGCAACGCAAGAATTTGCTCAATTTCTCAACCTTTGCTGAGGTAACTCACAATCTTGTTCCCTTTTGGGGCTGTTTTTAAATCTGAGCACTACACTACTGTTCTCTTCCAGCAAACTCAAACTCTTAAAACTTTTCACCTTTTAAAGCGGAAAAGCTTCAGGCTTCCCACTTTTTCATTTCGGGCATGCATTTTCCCTCAATTCACATGTTCACAAAGGAATGGTAATCGTTTTATCGGAGAGGTACCATCCACACCCCGGAGCTTCCCCTTCGGTTCGCTGGAGCTGTGCGGGGGGCAGAGGGCGCGGGCAGCACGGGGAACGCCCCAGCGCGGCTGTGCTAACTGGGACTACGTGCCATGGCAACTGCATATTCTGCACTGAAACTCTCCCTGATGTGAAAAATCTTGCCTGGTATCTGAAAGCAAACATCTCCACAGGCGGCTCTCAAATCACGTCTCATTGAAACGCATCCAAGTCACAAGACTCATCTGATTATCTTGGTAAGGCCTGACGGATGTGTACACACATCTGTCATTTGGAGAGCTGGAAAATAGCTCAGGTTTTTAAATGATTGGGAGAATCGAGGAAACAATGGTGCTGAGAGAGGCTTTCAATGATTTTGGTGTCAATTTAGACCTGACTTTGTAATCTGGAAAACATTAAATCAGGAAGAGTTCTGCGTTGCTGTAAGTGTTTCAGACCACGGAGCGGGGAGAGGAGGGGTTTCACCCGTTCATCCCACAGATGACCATCGGCTTACTGTGTGCCAAGGTAAATTTGCCAAAATAAAGTAGTCATCGGGGGGCCAGTACCTGTGGGACTATAAGGTGTCCCCAGGAAACTGTGAAAGACTAGAAACGATGCTCTTCATGGAAGATGCAGCTGATATATATGCATATATATATATATGCATATATGTGTGTGTATATATATATACACACACACACACTTCACTGTATGAAGTATTGGAACGGGCTGCCCGAGGGAGTGGTTGAGTCTCCATCCCTGGGGGTATTTAAAAGCCGGGCAGATGAGGTGCTTAGGGACAGGGTTCAGTGGTGGGATGGCAGGGTTAGGGGAACGGTTGGGCTTGGTGATCTTAAAGGGCTTTTCCAACCTATATGATTCTGTGATTCTATGATTCCAAGTCTGACATGCCTTCCACGATCTCCCATGAGACTGCATTAACAGTTCCATTCAGGCTGCTGATTAACAAAGATCAAAGGAGTAAGCAACCAATAAGACCCTAAAGCCCTGGTTGTGGAAGAAGTGTGGTTCAATAGCTCCCACAGTTTCCGATTATTAGCTGTGGATCAATGTGGATTACCGTTTAACCATGCCAGTGCTTCTCTCCAGATAATGCCCAGCCAGAGAATTTGCCTTGGATCCATGCCCTAGCTCCGGCATTACATAAGAAGGGCAGGCAGAGATGAAAGTCACTGACAGCAAAGAAGGAAACTCCTTTTCACGGATGGGATTACTCCGGAAAATGAAAACATCAAGAGCTGATGCGTGCCAAAATGGAGGGAAAGACATATTCGGGACAGAGCGTTACTCTGGTGGCATGGCACGGCGCTGTGAACACGGGTCCTGAGGCTGCAGCTTGGAACGCGGGCAAGTGACTGTAGGTAAGAGGCAAAAGGATCGCTGGAGGGGAGGCGACCTTGAACATCAGAGCCCCTACCACATCAAGCTGTACTTCTCCCCCACAGTTAGCACTGTAACAGTATTTCTTCCCTGCCTTGCCCATCTGTCTGCTCTCTGTTCCTCTTAGCCATTGCAATTCAGGCTGCCTACTTCAAAGAGAAATCCAGAAACTTCTCCCACCTTCCCCACCAAAAGATGCTGAGTTGCTTTTTGGGTTGAGGCATCCTATTTTTACAGGCAGACCCACCTGACTTGGAGTACAGAAGCTGAGATAACCTCAACCTTTCAGCCACAGACTTTTAAGGGAAGTTAACCAGATGGGCAGTAAGACATTCACACACAATACACTGCAAATGAACTTCCAGTATTGGAAATCAAGTGAAAAAAGTTGTGCTTCCATTTCTTCTTGTGACCCTTATTTCTGAGCCTGTACCTAATAACTTCGCAGCAAAGTCTTATTTAGGGGTTTTGGTCTGGCCAGGGGATGCAAAGTGAAATCAGGTTGAATGACAGCATGATGTGGGTGTTGGTCTCTCCAAATCTAGTGAATCTAGATGCGGTGGAGTGGCTCGCCATCCCAATCACTTTCCCAGATTGTAAGCATAGTGTGCATCCTTTTCCCTGCCCAAATCCAGCCAAATGCAAGGTGGAACACCTTAAAGTGAATTTTGTTTGTCTGTGCCTATTCTTCAAGCCATGCCATAATACAGAAGTAACATTGCTCCTCATTATTTACTGCTTTTTGTAGTCCTCGTGTCATTTGTAAGCTAGATCAGCAAAGATTTGTATTACTGTTTTGTATACCAACAAGAACACTGAATAGCTTTACACCAATTTGTGAATCCTGCCAGAAGCAACCCTATTCCCTGGTAGGTCCTGTCCTGAGATCTGTCAGTAGGCCAGTAATTCCATATAATGAAAGTTTTAAAATCAGGATTGAGTCTGGTGTAATTTAAAAAAACAACAGGGGTACCATGATGAGTGATATTCCATCCCGTATCGATTTCTGTACCCCCAGATGCATCCGTTCATATTTTGCACTAACTGGCAGCAGGGTAAGCGCCTTGGTTCCCTTTGAAATATGGGACCTGTGTGTTGGCCTTCCAGTACTTTGAGGTTTATTCCATTTACAAGGAACTATCAGATGCCTCCTTTAAGGCTACTGGGTTAAATGGTTGAGGATAGACACATCCAAAGAGAAAGCACCACAGATTTTGCTCATGAGATGGAGAGTAACTGATCAAATCCAGAGCAGGTCACTGCCTAGTCCCTGACTTTGCTCTGTCATGAGTCTCAGCCCGCAGGGATTTTATTTCCACATTTTATGTGTGATAGATGTTCATTCAGCTCGTCTGTCTAGCAGGTTCAGGAGGGCCTAAAATCCAAAATTCCCGGTGTACTGCAGACACAAAATATCCCCAACATCCCATAAAAATCTGAAGGTCTGTAATAAAGCAATCACCACCACAGACACCACAGCTATCGTGTACCACAGGAAGAGAGCAAGAGTCATTGTGAGGAACGTGAGCAGATCTGAGGACTCTTATAACTTACATTCCTATGGCCAGGCCTATCTTATCCTGTAAGCAAAGACCCAACGATTTGTTAAGAGTTCCCAAGCGCTTTTCTGAAATGGACCCTTCCCAGTGTTGTAAAGGAAGGCAAAAAAATTGTTACTATCTCTGCTATCTAGCCTGAGGGAGATTTCTCTTCTGATCCCAAATTAGATCATCAGTTTAATGTTCAGTGCATGAGCAGACATACCAATTAGATACTGAGAAGCTCTAATAATGTCAACGGCAGCAAAGCAACCTCCTCTCATACTGTCTCCACCTGTAGCCAATTTCTGATGCTTCAGAGGAGGCATAAAACCCTCCAGAAAACGTGATATGCATCAAGCCAGTGACTGTTTTCTTCCTTGGCTCCCACTGGTGACCAGTGGCAACTCTGAACCATGGATGTCACGTAGAAGAATGTAGATATGGTGTGAGCAAGGCAGTCAAACCATGATAGCTCCTTTCAGACCGCCTTAAGGTACCAACAACCCAGCTATGCAGGACTCGTTCCAGACTTCCTCAGGTCAGAAACATTCCTCTGCCCTCCTACAGTCCTTGCTGTGAATTTAAGAAGTATCCACCTCAGCCTGTGGATTTCCTTGGCTCACACTGCCCTCTGTGGAGGTGACATCCAGAGATGCACTTTCTGGGAACCTCCTCCTTGGTTTTTCATGTTTTTCCTTGGGTTTTCATGTTTTCCCTTGCTGACAAGTTACTTAAGTCATATTCTTTTCTTGATATTTATCCACTTCTATATAAGGTACCATCACATCCCCTCTAGCTCTTCAGTTTGCTATACTAGAGAGGACCGGTTTTTCTTTTCTTTTCTTGAAGGAGATTCTCTTTTCCTGAACTACCTCAGAAATCCCACTCTGCATAGATACATCCTCCCCCTTTTTTTCACCATAACTACACAGGATGGCATTAACAAAATGCACTGGTGTTACCTGTGCCTTGCACAGTGGAGCTGAGCCTTCCTTAGAATAAAACTTTTCCTTTACATCGCGGCACTTTGCAGCCCACACTCACCCCACGGTCAAATACTGGCCCATACTTTGTGCCTTGTCTTTTGCTCCTAATCGATAACTACCCGTGACCTCACAGAATCTTATGCCCAAGTGTTTGGTGCTTTTAATTTTGTTTGTTTGTTTGTTTTAATTATTTTAATACTATTCTTACAACTCTATCAGAGCAGCTCACATTTTTAGTTACGCAGAAAAATCTCTCCTCTCTAACGCAAATATTCCCAGCCTTTGTGTCTCAGCATATGTAAGGAGTGCAGTTAAAGTAGGATTATTCTTTTCAAATTAAGCCTTCCATGTTAGAAATGGCAACTTCTTAGACAGATTCCTTTTTGGCCAGCAAGGAAAACACGTAATCCCCGGGCTCAATTAATCCCATCGGAGGAGGAATTTAATCTCCCCAAGAAGTGCTCACTGCTCTCCAGTGACTGTAATGACGCTGTTGATCAGTTTAGGCACAGGTATCTACATTTGCTGATGTCCACAGGTTTGCTGTGGGATTCACCTTGGCTTTTTAGTTATTAGGTGACGTGAATTGTATCCCTAGTTCTTTTTCCTAAATCACTAATCTCAGCAATATCAGAATCAGTCCCAAACCCAAATTTGAGGACAATTAGAAATATGTGATCTCCCTTGTGATAATTCTCCTTTTTCTAGTACTTGCCACAGCCTCCCTGTAAGGCTGTTCTTTAATCAGTTTACAATCTCTCCATTCGTCCCCATCATAATAAACAATATAAAGTAAAATCTGTGCCACAGACTCCAGCAAAAGGTCTCCCTACTTCACGCTCTGTGTATGGTTACACAATGATAGGTATTTAGGGAAGAACAGAGGGGTGGGCATAGGGTGATTCTGCTCATGTACCCCCCTTGATACCAGAACTGCATCAGTCGTTCGGAGGCTTCCTGGCCAGAGGTTGCTCTCAGACCATCGTGTTAGTAACACGGGTGGACGTCTCCTCCCTGGGTCCCTGCAATCCCCAGTTTTGGCCTTTGCAACATTCCCTGAGCTCTGTAGGCAGAGTTGAGGATATTTCTTGTCTGATCTCTGTCATTCCCTGTTGGTGCCCATCGATAACACAGTTCTCTGCCTTCACTCCAGGCCGCAGAGGCTGGGGCTGTTTAGCATCCCCCGGTGTGGAAGCATGTCTGCACCTATCACTGCGTTGTTGCCATCCTCTCTGCTCTCCCAAGTTCTTCCGTAAAGAATTTTCAGTGGGACATTCCATCAAATGCTTTTTTTGTAAATCCACAGAGACTGGGTCTAATGCATTACCCTTGCCTAAGAAGTGATTCATCTTGTTAAAAGATTTGCCTTTAACAAACCCCTGCCTTTGATAAAGCCCATTTGTTGCCATGCACTGCGTGCTTTCCCCAAAACCTGTCCTAAGGTTGCTGGGTCAAGTGGCCTGTATCATTTTTTTCCAGTCGTCTTTGAATACAGCAATGTGCAGATTCTTGCTGCTAAACCTGCATTTTCATGTCCCAATTCAACATGCTCAGATGGAGATTATCCAGGCCCCCTGGGTTCAGTTCCTCTATTGCTGGAAATTTTATCTTTAATATTGAGCTCGACCTCCTCGATTTCTTTTACCCCTCCTTCCTTCCTAAACAATTTATAACTAGCAATTTATTACTAGCAGTAAACCCACCAGGTTTCAGCCATGCCAATTATATTGTATTCCTCACAATGCAGCCAGAATTCCCAATTCCTCTTGCTTTTAATTACATACTCACAAGGTGCTTCTCCCCGGTCCCTCCCTCTGGACAGCCGCCCACGGTGAACCACAGACGCTTATTATTACACGGTGGCGGGGGAGAGGGGTGATGCAGCACCACTCTGGATCTGTGTACAGCAAGTTCACGTCTCTATATGTTATAGATGTATTCATTTCTGCAGGATACACCTCTCTCGTTGGCTGGCTCCTTCTCAAATGTCCATCTAATGTCCATATTTATGGCCCGTTTTGATGTGTCCTTACGTACCATGCAAGCTCCACTCTATCGTTTACTCCTTAAAGAGTGCTAAGAAATACGTGGTACAGAGCATACGAGGAGCTACAGACCCCTTGCCCTCAAAATATCATTCCAAGAATACAAACCAAGCCCATGCATTCCCACTCCTGACCTCCCTGATTTCTACAGAGCGTGGTGAGCAACATGTTGTAAATTTATTTAATGGGACAGGACCCTTAGAAGGCACCTAGGCAGGTGCTTTTTCCTCTGAATATGGGTGTTGCTACTGAGATTGTCTATTCATTAGCAACTAAAACAAGATCTGCATTCATGGTTTTTTCTATTAAGATCGAAGCAAGTGCACTATTGAGCAAAGTCAGCTTGCTCGTTATTGCTTCCCGGCTCTCAAACTCCTCTCCCTGTTAGGCTAAGAAAAGCCACTTTACCTACTTTATCTGTTAATGTTTTCCTGGCATGCACGTCCTTGAGTCTTGGCATCTACCAGCTAGTTTGCCACTGCTGGTATTAGCACATCGCTTGTCTGGTATCATGTGGGGTACCCAGTAGGGACACAAGCACAGACCTGGACTGCGGGTGTGAAATAAGATATGGACCCAAAGTCATATTCAAAATGAAATGAAATGACAGAGAGCTCAGCTCTGAAGCACCTGGCCAAGGAATTCATGGCCCAGGAGGAGGCACCGAGTGCCCCGTGCAGAGTGTGAGCCCTGAGCAGGACTTGGGACCAGCAGGAGCACGGAGCTCATGGGCTGAGCTTCATCCCCTTCTGGAGAGTAGGTGCACTGCTCCTACAGAGGGTACCTCCACCGTGTGGGATCCAAAGCATTGAAGCCACTCTGAAAAACAGAGCCTTCATCCTCTTTTTGGGATTCAGCATACTTTTGAGTCAGAAATTGTGCTAAATAATTACGGGACTCACCCACCAATGAAATACGTGTGCTCGAGTCCCTCTACTCCCCTCTACTCCCAGAGGGGATTCGCAACGATATTTCTCAGGTGCTAAAGGCTTTTTGGATTCTTTAGCCATCCTAGACATGCTGGGTAAAAATAAACTCTAGATTCACAAATTATTTCAGAAGCAATCACAACATTTGATCTCTGTTAGAGATGTCAAATGAAAAGTAGAAACCTGCGACAAGATGAAGGTCCACTTCACTGATCCCCGTGCAGAGCACGCTGCTTGCACCTCTGGAATCCAAATGGACATTTCAGATAAACAGTGGGAGGAGAAGGCACTCAAAAATTTCGCGTGATTGCAGCCTAAATGTCAGTTTAAGGTGTGATGGGGTCCCAGCCCCTCCAGCCAACGGGGAGCCCTGCAATCCTGGCCCTTGCAGCATCAGCCTCCCGGGAACCAGCCCTGTCATGTCCACACCGCAAGATCTGCTGCATGGCGGCCGCGCCGGTGCAGGGAGCAGCAAGTTTTGTCAGGGCTGTGACCGCAGGAAGAGGGAAACCAACAGCCTGGTGGCCAGGGGGAGAGAATGGCTCACAGCTGGGGGTGTTAGGAGTCTCTGGAGCCTTTTGGCAGCATCACCACCACCGGGAGGGTTACTGGCATTCATGTGTTCCCGGTGGGATGTGCGTGGCTTCAGACATTGGTGGTGAGGAATCAGGGGCAGGTTGGGAGCTGTAGGAATGGTGCTGGCCATAGGCTGTGGCCATAGGTTCTGCTGGCAGAGGTGGGAGGCTATGGAGTGGCTACTGGAAGGTCTTTGCCTGAAGGAAGGCTGTCGTTGGAGCCGTTTTCACTATGCTGATGGCTAAGCTTTAAGAAAGGTGTTACTGAAAGTACGGCGTGCATTCGAGCTAGTGCGTTTGACCAATTTAAACCGCTACTGTCTGCCTGCTTAGTGGTGTTTTCTTGATGTTCTCCTGGCATCCTCGGGTGTTTGTTAACACCACGGTGACTGGTGAGACCTACAGGACTGGGGTCGGTAAGGGTGCTGCGGGCAGCGTGATGAGCCCTAGGGATGGATTTATATACACTTTATATACGTGTAGGTATAACCACAATCACAGCGCCACTGGGCTGGGGCTGGCTGGTGCCTCACTGCCCTGGAGTTCAGATATAAATGGTCACCAGTCAGGCTGCAAAAGGCTGTGACAACGTACCAACAGTCCAGTATTGCAAACCAGTAACTCCCAGTGAAGACCTCCCATGGTTATTTTATGTTGACGCTCTTAGGGACAAACTTAGACCCGTGCCCATCACACCATTCTTGTCCTTACCAGAAAGAACTACGGTAAATCCTGAACGAGGCGGCTGTCTGTCTAAGCCAACGTATCCCTGTACCTGGCTGGGCTCTTTCTAAAGGTTGGTCGCTCCTGGTGTGCCAACTGATGGGTACTTTTCACCAAGTTAGTGTTTGAAGTGAGAGGAAACAGGCACATGGCTGCTGGGGCCACGTGGGGAGGTGAGAAACGACCTCCTCTCACCATCGCTTGCTGGAGTTGGCTCCCAGCTATCCCCCAAAATCACCCGCCACAGCACAGCTTTGTTTACCCAGAACAGAATAGATCGCTGGATTTCTCTTCTCCCCCAGATAACTCGGTTTTCTAAGTGGGCTAGAGTCGCACAGTTACAAGTTCTCTCACACATAAATCTTGGCTTGGAAAGCTTTCAATATCTGCCAGAAAAGCGGGCATGCTTGATCGTCCCAATCCCAGCTAAGATGCTCAGAAAGTCGCAGTGTCTTAAGCTGCTCACTCAGGCTGCTGTGGCCTAAGTTTATTTCCAATTCATAAAGACAAATAATTGTTTTTTCTCCACTTTTTTCTAACATCAGGAAGGTCACTTCAGTGCACTCATTTCAGCTTGGAGCTGCTCATTGACAGTCCCAAGGTTGGAGTTCATGAACTTTCCTTTTCAGATGCTAAATTGAGTTTTAATGCCCAGCTGAAGCACCCTCCTCAAAAATACCGGTGAGCATGCACAGCACGGTGGGATGCAAGGGACCATGAGCTGCTCTGCAAGTCTGCCCTGCTCTATAGCACATCCTTACAGAGCAGTTTTACCAAATCGCCATAAAATCCCCGTTATCGGGGAGGTTGCGTCCTCAGAGACACAACGTGGAGGATGATTTATTCATCTCTTCCGACAGCGGTGAAGGACCCACTCCCCCGTCTACTCCTTGGACAATGGCAGGATAGCATGGGAACAGCCTGGCAAGCAGGAACCAGCACCCACGAGCCACCGTTGTCCGTCTTATACAGTGCCACATTTGTAAACTTTATTTTCCAGTCACATAATCTAGAAAAAAAGCTCTTTCAAAAGCGGTTTGGATGTTAGCTCTATCAGACAGCTCTGGGAGAAGGTGACTGTCAGTTTGCATCTACTGAGACCTAAATCAGTCCCATGGCTGCTACCTTCCATCCACCCTCTGATGTTTTATTTCTTGGTAAGCGCCAGGGGACAGCAGAGGAGACGAATGCGCTGATAAGCTGGAGAGATGTCTTCTCCAGTGGTTCTCAGCAAGTCCACGGCTGAGTAGGGAACAGAAATGAGGTTTCTTGTGCCCAGTCGTGCCCCTTCACTGCCATTTCTTTACTCTTCTCCCACAAACACACAACCCAGCCGCCGGGAAGGGGCTGTGGTGGTCATTTACCTAAGGGGGGCCAGAAAAGAGGAAGGCGAGGCTACAGCCCGATAACAACTGCGACCTCTGTGCTTTCCCCTGTCATTCAGACCCCTGGCCTAGGGGTTATTTTGGGGGCAATGGCAACGAGACGTCAGAACCTCCTTAGCAGCTACCAGCCTTTTGTTTGCTCCGTGAGCCTCTCTGAGCAGCCTCTGGCCGCAGTGCCCGTGGGGGTAGCCCACATTGCTCACCAGGGGTTCAGCTGGCTTTCGAGCACGGACCCTGCACCAGCCAGCAGGTAAACAAGCAAATCCTCGCTCTCGCTGGGAACAGGTTGCTTTTCCACACCGAACTGTTAAAATCCTGCCCCTCTCTGCAGGGCGAATCTGCTTCAAGGTACAGCTCGCCCGTGTGTTTATCGCACCGAGGCAAACACAAAGCACCACAAGCTGGAGGGAAGTTGGTTTGTACTTACCAGCAGCGTTGATATTTTCCTCGCAGGAGTACCAGATCCCAGTGTGGAAATACCTGAAAAGGAAGCGGTCATCTCCCGTCTCCCAGCTGTAATGAACCACATTCTGGTTTGTCTCATTTGCAGTCTCATTCCCGCTGTAGTTGAGGCAGTTTGTCTTCTTCTCTTTCCCACAGCTGGGCTTGGGGACCCTCTGTGTGCCCTCACACCAGTGGGTCGTGATAAAAGCTGTTGTGGAGAAGAGGAGAGCCATCAGATTCAGACTCACTGCTAGCAGGGCTCTGCATCTTCGATTTGTCTTCATGGTAAATCCGCCCTCCCTCCCCCTCCTGCTGAGAGAAGAAGTCAAAGGGTTTTGTTTTATTTGGGAGGAGGGGGGGGGGGGGGTTTCAAAGCCTCTCACGATTCAGAATCCAGTTTTCCAGGCATCAAAACTCTCGGCTTCTTCCAATCTGTTGTTGTAGCAGCGAAGGAAACGCTGCAGCCAGACTCCCATTCTTCCCTTCCCTTGAAATCCTGCCTTTGTACGTTAAAGGAGCAGCTGCAGGCGCGGGAGCGCGGCCGTCCCCCGGCAGTCGGTGTGCTTCAGCGCGCTGGCAGGCTCAGAGAGGGTCTGTCTCGCAAAGAGCACCGAGAGCAAGTGAACATCTGCTCGGGTACCACACATGATCCCAAGGGCCTCCGCAGCCTCCTCCGCTGGGAGACACCTGCAGGCTGCGGGACTGGCTGTCCGCGGCTCCCGGGAGGATGAAGAGGGAGAAACTCAGCGGGAGGCAGGCGGCAGGGACAGCCGCTGGCTGCTACCACCGTCCTCGGCAGAGCTCGGGGACCGCTGCATCGCGCTGGCGGCGGGCTTGGACGGTGGGGGGGGGGGGGGGAGGCATCACAGCTCAGTCCCAAAAAGAATCGTTATTTGGAGCGGTGAAATATGTTTTCTACGTAGCAGAGTGTAGAGATGTGTCCAGGAGGAGGAGGGGTGGAGAGCTGCTCTAGCTTGTCTGCTCTGAGCTAGTGAGCAGTAAATCAGGGGGCTGACTCTGCCGTCAGCACGCCGGTGTATTTCTCTGTCTTCAGGGGCTTGCTCTGGAAGTCAGCAAAGCCCCAGAGGAATTTGGATTTGAAAGTGTGTGATGAGTAAAATCTACATCCTTCCCAATAGCAAGCGGAGCCCCGTCCTCAGGATTTCATTTCCAGACATAGCCCATGCAGATGTTCAGTTTGAAGCGGGTCTGTAGGACATTTTGTAGGTCCTGGTTTGGGCAGACGGAGAGAACTAATTAAAGCGAAGCCCAGCCTTTACTGGCCAGATGGCAAGGCTGTGAGAGCAGGGAGCAGTGCGTAACATCCCGTTTCCAAAGAGAAGTGCATCGTCCTGCCTTGTTGGTTGGCTGACTTGTAGAGTTTATGATTGCTTTCCACATTGCTCAGAGCTGTCTGGTGGATACCGAGTGCTGCGAGGAGACAAGGGCACCTGATGGTGGTGGTGGCACAATCTGTAAGCACTGGGGTTGGCCATGTTTGTCACACAACAGTTCCGTGTCCTTAGTAGATGAATGCAATTTTCCCCGGTGAAGAAGTCACGCATCCCTCCTGGGCTTTGGACTTTCCTTCCAGCCTTGTTTGGACTCCCTGCAAGGTCCATGGGGATGCTTGTGGCCTCTGGGAGCAGCCTAGCAGTGGGGTTCCAGCAAGCCCTGGAAATAACCGTGTAGGGCTCATACTAACGGATGGGACAACGCTCTCATCCCACAGCCTGTACACTGTTAAGTTAGCACATTGACCTGCAAAGCTCACCCTATGCCTTACTGCCCACAGACGTGACATGCGGTGGTAGTTTCTCCAGCTCCTTGAATAAAGCCAGGAGAGACCAGGTGGAGTTTCTCCTTCACAAGCCACCGCACAAGACTTCAGGGACCTGCTCGTGCCTCCCTGATGCCCCCTTGCCCGTAGCCATTGGACTCCGTCCTATGCCTCTTGCAGGCTCCTGTCCTGCATGTCTGGTTCCAACTGTTTGCGAGATCTTCACTATTTCTACAGAATCACCTGGCTTTGGCCAGTTTGTGTTATAAATCAACCAGCATGTTACTGGAAAACGCTGCTTTGCGAGAACAATTGCAACAGCAACTTTGCAAGGTGAGTGAAATAGCTTTGTACTGCAGGTAGATGACCTCTAAAGGTCCCTTCCAACCCAAAACATTGATTCTATGATTCTATGATACTTCCCTACCGAAGTGGCCTTCATTTTGCCCACTCCTGCCTGTAAATGATGACCACCACCTCCTCCGGGCCAGATTTTTCCATTTTTCCTTGTCCTGTTGGAATTGCACCATGCCGCTCCATGTTCCAGTCCTTTCAGCATTTCACCTTGCAGCCAACTAATGAGCATTATTTGGTTGGTTTTCATTGCATGCAAGAAATACAGGTGACAGCTATTTAGGAGACCACGGGATCATCGCTTCAGTTATTTTTATGTAGCAGGACATTCCATGTAGAAATGCGTTTGTACGTTCCTGCATTTCCCAGGCTTATCTGCCTGCTTAGAGGAATAGGCGATGCGATTTGAACTGCGAGAGAACGCCTTCGCAAGGGAGCGAGCGCCCTTCTTCGGGGTTATCTTCCAAGTGGCTGTCGGTATCTGAATCATCGCACTTTTGCAAGTGTGAATGCAGGTCTTCACAGGTCTTTTCTCTTTTCCCACTGCTCTGTGGTTTGTGTTTTCTGGTCCTAGCACCACCTTCTGTTTCTCCCGAGGGACAAGCATCCAAGAGTTTGGTTATCTGTGATAACTGTGATAATTTGGGAAAAAGTATTTAACTTTTGAGATTTTCTTTTTACTCCTAATCCTAACAGATATTTCTATTTCTGTTCCTCCTTATCGTCTTTATTCTTGAGGTTTTTTTGGGCTGACAGGGCTGTTGAGAACAGAGATGATGGTAGTATATTAAAAAAAAAAAAAGCAAAATAAAGCAGAAATCTGGTTTCATTTGTGATACAGAGCTTTTGGAATCTCAAGCATTTAAAAACATTCAGCACAAAGTAAAGACGCTCAATGTCAAGGGGGAATTTTTTAAACATTAATTCTTTTCTTTTTCCTAACAGAAGTAATTTTTTTTTTCCTAATTATTTGACTCCTCTGGCTGTATATGTTGGGATTACTTGAAAAGAAGGAAACTGGTCTGTGTGATACTCATGCTGTAATGCTCCAACGATTTCTCTTTATATAATCTCTGTTTATCAGATTTGTTGTGTATAAAAATGGAAAGATCATGCATATGCTGCAGAAGGCAGTTCAGATGCCTGGATTAAGTTGTATTTATGTGCTATTATCTTTAATAGTAAAGCAGAAGGGTTTGAACACTACAGAGAAGTAGTTTTCATATCGTGGCTACAAGAACCTTTAAAATCCTTTTTGCAGCAATGGCTTTTCTCTGATGTTGTGAGAAAAACAACCTTCATGAGTTATAGCTAAACCCCTTTGCCTTTACTGTTTCTTATAGGATCAGTGTAAATGGTTATTTCTTGGTCTTTACTCGAGTACAAGAAGAATTTGACCCAAAGGATTTAAAATAATGATAGCATTTTCAAAGGAGCCCTTTCAGCCAGGCTGTGTTTTTTTCACGAGTGGGAAACAGAAGCAACAGTCACTAAAATGAGAAGCAGCCCCACTTTTGGGTCCTCTGGTGGTGATGGGGGGCATGGTGGGCTTAGTCTGGTTGTTTCTCTGATACCGGCAGTGTCACCTGCATGGAATTGTATCCTGGTTTTAAATCAACATTTTAAAAATCCTACAGCTTTTCTTTAAGTTTTTGTGTCTTACAAGGTTGTCCTCCAGGGCTTCCTCCTGTGTTTGTATCGTATTCTCCAGCTTTCACTGGGCTGGGCTTCCCAGTTCCCCCTTCCACCTTGGGTTGGACCCCTCCTGGTAGCTCATCTTTGCTTACATTTGGAGAAGAGGGTTAGGATGGAAATGCTCTACATGCTTCCTGCAGATCACTACCGTGTAGGTTAGTCAGCGATGTGTAGTTGGTCTGCTCTCCATTCCATATCTAGGCTACCTTTTGCTGTTTTCACCTCATTTTTTTTATTTCAATCCTAGCCCTTGTGGCAAAGCAACTGAATTTGAGATGGATTTAATGAAAAATTGACTTCTTCCTCAGAATGGACTCAAACTCTGAAATATCATTTTAACCCCTCTCAGGTATCACCTTGCCCTTCCTTTGTTGTTGTTGTTTGGGTTTTTTTTAAGACATTTTGCTCTTCTATTATCAATGTGTTTTTAGGGACAGAAGCTAGAATCTTTAAATGATGGTAGTTTTCAGTTTCTGCCTGGCAAAAGAGTAAACTACGTACATTTGGTGCCATTTATGTGAAGAATAATGTGGCTAATTTGTATGTCCATGTATTTTATTCCCATAATTAGGATTCATACATATGTAAGTTGTCTTGTAAGTGGCATGATTTGGCAAAGAGATTTTAGTTCAAAAATGGGTGGCTGGGCAGATTTGTTTGAGCAAGGTCTGTATCCCGGGGTTCATGTCTCTGTAGGTTTGCTGCAGAAATTGCACCCTGTACAAAATGCATTTGGGACCATAGACTTTACCAGAGCAGAGCAGGAGAGGCTACTTATGTAGAGGGATGGCTTTTTGATGGTGCCAGTATGACCTGCAGAGGATGAGCATACGTTCTGTCACTGGAGGCATATTCCAAGCCAATGGCTCAAGAGCCTCTAGGTAGGCTGCGCTCATGATCTCAAGTAGTGTTGCTGGCCTGGAGACAAATGGAAGCAGGGGAGTCATCCTGAAGGTGAGTGAGAAATTTGGCAACCACAGGAAGGCAGGACAGTCAGGTTGGCTCTAGGAAGCTGAAGCTGAATTTTACAAAATACTGTGTTCAGTCTGCATTGAGGCAAAAGCTACAGAACACAGCGAATTTGGACATACAGCAAGCAGATTTGAAACATTTTGGTGCCAAATCTCAATCTGAGCAGAAGTCTTTCCCCCTGGGAAAACAGTAGAAGACAAAGCAACAAAAGTAAAAATCGATAGCAAAGCAAAACAGAGAGAAAAGATAGCTCTTCATGGCAAAGCTAGGTAATTGCATAACTGCTCCAAGTGGAAGAGAAAAGGTCAACAGGCGGATGACAGGCTGGTGCACAGAAAGCTTGTGCCTAGCAGGGGACAATATTTCACAGTGCATTGGAAGAAAAATTAATGATTATGCAGAAGTGACTAAGAAAATGCCAACGTGCATAGACAATAAGAGAAGCTGGGTTAGACTATCCCATAACGACCCACGGCGATGGTGAGGGACATCCTCTAAACTGCAGGACATTTGAGGTAGCACCAAACTCAAAAGAGAGATGGGAACAACGTCAAAATTAACAATGAAGTCATACCAGATGGCAGAAGAGAGAGTCGAGGCCAGTACTTGGCAAAGAGAGGGAAAACGTTCGCCATCAGCCTGTCTGGATAGCAGCAGGAGGGATGAGATATATGAGCAACCTGGAGGATGAGCAGGACGCTACTGGAGTGAAAGCACAGCAGTGAACAGATAGGGATTAGACATCTAAAAAGTGGGTGGTAAGTTTGAAGACCACAATAAGTTAAGAAGTATAGAGCTGCAGCTGGTTTGTGTCGAAGACCATTTTCACAGGACTATGTGAACTCTCTGGTCTCGGCAGGGGGGCAAAATGAAAGAGCAATTGTTCAAAGGAAAAATGCAATAAATCTGCTGGGAACTTAAATGGGAATGAAGTTGCAGGAGGGAAAAGCTCACTGGTAGCATAAGGACTGCCTGCTCAGCTGGGGAACCTGGGTTGTATTTCCAGGTGCACATCTGATCATGAATATTTACTCTTTCCAACCCCTCCCTTGACTGAGTCTTGAGAGGGGAAAAGTCTTTTCTATTCTCAGTTTCCTGCAAGGTCTCAGGTAGGGAACAGATCACCTTTCCACTTGGCGTCTAAGGTTGTGTGCATCTTTGAAAAGACCCCCATTTTCTCCACCATATGCTCTCCTGGTAGTCTCCAAACCACTCCGGTTCCATGGAAGTCTATTGTTCTGCATATGTTAATGTAACACCTGTAACACAAAATGGACCGCATAACTTGACATAGCTGTAGAGCATTCAGTTAAAATAATTCTCCCAAACATGAACTGTAGAATATTTGTGGTCGGAAGGGCTGTCTGGAGCTCTTTTGATCCCACCTCCCACCCTAAGCTAACTTCAAACCTAGATCAAAACTCCTGGGGGTCTTGCAAGTTCAGTATTATGCCCAGTATAATGCAAGAGTGCTTCTGTGCAGATTGAAGGAGATATTTTTTCACCATAAGGAAAGCCAAGAAGGTGAACAGGTTGCTGAGAGAGGCGGTGCAGTTTCCAGTTTTGGAGATTTCCAAGCCCAGACTGGACAAAGACCTGAACAGCCTGGTCTGACATGAGAGCTGACCTTGCTCTGAACAAGAGGTTGGACTAGAGACGTCCTGAGGTCCCTTCCAGCCTGGATTATCCTGGGGTCATGTGAGGAGCTATGCACCACAGCTAGTATTCAAATCACCCACCCAGTTGCAGGAACTCCAGGCTGAATATTGGACTAATTTATCCATTTTGTTCCTAATGAACAAACATTCCAGGAACATCTGCTTGTGACAGGTAATTCCATGCTTTCGGCATAAAGATTCAGCATGGGAACCTTCATAAACTCCTTCACAGTAAGCAAAGTTGTTATGAATTTAGTTTGTCCTTCTGCCATTGCTCTACCTTTTCTGAGGGCTCCTTTGATACGAGATCATCTGTTGGCCCTGTAGACTCCCTGGCAAGCATCCCATTTCCAGGATCTATTATTAGTCTAGATGTGTGTAGGAAGTTGGATCTCAAATACTTCTTGTCCTGATTGATTGTGTGTTTACATTTAATCAGACAGAAATTGTGATCCCTCCTTTTCTTGTTTGGACATGACTCCAGGTTTTGGAAGGATGCCTTTTTGCCTTTACTGTCATCCCTCACCTTGCTATTTCACCATGCCAACGTTTCTCTGCTCTTCCTAAAGTCTTTTTTGATGGGTGGAATGCATTTACTTTAAGCCTCTGCTGTGTCTTTAAAGAAGTCTCCTGCTTTTGATTCAGATGTCTGATGAAAAAATAAAGGATAAGGTAAAAAATAATTAAAAAAAAAAAAAATGCTGTTAACATCCCAAGGGAAAATGAAGACACAAGTCCTTCAGCTTTCTTGGAGAGGAGGTGGATAACCCCCCTAGGATCTGTGGCTGGAGGGTCTGTGTCCAAAGCCAGCTTTGCTGTGGTGCACCCATGTCCCCTGGGATGAGGCTGCCATGAAAATCCTTCCCATACCTGGACCTCCCCTCTGTCAGGAACTGCCTTTGAGCTCCAGCCCTGGCCCTTGGTCACTGCCAGAGCCACGCTGTAGCTCTGTGCCTGGCCATGCTTGGTCCTGACCCACCAGCCTCATCACCACAGACTTGTCTAGTCTGGGCCTGACCCTGGTCTTTGCCCCTGGACCTTCTTGTGTGGGGACGGCGGGAGCTGCACCTCGCTGGGAGATGGCAACACTTCCCACCTCGCTGCCCGCAGCCAGCTCACCGTGCAGAGCCGTCCTCTCCTCCTGCATCCGTGGGGAGGAATGACAGCCTCTGGGATGGCCCAGAAGACCCTGGTGTGGGCAAAGCTAGCCATAAACATCATTAACCACAGCCACATCAGGAAAGTTTAGGCTGGCAGTTTCCTCATTTTCCTCCTATTTTATTCCAGCGCTGAAGATCTGTAAAGCGAGTGCAAGCTCCTGCCAGAGCGCGCTCTGGGCCTGAAGGCTGCAAGGGTGAAGAGGATGTCTTTGGGTCTCACTGCACCATGACAGCATGTCCTGGGCTGCTAACGAAGTTCTGAGTTTGATCCCGAGCAAATCACAGACATGAAACTCCTCAGAAACAGCCATTTCTGTAGTAATAGCAAAATTATAGCCCATACGCTGAATGCAACCAAATTAGGGCTCCATGGGTGCTATTTATTTGGGCAATTTCACTTAACCTTGCCGCCTTTTAATTCCCTTTATACCTCGATTTAGCATTTTCTGAGATTTTTGGTAGTTCTGTTTATTGAGAAGACCACAAGAGGCCTGAACTGAGTGATTTTCTGGTTTTGCAGTTTTGTACTTTAATAGCCACAGAATCATCTGTACATAAACTCTTCAAACAATGACCATCTCTACCTGCAGGGCTTTAGATGTTTATTAGCTTTGTAGCACTTCATTTGCAGGACGCAGTACCGCCTTCACAAGAAATCAAACTGACTTGTAGTCCAAGTAGTGATTTTGGCTTTTTTTTTTTTTTTTTTTGGTTTTGTAGAGAAAACAAGGTAACTTTTCAAGAGACAGACCACATGGTAATGGTGCAGAAAATACTTCAAATGGTAATTTATCACGTTAAAGATCTCCGTTTGATCGGACAGCAAAATGCTGGACTGTATATTAATACCAGGCCTTTAAAAACTGCAAACAGGGATATGCTTCTAAGGGAATAAACTTCACAGGAAAAATTAGGCTGGCTTCCAGCCAGTTAGTGTCTTGGAACAGATAATTGAATTCCTTGCTTTCTCATCCACCCAGTAATATCACGGAACTCTTTTTAAATGTTCATGTAATCAACAGTGTTTATGCTGGTCTGCATTTAATGGATTGAATAATTTTTTTTCTTTGAAAACCAGTCTTACCGGCATTTCTTACAAAGTCTTCAGGAAAAGTTGGGGTTTTTTTGGAATCATATTCCACAGGTTAAATGCAGCACAGAAAAAGAAACCCTCCCTAAAAAGGTGCTGCAGATTGGTGCTTTATTTTCATGCAACATTTTTTGAGGAAAGTAAAAAAGAAGTATGTCTTGGAAGAAATGGAGCCACTTACTACCCCATTGACGGATGGAAACTGAGCAAAGTTTATCAGTAGCCATTGCTCTTCCCCGCAGTTACTTGTCCGGTCCTTCTTTGAAACGTAGTACCCTGGTTGTGGGAGCAAAATCAGTTCTCAGAGGCAGCCGTTGCCATGACTGCTAAGGCACCGTTAACCCTTGCAAGGCACAGAAATGATCTGAAGGGAGTGACTGATGGCAGCCACCTCTGCCAATGCCACCGTGCTGCTGGGTCCGTGGCTGGCAAAGGAGTTGCTCTTGGTCTGTACCGCGATACTCAGGCTTAACAAAACACAGCGCCCGCTTCAAAGTGAGAAGCTTTCCAGGGGCTTTCAGTCGGCATCACAAATTTGGCTTCAAGAATCCACAGACGCAAACTGGAATATCCGGATGCAAATTGGCTATGGTCCTGCTAAGATGGCAGCGGCACGTAAACAATCCCTTTGCATCTCCATGTTGTAAGAATTTTTTTCAGGTGTTTCTTTTGTTTAACATTGCCTGTGCAGTTTTGTACAACTGTTTAACTGCTTTATCGGCAATGAGGAAGGGCATAAAATCTGTTATCAAAAGTGAGAAAGAAACATATGCTCTACCCTTAATATGCAGCTGGAAAATATGCATTAAATGAATTTTTTAAAAGCCCTTCACATTCAAGGGCCTTTTCTTTCCCTGTTTTTCTCTGTACCCCTGAACAATTGCTGGCGCTGCCATAATGCAAGGATGTCAGGGGGAAGAGACAGGAAGAGCTGCTCAGGCTACAGCCACGGAATGGACAAGCAACAGGACATCTTCCTATACGGGGACACCCCTGTGGGGCACCGTAGAAACCAAGACACCGAACTTACCCAAATCAATAGGGAATAAAGTAAGGATAAATGCGAGGCACAGGAGCTCCCTAAACCAGCTTTGCTGCCAAGGCTTCTGTAACGGGGAGCTATGCCTTGAAAATTCAAGCACTGGGCCATTGAAGGGGATGTTTGATAAAGAGCCCATCGCCCTGCAAGGGAGTGCTCTTGCGTGCTGGCTGTCCTTGGCAGCATCAGTGCTCTCCACGGCCTGCCACCAGCATCAGCCAGCCACTGGCTGCCTCCCACTGCCACCCCCGCTCCATTCCAGGAGGGCATGAGACCTGCTGGGTCCCTCAGCACTTGTCCCACCAGCCCATGCACATGCCCTTCACCTCTTTGCTTCCAAATCTCCTTGTCTGGGCCCAGCACCATACGGGTGTTTGCAACTAGATAAATAACTACCAACAACCTAAAAATCAACCTGAGTCTTCAATGCTCAGACTTGCATGGATTTTCTCACCCTGTAATTTGCTGCGTATTCAGCAGTACCAATCTTACCATTAACGCCGAAGCACTATGTCTTATCCAATACTGCCCAGGCAGAAGCTAGCGAGCCAGGCATAAAACAAGCAATTTGGCTGCAACATGAAAGTGAGGGTGCAAGCCAGGAGCCAGGGTGTGAACGGCCTGGACAGGAGAACCCAGAGGTGGGAATAGCCCTGAGTCACTTCCACTTTTTTCACGGTGCTTTGTTGCCACCTGATGGCCTGATGGAAGATTGCAAGAAGGAACTTTAAAAAGGCAAATTCTTTAAGAGAGAGATGGCTTGCGTTTCATTAGATCCACCAATAGCTTTAAAAAAAAGCTTTCCGGCTCGAAGTCTTTTCATGCCCTGCTAACACAAGTCTCTGCTTCACAGGTTATTTTATATATAAAAATTACTTTTCTTCGAAGTGATTGCAATAAATGCAACAACTATGTTTTATTTGTACTTAGAAGGAATTTCTCTTTGTCTTTTGCCATTTCCTTCCTTAAGAGGACAAGATATCTGGAAGATAACAATGTCGTCAGGCCTGGAGTGGCCACCAACATGGTAATGCTGTGATGCTTGATCCACACATCCTGCTACTCCTCCGCTAGCCAAGGTAAGCACTCCAGTTGCCCCTCACCCTGCCCCTCCTGACCACAGAAGCGCGTTTGCTTTGCATGCCATAGTCAACGTCCTGCTTCAGGTGTGGTGCTGAACCCCAGGGATGCCCAGCAGCCACCCTGGACAATCCTGACCACGATTTGCACATTTTTTTGTCCCTTTTCCCATTTCTTTTCCCATTTCTTGAGCCTATTTTTCTCTGTCCTTCCCTTCCCTTTCTCCACTCCAATCCTCTCTCATTTAAACTGTTCATCCCTAATTATCTTTTTCCTAAAGGTCCCAGTTTTCCTTCGTGCATACCCAGCTTTCATATTTTTGACACCCTGCCTAGGTGATCTTGGACCTATACAGCAGTAGCGATGCCACTGGTCTTGCAGAGCTCTGCTCCCCCAAAGGTTCTCAATGCTCCCTCCAACCATCTCTGAAGTCTGGCTGGTTTTCACATCACTCCCCCCTAAGCACTGGTGAAACCCAGCCATCCCTCAGGGCACTGCCTGTAAATTTTGTTAGCACCATACATTATCTGTCACATGCAGCAAATTATTATGCTGTATACAGTCACTGTCAATACCCTTTTCAATGAATGTAACCACAGGTCAGGGCCTGCAGCCCTAAAAGCAATTTTTTTTCCTGCTCATTCCAGCTGGTTTAGCCATGTAAGAAGCTCTTACTGGCCACTTAATTTCTGTTAAAAATACTGAGGCAAAAATACTGAGGCTGAAATGGTTTGGAACTAAGGGACTGGGCTCTACATTTATTGCTCTTGTGAAATCCCGGTGGCTGAAGGCTGAGTGCTGCCTTGGGTCCATCAGTGTGGCTGACAGGGGTAAGGGGAACACGAGTTAACTCATCTCTGGACACAGGTATGGAGGTAAAGGGAAAGTATAGAAACTGGCAGTTGTCACCTGTGACCTTTACTTGCTTTTATGTAGATGGATGAAGATGCTACAAAGAGGACTGGAGCAGGCCACATGCTCATCATACACAACACCTTTTGTTTGCAGCAGCTTTTAGACACAAAGAAAACTAATTGGCAGTCTGAGGAAAGTGGCTGGGGCACAATCCGCCAGCTTGGCTTAGGAGATCTGTTTCCACAGGCTGTTTTTTTCTGGGGTGCTCTAAAGTGTTTCTTGAATCCACAGTCGGAGAACCTCTTCTGAGGGCATCACATGCACCATCAGGTCACATTGCTCAGCTTCTTCACTGCCACACAGGATCAGCTGGCTGGGGGGCTCTGATACTTTCTGTAAAACAAATGCACTCAAACACCCTCATGCTGACGAGCTAGTCTGTCTGTCTTCTACTCTTCCCCACAAACCATTCCTCTCATCCTTCCTGCCACAACTGCCCAGAGACCCCAGTGCTCAGGAACCCACAGCCACAAAAGGTGCTGCCTGCATTCTCACACGAACTGGACAGCACATTTAAGCTACTGATTTAAACATACTCCTCCTGAGTGAGCGAGAAGAGAGGCTGCTTTTGGTGATGTGTTTCTCCTCGCCAAGGAGTTGAGAAGCTCAGTGCTGGTACCAGGGGACACGAAGCAGCCTTGCCAGTGACGTTGCTGTTTTGCTCAGGGAGCAGCTGGTCAGACAGGGTCCATCCCTGCCTCCCAAGCTGCTTCCCCACATGCACCCAGGGCATCTTCCCTGTTCAGGGCTCTAGGCTGGAGGCAGTGACAGCCAACTTGTGTGTGCTGCTTGTCCCCAGCAGCTCGGCTCATCACACTGGAATGAGCCAGACTTCCTATCCATACGTCTGCTTTTTCTGCCTGCCCCATGGTCCTGTGAATACCCAGCACCCTCAAAACCAATAAAGCACAGTAAAAAAAGTTACCAGTGTTTCTGGCAGGACAGCAACAGGGCAGCAGGAATACTGGAAGATTTTACTTGTTTTCCAGGTAAGGAAAGGCAGGGTCAAGGCAGCCAGAGCAAAGCCAGCAGAGGAGATGAGGGCAGTAACCAGCCACACAGATCTGCCACCTAGAAACAACAGAGGCAGCAAAACTTCTCAGAGGGACTGTGAGGACAAACCACTCATCGCAGTCAGCCTGCACCCTCCACGGCTGCTCTTCCCACCCACCCTGGTGAGATCCTTTGTGGGCATGCTCCAGGGAAGGAGACCAGTGCCAGTGTAGGCAGCTGCACTTGAGTCTTCCTCTTTTTACCTCCCTCAAGGAACAAATGGGCAGCAAATTTGCAAACAAGACAGGGGATATCAGGTGGAAACAAAAAGAAGAGCTGTGGGCTATCCTTGGGTGGGACTACATGAGGGGAGTAGGAAGGAAGGCTGGCTCTTACCTTGTGCCCTCACACACTGTGTCTGGCTGAAGCTGCTGCTTCTGTTGATGGCCTCAACATATGTCTGAGCTTTCACACAATAATCAGGTCCTGCCTCCATGGTGTCCAGGTGAACCACGGAGCTGACATCTTTCACCACCTTCTGTCGCATCTGCCACAGGCCCAGGAGAGAGAGCATCAGAACACAGGGCACGGACCTAACTGAGAACAGGAGCCTTAACATGATGCTAGCTCAGACTTTACTGGGAGAAAAGGAAGGAAATCAATAGGAGCAGCAGGTGTCAGAGAGGGCTGTGTGAATAAGAGAAGAGAGGGAGAAAAGCAGCAGACAAGGAAGCACAGTGGGGTGCAGAATAAGACCACACGTCTGGAAGGGTAGGAGGGTATGGAAAGAAAGAGCTGTGAGTCAGGCATAAGGATGATGCTGGGCCACGCCACTAGACCATGACCTACTCCCTTGGTGTAAGGGCTTGATGACTGATTAAGGTCTTGACTGATCTGAGTTTTTGCTGGGATGCTAAAATCATGCCTGTGCTAGCATGATACCATAGGAGTGACAGAACCGTGCTGAGATAGGCATGTGAGAGCTGGGCCATGACTGCTGAGCACAGAGAGGGGACGGACTGGGCTAGCGAGGAGCAAGTAAATTTGGTGTGTGCAACTGTAACACACTTCGGCAACCCTTAAACAGCATATGGACACCAGTACCTTCCTTTCTTGCAATAAATAGGACTCTATTAACCGCTAGCAAAATGAAGTTGCGATTCCCAGTCTCCCCAGTCATGAGAGGACAGGTAACAATTAGCAAGCTGCTCCTAATTCTTGCTGTGTTGCAGATGCAAAGCCTGAGGTTGCAGCAGGCCTGATCAGTCTCCAGCATCGCCTCATACAGACACCTCCAACAAGCCAGTAGGGGTCTCCTGGCAGGGTAAGTCCTTCTCTCCATCAAATTATCCTACTGTGATCTTGAAGGCCATTAGTCTGAAAAGATCTCAAGGACAAAATCAGGTCAATGACTACCTGGGGTGTGTAACCTCTTGCAAAAACTTCAAATCAGACATGTCAAATGTGACAATTATTTAAAAAAAAAAAAAAGACTCCCAGTTCTTTAACTGGACACGTATGGACCAGCAAACCTGATTCTTGTGACAGTCCAGTTGGTAGAAACTATTCTGAAGCTTGGAACTAATGTTTAGGTGATTAATATTATATACTGAAGACGAGTTAACATTTCATTCATAAAATCAGACACAAACCTGTATTATTCTTTCTAAGGTGTCAGAAAGCTCATGGACAAGGTTATCTCATTTACTTGGATTTCCAAAAGGTAGTCAAGAAGAGCTGTTTCAAAAGCCTGTTAAGCTAAGAGCCATGGGATAAAAAGGCATTGGCGCTCTGAGTGCAGTAATGTGGCTGCACTGGCCCTGACCAGCCCCGCCTGCCCCCCCTCCCATCTTCCCCCTCCTGTCCATGGCCCAGGAGCACCATTTAAGCTAAGGACCTTCAGTTCCTGTCTGAGCTATGCTGGTCTGCTGTTCCAGTTGCTGCTGCGTCTAGGTATGGACGCTGGGTCTGGCTCATCACTTCCTTGTCTGGGGCTGCTGATGGACCCTGTTACCAGTACCTGGTTCTGCCCACTGTGGTCAGACCCTGTGGGTCTCTTGCACTGGGATCACCCTTGGCTCCTGGTTTTCCCTGCTCATAGTGAGCAGCCCTGCTCCTGCTGCTTCCTGATAGAAGGAAGACTTTTGTATGGTTAAATTGCTAATCCTTTCTCAGAGCGGGACGAGGTCGTGGTGAAGACCCATGCAGATCTATGCTCCCCACTATATTACTACATTACTACAGATGGTCTAGAAGAAAAATGACAACTGATACATGCTAGTAATACTAAAAAACCACTTCAGAATAGTAAAGATGACAGCCAACTGTGAAGAACTGCAGGAAGACCTTGTAATAAAATGACAAATGAAATTCAACACAGATAAATGTGAAATTATGCTCCTGAGAATTTTTCCCTTTCATTTTTACACAGTCAGTGACTCAATCTTAAGCCAAGCATCCCCTGTCAGAAACAGGAACTTGGTTTCATGGTTCAGGTTTCATGGAACAGTCAGCTCTGTGGTAGTCACACATGTTAACAATTGCTGGGAAAAGAAAAGAGTGTGAAGATGTGGTTTGCTCTATGGTGCTAACCCATAGTGCTCCTGCACCTTGAACTGTGAAGGTTTACTCCCTGCCCACCTTGGTAAAGACAAAAAGAGCTGGAAGGGCTTCCACAGGGAACAACTAAGTAGGTTGGGAGTCCTTTGCCTGGAAAGAGACAACACAATATAAAACTATTAGAGCGGTGGGGAAAGTGAATAGGGAATAACTGTTCTCTCTCTCCTAAACCAAGATTTAGACTGCACAACAGTTAAGCTGCAGAACTCCTGACTACAGGACATTGTACGTGCTGAAGTTTACATGGCTTGAACAAAAATTCATCGAGGGCTATTAATGATACCAGTTCTGGCTCAGGAATTTCCTGAAGCCGTCTCTCTGAAGTCTCAGAAAATAATCTAAGTGTAATTACACACAGGCCCCCTCCTTGTAATCTTCCTTGGTCATCTCCATTGCCCACTGGCAGAGAGAAGATACTGTGTTTGATGGTCCCATGGTCTGACTTTATGTGGCTGCTTTTACACTTTTATGTTCTTAGGTGCTATGGAAGCACCAAGTTCCCAGGAGAAAAAAAAAAAAAAATTATGCCTAGTGAAAACAGAATGACCTGAATGGAACACAAATTGTCACTGCTTCAGTGTTACCCAGGTGTAAGCACTGCCCTCAGCTAAGCAAGTTACGGCTCACTGTCACAGGCAAGCTGTTTTACAAAAAACTCCTGAGGGAACTTTGTCAGCACCTCAGTGTGACACCTTAATCTTGGTCTGAGTAAACAAAATGATGCTCAGAGACGAAGGTCAGCATAAACACCTTCAGTTTCTGACTTCTGGTTTCTTTCAAAAGTTGAGGTCCCTGAGGGGATTCCTCTGATTCCTCTTCCCGGAGAAGGAAATGTGAAAAGAACAGACAAGCTTCTCCATGGGGATAAAAGCAACCCACTGGTATGTGCAGAGGAATATGGCACATTGACTCCAGGCGGGTCCTCCAGCCTCCCAGCAGGAGCTTGGACTGGCAAACAGGCCCTTGGACAGCGTCTGTGTGCTTTCACTCTAAGTATGTGGGCTTTGTTATTGTCCAAAACCCGAGGGTAAAACTCACCCTACTCTCCTGGCCCTTCTTCCAATAGAGAACACAGAACTGAAAGGCAGGCCCCATATCTTCCAGCTCCACTAGTAAATGATACCCATCTGCTATGAGCTTCATCAGAGGTGGGGTCAGGGAAGCTGCCAACACAGAGAGAGCACCATCAGAGGCAACCCTTAAAAACTCTCTTCCCTTTCCCATCTAGAAGAGGAGAAGTTACTTTCACGAGCACAGTAACATTAATCTGGAATAACAGCTGGTTGATTCAGTGGGGCAGAAACTTCCTTCTGCCCTGTCTCCCAGTATCGCCTAGATATCGTAGCAGACTTTGAGCAGAAGGAGGACCATGACTGGCATTGCAAATGGGAGTTTGGCAATGGCTGAGTTGCACAGAACTTGAAAGGTTTTGAATTATCTCCAGTGGAGGAAGAGCTTGGCCTGAGGGTTCCATGCGATCAACAGCAGCAGAACCAGCTGGGCAACCAGAAGTTGAGACACCAGATCAGGCCAGTTCTTCTGCTCCTGGGCATTAGCTTAGCACTAACATACAGAACAGGAGCTGTGGAACCACTCCTTCTTCGTGGGAATTTTGGCAGTTATTTAAAGGTGAAGGAAAAAGGACTATGAGCCTCAGGATAACTCTGGCAGCTCACATGAATGCTGATTTTCCTTTAGCATCTGCATGGTTTTAGATAGACTTGGGCTGATGACCTGCTGTGACTTAAATTTTTGTAAATGTATGCAAGTAAAACTGTAGTCGATTAGGTTCATGCTTACTTTGATATTCAAAGCTTGGTTTGGTCTGAGGTATAACAGAGAAACAATCAGAATCAATCAAGCATGGAGGAAATTACACACTGTACATTTGTGAACTGGGAATCAGGGCAGCACGGAGATCTGCCGTATTTGCACTACTTATCCATGCCATTCTTCACTACACTGTTGTAGCTGAAACTGGTTTCAACCTCCTTGCTTTCAAGAAAGGAAGGAGAGCAACGTATATGAACATGCAGACGAGATGTTCTTATTAGAATTTGCTCTTATATTCAGTGAATTGCCATGAATAATGAGCAATATGAAAACATAAAATCCAACTATGTTCATGGGGAGTGTGGCACAAATGAGAGGCCTGGAAAACTACTTTATACTTTTAAATTAAAAGCTGAGAATCTACTTAACATGATGTCTCAAAATAAAAAAAAAAAAAAGTGATAACATCATTTGGAGGTTAAAAACAAGTATTGGACTAATGTATTAATAAATGGCCATTGCAAGATACAACTACTAACCAAACAGGAGCACTTATATTTATGTCTGTGGGGCACACTGGGTACCAACTATCTGAATTTTGATAAATGAAGAAGACTGACCAAATTGTTAGTTTGAGGAAGATCTTTTAAAAGTGTTTTCCATGTGTTATCATACTTTATGTGTATCTACACCTAACGCTTTGACACTGGAGCTTTTTTGGACCCGAAGTACTGTGGGCTGTGCTGATGCCCTGACTGTCTATGAACCACATACGGAACCTGTGGGCTGTGCTTTGAATTCCTAAGTTCCTCTCAGACTCAGTGCCAGGTTTCCTAAGAGATGAGAAAGCAGAGTCAAGTGAAAGTGAGCAGTAAAAATGTACAAGAAGTTACAGTGCCTTTTCTTTCTCCTTTAAACATTTGACCATATTTACGTATTCACATCGCAGCCCACTGCAAGCTGCGTCCTCAGAACTTTCACAGGTTAGCAGAGGATTGTATTGAGGTCTCTAAGACACAGGACCAAGCTGTCAAATGAGAAAGTTGCTGCTTTTCTTCATGAAGAGGCTCAAGCTAAGGAATCTCCTTCCCCTATCTCTGCCTGACAGTGTGGTCTGTGGCTCAACTCTGTGCCACCATAGCTGCTGGAAAAGGGAAGGGGTTTTCATCTAAAGCACTACATAGAAAACACTGCCACACCAAGAGACACGCTCACAAACTTAGGTGGCACTTCTGATGGTGCTGCTTTGACCAAGTGCTCTGTATGAGTGAGGGCTGCTCACTCTGAAGTGGTAGATAACTTCCAGTGACTGATGGAAGGTTTACGATAGGGTCAGCTCTGGCTTTGGACAGGCCATTTCTTCCCTGGCTAGAAGTGATGACTGCTGCCCATCCCAGACTGAGAGTTGCACTCTAATAGTAACCTCACCAGAGGTTTTCCCACCAAGGTTTTTATTGCTGAAAGCAGTTGACTACATGGAAGAGAACAGAGGTAATGATTCCAGAGGGACCCTGGAAATAGCATGACAGTTTTTGGCTGCAGCACGATCCTTGGGTTGAGCTGGGCTTCAAGCTTTGCGGGAGTTGGAAGGATATGGAGAAAACACACTGCATTGCTAGGACTGCAGCAATGCTACGGTTTCCATTTTTCTTTTCTCTTCTGAGGTTACTTCATATTTCTGACAACATGGGAGGAGGGAATCATGTCTGGAAGAGAGTGGGATTTCCAGGAAAGCATGAGGCAGATAAAGGGTGACATGGCTGTTTCCTAGAGTAAGTGATTCCATAGGATCAGGTTCTGGGCCCTCAGAAGGGACTAGATGGCATGGATTAGATGGAGCATTGACAGCAATCCAGACTGATCCAAACTCTTTGAAATCAGGGGTGAGAGTGGCCAATGTGCCAAAAGAAATGCCTGGAGTCTTCTTACCTCTCTTTGAAGCCCTTGAAATTCAAGCCCTGGTAAATTCAGTCCTGCCTTGGGAGGAACTCATGTCGAAGAACACAGCATGGCTGTCTAAGAGTGAAACATCCCAACCCAGCATGAGAGGAGCTGTGCATTTATAGGCTTTGTGTGACGTGCACAGGACACAAACATGGATGCGAGCAATCCCGCAACAATGAACTCGGAGAAATTAAAACAACCGATTTAGCTTAAGCCAAATAGCAGGACTCACTTGTGATGCGATTGAAGAAACCTTTCAGGGTGCCCCACTCTGATCTTCTAGCACCAATGTCTGCCCTGACACGCAGGTTATAGGCCACAGTGGCTGAGATGTCCTCTGTAATGTTACATACTGTTGCTGTGATGAGTGAACATTCACAGATGGGAATCCAGCTCTCATTGGCGTACTCTCGTTCATACTCCCTGAGGAGAGGAAAAGAAAGAGACAGGCAATAGTCTGATAGGAGATATATCAATGACATGGGCTAAGGCTGCTTGCGGGTTCTTTCCAGGTAAAACCAGTACTGGGATACACTGGGGCTGGAATACCAGGTGTGTGTGAAACCAGTATGGGTGTGTTTTAGATCTTATCTAGAGAAAAGATCCCAGAGCCAGCTTGTTCATGAGCCAAATGCAGCATGATATTGTAGGAGGTGGGGATAGCCAACGCAGCATTGATGCATCAAATCCTGCCCACTCACTTGACTTGATCATCCTTGGTAAACCAGAATTCCAAAGCCATACTGTGATACAAGTCATAGCTCAAGATGTACAGCAGAAACCTGCTGTAATGTGTGTTAAATGTTTAAAGATTAAATGTTTAAAAGATTAACACTGAATAAATCTCAAATGCTTTTTCTTTCCTCTTCCAAACAGACTGTTGTTAAACTTCCTAACTTTTGAATTCTTTGGAGAGAGGCAGTTTTCATATGTGGGCTTAATGCACATGTTGGGTTACTCGGGTATCTATGAACCTGCAAACAGTCCCAGAATTGGAGCAAAAGGATTTTTTCCCCCCCCTTGTGATCAAGAGTGTTGGAGTATCAAAATTCTCTTATGCCTGTGAACCAAAGGGTGCTCAAGACATCCAAACAGTGCAGGATTTTAAGTCTAAGCAAACAGTGTTCAAAGAGCAAAGAAGAAGAAAAAAACCAGAAGTTACCCCTGAAACTCCACAGAGTATCTCACAGTTTCTCCCTGGACGATCACAGGACTCCAAGCTAAGAAGTGTTTCATGTTGGTAGAAAGAATAGAGATATTCTGAGGTGCTGGCAACAAAGCATCTTCACCTAAAATTCCCAGCAAAAGAAAAAAAAAGAAAGAAAGAAAAAACGTACATGAATGCAGTAGAAAAAAGCTTAGAGGAATAGCGCAAAACTGTGTTTTCATCAGAAATGCACACTCTTCATTTCACTACTGTCACTTCAGTGTTTGGAAGTATTTTACAGAGAAGAAGACAACCAAAGAGCACATGACAGAGCAGTTAGGCTGGCACTGCTTACAGAAAGGCAATGCATGCCTTTTCTTTGTTTCAGAGGTTTTCCTTGGATCAGTAAAACAGTGAGAAAAGGTCAAGCTTTTATAAAGTCATCCAATTCGATTTAATGAAATCAAGTAACAGATACTCTACTGCACTCTACAGACTGTTCCAATGGATGTCACGGTTAGAAATGTGCTATTTCTTTCTAGGCTGGGCACTAGAATATCCTAGCTGTGACACAGCTTTTTTCGTGTTGCAAGATTCTGATGATGTAAGTACTTGTAGGCTGTAATCAAAGTACTTCTTAATAGAATAAACTTATCCAATGGACTAGAAATGAAATTACTAAATTACTCTGAGATCATCAAAGCCTGAATATGGGATGGTAGTTAATTTTATCCTATGGCATCTTACTTGTCGTGGTTTAACCCGGCTGGCAACTAAGCACCACGCAGCCGCTCGCTCACTCCCCCCCCTCCCTCAGTGGGATGGGGGAGAGAATTGGAGAAAAGGGAAAAAAAAGTAAGACCCGCGGGTTGAGATAGAGACAGTTTAATAAGAGAGAAGAATAACAATAATAATAATAATAATAATAATAATAATAATAATAATAATGATGGTAAGAAAATATACAGAATATATAAAACAAGTGATGCACAATGCAATTGCTCACCACCCGCTGACTGATGCCCAGCCCGTCCCGAGCCGCGATCACTCCCCCCGAGCCGCGATCACACAGCCCGAGCTGCAACCACTCTGCCCGCAACCGACTGATCGACTAACCCCCCCCGAGCATGACGTTCTATGGTATGGAGTAGCTCTTTGGACAGTTTGGGTCCTAGCTGTGCTGTACTCCCAGCTTGTTATGCACCTGGCCGAGCAGGAGAAGCTCAAAAAGTCCTTGAGCAGTCTGAGCACTACTTGGCAACAACTAAAAACATCAGCGCATTATCAACATTCTTCTGGCACTAAATCCAAAGCACAGCACTATGCTAGCTTCTGTGAAGAAAATTAACTCTATCCCAGCTGAAACCAGGACATTACTGTAAAATCCTTAGCCATTTTTGGACCAGAGCACAGAAGGCAGGCTTCCCCATGCGTACATCCCGAGCTACACTATGGGATCAGACTTATCTCTTTTCTGCTACTTTCCAGTCCCAAGAAAATTACGTTCTCTCTGCTCAGCAGGGATTGGTTCCCAAGAAACCATTGGAAGGGAGGAATGGATGGAGCGGTTTCAACCACTCAGCGTAGCAGTGGTCATTTCAATGTTCTCCCAGAAACAAGGTAACTGTTCTATCACAATACATCTATGTTACCTAAAGATTATTTCCCAATTTTTTTTTTTTAATTACTTCTATTTCACTTTACAAGGTCTATCTTCCATTAGTCTTTAACTGTCATTAAAAGAGGGTGTCTTCTTTTAAGCTGTGTTTACAAAGTTAACCAGTTAATGTCAGTTGTTCTACCCAGGATCAAAACCAGTTTGACAAGTCCATGACCAATTTTTTAATGATGATTCTTCTTTTAAAGCCTTGGAACAACATCAGTCTTCTTTCTGCCCTTAGAATATTCCCTGTATTCATATCTTTATAAAATCACTAATGATGATGAGAGCCTTGATGCCAACCCTTTTGTGATTCTTTGGCACAAGTTACACAGATGACACGATGCTCGGCCACTCTTTAAACTAGAAGTCAGGTGTCTATGGGATGAGAAGCCTTCTTCCTTGCCACTTAGGTATTGGAAGAGTCACTGGCTGCCCTATTGGCAGTTCTTTCATTTCTGTCCGGTTGGGGGTTCATACTGCCGTCAAGGCACTTTTTGTCTTCTAAAGAAAAAAAAATAAAATTCTTTATTGACCTTCACTCTGCAGCTCAACCACCCAGTTGATCTCTTGTATTTTCCACGCTTCTCAACATTTAGATTGTTTGCTACTACTTTTCTCTGGACTCTTGGTTCCCATGTTGATTTTGGGAGTTGACCTACCTAAGAGTGTTTATTACGTAACAGACCTCAGTTACATGATCAGACACAAGTTTTTCCACATGACTCATGCACACAGTGACGTTCCAGGTCTGAACAGGGGTGAACTGCCCTGGAGTGTTTCCTAATTTTCTAAGTCCTTGACTTCAGGACTTTTGGGATATATATTCTTTTGTATTCAACAGTACTGAACCCTATCTTATTAAACTGTCTAGAAAACAAATTTAAAAAAAAGAAGATAGCTCTGAATTGGACTGTCTACCTTTTAATGGCCCAGTGATTATTTTGTATCTGGTTGAGACCAATCTTCATTTCTTGGCTATGCTTAGCTTAGTACACTGTTTTCCTGTTTTGCTGGCAAAACCAGGGAATTCTAGAATCATAGAATCATTTAGGTTGGAAGACCCTTAAGATCATCAAGTCCAATCAGTCTTCTATTGGCACAATGAGACCTGTCACCTCACGTCAACCGAACTACAAAAGTTCGTATACAGACACTAAGGTTGCTTTCTTCCTTTCATTAGGAAAAACTCTGGGCCTAATGACAGTGTATGTGTCTCTAAAAAAAGGAGTTCACTGATGTTAAATTTCTATTGGGTATTAATAGGTTCAGGATAGGCACAAATTCTGCTACTCCTAGGAACTCCTTTCCAAGAAAAATAAGATATATAAAACCCTAATACTCATGTGTGTTTTCTACGGAGCATATTTGCTGATTTTTACAGGGCCACACACCTTCTGTGGCAAAACCATCGCACAGAGCAGCTCTTCATTCAGTGTCACGGAGTGTTTGTACGTTAGTGTCAGAAAACTAAGACTCCAGCACTGCAGGTAAGACCGGGTGGGGGCGTATAGTGTGATGGACATATAGTCCACATGAATGGTGCACTGGTTTGGACATCTGCCTTCAGATGAGGGGAACAGCATCCCTAGAGAAAGCTATTCTTTACCTTTCACGATCAAAGAGTATAGAAACAGATATCTGTGTGAGCATATACTTCTCCCTCTCTCTTTGTGTAGCTGTCACATGTAAAAATTACAAGATTTTGTGCTTGTAAGGCTAAATAATTAAATAACAAATACACTAAAGCGAAACTTATGATTCAGCTTTAGTATGTCTGTACAATTGTACATACAGAGATGTTTGGAACTGCTTAACCATGCCCTACTGGAAACACAGCGGACAGCCCTCAGTACTGAGCCCAAAAGGTGTAAAGCTGAAGCTTGAGACCTTTTCATCTGGTACACAAATTAACTGGGGTCCCTGAGCAATAAAAGCCATGGTGCACTTCCCTGCTTTCTGCCTGGGACCCAGAGCCATGCTGAAAGCTGTAGGTTGGAAGAGAGGTTCATGCTCTTCCAAAATACTGTTAATCTAGACATAACGTATCCTGTGCCGTATCCAAACAAATGATATTCCGGGTTTCTCCAATCCATCTGTTGCAACAGCCCACAAAACAATTGTAAGCAAATACATGTTTAACACTGGGAAAAGAGACAATTCTAGGTTACATTAACAGGGAAAGCCCTAAGTATAAACAGTGAAGCTTGTTGTTTCAGTACTAAAATACTCCATTAACTCTGGTCTATGCATTTTGAAAGGCAAAGTAACAACAATCATGCAAAGTGCAGGAGAGGACTGGGCAGAGGCTGTCAGCCCGGGCTGCATACTGCTTCCATTTGGTTTTGGATTCACAAGCAATAGGTAAATAGCCTCACAAGAACAGCCAAACTACTGTCTTTCAAGCCAGGGTACTGACTGTTACCCTAGCATCTCCAGTCATGCCAAAGAAAAGACGTGTGCAGATTTACTCTGTAAACAGGATTTTTGCCTCCTGCCCTATCAGCAGTATATTCCATTTCATTTGTTACAGAAAGAAGGGATTTCCATTTAGAATGGTGATGACTTCTCTTGTTTAACATTTTTCTCCTCTTTGTGCTAAAGAATCTACAATTAAAAAAAATAAATTAATGATCAAGTCCAGTACATTTGTCTTACATTGCAGTTTAAAATGCCTTCAATAAATGCTGATAAAATTCCATTGCTCTGGGATAGGTTTTGATACCCTTGTTTCTCTGTGAATGTAGAACACAATAAATTCAATCTCTGCACTTCATCATTACTTGCTGTTACTTCATCACTACTGTTAACTGTAAGTGAACACTGCAAAAATATTCATAAAATTGCCTCTTTATTCATAACACCCTCTGCTTTCAGGGGCTCAACAAACACAAGAAGAAACAGTAACTCCAGAATCAGTGTTGCACAGCGTTCAGAAGTGCTTGCCATCATCCGTGCTTTTTCTGGCATGCCCCTTAAAATTTTATATACAGGGCTGAGAAAACCTTCCTTACTGCTGGGCTAATAAGCGTTGTCTTTTAACTTCCAAGCATTGTACCATTTAATCTCCTTTTTCTAATCTGGAGGACAACAACGTCACCAGCTTCTCGTTTGGTCTGCCTCTCTACATTTCAGGGAATTCCAGTGAAGTGGGATCTGACGAGGGAATTCTGAACTCTAAATATCGGTGACAAGAAAATAGAATAATGTCTGTAACACCCCAAAAAGCTAAAGGAATTTCTTTGTAAGCTAAATGGTGAAAATGAAGGCCATATGTCTTTAACTCCTAGAAACATAGCGCTTTAGATAGCAACAATAAATTACGCTAAGCCATTTCTGGCTATAATTCTAACCTGAAGGCTCTGGGAACATCCCCTCCCTCATTTCCCAATTGCACGCACTGACTGCAAAAGGCAAGGCCCTAGTACTTACCCCCTTGCCTGTTTTTCTCCCCAGCACCCCGGGTACATGCCTGGGCTCCCGGGCCAGATGGGAACCACGCTGTCTTCTAACCCGGTGTCTGCTCTGCACAACCACAGGGGCAGATTCAGCCACATTCAATCAAAGAATGTTCTTTGCTCAAAAAGGAGACTAGGAGACAATTTCATATTTCAGGTCAAGGCCAAGCGAATGAGGGATGAGGTATAAGTTATCCCAACTTCCTCCCCTACCGTCACAGCATAGAAGACAAAATGGGGCGAGTATGTGGCTGAGCAAGGCTGGCAGTCGCTACACACACAGGCAACAAGGTTCCTGCATGGAAGCATCACACAGCTAGCCAGGCCTTAAACAAAAATACAGTAAAAATAACCCCAAATTTCTTTAAAGAATAGTTGCCCAGCTTTATCATCTTCTAAAAAACCATTTGTCATCATTTCCCTATTCCACCGAATAAACTTTCCGAGCATATGCAACTTGATGCTGACTCAGTGGTTTCCACACCTAGCAACTAAAAACTATAAATAATGATGCCAAGTGTTTTGTTGGGCAAGGAAGCTATAAATTTTTTTTTTTTTCTGAGGCAGAGAACAAAACGGAGCAAGGTACAACCTGAATTCGGGAGCTAAGATGGCACATTCAGAAGGACAGAACTGAGCAAAAGCCGAGCACGCGGGCAAGGTGCATTTGCTTTCTAGGGGCCTGACCCTCGCAAAGCACTGAAGTGCAGTCCGGAGATCTGAGGCCAAACTCCTTCGAGATGTGTTTGGAGCCTAGCATTTACATGGAGAAGCAGATTACAGATTGCACAACCTCCTCCCAGGGTAAAGGAGAACCCCAGTGAACATTTTTGAGCTGGTAATTAAGACCTCACACCCCTCCTCTCTGACCCTGCGCCCACTCCACAGGCAGGGCATCCCCTGTGCTCAGAGATCAGCATTAAAAGAGGACTTGAAAGTTCAGCTTTTTACAGAACAGCAAAAGAGCAGAGATCAATACAGTATCACTGAGTTAATTTCCTTCAAACTGAAATTCCCTTTTAGATTTCAGAACTGACTTGCAGAACATAGAATTTACAGATTGTCTTTTTCATTTGCTTGTTCTAGCATTAATTTTAGACAAAGGCTTAAAATTCAAGACCACCCGACCTCATACTATTTGGCTTAATTTTTGTAGAGGCACGTTTAACAAAAGGACAAAAGACTTTGTTTCGTACAACCCCTTCGTCTTCTGACTCGAGGCAACTGAAGATATTTTAGCCATTTACCTGTGAGATTTGGTGCAATCAGAGCGCAGATGAAGAAGCAGATGAGCTTTCGTGACATTTTGGTCACGCTTGTCACCTTTTCCCGCTTTCATACCTTGTTGCGCAGCTCAGAAATTTCCCTTCCTAGACAGGGAGCCGTACCTGAGCCAGCCATGGTGCGAGCGAAGTGGAGACTCCAGGGGAATATTGCAAACACCGATTGGTGCCTGTCTGCACCAATGCCAAAGATGTATGTACATTGTTTGTAAGGGTGTAGTTACAAGGAGTGCCCGGATAATCTGATGCCAGCATTTTTTACAGGTCTGTGCAACTGCTCAGCTAGATGGCATAACTCTATCCCACTTAGTTAGCAATTATAGGTATTAAACAAAGACATTATAAGGAGGAAACAGGGTTCATTGGGTATTTCCATGTAGTTTATATAGCTGTAAATGATCTTTTTTTTCTGCTCAGCCTCCAAACTAGATAAATCCTCACATTTCCAAGCACCAGGGACGTTCCCCGGCATTACTAAGGCATGCCTGCAACCACAGACCTTGCACAAAGGACTTGATGGACTGTGTGCCTCTGGGCTGGCAGAAGGGTGTTGTGTGCTCCAATTTAATTTCAAAGACTATTTTTTATGGCAGCTGTGTTGGGTGTGTGCTGAGGAGGACATTCTGTTTGCAGATCTGATTTGGTGCAGGCACATGTATCCCGAGGTTTTTCCATCTTCCAAGGTGCATTGCTCTCCATCTCACCTCTTGGGCAAAGGTAGGAGCTCTGAGACCTTCTTAGAAACCCAAAGGGCCTGCTGGCTCCGAGGCTGCAGCAGCAGCTACCTTTGTGCCTGTGAGGCTGGTTTCTTCAGAGGCCAAGGGAAAGACAAAGTTTAGGTGGAAGCTTTTTATGTTCTGCCATTTAAATTAAATGAAATTCTGACTGTAAAGATAATGGGGGAAAAAGCCAAATCCTACCAAATGCTTTTAGCTCTGATGAAAGTGAGTATTAGAACCCTCTCCTCTAAAACCTCTTCCTCCTCCTTCCAGTTTGTCACTTTAGAAAGTGCTTTTATTTCTTTAAAAATCATTTCCTTTCTGATACCTTTCAATAGCAAATACGTGCCTACTGTTTTCAGTGGTGAACTAAAGGGATCTGTCAAAACATGTTTAGTCCATATTTTCTGAGGAAAGAAAGGGTTGCTTTCATTTATTTATGAAAAAATAAAATTAGTGTTCAGTTAATCACAGGTCTGCAGATTCTCAGAATTCAGGAACAGCAGAAGCAGCTACACCCCAAGGTTTGCTCCTTCCTTCTGTCTTCTCCCTTCCTTCCCTCTTTTTTTCACTTCTTCCTTCCTCTTTCCTTCATTTCTTCCTTCCTTTGCTTTCTCTGCCTTCCCTTTCCTCCTTCCTTCCTTTCTTCATTCTTTCTGTCCTCTTCCCTCCCATCCTTCCTTCAATTTCCTTCTTCCTCCATTCCTACTTCCCTTCCTTCCCTTGTCCCTTCCATCCTTCCTTTTCCTCCTTCCCTTCATCTTTGGGACATGTTGAAAGGCTTCTGTATGTTTCCCAAGCATGGAAACATTTTCCTTCCATGGTAGAAGGATGTCCCCTGAAAGCATTTAATAGTTTTCAGATCAACTTTTATCTTCTTGCTCTTCATGATCCCAATCTCATACTATTTTTATCCGATGCCTGTACTGAGACCCAAAGGGTGGGTATTGTGGTGAGCAACTTCATTATCGCTGTAAAATACATGCGATGTCCAAGAGGAAAACATGGCGCTGTTCAACAGTATTAGCAATAAGATACTATGCTTTTTCTGGGAAGCAAAAGAAATATTTACAGAAGAAAGGCAAAATTCAACCGTCAGTTGAAAAAAATCTGTTCTCTTGCTGTACCAAGAAGGTACAAATAGGGCAATTCTGAGTTTTGAGCTATCATTCAGTTAGGCCTGGGTAGCATCTCTGATTTTTCACTGGTTTATGTCTTGTGGTGCCATAAACATGTGGATGTATACACTCTGATTAAATATTCAGACAGGAGTGGAGAAGTATCTCAAAACCAACACAATCTGTAATGGATTTTGCCTCATAGCATTCACTTCATTACAGAAACAGATGCACAGAAAAGAGTTTGCATACAGTCTGTAAGAAATTTATTGGAAGCAGGTACACAGCTCGAAGGTTTCCTTTCCAAAGATTTCTCGCTCTCTGTGAGCCTCCTTTTGAAGGTGGGGAAAATGAATACACCCTATATCAGAGTTAATCAGTTATAAGCAATAAAAGAGGTAGAGTGAGTCTGCCGCAATAATAAGGATTGAAACTGCCCTGAGTTATCCGCAAGCCTCTAAGAGGAAAATTATAATAATACGATACTATATTTCCTTCCTTGATTATAGCCACCTAAGGCACAACATAAGCATAGAAATGGATTTGTGGGGCAACTAAAGAAAACTTGAGGTGGAAGCTGAAGGTAGCGCATAGACGGGGATAAGTTGTGCAACACAGGAGGCTGGGGATAGGACTGATGGTTCAGCTTACAGCAGCAATAGAATAGAAGTGACAAAAGACCTTCTGAGATTTTCCCCTATTGTGAAATGCTGCATGGAAAGATTTGGTTTGAAAGAGAGAGAAGTACGCTTTCAATTTTACTGTTTTGCTTTCAGAATTTTATCAGTTTTACAAGTCATTTTGAACACGATGAAGCAAATGTTTTCATAACTTTCCCTTCACAGTTATGGTTGCATTAATGTTTCTGTGAAATATTTTTACGTTATTAAGCATGCATTTCTAAAGATAAACATCTGTCTGATCAACTCTGGTTTGCAATGCTTGCCTTGTATTTCAAGTAACTCAGGCCAGTAGTTACACTGGTAAACCTGGATGTAGAGACCCAATTCAGTTATTTTCTCGCTTGCAGATTTGGGATCTCGGATAAGAAACCTGATTTTTCATCAGAAAACAGAGCATGGGACTTAGTTAAAACAACTTAAGGAGCTAAGAAAAAACACCCAGAAAAAGATTAAAAATTCACAGATCAGTAGAAGTGTCTCAGAACTGCAACTGGATCATAGAATCACAGAGTCATAGAATCACAGAATCATTTGGTTGGAAAAGGCCTTTAAGATCATTGAGTCCAACTGGATCGGTAAGAAACTATGGGTATTTTCCAACAGTTGCCTACTTTGGAGGTATTCTGGATTATTTTTGCTCATACAAATCAATGCAAAATATGGCAAAACTATTTGGATCCTCAGTTTAGCACAGTTTACCATCAGCATCACAATCATTGGCTCAGGAGATGGACAGAAATGGGATTCTGTTGCATCAAATTTGACTAATATAAATTTGATGATACTCAAAATCTACATCCAGAAAAAAAGAGACTGTACAGTCCTTGACATTCCATTTCAAGCCAGCCACCAGCCTAACCCTGCCAGGAAATAGCAGAGAGTTGGATAGAAAGGGAATTGGCAGAACATGTAAACAGAGTTGAGCTTTTGGTATGTTTGATACAAATGAGGACTCCTAAAATAAAACAGCAATAAATTGACTTATTAATACTTGGGCAGACCTGACTTTGCAAGTGAAGAACAGCAAAAGACAGACAAAGACATACTGAGAAACTGTGGAATTTGCCATAGAGTTTGAACAATTTTTGTAGCAGCTCATGAGGAAAACAAGCTGCTGCTACCGGGAAAATGAAAAATTGACTGCCCTAGGGCCTGTGAGCATAGTTTCTAATATGTGTGACTCAATGGGGAAATTCTAAAATAGATCTTGACATTTGCCAAACAGATTTGCAACGATGATCGTTCAGTTTGTAAAGCAGAGGAAATCAGCAGTAACGCAGAAGGAAAACTGTTCAATTATTTGCTACTATTCTGAAAAAAAAAGATTGCTCAAAACCCAGAAGGACGTTGACATACATAAGGCTTGCCGATAGATACGTCAAAATTCCCTACGGAAATACCCAGTTCAGAAGGAATATGCAAATCCCATCGGTTTGTTTACACTCTCAGGAAATCACAGCAAGTCTGGGTGCGTGGCTGGCTGTTACGGGTGACATCTGCCAGGTGAGTGGCAATCGCAGACCTGGTTAAGAAAGCTTGAGAAAAACCAAGGGTGCTGGGGAAGAAGCAGTTCCCAAGTTGAGCTATGCCATTCGCTGCAGGATGAGATAATATATATGAAATAGGCACTTACTCAGAAACGGGTTTGATGTGCACTGCTAGAACTTGAGAGGGAATTACTGACAGCCAGAGAGGTAACTGCTAAGAACACTTGCTTGGATTTCCTTATGATATCAAACACATATAAAGGCCCAGTCGGTATCTGATAAATTCTTTCTGAGGAAAATCCTTTTAAAGATACGCGTCAGGTGAAACATGAAGGTGACAGACTGTTTTCAGTGATGAATGGTCCTGCATCTAGGGACAGACTTCTGGGGCTGTTGCCACCGTGGTAGCCAAGAAGAATGTTCCAGCAAAAGGTATAGAGGGATGGCTTGTCTAGAACTTGGAGTCTCAGGCAAAACTTTTCTGTATCTAAAGCAACGATGACGGAGACGCTTTTTCAGATAAGATGCAAACAGTAAAAAGGCCTAATTGCAAAATGTGAACTAGAGGGCCTTGTTAAAACTTGCGAAATAAAAGAAGTTTATGGGAAAAGCAGATGAACGTGTGCTTCCAGAGCGCCTTCTGGGTTTGTTGTGACACGAAACTGGAAACTCAAGTTGCTGCAATGTAAGGAAGCAGACTGGTCTGGCTAGGAATCCGTTCTTTACCAGGAGACTCCTTTACCAGTCTCCTTTACTGGACTGCCCTGGTGAGGTGTATCATTGATATTGTAGGAAACCAGATCATTAAGTAGCCTCCTCACCATTTATCAGTAGAAAAGAGAGAAGTTGTTTGAGAAAATGCATGGAGAAATGCATGAAGAACTGCCACCTTAGTCCTGGAACATAGATTTAGGCAAAAAAATACGTAGCTACACTGGTTCTCATGTGAATTATGGAAAAGGATTGGAAATTAATTTATGGCTTTTATCACTTACTGCAAATAAGCAATACTGTGGAAGCCATACCTAATTCAGTTTGGGTTGTTCACATGCTGTTATTGCAAGGAAAACGGATTGAAAGAACAGAAAAGAGAAGACCCAGGTGAAAATTTGAAAAGAAAGCTTTCAGCTTTCAGTCATATTTGCAAAGCACGTGGACAAGGTTTTATGTAGCTATCTATCACAGCCTCTTGTTATACTTAGATATCCTGGTGGATGCTAAAACATTTGAATAACTGATTTCTTTTATCTGGACCCAATCACTGAGGAAGAAATTCCTTCTGATTAGGAGAAGACTTGAAGCCTTGCAAAGCTGACCAACATGTCTGCAGACTGTCTTCTGTAAGGCAGGACCTTGCTGTTACTGCAGAACATGTGTTTAAGCATTTACAAACATCGCAAAACCATTACATGGGATAGGAGGGAGAGGACAACTGTATTTTGGGAAGCAGTGTGTGGCTATCATTCTCAAGATTGGAAACATTTCTAGCAACTTATTCCAGCTTCTTCATCATTCAGAATCAGTTTCTTACAGGAGGCTTGTGACTGCAGTGCTGTTGAGAAGTACCTTGAGAGTTAGCTGAGCTGGTTGTGAATACAGCAGTTCTGCTCCTGCAACTCCTTGCAGGTTGAGGGAGGTGATTCTGCCCCTCTACTCTGCTCTGGTGAGACCTCACCTGGAGCCCCATGTCCAGCTCTGGAGCCTTCAGCACAAAAAGGACATGGAACTGTTGGACCAGGGCCAGAGCAGGGCTATTAAAATGATCCAAGGGCTGGAGTCCCTCTGCTATGAGGCCAGGCTGGGAGAGTTGGGGGTGTTCAGCCTGGAGAAGAGAAGGCTGCGGGCAGAGCTGAGTGTGGCCGTTCAGGGCTTAAAGGGGGCCCATAGGAAAGGGGGGGACAAGCTTTTTAGTAGGGCCAGCTGTGTCAGGACAAGGGGTGATGGTTTTAAACTGAAGCAGGGTAGGTTTAGACTGGATCTAAAGAAGAAATTCTTTACAATGGGGTGGTGAAACACTGGCAGGGGTTGCCCAGAGAGGGGGTGGAGGCCCCATCCCTGGGAACATTCCAGGCCAGGTTGGACGGGGCTGTGAGGAACCTGATGTGGTTCAAGGTGTCCCTGCTCCTGCAGGGGGGTTGGGCTGGGTGGCCTCTAGGGGTCCCTTCCAACCCAAAACATTCTATGATTCTATGATTCTATGAACTATTTTGTTGGGCAATGCAAAGCTCAGTGTGGGCTAATGCAGCCGAGCACCAGGATAAATGAGCTGAACTTCCTGCTGCCGGCAAACGAGCTACGTTGATCTGGCTGAATCCAGTGTCTCTATGCGGCACTTCAGTGGCACACCAAGTGCTGCCGTTGCTGACGAGCTGGGAACAAGGCTGACAGAAGAAAATAAATGACCGGAGGGAGCAGTACTATATTAAAGCACAATTTTAAGTTCTTCGAAGAGAAATTATAGCACTACCTAAAAGAAACTCCTGGCTGTGGTTAAATATAGCATTTTTAAAGTTCTTTATAGGGAAGAAGTTTGGTCAGGACAGACAATATATCCCTGAAATAGCCCTTTAAATTCAGGAGTCTTGAAGGATAACTTTAGTACACGGCTGGAAAAACTGCAGTGCTGTGCTTTTGCAGCTGCTTAGGGGCTTCAGCATGCAGGTAATATGAAGCTTCCTCCAAACTGGGACACTAATTGCAAATTTTGCTGTAAGTGGGAAAACAATGAATTAAGTGCTCAATGAAATGAGCAGGCTTGGGAAGAGAAAGTCATGTCCTGTTTTCCCATAATTAGTCAAATAGCAAAACTATCTGTTTTACCCACCCAACCCTCTCCCAAGACTCTCATCTCTACTCTTTCAACACATCCAATTATGTAGTTATTAATTTACTCCTTCCATAGAATGGCAGTGCATACCACAGACGAGATGAGATGAGGACAAGCGCTGCTGCTGTGGTACTCAAAATGACATTAGCTGAATGTCTGATTTTCTCCTTTGGTCTTTCAACAAGCATTTTCTCCAAGAATTAGAGACCCGGTATGGGACACAGGATGGACTCTCAGGAGTTTACACATCAGTAGATATGTGGATCCTGTCAACGGGGTAAGCTAAATAATTCTGTGTCAAACCAGGGCCAAAAGCTCTAAATATAATTTTTACGTTCATATGATCATTATCAAATGCCTCATCTCCTTTGTTAAAAGTATATGGAATCCCTGAAATCAGAGTGAAATAAAACAGAACAATCCCTCGTATTTATTTAATGCTTGTAATCCCAAAGGTTTATTTTCACATGCGATGGTCTGTTAACCCTTCCTGAAGCTGCTTCTATATATGTGGTGAAGCCTAGTTGGCATCTAACAATATATAGTGATGTACACACAAGTATATATGAGGGAGTGAAACTTGAGGTGGACACTGGATTTGGATGGGCTGTAACTTCCCTAAGAAATGTGAGGAATGCAGGTTCAAGAATGTGCTTCTGGTATTGAGGTATCAGGCTGCATGAGCTCAGCATTGACCATTTCTTCTCTTGACTCTCTGGAGAAGTTTTCCTAAAACCTACATCAGAATGAACCTATGACTATTTTAAAAAAGAATAGCTTTGAACCATTGGGCTGGCTATTAGACCTGGTGGTCTGGTCTGTGCTGACAGGCAGATCATGGCTTGGATTGCGCTGCAGAAGAAGTAAGTGATGCCTTATACCTGAGCCTAGGGCTCCGACGGTCAGGAAGGGAGCTCCTTGTGAGGTTACAGCATGCCACCTAGGAGAGCTTCAGCTCTTCTCCTCTGCCAGTTCAGTTCACAGAGTTCTGCAGACATAATTTAAAATTGTATCAACGGGGGTACAGAGATCTGGGAAAAGGGACTTCCTACGAAGTGAGGTGGGAAACAGGGACTTGGGGGAGCAAGCACCTCTTGCTCAGGGTTGAAAGCAGAACCACAAACGAACAATCTGAGCTTAATACCAGAGTGTTGAGATAATAGAGTGAAAAATTAAAGGAAATAACAGTTCTTTCTAATCCTTGCAATTTGATTGTACAATGCACTGCTTTGATCTGATTCTCAAAGAAGTGGAATTTATTTAATTATTACTAAGTGTTCTATCACGATATGCAGAAGAGCTGACTTTCAAGGAAGACACTCAAACCAAAAATGTATGTTGTTAAAATGCCTGTGGTAATCTATTATAGAAAATTACATTATACAAAAGGATCGGGATAGAAGGAAGGGGGAATTTCCCGTGAATCACAGAGGGGGTGACAGTGTATGCTAAATGTTCCCAGGGTCAACAAAGCAAAAAGGGGTCAACAGGATTTAAGAATTGTTTCAGTGGCCACTAAATGTCACTATTGCTCCACAAAATGGCTGTTGGCCCCTTATTTTGTCAAAGATGATGACTTTTAAAGACAAAAACCTTCGGAAGCTGTAATACACACTTGTGAATAGATTTCTGTTACTTCTGGATGAGACGTATCCCCAACTAATCCAACTAAGAAAGAATATTAATTTTAGAAAAACAGACATTTTGTTAACCCTGTCCACAACATTAAAAAGAAAAAAAAAAAAAGGAGGCTTTTTTTCTTAAAAACCTTTGATTTCTGGTATGTTTTCTAGAATCATAAATAGAGCAAAATTTGGCAATTCACTGCCAAAAGATAATCTGCGAGTCTTGATTTTGGGAACAAGCCCAATGTATATTCCAGTGAGGATGAGTATCTCTGGGTTGGATGAATGATTAAATAATTCAAACGGGTCCAAAAATCCCAAGTACAGCAACCAAGAGAGTCTTGCAAAAGACACAAGAGAGCTACAATTAATTAAGAAGATACCTTCTTTCTATGGGGTGAGACAGTTTTGAGTTTTGCTGTGTACGTAGCAGTTGCTTTTCCTGAATTCCAGCTTAGATTTTCCAGAAGTAAGGAAATAAGGAAAGAGAGTGTAGGTTAGAAGAAATGAAATCTAGAAGGACTTTGCGAAAAATGGAGTTAACAGGAAAAAAGTAAACATGCTTTGAAATATTTATGCAGGTGTAGGAGCCAAACTGCAGTATTAAAAGCCTCCTGGAGTACAGAAAATATATCTAAGCATTCAGCTAAGGGAGAATTCTTATTATAAATCATGTTTCTTTTCTTTCTCATCTCTTTTGTTTTTTAATCTGGTTATTTCTCAGGACACTAACATGGGAACTGCGTATTTCTTTTTCTGAAGTTCACCTCCTCCCATTACTGTCATTTTCTAAAGCATGATCTTGCATTCCTTGTTTCTTTACAAACTAAGCCAAATTCAGCGGAGTCGCAGTAGAGTCAGCCCGGGGACAGCTTCTTCCACATATGAGGTTGCAGCTTGTGGCTGAAGAAATCATCGTGAGATCACTAATACTGATTTTTGATTCCCAAGTCCCTTATTGCATGCAGCACTGTGGCACTTGAATGCCTTCTGTAACCACAAAATGGGCTCATAAAGATAGGTTTACTTCTCTGATTTTCAGAAGCTAAAGATGGTTTACATTTCAAGATTATATACAATTTTTGATATATACTGGGACTCCATGGTTGAGAACAGCTTGCTATTTTATAGAGTAGTTTCAAAAGAAAGACTCCAAGGGCATCTCTGTATGGTCCCAGTGACAGCCTGTAGATGTTTGTAAGATCACCCATACTGAATACTCCGGGCAGATGCAGGTGTGTGCACATGGATGTCTGACTTGTCTTAATGTCTGTAGGTTTATGAGAGAAACCATCCATTACTCTTGTCAAAATTTCATGCTTGGCCTGATGGTCAGATATTGGCAGATGAATATGGAAGTAAACTCAGACAACACTTCTCACTTAGCCTGTCATTGGGACTAAGGATGAGACTATGAGAATTTTTAAAGAGGAGAATCCTGTTTGTGCCAAAGATGTCTTTAGGAATAAAAATGAAGAGAGAAAAAGAAATACGCCAGCATAACTGTGACCACTGAGAACAATCCATCTGGTATTCAAATACTGTATTCTAGACAGTTTAAAAGATGTGCTTAAAACCAAGCCCACTAATTCTACCAAATCAGCTCAGATTTACATTTCTTATTTTAGTTTCTTACATAGGTTCATATACTTCTCTTCTGATCATCAAAGGCTGTCTAGCTCATGACGTGTTTCCCTTAGAAGAGCTTCTATTCCGTAACATGGGGCTACTGCTACTGAGGCAGTAGTCTCCTAGTTCCCCTAGTCTCTAATACTTGTTGCTCAAAAAATATTGGCTTGGATTCTCTGTTGTTGCTGTTCTTTATTTACTGCAACTACCAACGCTCCACAATTCCTGGAAAGCCATTTTGCCGTACATCATGTGAAGTTTGAGAAGATCACAAGGATTCTCTGACCTCTGCCTGACCTTAATAGCTTGGACAAAGCCATCTGCCATGTCATAGTAGCTGAAGTTCAGCCCACTTATTTGATACCTCTTATTCTTGCCCGTACACGGTAGGTGAGCTTCTGATCCAGTTACACAGGTTCACCCTGACCTGCTGACATCTGTCTGCAGTCTTGACTGAAGGTGAGACACCACACATTAAATAAATGGGTGGAGAAGTGCAAGAGGAAGGGTAAGAGAGACAAGGTGCCTATAGGGACAAGGTGCCTTACCCTCTGTTAGAAACCTATGCTACAAGCACATCTTTGGAAACAGCTAACATACCATTAGTGTAAACTTCATGATTTCTTATTACTACATGTGAGCATGAGGAAGTGGATGAGCATAGGCAACACACATCGAATTATTATCTTTAAGTTAGCAGAAGTGACCTTAATAAAATTAAAATACAGTTCTATCTCATGCTGCTGTTCAAGGAGCCTGTTAATTTTCTTAACATTTGCATGGAAGAAAAGTTAAGGCAACCTTAACTTTGAGCAAAGCCTGAATTTCTAAGGGCCAAAGTGTCAGTTTTCACTGACCATTGATCTATTTCAAAATAGCCTTGGCCACTTTAAATCATTAACAAAAGGATCACATTTTCTTCTCTTAAGGTGAAGGGAACAGTGCTGGCACAGAGAAATCCTCTCAATAAATTTAGCCTAGATACGGACTCTAAAGTTTTATGATTTCTCTGGTCATCTGATGCTTAACATATCTCAGTAGTTCTGAACTACTGCCTTTGATTGCGCCACACCTCTTCCCTATGGCTCAAAATGGGAAGAACCAGAAAGCGGACCCTGACGAACCTCCCTCTAGGTAGCTTCAGCTCTTGTCCCAGCAGAAGATATTTTATATGCAGCCAGATTCTCATCTCAGACAATTCCATTGGATTCAATGGTCCAAAAGCGAAATCCCTTCTCGTTTTTACTGTTCTGTTCTTGGGTCTGTGAAACTCCAGGGTGAAGATGCAGAACTGAAACCCCCATAGTGCTTTATTTCCCTTTCAAAATTAGGTTAATTACCTGGATTTTTTTTAAAAAAAAAGTAATCCTGCTCATTATGAATAATCATCTACCTACAGATTATACTGATTTACAGACAGAATTTACATCTTGCTGATGAAAGGCCTCGGGTGATATCTAAGTGAACCTGCTAAGACAATATATAGATTCAGTGATCTTACTTTATCATCAAGTTCATTGTTTTAAGGACTTGGGGAAACTCTAGACCTTCAAAATGGTTTTACCTGGAAAATTTCTTTTTGCAGCTTAAGATGTCTGAAGTGCCTAGACTTCTAGAAATGCAGTAAAAAACACAGACCAAAATGTGTCCTTCCAAAGTCTTCCACTGTAAGCTATTATCCAAGGCCTTCATGCATACTACATCATTAAAGCAATGCTCTTTGATGATTTCTGAGTTCTTTTATAAATTATTCATACATCTTTTTATATCACCGACTGTGGCATCAGCCAGGGACCAACAAATATTACAAACATGGCACCAATAAAAAAAGGATGAATAATCAGTCTCTAAAAATTCTTCATATTCCACCAAGTCCTGCACATCGCTGTGGAATACTAACAACCACTGGATCCCTCTAGTTGTCCTAGTTGGAAGGTCCCCTTCTAAAAAAACCATGTTGCTAAGTATTGTTTGACAAACTGCAGCCCACTTTCTACTTTCACAGATATGACTGATTCCTTTTGAACACAGGGTTTCTTTTGGAGGGTTTTTTAGTGGTGTTTTTTTTATTTTAATATTAGATTTTTAATCTTATGAACAGATGACCTTTATGTAGCGCATGCACAGAACTGTGTTGGCCATTCATTTGAAGGCCCAGTCTGCACTGAGAGAGGAAAAGCATGTGGAAGAGTTTTAGAAGCTAGCGGCATCTCTGGTTCAGAGGACAACATGAACTGAGATTTGCATTTCTTCAGTTCATGAGAGGACTTGGTGGATGAAATGTCTTTTTTTTCTCTTTATTTTTCCCATATATGTCTTAACGTCCAGTCGATTAAAATGAAATACTGTCAAATCTGAAGTGATCTTGGCTTCTTCTCAGCTGTCTTCTCCACTGTTAATACTACTAATAAAGCTCTGTTATTATAAATGGTTGTCAATTAACAGGGAGAGAACATTTTATAGTTTAGCGTGCCATTTATTTTATTACATTATTTAATGTTTATGATGAAAAAGTTGGATTTTCCTCCAATCTAGTGATAAAACCATCTCAGTTCATGATTTTGTAAGCATCTAATTAATGGTGCAAAGAAAATGTTTAAGAGCAGATGTTTGTGCCTTCCATGAATTTACAAATTCAGGTTTTCTGCAGCCTGTCTTTTTACATCGGTGACTTGCAGATGTCAGCAATGTCTAAATACAGCACCCAGGGCCAGAATGACGCGGTGAGAGAGCAGCTAAGAGGAACTGGTAGAACCCCGCGAGAGAGGCTGCGCAGTTGCCCTTGATTACAAACCCAGTTGCATCCATCCATCAGTAACAACATGACACCGATGTCCCACACATCAGCAGAGCAAATAAAAGCAAGCTAACTTCCAGATCTCACTAGATTTAGAGCCCCAAAACAACGTGTACCAGGAAGGCTGATATTCATTACAGCTGGGAGTGACCAAAAGCAGGTAACAGTCTTCAAAATCTCAGCTCTGTGACTGGCTTTTTTCCTGCTGCTCTCTGAGAGTCATTTCAAAATCCACGATCTGCAGATGTTGCAAATAAGCACTGCACTCTTAACTGAGTGGTCAATGTACAGGGCTGTCTATTGTGCACTGGTTCACTTGGCAAAGCTACAGATCACAGTGTTTGGAAACGGTATCTCTTGTTTTCCTTGCCCCGCTATTGCAGTTAGCAGGAATATGTACATACGTATCCTTTCTCCAATTTTTTAAACTTTTGTTGTACACAGTTGAGAGGATCTTGGCTAATGCCTTTGTTTTCAGCATCAGGGAATAGCTGGGGCTGACTTCATTGTTGAAGCAAACACACAACAAATCAACGCTCTGAGTCTAGAGTAAAAAAATGGCATAAATGTAAGCACATCCACTTATTCCACAGTCATATCTGGCACTCAGTTAATGAGTCTGGACACGGGACACGTGGAAATAACCTTGAAATGAAGTATATCTGCAGCTGAAACATCATTTATTGACAGTATACCACAACGTGGCAAGTCCTTTGCTAAGGGCTTATATTTTTAATATTAAATGCATGCACACAAACACACTAAACTGATGCAAAGGGGATTCAGAGATGTCACGTGGGTTATGAAAGTCAAAAACCTCGTACAAAACAGATGTATGTGCTGCTTTTTCTGAATTCAGCTATTTCTAATGCAGCAGCACAAAGAAAGAAAATTATTCTACTTGAGAGACTTTATCTTCTTTTTACTCATTGAAGATCCTTCTTTATGGGAAAAACAATTGTGTCCTTCAGCTGCTTTTTCCTAACCAGAATGGCATCAAGAAAAGATTAATATTTTGTTAAGTGGCATCAATGAACTTCTGAGTAACAGCTGATTTTACTATGCACGTGAGGAGCTCATCCCTCATTCCAGCAGCGGGTATTTACTGGTGGCATGTACCACAATAGGGGATCTACATATGACTCCATGCTGCAAAGGATGAGTTGGAATCAAAACTCCTTAAAAGAAATAGATGGTGTGTCAAAAAATAGGAAACCCCCAAATCTTATCTGGATGCATAAAACCTTCAATAGAGATACTTCTCTTTTCTTTGTGAGTCATCTGAAATGATTCCTACTGAACACATAATGAAAGTGCAATTGCACGCAGAGATTGAAAACTGCTTGTTTATGTGTATTTGATGTTGTCTCTTTAAATGTCAACTGCCAGGGGGCTGCTGAAAGGCGGTTATCTCAGCAGGATGCTCTGGGAACTGGGAAATGTTCTTCGTTGCTGCAGAAAGCTGAAAGCAGGAACAAACCTATGCCCCATGAAAAGCTTTTCCATGAAAGGCAGTCCCGTGTCCAGACACGCTCTTCCCCCAGTTGCAGATTCCCCCGGCACCTGTCCATGGCAGCTGGCAGGAACGCAGCAAAGATACCAGAGAATGATGCCAGCATGAGCTTGGGCTGCTAGTAGGAAAGGAAGAATTTCAAAGGAAGGAAAATGCCCTAGAATATCAATTAACTGTGTAATTAAAACTGCAAGGAAAAGAATGTCTGTTTCCTAACACAGCTGACTCTTGGAAACCATTTTTTCTTTTTCTCAATTTTTGCATGGGAAGAGAGTAAATTACTCCGGATTTCCCTTACATTACCATTTCTTAAGAGAGTTAAAATTAGAAAATGACTGGACAAGTCAGCAACATTCAGAAGTATGTTGGTACTTCAGTGATAAAATTTGCATAACTCCTCCAAATAAGCAAACGTCATAACACAGAGCTACCAGTGAACTGGGCGATTAACTTGGAAATCTGCGCAGTGAAGAGTCAGAATTCATGGAAGAGCAGCTCTAAGTGTCAAGAATTATTAGTGAGTGTTGGAGAGAGCAAGAAATACAAGGTACCATCTGATACCTTGCAGTGAAAGAGGTACAGAGTATAGCTGCAGCTTAAAGAGCTGGAAAGCCAAAGAGGATACATTTTAACATCTATTTGCAAACATTCGTGCCATGAAATCTATTCCTCTGTGAAAATGGGAAGGATTTCCTTTGATATTATGTACTTCTCTTCCCCCTGCATTGCAAAGGTCATTGGCATGGCAACAAAATCTTCATTTCTCAAGAGTCCATCTGCTGCTGGTATACACGCCTCATCTGAACTCACATCATTCTTTTTTGATGACATCCTACTTGGCTGCTGACGGTCTGTCGTCACAAGCACACAATCACAATTTCAGGTGAAGAATTAGCAGCAGCAGCAGCAGCAGCAGCAGATGGACTTCTGAGCAATGAACAAACTATTCTCTGAGATCAGAAGGAAAGAAATACAGGAGAGAAATCCTGCCAGAAAATGATTTTTTTTTCTTTTTGGTAAATCTTACATTTGATGATTTCCCTAAAAGATCAGTACTGATGAAAATAATTTCTTTTCTGTAATCTGAACTTCGTAACAATTCACACACTGAAATATCCTATACACTAACTCACACGTTTATATTTTTGACTGGGCAACCTCTTAAATAGTGATTACAGATCAGCAGTTGTACACAATTCCTATTCAAAATATTGCTAAATGCTATCATGCTAAGTACTATCATGCCATCAACCATGTAAGTCTCTTCAATATTTTTTCTAGCAACAACTATTAATCATCTGGTTTAATCAGTAACTCATCATGAATCGACTTTCACAGTCTCTTGGAGGCTGCAGGCAAATAATCACTTTATCTGTGGGACACTAGAATACCTATTATTCCAGAATGAAAAATGACCCAGAATGTGTTCTGTGTAACATGTGCAGCCACAGTAATTACATCAGCTTTGAAGGCAATCTACATGCGGTGTTGGATCTCAGTGACAGATAACCAAGTGTCAGCTGGAGTAGAGAGTCTCCTATAGGAGGAAAAGGACTGAGCAAATTTCAGGAGACTCTCAGGTTTGTTGAAGTCACACTGTCAGAAATACCATCTGTCTGTGCACCCCCCGCTTGCCTGGAGCTGTCACCTCATGCAGGTGTCACACGACTACATTGCACTGTTCATTGTGCTGTTCTGCCAGACATTTAAAACTATGGTTTGTGTTGAGACACTGTAGTACAGTGTTGGATCACCACCTCGTCGTGAACCTTGGCAAGACTACAGCATCAGACTCAGTCGTAAAAGGTAATGGCAGAGACGGCCAGATTTGGGCCGCTTGAGCATACAAACAGGAAAGGACCATTTCACTGGTCCTGAATAGTCTGCTTATTGGGTACTGCATTTTTAAAGTGTAACCTCCAGAGATGAGGGGACTTTAAGCCAAGTGGAGGCTGGAAGAAGGTTAATGTCAGAATAGGATGCCCATCTTGGTTCAGGAAGCCTCTGGTTTGATTTTGTTTGGATCTGGTCTGAGAGGGGGGATCTGGTCTCCTTTAGTCATACTCAAGTAATTTTAAATACTTTTTAAACAGAGGAAGGATTTTAAACAATCCTTAAACCTAGGAGTGACAGATAAGAGTCCAGGCTGCCAGGAAGGGGCACTAGGCCTCTGTGCATTGCCAGAAGATACCTTCATAAGCTGCAGCTATCACCTACCGACCAAGCTGAGCACCATTTAGAGACCAGAGCAGCACTAAGAGAGGGCTGCCAACAACCCTTAACACCCTAATGCCCTGCTCACCTTCAGCAACTCTCTCTCCACGTCATCACTGACCAGGTCCAGGGGTTGCCTCCTCTCCCGACACTGCAGGTTATGGGTGGCAATGGCATAGGGCACCTCAGTGGCATCGAGCGCCCTTTCCAGATGCAGCTTCTGGGATGCCAGCAGGCCGGTGTCAGCATCGAGGTCCTCAATCTCCTTCTGGAGCTCGGCCTTCCAGAAGTGTATGTCCTGCAAGCACTGGCCCAGGATGGCCATGGAGGCCTGCTGGGCATGCGAGGCAGCTGCAGTGGCATTTTCGGCCAGTTCCTTGGCCTCGGCCTGGCCACATTCAGCCTGCTCTCAGCCGGCGAAGGCCTTGTGGTACAGATCAGAGTTGCCCTGGTGCCACTCAGGGAGCAGTGCGGAAGCCAGCTGTGGCCAGACCGCTGGAGGAGTCAGGCCCCGTGTTCAACGCCACCTCGCACACCTTCGTGGGTAGGTCGGAGGCGGGAATCGCCGGTGGCGCCGGCTCCGTGGTCAGCAGGACCCCGGCCTGCCTCATGGCGGCGGGGCCTCCCGCAGGGCGAGCCCCACCGCCCCGCTAGGCCGCGCCGCGTCCTCCCGTCGCCGGGGCAACGGCAGCAGCCAATGAGGAGGCGGGTCCCCCCAGCGCGAAGGGAAACCCGAGGCGGCAGCGGGGGAACAGCCCGCCCCTCGTGACCGCACAACGACAGCCACCAATCAGAGCGCGGGCCCGCCCCGAGGGCGCGTTGGATAGGGGAACGCCGGCCGCCCGCACCCGCCTCCAGGCTGCTTGTTGCTATGGCGACGGGGACACCCGGTTAGGAAGGAGCAGGCGGTGTCATGGCGGCGCCGGGCAGCCTCGGGGCACGAACCGCTGCCGCCCTCGGCTCGGGGCGGGGGGATTTCCCCACGCAGGCCTCGGTGCGTGTTGCAGCGCTTGTAATTCCCACGCGCGGCTGCGTTGGCGAGAATAAAGATGCGCTGAAGTCCCTACGTGGCGTTCTGGCTCCCCTTTGTGCTGAGGAACTCCTCTTTTCCAACCACCGCCTATGCGCAGTAACAATTTTTCTTGTTCGGTTTGGAAATAGAAGAGGATCCTGACAGGACTTCAGCCCAGTTCCTGCCCAGCGAGCGGTGGAGGCGAGGGGGAGGCGCTGCGTCCCCCCTCCATGCTTGCCCAGAGAGCCCCCCGGGCAGCGGGCAAGGCCCTGTGGAGGCCCTGGGGCCCTGTGCGGGGCCTGCTGGTTTTAAGCCATTCAGTTCAATGCGTTTTTGCACCTCACTCCATCCTCATACCCAAATGTTTGTTCTTAAGACAATTTGTGTGACCCTAGCCTTGTCACGGGTCAGGTGCTTGTGAAATCCAGCCGCCGCGACATCCCCTGTTCAACTTTAACTTGGAGAGGTAAAGGCAGCTTATGCTTGAACTATATTAATTTTTTGGGGGGGTTGCCATCACTGCGCAACAAGGAAAAGAAATGAAATGAGAGGCTGCGAGGCGGGAGGCGTCTCTTCAGAGCACTTGGAGGAAGGGGGGAAGGTGCTGGAGAGCACGGTGACAATAGAGGGCACTCTCGTCCTTGCACTGCGATGGATCTTCTCTCTTCGATGTCATTTTGATTTAGAAACTAAAAAGGAAGAAAAAACCATGTGCGCTGCAGCCTGCCATGTGTCATCCGGGCTCATTGGCTCCTTGGGTGTTGAGGAGAGCGACGCCTGAGCTGCATCGAGGTGTGCACGGCGGGTGACACTGTACACCCCGTGGGCCTGGAGTAATGACTCCCCAGCTGCTGAGAGGTGCCGTTTGCACCGCACAAACTTCTGCAGAAGACGCTGTGCTTTATAAGAGTTTGCTGTAAATCCACAGAAAGTCCATGGTCATTTTTCTTTGGGGTCTTGCGCTCTTCACAAAGATCAAGTGGCTGTCCCTGTTAGAGGGCCTGCATTTGAAAGATGCATCGTGCATCGGCTGCAAGCTGCTGCCCACCAGCCCTGTGCCGCAGCTGGCAGCACATGCCCAGTAAAGGTTCCCTTCCACAGAGACAGTGTTGAAAAAGGACATTCAGTCCCAGCAGAGATAAGAAATCCTTCATCTTCCCTTTTGCAAGTATTATAATGTAATTGGCCCTCCAGTTAAACAGCAGCAGCCAAAGATCGCTTTGCACTGCTGAAGTCACCAGAGTGACACCCTTTGCTTTCTCTTTGCACTTCATTTTGTTTCTCTCCTTTTTCATGCATCTTTCCTCTAACTGTCCTATCTGTTCCTCTCCTTAGGTTACCTTTTCTTTCTTTTTCCTCTGCTTGTGGCCTTCTCTGCATGATGATCTATGCAAATTTTGCATTTTAAAAGTACAATAAGTCTCCAGGAAAAGCCCTGCTGAGCTATTCAGAGTGAAAGTCCTTGGTATGGAAAATACATTTTTTGAAAATAAGGGCAGCAACAATTTGCTATGAAGTAGCGTTTTGCTCTGAAGGTTTCAAAAGAGCTTTTCTTAGTGGCATCTTATTATAGCCCATTCAGTGTCACCTGGGCGGTTTTGAAGGTGGGTCAGTTAGGGCCATGATGCGATGTGGCTGAGGTTGACAATGAAGCAGCAGGCTGGGCTGAGTCCCAGGCCCTAAACATGACTAGTAAATCATAATCTTCTCCAGCAGGCAAACACTGCACACACCAAAAAAAAAAAAAAAAGAAGTAAAGTCTTCCTGATCCAGTGCAAGGATTACTTCAACGAGGAGTTTTATGGTTGTTATCCCAACTGGTCAATGTTTCCAAGGGCTAGACAGATTTTGGAGAGTATTTTCATCAGGCTGGGGACTTTTTTTGTCAAAGCCTGCTTTCTAGTGTTTGCAGATGCATCGCGTCCTAACAGGCTGCATTATCACATTGTTGCAAGAAATAAAAGCGAAACCTATTGGCACCTGGAAGATCCAGGAGTTCCCTTCATTATCCAGGGCAGACTCAGGGACCCTGTGTTTCAAAGCCATTCCGACAGCCAAGTGATTTAATATGCCGCTGTAAGGTATAAATTATTAACAGCTATTCAAGATGTTCCCAGAGCACAAGATGACAAAACATACTGGAAGAAAAGAACAGAAATGTTTTCCAGCTCAAATCTTTTGACATGCAATAGATTAAGATTTCTCTTGGCTAGAATCCTTTTTACAGGAAACCGGTTCCCCCTCCCACAGCAAATGCTCCTGTTTATGTCAGGTGCCCTGTGAGCTTTTTTGCTTGCTGTTGCTGCTTCTTTTTGCCTTCTTTCTTTTGTTTGATTTTTTAACTTGGCATGAGTGGCCAAGGCAATGTTGTCACCTGGATCCAGTCTTCAGGTTTGCAACTAATTCCTTGCATGATGCTGGCTGTAGGACAGACTGCAAAACCGCTCAGTGGAGTAGTGTAGGTCTTGTGCGTGGAGAAGGGAAAGGTTTCCCCTCACACCCCAGCGGCTGGGAGGTTTGTGTCTTGTCTGCATCACAGAAGTACTGGAAACACTTTTTCCAAAGAAGCTCTGGGTCCTTTAACGTATTCATTCCCCTCATAAAGGCAACAGAAAGCTTGAAAATGTGACCCACTTCTATCCAAATACCCCTCCGAGTGGAGGCCAACACATGATACAATATTTCGAAAATTTGCTTTTCAAGCTATGTTGATGCTTTGGGGGCTGCTCGTGGGGACCTGCTGACCGGAGGAATCCAACTTACTTTTTTGTTCTAAGCTTAACAAAATCTTACTGCAAAGCAGCTTTCTTGGAATTAATAAGCATAATTACTAATTAAATGCTGTTCCATCAGCAGAGAAATCCGAAACAAACCCAACAAGAACACCTGCCATATATTTTCTTGGAAGAAGGAGCTTTGTTCTCATGTTTAATATAGGGAAACCTTGCTAAGAATGGAGAGCACATCATAAACCTTCTATAGTTGGCCAGGTCTACAGAGATCTACTGCAAACAGGCTACAGACTGATCACCTGGCATCAATATAATTTACTCCCCTTCCCTTCCCAGCTCGGTCCCAATTTCCATGGAGAAAATATCTCCATGTGCTGGCTGGCAGGGAGACGTGGTGCCTCCACATCAAAAGCAGTGCAGTCACTTTTCATATCTCTGTTGTGAAGTGCCAAAAGATGTTTCCTTTCTCTCAGCTAACATAGTGGGGTGGGCAAAGAGAGCTGAACCACTTTCCTGGGCGGCTGGGCTGGCTGCTTGGCTTTGAAGTGCTCACTGCTAACAAATAACCAGCCACGCACAAAGGCAGGCAAGCAGTCACAGAGTCAGGAAATACCATCTAGCATTTAACTGTAATTCAGCATTTTGCAATGAGGGGAAAAAAAACCCCAGACATAGCTGAAACGGAGCGGTAGTACATTAAAGTTTATATGGTACATTAGAGGGGCATTGGCCTGAGCTGCCCATTCTCAGGACAGACTTGCTTAAAAACCTGATCTCCCTTTTTTGCATTCACAGTGGACATTCTCATGATGAATTGTCTGCGAAGCAGCCAGAGGTTGCTTTTACTGTATTTCGGATCCCAGACTCAAGTCCTGCAGTTTGGACTACTCCCATCACATAAAAATCCCACCAGTGATCCCAACTGGTGCCCTGTTTTACATCCAAGAAACACTGCATCCGAGGAACCTGATTTACTTTTCTCACCTCTATGAATCAGGCAGGTATTCACAAAACCTGTTCAATTTACGTAGTTTTGTCATATTTGCTGCTGTTTGGATGATCCAATTTCTTGAGTCATTTAATAGCCCTTGAAGCTCTGGGTCTGCCTCTCTGAAATGCAGCTTCTAACCCAGACTCTGCCCAAGGAGAACTTTCTGGCCCAGTTTGAGCCACTAAAGGCACAGAAGCTGGATGCCAGACCCTTAAATCCCACGGCCTTCATGTCCTCTCTTGGCTCATCAGAGTGCAGCACCTGATTCTCCGTGTCTACGCTGACCAGGACAAGAAATCTCAGGCTCAAACTGGGCATTGGCACGGAGGGCTGGGGCAGAGGGAGGACAAGAGGTGAACCCCAGCTTTCCCAGGCCATATGGCATTGCAAGGAAAGGCCTATGAATATCGTGGGCTGGGAGTGCTGCTTCAGAAAAGCCCTCTGCTTGAAACAGAGGGCCAAGTTCTCCTCATGGCAACCCACCTGTTCGAATTTGGCTCAGTTTTCCTATGAACGGAACATAGATTTTCTTTCTTTAATATAGCATCGTTATACTTTTTATCTGCTGGCTGCATAACCCAGTGATGAGTACCTTAGCAGGGTGATAGAAAGAAAACAGTGCATTCATCTAGATGATAGATAGGGAGAAAATATGGTGAATTAGTTCAGAGGAGAGAAAATACAGTCAATTATTTTACATAAGGCAGTGTCTGGTACTCACAATCCCTGCCTGAGAGCGACAGAACACATGAATAAAAAGATTAAAGAGTTCGGAAGTGAAATTTTTGTTTTAATATCAACATATGGGCAAAATGTTACAGTTCAGCTTAAGGAATAAACATACGCTAGTCTGGGGAGCACTGATGTTCAGCAAAAGACTGAGACCAAAGGTTATCTAAGAACATAGGCGTTGTTTTTATATTGTCTCATATCATTGAGGTCAGAAATGTCTCTGCTGTTTTGAATCTGATCACTCCCTCCTAGAATTTGATAGATTCAGATAACATTAATTATTTGTAGCAGTATTAGCATTTCTGTTTAAGAAGCGGTTATTTCACAAAGAAAAGAAAGCAGAAATGGAGCCATTCCAGGTGGATGAAAACACCATTTAAAGCTTCATTTCCCAGCCTTGTCTCTCAGAGGCAGGCTGTGTTTGATTAGATCCTTCCAGCGGGTGAGGCCGGTTTGAGTGACAGCTATCTATGCCAGATCGACGTCCTGTTTATTTGCATCTTCCACCAGTTTTGGGGAGTTTGCACTTGCTCCTTCCTGAAATCCATCTGGATGGGGCAGCATTAGACAAATCATTTTAATTATAGCGCAGGGACTGGAGGCTTTTCGGAAGGTCAGGGTCTCTGTGTCGACAGGTTTGATTAAAACCAGACACAGGTAAAGAGACCAGAGTCAGACGGAGAGCAGCGAGCCTGGGACAAAGGGAGAGGGATGGCAAGTAGAGATTGTCTCACCTCCACGGCCCCCCGACGTGTCCGTCTCCTGGCGGTGGTGAGCCAGGACCACGTGGCAATGAGAAAAGTGAGGACATTTCTGCTTACACCACAGCAGGGATGTCAAACTGACAACGTGCATCGCAGGGACACTTGGAGGTTGAGGATAATTAGCTAAAATCCCTGCCTCCTCGTCTCCCGCCCCGGTCAGAGCTGCCATATCCTCTACGGCAGTAGGTGCCTGATTTGCAGCAGCTGGGATCTGCTGCCCCCCAGTTACGCCAGGCCAGCCAATGAGGAAACGCAGTGGCAAAGCTGGTCCAAAGCTGCGCCGTGGCAGAGCTTGTTCTGGCAAGGAGCTGCCTGCCCTGTGCTGCCAGGCAGAAGGGCTGGAAGTGGGAGCTGCTGGGAAGGGCCTGGTCAGGGTCTGGCTTGGCAACGTGGTCACCGAGCTGCTGAACCAAAGCCGATACTGTCCCTACCCGGTATTGCCAGGCCCCTTCCTGCTGCTGGCAGCTCCTCGTAGAGGCATGGGCGGTGATAGCTCTTGCATCATTGAAAAAGAGAAAGCAGTCTGGTTGTTCAGACCTTCACTGGGATAAACTGGTTTAGTTCCAGTAGGTAAATGAAATTACGCTGACGTTTACCAGCAGAAAATCTGATCTCATGCTTATAGCAAGACATATTCCCTCTTTAAAAACTTCCCAGCTTTTGACTTTCAAATTCCACTTAGCTATTTTCTTTCGATATACTTTTGTCTTATTAGATTCCCTTATGCTCTTCCAAACACCATCTTGATGTCTATTTTTGGAGCATGTCTTCCTCCCAAATCAAGCACCCGACACGTGAGCGTGGGTCCTGTTGGTAAGTGTGTGGGTGTGGAAGCACAGTACTGAATCATGATTAAGTCTTCTGAGTTTGTTGAGTCTCCTTCCCCAAATTGCCTTCCCACGTGAAGGATGTGGTGCTCTGTCCCCTAGACCTGCGTGAACGATGAGTCACACGTGTTTATTTTTGCTTTCCAACAATTGCTATCAGTCAGGGAAGTGTGTCCTGTGATGCTTCAAAACTGAAATCCATGTGCGGTTGCACCAAACTCTTCTGCAGAAATCAAGTCTCGGGCTGTCTTTTTGCTGGTTTGGTTTTTTTTTTTTCCCCTTCTTTTCCTAATTTATTCTGCTTAAAGGAGCCATGTGGTGATAATCAGACAGTGTACTGCTGACCTTACGGAGTTCAGCAGCCATCTGTTTAAAACGGAGATGTAAAGAATTTCCAGAGAAGCCTTTTATTATTCTCTTGGTTCAAGAGAATAACAGGAGGAGTCCTCAGCATGGACAGCATTTTTACAGCACTAACAAATTCCACAGCTAACAGGAAAACAATCAATTTATCACCCAAGGCCGCTGCTTTCTCTGCGTGGAGCCTGGAGGTTTGCTGCGGTTTGGAGCAGTAGGCCATCAGTTTTAGTTAGCCTCATTTTCCCAGCTTTTTCCAACTTTGTAGTTGAAAACAAAGTCTCCCCTTCAGCTTCGTTCTCATTCTGCAGCCAAAACGTACATCTGCAGGCAGAGCAGAATGCAGGGATTTTGTTTGAACAAGCTCAGGCCTGTTTAGGATTTTGTCTGGTACAAACCAGGACCTTGATCCTCCACTGAGACATCCTGGGAAGGTCCTTGTTCTGGCATGGAGCCCCACCAGAACCATCCACCCTCCTCATGGGCTCCATGCAGCCAGCCAGGGCTGGAGATTTATGATGGATGGCTAGAGTCTATCAACACCATGGGATACATTAGCATAAATTATGCATAAATAGTTGCATAAATTAGCAGAGGAGTTTGAGTTTTAGCTAAATAATTTCCCTTTCAGGCCTGTCTGTATTTCCTTCAGAGTCCCCCCAAAGGTGGGCTTGGTCATCTCGACTGCTCCGCAGTCTGATCCTGTCAGGCTCCAATAGGAAAACTATGCCAGGTCGGGGAGCTGGCACTAAAGGTTTAATTGTTTTTCTTAGCATGTCTAATTCTGGTATTAATCATTTGTTAGTAAATCAGGAGTGGTCCTCATCCACTGCATGAGTAGTTAAGAGAAATTCACTGAAGCCCCAGTGACGGTGTTCAGTTTTGCCCCATAAAAGAGGGTTATTTAAGAAGTGAAGCCGCTGCGCAATTTTTTGGCAAGATATAAAACGTGCAGATATGCAAAAGATATAAAAGCCTGAGCCTGAAGGTCTTTGCAGATGGAAGTAGAAAAATGTTTCATTTCCATTCTAAACTTGAGCTGAGGTTGCACTCTGTGCTGTTCACATTGTCTTCAAACGGGGGAACCGAGAGCAAAATTCTTCAAAAGCAGTGACTTGGGTAGGTGGGAACTTCAGCACACGATAGTCTTGGAAAGTCTTTTCCATTGCAGAACTGGAGCATTTCTCCTGAAAAGCACTCCTAAAGCCATCCAGGCTCCCACTGGGGTGAACCAGTCCGTGTCCTGGGCAGAACCATTCTCGCCGCAGGGAGTTTCTATGGGCTTGTGTCTTTGCGATCTGCTGCCAGAGTCTGGACACGTTGCTGCTTCCCATCTCTCTGGCAGCGCTGATGAAAAGCACAATATGGTCTGAGAATTTCACTTCATACCAGGAAATTAGTCAGCAGGAGAGAAAGCTGATAATCTGTACCGTACAAGTTCTCACCTCCTGCAGCACCTTGCAATGAGTCACTTGGAAATGGCTTTTGCTGGGCTGCCACGCTTTGCCGAGGTGGTATTTCCTACCAGAACTGCTCAGTGCTCGAAGCCTGGGTGAAGGGGAGGCTCTGGGCAGAGGGGAGCCGAGTGAGGGGACAGCAAGCGAGCACTCGGGGTCACGCAAGAGCAAACCATCTCAATTTCAGGTTATGGTCAGTGCTTTTTACAGAATTCAAGATTCGAGCTGTGTAACCAAAAGAGCAACGCTGCACAGTTCAAGCTCTTTACTTTTATTCTCCTTTCCTGAAAAAAAATTGAAGCCCCATAAAATTTCCAAGCATGGAGGATGAATCCCTCTAATGTTCTCAGGAAAACCAGGCCCAGGCAGAGAGATGAGTGATGGGGAATTAGAAATTAAAAGCCTGAGTGTGAATAAGAAGAGGCATCTGAAAGTAATTTTCTTAAATACACAGAAACCTCTAGAAACCAGGTTTCCTTTTTGGAAGATGAGAATTACCGATCTATTACTTGAGTGTGCATTTCACTTGCTAGGAGGTATTTAGTATGAAAATTCACAGGGATACGGCAGGACTTCCATAGTCACTAAGTGGTAGAGCTTTAATGAAAATGACATTTATATCAGGTTTTTAACAGATCAGCACTAAAAGCTTTTTTTTTTTTTCCCCTGCCTTTATATTATTTAAATACAGTATTTTTATATATGTTATATATAGGTGGGCTGGCTCCAGCTTCATCAGACCAGTGTCTGGGAGGTGAGAAAGGGTGGGGTTCCATGCGCAGTTAAAATTGATGTGTTTAACGTTTAATGACAACTTAAAATTTCTGCAGTGTGTTTCTCTTCTAAGATTCTTCTGATCTCAGCCATTGAGTTTATCTGCAAGGAAAATGGAAAAATAATGCCCTTGTCTTAGGAAAGAACTTATTCATATCTGTAATTTGAGTAATATTAATCACATATATTACTCTCTCATTATTATCAAACCCGATGTTAAGAGGTCTTCTGCAAAGCTGTTAGTTGTTGGTAAATATTTACTTAGCAGCATCAGGACATTTCAGATTATTTCTTTTCTCATGAATCATTTGTTCATAATACCTTTCTATGGTTATTCTTGATACCTGATGGGTCCCCTGAATTGCCAACACTGTCTCTGCTCCTGCTTTCCTGGCTGACGCCAGCAGTTGACGTTCTGGGACATTGTTTGGGGTGATAAAACTTTGGTTCTAGAAGCCTGGAATGCAGAAGACGGTGAACATTTTCCATAACTTCCAAATACTTCTGACAAAACGTTAATAATATAACGTTCCCTTAGGAAAGATCAAACAAGAAGTGGTGTGTTTCCAGATCAGCTTATTCCCTCAGATGCTCTAAAGCAGGGGCAATGAGAATTTAAGTTATTCAACAAATGCCTGGACCAAACTAACTGTAATTCTTTGGAGAAATGTGGGTGTATCTCTGCTGGGAAAGTGAAAATTAAAGGCGAGTACATTGGGTTCAGCAAAGCTCAAGGTCTCTTTTCAAACAAGTCATGCGTATATGAGCTAACCCAGAATGATGCTGTTTGCCTCGCTCTGTCCGCTAACGCCAGCCAGCCGGCTTGAGTTGGCTCAGCAGCTCGGAAAGCTGCCGTGGATGGCAGAGGAAAAGGACCTGGGTCTTGGATGTGCTGGGGAGTCCAGTGCGCTCCTTCAGGATTTACAAAGCCATCTGGATGACACTGGGCTGTGTTCCCAGTGGGAACGGCGAGAGGCAAGACAGCCCTGATACCGAGCTGGCCTCTGTAATTCACTGGATCTACCTATTCCCCGGAATATATCTTACGTATCATACCTGGCTCGTTTCCTAGGACTGAGTCCAAAACTGCTTCTGATCTTGACTGCTGGAGTATCAGTATAAATACAGCATGCTGTACGCCCTCCAAGAGCAGTCCCCAGCGAGTCAACTGTGGTTATCCCAGACAACAGCCTGATATTAAGATCCCCCATTATCAATGGTTTGACTTTTAGCAAGCTGTCTACATAAACAAAGCCTATTTAGCTTGTGATTGTGCCCTGGAGAGTGTCCTACAATCACTTTCATTTCCCCTTTTGCTTTCAAGCGAAGAGTCTGTCCTAGCGATGAGAGCAGACACCGAGAGCCATGGCTTGGATCCACTCCCCGCTGAGTTACTGCGTTGCTGTGTGGCCCTGGCCATGGCGGTGTGTTTTTGTTTTTCAGTCCATTCAACTAAATAATGAATATTCTGTCTGGAAATGGTTGAGAGAGGCTCTTGTCCCTACAGAAGACTGCACGAGAACAAGCTGATAAATGGTAATACAGGGGAAATTAAAATTTAATGGAAAAAAATCAAAACCAAAACAAAATCCAAACTTAAATTCTTAAGAAAATGTTGTACATGATTTTGAGATCTTTGCTTATTGATAATGGACGCTGATGGGTTTTGCTAAGCATCCCTAAGGCCAATTCTGCTTTTTTTCTCTTTGTTCTCCTATGAAAATTACATTTGGCCAGCAATTTCCATGCAAATTTTTGCTTCCGCAACAGCAGAGTTTTAAATGAAAAAACATCTGATAGAGAAGGTTTTTTCTCTTCTTCTTTATGTCATTCTTTCCCATCTTTAACAGAGGATTGGGGCCTTTTACAGTATGTAGGGGATAGCGTAAAATGTTTGTATCCTTTGCTTATTTACTGAAGATCTAAGGGCTCTTTCTCTGCACGGCACGCGCTGGTGAAGAGCGTCCTCTGCCCTGCTGGCTCCGCGTCCCGGAGTCCACTCCCCCGCGGTTTTCACCAGCAGCAGCTCTCCAAGGCTCCTTCTCTCTTCTAGCAGAGATGAGCTGCTCTAAGTGATACCCATGACTGCTAGCCAGAATTTCGTTATAAGATTTTCTCAAATGAGTGGACGTGCGCCAAATTAACACTTTTCCTGGGGCTGTGATTCTATGTGGGGACCCATTTTGTAGCGAGAGGCTTTGGCAGTTCTTTCTCCTCATTAGCACTGATAGTTAATTTGCTGTTCCCCTTTAGTCACTGCCGTTGTCAGATTTGTTTCATCTTCCTGACATTGCTCCTGTAATGGGCCGAGCCCCACGAGGAGTGTGCTGTCTCTCGTGCGCCCCCTCCATTTTCCAACCCGGGACGTGATGCTGCCCACCTCCCGAGTGACTTCCAGCGCCTCTGTCCTCACACCTCTGTCTCTTCAGGAAACCCTCGTTATTTGTACAGTCTATTTATGTAGCTCTGAAGGCAGGGAAGCATTTCAGAGCTGTAAGTTTGTTTGTTGGGGTCCCGCAGAGGAAGGGGTTTACCTGCTTCACGTCTGGTACACATCTCCTTTGGATCATGCAGTTATCATCTCCAGGCAGTGCTACTTTCCTACCCCTGCTCTAATGCTCATATTTTCCAGCATCTGAAGTTGCAGGAAGGTTTCTGCAGGACAGACCTGCCAACCTTGCTGCTGCTTTTGGCTTTAAGCTGCTCTGAAGTAGCTGGTCTAGAAGTGAGAGCCTGGCCGTGCCATCGAGAGAGCCGGCGGCACCTTTAGAGACTCCCCACTCCTCAGGCATAGCCCATTCTGTAAAAGGCAACCTGGGACCCAGCCTTCCAGATCTGCAGATTTCAAAGCTGAGAATATCACCATCATAACAGAACTGGGGTTTGTTTCTTCTTTTTTTAAAATTTTTTTTAATTTAGGACTTGTTTACATTGGAAAATTAACCTGGACTAACCGAAGGCTGGGATTTGAAGTGGATTCATTCAGCTGCATTCGCTTCTATGTAGACAGAATTACAGATACCTCTGTTTGGTTTGTTGTGATTTGCCTCCAAAATGCATTAAGACAAACTAAATTAAGTCCATTTGTGTTCAAAAGAAATATTTTATATTTGCTCATTCATTTTAAAAGTTCTTAGATTAATTTTGCAGAAAATGTCCCTGAGTAGACACATCAACATTCCTATTAATCTTGGGCTGAAATGCAAGGTAATAGCAAAGTCCGGGCTCGAATAAAAGGGATGAATCATCTCTAAATCACGTTACGATATAATAGGATAAAGGACAATTGTTTTGCTGGAGAGAAGCTGCCATGCCCAGACCAGCTGCAGGGTTATTTCAGCCTCTGAGACAAGATCAGGGCGAGCCTGTGGACCATCCTCCATGCATCTAGTGAGGGTAACAGCCCGATTTCCAGAGCATGCGTCAGCCACAGCTCTCACGACCACCCGGGATGCTCACCTGCAAATGCAACAGGGGCAGCATTTGGTTCATTGGGATTTGTCTCATCAAAAATGAGCACAGGATTGAATCAGCCCTCACCCCAGGGACACGTGAGGGTGAAGGTGTCCTGCCCCCCACCGGACTGGAAGGTACCTGAGTCTTGCTGCTGGGCAGCAATCTGTGCCCAGCATCCTTCAGAGCCATGGAGTCACACAGTTATCCCATGCATGCAGTTTTAAATCTGCGGACGCTCTATGGAAGCCAAAAAAAGTTACTTCATATTTGCATTAGCATATCCCAGAATAGGAGGTGACTCCCTCTGCCATCAAAAAAAATTAAAGACCAAAATGCCTACCCATTACTTAAGCACACATGGACCCATTTTCATAGCCTTCATCTCCTGTGCCCCTGGAAAAACCATTCCTTGGAAATTACAGTAATTGTTTTATTCTCTTTGATCTCCACTAATAAAGCTATGGACTATCACTCAGCAGGAGCTGTTTCTCTTAGTTAGGATTTCTTCAATGGTACTTACATTAGGAAGGCTCTGGGGAAATTTCAGTAAATGCACTTGAAAAGAGCTCTGCAAAACTGCTTAGACTTCCCATACAAAATATTTCCCCCGCATTTGCTCAGCACGCTTCTCAGCTTGTTTGTTTTTTTCCTTACTGCGGTTGTTGGACTGAGGTGAAGCCCAGAGAAAAGAGTTGTGACTCCTTGTCAAGAGATCTTACGGCAGCTGGAGAACAGAGCGAAAGATTTCTGAATCCCAGACAAGCCGCTGTAGGAATCACATGTGAGAATAACAGTGTTTCCCTGGTCGTATTTTACTTTCCAATCTTAGTGAGGAAGATGGAGGGGTGATGGATATCCATCAGTCCTCCAGCAGGGACCCCTTCATGGCCAAAGCACGACATTAGAGCCCCCAGCATCCCTGATCGTATCCCATTATAGGAAATACCCTTTCATTCCCACGAAGGGCAGCATGGATCAGGCTTAAAAGTAGCTGGGTCCCTCACTCTCATGGAGATCAGTGTAAATTGGGCCCACTGCATTTAAAACCCCTATTCCCCAGCTCCTCATATGCAGACGATAGGAGCTGTTGCCCTGTGGTGTGGTAGCGATGTCATTGCGAAGTACTGGGAGACCTGGTGGGTCGATTCGTTCAGGACTGGTTCTGCTGAAGGACAGCAGCTTCTCAGTTCTCCAGCCCCTGGGACAGCAGGTGGCTTCTTTAGGAATTTGGGAAGTGTAGTTTTTAGTCCTCAGGCTTTAAATGCTGCAGCCAGAGCTGAAGATGAGCTTGGCAGATAAGGTCAGCAAGCCAAATATCAGCCCGCCTCCGGCACACACAGGATGGACGCTCACGTTGGGCATGGGTGAGCTCTCCCGAGTGGCTCTTGGTGAGCTACAACACTGCAGTCACCTTCTGGAGAGCCGACAAATGTAGGGTTGGTTGTAAGAAAATGCAAAGCGAAAGCCAAATGTCAGAGCTGCTGGGCACCGATGGAAGAAATCTGACCCTTGAAAAGCAATGCTGCGTTTCAAAGGAAGCGACCAATGGGTTCCTCAACTTGTGACAACTTTTGGCCACTCCTTGCTGTTTTAAGATGAAGGTGGCAGTGGCCTTCACCCCAAATAGGAAGGGTCTAAAGCATATCCATGTACCTGCCTGTTGCATAACTGGCAATTGAAAACAAGAGTAATTGCACCAGCTGGTCTCTTTTTTTCCTTTTCCCCTCCAGCTAGAAACTGTAAAAGCTCAAAAGACCAACTGCACAACCTTAAAGTCATATTTACTGCGTTTGGCATCCTGCCACAGGCTACGGCAATACAGTTCTGTAGATGTTGCTAGCAGACTGCTGCTTTATACTTAATGATCTCATGGATGTGCGAAGTGAAGAAATATAATCCCCAGTGAAGACAGGGGGCAGGGTTGGTAAGGAAGAAAAAAGTCTCTTCCTCTAAACTGGTTTTGATGTTTCTATGGTCTGGAAATGAAGAATGGTAATTAAAGCTTAACTGGAAAAGATCAGAAAGCTTTTCAAATTAATAAAACTTGTAACAGGCATCAGGGATGATCATATTTAAAGAGCAAGCAGGCTGCCGTGTCAGTCAGCTCCGAGAGTCAGCGTGCACTGTCTCTGCATAGGTGTGCCAGCCCTGGGAGCGCCGGCATGCACACGGGAGCACGGCACCTTCCTCGTCTCCTGCTGGGTTTTCCCTGCTGTAATTCCTTGGACCACGCCAGGGTTATTCCAGATTTCCTCTGATTTGTCAGGCCTTACCTACAGAGATGCCAGGAGGTGATGCATGGGAGCCTTATTCCCAACCCAGTCCGTCACCTGGAGCTTGATTTTATTTGTCACCACTCAGTTATTTTTTAAGGATGAGACCATCACTGCATGATGTGCCTCCAGCAGCTGATGCTTCACGTGAGGAGCCTCAAGCTGCGTGAATTGACAGCATTGAAAAAAATAAAATAAAGACATATCATTCTCTCCTGATCTTTTAAAGGCAAGGACATCCTGTGTATTGTACAGATAAAAGCTTAATTGTTCGGCCCAGCATTTTAATTTAGCCATTGTCCTTTTAAACACAAAGGGGCTTTATGTCGGGGAAGAGGCAGATGGACTGACCGCTCAGTCGTTTTACAACAGTTTTGCTCGCCGCTGGTGATATTTTCCCACAAGAGAGAAATGTTCTTGGTGTAGGCCTGGGGAGGATTCAAATCACATCAGCACAGCATCCCAGAATGGCAAGGGTTGGAAGGGACCTCGGGAGCTCACCCAGTCCCACCCCCCTGCTCAAGCAGGCTCACCCAGAGCAGGGGGCACAGGACAGCGTCCAGGTGGGCTTTGAATATCTCCAGAGAAGGAGACTCCACAGACCCCACAACAAATGCTTGTACCAGAAGAGCTGTGCTCCCGTACCACAGGAGCACCAGCTCAGAGCAGGGGACAGAGACCCTCATGGCCACAGGGACCTCAAAGGTCTCTGCCAAATGCCTGTGGTTTACATTTTCTTCATCCTGCTGCTTGAAGGACTGTGAAACACATCAACAGCTGATGTGTGTGGGTACCAAGAGTGGGTCTCCTCAAGGGGGTGAGCACAAGGTTAACCATGGACATCAGAGAACTCGCTCAGGAAGAAAACATCTTCCTACAGTGCTCCAACGTCTGCCTGCACTGCCGTGTGTGTCGCAAAGCTCTAAGCTGGCAGCGCTCTGGCAAAGGCATTTTGGTTTTTTCCATTTCAAGAAGTTCTGGACAGAATTAATGCACTTTTCTCAGCTCCAGAGCTGACCGTCACGAGAGTGAAGAGAGGGAGGTGATGTTCCACTTCTTCCCTTTTGCCACCGGGATGCCAATGCGAGCTTAAACTTCATCTGGATGGAAGTGATGTGCAAGGAAAGGCCGGAAAGCAGCTGCTATGCTCCACCGGGAAAGGAGGATGGGAAAGGAGAGGATGTTGCAGCCCTTGACTGCCATTTATTCCAGCAATAAAAGTAAATGAATTTTTAAATCCTAATGCTGAAATACCTATTAAAAAGAGAACTAAACTATGGCAGAAAAGTGTCTGGGAGGTAGGGTGTTTTGGATTAGCCCAGCTGATTTTTTTTTTAATTTATTTTTTACTGCAAATGAACTCTCACTGGCTTTCTTTAAAGGTCACCTTTTTTTTTAAACTACTGTGCTAGGAAAATGCTTTTAAGTTTCATCTGCTTTGTGTGTGTGCATTTTCTAAGCCCTGGGTTTATTTCTTATTGGAAAATGGTCTTGGATCATCTCTGAGTTGGATTTTTTATTTTATTTATCAGGTGAGTGTGAGAAAGAGGTTTTTTAACTCTTCAGGCTCTTTTTTGTTGGATGCTCAGCACCATGCCTTTGGACCTCAAACTGTGAACCAGATCCTACCTGCTGTTACTTCCATTCCCTCTACCACCCATCCTCTGCCCGCATCCCATCAGGGGCCCTGCAGCTCCCTGTCTCATCTCCTTCTGCCTCTGCCTTGGCACACAGAAGGGGTTAACCGGGCTCTCTCAATTCTGCTCGATTGCTAACAAGCTGTTATTTCCTCCTCCTGGCAATGTCACTACCAACAGCTCCAGAAAGAGCGGCTGTTTTTCCTGCAACACCCTCCATGGTCGGTGGAGAGGTCCGGAGGTGCCTGAGAGACGCGGACATTTTCACGTTTCATGCTCCTGGTTATTATTGATCCATAGACTATGGATGTTGATGGGCAAAGTAGAGCTTCCAAAAATTTGATTGCAAATCCAAAATGTTATTACATCCTTCGACACTTCCATATCTCTCTCAAGAAAAAGCCCTGTACTGACAAATAACACCGAGAAGGGAACAGACCAACTCAGTTTGCAGCCTTAAATCCTTATTAGGGATTAGCTCTCTGGCCAAAACCTATTGCCTGAGGATTACCAATAGACAAATAGATTTTCTATTTGGCGCCCAAGTCAGCTCATATTATCCAGACTTTGTCCATACTCAGCCAAACCCTAAAGCTCTAATTCTCATGAGATGTCTCAGTTTTAGGTGGCTCGGGAAGGAGTGCAGCAGGACAAAAGCCCACGTGGAATCCATCAGTTGCTCTTTCTCCCAGGACATCACCCCAAATCCATTTGCTTGATGCCCCAAACCCATTTGCTTTGCCAGGGCCCTGGGCTAGGCCGAGCATTGCTCCCCTGCGCGGGATGTTTCCTATTCTCTTGTGCAGAATTCCCTTAAAAAAAGCCATAACAAGTGGCTTCCCTGAACATACTACGCAAATTATGTTTTTATTGATTACAAAGCAGCACTGGCTCGCAAGGACACTCCCCTGACACTCCGTATGCAAGTATGTCACATAACTCTTTTATATTTATCAACTTCCATCTCCAAACTAGTTAGATTTTGGCTTCGTTAATCACATTAAAAGGCTGTTCCTGAACCTCACGCCTCTGATGGTTAGAATTACACTTCTGATTTCCATCTTAATTTATTTATAGCCAGTTGATTCACGTTGCCACATAAGTAATACTAGAAACATAAATATAAAAGATGATATTTAACAATCTGTCTAGACTGAGGCCAGAGAACGAGTCAAAAATCCCTATTTTTATTGTTAACTAAGCATATGATGGTGTATTTTGCTAACAGGAATTTGCATTTCAAGAGCAGATGAGCAGACAATATAGACGTTAATGTACTGAACCCCGAACACTTCTCAGTCAGAAAGGTTATGTACAGTTTGTAGCCCAATGGAAACAGAAAATGTTGCAGTTAAACCCTGCTCTTGCGAAAGGCTTGGCTCTCCTTCCAAGGCTTGGCTTGCTGGGCTGACTGGTGGGCGCCCGGGCTCCGGAATTGCCTATCCAAGCTGAGCCACCTCTGCCTCTTTGGATGCTCACTTCTCCGAGGCCTCAAACTTCCATTGTATCACTATTCTTCATGGCATGAGCCGAAATCAGAAAGCCACTGATTTCATCCAAAGGTATCTGTGCCTTTGCATGCTGAGCGTTTTGCCTTCAAGAGGCCAGAAGTTGCCGTAGGTGGGGCTTCTACATTCATATGCTTATAAGAATAGATCAGCTCTTATGCTCTGCATTGTACAGCACTAAAATCCATCTTCCTTGCAGAATAAAGCTCATGTTAAAGCCAAATTCCAGATGCACAGAAACTCATTCTATTGTCTCCAGGGGATAATGTCCATCCCAGGAACTCGAAAGCCGATAGCCTACATCTGAAACTATTTCATCTTCAAAAAAAACCAGCCTTCCACAAGAATATGCCTGTTTGCAGCTAGGAGAAGATAGTTATTTGTTAGTGTTTCCTAGCAATGGCATAAGTACTGTCAGTTAGAAATGGTGAAGAATTTTATTCCACACAGACAGGTTTCAGAGCGTATATAACCCCTCTCCCCTAGAGGAGGAAACGCAGTGTGAAACAGCACAGTTTTCTTGCTTTGCCAGCACCAATAAGTTGTAATCAAGCTATCGTCATCCATGTGATTCGAAGGGTCTCTTGTTATTGGAACTTCCCCAGGGAAAGGTTCACTCCTTGCACGGCTCTGCCATGCCATGGTCCCACCTGCAGCAGGAGGTGGTGGCTGTGCCCCCTCCATGTGCCTCTGCTTATCGGTCAGCTGCAAACCAGCACCGCTCAGGCAGCCCCTTCAGCTGGGCTTGGGTCCAGCTCAACTCACTGTGCCGGAGCAGTTTAAAAGCTGGTGATGCCCAGCAAGGGCTGGTGATGGCCAGGCGCCGGTTCATCTGGACGTGGAAGAAAACATCACTGCATTCATGTTCCTTTTGGTGAGATGATGTACCAGCAAAGACTTCCTCTGTGCATGATTTCTGAGGCGTCTGATCTTTGCAGGGAAACGCTGGCCCTTTGCACCGCTGGCACTGACCGCCCGTGCTGCTTGGCTGTTGCTCCTTGAGGGCTCGGCTGGGGGCTCAGCCGCAGCCTGGGACACACGCGTCCTCACGGGCTGATTTAGAGAATCCTGGGGAGCACACGAGGGCTGAAGGTGGCCGCTGTGCTGTGTGGCCACTCTGCAGGACTTAGGGGCTTTGGAAACCCAATTTTTTCCCAGCCAGCACAGCCAGGCTTGTCCTTCTGCTTGGATTGCCTTAGCACCAGCACTGTTGCTTCAAACCTTTAATGCTTTGCCCCCTGCGCCTAGCCAGCTGGCTTCCCACCTACCCAATGTGCCGTTGTGTTCATCATGGCTCTGCACCTCCCTTTTGGCTTGTCACCATTGCACGGGAGGAGGCAGGGAACGGCTGCCAGGGCCAAGCGTGCAGCCAGCACCCAGGCAGACACGGGGACTGCCACCGCCTCGCCGGGGCCCCCGGGCAGGAGCGCTGCCTCACAGGATGTCACACGCGGCCAAGGGCTTGCCTCTGCTGCTGGCAATTCCATGGTCACCTGCTCCCAAAGCTGCGCCCTGCTGCTGGGAAGGCTGCCGCATCTCACACACGCTGCATTTTTTTCCCTCGGCGCGTGTACGTACCTATAATACGGCATATGTTTCTTTTTCACTTGATAACAGGAGACATTGAAAGACGTCTGTTGATTTATTGCCTACAGAAATGCACGCTGTGATATGGCTGCAAGATCCCAGTGAATCTGCAAAGTCAATAACTCCAACCCCTTCTCAGTGAGCGAATGGAGCAGTCAGTGAATTAATAACTTCCCTGACCTCCAGCCTCTGCGAGGCCGAACAGCCGATGGAGGAGTTAATCCAGTAATCCATTTTAGCATCTGGAAGGCAGCACACTGCCTGCCTGAGCCTGGACCTACAAAAAGAAGTGAGCAGGAAAAGCAAACAGATCTCAGGGCTGGGGAGGGGAGGACTGAAGTAGAAACGGGAGGGGAGGAGAGGGAAGGATTGCAGCCCAACAAAGCAAGCGCGAGGCTCATTTGCGGTCCCTGGCTGCACGATACCTTCATCTTGCAAAGGAGGTTTGGGGCTTTATTTGTTCCACCAGGATCAGCTGGGCTTTGTGAGCACTCTCTGCTGGTTTTTTGCATTGCTCCGTGCTCAGGGGAAGCTCAGCCTGAGCTCAGACCTCAGCCTGAATTGCTTCTCGCCTCCGCAGCAAAGTCCCTGACCTTTTCCTGCCAGCTCAGCCAAGGGTACGGCGAAGTTCCCGCCTGTCCTGGGACCTCAGAGTGCTTCAGCAGCCACACAACTGCCGCTGATTTGGGAATTCTGCTTTCATACGCTCTTCTCAGTCACTTTATGACTTTACCAGACTCTAATCAGCTTGAAATTTCCTCTGTAACATTTAAATTAAAAAAAAAAAAAGAGGAAAGAAACTGGCTAAAATACTCCAGTGGCTCAAAAAAGAGAAGAGAGGCTAAAAAATACATTATATTCCCAATTTTAAAAGCAAGGTGTTGGTTTGCTTTGCTGTGAACACTAGCAGTCCAGCTTTCAAATCCCAGTGTGGGACTCAGGAAGGGTCAAGGATTTGCTCTCCCCCCCCACCCCATGAAATTTGCCTGTGTTGGGACAGAGCACGAGCTGCTGGCAGACAGCTCTGCGCCGGGCTGGAGCGCTCCCGACGGGCAGCAGGTGATTTTGCTCTTTTAAGCTGCACCCTTCGGCCGAGCCATTGCTGGGACACGAGTAGACACCTCCATGCTGCGCTGGACATCAAAGCAATGGGGGGGGGGGGGGGGGGGGGGAACCCCACCTTTTTGGTGTGACTTCCAACAAGATGCTTGGAAATGGTGGAAGAGCTGCTATCACCTATTCATAAAGCCATCTGCTGAGCATGCACAAATGTGAGCTGGTGAATTCAATATCATAGATTTTATTAAAAATCCAGTCAGCGTATGGAATTGGACAGAAGCTGTTAACAGCATGAATGGACTTTCGGTAGCAGACAGAGCCAAGCTGCTTTAAGGAAGACCCACTCCATGTGCTGGGCATCAACTTGTATTATTTTGATTACGGTAGTCTTTAATTAAAGGTCCTGACTTTATAATCCAATCAATCTAGATAAATAACAACTCTCTTTTGCAGATAAAGTTGGAGGCTTATCACTGCCCAACAGCCATATTTTGAAGACAATCCATAAAATTCCCCAGCAAATCAGCTTACATAGCATCTGGTCGCCACAGGCAGAGCTCTGCACTGGTGCTGACAGCCGCATTTCAGCCACACTGTGCCATCCTGGGTGTACGTCCTGCCCAGCCCTTCTCCTATCACCACCATAACAAAGTTACTGCTTCCTCAACACTATTACACTCTCTACTACTCGTCCCATTCATCCCAGAGGTTTTGTAATTATAAAGGAGATGTTACAGTGCTGGAGGATGAAATGTAATGCAATTAGTAGGCTATTTTACCCATTCTTCACCTTTCCCTGCCAAACAGCCTTGCTCTAATGAAGGGTATCAAACAACCATCTCATTGTGATTTAATTGAGCAGTTATTTGTGCCACACAGACATCAGCGAATGGTTATGGGAATGCTTTTCAGGGACCGGTGGAAAATGCAGCGTACTGGATTAGCATTCGTATCGGTACGGGTGGAATCATGCCAGTCCGACCTTTAATGCCTGCTTGTTTGCACGAGCCTCGCCAGACTCAGCCTCTCTCCATCTATGGGCAAGTTTAGAGCCCACCACAAAAGCAGCACAGGGGGATGCGACACCCTTTTCTTGGGCTGCTTGGGGTCGATGGGTGCAGAGGAGTGGTCAGGATAGGCGCCAGGGTGCTGAGGGAGACTCTGAAGCAATTTGCCCAATATAATGCAAAGAGCTGAGGGCTGATTCCAGACCTTGTTTCTACTCCTGCAGGTGAGCAACCCTTTTTCCCCCTACCTGGCACAACTGCATTTTCCCAATATAGCTTTGCAGTGAATGGGGCGGAGACAAAAGCAAGGGCAGTCGGGCAGCGCCGCAGGGGTGGGCATGGAAATCCAGAGGGCATCTGTAGAGCTGAGACAAAAAGCCCGTGCAGACCTATCGGAGCTAAACTCGCCCCCAGATAGCACCGCTGCCTCGTTTCCTGGAATATATTACCTAGACATAGCTGACAAAAATAAACAGAGGAAAAAAGACCATTCTGTAATGCAATCAAACCTCAATTGCCCATTTGTTTTTGTCCTTTAAGAGAGCTAATAACATGGTAATTGGTGGAGATATCTCCAGGGCTCCATAAGTGAAAGCAAGAGAGACATTTTCCCACTGTGAAAGAGAGAGGCATATTTTTCTAAAGAAGAGAGGGAGGTATTACCCAAATTAAAGGAATCCATATAGATGTCTACCTGATGTCCAAACCAGTGAAACTTTGTTGCTTTGCGTGTTGGATTTTAATGGCACCGAGATTTTTGGTGCGACTGTGGTAGAAAAGCATCCCTGGAATTTGCTTCTTGGCAAGGAAGGATCCAAGCCCACTGGGGTGTATCGAGGGTCAAAAATACATGGAAAAAATTTCTCCACTATGGCTATTGTTGTTTGCATGATATCTAGCTTTGACCCGTGATGCACCGAAGAGGCAAGCACTGCTTTTCTGTCCCAAGCCCTGTAAAGTGAAGAGCCATCCAAGTGGAGAATCACAGAATCCCAGAATGGCAAGGGTTGGAAGGGTCCTCGGGAGATCACCCAGTCCAACCCCCCTGCTCAAGCAGGCTCACCCAGAGCATGTTACACAGGACAGCGTCCAGGTGGGCTTTGAATATCTCCAGAGAAGGAGACTCCGCAGCCCCCCTGGGCAGCCTGGGCCAGGGCTCCATCACCCTCAGAGTAAAGAAGTTTGTCTTCATATCCAACTGAAACCTCTTATGTTTCAGTTTGTGCCCATTGCCCCTTGTCCTGTCACTGGGCACCACTGCAAAGAGTCTGGCTCCGTCCTCGTGACATCCACCCTTAAGACATTTGTACGTGTTGATGAGGTCCCCTCTCAGTCTTCTCTTCTTCAGGCTGAACAAGCCCAGCTCCCTCAGCCTTTCCTCCTCGGGGAGATGCTCCAGTCCCCCCATCATCCTTGTTGCCCTCCTCTGGACTCTCTCTGGGAGTTCCTCATCTTTCTTGAACTGGTCTTTTAAAACAATGACCCTGAGCTCCCTTGTCTCCCTACTCCTGCCGTCAAATTTCCATTCAAATTCACCTGGTTTAATAACCAGCCACTGCCACCCAAAAGGCACATGAAGTTTTGGGCCACAAACAGCAGAATCGCTTTCATCTTTCACAAAATGCTGAAAGCAGACTCTGATTTTTTGAAATAACTGTTCATTTACTGAGCCTTATTTTATTTTTTAATAGTCACATGTCTAGGTGGGGTCCCCAAAATATAGAAACATCCTGAAAACAGGTCCTAAAGTTCCATTCTTGCATTTGTTAGGGTCTGACTTGGAGCTTCTTGTGGCTGGTCCAGACTGAAGGACTCCAAGGGGAGAGATGACATGCTATAGATGGATGGGGTGGCAATCCTGAGAGTCGAAGGTAGGAGCCCAAGTTCCAGAAAGCATCTCTGAATCTTAATCTTAAAAGCGTTTTGCAAAGTCTCAGCCTAAAATCATGAGGGCTTGAATAATCCCACACACCCCCCAAGTGGGAAGCACTTCTGACCTCACCTTGCCCTGTTGTGGTTGGCCCTGCTTGGCTCTGCGGGGACTGCCAGCCAGCCTGGCTTGTTGGGAGCAGCTGTGGGCTCGCACCATGGGGCACTGGCCCCCTTAGCATCCACGTCCACGCTGCAGAGCCCAAGGGGATGCTCTGATCTTTTAAGGAGACAAGTGGGAGTGCAAAGGGCCAACCCCCCAGGCTCTGCCTGAGCCCTCCTCCCCTTCGCTGTCTTGCAGTGCCAGCGCCAGGAAGACCCCGATGTACATGGGAAGCATAAACTTTTAGTCCTCCGTTATCTTGCACATTAATAAATATTATTTAGAGCCTGATCTATGCTGCTTTTATCCTTTGCAAAGTACTTATGGTTTCTTCAGGATACAGGAGCTATAGTACGGTAAATTATCATTTTACTGAAGTGATTGGCTTTATCCTAAAGCAGGTTCTTAAAGAACAGGCTTTAAAGGTTAAACTCTGTGCCAGGGTAATATGTATATCACATTCCCAGGTGCCTTTTGTGTTTAAAAATTGACAGTTTCCATCTGTGAAGAGGAATTTAGACATGCTGATACTCTGACATTTAAATGCGAGCAGTGGAAGATAAACACAGTCTGACATAAAGTAAATGGGGTGATATTAGGGAAAGTTAAATTTCAAATATGCAGGCTCCTGCTTTTACCTGCTGGGGTGGTGTGTACCAGAAGGAGCATTGCTGTGCATTAACACTGTCACCTCTCTGGAGTTCATGGCAGCGGGTGGGCACAACACACCCGAGGACGTGATCTTTTCAAAGCCGAGGCCGTAAGCTTGTTCAAAGGCTTTCCTGGTAAGTGATGAGCCTTACCTCCCTGCTTTGCAGCTAGCAAAGCTAGGCTCAGGAGAGATTTTAGATGCGGGTCTCTGCCATGATTTCAGCTGCAAGTACTTTTACAGAGGCTCTGGATGTGCGAGGAGCGTCAAGAGCAACTTTTAGCCTGTACCCGCAACCCAAGCCTGTCGCTGTCTCGACACAGACACCCACTGTGCCATTCTCCAGCCCCGTGGAAGCGTGGGTCTGAGCGGCAGTGAGCACAGTGGCGGGCTGGCTGTGATGGGCCCTGGGCAAAAGCAAAGTCTGCAGGGAGAAGTAGAATCCTTTCTCCTTAAAAAAGAGGGGGTTCCTTCACTCGCTGTGGCAGTCTCTGTAGTAAATAATGTAATTACACGTGAAATGTAAGCACAGAGAGATGTAAAATGTGCTAAAAAAGGTGAGCTAGTGAAAGAAGAGAGCAGAGCTGTAAGGGGGTAGCTAGATATAGCATCCCAGTCTGGTTGGATTTTGGTCACTGTCTTGTAGCCAGGTGACCTTGAACTAACCTAGGAGAACTTGCATTTGTGAATTTTTTTTTAAATCTCTGGCCCCTTCAGTAACCTGATCCCCCACACAACTGCGTCTTACAAAGCAGCTCTTTGGGATCTCATCTGACTTTCTCTCTTTGGAGCCCCAGGGGTGTGTAGGCAGGTTAAATAATGCAAAAGCAGCTGTAATTACACTGTGCAGTTTCTCTGGAAACATTTGAAAAATATTAGCACATTGTTCTTTTTTTGTTCTTTTTTTTTTTTTTTTCCCCTGGCCTCTTTTTAAAGGGTCTAGAACAAATCTAATGGTTTAATGAGATATATGACAACATACGACATGAAAGAGATTTTTAGTGACTTTCATTACCCAAACTCAATTAGAGGATAGCAATCAGCAAGTCCCCTGCTGTGAGAAGTGCAGAATGAAACCTTGGCGAGATGGGACAGATGTGAGAAGAGAGACTTATTGCAAAACAAGCACAGAGATGCTCACTGTACCCCTCAAAGCACCCAAGGAATGCCGAAACGTATAGATTGCAGCATTAGCAACTTGTCTCTGCTGTGTTCTTCCTGTAAGCTGGATAATTAAACATAAATAGTCCCTCAATCGATTCTTTTAAACACTATTAATTTAATGTTGGCTGAAGTCCTTCGTTTGCTTGTTTCTTGGGAGGGGGAGGAGGGGAAGTAAAGGCTTGTTCAGATTTGGTTTTTTGCTTTTGGTCCCACTGTAAGATATTCTTGGATTTTGCTGCGTGTTTTTATATCAGTGCCTGGGACTAATGCAGTGCTGTTTGATGCTTTGGCACAGGAGTTTCACGGAATCTATGAAATCTAGGTCTGCTGCGGCTGGTTCACACCCATAGTGCTGGTCCCAGGCTCAATGCTTGGAGAAGAGGCAGCACATCTGGTTGTTGCTTACTCCTCTGGTTCTGATCTTGCCAGTGTTACCCACTGCAAGCTGCTAAAACCAAAATACACTTCTATTCACCCAATGGAGGCTCAGAGCCCCTGTGGTGCAGTAACTGAGGACACAGAAAGACACAGATTTGCAGAAGGTGGTGTCAGAAGCATTTCCATGGCAGATCTAGGAGCTCACAGCTCAAGAGTGAGCAAAGGTAGCTTTAACCCATGCCTGCTCCTCTTCCTCCTCTCTTCATGTGTCTTTTGTGCCTACTCATGTAACACATGCTGAAGAATACCAGGTGGGAAAACTCATCTAAGCTCAGATGATCTCAGAGATGAACATTTCCAGCAATTCTGCGGCTTCAGCTGGCTGGCCAGTTGCACTCACCCACGCCGACCCTCCAGTGTCTCTTCTCAAGGGGCTTCACACATCAAATCCCTTGAAAGGGGCTCTTGGCAGCTGGTTTCCTTCCTCCTTCCTCTTCCTCTCCCCCTTGGCTGTGCCCAGCCTGGGGTGATCTCCTGCCCTGTTGCTCAGATGCATCCTTTTTTTCCAGTCCCAGCCCTGTCGGTGTGGGTGAGCTGCCTGCCAGCTCCTGTGCTCCAGTTTCATCTCTGCTCTCACAGCAGCCGCTTGGACAGTGCGCGCTTTGCCATTGCTTTGTTTGGCTGTTTGGTGGCTGGAGCCGTGCCTGCTCAGCTGCGCCCTGGCCGCAGATCCAAGGCTCTGTCATAGCAGGCAGCCTGCCTGGCCTGGCCTGTTTTAACTATTGTTAACTTGTGTCCTCTCCATCTTTCCTCTGCTGGATTTTAGCAGACAACCCCCACTGGAGAAGCAGCCAGCACCCAGCTTTCCTGCCCATCAATCCTTCCAGCAGGCTCCTCTCGTGTGCTACGGAGGATGCATTGCAACGATATTGCGATACAAGAAGGATTCCCCAGCAGTTGCCTGTCTTTACATCTGTCTCAGCTGTGGCAGTGAGCACCTGGGGAAGGCATCAACCCCCCTCCTCCAGACCCACTTCAATGCTGCTGCAGCCCGTTGCCTGCTATGGAGTACACTTCCAAAACCAGGGCTGCCCAGAGTTCCTAGGGCTCTGGGAACACCAGCGTTGGGCTATAAGACAGAGGCAGGACTGAGCATTGTCAGAGGGGTTGTGCCAGCAAATTGGGTCACACGACAGCCAGAGCCCCACACACATCTCCTTGCCTGGCAGCCAAGAGCCCACATTACCAGGATGCTGGGTCTGTGCCTTCTCCCAGCGGTCCTTGCAGGCAGCCCCTCATCCTGCAGGTCTCTGCGCCACTGGGCACCGAGAGCGCTGTGCAAGAGCAAGGGAGAGGCACCACGATGGGGAACAGTACTGGGGGACATCCCCTCCTCTGCCTGTGAAACGGGAGAGCTGGGTTTTGGTAGGCTGTTTTCATTCATTTGACACTCCGAACGATTTTGCTGTCTGATGATGGCTGGACACTGATGCCTGGCCAGACAGTACAGTCTCCAATTTGTCTCTGGCACACCTCTCTCATAAATCTAATTCTCTTTGCAAATGAAGAGCAATACACTACTGCTAACAGTGGTAACCAGGTAAAGTACTTTGAAGAGGCATATGATGAGCGAATTCCCCCAAACAGCTCAGTCAGTGACAGCTATCCACACTGGCCCATGCTCAGATATACTAAAATTTTACTCATGTTCGAGGATAATCTCCATTAGCAAAATGCATTCGTGTCTACGGCATAAATTCTTTTAGTGGGAACATGTCAGCCCACAGTCAGACAGCTTTACTGGCTTCTGCAGGATTGGCCCGAGCACTTTCCCAAATGGGAGTGAACAGAGATCAATTTAGACGTGCCCTTGCGTTATTGCAGGAGGGCAATAACACAACATCGTGTTGTTCGCCACCACTTACAGGGAGCAGAATGTAATCCCTACTATGGATCGCTGCTTGTCACCGGCGTGAGGGAGGAAGAACTGTCAGCTCCTGGGAGAGAAATGGCTATTATTTTCTGGTCCATTTACGTCTGGAGATTCCTTAAACGGTATAGATTAAATTCTGCCCAAATGAGGAAAGCACATGCAGGTTACAGGAGAGACAAATTCACTTAAAATTCCAGGCAAGATTTTTGCTTTTATTACCCTCATTATATTTTAAAGTCATAACCAACAGCGTATGCAAATTAGCACCTTTGATTATTAGCAGGGAAAACCCTACCGCATATATAAGTGCACAAATGTGACTTAGCAGCAAGCACTCTGAGGATGTCGTATGTGGTCACTGACATCCATTTAAAGGCTTCAGGATCACTGAATTAGGTTCCCGGGGCTGAATGTAAGTGGAGTTCAGCCAAGTTGTGCTGTCAAAGCGACCTCGGGGCTCGCTGTTGTTGAAAGGGGCAGTCCTGCTGCCCCCTCTGTCCCTGTTCTCTTCCCTATTGCTGCCTACAGGCTCCCGCCTCCACTGCGGACCAGACCCTTCACTGGAAAAGCTACTGAAGTTTTCTGCCTGTTTCGTGAGCTGAACCAGCTCAGTGAAAGGTCTTCTGTGTCTCTAGCCTGCACCTTGCAATGCCCCTGCCCAGAGCGCATGTGGGCTTGTAGGAAAGTGCAAACTGAAAGCACAAAGACACGCACACGCAAGGAGTTTTAGCCCTGCAGAAGTGCATTGCAAAGCATCCTGAGGTCTCTAAGAAGTGACTTCAACTTTATCCCATAATGTTCCCCGACAAGTTAATTCAGTCATCTTAGCAAGCATGACATCCATCCCAGCCCTCGCCCAGCATCCTGGGCTCATCTGACGCAGCAGTCTTCCTTCAGTGTGTCTGATTCAATAGGCAACACTACAAAAGAGTGGATGCTATGGGAGAAGATGCTATACTCAGCGATGCTGACAGGTACAACAAGACAAAGGGGGGCCTTTTGATGGAAAAGCTGAATATCAGCTGTAATCTGCAGGTTTTCCAGTAGGGAAAAAAATGTATTATTATTCAAAATTTTTAGTATAGAACAAATAATCCTAGAACTATCTATTCCCATTAAATTCAGTAATAGTCTTCCTGGCTTTTGGACTTTAGAACATTGTTCTAGGGGAATTAATGCACAAAGAACAAAGTACAGAAATAGTAGGCAGAATGTTCCTCAGTAAGTATCAGATCTTTAAAGCAGTGTGATAGAAAGGTCTGCGCAACATTGTGGCTGAGGTGCCAGAGGTTAAAAGCTGCAAATGCTGGTCCCAAGTGTGGGTGTTGGGTAAGCTATTTTGGGACAGAAAGGAGATGAATTGAGTACTTAGGTCTTTTGCTAGCATAGGTGGGGTTTGGATCATATAAATGGAGTGTATTACTATGATGTCTAGCATTCATCTATCTACAGGAAATACTGGGATAAAACTGATGAAATAAAAATCTCCCTGCAAGATATCATTCCAACGCCGTGAATTTCATTAGTTTTCCTGGGATTAAACAGAGAGCAGCCCCCAAGACCCTGGCCCTGCAGACCTAGCATGGGCCACGCAGGTTGACTGCAAGGCAGAGAGCAAAGCCAGGGGTAGCCCCCGTGCAGTAGGATATTAGCAGGTAAAACACCCAGTGAATGCCCTCCAGCTCAGCTCCGAGCAAGCGCTGCTCACGAAGGCGCTGCTGACGACGCTGGCGTTTAGCAGCACACCCGGCATCTGCTCGCTGGCACTGATTGCCACACAATGACGTCTATCTGGAGAGGCGACAGGAAATTTATCTCCCAGCACCTCATCAAATCAAGTGTAATTCCTGACCATTTGCCAAATGGGAGCGATAACTGTGCTAAGTGCCTTGCAGGAGAGGCTTCTCCAAATCACGTGTGTGGATCATGAGCTCCTGTCGGCCGCAGTTATATATGACTTGATTAAGCCCTTGCAGAGAGGAGCTCTGCTGACCTGCTGAGAAAGGTCAGAGCTGTCTCTATTACTCTACGGACATTTTCTGCACATGGCACATTAACTTCCTGGGCATCAAGTAGCTGTATCGTGCCTTCAGGTTGCCAAACAGAGGCCACTTGGTTCCTCTTAGCTAATTTCCCCTGGGCTTCGTGATCTTGAAGAATTTGGTACTTTCCCTTTTTCAGCCACTCAAAACCATCCCTCTCCTATTGCACAGGGCTTTCCCCAGACGCCTTAAGGTGGGGGAAGCTCAACAGTAACCTCTTTCAAATACTCCTAAGGCCAGTCTGTAAGTTCTCTGCTCCTCAGCCTTTATCCCTGAAAGGGCCCAAAGACAGTTGGTCCATCCCAGCCTTTGCATTCAGGGACCACAAAGGACTTTGCAAGGCCGCCCTGGATAATGGGGGAGGGAAAAACCTTCATCTACCAAGACAGCTGTGCTTTAGCTGGGAAACACCTACTTTAAAAATGCTCATCTGCCTATGCAGTTTGCTTTGCGATTCATCACAGGACTTCAAGGCAAAGCGATTACTTACTGTGCAGTGGAATATAGCTGACTCTTTGCAAAGCCAGCATGCAATGTTTGGAGATTTTCCAAAAGAGGTGGATCCTTTTAAAATGAATGCTGTGTATCTATAGGGGGGCATGTAAAATACCCATAAATAGATATAAAAGCTAGTTAGTGCATTGCCCTAAGCTCAGCTCTCCTTTGGTGCCCTTAAGCTCTTGCCAGAGACTTGCTAAATAGGACTGAATTTGTATTTGACGATCTCTAGCTATTCCTTTTAGCAACTAAAGGGATGTAAAGAGTATTGCAAGGTAATCCCAACTAGATGGGACCAAGCAAGCTCTCAAAGCTAGTCAAAGTACAGTGAACAGGTGGAAAACGTTGGCAGAAATTGTTGTGTATTTTCTTCTTCTGCAGGAATACAATGGCAGCGTTATCCTTGCGAGGTCTGGTGCGATTCCCTTCCGCGCGCCTAGGAATCCTTCCCATGATTGCAGTAGGGGCTGGAATGGAGCCTTTGTAGCAAACCCCAAGGAATAAACACAAGCCCTCATCCTGGGCTTTGTGAGATGGCGGAGCATGTGGAGTCCCGTTAAGAATGTCATGTTCTAGCTTCAGCGTTGCCAAGAAATCCAGGTGATATTTGTTTGCACCTTGGCTTTTGATCCTTTGAAAACAGTTGGCATTTTTATTTGTCACCTCTACAAGCAGGCCTAGTGTTTGGCAAAATACGTAACAAAATACCTACCACAAATGTCAAGTGAAGTAAGCTTTCCCTTGTCGATGTGGATGGAGACTTACACATCTGAGGGAAGGGAGGAATTGTGGTTTTAAGGGGCAGGTGTATTTTGAATGTGGTTTTGCTTCTGTTTCTGCTAATTCACTGTCCCTTTGGGACATGTTTTCTATGTTCCCTTCTTTATCTTTTCTATTTAGACCACAAAATCTTCAGGGAAAGGATTGCTTTGCCTTGCAGGTGCTCGATACCCAGCACTCACCTGGACCTCTTCGTGGTGACTGTGGATCAAGCAGGCAGTACTGTGTCTGCAGCAAACTGCTAGGGGTTGTTCGGCACTGAGCACCAGGGTCCCGCTTCTTGATGAGGTACCCAGGAACTGTAATTGTGCAAGAAATAAGACTATTTTAAATCTGGATTTTTAGAGGTCTGGATCTGACAATGCTTTGCCATATATGCACAGTAATGAAACAACAAACACTACTGAAATATTTCAGAGTCCTCGTTTGCATAAAATTAGATGCTTCCTCTTCCCTCCCTGTCAAAACTTCAGTGAAGAGGGAAATCTCTGTGCCCTAGGAAGCTTAGCTGTGAATGCTTTGAGCTATTCCAGCGCTTGTGTTAGAGCTTGGTGCCTACAGTCACAATTAATTAATACGTGTATGCATTATCTCCCACCAGGCTGACTGGAAAAACACTTTCTAGCTTGCTATCTATTTCTGCTTCATTTGCAGTGGCTTCCAACGTCACACTCCTTCTCTAAATATTATATACCCTAATCAAATTTATTTACAGTTAGTTCATATGCCAAACTGACGCAGACGATGGTGCGGCCTGGTAAAATGAGAAGCTAGTCCTCCTGGCATGCTAGTCCTCCTAGCAGTGCTTATCCATGCCAGACCAACACTGAAACATGGGTATCGATTTTACAGAGGTGTGGCATTTAGACCTTAAAATAATAGTTGCCTTTATAAAGGCAGAGAATTAGACGATTGACTGGATCAGACTGATAAATGATAGATGATGGTACACAGATTCGGCAAAGCATCCCTGATTTCTCTTTCACGGCTCTAAGTGTCACTGTAAATTGTTTTTAACATAATTTTGAACCTGCAAATCTGGCAATGGGTAATAAATCAGCTTGAATACATCAGCAACTGGCCTTACGCGTGCATTCTGGCACTCTCTTTTGTGCCCCTCTGGTTTGAATATAGCTACCATTCTGTGAAACGCAGAAGGAAATTTAGACATGATAGAGAAGGGGAAGCATTTAAGTGACTCAAATACAAATATGAGAAAAAACACATGCAAGTAGCAAGAAATAGGCATTAGAAGCTGCCAGGAAGATACAGTCAACAACGATATATTAGGATACTGTTGATTTATAAAAAGCAATGTTGGAAAGCTGTTTTGATTCCAAGTTTTTGGCCCTTCCTCTTGCCCACAACATTTTTTTTTCCTTTATCCTGTGCCTCCAGGCTCCAACTCCCATGCAGTAAAGGCAGGTGCTGTACAGCCCACACTTCTGCCACATCTCAGAGTCAGAAGTATGGTGCACGCCTCTGAATATCAGCCGTGCCCTACTGCAAACCGCCTTCACTGGCTTCCTGCTATGGAAAAGCATCCTCCAGTGCAGGTGGAAAGTCACGTCCCAGGATGTAGCATCTGTGTTCACTAGGACCTGTCCAGCAGAGCCACGATACCCTGGGTGGGTTCATCTCACCAGCTGTAGGTGCCTAGTAAAAGCCTAGCCACAAGGCTCCTTCCAGAGTGTTTGCAGAGAGAAGTAGGTCCATGGAGTAATTAATCTGGCCCTAGAAGGTGTCCAAAATTGGTGGGCTATGTCTCCTTCAAGTGGTGTTGATCTTTATTAGCTTCTGTGGAAGCCTCTAGCTGGCTGGCTTAGATGAGATCCTTGAGTTACAGATGGCAGGAGTTAGGCAAGAAACTGCCAGGTGCCATTAAGGTAGGTATGTGGGCAGGATTTCTGCACTACACAGGTGCTGACAGATTCAGATACTCAGTGTGACTTTTAAAAGCGCCTCCCCATTCAGCACCCATTCCTGAGATTTAGTCTTGCCTGGCAGAGATTGCTTTGGAGGATTACTCATGCTTTTGAAAAACCATAGATCATGCAACTAAAAGGATCCTTAGGTCTGCAGAGATAATTGTTGTTCAGACTCATACTTGCTATCTGTCCAAGCATGTTCCAGTGCCTCTGAGTTTTAGGGTAATGCCACAGAAAGGATTACAGATATCCCGCCTCGTTACAACAGTGCTAGTAGAATTTTGGTCATCAATCATGCTTGCTTCAGAGTCTCTTTATGCTCCGAAGCTGATTAGCTGTTGAAATAATCCAGCTTTGATGGCAAGCAATGCTTTATTAATGCTGCAACTGACTGCTTTTCTCCCATAGCTTGCTTTTAATGGATCCTGTGCTTCTTTATTCCTCCTTCTGCCTGTGGAGCCCTCAGAAAGGTTTGGTGACAAACCATACGCTTGGATGCATGTTCTTTGCATCAAAACAGAGCCTAAAATGCAAATGCTGCCGGGTGCGTTCTGGTTTTAGGATGTCTTCAAAGCATAAACCTGACCTGACAGTCTTTCTTCTGAAAGTAGGCACTACCCAGGGATTTACTGTACTCATCTGTGTAGGGATGTGCTGGGTCCTAGGCGGACTGTAACTCCTTCTCATGGTCCCCATCTGTTCCATCTGAATGGAGAAGGTCTGTCCCTGGAGCTCATACTGCTCTCTCACATGGGCCTAGGGAGGTTCTGTGCCCACGACCCATGATCTTAAGAAGAGAGAAGAGGATCAGCAATATCACAACTTCAACTAGAGGGGATTGATTTCAGCAATACTAATGAGCACGCCAGAGCACCAGACACAGCTAATAAAGACTCACCGAACGATTAGCAGCACTAACACGTAGCCCCTCACCAAGCCTCGTCCCTGCCCACACCCTTAGCAACAAGCAACAGGTAAATGAGAGGAATAATATGGAAGGATCAGATCTGCAGCCATTAAAAAAATCAACGGGTAAATGAGAGGGATAATATGGAAGGATTAGATCTGCAGCCATTAAAAAATCTTTTGTCCTCTGTCAGTTCTTTCATCCTACGTAAGTTGCCTCAAAGATTTCCTTCAGACGTAGCAATATTAGGTTTGTGTTTTTTTCCTATTTTAGTTAAGTAGCACTTAAATGGCAAAATTTATTGCTTAACACTAAACAATAGATGTTAAAAGACTTTAAATCAGCCCAAACCCTTGCTGCAGCTGACAAACTCGGACCTTCTCCTGGACCTGCCAGTTGCTGGACACGATCTGTTGGAGACCCCAGGTTTCATCTGACATGGGCAGAACTGGGCCCGGGGATGGGTTCCCCTTGAAACTTCACAGGACCCTGCAACAGTTTTGCCTTCTGCTTGTGAGACTCAGCAGGACTTCTGGACAGACTGCTGGGTCATAGAGGAACCTCTGCTGTCACCGTCTTGTATTCGGGGAAGCTGTAGAGAAAGGTGACTGCTGCTTTTCTCAGGCAGGCCAGTAGCCATGCTGGGAATCTCCTGGGCTTGAGCACCACTGTGCTGCCCGCCCTCAAAGCACTCACTGTACCTTTAAATCAGTTCCTTCTTAAACCGAATGATGAATTATGTGTTTAGTGAAAACATTTAAGAACCTCAAAACTTTGTCAACATACTTGACAGTGTTTGGCAGAAATAAAACTACCCAGTGACATGATGTCTCGTTTATATGTAAATTGTGAAGAAATTGGGGAAAGCAGAGGACTGCCATTACAAACATTAAACAGATAACAAATATTTTGTGTATTTGCTTCTCTAAAAACTTTTTGCTGTGTTTGAGCTGGGTTTATAAAAATAAATAAGTGGTTTGGGTGTGTAACATGCTGGCCTGATTCTTGGAGCTCAGCGAGGCTTCAAAATCAGGTTCCTTTCATGTGCCTGAAAGCTGGGCAGCAAGAATCATCAGTCTTTTTTTTTTTTAAATATAAGCCTTTGATATTAAATATGTATTCAAACCTCCCACTGACACCAAGAAGAGCTACATGCACACATTCCAAGTTAAAAGAAAGCTCTCATCTACAGCATGCCCAGTTGTTCGGTTCTGAAATGAGACATTTTTGCAACGTTAAAAAAAGGGGGATGGGGATCTAGAGATCAAAACAGATCAATGCTTCATCTTGGGTGGAACTGGAAGGTGCCTTTGCAGAGGTGAGGGGGTGGTGTGTTCTACAGAACTGCAGAAAGGCAACCTGTACAATGCATGGGGCATGAGTTGCGAGGCTCAGAATAGCTCCTGATGGAGGCCAGTGAAATCTGTAGGACACAGATAACATGTGAAAGCACTACCTGAGGGGAATAATACCAGAGAAAAAAACAGCCATGGAAAACATGTTGGGTTTGTCAACTGTCACCATCAGTAGCTTTCCAGGGTTGTCTGTCTGAGCAAAACAAACATTTCCAGATTGCAGGAGTGGAAAACTTGTAATGGATTCAGGTTATTGTGCAGGGCGATGCCAGGCTGGGCTATTTTCATTTTCATCTTCAGATGAAATAGAGTAGACAACAAGTCTCTGCCAATTTAACTTCATCATAATCCCATTCAGTTACTCCTAGTACATCTGGGAGATTGAAGATCGCAGCCGTCAGTGGGGTGATCTGTTGCCAAGAGCAATTGTCTCTTCGTATCTGGTTCCAAAGGCCAGAAAGTCTAGCAAGGCCGTTAAACGATCACTGCAGCGTGATGGCTCTGAAGTTCATTGCGGAGATTATAATCATACTAGGCAAATACTCAAAACCTGGGCATGCCTGTAACCTCACTATGCTATTCTGGCATTGCCTCACAATGTGGCTTGTTATGGTAGGAGTTTGGTACTGGGCGCAGAGATGAGCTGTCCTGCCTTGGGTATACAAAAGAACCCATTATCTCTTAAAAAAAAAAAAAAAAAGAAAAGAAAAAAGAAGACGAACAGCCCAAGCTTGAATTGATCGGCTGAGTGACTACCGTCTCACCAATTAACTGTGTGCTGGTACCAATCAACCTTTGGCATAAAGCTGCCCGATCATTTCAAGTGTTGCTAACACAGAGGGCCATTTTAGAAAGGTGGTGGCACAAACGCATGGTCAGAAGTCACCAATTTTTGTTGCAACTGGAATGTGAAACAAGAAAGGCGATGTGCATCCTCTTCTCTGCTCTGAAGAGAGCAGGAGCAAGAGGAAATTCGTCTCATACCAGGACTTCTTTATAAACTGCTAATAAATGGAGAGAGATGTTTTAGTCATGGTAAATAAATGGTATAAATGAAAACCCAACACATTCCTACTTAGTCCTGGAGATCACAAACCATCCTGTAAAGGTGCAGTAAACATGGGAAAGGTGAAAAGCGATAGAAACAGTGCTGTGACTTTATAAATGTATACAGATAGCGATCACTGATTAACTGTTTATTAAAACATCTCTTCATCTCTGATTAACATACTATAAACTGTTTAGAAGCACCATTGCAAACACTGGTGCAATCCATGATGATTTGCAATTATTTATCCACTTGTTATAAGAGTTGTCATCGCTTTTAACCCTGCATGTGCTATCCATAGATGCAACGTTAACAAAGCAGCTGGCCAAAACAAAAATAAAGGTTAAAGATTGTAAGAGCAAGTAACAAACACACTATAGGCGAAGAACAGAGGGAGAGAAGAGATTTACAGCCTGCCTGGGCAAAGTCACCAGAGACGGGTAATGCAGTTGCAGATGCCCAGGTGATACAAAGCCCCATAGAGCAGTTATGGATTCAAGCCCAACCTAAGCCACCCTTGGCCATGATGGTGGGTGCGGGACAGAACCAAGACAAGGTGCCAGGGATCTCTCTTTCGGTGAGGAGGAAGATTTCTCACAGGTTTGTTACCAACCGTCTCACTGAGTGCATCACAACCTGTATGAAATAAAACCTTCCCCATCCAAAGAGTAGTCCTTTCATGATGGAGGAAAACATAAAGGATCTAGTGTTTGCCTGGGGAATGAAAATGCTGCACTCCTGTGACCTTGGCCACTGACTTTCTGCATAAGTGAGTCTCAGTTTCTCCTGATTGTCAGTAGTGGTATTGGTTTCTTTATGAAATATTGCCTTCCATTTTATTTTTTCTTTTTAAATTCAGATATATGATCTCTCTTCTGAAAATCAAAAGGCTGTTGCTACCTTCTTTTGCCCTATACTCTGGGATTGCATAGATACTGTTAATGACCCCAACTGTCTTTGGAAAGGCAACAGATATTTAACAATCCTACACAGGTTAGCATTTTTCTATTGAAGGGTGGTGTTTTTATTAAGAGGACTTATATTAAAAAATAATAGAAGACTGTTTTATTGTGATGTTCTTCAGCACAATAAAATTCACTGTCATACAGAGGATTTATTAATTATGTAACGTGATCTGGAAAAGTATTAAAGTACTAAATTAAGAATCAGGTGAAGACAATCCCCACTGAGATGCTGAGATAATGTCTAAGCATATTAACACTGGATATCTTACTTTTCCCCCCAATATCTTGAGAGGATCCTATTTCACATTTTCTTTACATGGAGACATAAAGAGCAGAGGAAGTAACAAAGACTGCAGCATTATCAGCAGGATTCAATTGATCCAACTGGTGTGATGAAGAGGCTTTTGTCAAGCCAATGTGGAAGAAATCTTTCGGAGCCATTAGAGAATAAAATCCAAATCAATTTGTGACCCATAGTTTCAGGTATCTGACAGCAGGTAGGTGATCAAGACACGTCTGCCTCTTGGAGCGTAAGAAAGCAAGCAGTTCTCAAGAGGCCTGAGATTTGCCTTGGTCTTTCTGCTGTGTCTTTGCAACCACTGAATTGTTTAAGCATGAGAAAGGTCTTGACCATGTGAATGCAAAACTCACCGTGGTCATCAGCCAATGGTCCATCCTTGGCCTGCTTTGGAGCAAAACTCATGCACATTCTGGTCACAGCAAGTAATCCCTGTCCAGATGATGAGCAGTGACCCAGGTGCAGTCGTCCATAAGCAGCAGTTAAATCCCTCTGAAGACAATGAGACAATTATTTGCATTTCTTAACATAATGAGAATTCCACTTAGGTATCATTTTCTCTCAAGTGTTTAAGGGGTTTAAGTGAGTCTTTAATAACAGGCAGTCTCTAAATGGGTCTCATAGGGAAGACTCAGTTGCATTCCCCAGTACAGACAGCAAATCCAAAGATCACTATATTGTTTAAAGCATTTGTAAGGCCCTAACACAAGGGTTTAGGTGGTGCTCAGGTGATGGAGAGGGCTTTGGACGGAGCTTGAATTTCATCCCCAGGTACTTGTAGCATTGACTCGGTGAGGTCTGCCCCTGAGGAGAGCAGCAGCGTGAATGAGGATGGAGCCCTGCTGTATGAGAGTGCAGTAACCTGCCTACCTCCCTGCCTGCCTTATTTCTGCTTTCAGGGGATGTTTTTTTCTCTTCGCACTTTTTTTTTCTTCATTTAATTATATGTATTTTAAGGAAAACAAAACACTAGAGTGAATCTAATTACAAGGCGTTTATTGACTTGAACCTCATTCACAGCAGAATCCTAACCCCCGTCATCTTTCTGATGAGCCAGACAAGGCTGAGAACTGTTTCTCCCTGTTCTGAGACATTCTGACCCCGATTTGATTTAATTGGTCTCTTGCAGTAATCGAGTACTTGCCAAAAGCCAACTTAAAGGTGCTACCATCTGATTTTTTCCCCAATAGAAGGATTAACCCCATTAGCAATGAACTCCATGCTGCACGTCCGTAACCTTACAAAGGAACATAATCCTGTCTTGTTCCACCAGCTCATTTTTTTCTTCTGCAGTAAATACAAATCATTAAGAATCTTGTCATCCTTCATCACAGTTTGGGCCTGTTTTTAACCTGGGTGGTCAGAAGCAGGAGGTGATCCCAAACAGGGATGGGCAAGGATTTGAACCGCTGGAAGCACTTGTCAATTCATTCTGGCTTCTCTTTTTAAGATGGCATAGATATTATTTCATTGCTCCTGGCTTCAGGCTGTAGCCTGATGCTGTGAGGAGAAGGACTGAGAGGCTGATGCTGTGGGAAGGCCTGAGAGGTTGATGCTCTGAGGACTGTGAGGCAGCAGAGCGGCCATTTTGCAGGGACACTGAGGCGTGGCTTTCAGTCACGGCCTGGGTTATTCCCTCTCCCCCGGCTTACTGCCTCTTCCTCCCCAGCCTGTCTATGGGACAGCAGAACAAAAGCACATTTTCCCTTCAAATTCTCTCAGCAATTGGCTTTGCCTGTTTTAAGAGAGCGGGGGGTTTTAGTGGAAAGGCTCTGTGCGAGCCCCAGTGAGGCGTGGAATCCTTACCTCTAACAGAAAGCTACCAGCAATGCAGCCGTAAAAGGAGACATGGCCGCCTGCAATGTGAGGGAGCTCGTGCTCCCTGGGCCGGGCAGGGCAAGAGGGCGCTTGGGGCATGGAGCAGCTCTTCGCTCTGCTCCCGTCAGCCCAACCTGACAAACATCCCCCTCTCCGTCTGTCGGCCTGACCCTGCCTCTGCCCTCGTCAGCAACTGTCCTCGTCGGTAATCGCTTCAGAGCGTGCCCAGGGGACACCTGCATGCAGCCGGGATTTGCTTAGGCAGCGCTTTTCCTGCAGTTTAAAAATAAATATTGAGATTTCAGTTGACAACGGGCTGCAGGTTGCTCCCAAGCTGGGCTGCAGCCGGTCTCCCTGCTTAGCACCGCAGTGCCGGCGAAGCCCCAGTGCCATGTCAAAAACACGCGGCGGGAGGGAGCTGTAGGGGAGGCCTGGCTGTGGTTTTTACTGAGCAAGTTTTTAAACATCATCTCAGTTGTTTTTAAAAAGCTAGAAGAAATAACGAATAATTAGGAAAGATGGAGATACTCCAATTTACTAATGAAATTATATTCTTTGTAGATAAGGGCAGACATAAGGATGTCACACTCTATAAGGAACAGAAGGTAGATGTCTCCAAGCAGGCTAATTTTATACACTATAATGCCTTCCTTATCATTAATAACACCATCCTACGTTTAAAAAGAGCTTCTCTTCCCCAAAGGACCCCAGACTGCATTATAACTGTCGGTTTAGTCCTCAGGCCAGATACGTTGATAACAATTTTAATAAGAAATTTGTCAGATTCAAGCCAGAAGAGGGTGGTGCCTCCTCCCCAGGCTGAAACTCGGCCTCTGCCAGGGTGGGGGGAAGCAGCAGCTCGGTCCCAGCATCTCTCAGCCCCTTAATGGAAGCTGGATTAGAAAAAGGCTGGTGGAAAGGAAAATCCTCATGCAAAAGGAGCGTGCGGGACTTGCTGCTGGCTCCTGGGGTGGAGGCAGGGCCCGGTGCTTTGATGGCTCTCAGCTCAGAGGATAAATCAGCAGTTCGGTCACTCCCAGCTTGCCTATGCTGAGGAAAGGAAGGGAGTTTTGATAAATATTATCGAACAAGAAGTAAGGATCACACATGTTGTCTGGCAGAGAGGGATTTTAGTGGAGAGGCAGGACACAGGAGGCGACACATTAACATGGACCATCTCTCCATGGTGCAAACTGCCGGAATCCCAGGCTGCTTGGGTGGAGCAGGAGGGGCATGTTTGCTGGAAGCGTGAAGATTTTTGTTCTTGAATCCCAAGAATGTCCATTCAGTAAACTTGTTCTAAAATTAGAGTAACCTGTCACTTCTTGCTTGCCAGGGGAGGGCATGGGGTCATGGAATGTGGTTGTAATGCCACCAGGATCTTATATGGGATTCTGCTGCTTTCAGTACACTGAAGCTGAGCGGCTGCTCGAACTGTGAAAGTCTGCCAGGGTCGAACTGAAAGCCGGCTTCTGTGAAATTGGAGGATTTTTGCCATTGATTCTGGTGAGGCCACGGTTTTCACTTCTGACCCTTTCAGTCATTGGAGCAAAGCAGTGTAGAAGACCTTAACTACTGCTGGGCGGAAAGAAAAAAAAATAATCATGTATTGGTTTTGGCTTGAAGGTTCCAACATTCGCTTGTGAATTTAAAATAGAAAATCTATTTGCCATATGTTCGATTCCAGAAGAACTACGTCTCTGGAGAACCTGCTTCTTTGGGTTGCTTTGGATGGAGAGGGACTGCTTACAAATTTCTTTGCTTTTCCCTCTTCTGTTTTACTTCTCACATTTACCATTAAACTAGCATTGACATTTCTGTGCCATCTGGCTTTTTTTTTGTTGGTGGTTTTTTTAAGGGGCTGGGGGAAGAAAGATTCAGGATAAAACAAGAGTTTGTGTTGCTAGACCAGCAGTCAAGAAAGTGAATAGAGGGAGCCCACACTGAAATACTTTGCCAAGGGAGTCTGGGTTTTGAGGAGAGGTTTTAAGTCTTGCAAAAAGGAGAGGAAATCTCCACACGTCTGAAAGGTGGGTTGGTTCTGGCACAGCTAGACGTACTCTCCACAACGCCTGCTACAGCAAAGAGGCACAGCGGTAGACAGCCCAGGAACTGCTGACATGCAGGTTACTGTTTTATTCATCTCTCTAGAGGCCAAGAAATATTCAGACAAATGAGGTTGTCCATTTTAAGGACTAGAAGGAAGTCTGAAGTCCCTCTGGACCCACAACCTCACAGGTTTTAAAGGTAGAGGCTGGTATGTTTGAATGAGGCTACTGTGAAGGGAGAGAATTGGACGTGCTGGCTAGATTTCCCCTTGTTCCTGTTGGATTCATCGGTTCTCATTAGGGTTTGGACAAGCCTGGGAGGCTTTTTCCAAATAGGACAAGTTCTCAGCCTGAAAAACAATAAAATAGGATTTCTTGTGAACACTTCATGCAAACAGTTTGTGGCATTCATAATCTTATCACACAGTTTCTTGCAACATCTCACATTTCCCAGACAATTGTGCTTTTTTTCCCAACTTACACCAAACAGCTTAAAAATTCAGTCTGCCCTTGCTGACCTTGTACAGCTGAGGAAGGAGGTCACGGCTGACACTGTCAGCTGCAGCAATTTCAGACACACTGTCTGAGTGTAGTGTAAGCAGAAATTTATACTTTTTAATTTGGTTAGAAGAGTATGTTAAATGCCCAGAGAAAAAAAAAACCTAGACTGGAGCCCGGCCAATTGGTACGCATTAAAATTGTCTTCCGCAATGGCAGCGTTGGGGCTGACATCAGCCTGGCCAGGCAAGACCGTGCATGCGTTGACACACAGACCATGCTCTGCTTCACTCCTGAGGTGACAGGAGAAGAAGGCATATGAGCCATGAACAAGATTGTGTATTGATCCTTCACAGCATGTAACTTATGCAAATTGCACTTAACGTATGTCGATAGAACTGACATTTTCTCCTGGACTGTTTATCTCTAAAGTCTCTCGCGGAATGATCAGATTATGACTCTGCATAGCAAGAACGTCCCTTCTCTCAACCCTACAGACCAGATATTTGTTTGTTGTTGGCATGGGCAATTTAGTTACTAATTACACAGAATCCCAGAATGGCAAGGGTTGGAAGGGACCTCGGGAGATCACCCAGTCCCACCCTCCTGCTAAAGCAGGTTCACCCAGACCATGTTGCACAGGACATTGTTCAGGCGGGCTTTGAATGTCTCCAGAGAAGGAGACTCCACAGACCCCCTGGGCAGCCTGGGCCAGGGCTCCGTCACCTTCAAAGCGAAGTTCTTCCTCATATTCAACTGGAACCTCTTAGGTTTCAGTTTGTGCCCATTGGCCCTTGTCCTGTCACTGGGCACCACTGCAAAGAGTCTGGCTCTGTCCTCATGACACCCACCCTTAATTTTTGATGAGGTCCCCCAGCCTTTCCTCCTAGGGGAGATGCTCCAGTCCCCTCATCATCCTTGCTGTTCTCCTCTGGACTGTCTCTAGGAGTTCCTCATCTTTCTTGAACAGGGGAGCCCAGAACTGGACACAGTACTCCAGGTGGGATCTCACCAGGGCAGAGTAGAGGGGGAGGAGAATCTCCCTCGCCCTGCTGGCCACACTCCTCTTAATGCACCCCAGGATACCATTGGCCTTCTTGGCAACAAGGGCACCCTGATGGCTTATGGTCAGCTTGCCGTCCACCAGGACTCCCAGGTCCCTCTCGGCAGAGCTGCTTTCCAGTGGGTCATTCCCCAGCCTGTACTGGTGCACGGGGTTCAATTCCCAGGGTTAATATACAGTATCAGGCTATTATACTGCATCGCATTGCACTTACTGAATAACATTACATGTGGTTTATATTTAATTTCAACCCCATTTCTAATTTTGCTGTGGTGGAGTTACATGGCCGAATGGGGCTGTGTTATCTGCTGTGTTTGTATTGCACTGAGTGGCTTCTAGTTCATCCTTTGCCCCTCTCTGTTTCTCCCCAATGCCACCAACTCCTCTTGTGCCCGCACAACTATCTCCAGGTAAATATTTGGTAATCAATGTTCTTTGGCTATCGCAGGCCAGAATAAAAGTTTTTATTCAACTGTTTCACAACTAATTAAACCACATAACAACAATGAGGGGTTTTAATCTTTTTCTACATACTACTCTTTGGTTGCTGTATAATGCTTCCTAAAGAGATATTATTGGGCTGAGGCTTAACCTGGTGTTAAGGAAAAGAGATGTAGACCTACATGGGGCATGGCACTAACCAGGCCTCTTTAGGATCTAAAGGACCACACAGAGATTTAGAGGACCCGAGATAATGCCTAGCTCTACTACAGGCTTTTCTTCATGGCCTTGGTCAAGTCACTCAAGCTATAAAGTTCTGCAGCAATTTGGGAGTACTTTCAAAAGCGATGTCAACCCTTAAGGGTTCACTGAAGTCTCCCTGGAAGTCAGTGGGATTCATTACCTTAAGCCCTAATCCTTCCAGGACCGAGACGTCTGAATTTCATCCAGATTTTGTCTTGATCTCTGGATGTAGGGATCTCGCTATCCAAGTTACACGGGGGCTGGTAGAGCAAGGCTACCAGCAGTTCTGCACTTCACAGATGTGCTGGCTGCGGACAGGGAAGGGTGGCTGCAAGATGCTCAGCCAGGGTCTTCTGCCCACCATCGGCCCGAACGAGACAAGACAAAACTTCCCTGGCAGCACTGAAAAGCCAAACCCTCCCCTGCGGTTCTGGTGCCTGAAATCCAGTCGGTGAAATGAAGTGAGCTCATTTCTCCTATGAAAATTAAACCTACAATATGTAACAAAGCACAATAAATAGGGGAAAAGCAGGGTAAGAGTAAAGTTCTGCAAGCTCAGCACTGCGGGGTGCAGGGTGGAGGGGGTGTCTGCACTCAGATTAGGCAGTTCTGGGTCTTCAGCCTTTTAAGAGTTCTTTCTTTAGTCTTTATGAAACCACTTATTTTCCTCTTATCTGGGTCCCTTCTAATTCTCGCTGTTTCCAATCCTCCATGCTGGGGAGAGTGTTTGTGCTGGGCTGGGCGGGAGGAGGGCAATTGCTGAAAAGGCTCCTGTAAGTATTAACAATAATAATGTGCACTTTATAACCATGGTTAGTATTAAAAGACATTTGACAAACACTGGACTTGGAATGAAAGGCTTTTAAAGCCCCAGCCAAGCTATTTGCAATTAGAACAGAGTAATGTACATTCATTTTGTATGTAAGTTGAGCTCACAAAAATCTCCTTTTTTGTCCATTAACAAAACCACAGTATCCCCACGAACAAGTCCCCTTAATCTTCACAGTGCATAGTCTGTGATCTTATCCTTAGAAAAGCTGTGCAATGTCATGCGGCTCCAAGAGAAACAAAAGCAAAGTCCCAAGCAAAATGGACTCTCTCCCAGAATAAATAGCACTGATTTAGGGGCGCACCGATGTATTTAGATCCCAGAAAAGTCCAGAGGGCACAAATTCCTCCTGCTCCTGTATAAAAATGAACAGAAGTCAGAAATAATGGAGCTGAGCCTGAGCACAGCAGAGACTCCGTTTCCTCCCCCTGTCCTGAGCATCTGCTCATGTCGGCTCGACGGCTCGAAGATAGAGAGCAAGAGGCAGAGTGCACAGAGAATAAATGGATCTGCAAAGGCTTTCTGCCTTCCTGCTTTGCCTTTGTTTCACTGTCCTCATGACAAGATTTATAATTTTTTCTGATCTCAGAAGCGTGTCTGAAATGTGCGGGAGTCAGTCTCTACTCCCCAAGCAGATCACCACGGTGGGACGGGGGACTGTGTTTTAGGCACTCTCCTTGGGCTCCCTCCCAGCCCAAGTCTGTACTTGTTGGATCTTACGTCCTTTAACTCTTCTTGCACGAGGTTCACCATGCACCCAGCAGGGTACAAGGCAGAGTTATACTCTGCCTAGCCTTTCCCTTTTGACATTTCCAATGTTTTCTTTCTTCTTTTGAAAAACAGGCTGTCCATACTCCCTGGTCACGCAGTAGCAGCTTTGCAGGATGGGAAGCAAATGTTCCAGTCTGAATGACTTTCCTGAATGGAGCCTTATTTCATTTTCTGGTGCCTGGGCCACTCTGAAGGCTTAGAGCCAGACAGACTGGGCAATAGAAATCAGGCAAATTTTCAGCTGTTTAAATACAGTTAATCTTGCTTTTTTGGATAAAGCTGTGTTGACTTCTTTTCATAAACTAATATGTCTGGACCTAACCAAGTGAAGAGTTGCCCAGATAGCCTTTGGTCACAGTCACTGCATCCCTGACCCCCGGCTGACCTCCGAGTCTGTACTTGCAGAGGTTGCTACTCCTGTAATAAGTAGCCAAGGACAGATTGCAAAGAAGGCAGAGAAGAACCTGACTCATTCCCATCCTTAAGCAAAACATCTGTCTTGCTGTTGTCAGATGAAATCAAGTATTTACTTTTGCACATAAGAAATTTAAAGAAAAAGTCCTTGGGGGAAGGGCTGTCAGCTCCCCAAGCAAGTTATTAGGTTGGACTTAAAGGATTTATGGGAAAAAGTGGTTTAGCTGCCCCCAGAGCATCATACTAGACCTAGCATTGTTCCAGTTATTTTATCTGACTGTCTTTACAGGTATTTCGGGTAATTTACCTGCACAGCCAGCCTCAGAACTGCACTTTTGAACACAATTGCTGTTATTTGTGAAAGCACCACTCTCGAAAGCAATATTTCGTCATTACTGTACAACATCATCCCTGCAATTATCCAAGAGAGCATCTGTAGGAATCTTATGGGAAACATGGTGACGCCTGAAGCCAGCCCCGAACCTTAAAATCGGACTCATTAGTGCCTGGCTGTGACATGACGCTGCCTTACCCCAGCACGAGAGGAATGAGAATTTGGCTTTTACACCATCACGTGCGTGGGCACTGGATTAGCTGAAATAAATCTGGCTTCTTAAAAGCACATTGCTTTTGGAGGAGGAACACTGCTTTATTTCCAGCATAACTCCAAAGAAAGAGTACGACACGATGAGGAATTTCCCCTTCTTTGGATTTAGCTCGTACACTGCCTTCCCTCCAGCCCTTTTCCAACCGGCCACCAGCACTGGCCCGCGGCAGAAGGTTTTCCAGACTCACTGGCAATTCAGGTTTGTGGCTCAGATGAGGACCATACAACCCACCTGGCAACTAAAGGGTGGCAGCTTTAGAGACATCATAAGGGAAAAAACAGGGAAAGGTGACCGTCAGTCATCCCTGCTTAATCGCATCGAAGGTCACATTTCTTCAGCAGATCTCCCTGTCGCAGTAGAGTTGTCAAAGCTGGTAACAATTTACAGGTAAAAGGGGGGGGGGGGGGATATCTTATTTACAAAGATAGGTCTTCCTTTTGTAAACTGTAAGTTAAAAAAAAAATCCATTTGTTTTTAGTCACCTGTCCCCCTGTCCTCTGGAAACAGTGAAGAGAGAGAAAACAGGGGTGGTGGGGAGGCAATATCTAAAAAAGAAATCAGAAAATGAGAAAACATCCATCAGAATGGAAACGCCTGACTTCAGGAGGGAAAAAAAAAAACCAAACCACATTTAAAATTGGAAAAACCTTGACAAATTTCAACCTTCCGTAGACACAGCCTGAGGAAGGAGGTTGCAGGAAATCCTTTGCTCGCTGTTAGGTACACACGTGGAGATGTAAAAGCAGTTAAAGACTGTTACCCTTATCTGTTTACTACCCAGAAGCGTCAGCTGAAACAGGGCTCCATCTGCTTAGACTCAGAGTTGACCTTCCCTAAAGAAAAGGCTTTTAGATACGGAGATTTTCTTTCCAGATTTCTTCTCATTTAATTTTACAGAATGACTTTACCAAATGGGAACTGCGGGTGATGGTTTGACCAAATGAGAAATCCAGGTAGTTACAGCTGTTCTGGTGTCTCGTGTTCTACAGCACAGGCACACACAAAGCGGGGGAAGGAAGGTTACTAGTGCTATCAAGGCATCACTGATGAGTACAGCAATCACAGCAAAGCCTGACTGACATTTTCAGCAGCTCCTGGACTTAAATGAGCATAGATGTAGATACGGTAAAAGCACATAAGCAAAGGTAGCTCCAGCTCAAATCTTGACAGTGATGCAGACAGGATGACTGACTGTGCCCAGTCATCTTGAGGCAGATGGCTTACTTGTTAATTGTATGCAAAATGGTTAAAATTAAAGCAATCCGAAGTTACTAAGGGCAGGATGAAATGTAAAGCTTCCTGGGACATTTATTCAGAGGAGTTTATTGTTTTCCGGGGCTGCTTGGTTCACGTATCTCATTTTTGAATGAACTGCACTTCACTGTGTCACCTGCTGAGTTAACAATTTGTGACAATTACAGTAATTATTCTGCTACCGTAGCAATGCCGCTGCCCAAATATGTTTGAGGAATGGCTTTACTTAAACGCACAAGAATACCGTCAACCTGCAAAACCACTTGTGGATTGAATCATTTAATTTTCTGCTTCTGTTAATTCATGGTATTGAAATACCGATAACCCTGTTCGTTAGTGGAGCAGTGGAAAAGTAGGAGACGATTGATACTGTGCTAATGAAAAAAAAAACCCCAACCCTTTGATTTTTGCTCACTTTGGGAGAACGCAGTTGGATGACACGTGAATGTAGGTCTCCTCTGCAATCTGGAAATCGCCCAAGGTCAAGAATCAAATGCAAAGGCAGCTCTAAGGCTGGGTCTAGCATGGAGCCAAGGGTAGGACGCTGTCGCCCTTGTGTCAGCAGAGTGAGCCTGCATGGCCACACCTCGCTTTGGGCAGGCTTCCACCCCAGTGCCTGAGCTTGCGTCCTGCTGGAGAAAAGCGTGGGTGGAGGCTGCCCGCGACTGCCCGCTGGGCTTTGTACACACTTCCGGGTCCGACTCCTGTATTTCTTATGTCTGCAAAAGACTGAACAAGCCGTTCCTTCAAAGGAGGCAGTTGGAGAGTGCTTCTCTTAATAACCAAAGAATTATATGTGCCACTTTTTGTTTTGCAGCACTCTTCCAGCCTTATCACAGCACTTTTCCATCTCTGAGCACAGCCTGTGTGTCTCCTCAATTGACGGATGTTTATTCTTGAGGTCACGATCTTTCAGCCAGGATTTTACACAGAGCATTTTTCTTCCCTTCCACCTTTGTATTTTAACAATAAGTCGTGGCATGAAAAGCAGAGAACAATACTGAATACTCCCCTTAATAAATGGAAACTCAGCAAGGACACTAGAGGACGTGACTACTTCATAACTTTCAAATTATGCTGGATGTGAAGCAGGGGGATTATTCTGGATGGGTCCACTTGATTTCTTGCCAAGGTCAAGACTGTGGCATTCTTGATGACGAAGTGGTTGGAACTATTTACTTCAGGTTTAATGACATCTCAGTGCTGTTTTCCCTCTGTTCTTGAGGCATTTGCTGTTTGTCACTCCATTTGCAGCTGCGGAGGTCACCCATGTAATTCTATGAAAGGCAACATACATCCAGACTTCCGTCAAGGCTGCACAATGTTTTGCCACTTCATCTTAGTTAGCATTACTTTGCAGTTTTAAAGTAATTATTTCTCACCCTCAGTGGTGACTTCTCCCTGATTCCTTATAGTGTGGGTCCCTTCTGGTCCTGAGCTACAAAGAAAAATAATTCTGTTATGAGTAAGTAAGTTCTGTGAGGGGTCTGTCTTTTACAAGATCCTAAATTTTTATGTCTCCGTTGCTCTCTTCTGCAAAATATTAATCAGTTATACTGTGGGTCCCACCTCCACTCTTACACTAGATTTCAGGTCCTACCTGGCATAGACTGCTTTCTTGATAGTGATTTTTGTGAAGTTAGGTCATAATTTGATTTTTTTTTTTCCCTTAAAAATCCAACCCTTTTTCAATAGGGAGCAACAAAATGTGGATTCCTGGATCTCTGTTGGCTTCTGGATTTTTCCCCAGACCAACAGTGACATTTGTGGAAGACACATGAAAAAAAATGCCAGAGGCACTGCAACGGTTGGGTGTTGTGGATGTGGAACAGGCTGTGGAAGAGTTAAAGCAGCACAGTGTCAGAGCACTGAAATGTCTGCGGTGCGTATCTTATCACGCAGGAGCCCTTCATCACCAGGCTGAAAAGTGTCTTGTGCGCCCTCCTGGAGTCCTTCCATGGACTGAACAGCCAAATGAGAAAAATTATAGTCCCGTTTATAGCAGAGGCCTGTTAGACACCTAGAGAAACGGGGCTGGCAGGGACTCTGGGATATCTCTAGATCACCGTACCGTACCTCCTGCCCCAGGGCAGGATCAGCCACCCCTGACACAGCCTTATCCAAAGAGCCCTGGAGACAGATCCTACAGTGCCCTGGGCAGATCCTGTCACACCTCACCTTCCTCCTTGACAGCCATCATTCCTACATTTTTGCCTAAATTTTCCATGCACAAGATTCATTATTTCTTGACCTGTGCCCAGGCAACAAGCAGAGCAGATCAGTCCCTTATGCTCCTCACCCATGTTTTTTCTGGAGGGGTCCCTCAAGGACCAGCCCTATAGAGGCTGCTGTTGACCTCACCTATTTGGCCTGATAACAAAACTGTGACACCTTGTCTCAGCTTGCAGCTTTCCTCTGTGACAGCAGTCACAAGTTCGTTTTTCCTAAGTAAATAATTTTTTTTCATTTCTTTGTCAGGGAGGGAATTGCTTCTGCAGAGCATTTACAATGCAAAGCCCAGAGCTGTGCAGGCAGAGGGTTGTAAGAGATGCTTTCCTCTCCGGTCTCCCAGGGAGAGGACTGAACAGCAAGGCTGAGCAGTGCCCTTCCCTGACCCGGAGCCATCTCCTGTGATGCTCTGCGCACCATGGGCCACGTCAGACGTTAGAAGTCACGGCCTTGGAATATTTACTTGTTCTCCACACGCCGGACAAAACATAGATGGAGCAAGAAGTGGGTCTGGATGCAGAACAACACTTCTGTTGCTGAAGAATTCGGGGCTTTCAAACTGGTTTCATTCTGCTTGGAATGAAAATGAGAGGACAGGAGTTTATGGAGAAAAAGGAACCATTTGAGACCCTCTCTGCCTCTGACCCTAGCCACTAACCCAGCTGCCAGGCATCTGAAACTGTCCCATGGACCGCATCCTCAGCAGAGCTCACCCAGCAGTGCGTCCTTGCTACGTGGCTTCCCAACTTCTCTGTCCTCTTTCCCATCCTCACCACAGCTGGACCCAGATCTGCTGAGTATTATTGCCTTCATTGCACAGATGGGGAGGCCGAGGCATGCTGAACTCAGCCAAAAGAGTCTTCATCCAGATCCCCGTGATGTTTTTATTTATTTTCCTGGTCTTCTCACTGCTTTTTGTGAAACCCATGGCCAGGTCACCCAAACCTTCATTCTTGCACCCCAAGGTAATTCGAGTCCCCCAGATCAAGAACTGGTCACTGGTCAGGATTTTTTTTTTATTACTTTTGTGAAATGTTAGTTGTTGCGGTTCCTTTCCCTTTAGGAAAGTATAATTTATTAAAGCCAAAATTGTTGATGGGAGCTGATTTGACAAATTTCTCAGTTCAAAACCATTTCCTTCGGGGGGAAGCACTGAAACTGTTGAAACAAGCACGTCTGTATTTTTTAAAGAAAAAATGTTTTGATTTAGGGTTCAAAATAAGTTGAAAATATGTAGGACAAAGGAAAGAGTCAATTTTATCTTAAAAAAAGTAATGGCAAAACCATCTACATCAAAATGAACCCTATTTTCATATCACTTACATACAATGGTTTTATAGCCCTGAATTATTTATTTAACATTTATTTTCATTCTCAGACCATGAAAAACCACTGGTTCTGGTACTTGTCTTAATTGGAAGGGGATATTATTTTAGGGGGTGCAGTTTGGAAAGCTCCTGAGGTCACTAAAGCTGTTTCCTTCCCCTCTGGCACTCAGAGCTTCTCAGTTTTCAGACTCAGCTCTTCCCAGCTGAAACAGGAGAAATCCCCCGTGGATGTGGAGACGAAAGCCTCGGTGGGTGAGCCTGCCTGCAGGAGAGGGCGCGAGGCAAGCACCCGGCGACGGTTCTCCTTCCTGCCCTGCAGCTGTACTTACTCTGCAAGAGTACCTGAGCTACAGTCCCAGCCCACGAGACTTTGCCCATCCATACAATACAACCACATTTTTGCAGCAGTTTGGACCCCGCTGCTGTCCCATCTCCAGAACACCAACCCAACACGTGAGACCCACTGGCTCCTCTGTGTCTGTGAAAAGGAGGGAGGATGGGATGCCTTGGAGGGGGCCATGGCACCCCGAAATGGCCATGTTTGAGTCTGAGAAGGGCAGTGAAAAGCCACTCTTGACTCCCCTTTTCAGGGAAGAGAAGACAAGCAGGCAGTGGTCTTGAGTATGGGGAGCAACAAAATAAAGCTGGGCTACCTGTGGAAAGCTCAGTGCCAGCCATCCCACTAGTTACAGGAGGATACTGGGAAATGATCTGACTAGAACCAGGAAAGGGTGGTTTGGAAGTAAGCTAGGGATGAGGTCAGGTCAGAGCTCTGACTCCAGAAATGTTGTCTGGGGACTCATGTCTCTGCTAGAGAAGAGAAGGGTATTGGTGCATGATCCTTGGAGGACTGGGACAGCCTTTGCATTTGCCTTCTGTTCCCCAGTGAGCTCTCATCAAAGGCGTCTCTGATTTCCTCTGACTTGCCTTTTTCTTTCAGCAGAGCTTGGTATCCACTCCAGGTGTTACCCAGGACTGCTGACTGATTAAAGTGAACCAGATGAGAAGACTTTTCTGTTACTGAAGTGACTTTGGAACAGGCACCGTCAACTCATGCCTTAGTAATCCTAACCCAAAGCGAGTGCCCAATCCATAGCAACAGTCCCGCTTACTTGGTGACTTCAGTGAGATTTGAATAAGGTTTGTAAGCCTTGATGAAAAATTTTCCTTTCCGCCAAAATGTGGCGTGTTCTGTGTGGGACCATGACAATAAATCTGCCCCCAACTTACCCGCTTCACTCAGGCTTTCTTTAGATGAAAGCTGAGCCTACCTACTTCTTCACTCGTCAAAATTCCTGGCAGTCCCTGAGAAGAGGAGCAGAGGATGGGGATGCTGGGCAGGTGGCGAGGGAAGCAAAAAGGCTAATTTGGTGTCACAGTTCAGGACCCAAGAGTGTGTTAAGAAACTGGATATATTTTGCTTCTGAATATTACTTTGAATGTTCTTTACTTTAATTCGATAAGGTTGGCGCATTGACTTTCTCAAGGTTAATGGCTCAACGATTTACTAAGAAAAAGCATATGCAAGGCCAAACTGATTCTCGTGTTAATTATTTCTCTGGACAATACAAAATGATTTTGATACATTTTCCATGATACCTGGAAAGATATTTCTGCTCGTCGGGTTATAGATGTTCCAGACAATGACAAGGATGCTGGGAGTGTGCTGATTGCTTAAACTACATTCCTTATACATGAGTAGTTCTTCCACTGCAAAAACCCGCTAAAAGAAGTAAATTTCCCATGAAATTAGATGAGCTCTGTCTGCTTCTGCCCTGCCTTACCTCCAGTGCAAAATCTTGGCAGTTGAGCAAAAACTCAACACAATCCAATTCATGGAATCAGTTGTGACAACTCACATGAGTCTGAGTTCTACCTCCCCTGAAATCCTTGGCAAAGCATCTGCAGTTCCTTGTTAGCATATGCAAATAGATCTCTGGATATAATGACTGATAGAGAGGCAGCACGAAGTGGGGGGGTTCCCAGTGCTGGCCTTCAGGCCTGGCTTCTCATCCCAGTGCCTTGTCCATACTTGTGTCAATGACCAGGAGGAAAATCTGGAATTGTTACTAATAAAGAATGCAGATGACTCAGATTGGGAGAGTGGTAAATAACGACAACGAGCCATAGATGCGAGTGAGCTCGATCACTCGGCAAATCAGATGCAATCAAAGTACATCTTTTTTAATACAGCTAAATATATAGGCACGGGTACCTAGATGAACATACGCCTATACTCATGAGAAATCAGTGCGGCTTGTAAACGCTCCATACGGGTAAATTATGCATTTTGCAAGCATAAATACTTTATTGCTGCCAGACTGGTACGTTAGTATAGCTTGAAGGAGAATTATCCTATGTGTTACCAACATAATACAGGCACAGCACGGCCGGTGCGGTGCTCTCTTGCACCGTCTCCTGCTGCAGCCCAGGCAGGCTGGAGTGTTCTGGCACAGCGAGCCGGATACCTGAAATTGTTACCATTACCTTGAGATAGGTGGGCATGAAGATTCCTATTTTCCGTCCTTTCCCTATAGGAATTCAGTGCTTTAGGACAGCGGGTGGCAACTGGGGATTAAATCTTCATGCGTGTGCAGGGCAGGTATCGGGGCCAGCCGGTGCAACTGTCCTTTTCTCATTACAAAAGGAAGCCAGCCCCTAACTTCCACCAGGGAGCTGCTGCGTTTGCAGAGTCCCTTGCCAAAGCCTTTCCTATCTGTGGGCTGTTATTCCCCTCCATAATAGAAGTGGGTCTCTGGAGTAGCTGCTCTCGGTGCTGACAGCTTTCTGATTAATGGCAGTGACAGCTCAGTCTCCCCAACCGTGCCGGGGAAGGCTGCACAGGGCTTCCCTCTCCTTTCTCTTGGCTCAGCCTTTACCTCTGTGGGAATCTATCCATCACAGCCACCACCTGGCAGGTGAATTCAAAACACGCAAACTCCTGCCATCCAAGCTAAAGAAATAAAAAATGAGCAGCATCAGCACAGCAGAAACAGTATTGTTGGGGGTATAAGGATAAAACGTAGCAAGGTTTGTAGGGAGAGTCCAGCATCATTTATCAGAGCACGTACGTACTTGCTGGGGGGTGCGGGGAGTGGGACAAGCTTTTGGACACAAAGATTTCTTTAGTCTAAAACCAAAGCAACCATCTCCCGAGCTGAACAGAGGTTGAGAGCAACTGCTCTGAGGTTACGTTGTGTTCATCTGTTAGACAGTATGGGGGAAAAGGGGCTTGGTACCTGGAGATCATCTGAGAAGGGCAGGAATAAAGTCACAAAGCTGCTTTGAACAGAGGCAACCAGCTCGTTTTCACTGCCCAGCTGATGGATTAACCAGGGATGGAAAAATTTACAATATAACATAACATTAGCAGCTCTGCCAGGCCTTGATTTTTAGCAGCCAGCAGAGTTATGGATTTTAATTGGAAGGTTTAAATGCAGAAAATTATCTACCAAGGTCTTGTTGTGCTCTTTGACTCTGGGAAAAAGCGTGGAAATCATAGCTCTGGGGGCTCTGATGACAGACACGGGACGGGGCCACACGCTGTGCATGGAGCGGAGGGGGCTCCCAGCCCTGCCCCTGCCGCTACCTTGGCCGAGCCGAAAGGACAAACAGGCAGAGACTTGGAATTAATATTCCCTCCTAACACAATAAAAAAGTTAAAACTTTGCAAGCAGAAACCCAGTTTTACCAAGTGGGAACATGGAAGAAGGGGAAAGAGCAGGAAGATCAGTGGCAGGGAGCCAGGCAGACGAGACTGAGATCCAAGACCCTGAACTCAGCCTGCGCCTGCCCACTGAGCATCCGCAGCAACCCCTGCTTGCATCTCAGGCTAAAAACCAGGGCTGTTCAGAGCTTCGTGTATTTAAAAGCTGACATTCAGTGAGCTTGCATCATGCCACAGCAAACCCAAGGGCTGGGTCTGCACCGGAGCTCCAGGAGCATGGTTGGAAATAAACTTTTTGGCCGTAATGGCTAAACAACAGAAACCACCGCTACTGCAAAAGAACAGGCGGCGGGGATAAACCTTGCAGTGCTTGATTTATTCCTTATTGCAATGTCCAGGGCCCAGGAAGGAGAGAACAGGGCAGGAGGGAGGCTGTGAAGTTGGAGGCAGACCCTCCCAATCCCCTCTTAGGCTGAAAGCATGAGCACAGCCTAGGAGAGAATTAGTTGGGCTCAGTGGGGTGTGCTGGGCGAGCAAAGTGCTCGGCAGAGCTGCTGCTCGCTGCGCGGGCCAGTAGCGCCCTGATCCTTTGCCATCTCATAAACAGAGGGAAGGGAAATCAGTTTAATCCAAGCTCAGTGTGTGTTGGAATATAACCCAAATAAACCAGCCTGAAAGCCCAAGAATAAATCAGCAAGGAAAGAAATCTCCTCGTGCTGTGTGCCGTCTGCTGAAACTTCCCACTTAGGAGCTGGAAAAACCCTTTTTGTCTCTCACTTTGGATCCGTTTCTTCTTTTCCTTTCACACACACGCAACCGAACTGCGCTGTCTGCTGCCCTCACGTCCCACCAGCCTTTCCCCATCAACATCAAAGCTGGGGCCCGCATGAAAGGGAGCACGTGGTAGACCTGGAAGATCCCTTGATTGAAAGATTTTTTTCAAAAGCTCGTTAAAAAATTAATTGCAGCCATGTGATCTCTGTCTGCAGATGCTTCCTAGAGCTGCTAAGGCCGTGTCCAAAGGGTAACAAAGAGGGATTCTTTGGGAAGGCTCTGATTTTCAAACTGGAGGGACCTAAGGCAAGTTTGGTATTTAGCAAAGGACTCCGACTTCCAGTGGAGTTAGGGATTGAAAACCTGGGTTTCCAATGGATATTTCGAGAGGCGGACCCTGGCGGGCGCATGGCATCAGGTGCCCTCCCCGCATGGCTCCCAGCCTGGCTCTCACACTAGCTCTGTCCCTCTTATGTATGCTTTATGCACGTGGTCCCCGTATAAATACTTCACACTCTTCATTTTCTTTTACACAACATTGACAGGGCAACTGGTCTCCCTTGTGCAGCCGGGTCATTTCGTATGTATTCTCTGAGGTCTACAGTGGGGTTGAGCGCTCACTGGTTCAGGCTCGTTCTCAGCAGGGACACAAACACCATGGTTTCACTCTCAATGCAGCCTGTTTGCATGAAAATATTATCTATAGAAGATGCTACCCCTAACCTTGCTGCCTAATTCGGGTGCAACTGCCCAACAGATTTAAAAGTTATTAAAAGGAGACTAATTCTCACGCGCACAAACCCTCGATAATCACATAAGCCTTGTTTCCTTGGGAAACCGACTGAAAAAAATAACACTAGCACAGAAACATACTGTAAGATGTGAAAACAGACCAACAGCCCTTCCAGCTGGGGGATGTGAGAAAAGCCACCGGCGAAGTCCCCTGAGCTAGCAAGGTCAGCGCAAGTAGGCTGCAGCTTAGGGAGGGGAGCGGGCGAGCACCTCTCCGCGGGCTGCAAATGCGGGACGTGAATGTGTGAATGCTTCACTAGCTGCTCTCTTTGAGCTCTGATGAAGGCAAAGCTGCTGTTAATTAACGCTTGGCGTAGCAGGATAAATCAGAGGCTGCCGTGGCAAAGAGAGGTTCGCAAATGGCCAGTTATGTGTGAAAGTAAACTGTGGGTAACAGCAAGCAGTCCTCCTCAGCCAGGGGCTGAGAAGTAGCCACCCGAGCAGAGAACCCATCTGAGCCCCCTGAGTTCCTGTAGCTGCCACTGCTCCTGCGTACATGTCACCTGGGAAGTTCCCATGGGACACTGTATTGGGTCGAGCAGCATAGAGATGTGCTTTCTATTGGTATGTAGAAAGAGGTTGATATCACACCAATGTTTTGGCTACTGCTGAGCAGTGCTTGAACAGCATCAAGGCTGTGCCTCCAGTTTTCCCCCCCCAGTGGGCTGGAAGGGGGCAAGATCTTGGGAGGGGACGTAGCCAAGACACCTGGCCCAAACCAACCAAAGGGATATTCCATACCATGTGATATCAGCTTACATATAAAAACTAAGGGAAAAGGAAGAGGAGGTGGGGACATTTGTCTTTTGCGACGTTTTGTCTTCGGGAAGGAACAACTATGTATACTGAAGCCCTACTTCCCGGGAAGTGGCTGGACATCGCCTGCTAATGGGAAGTAGAGAATAAAATCTTGTTTTCTTTCCTTTTGCAGAGCCTGTCTATCCACCCTCCTGCAATTGTTTCATGCCTATGACAAAGTGAAATCAAAGAGGAGAAAATCTCCATCTGCAACTCCACTCCAGTCTCGGTACTCACGTTGTCTAGATAAAACAGATGAGACAGCGAGCGCCAGGCCAGATACCTCTGCTGGGACGCAGGGCAGAGCGATGCTCGCGGGGAGTACCCAAGACACAAGGCTTCTTGGGGGGACCGAGCCCATTACTGTCGTGTTGGTCTTGCTGGAAGGCACTGAACATGCTGTATAACACATGCTGAGTTTCAGCTGGGTTATGTTGACCCGGACAAGTCATGCTAAAGCTAAAAGTTTTGACATCGCACTCCTTGAATTCCGCCTGCCGTGTAATTAATCCCACTGAGGAAAAAAAAAAAATGACTAGCTGCCTGCCAAGTGGTGAGGTGAAGCTGCCTCGGAGGGAATCCTTCAAACACCATGCTCTGGCCTCTTTATTTTCCTTTCATCATTTATTTGGCTGTCTCAGTGCTATGCGCACACACACCACATCCTGTTTAAACACACACCGCATCTTTCTCGGAAAAGGATGATGGAAGCCACTATCCGAGATCAAAGCAAAGGAGAGCTCATAAACAAGCTGAGATTAAAAAAAAAAAAAAAAAGCAAAAGTGTTCCTCAAATGTTTCATCTGCGATGTTGTTTCATTGTATGAGGGAGTGGGAGGAACTTCGCTGGAGGTCATCTGCAGTCCTGGGATCTGGCTCTCAAGGGGAATTTCAGGCTGAAGCAACACACAGAATGTTGGCCAGGGCCAGACCTGCCTGACTGCCGGGCGTTGATAAAGAGATGTCTTTCTCACCAAAATGAGCCCTGAGGAGGCACGATTGCTTGTAATAGAAGACGTTGGGTGTAAGGACCAAGAAGGGAGAAGAACTTTGTCAAGAGCAATGACATGGGAGAAACTGGTCTTGTAATTTAGGCTGCACATTATATGAATGTTTCTAACCACGAAAGAGCAAGGCTCTGTGATGGCCTTCATGTGGAAATAAAGAGACCAAGTTGTCAATCTACTTTTATAATGGAGCTTGGTACATTTATGACCAGGGATCTGTGAACTGTGTTTGTGCAAGATGGGTGATCCAAAGCAGTTATGTCCAACAGTTGGAGCATTTTGCTCATTAAGTTTCAGTAATAAGAGGCTTCCACCTTTGGCCATGTGAGAGGTGGGAGGAAGTCACCAAGGCCTCAAAAGTAGCATGTAAGTGAGAACTCTGTAAAACAACTCTTGCAAGAAAGAGGGGAAGACCTGGCAGGGTCTGCACAGGGGCAAATAAAGCACCGTGGACCCTGCCTACCCTAAGATACTGATTTAATTGGCTCACACACGTCCTCTCTGGATGTCCATCATTTCCAAACTCAGGGCTGGATGCAGCCATGATGGTTCTGAGAAGAAAAGGAAACCTGCATCAAATCAGATGTTGCCAAGGGGAAAGGGGAGAGAGGCTACCTACTCCTGAAGTCCTCAGATGCTACCCACCCACAAAGAGGTGAGCAACTGGAAAAGTGGCCAGGCAGTGAAGAAAACCAAAAGTAGAATTGGAGTTCTAAAAGCATCAGTGGGACTTCTTGGTGATTAAGAACTGCTTGAACTGAATGGAATAAAAAACTAGATGGAGAGTGTCTGTGGCAGACCAGGATAAAGGCCAGGAGGAGCTGCAGATGCATCTCTCTTGTCTCCTGAAGACACCCAGTGCTTCTAAGGGACCATAAGAGCACCAAGGGGATGAAGGTCACCTAGACACCAAAATCACCTCCTACCCAAGTAGAGGAAATGGGTTGGAACCCCATCCTTCATGTTTCCTTCCCACCAGCTGCCTGAGGGCAGCAGCACTGCTTGCGTCCCTCAAGGAGCTGCGCAAAGCCCCTCACCACAGAGCATGCCAACACTCAAACCCTGATGCCTTAAATACCCTCATGTAGGGTTACAAGATTAGACCCCAGGAGGGTCAAATGAATAAATTTTGCCAAGAGGACTTGATTGCTTTTATGCAATATAATTACAGAGCAAACCGAAGGAAGGGAAGAGAGCAGCTGTACCCAGGTACATGCTGGGGTCTGAGTAAAGGTACCGTACCTTGTAAAAAACAGCATGTTCAAATTTTCCAGCCAAGAAACATCTGATTTTGTAAGAAGGTGATTTTGTTCCTGTAAGAAGCCCACCAGAGGCACTAGGCAAGGGCCAGTCCACGTAGGAGACATCCAAGAGAAGCAGCACCTAATATCTCACCTCTAACCAAGCTCTTGGTGGTAGGTAGAACCCTTAACACATGTTGGAGTTCAAGCCTGCCTGCTATTTTCACACTAACTGAAATTAAAGGCTTCTGAAGGGAAAATGTGGATCAGCTGCTACAAATCATCAGGCCTCCATGGAAGTCCATGGATTCCTGCTGATTTGCCCCAGATGGATAATCCAGCTGGTTCTGATTTGCACTGGCTTTGCCACTTACGTTTTCATTTGTCGTCCTTCCAGCATAGTTTATGTAATCTATTAGGGTCCACCCACTGATCTCCAAATAGTTTTCAAAAGGCAAAGGTGCTGTTTGTGTTTTGAGATTGATATCTTGCTGGCAGTGTGATTCAGGTTTCCAACAGCAGGTATGAGGTTTAACTGCAGGAAATGAGCTTATTTTTAGCCGAAGCATTCGCTGGAGGTTTGGGTAAATGCATTTTTGCTGGGTGTCTTGTTTCTTGGGTAATTGAGTATAAAATTTTAACTCTTGCTTTTAATATAGAACCTGTTCTGAGGAAATAGTTACTGAGTAGATCCTGAAAAGTTCATATCTGGGTAAATGCCTAAGGCTGGGAGGGATGCATGAACTGACAGTCCTGGAGATTGGCAAATTAAGGTGTCTGTGAGATTCCCAAGCAGCGAATGGGTGTTGGGCTAAAGAGAAAAACACTGGGTTTGGCTCTGTTTTAACTTGACCCTGTGGAAATGTTGATTTTATTGATGGGACCTTGAAAAACTGATGCAAGAGTCTAAATATTGTTATGAAAGTTTTGTGTTCTGCAGAGGCAGAATTTCCAGCTCAAAAATCAAAACAAAATCACGATGACAGAAAAACACCAATCAGCCCTAAGCAACTACCCACTTGTCTCCAGAAATCTGGGCCTGTGATTGATTTAAGTATGTGTAGAAATGAACTCCCAGGGGGTTCGGCCTTTCCTTCTCTTCTGTGAGACCAGGTGTCCATTTTTTTCAGTGGGTGAAAGCTGTTCCTTTCCTGCTGTCCCTGCTATGATAAAGTCAATGTTTAATTAGAGGGCCAACACCTGGTCTCTGAGTTCCTCTGTGGGTGCTCGTTCCAGCTGCATGCCTGTGATGGGAAGGTCTGAGGCCTGCCCAGCTCATTTCACATGATGTAGACCTTCTCTCTCCAGCCTGCCCTGGGGGAAGATGAGCAGATCAGCACCAAGAAGAAGCTTTCATGGGGGCGCAAAGCAGCACGAAACGACATGTAGCTTCTGCTGGATGCAGGTTTCCGCGAGTCCGTAGCTCGCTCCCAGCCTGCTCGCCTGGCATCACCAATGCTTAAGTGTTCAAAAAGCTTTTCACTGCTGCTCCTTTTAGGGTGCTTTAGTGCAGGGGGAGGATGGAGGACTGGCAGCGCATTGGTAGAGATCTGGGGGGGGGGGGGGGGGGGAACACACAAGGATTAAAGCTTGAATCCTAGCAAGTTCATTCCTCTGACAGCTCAAGGAAGGGGAAGAGACGACCCATTCCCCTCCCGCACAGCTCTTCCAGCATGCAAAAGCCTAATAAAGAGGATAATGGATTGATTTAACCTTTAAGGGAGGAGAGTGCGGCTGTGCATCGGCTGCAGTGCGTGCGCGGCCTCCAGCTCGGCGTGAGTGCGTCTGGCATGCACGCACGCCCCCCCAACCCCCCTTCCCCCCCCACCCCGGTGCTCCCATCACATGCGTCGATCCATGTGAGAGTAGATCTGACACGGTGCAGGAGACATTCGCCCACGCAGACCTCATTAGTTGTCTCGAACAGGGAAAGAAGCGAAGATGACTGGAGAAGTCCTAACCCTCCTTTCTGTCTCTCTTACGCACCTGTGCAGAGGGAGGGGAGAGAAGGGGCAGAGACAAGAAAAGCTTTTGGGGGGGGATTAATGAGCATGGCTGTGCTATAGCAATGAATTTTTCGTCTGGTCTGAAGCGTAGCTGTAACGCAGGGGTTGGTGCTCTGGGGAGGTGTTTGGCTGTTGCCATCACGTGGTTTTATTTTTTTATTGATGCACGGGGGTAAACGCAAAAGTTGGCTGTGCTGCACTTTGGGGGCAAGCTGGCAAAGCAGAGGTGTCTGGGGTGGGCTTAGGGGCAGGAGGGGGAGGATTTTGAGCATCCCAGATGTCAGACTCGCTGCTGCTGACTTTGCTCCCAGTGCCGTGCCGGCTCTGATGCTTTCAGTGGGGACAGCTCTGTGTCAGGACACCACTGTGCCCCGTGGCTCTGGGGGTGCCAGGGCTCCGAGAGGGGAAGAAGGCCACGCTGCCCTCCTCCCTGCCCTGCCCATGCCTTTTGTCATAGCAGGGGCTGGGCGGTGATCGGGAGGCCCCCAGGAGCACAGGACAGCAGGGTGGGCTCTCAGCGCGTGTCCGTGCCTCTCTCAGGTGCACAGGCTCCGAGGGTCCCACAGGGCTGGCTTCATCCAGGGCATCATGGCTGCTCTCACCCCAAAAATCCAATCCTCCCATGCCGTTCTGCCCCATCGTGTTGGCCCTGGGCTTAGTGAAGAGGCCGCATTTGCTGAAAGCTCTTGAAGCTGTGGGTCTGCCTTTAGGGTGTTACTGGAGCAGCAGAAGGGGGGTACATCCAACAGGAGGCCAGGGCACGGTGAACAGCAGCTGGGGTTGGAAACCCTGGGGAGACCCGATGGGGATGAGGATGGAAGGAAAAATTTACTCTCCTACTAGTACTTAGTTATTATTCATAATCAGTAAAGAGGAGATGCTATGAGCGTGAAGAGGCTTGCTAAGATGCCGTCTCTTCATAATCTGTGCACATGTATTACCAGGGGAAAGTGGTTTGCACTCAGGTGCGATGCCGCCTTCTCCACTGGCAGCTTTCCAGCCTCGCTCAGAAAGCTGTGCCGTAAACTTACAGGAGTTTACAGGGATTCGGTGTGCATTCGCAGATCAAGCCCTTTCTCTGCTTTGCAATCTCACGGCTTCCAAATCTGCTCCGTAGCATAAAAGCACGCCGTTCTGAGCAAGCGCCCGTTGCTGAAAGGGAAAAGCTGGGTGGGCTTTTTATTTTATTTTATTTAATCCACATTATAGCCAATCCATGGGAAATCCTGTTAAAAGATCAGTGCGGATTTTCTGAGTCGAGGGAAATACTACATCTTGGTCGGAGAGTCCTTTGGATCGGCTGGGCTACTGTAGGACAAGACGGCTGCAAAAATCCCTGAACAAAAGGCGGCGGGGAGGCACACAGTGATCAATTTGTTGGCCCAGTTCCTTCTTTACTTAGTACTTTTCAAAGATAAAAGGAAAAAAAAATCCTTTTTGACGCACTGAATATGTTGTGTGCTTCTTGCTATTGCTGATTTTCTGTTGTTCGCTTCCTTGGTGCCACGTTGCTAAGGGGGGAAGCACCTGCCCTGGCAAAGAGACAAAAATCAGGTGTGAGAGGGCTGCTGCCAACTCCGTGGGATCCCCAGAGACGGGATTTCGCCTGCTGAAATCTGAGAGATAACAAACAAAGATAAAACGCCGGAGAAGTCAAAAAGGTGATGGATTAAGCAGGGCACAGACAATGGGAAGGTGAACCCCAATCTGTTGAACTGAAATACACTCTCATCTGCATCTTCAGGTTTTCCTACCAAGTGGCAAGCAGCCCCATGGGGCTGACCGGGAGTCTCACCCTGGTGCTTCAGGCAGTCGCCCGGTGCAGAGCATCCTTCCCTCCCTTGGGATACAGTACAAAATGTAGGCAGGATCGTACCCAGAATGGTCAATGTTGGCCTGCAGGTGTCAGCCTGGGGAAAAGCCAGGCAGATGGGGAGAGAGGGGGGTGCTGGTCTCCCAGGGACTTTCTCCTTTCTGCTGTCAGAGAGAGCACAAGAGTGAGCAGAGCTGTGCCAGCCCCAGGGCTTACTCCGGCCCCAGGGCTTATCGGCTTATCCCAGCCATGCCCTCAAAGGAGTAGGGAGCAGAGCAGGGAGAGGGAGCTGGAGGTCCCGAGGTGCACAGTCCCAGGGACCCACCACTACTGGTCTATACTTTTCCCTGGACTCCAACTGCTGGGCAGGCTTTGACTGGACCCTTGGTTCAACTCCTTGCATCCTTCTGGGAAGATGGAGAAGCTTGCCTGAGCTTCCCATGGGGAAACGGAGACCCGTGTGATCTCCTCTTGCCTTGTAGTTCAGGTGCAGCCAGGGCTCGGTGGGGACCCCGGGTCTGCTCCTCTCCCCAGAGCGTGCTGGCAGCTATTCATGGAGAAGAGGGTTTCCCAGCCACATGCGGGAGCCCACACGTGCTCCCCCAGCCCAGCCCTGGCCTTGAGGCTGCTGCTGAATGCTGAGGCATTGGGGAGCATGCCGAAATACCAATTTATAGCCAGTTCTTTGTGCTGGATGCTTATAAGCCCCTTTGGTTCCTTTCATTAGCAGTGGGTAGGTCAGGGAAAGAGCCGCCCGAGCTCCTTGGTGCTCTTGCCCATCCAGCCATGCTCAGCACCTTGCATTCCCACGTACAGGCACTGCCCTTGCAACCTGGCTGGCTCCAGCTGTTTTCTATTAGAGCTGCAAATGCCCCCTGTATTTATTTTTTTTTTTTTTTAACCTTGCTTTTGGGAAAAGAGAAGAAGGATTTCTAAGTTACTTTAATTTGGGAGGAGTATTTATTCTTCCTTCTCTTCTTTCCCTCTTGTTCTTTGTCTTTATTTCTTTGTCTGCCATCTAAACAATTTTAATTCCTCCGTTGCTGCTTCCTCTGTCTCTTCTTTGCCCACCCTGGGTGCAGGGGGTGGGATGGCACAGGGGTGATTTACAGGCACGGGGGAGATGGGGTGGCCCAGCGGATGAGCAGTGGGAACTGGAGGAGCCAAACAGCGGGCTCTGTGCTGTCCCTACCGCAGGGGATGGTTCCTGCCACGTCCCCAACCCTGTCCTCAGTCCCCACGCACCCGGGACAGCACGTTTGCCAGGTTGCTGCACAGACCCCTTTTCCAGCCCTGCTATCAGATGGGAGCCAAAATGTTTTTCCCAGTCATCCAGGGAACATCCCTTGCTTTCCACGCAGGGCCCCATAAGGCTAAAATTAGCAGTGTTTCCCTCCTACAAAGCAAATAATTAGTTCAGAAGAGGGCACGAGGAGAAGCGTGAAGAGAGAGGGAGCTCCCCTTAATAAAATATTTACCTCCTCAGCCTCAGCAAGTGCCTCCTGAGAAATTTTGGAGACTGGTCTAATTAGGCTCAGAGCTCTGCTTCTGTTCCCTGTGTTTTCTGCCCTCCTCTTTGCTCATCCTTTATTAATGGGGCCTTTGCGTGATGTAACGGGATGTTTGTTTCCAAAGGGTCTTTTTATCTCTTTGTTCTTGCACAAGAAGGGAAAATACTGTTAAATCCAACAGAAGGGGATTTTCTTAAAAGATGTGCCAAAAAGTGGGGTTTTGATATTTTTTTATATAGCGATGGTAAGCACATACAGATATTTATCCACGCACACACAATCCTGAAACACAAGTGAGTCTTTGTTGTGTGGACCTACAGTTCCCCTAAGTCCTTTTCCTGATACCTCCCCTAGATGTACCTTATTCTTTTTAACTTAAGGAATTCCTTTCTCGTGACACCACAGCTCAATGACAGAGGATCCGTTTCAAAATGAAACACGTGGGGTCTGAAAAAGGACGCAGCGATGTCTTTATTTGACTTAGACTCTTTCTAACGTTGGAATCCAGTAACTGTTTTATAAAACTCGAATTTGCTAGAAGGGCTTAATGCATGTTTTAATAGGACTGAGTAATAAAGTAATTGGAGATTTATTGCTCTTCTTAGCGCTAGGGGAAAGATACGTCGCTCCAACTGGGACCACTTAAGCATATAGTGTTTTAAAGGATCCGATTGGGCAGCACAGATTTATTAATATTTAGAGAAGTGTGGGTTCACCTCCTTTTTGCTTCTTTTCTTTTTCATTTTCTTTGGGGAAGAAATGGAAGTGTGGCTCTGCAATGTCTTACCCACAGCCTTTAGGGGCAGGGATCTGGCTTGGCTCTCCCCCGTTGCCCAGAGCTTTTGTGGCAACCCCAAGCAAACAACCCACTCCCATCACAGCCCCTGGGCACCGGGACACGTTTTTATCTCCAGTAGAAAGGGAAGCAAAAGGCTGCTCTGAATTCCTTCATATAGCGCGCAGGCTGCTGAAATAATATTGCTTGGTTGGCCATTATGTATTTTTTATTACTAAGATAGTAAAATATTGAAATGACTTCCGACAGAAAGAGAAGAGCAAAGGAAAACACCCAGGAGAAATAATTTTATCTCGGAGGCTTCAGTTGAACGGTGTAAAACATTTTTATGCTAAAAGAAAGATGATTTATTTTGCTCTTATGATCATCTGTACTGTAAAAGGATGCCTCCTTCAAAAAGCTCTCACATTCCCACATTTACTTGCCATTGTGTATTTGGGGGTTTCTGCTTCACAGATGATTCTTGAGGATAGTTTTATTTTTTTCTCCCCACCTTTATTTTTTCCTTACCACTGCTAAAAACCCTGTTTGCTTGTGTGATTGACTCTGCCATGGTTTTGCATCCCCCTGGAGAGCAAAGGCAGGCAGTGGTGAGCCTGGCACGCTCCTTAGCAAACCCGAGCCTGATCTTTTCCAGGGGCTGAACCGGAGCCCTGTGCACATCGTGGGGCCATGCCGGGGCTGACGGTGGCAGAAGTGGCTCCCAATGTCCCCAGGAGCTGGTCCCCTCCTTTGTTCCGTGGCAGAGACTCTGAGAAAGCCATTCACTCGGGGCTGATTTTTGTAAACGTTCAGCAAACTCCCCGGTGAATGGGATTTGCCATCTGGCAACAGTTCATTACACCATTTGATTATTTCCTGGAGAATCCTAGAGATGCTGTAATTTAGCAAATGATTCTTGCGCAAGAGTCGGTTAGCCCTGGTTTTATTCCCTCTGAGTGGCCAACGGTTGGAAAGCAGATTTCATTTTCAAGTTCAGACTAGACAGTACTTTCCGGCCCCTTGTGTGCACTGCGCCCGGGGAGGGGACCTCGGTGCCAGTGACACCGACTGCGCCCTCGGGCGAGCAGCTGGAGCAAGGTGATGATAGGACGAGGGGGAATGGTTTGAAGTTGCACCAGGACAGGTTTAGGCTAGACATTAGGAAAAACTTCTTCACTGAAAGGGTTGTCAGGCTCTGGAATGGGCTGCCCAGGGAGAGGGGGTCGAGTCCCCATCCCTGGAGGTATTTAAAAGAAGGGTAGATGAGGTGCTTAGGGACAGGGTTTAGTGGTGGGATGGCAGGGTTAGGTTAAAGGTTGGACTTGATGATGTTGAAGGTCTTTTCCAACCAAAGTGATTCTATGATTCTAAGGTGGTCCCATTTGCTGACACCCATTGGTTGGAGAGCCTGGGGTGGGAGCTGCGCCAGGCCATGGGAAGGGAAGAGCTTTGCTGAAAAGAGGCAGAAAACAGCAATGTCTGGAGAAACTTTGAGATCTTTATTTTATCTGCGGTTGCCAGAGGGACAGGTTTCCTCCTCCAGCTCTCGGTGAAGGTGCAGGGTGTCATGACATGAGTTTGTGAGGATTATCCAAAAGCAAATGCAGTCCAGGAGCAATTCAAAAATTCAACAAAATGTCTCTAACATGCCCTATGCCGAGAGGATTCTACCACCAAGATGGTTCAGGGTAGAGACATGCACAAGCCCTGTCATTTTGAGGGGCTGGATGGGAGCGTGTTGGGTTTGATGATGATGGCAGCTGGTGCCATCTCATCTCCCTGTCCAGCAAGCAGCAATTTGGGGCTGCAACTTTTCCATGCTGGCCCAGAACAGATGGGAAGGGGGGGGGGGGGCAGGCAGGTGGCACTTAGTCCCACGCAGAGCCACCCAGCTCCTGCCAGGAACCCTGAGGGAACATACGGGTGGCCGGTGGATGCCCCTTGCCCAGTGCCAGTCCCTGGGAGCCGTGCTGAGCTCTGCCTCTGCTCTGGGATTCTGGCAGTGCTCACTTTGCTGACACTTTTAAGGAGGGCAGCTGTTCCCCTTTTGCTGAAGCAGCCTCTTATCGCTAAGGCGAGATGATTGCATTTCATACCTTCCCAGCTCTAATTTGCACTTCTTTGGGGAAGATGATAGGACAAGTTACATCAGAGCAGCTGCTGTCTTGCTGGGGTTTAAAGGAAAACCCTCCACGTTTCTTTTCAATCGCTTTCGTGCTTGCCAAGTGTGCCTGGCTGACCTCTCGGAAGGCTGAATGTCCGTGCCGACAGAAATGGGGATGTTACAGCCATCGAGGGGCAGGTTCTGGGGCTCCTCCTTCCTGCTGCTCTGGTTATGTTCCCAGATGGGGACCGCAATAGCATCGCCTGTTGAGTTAGTTCCTACCTGGTACCCAAAGGTACCTGGTGCTGCCTCCTGAAAGAGCATAGCTTGTCCTTGTCCTGGGTAGGAGCCCATGGATCAAAGGACTTTTTTCTTGGTTTTATTTTTTTGTCTCTTTTTCTTCTTTCCCCCCCCCCCCCCCTTTTTTTCTGACCAGGCTCCCTGCAGAGGGGACTGTCCCTCCCTAACTGAGGGGACAACCTGGTCTCCGTGACTGGGTCAGGGTTGGTCCAGCTGCTCAGATGGCATCAGCTTAAAAGCTGTTTCAATCTTATTGCCTCACCTGAAGGGCAAATACGGATGCTACAGGTGGTTTTCATAGCAGCCTGGCCAGGGTGAGGACCTCCAGGACTGGGGAGGAAAAAAAATAATTCTGTGGTGAAATTATACAGAAAAAAATGGTGCTGTCTTTTTAAGAATACGTATGCTACAGAGCCAGTGAAGCCAACAGCATTGTTTTGAGTACTTTCTGAAGGGGTGTTTCATTATTATTATTATTTTCTGTTATTTTTTTATTTTTCAGCATGCTGGAGCAGACTGCTGACACACAGGAGGGAAACCATGGGGCACATGCGTGCTAAGGATTCCCTCACCCTATTTCTGTTGGGTTTTTTTATTAAACACTTTTTTATTAAACATTAAAACTTGTCCATTTAACGTGTTAAACGCTGTCTCAGTGTTTCTATAGAAACCAGCTGGCTGTTGCTTACAGCATGAGGATTCCCAGGCTGACCTCATCAGAGTCTCCTGCGGTGGCATCTCTCCCCCTCTCCAGTCACGCTGTTATTTCGGCCACACGCCTCCGGATCTGACCCCCCCCTTGTGCCGCTACTGCCCTGCAATCCCCTCTTCCATCCCCTGCCACCCAGTTCCCCCCATACCACCCCAAGTAGCTGAGGAGGGAAGAGGGTTCCCAGCACAAAGGAGCCGTATAAGAGCGCATAAGGCTGGGGATTGCCAAAAAGCACCATTGCCATGGCAGGAATGATTTATATTTCCTTTCTTCCTCCAACAGTTCTTTGCCATTTACTTGATGCTGAAGGAAAACTACTCTCTTAAAATGCTCCAGGAAGGATCACTGTTTAAATATTCCACTGGAGGATTCACGTGCGTGCATTATATGCCCAATAAAAAGAGAATCCCCTTGGCTACATTTGACTTCCAAGTGTAAAACCTGCACGTTTTGCAAGTATGCTGCCTCTTGACTGGCAGGAAGCATCTGCACAAATCCCTGCATGCCTATTCCTGCCGCGGCTCCACACGTAGACCGGGAACGGGGACCGCTGCACCAGCCCCCCCAAACTGATGGCTGCCACCACAGCATCCTGCGCTTCCCCAGGCTCTGCTCTCGCTTGTCTTTCCCCCAAAGTGTTACTTTGATACAGGATGCTGTTTCCCTGCTTTTGGCAATGTTTTTGCCTCGATGAGCAAAAGGCCCGCTCCTACCAGCCTTTGTGCGCTGCAGACTTGTTCCTCCTTCCCATCTCTTGCTACAAAGGAGGCCAGGCTCAAAGCTGAAAGTGGGAACGGAGCAGGTCATGTATCCAGCACCTCTGCAGCCTGTCCCTGGAGAGGCAGGACACTAGGTTTGTGTCTATGCCCTGTGCAGCATCCCTCCATCCCGCCCCTGCAAAGCAAAAGCCCTGATGTGCTGCTGGGGCGGTGGCCGGGGGTGCAGTCCTGGTGCTTCGCCCCATCAGAAAGTCCTTACTTGTTCGACCTGGGCACTGGAGATTCAGAGGATCTGGACGTGCTCTGGATACACACCCAAAACGGGGGGCATTTTAGCTGGATGGAGGAAAGCCCATCACCCTTAGGTCAGCTGGGAGACCTGCTGCTCCTGCTTGTCCTTGGCACAAAAGGCATGGCCCAACCTTGGACATCCAACACTGGACAACCAACCTTGGACACTTTTAAGATGCAGTTGGACAGGGTGCTGGGCCATCTCGTCTAGACTGTGCTCTTGCCTAGAAAGGTTGGACCAGATGATCCTGGAGGTCCCTTCCAACCTGGGATTCTATGATTCCATGACTCTATGAACCTGCAGCTCAGAGGCCAGCACTTTCCAGGGCAGGCGTCACTCCTTGTCATTGCCTTTCCCCTCTTCACAGCTTTCACCCGCTTCTTTTAGACCATCTTATTGTGCCAAAGATTATTGCAGAGGGCAAGGTAAAGGGCAGCAGTCCCCTTTTAAACTGATTGGCAGGATTGTTGTCACTTTAGCCCGAGCACTTGGCAAGGCTTTGGGGCCTGGCTGGGTTTTTTCCCCCTCAATCAAGAGAAGCAGATGAAACGAATTGGGTATACTTAGAGATGCAAAGTGGGATATTGCTCCAGAACACCTTTATGCCCTTGTTCCCTCAAAAATCAGGGGAAAGCTCTCTCAGTCCCATTTCTAGGGTCATCTTGAAGCATCTGCTGAGCTGTTAAGTCACATTCTTGAACTAATTTTCCCAATTAACCAACCCCGACTTGCCCATATTTTCTCCAACCTACCCCTGTGTAACCAGACAGGACACCCCTACCTACCTCTGCCCTCACCAGGTGCCCATGGTTAGTAATGATGAGTATCTCCAGGTCCCTCTCCTATAAAAGGAGAGGCTTAATTACTCTCTCTCCTAAGCCTCCATGAATGATGATTAGAGACTCCTTCACCTCCAGCCAGGTATGTGCTTGGTGGAGCTGCAGGGTGGTTTGGGGCACGGTCTCTGCTCCAGGCAGGTTGTGCTGCGAGGAAGAGGACCGCAGCGAGGAAGCAATGTCCAAGGAGTAAAGGTAAGAGGAGATCTTGGTGGGTTGCTGAAGAGCTTGTGTTAACTTATTTTCTGCTATTGAGGAGCCCAGGTGTGGGTTAATATCTGACTGTTTGAGCTGGGGGTTTGGGGTTTGTTTGTTCTTCCCCTTAAACCCAATGCAAGCTCATGTGTATGTCTGGAGCTACATCATTCAAGCAGAATTATCTTGAGCTGTTAGTCCAGGCCTAAGGATCTGCTAGATCCTTACTGCAGGCAGGTTACTAGACAGCGAGAGATGGGAGACACTGAAGAAGCTCCCAAGAGGGCAGAGCTGCTGGTGGTGTAGGTGGATGGTGCATTTTTCTACCTATGTCTGTCTGTCCGCCAGCCTTTCTTAAGGTTATTCCCAGTAACAGAAGCATGAGAATTCACTTTGAACCACCATCTGTTAGCGTATCCATCTACTCCTAGAGTTTGGGAGAATGGATGAAAAGGGATTTAACAGTAAAGCAAGGGAGTACATAAACACCTGAAAAGGGTTGTGCTTTGGAAACCTTTGAAGAATTAGCACCTTTCCCAGTTTTCCTGTTGTAATTAAAGAAAGAATACTGGATGATAGTTGTTGCTTTTCAATGTTATGTACTGACATAAAGCTAGCAGAAAGCATTGGACAGGCCCACGCATGCAGAATAACACCGAGATCAATATTCCACTGAGTAATTGCCAGGCGATAGTCAAATGACCTTCCTGAATACGGAGTACTTTGTAGGATGAAGCCAACCACAGAGGACAGTTAATATGGATGGGTTGGTATACTAGACTTGGTTGTCTTAATTGCACTGTTATTACTGCTGTGAGAGAACAGAAGGAGTGAAAATGGAAGAAAAATAATGTATGGGTAGCCTAGGTATACAGACAGGGGAGGAAAATGAAATGTAAGAGGTGAAGGGAAGCTTCACGGGGAGATGACTCGCTCCATGGGGTAAATATATAACTAGGCAATATATCGGTGATATATATTTTGGGGAATCATCTTGACTATGAACAGCCCTGGTGTTTCAAAGAACCTGAAAGAAGATTTAAGAGGGTATAAAAAGAGTTGGCCTCACAAGAAAGGACAGAAATAGGGTTGAAACTGTAGACTTTAAATACCTCAGCCCTGAGAGGAAAAGTAAACAAACTGGGAAAGAAGCTCTTCATAATGGAGTGGTGAACTGGATGTAAAGCTGGTTCCTCAGCTGTGATCTCAGGCTGCCTTACCCTTCCCTGCTGTAGCTGGGGTTTGCGTGTGCCTGGGGTAACGGAGTGAGGCTCCCTCCCAGGTTGCACAGGGAGGAGCGATTCTCTGATTGTGTGGCTCTGGAAACCAGTGCAATTTAAATGGAGAACAGCTGAGTTCATAAGAACTAAGCCCTAAAGAAAAGGCTTTCCATACAGGAGTCCTTTTATCAAGGAAGAGAAATGCAGAGCATCTCCTATATAGAATAGTTTAGGTTGGAAAAGCCCTTTAAGCTCACCAAGCCCAACTGTTCCCCTAACCCTGCCATCCCACCACTAAACCCTGTCCCTAAGCATCTCGTCTGCCTGGCTTTTAAATACCTCCAGGGATGGGGACTCAACCCCTTCCCTGGGTAGCCCCTTCCAGTGCTTGACAACCCTTTCAGTGCAAAAATTTTTTCTAATGTCCAACCTAAACCTGCCCTGGTGCAACTTGAGGCCATAATTGTCTTGGCTGCCCTGCAACTTCTGATGATGCCCTCAGAGGTAGGAGCCACAGTGACCTGCAGAGGAGCAAAGCCAGGGGCCCCAAAACGCCTTGCAGAGGGGTTTGGGACCATGTCAGGGAGGACCTGAACCCAACCTGCTGCCTTCCCACTCAGCCACTGCCGAGCTCAACCTCAACTGTGTCACTTGAAAGTCCCTTGGTTTTTCAAAAAGAGATTCGGTTTCCTTTTTGCTCCTCTGTGCAGCAAACCCAGCTGTGGAAATGCTGAAAAATTAGCATCTTCTCACATCTGCACACACAAAAGCTCTTGGAAATGCTCTCATTGGTATGCCATGGGCCAGCTGCAAGCACTAATAGGCAGAAACAGCCAAAGACATTTTGCCTGTATTCCACCAACTGTGCCGTAGCAAAATATGCCACCCTAGTGCCAGTTTTCTCTTGCATTTTGGATCTGCTGGAATCCCAGTGCAGAACAGCAACAACCAGAATATAGTAGATAGCAAAAAAAAAATAAATTCCTGCTTGTATAAATAGTCCATTAGATTGCATCATACCAGCCAGCACTTGTGCTTTTGCAAAAAATCCCTGGAGAGTTGGAAACTGCTCTCCTAGCTGAGTTTCTGTAACTGTAGTCACGCAGGTTCTTAACACCCATCTTGCTGCCCATGTGCCTTGTGTCATCTCTGATGAAGCCAATGACATCACCTGCTGAGTGATGACAGCGAGACTGTGCCTGGGAGCTGGAGGAGCTGGGGGAACTGTCTTCTCTAGCCTGAAGCTGTGGTTTGTAAGGTGATGGCTTCGTGGAACATGTAACTTTGATTCTTAACTGGCTTTTAACCAGGATCTACTCCCATCCCCACAACAGGGTCTTCCCACCTAAATCTGGGTGTGATTTAAGTCTGCTTTCAGCCAGAGATGTCAGTGGGAGCCCTGGCTCCAGCTACCTGCTTGCCTACAGCCACGTGGGCAAAATGATCCATGGGGTAGCTGGCCTTCCCCACCTCCCCACAACTCTTCCCTCCCACCTTCCACAAGACAGGCAGGTTCTCATGTCCCGCTATTCCTCTCCACCCAGCCTGGCATTTTATCACCTTTTTAATGTATTGGTCCCTCAGCATTGAGCCTTGCGGGTTATTAAACCCAATATATTTTCTTCCCCCTTTAAGAACCTGCCATCTAATTCATGAAACCAAACCAGTCTTCTACCAACTCCAGTTTGCCTCAGGGGAAGGGGTGCAGAAGAGATGCTCTCCGATTAGGAACCAGAGGGCTCCAGAGCTCCCTGTGCTGGAGGCTGGGGCTGAAACACATCCCGAGGCTGGCAAGGGGGAGAGGCTCTAGCACAAGGGAGAACAGGTGAAGAAGCTGGGACTTGCCAGGCACAAGTTGCTCAACATCATCATATTTCAATATTTATAGAATGCTGTCACCTCTCAGATGTAAAATTGTGCTGTTATCTCCGTATGTGCAGGTTTTCTACAAATGCAGATAGACTCACTTTGTACGAGAACTCTTTCAATCCCTTCCGTTATTTCCTTCATAATCAAAGCAAAGTCTTTAAGAGCTTGTCTTCATTTTCCTGCTCGCATAACAGGGTTGGATTTTTTCTTCTGCAGTAGACAAAACCCCAGGCAATGCACCCCAAAATCACTGCATTTTGGGGGTACTCTTTCCTGGGTTTATGAGGGCTTGAGCTCCCCAGAACCATCATCAGCTCTAATAACCTGGGAGGTTTGCATCTCTGCTAATTTGCAAGGTCTAATGATGGCTGCTTCTTGACAAATTCATCACAGATTAATGAGAATTTCCACCTGAAAAGCTAAGTGTCTGAAAATTAGAGTTTCCAAAACTGGGACTACAGGGGGAAGTAAGTTTGGCAGGAAAAACCCGTTGCCTTATTGTGCTCTAATCATCATTTCTGCAAATGCTGTCTTCAGGGATGCCTTTAAAAGATGAAAAGGGCCCTATTTCTCCCCCAGGTAACCTCGCTAAAACCAGAAAAGCTTCGCTGCTGGAAAAGCGTTGCAAGTTTGAAGCAAAATAGGCACAACCCACCCCAAATCCACTTACCTGCCTGCTGATAAGGAATGTGATGTTCTCCCCCCTGCCCCAGCCAAGGAGTTTTTGTCATTTTTATGCAAAATTATGCAGATTTTCCCTCTACACTTTGTGATGTGAGAGAGGTGTCTCAGCTTAATTATTTACCCTGTGAAAACATATTTCACTCCAGGCAGATAGCTGCTGGCTGGGACAATTTCTTATTTTCTGGCAACCTCAAGACCTATAGGGACTGCATATTGTACTGTATAGCTTATGCTATGTCTGTGCAGCCCCAATCAATCTTTCCTTGCAGGAACAGATCTGATCTTTAATAGAATCTCTGTCCTTGTTTTATCAGGGACTGTCAACAGCATAAAGAAATGCCTTAATAAATAGTGATACATAAATACTGAAACCCTGTATTTACCACATTCAGAGCGCTTGCTGAGCTGTTCATCATCTAATGTTGCTGGCGTTGCGTGGCAACCAGTGTTTAAAGGTTTGCTGACTCAAAGAGCCTCTGTACTTTAAAAGATTTGGCGTATTTATTTGACAACCTCTAGCTTCAATGGGTCCTTTCTCATCTTTATGTGTAGCTGACATTTATAATGATTATGAAAACAATTTAATTTGGGTTTCCATAAAGCCGGGCATTTAGTATTTTTATATTGCTGTTATTACTACCACAGAAAAAAAAAAAATTTGGGCCTATCAATGAAGAGGACCCAGCATGTCTGTTGCTTTCCAGGTGTATTTTTGCATCACCTTGGTCAACGGGAGCCCCAATGGAGGCTCCACTTCCTAAGCCGCTGTCTTGCCCAAGTGTTATTTTGGTGATGCTCAGCGAGTGCTCTGCTGCTGCCCAGTGGCTGGACCAGGCAGAGGGATGGCAGGCAGCCTGGCACGGCACAGCTGGCCATGCCGTGTACCCCTGGGCAACCCAATGTCTTGCCTGCAGCCCATCTCCTTGGTTGTGGGGCTGGGTTGGGTGCTACCGGGGACAATTTTCCCCTTTGTAGGCAGGCTGGGGAAAGTCCAGGTGGCAGCCAGACCTCTGCTCCTGCTTGGTTATGTGCCCCAAATGGAAGCGATTTTCAGCTTTATTCAGAACAGAGCAAAATGACACCCCAGGGACTGTCAGCATAAAACCAGAATTAGCTGTTAAATGCGAACCCAGGCAGGTTTTAGTGGTAGCTGAGGTTTCATAGCGCAGACTTTTCCTGTAGTGAAAGCAGCACTGCATAGCGTATGGAATTACAAATTCCCAATCAAAAGGTATGGAATTACAAATTCCCAATCAAAAGGTACCAAGACTCTGTGCAACAACACAGCATTTTTCCAAAAGGCCCCTGGCATGTGCAGTGCTGTAGGTACAACGCTCAGATGTGTTATGGGGCTTGGCAGCTGTTCATTTTCACCATGTTGCATTATATTATTAAACCCCAATGCTGTGGCTAGCAAGGTATTTATTTAGATCTATTAATGGAATGAGTATTTGATTGATACTGATTTCCGAAGTGTGTCCTTCACTTCTGCGTGCGGTTGCAGAAGGGTATTAGCAGCTTCCTATCTGTATTTGAAGATACTACGAGAGGGCCAGACCTCGGTGAATCTTTGTTTGCTCAGCGTTCTGAGTTCCAGTTCTCAGCATCAATGGAGTTTTCCATTGGTTTCGGCCAGTTTTAGCTAAAGCCTTTGGAGAGAGACAATAAACTGATTTTTATGCAAGTGGGGTTTTGGGGAGGCCCTCTCGAAGACGGGAGATGAGTGACCTGCTCTGGGGATATGGGGGAGTTGGAGAAGAATTTCTTTCTTTCCTGGAAAGCCTTGGGGGTGAAGGGTGTTTCCTCCATGGGAAAGCAACAGCAGAAGGATACTCAGCTGGGATGCACAGCCTGCCATGTGGGTCTGCCGGGAAGGGTTGTGTGCTTCAGGGCATGGGGTTGCTGGTGGAAAACACCCTTTAGGGAATACCATGAGTGAAGCTGCAGGTGGGAATCCTGCAAAAGTGAGTTAATGCTCTTGTGTGTCTGCTACAGTGGTGCTGGTACATTGCCCCCGGGGGGCTGAAGCCACTTCTCTTCCCTCCTGGGTGAAGGCAAGTCCTTGTTGGGTGGTTATCGGCTCATGGCCACGCTGCTCCTCCAACCACTGAACCCATGCTAGAGGAGATAAGGGCTAATCGGTCACCAGTGTCTTTTTCATGCCTCTATAAAACTCGCAGGTTGTTCTGGGGCTCTTTTTCCTTCTGTTTTATAAATGATGTTGCAGCAGAGTTTCAAAGAAGGCGGGGGGGGGGGATGAGAAGAGAAAAGATGTTGGAAGTTGTCACAACTGGGAATCTGGGTTTGCAGTTGGCCTTTTCAGGCACTGTTGTGTATTTTTGCCTCTGCTGCCGGCTTGATGCGTTTTCAAAGGATGCCATGTTTAATTAATCCTGCATGCAAAGGTTGCTGGAGAGGACATGGAGTTTTGCTTATTAAAAGCAGATCAGTTTTTCAAAGCAGGTGTATTTTAATCAAAGGAAAAGTTACTCTTATGTTTCCCCACAGGCAGGGGAAAGCAGTTACCCGTGGACTTCTTCCACAGGTGCTTCATTTGTGTGGATTTTACCACATCTGAATGCTATGGAGTCTTTTTGCCATTTTTTTTCTGGATTCACCCTCCAGTGCTCGTTTCACTTGCAGTCTGAAGGGAGACTGCATAAACACCTTCCATGCTCTGAAGTCTCAGCCAACACCATGGTCAACGTCACAGTTCCTGCAGAGCAGCCACACAGTGCAGGGCTCTGCCCGAGCCCCTCTCCCTTACCTGGGTGCTTGGTGGTGATTTTAGCAGCACAGGACAAAGTGTCTCAGACCTTCTCTTGCCTCTACCGTTGCAAGATGCACGTTGAGCATCCACCATACGCTGTTCCTTGCCATGCATGAAGAGGTGCCTTAGCAAGCTGGACTGTGCACAGAACACTGGAGAAGCCTCTGTTCCTCATCCTATGGCCACCTGCTGCCCAGCCCTTTGGTGGTGAATGGCCAAAAAGCCTGGACACCTCCTTGGCTCCATGCAGGAAAGAGCTCTTGACCTTTTTTTTTTTTTTGTTCAAGCTGGTGGGATGGGTTGATCAAGAACAAATTTTTTAGGAGTGGAGCATATTTATAGGGAGCTGATCATAGTTACAGTGCTCTGCAGGTTATTTTCTAGGGTATCCATTCAAGAGATACTTCTTCAGGCTGATCAGTGGTCCACTGCTCGGTACTGAGGAGCCCTTTGCAAGGCACCAATGTAAATAAAGAAATAAGGAGGAGCCTGGAGGTCAGGAATCCACCCAGCAGCTTCATCACCATTTTCTTCTTTGGTTGCAATATTAGCAGCTGTTTTTGAAAGAAGGAATGATTTTTAATTATGCTGCATTGTAACACACAGTGCTTTTGCATCCCACATACACCTTGACAACGCCTCGTTACCTGCATAAAAGCACTCGAGCAAATGAGGAGGTTGCCTATGGCAACCTGACACTGCAACATTAATTGCAGGACTCCCTGGGCAGATCGGGGATTCCCTACCTGTTAACTGACCACATCGACAAGGAGGCAACAGCAGTTGAAATGAAGGAACTGAGTTGAACTTTGCCTTAAAACGGCAAGAAAAAAAAAATCACAAGTTTTAGCTATTGCAAATCATAAAGGGCTTTAACTGTGTGAAAAGAACAAGAATTGTCTTTCTAGAATGCAGTGGAATGAATAGAAACAGTAATTGAATAAATCTATTCCAGTAGAGGTATAGTTGATACTTGAAAACTCAAATAATAATCATCTTCTAATCTCCATTACTTGCAGTAATTTACAGGAAGGAATTATTACCAATATTTTCTAACAGGCAGTCTTGGTCAGGTTCTCATCCCTCCAAATAAATCTCTTGCCTTAGAAAAAATAAATTCTGGTTTAAACATTGAGTTCTTCCACTTGAGTTTATCCTCAAAAAATAACCAAATTCTGACAAATCCATAAAGGAAACTAGTTTTTTGTTATTGGAGTCTGGCAAAGGATGACATTTGTCATGTGTAGGGACGTGGTTTAGTGGTGGGATGGCACGGTTAGGGTAATGGTTGGACTTGAGGATCTTAAAGGGCTTTTCCAACCTAAATGATTCTGTGATTCTATGCATGTGCTTTGTGCTGTCCCTGGGGAAAATCATCTCGTGTATTACCTTGGAATCTTCAGAAAAATTGATGCTCTTGTACACGTGGTAAAGACTTACTGGAATGTTGCAGAGAGCCCTGAAGATGATCCGGGCAATGAGCCTTGCTGGAAGCCTGCTGGTGGACAAGAAATTGCAAACCTGGATTGCAAGATGAACCGAGGCAGCAGAACGGGAGGCACTGAGCCTGGCCTCCTGCTGATGGCCAGGAAGGGAGGAAGGTGACAGATTCACTTCAAGAGGGACAAGAGCTGAATTTGGTGAAGGGGTGTGGGGGGGACTGTGTGATCGGTGGGCACTGGCACAAAGGAGCCTTTGGAGATCTGTGGAAATGGCCTTTTAGTTATTTTTTTCGGCCACCAGTTACATTAGTTGGTTCAAGATGCTGGAGCAGCGTGTGCTTCCAGGGGATTATTGCTTTCTGCCATGCAGCCCCTGAGGACTGGAGCCTTGGATGACAGCACAACCCAGAAACTCTGCTCTTACCCCCAAAGTATTTGCCACTGAAGGTATACTTGTATGGTTTCCAGGGGTTTCCTTTCCCATCCGTTTGCAAAATTGGCTTTACATACCTCAGAGGAGCAGAACAAACCACATGCCTGGGCTTGCTGTGAAATTGGTCTCTGCTGGGCAATCTTTGATTTTTAAAACTGCATCCATGGGCAGCTGAAAGCGCAGCACTAGTGCCTGTCTTCTGGGCAGATGTTGAACTCCTTACGAACATGCACTATAGCTGCTGCCGACAAAATTCACTATAAACCAAATTTCCAAAAGGCTTTATAAACTACTAACAAAACCCTTACTTGCTCCATTTTTTTCCCCTTGTCTTTCTAATTAAAATGTAAAATTAATCTTACTGGAATTAAAAGTGGGAATTTTTTTCCTCTTTGCCTCCAATAATTCTGGAATAAGGATACCCACATTCCTCTTATTCATGTTATGCTAATTGCTAAATCAGCTTATTATTAGCTGCCCCAAGCTTTAATTAGAAGATTTTCAAAGAGGTGGAGAGGGCAGCTCCATGTGATGCCAAGGAGGCCAGCAGCAGTGGGTATCGGCAGACCAGATGCAGGGTGTATGCTACCTGCGCTCCTCCTGTCATTCCCATGATGAGCGTTTTGGTGTTTTGATGTACAAGGTGGTGTCTGATGAACACCCCAGCTGCGTGTCTGAGCAGAGAACATGTGCTTATGTGAGTATATGCTTTTATGAGGGCCATTGCCAGGGCAGGTTTAGGTTAGACATTAGGAAAAATTTTTTTCATGGGAAGAGTTGTCAAGCATTAGAATGGGCTACCCTGGGAAGTGGTCGAGTCCCCATCCCTGGAGGTATTTAAAAGATGGATAGACAAGGTGCTTAGGGGCATGGCTTAGTGGTGGGATGGCAGGGTTAGGGGAACAGTTGGGCTTGATGATCTTAAAGGCCTTTTCCAACCTAAATGATTCTGTGATTACCTGGATGCAGCCACACAAGGATCTGCGCCTTTTGTCCAGCTATTGCGCAAAGCATTTCTAATACAATGGGTGAATGTTAAGGAAAATTCCATTGAGCTTGCTGTAACTATGGGGTTAGGACTAGATTGGGGTAGGCATTGTTAAAGAATGGGCATCTACAATTAGGCCTGCTCAATTGTCCCCTGTACAGCTCCCTCCATGGTTGGGTTACCCACCAGCTGAGCTGAAGCAGTAGAAGAAAGTTAGCAACTAGAAATTAAGGTTAAGAAATAGGTGTTGTAAGAGCTTTAGACTTGGAGATAAGGTAAGGAGGTCTTGCAGCTAAGGTCAAGGGTTAGAATTTAGAAGAAGTTAACAAAGAACACCAGGCTTTTGTGCCATCAGAGGATGAAGGCAATGACATTTGACATGGACCAGATGAAGAACAACTGCAACAGGGCTGAGATGGAATGTGCCAGCAGAGGAAAATTGGGAACTTTCTACTGACCAAGAAGAATAGAGGAATTGAGAATGCAATGGAAACTTACAGTAGACTTTGTTATTGTGTAATCAAGTTGAAAAGGTGTGTAAGGTGTATTTTCTATGTTGCCACTCACTGACGTGATGGCCCAACTCTGAGTTGTTATAAAGGCAAACCTAGAGAAACCCAAACTCTGAAGTTCTTCAACAGTGAACTTCCATGGGACAGAAGCTGTCTGCTGCCTGGTCAGTCCTTTTGGTGGCTGGGCAGTGAGATGCTTCCCCTCCCAGGTGCCAGCACAGCTCCTGACTTGGACTGATTTCAGTAGCCAACTCCTGGCCCCAGTCCTGCAGCCCAAGGTTTTGATGCCTGGAGGAAGAGCAGAGCTGTGGTGCAACCACTCCAGCTGCAAAGCACGTTTCAAGCCAAGCATCACAGCTGTGGCCTAAACTAAGCTTCATTTTACTGATGTCAGGAACATTGAAAAAGAATGACAATTGATTTACTCCTCAAAAGCTCTTTAAAATATTTTCTTTATTATAAGCTGCTTGGGCTTTCTGCCAGAGAAATACCACTGATCACTGTTTACACCCTTGCCTGTGCTGAGGGCTTTGGCATTGGTAGCCTTTGAGAGATACTGAGCTCACCCAGCAATCATCCTAATGGACTGTGGCTTTCAGGACTAGTTAAGAACAACTATATATTAAAATAACTAGACTAATGTCCCAGGGAAGTATGTTTGGGCAGAGAGTTTTACAGGAATGAATGGAAAAGTCCAACTTGTACATAGATCTCTTTCTAATGTATTTATTATTTGTATAGAGTCAAATTGTGAAAGCCTTTCCTTGGAAATCAGCTGTTGGCAGAGGTAAGCTCATGTAATTTGCTCGAAGAGCTGAATAAGGCTTGTTTTGGAATAATGATGGGCCAGGATGCAGGTCCATCCCTTACGGGCTCAGCTTAGCTTGGCCACTTTCATGTTAACCACTATAATTATCCCATGGGATTTCATGTGAATATTTGTGAACTGAGGTACTGTGAAGGGAGTAGTGGGCAAGGTGGAAGAATCTGGCTCCTTTTTTATCCTAATTTCTTTCTCAACTCTATCATTAAAAAAAAACCTCTGAAGAATGAAAAAATTAATATTTCTAACTCATTTTTTGGTAAGGATGGGAAGAGATGATTGGGTGACCAGATAAAGTGAATGGGTTTGAGAAAGGGAAACATTTTCAAAATGGGAAACGTTTTCAAAATGCCATCACCAAAATAGAGGAAACAAGAAAATGAAAAAATCCAAGGCTGTCCACAGGAAAAAAAAGAAAGGGTTTCATCAAAAAAACTCAGCAAGACTGAGATGAGTGGGTACCATGCAACTTTCTAGTTCTCACTATTCTCAGGAAAATGTTGCGAGAAAAACCCTGGAAGGGCAGTGAGTCCCCGTGTGCTTTGCATCACAGACAGCACCCAGAAATGCCCAATTTTCCCTTATCTTTGCTTGTTTTGGGAGGGCATCCCTGGGCACATGCTCCCAGGGTGGATCTGTCCTGCTTGGCTGCACAGCGCTCATCTTAATTGCCTGCTGCCACATGTCACTGGGACCTGCTAATGAAAAACAGAGGGGAAAAACTCCATCCTGGTAAAATCCAGGGTAATGAAACAGGCCTGAGCTAATGTGGACTGCCACCCATTTCCCAACCCAACATCTGCCAGCTGCCTCGCGCAGCTCATCTGTTGGCAGCACCGTATTAGGTGTTGCTTCTTCACATTGTGCAGCAAAGGGACTTGTCTCTTCCTTTTCCTTCACAGGTGCGATATTTGCTTTATGATCACAGCAAATAAGGGAGGCATCTTTTTGCTTTATTCCGTTTAACTTCTGGGCTGGCTACCCAGGGTTTCCAGCAGCTTTAGGACTGAGTGGAAGCGTGAGGGCTGAGGCAATTCCACTGCTCACGTGTATGGCACCGACACCCTCAGTGCTTTAAGGACCTGCTGCAAACATGGCATCATGATGTATAATATTCTCTTTGCTTGTGTGAAGCTCCCTGCCTACCCCGCTGGGGGGGGGAGGTAGAACTGGCTTAGACAAGCTTTGAGCCCAGCTTTGGGAAAAAATTGCCTTAAAGCCTGGGGAATGTTTTCCCCTCTGTGATTGCTGGCAAAGAGCCTGGGCACAGGCTGGTCCTCAACATGCTGCTCTGAAGCCAGATTCACCCTCTGCAATGGCTGGAAGCCTCCAACGGGGATTGAGTTGGCCTTGCTTGGTGGTTTCTTGATCTCCTGCCTTCTTTGTAACTTTGCCATGCAGAATGAAATCTGTTGCATTGATGGAAGAAACCCTGTAACTTCATTGCATGTGAACCTGCGTTGTCCCAGTGCTTCTCCAGCGGCGGTTGCCTGTCAGGAGGCAGAGGAGCTCTCAAGACCAACTGGGCACCCCAGGGGCCAATGGCATTGTGTGCCAAAGCAAAGGGAGCGAGTGGTCTCTCCTTCCCTGACATGTCCAAGCCTGTGGCACCAAGCAAACCCTTTCCATCCCAAAGGCGTGGGCAGGCGCGTTTCCCCCGTGCCCAACAGTGTGCGCCAGGTACCGTGGTTGGGTTCTGATCCCTACACATTTCTCTGGCAAAGATAAAATGCTGGTGCTTTTCCTTCCCTTGACTGACATGCTATTGCATGAAACAGCAATGAGAGAAGTATGGCTTAGCTCCGGCAACGGACTAGGTAAACAAATCTGTATCCAGGATGTGTTGTCCATTAAAACCAGCCTCTAAAACCAATGTCCGTGTTTTCCCTTGTGCCAAGGCTATTGCAGTAAGAAAGCTGCTGTAACGAACCCTTCTTGACCTGTCAAGCTGGGGAGATATTGGAAAGGTTATTATTTAAAAGGAACCCCGCCAGGCAAAAGCCTGGATGGTGGGGTTGTGCAGGAAGGACTTCACAGGCGTGAGGAGGGCTGTAAAACCAGTGCCAGGACTAAATCCGAACATCTTGCTTATTTCTGGTTTGGTTGCTGTTCAATGCAGAAAACAATACTCCCTTGGTTGTTAACATTTCCTGCTAATGAATTCTCATTTCTCCTGCGGATGGTGGTAGGTGTTCTGTGTGCAAGTGGCTTTTGATTAATACGAACATTCAGGCAAGACTTGAACCCAACCTTGGAGGAGGGAATTTGGAAACCTTGGAGCGCAACACAGGCTCCTGCAGAGCTCTATCTATAAATGCCTCTTCTGCTTTCATTCTGTTCACTGACGGGGGCTGGAAGTGTCAAAATGCCCAAAGAAAAGTTGTTTTTATGACCTCTCCAACCTGGCCAGATGTACTTAGCGGGAGGAACTCGCCAGAAAAGCTGTTTGCATTCAATTTTTAGCCTGGTTTTTGCAAACTCACATGGCAGAACCACCGTTCAAAGAGCAGCCTGGCAGCTCTAGGTGCTCAACTGTCACCATGAGAGAGAGGGGACAGCCCAAAACGTCTGATGTGTTGCAAGAGCATTCAGAGACCAAAACACACAGCAGGCCCCTGTGCCAGCAGCAGTGCAGACAGGAGATCCCAGTTCCCACCTGTGCTGGGGGAGAGGGGTAGACTTAGAGCAGAGGGGAGCCTGTTTGCCCCCAACTTTTGCAGATGAGATGGGGCTGCTGCAGACTTTAGGGCTTCTCCAACCTGCCCCTCCCACAGGGACCCCAAGGCACCCCATGTGCAACACTACTCGCACCTCCCTTTTGTGGTCTACAGCATGGAAGTCTTTGTCTGCACTAGTCATGCAAACTCCCCGCGACTGGAGAGAAGTAGGCACCCAAGAGGGTGATTCATCTTGTCCTTATGGAGCTGTCTAAAATAGGTCAATGAATCATGCTCTAAAAATGCCTTTTTCTCCTACAGACTAGCAAGGGAGTTTCAAGGATGAGCTCAGATGTAGATGCTGTGGACATCTAAGGATGCATTTGCCATCCTACCTCTCTATTTCTTATTTTTGTGTGGGCTGGCCCAGGGAAGGCTTTTCAGAAGCTTGCTGGGAAGGAGCAGCTTTGCTGCAGAGAAGGTTTGCACGTTTGATGAAGGGTCCTGGTATCTCCTATCAGCTGGGAGCGTCCATCCAGCCTTGTGGACAGAGATACCTACAAGGGCACCGTGGCTTGGTGGTGCATCTTCAGACTTCTTCCCAGTGGCACACCAAAGTCCAGGAGGGTCCCTTGGGCTTGCAGACAGTAGGCAGCAGAACCTAGAGGACTTACGGTCTGTACCACTCTCCCAAATGCTGTTGGCTGGAGTGGCATGGCCTCAGGGAAGCCAATGGACCATTGAAAAACCTTCTGGACCCACACGTGCACACATACAGAGTTACAGCTTTAATTCTGAGCAAGCCTGGCCCCTGCCAAGCTGGTGAAAGGCTCATTCCCTTGGTCAGCAGTTTTATTCCAGCCACTCCAACATCTCTTCCCCCTGCCAACGGGGCTCAGGATCCTGATAGCTGCTCCTCAGCTCCCTTGCGGACTCCGTTCGGTTCCTGACCCCAGTCCTAGCCACACTTCTGGTGCTGCACCGGGCTGATCAAACCAGACACTTCTGTATCAGCCCTGATCGCTCTCACCACTCTGACACAGTCACCATTTGTTGCAGCACGCAAATGTGTCATGCAGATTGCTCTGAGCTTGATGAGGTCCCTCTAATGAATTGCTCAGGAAGGGTGGAGACGGCTCAGCCCTTTCCACAAACAAGAACAGCCAAGAGCATTGTAAACAAGCAAGAATAATCTGCTTACAGCCCCATTGCTCCAACCTTTCTGCAAAGCTGTCACTTCGGCTCTTCTGACTGTGCCACCTCGCAGCTCAGGCTCCGCGAGGCAGCCTTGGGCACGGGAGTTGGGTCTTTGCTGGGAGACGTCTACCTGGCGCTGTATTTTGGGGAACGCGCCTTATGTTGGGGTCCAGGTAAAGTCTGCACCTGGACTATCCCAACATGATCAGACCCCATTAACAGCTGGCATGGTAACGAGGAGGAAGAGGAGGTCGTTATGGGGGGTGTCTTGGGCAGACTGGCAAGTGAACAGCAGATGCCTGGCAAGATAACCAATGTGTTCCCGAAAAAGCTACAACCGATGTAAATTATTGTACTTGCGCTGGCTTCAGTGGAGTGTCGGAGCTGAAACCTTATTACAGTGTTTATTCATTTATTTTCGGGGTTTAGTCGACCCAAACATCTTGTCTTTAACGCAGCATATTAACGATACTGCCAATGGGTTCAAATTTAATTTTATGCATCCATGAAAAGCGTAACTTCAGTCGTGCCACATGCTCCTGATTTACAGACAAAATGAATAGCAGCTCTACCCATTTACTGCCGCCTGATTGATGCTGCGATGTCTGTAACGTAAAATTAAATTGCAGGGCGTTATCTCCGGGAGGACTGCGAGGCAGGCTGGAATCCCGGCGGCGGGGTGCCCGTGCGGCGTCTCCTTTTGTGGCTGCTTTATCTTTTTCTCTGCACGTCTTATATCGCTCAAGCGCTTGGTTTTAAGTGCTTTGGAACACAATTATGATTAACAGCCGCATTTGCTTGCTCAGCTGGTGTATCTGCTTATCGGGAGAGTCATCTTCTGCAGATGATCGTGGGATTACCTCCCATTGCCTCTCTCTGCACCTTAGTGCACTGAGCGCTCTGTGGAGGTTTAGAGTCAATCGTGTCCTGCAAAGCTTCCTGAGCTTCCCCGGGGCCACCTCACCGTGGGGGACACCAACCCAGCCCCTCCAGCCACCCAGGACTGTTTCTTTTCCACCTCGGTGCATGGAATAACATGATAACGGGATCCTCAGGGAAGTCAGGTGGGGTTCAACCATGGGAACATGAAAGCATTGCTACCTTTAATTTTTAATTGTGCTTTATCAGCTGGCATCAGGGAGGATGAAGTTTCCTGAAATTTTAATTGGCAAACCCATTGACCCGTTTTCTTCTGCGTCCCTGGATGGCAGCACAGAATACATGTTGGGCTGGTAGGAGGATTTGCTTCATGCCAGGCCTGGGGGTCTGAGGCTGAGGAAAACCCCAAATCCTTTTTCAGGAGGATATCTGCCAACTAGCGAGCATGGATATTACAAGGGCCAATTGCGCGCAGTGGGGGTCTCCAGTCACGGAGGCACCGACGCAGAGCTGGAGACATCACACTGACAGTGAGGGACCTCCGCCCGTCCATGCAGAAATCTCCCAAGAACAGTTTTCCCCGCTGGGTCTGGTCCTCCCTGTCAGCTGAAGATTCCTCACAAAGCGGTGGCACCCCTGTTCCACCCAGCAACTGGAAAAGAAATTAAAAAATGGGGGAAATCGAAGAGAAAGGTGTTTTCCCCCCAAATAAAAGCTAAGCAACCAAAACTTCCCAGAAAAGGGTCAGTTTGGGTGAAATCGTTGGGTGAGAAGTCACAAAGTTCATCTAAGTCACCTTTATTCCACCCAGAGCGCGTCGTGGCAGCTGAGGATCTGCCCTGGGCCGTGGAGTATTTTAACGAAAGCTCTGAGCAGGTCTCAGCTCTCCAGGAAGACGGCAGAACCAGAAATCCGTTTTTGAGGGGGGAAGCTGGGAGGAAATCCCGCCAGCTGAGATGCTCTGCAGACTCAGGATGCTCCAATGTTTTGGATAATCACAGGAATTTGGAGCTGGGGGCGGAGTTGGTGCCAAATGTGCAGTGCAGGACAGGGGAACGGAGTCTAGGGCTTTCCCTGGGGATTGTTTCTCCTGGAGCAGAGAGTCCTGGTACGTACCTGGAACAACACACATCCTCGACGAGACTCGGGAAGCTGTGTCAACTTGAAATCATTTTGATGCTTCATTTCTGTAGAACATACAGTTTTGTTCAACAGCGAGGCAAATTCTCCTCGAAAGAGAGAAGGGCTCGAAATCCTCTTACATATGAATATGAATTCGGCGTCATGTATAAAATAACATCCTTGTCAATCAGGAGCCGAATTACAGACACAAACCTGACGTCAAATCCAAGCCCAACGAGGAAGCTGACGGGATGACAGATTGTGTGGAAGGCTTCCAGAAATTGGCTTTAAAATGCAGTTGGCCAGACACCGGCTTCAACAGCGTTTCGAGATGAACTCACCATTTAAACTTTCAAGTTTCATTTTGAAGGAAAACAGTGTGCTCTGTGCCCTAGATGGAGGTGTGCTCTGAAAAGATGTCATTAACTTTTAAATCGCCTGGTGTCATCTGCCATCAATAGGTACACACACCTACGCAGGGGGAGCAGGCAAAGCAGCTCAGAAATCCCCTCAAGGTGACACATAATGCCTTCCAAAAAAGAAAAAACAAGCCAAAACGCAAAAAAACCTGAGAACCCCAAAAAGCTGATGGGGTATATAAGCGCGGGTTTTAATCCACACACAAAATTCCATGATAAGACTGCGTTCCCTAGGGGAGAGCAATCACGGGAAATTGGAGAAATATACCCAGTGCAACCCTCAAATTAGGACTTGCTACCAAAAAAAAAAAAAAATCGGATGAAATCCTTACTGCGTGGGGCAGCTGGGAACACGTTCATCATTCAAAAAGGCAGATGCTGCCTTGAGCTGCCCGGAGGTGCAACCAGGGGAGGGGAAAGCAAAGCGTTGCCTATGGTCAATAGAGCAACGGAGCAAGACTCCAGCTCGGCCACCTCCCCACTGGCGAGTGCAACCGGAGCACACTTGGCCGAGCGGCAGCACCGCTATTAATACGGGTTGCGTTAAGCAGCTTTTCGGGGAAGCAGCGATGCGCGGTGCCCTCTAGATGACAGCAACGCCACCCGGCAGTGTATCCTCTACAGAGATCCTCGCCTTCCTCACCCCACCGCCGGCGCGAACGCTTTGCAGGCGTAGCCCTCGCCACTTTGGAAATTAAGATTTAATAGGGGTTCATAAGGTGGGTTCTTTCTGCCGGTTTAATGCTAATTAATTATTCAGGGGATATTTGAGAGCAAACCTGGAAAAAAAATCAGCTGACGTTTCAGTATTATGCAATGAGCACCACTGCTATTTGCAAATAGATCTGTCTCCTTAGATTTAAAATGACAGCTCATTCCTCTATGTTAAACCCCAATTGGGATTATTAAAAACATCTATTGAGGCTTTAGCCTCTCTGTAGTAAAATATTAATCAGTTCCAGCTTGTTAGGGCTCAAAAGAGCAGATATATTTTTAATAATCAATTGCCATTTAAAATACCGTAACGTTCCAATTAGAAATTAAACTTAAATGTCCCGGGTAAATTAACTTTGCATTTAAAGTGTTAATTGAATAAAAATGTTTATGGCTTTGCAATATTATCCCTTCGGTTCTCGTTCGAGTACAGATGTGTCACACCACATGAAATGTGAGCGTAAACGCTCGTTCTTTCCGCCCAGGCTGTGCCCGTGCTCCTCCACAGACTCCTCTCACAGCAAAGGAAATTGCTGCACGCCAAGAAACCAAGTCCATTAACGAAATGCCTAATCAAAGCCTTGACACTACAATTTGCTGCTCCGTCTCAGTTGGTGGCTTCAAATTCTCAGCACCTTGCGAAGGCACCACGCGGCGGCACGGTCAGGCGCTGGCGGGCAGGCAAGTCGCTGTGCCCATCGCTCCAGCCCGCGACCTGGAAAATAGGTACAGAAATCTTTCCCATCTGGAAATTATTTATTTTCAATAGTGTTTAGGTCATTGCTGATCCACTGCTGATAGATAGGATGCAATGGTTGATCCGGAGCATAGTGGAAAAGAGTGTGCTGAGGCTCCGGGCGTTCCCATGGGATCCACGCGGGTCCATCGGGGAATCCTTTCCACCCATTGCACTAATTCATACCCCTGTTAGCAGCCTCAGAGAAGCAGGGTAGAAAATGGGCTGTGGAAGGGCAGTAGCCCTCCTAGAGCTGGAGCCAGCCTCCCCCAAGCCAGTTTTCATCCACGTTACTGGAAAGGGACCTCAGTTTTCCTCTGCCAGGACCTTTACACACTTGCAGTGGGGAAGGAGAAAGTGTTAATGTTTCCTTTCACCAGGAGTTTTCCACACCACTGGATTTTAACCTGAGAAGCCCTTCAACTACGTATGCTCGCTCTGTGTTTTGGTCGCGCGCGTAGGAATGAGCCTTCCGCAGTGCTGAATTCTCAGCGCACGGTCATTCTGCGACTCATCTCCAGCCAAATTTTACCTCCTTCTCTTGTAAATATGGATTAACATCCCGCCCTGCATCTTCTCGTCATCAAAACAACCTCTCCTATGCCTAGCGAGAAGGCAGGCAGACCATAACAACTCTTTTTGTACAGCAGGCGTGCTCCCCTTCGTGTTTGAGTCTACCCAACCCAAGTGGAGTGAACATTTAAAAGCTTGGGAAGAACTGACACATGCAGAGTAGCTTCATGTTGCTTGAAGGAGGCAAGGTAGAGGCCAAGCTGAAAATAAGGCCTTGGTGCTCACCTATGAACAGGTAACGGCTGCAGAGTCTCCCACTCTGTTATTCCCCCTCAGTCCCTCACAGCTTGCCCAGGTCGGAAGGCAGCAAAGGTGCAAATGGCACCCTCTGGAATTGCTGCCCAGAAGGTCGCAGTTCCCCCATCCAGGGTGGTTTATTTGCCATCACAAGTAGCAGGAAGGAGCAGAAAACCCACCGGCCCACTTGAAGCACTACGCCAAAAGCCAGGGGCTTGGCTGCCTCTTGTTTGCCAGGGATTATCCTTATTGTTGTTTTATAATCCGCTGAGAGCATCTTCTTGCAGAGAGAGGCGCTTTCAAAATGCCGACATGGAGCCATCAGCAATGATCTGTCTGGAGAGCGGGATTAGAAGTCGCACTACTTAAACTAAAGAAATCAAGTGAGATTCGTTGGGTGCCTTGCTGCTCCATGTTCTTTTTATTGTTATTTTTATCATGGTCACGCTTTTTTAAACCTTCCTGGAAATCAGAAGTAGAAAAGGCCGATTAAGACATCCAGCCTGTCTCACCAGGGGCAGATCAGGAGTGATCATAGTTTGTCTGGTTTGAGATGTGCCAACCAGCAAAGCTCCCACGACTTCTCCAGTGCCATTGTGAGCAGGGGGGCTGTCACCCACCACAGCATCTCCTTTATTCCACCTGTACGCACGTGTGCCTGTAAGGTTTGGGAATCATAGAATCATAGAATTGTTTCGGTTGGAAAAGACCTTTAAGAACATCAAGTCCAATGAGCAACCTCGATGCAGGATCAACTCCTTGAACCCCTTGAGCAAGCAGAGGTCTTGCTGCAGAGCAATGGGGGACGGGGGATTTTTGCAGGGGAAGAAGGAATATTTCAATATATTCAAGGCCAGGTTGGACGGGGCTCTGAGCAACCCGATCTGGTTAAAGATGTCCCTGCTCACTGCAGGGGGGTTGGGCTAGGTGGCCTCTAACGGTCCCTTCCAACCCAAAACATTCTATGGTTCTATGAATGTTTGGGGATTGCATTTTTTGAAAGAGCTGGCTTTCAGCAAAAATCTGTGTCTGGCTGAATGTTTCCCACCCAAACTACCTTTGGGGTACATGTGCTTTTCTTAATGGAAACAGAGTTTGTTGCCAGCTACGTTAGAAGTTCACGGTCCCTCCAAAGCACATCAGGCTCTTATTGCTTGACTCCTCTTCAGGTCTGAGCGAGAAATCAGGCAACAAGGAGCACTCATTTTCTTTAATGCACTTCATTTGGCAGCCAAGCAGTTAACAAAGCATAAAATTCCATAAAAGAGGGCAATGCCCTGCTTGCAAAACACTGCCATGTGCAAGGCATCCCCTTGCTGATAAGGCTGAAGACACACCCTGGCAGACCGGCTCAGTCTTTGTCAGGTGAAACCTGTAAGGTTGTTTTAAATGAGATGATTTTTTTTTTTTTTTTTTTTTTGCATTAACAGCGTGCGGGTCCAGCTCAGTTGCTAAGCAACATCCCCACCGGGCCCTGGGTTTCCATCCTCCTACAAATGGGAAACAACAACAACAAAAATCCCTCCGTGTTCACCGAGATGAGGTAAAGTCCTACGATTTAGTGATCTTAATTGCATCCTCCCCTCGAAGGGCTCGGGCCTGCTGAGAAGGGAATAAGATACCTAACTCCCATCGTGATGAACGGGGCGTCAAGCGGTGAGAGGAGAATACGCCTCTGATGGAGAAAGCACCGGAAAAGTACGTGGAAATAGCGCAAAAGCCCTGCCATGAGTAGAAATCAGAGTGGACACCCACGCGCACCCACCCGGTGCAAACCAGACCGTTATAATTAGCGCCTGAGAGCCTGGTAGGCTCAGCTTGGATTGAATAGACTTTTAGAACCTCTCTCACATGCTGCAGGGCACCAGGGAGGCTTTCTGGGATGCTTGAAAGCTGCGTTTTCGCACCTCGGCGTTCAAAGGAGGGGTTCGGCGTTACGCTCGCTGCTCCGTTTCTTGGAGACGTGTTTGGTTTTGCAAAATCCCTGCACCGTATTTCAGCTGTTTGTTGCTCATACAGCCTTCACGCCCTTCCAACAGAGTTTGCTTGCTTATGGTATTTTTAAGGGAAAATTATAGCCGTGAGCAAAAAAACTCCAAGTATTTGTGTTCTCATATGATGTTTCTAGTGATAAAGATAGCAGAGCCGCAGAAGTTCAGGACGCGCTTCCCATGCCTTTAGCTATCAGACGCATTTCTAAAGGGGCTCTTTGTTTTTGAGGAGCCTCCATTCTGCTGCAGTCATCTCCAAAGGCTTTTGAAGTGCTGGAGATCTGCAGCTCCTGTTGTCTTCCAGCAAAGGAGCTGCTTTTCCCCCTTCTACAGCTCCAGGGCAGACTTCTCCAGGCAGAGAAGCAACCTTCACGCTCCCCAAATTAGAAGCTGGAAGGCTCAGGTGCCTTTATTACCTTGCATCTAATTGTGCAAATGTTAGAGGAGGAAAACTCTGTTGTAGAAATATCAGATATATCTGTATGATGCTGGAAAGCTTCCTGGCTCATTAGCAGGGCTCGAGGCCAATTAGGCTGAGATGAACGAAGGGCTCCTAGATCTTCCCTTTCCATGTGGATGGAGCACCCCGCTAGGCACCGCCACCCCACTTTGCCTTAGACTTTTTGCCTTTTTTTTTTCTTTTTCTTCCATAAAGCAGCAGCTCTGCAAGGCAGAGAGCAGCTTGAGGAGCTCGCAGGGAGCTGAGGGTGATGTGCGGGGCAGGTCGCCCATCCCGCTGCCCAGCAGTGCCGGCGCGAATGCAATTTGCACCCCCTGCTCATGCCAGCCCGGCGGGAGGGAGAAGGGAAGAAGCAGGCTTTGAACTCGGCGATTTCAAAATAAAGTGATTTGCACGCCCGATCACAGCCTCGTCACGGTGTCGGCTTGGCGGCAAACGCGCATACGGGCGCTGTGATCTCGCTGCGTCGCTGCCAGGAAAGCAGCCCTGCAAAAAACAGAAGCGAGGGTGAGAAGCGGGGAGCAAGGATTTGTTTGTGCTATCCTGCGTGCGGCCGGCAGAAGATAAAACCTTTCAGGAGAGCCTTTGATGAAGCTGTTTTTCTCAGGAAAACATGATGAATTACACACTCAGCTGAGAATATTAACTTGTCGCAGGCGGCAGCGATGGGACCGCGGACCCGTGCCTGCTCCGACGGCCGGGGGGGGTTTGCAGGCAGCCGGCAGGCTCAGAGTTCTCCCAGCGAAGCTGCCTGCATCCCACGAGCCCCTGGGGAAGTGGGAAAGGCTCCTGTGCTGCTCCCAGTCCCCCCCAGATCATCCCAGTCAGGGACATTTGAAGGCACATGGTGACTCCTGGAGGGAGTGCCTGCACCGGACTCAGCTTGCAAAATGAGCTTACATAGAATCACAGAATGTTTTGGGTTGGAAGGGACCCCTAGAGGTCACCCAGCCCAACCCCCCTGCAGGAGCAGGGACACCTTGAACCACATCAGGTTGCTCACAGCCCCGTCCAACCTGGCCTGGAATGTTCCCAGGGATGGGGCCTCCACCCCCTCTCTGGGCAACCTCTGCCAGGGTTTCACCACCCTCACTGGAAAGAATTTCTTCCTTAGATCCAGTCTAAACCTACCCTGCTTCACTTTAAAACCATCCCCCCTTGTCCTGTCACAGCTGGCCCTACTAAAAAGATTGTCCCCACCTTTCCTATGGGCCCCCTTTAGGTACTGACAGCCGCACTCAGCTCTGCCCGCAGCCTTCTCTTCTCCAGGCTGAACACCCCCAACTCTTCCAGCCTGGCCTCATAGCAGAGGGGCTCCAGCCCTCGGATCATTTTTGTAGCCCTGCTCTGGCCCTGCTCCAACAGTTCCATGTCCCTCTTGTGCTGAGGGCTCCAGAGCTGGATGCAGGGCTCCAGGTGAGGTCTCCCCAGAGCAGAGCAGAGGGGCAGAATCACCTCCCTCGACCTGCTGGCCACGCTTCTCTTGATGCAGCCCAGACTACGGTTGGCCTTCTGGGCTGCCAGTGCACATTGTCAGTTCATGTCCAGCTTTTCATCCATCAGTACCCCCAAGTCCCTCTTGTCAGGGCTGCTCTCCATCCTTCCTTCCCCCAGCCTGTACTGATACTGGGGGTTACCCTGACCCATGTGCAGAACCTTGCACTTGGCCTTGTTGTACCTCATGAGGTTCACACAGGCCCACCTCTCCAGCCTGTCCAGGTCTCTTTGGATGGCATCCTGTCCAACATGACGTTAAACTTTATGTTTCCCTGAACGGGGCCATTTAAACACCTCAATTAGTTACCACGAGTATTATTCTTGTTAAGATTATCATCCCTTATTATTCATATCGCAGCCAGGTGGCCTGGCATGCGAGCCCAAGCAGGTAACACTCTTCTTCCCGCAGTCTTCACACGCATTAATTATTTCTTTGCTCTTCATAACACACTTGCAGGGTTAGGCTAATAGATGGAAACCAACTCCAGATTGTCTAAAAGTTGCAGATATCATTAGGTAATGAATAGTCCTCATTTCTTTTAATGATTTTAATTAATTTTACTCAGTGGCGTTTTCAATAACCATACCGTGTACACACTCACTGGCCCTCCCCATCCCTTGGGAGTTTTGCCAGTGGCTTCATTACTTTCGGGTTCCTTGCAGCCTGCCTGTCTCAGGAGTGACATCGCTATCAAAATAAGGACGTTGCGCTGCCATCTGCATGGCAGGAAGCTGTTAGCAGCTCGTCATTTAATAACAGACATGGTCTGCAGACATGGAGCCAAGGTTGGCAGGTTCCCCCACGTTCCAGGAATGCAAGCGGGGCAAATTTAGCCACGGTTAAGTTCTTGTAAAACAAGCTTTTATAGACATTCAGAAAAATAAATGTTTTCATAAAATGTAAGCACAATAGAAAAAAAAAAAGTCGTTTAGGTTTGTTTTTTTTTTTCCTAAGCAAACGTTTTCCTGCCTGTCTTGCAGCTGAGATATTGCAATTTTATGCTGGTGCATGTGGCCAGAGAACGAGGCTGAATAGGAACAGATGGGCAGTGTATGCAAATTGCTCCAATGAAATGGAGACTAACGAGTTCGCGGTGACCCAGGAATCCCACCACGGGATGGCGCGGGGGTGGCAGGGCAGACGGTGGAGCTTTCCACGATGCCACGTGCTGCCTTGCTAATGGATGGAGGTGGGAAAAAACAGTTCCTCAGGAGGCTCCACACTTAACTCATCGGTACCCCAATGTCAATGCACTGCTCCAGATGCAGTGAGGACCCTCTTGGATGAAAACCAAACTGGAACGCTAGCGTTCCGCTGGCTTGTGGGGGCACTGTCACCACTCCCAGCATGTGTCAACCGTGGGCCTGTAGAGCAGAGCACCCTGCAAGTGCGCTCAGAGGCATCAGGATTTAACATGTCATGAAGACATTGCGTTGCTGGAGCATGTCCAAAGGAGAGCAACAAAGCTGGGGAGGGGTCTGGAGCACAAGGCTTACAAGGAGCAGCAGAGGGAACTGGGGGTGTTTGGTCTGGAGAAGAGGAGGCTGAGGGGAGACCTGATCGCCCCCTACAACTGCCTGACAGGAGGGGGGAGCGAGGTGGGGGTCGGCCTCTTCTCCCTGGTAACAGACGATAGGAAGAGGGGAAATGGTCTGAAGTTGCGCCAGGGCAGGTTTAGGTTGGACATTAGGAAAAATTTCTTCCCCGAAAGGGTTGTCAGGCTCTGGAATGGGCTGCCCAGGGAGGTGGTCAAGTCCCCATCACTGGAGGTATTTAAAAGACGGGTAGATGAGGTGCTTAGGGACGGGGTTTAGTGGTGGGATGGCAGGGTTAGGTTAATGGTTGGACGTGATGATCTTAAAGGGCTTTTCCAACCTAAACGATTCTACAATTCTATGATTCTATGATATTTGTACTAAGAAAAGTCCCATCTTGACAAGCCAAGGGTCAGAGTCACCTTTTGAAGTGCTCAATGTCCTTCTCCCAGTGCCCAGCTGGGACATCTTGTCCTTGTTCTGCATCTCTGTTGGCAGCCAGTTCCCACCCACACTGTCCCAGCTGTTTGCACCGCAGGGCATCCGGCATTAAGGAAATAATCCCAGCTCCAGAGCTCCTTCCCAGTGAGCTGGTTCCCCACAGCAGTAAGATAGCAATGGCATTGCTGCCTTCCACCTAACGCCCTCAGCCAGCTTCTGCTGAAGACAGCAATTCACCCCCTAATTACAAAGAGAACGTGAGTAGGTCCTTTGCAGGCAAGGAGCCGATAACCTAGAGAAAGCTGTAAGGGCTGTCTTATCAGGTGGTGAATCTCCATTTAAATCAGTGGGACTGTGCCAATTTGCATCAGCTGAGGAGCCGACCTCCACGTTCCTGACACCAGTGTCAGCACTGAACTGCACGAAGCGGAGATCATCTCTACCCAGAGGAAACATTGTTTTTCAAAAAGCTGTCCATTGATTTAGCCATAAAACAGAACAAATTTTTAAACTGCATATGAATTGGGACTTTATTATTCCTTATCTACTTTGTGATATGGTTGGTAAATTTGTTTAAAACGTTATAAAAATGCACTTTAAAGGCCTAATAAAACTGGAGTTAACATTATGCACAGCTTGAAACCTTGGGAATTGACTATAAGGCAAAGGAAACCTGCTCCAGCTCTTCCTCTAAAAAACTGCTAGAATTAAACATAACCTTCAACTTGTCTGCAAGGCAACCTTGAGCGCACAAAGAGCCTGCTGGCCACGCCGCAAGAAGAGCAGGGCCTGGCACGCACAACCTGTACCGTTGCTGAGCAAAGGGGGGGCTGTGCGTGCCCTGTGACCGAAAACGCTGGTCCCAGGAGCATGGAGCTGCCCCCAGCCCAGCTAAGCTTTCTGCTGAAAGAGCGCGGGGTGGATGCTGGGCTGAAGCATGGGGAAGAGAAGAGACAAAGCGGAGAAAAGCAAGAATCACTGAGTGCCCTTGTGATATGGGAATGGGAATGGAAAGAGTCCCCCGGGCCTTGCAAGGCCGCTCCCCGTTGCTGTGTCCGTCAGTCCCCTTCGCCTCCCATGTTAACCCCATTACCAGTCTGGTTCATTTGTTTCTCCCTCTCCCCACCACTGAATGGCTGGTCTAGAAATTCCCTTCTGTGGAGAACGAAAACATCCTTTTAGCCTCTAGATAGTTTGGACTTATTTGTTCTCATGCCAAAATTGTCCATTAGCTTAAATAGCACTGCTCTCCCTCTAATGTTTACTTCTCCAATGTATTCATAGCGAACAATCATCTCCCCGCCTTTGCTGCATCTGAACATGTCCTTTTTTATGCCTGATACCACAGTAAATGCTTAATGTTCCACTGTTTTCTTTATCACTATAATTGCTCTGCAGGTTTGAAACGCACACGCTCATCGGTCAAACCTCTGGATGAATATCCATCATTAGCGTCTTTTCTGATCGTGTCTCTTATGTCACAGCTTGCCGGAAAATCCGGCAACCCTTCCATGTGTGACCTTGTGGGTGCTTGTAGGAGAGGACGTTGGACATCTGGGGCTTCTGCTCCCAATTTCGCGTGAATTTTGGGTCAGTGTTGAGCGTTGAGCCATGAATGTTTGACCTTTAAAGCAGTTTCCGATTTGAACTGGTGTTTCAGTTGCTAGTGTCCTAAGATACCAGATTAAACCATCTACCATGAGAAATAAAAGGTCACTAAATCTGAACCTTTCATCTTTATGCCCAGAGGACTAGAAACAACATGCTGAGTGACACAGTCACTAAGATGTCTTTAAATGTCTTTTAAGGAAGCTTGTGGGACCTCCAATGTGCCTAAACGGTAGAGTTTCATGGGTAAAAGGGTTTCTGTCAGCATTTCTCACTGTCTATGCAAACTTTGCCAGCTCCGTGCAAAGGTGCAGCCGCAGCTAAAGGAGGACTCCATGTGCCACCAACAACTGTAGGGGTAAAATCTTGAGCAGCCTCAGCTGGAAGGGAAGAGGAGCATGTGAAACCCAACTGTGGAGCTGCCACAGGGCTGGTGATGCCCGTTTGGACATTAGCAGAATAGCAATGAGCAGCCCAAGGAAGCAACCAAAGAGGATGCAGAAGTTACACGACCACCATGGGCCAGTTGGACCTTACAGAGGTTGGAGACAGAGACCATCAACAACTGCACTGAGAAGAGGGCACACATAGATTCAGCATTGATTTTTTTTTTTTTTTTTTTTTTATGTGTGTATTTAGCAACTTTCTTCAGAGCCCTGAGATCCCCCCATACCATAAGGCTCGGTGTTTCCCTCTCCAATGGGGCTGCAAGCACTTGAGGGCAAGGAACAGAGCCTTGGCTGAAACACAAGCATGAAGGCCAGCAACGAGTGAAAATACCTCTGGCAACCAAAGGAGCCATTCCCAAGTGCCTGCTTGTGGTGAGGAGATAAAGTTTCTCGCAATATAACAACAACGCAAGTATCAAATTGCACAGAGAAAAAGAAATATCCCAGCCCAAACCTGAGCCCGCAAATGAAAATACGGTGAAAATTTAAAATCCTCTTTGCAAGGCATCCAAACCAGAGCCACTGGGAATGCAGGCTGCTCAGGAAGCAGCACGTTTGAGAACGCTGTGGCCAATGCTTTGCTTTCCCAGTCTGACTTTGAGCGCAAAGCAATGTATCCAACACGTTGGGCCCAGAAGCAAAGCGGTGGGAGAGTGCAGGAGGATGTTCAGCTGCCTTGGGGGGCTCTAGGCTAACAGTAAAACCTCTTCCATCCTTGTAGCATTTGCACATCTCACTTCTGCTTTGCAGACTCTTATCAAATAGGCAAACTGGGTTTTTTTGACAGGTGCCCACAAAGTCCTTGAAAGTGCCGCTTTCCTTCCCAGTCCTTCCCATGCATGTTTTTCATTAACTTTAAGAGGTGTCCCAGGTAACCTTGAGGTATCTCCACCACTGTCTTCCAGTACATACCCCTGGTTTCATGCTGGTGTGGAGTCCTTGAACATCAGGTCTTCACATGAACTAGAATATTCTGGCATTCCCACTCCAGAAGACTCTGCAGAAGGACATCACTGATGAAAATATATCCATGACATAAATACCCCCCTTCACGGATACTTTTAGGCCTCTCTTAAATGTGCAGAGTTACATGCTCCAATAGCTACGAAAACGAGATGAAGAAGAGCCGATCCGCAGCTGCGTTCCCTTGGGCAGGTGATGCTGAGAGGTCCCCACGTGCAAACCCTGGGCAGCACATGGCACGGCTGGTTATGCCGGCTGAGGGCATTTGGCCTAAAGTAAGACTCAGGCCTTATTTGCAGATATCATAATAACAATAAAAATGCCAGGCTAATGAATCTTGTGACTCCCACAAAAGCGTTTGCAGGGTCGGCAAGATGAAGCACCTTTCATTCGCCCCCAGCTCTTCAGTATGGAAGAGATTTTCGCTGAAACCTGCCGTGGCCAGGAGTTTCATGCACCCCTCTGTGAGGAGAGCACCGTACCTCTGCTGTGATGTGGGAAGGCTGCACTTAATATTAATAAATAATCCTTTAGAGGCAGATTTTTCCACAGCCTCGGTTTTGTAACCCGATGACTTGTATCGCCATTTACACCTACGCAGAGCAAGAGAAAGTGGTGGAGGTAAAAGAGCTGATAGGGAGGGTGGGTTTGCAGCCACTTTGCAGGACTTTAATACCGAGAGAAGGCTCTTGGTGATGCTGACCTGGCTCTTTAGTACTCACAGCCTTTGCTGCTTGTGGGTTCTCAGCTCCAGACTAATACAAGGCTGATCCCTCTACAACTGCCTGAGAGGAGGGGAGAGCCGGGGGGGGGGTTGGTCTCTGCTCCCAGGGAACGGGCGATGGGACGAGGGGAAATGGCCTCAAGTTGCGCCAGGGCAGGTTTAGGTTGGACATTGGGAAAAATTTCTTCCCCGCAAGGGCTGTCAAGCACTGGAAGGGGCTGCCCAGGGAGGTGGTTGAGTCCCCATCCCTGGAAGGATTTAAAAGACGGGTAGATGAGGTGCTTAGGGCCAGGGTTTAGTGGTGGGATGGCAGGGTTAGGGGAATGGTTGGGCTTGATGATCTTAAAGGGCTTTTCCAACCCAAACGATTCTCTGCTCTGGTACGTCCAGCTCTGGAGCCCTCAGCACAAGGACATGGAGCTGTTGGAGCAGGGCCAGAGCAGGGCTACTAAAATGATCCGAGGGCTGGAGCCCCTCTCCTAGGAGGCCAGGCTGGGAGAGTTGGGGGTGTTCAGCCTGGAGCAGAGAAGGCTGCGGGCAGAGCTGAGTGCGGCCGTTCAGGGCTTAAAGGGGGCCCATAGGAAAGGTGGGGACAATCTTTTTAGTAGGGCCAGCTGGGACAGGACAAGGGGTGATGGTTTTAAACTGAAGCAGGGTAGGTTTAGACTGGATGTAAGGAAGAAATTCTTTACGTTGAGGGTGGTGAAACACTGGAACAGGTTGCCCAGAGAGGGGGTGGAGGCCCCATCCCTGGGAACATTCCAGGCCAGGTTGGACGGGGCTGTGAGCAACCTGATGCGGTTCAAGGTGTCCCTGCTCCTGCAGGGGGGTTGGGCTGGGTGACCTCTAGGGGTCCCTTCCAACCCAAAACATTCTGTGATTCTATGATTCTATGATTCTATGATTCTATGATTCTATGATTCTATGATTCTATGATTCTATGATATTAAGTACAGTATTTTGGCAGCTTAGGGAGATTAATGACTGTCTCTCTGCCTGAGAACCACCCAGTCCCCGGGCATTGCCTTTACTTCTCCTGCCAATAACAGTTTCAAATCACAAGGTTTCAGGCTGTCGGGATTCCGGGCTCCCATTGCCCGCTCTGACCTTGGGCAGCCCTCCCTTCCTCAGTTTCCCCACCCATAAAACAGAAATGGTGCTTCCGTCCTCTCCAGAGCCCTCTGAGTCGTGCAGGAGAAAAGCACGGCTTAAGTGCACTTATGATGACAAGGGATTATTTATTATTCCCTCGGGAAGTTGTTCCTCAGCCTGATACATCTCATTGCTAAAAAGCTATTCTTGATATTCAGCGGGATTTCTTTCCTTCCCCAATTCCATCCCATTAATCACAGCAATATCCCTTCTTTGCTTTCCTTTCCCAAAGGGAAAGAAGAGGGTTGCATTTTTAAGAAGTGACATTCTGTGGTTTGTTTTTACACCCAGTAAGCCTTTCCTGAACGCAACGGCTGAGCACCTCCAGTGGCTTTGAAAATGATAGTGAAACCCATTCTGTGAAAGCCACGCTGGCCACAACAGTAATTAACTGGAGGGATTAGAGAATAACACAACGCACAAAAATCCATTTGCTTCTTTCTTCCTTTTGTTGGGATACCAAAATGATCTGCCTCCCCGGTCCTCAGCGTTATTCCCCATCCTCTGCCGTCTGCTAAAAAGAGGCAAGGACTTTGGATGAATTGTACTGCTACTTTTTAAATAAAAATAATATTCAGAGCAAACATTAATGCATTAATTAAATAAACCCTCGACTGCTTCCCTTCCTGTTATCTTTTAACGCGCTTCGCATTTGCATCCCTGTGGCTGCGTTTCAAATGCTCACCCTGTAAAATTCAGTCAGGATCAGCAAACTGAACGGACTTTTTATTTTCTTCTGGGACAGCCCCATGAAAGAGGGAACACGCCTAAACCCGGCCACGGTGAGGGCAGGGCTGTACAGATGTGGAGACTACAGGAGATTTGCTGAGAAACCTCACGCTGGAAATACTGTTCAGAGAGCCAAGCACCTGCTGCGTTTCTGACCTGGGACTGGTCAATATTTCAGTCCCCAGGTCCCACAAGCAAATTTGCATGGGCCGAGGGTCCTTTCAGGCCATCTGGTCAAGTGCCCTCAGAAGTCAGAGACACCCAATGCCTTCTTTTTCTCTCTTTTTTTTATTTTTATAGGTAATGGCTGTCAAGGAATGCTGCATTACTGTATTTATTTTGGGTTATTGCAGTTGCACCTCAAATCCCGCCCAGGGTACAGCACCTCGGGCATGACTGAGACTCTGTGGTGTCAAACCCAACTCCTGCCCGGAGCATCTGAGGACCGAATGGTTAGGGCAGGCAGCAGCCACGCTCTCGGTTACCCTGAAGGAAAGCGAGGGGAAGTTCTCCGCAGGCCGCGGGGTTTTGCGGAGTCGCAGCCATATTGCTGGCCACCACGCACGCTCGCCACCTCAGCTATCGTAGGGCACCAGGGGCTGGGGTCCCTTCTCCCGATTCCTCCCACACGCCCCATCCAAGCGCTGCCATTTGATGGGTTTGCACCAGAAGGCAACATATGCAGACTTTGGAAAAGTCTGAAATCCAGATGTTAAGTGTGGCCAGGCTAAGGCAACACAGCTGTTCATTAATGGGTTTTTTCTCCTTTTCTCCATACAGTGACAGCCCGTGATTATTTTAACTGACTAACACGCCTCAAAATCCTTTCATTGTAGTGAAGAGCCATGTATAAGCAAGTGAGTTTGGAAAAAAACCCAGACACACGTGTATGCCGTTCCTGCACCCTTCAGACAATGCAGAGAGGGAAGAGAGATGGGGAGGAGAAGCCAGGAGGGGACATTAAGGAAGGATCAGTGCTCCTCTGAAGCAGAAAACAAAATTAAAATGGAAATAGAGAGGGAAGTTGAAAAGTCAGCTGCTAAATGCTCTGCAAGTAAATGTTGTTAAATATTTAAATTTCACAATCAAGCACATTTTTGTTTATTAAAAAAAAAAAAAAAAGGATAGAGAAGGAAAGAGAAATGCCCAGGAGGACTCCGTGGTTGAGTCATTAAGCAGGGTAATGACATTTCCACCTCCCTCCTCCCTTCTACAAATAATTATAAGTGAATTATGTACAATGGAGGAATTTCAATTGCTCATCTGGAGCCATGTAGGTACGTGATGGACGGATCTCCCTCTCGCAGCTCCAGCCAAGCCCCATTTCATCCACCTGGCGGCAGCAGCTCAAACCCAGGGCACCAAGCTCAGGCCTTGTCAAATGATGGAGCTTCACGGGGACGAGAAAAAGCCACTTGGTCCTGCTCAGATTTGCAAGGATTCATTTTAAGACGCACGTTTGGTATGATCCTGTTAATCCTCATAGCTTATTCCAATTCATTTATTTAAGAGATGAACAAAAAAAAGTCACTCCGCAAGAAAGTGTGTCCATGTGGGGCGAGGTCATGGTGTAATATAAGCAGTTTGATTTGAGGAAATTGAACGTATCTATACCGTAAGCAGGTGGATTCATGCATCTTCCCATCCCATGGAAGAAATAAGTGTGCACATATTGTCTGCCACAAACACAGAATAAACTAGGTATATTTTAATCACCGGGAAGGGGCTTTCACCTCCACGAGCATTTCCAAGGAGCTACCAAGGCCCGAATTGTCGACACTGCCTGGTCGTTGGGAGCTGATGGAGGAAGCACCTTCCAGGAGGGATTTCTGCGCTTCCAAGGCTTGCTGTTCATCTCAGCTGAGAATGAAGTTACAAATACATCTAAAAATGAGTAATAAACAAGGCTGAAACATCTCGTTTCAATATTTTCAATTAAAACAAAACGCCTGGGGCCAACCTGAAATTTGTTTTCTCTTTTTTTTATTTTCTTGCCATCTCCCAGTGGAGATTTCAGTGGAGCTGGTAGGATCGGATAGGCCAGCATCGTTGGGGATTTTTTTTTTTTTTTCCCACAACTTGATCGTTAATTTGAAACATTTATTCTGAGCCCCTATAAAAGGCTCCTAATTTTTAGTATTCAGAAGTTTCCACAAACACCAAGCCACTCTCAAGTCTCTAAAAGCAGATGCTCAACCCTGAAGAATTCATCTTACACAGATCCCCTCCGCCACCCTGGCCTTCCCCCACCGCGGCTGTTAAAAAGAGTTGTGCCTTCTCTGAGCTCCAACAAAAGCAATAGCAGCACTGATATAAGCAAACACTAAAATGAAATTGCTCATAAACAGTGAATTCCTCAACCCAGACTCCATTCAAATCATCATTTAAATACAAATTTCCAAACCTATCTCCTGCCAAAAAATAAATGCATTTAAACAGTCCTGAGACGTACGTACAGTAATGCCTTTTTCACCCACTCTAATGAGCCTGAAAAGGAGATAAAGCTCTCAGAAAACATTCCAAACTTCTCTTCCATGCTGATATTAACAAAGATCTGAATCAAAGGAGGGAGAAAGAGGGAAGAAGTAATTTCTGCTTTCAAGCTTTTAACACTTAGGGCTTGACCAGGTAAAGGGTTTGAGCAGGGGGATGGACTTTTTGTGTCTCCATCCTACCTAAGTGCTGCTTCAACCCTAGAAGTGCCTGAGAACTGAATCGCCCTGTTTGGCATTAAAGTATTTCAAGCATGGGTGTACGGTGGGCAGTTTGGCTCTAGCCTCTCCGCCAGCCTCCAGCTGCGGGCGCAGGCACTCAGGTCCGCACCACGCAAGGCGGCAGCGCAAACCACTCCTTTGCCCGGATCAGGGCTACGGTCCGTCCTCCCCCCCGCCCCCAGGGACAAACTCCCCATGGATGCTCTCCTCTGCTGAAGGCCAAAACGCCTTCAGCTTAAGCAGGGGCTCAAGAACAAATCTTTGGGGACCATTCCTGCTACCACCCCTCTCGATCTGCCTCTTCTGCAGGCAGCTGGGGTGAGCTGCCTTGCAAAGGCTTCCCCTGAGGGGTTTGCATCCCGAGATCCCACTGAACTGGGTCCAGGGATTTGCAGCTGCTTTCAAAAACCCCACTCCATGCCTCTTTAGTAATAAAGCTCTTCCTAAAGCAGGCTTGTGTCATGAGACATGCAGTGGGAGATTGGGTAGCGCTTAGGAAGGGCTCAGGTGCCCTTGGACATCCCTGCGATTGCTGAGATCACCCAGGGAGCAAGGATGAACTGAGGGCTGGAGACCCCACACCACTGGGGTTCAGCAAACCCACTTCTTCCCTGGTAACGGACAATAGGATGAGGGGAAATGGTTTGAAGTTGTGCCAGGGCAGGTTTAGGCTAGACATTAGGAAAAACTTCTTCACTGAAAGGGTTGTCACGCTCTGGAATGGGCTGCCCAGGGAGGTGATCAAGTCCTCATCCCTGGAGGTATTTAAAAGACGGGTGGATGAGGTGCTTAGGGACAGGGTTTAGTGGTGGGATGGCAGGGTTAGGTTAACGGTTAGACTCTATGATCTTAAAGGTCTTTTCCAACCAAAGCGATTCTATGATTCTCTGTCCCTCCAGTTTCCTCATGTTCCCTAGGGGAATCATCGAATGTTTTGGGCTGGAAGGGACCCCTAGAGGTCATCTAGTCCAACCCCCCCGCAGTGAGCAGGGGCACTGCTAACCAGATCAGTGAATAATTTGTTGGGAACTCCATGAGCAAAACTGCAAAGAGCATCCCGATGCCCTGGGGGGAGAAGGGCTGCCTGGGCTGGGCACGCATCTCCTGTCATCCCCCACGCAGGAGGGAACGCTCCCTTTCTCTCTGACTACACCTCAGGATGGTTTTGTGCATTAACATTATTATTTGTGCGTGATGCAGAAAATGTAATCTGCAGAATAACTGGCTGCATTTAATAACATTTTCCAAGCTACACTGGTAACATTATTTTGTTCTGAGTGACAGTTTAGTAGTACAGAGGGAACACTTGGTTCCTCCGCTCACCAACACAGAATAAAACCAGGGCTCTGGTGGTGCATGAATGAATTTGTTCCAACCTCTTGAGCATGTCTCCCCTGGGCAATATTTTATTTTCCACGCGGAAGCAACTTTTCTCTTTGGAGATGAGCAGGCCACCGACGTAACAGAGCCGTGCTGCTTACGACAAGAGAGAACTGCCTGGAGGGGTTGCACGCTATCAATAAAGTCATCGATACAGGAGTGACTCCATCCCACGGCTGGCCGAGCGCTACAACACAGGATGTTACATGCACATAGGGATGGATGTGGAACCAACGGTGACGCTTGAGGACAGAGGAGGGCTTCTTAGGGGGCAGTTTGTCACTGAACAGATATATTCTTGTTCAAGTAAAATGTTTCCTGGTTTTGGCGAGATTGCACCTCTGCTGCCTCAGGATGGAGTCGCTCATTTAGGTCACGCGGGAGAGGCGAGTGCAGCGGTCGCTGGTGCAACATTTTTGATGCACTGTGGGACGTGAAGCATTTACTGTCCTTCAGCAAGTCCTCCCACCAGTGTTTCCGATTTAACTCTTCTCAATGTGCCCATTTTTCCCAAGCAGGCTGAAGCTGGCCCTGCGCATCTTGCGGGAAGAAGCCGTCCCATCTGCTGGAGCCGGTGGGCTCAGAGCCAGGGTAGCGACTGCGATCTCAGCACTCAGCAGCGGGATAACAATGCCTCCTTTGTTAGCGTTTTCCTAGGGAAAAGCTGCTCAAAGAACTCGAATATTGCATGCCATCGGGGAAAGTTTAGAAACATGGCATAATTAGGAGGAGAAAAAGCTTTCTGGCTTTCCTTACGTTAGCAATTTGCCACAGTTAGTTTCTCCTGAACCACAGAAATTTTCTTCCTGGAACCAAGTGAATGGTAGAAACGATTTTCCACAATGAGGCACATACTTGACACCCCAGGGCTCATAAACAACCATTCTTATCCAGTAAACCTATTTCCAGGGTCTGCAAACTCCTCTCTCCAGCTGGCAGGGCCCTGATTTCCAATTTGGGGATCGAGATCTCCAGTAAGCTCCTTGGTGCATTTTATGTGTTAAAGACCCTTCAGTGAAAATGCAGGAATACGGAAGGTATGGGGGGATAGGAGTAGGGGACCTCTGCAAAATAATCACAAATCTACCTGGAAAAGGGTGCTTGAGCTCGTTGAACCTGGTCCCTGAGCCCTGGTCTAAGCCCTGCATTGAGCCCTTTCCCTTTGAGACCAGGTGTCAGGATTGCAAACCTTAACGGTCAGGCACCGTGGGGGCTGTAGGAACGGGGACCAGTGGGCTGCTGGAGCGGTGGGTGGGTATATAAGGGGATGCCAGTGGGCAGGAGGAGGTTTGCAGGTGGTGGGTTTTCTCTGGGGTGGCTGGTGATAGGTTGGCTTGCTGCACGGAGCTGAGGGATTTTGTGCTGCTGGCCTTGGAGAAGCAGTGGCTGCTCTTGTTTGGTGTCTTTGTGTTAATGGGAAGAAACATCGCTTTGCCTCTTAAATTGGGAGGAGAGCAGAAAGAGGATGAACGGTCCCTGAGGGGAAGCCCAGGTTGGTGTGGTGCCTCTGTGGCCAGTGGGGAGGGTGCAATGGGGGTGGTGAAGAGGTACTTGTAAAAGTTACCCGTGGGTGGGAGGTCTGGCTCTGCAGCACCCCCAGGTGTGGGGAGGAAGGGGATTCCAGCCCCAGGTGGCTCTGATCTGGGGTGGGTGAGGCTGGTTCCCTCCTCTGTTGAAATGCTGGGGGAAGAGCCTCAAGCAAAGGATACTGATGGGGTGTGTGGGCTCCGAAGTGAGGGTTTTCTGCTTACCTAGCGTCCCCAAACCTATGTCAAGAAACCTGTGAAGTGGTCTGTGCCTGGGATGCTCCAGATCTTCCCCTGTGGTAAGGGAATTTGTGTGTCTTTGTGGCAGCAGGCTTCCTGTGCAAAATGGGTCACTGCAAATCCCTTATTTATCCCCATCCAAAATAATCCAGCATGAGCATCTTGAGAGAGGGCACAGTTTGGCCGTTCCTAGACCCAGACCTGCCTCTGGTGCTTCCAGCCAGAGCAGGCGCCGTGGACACCCACACTTGTGGTGGTTGGGGGACGGTGCCCTGCGTGTGGTTCACCTTTCAGCTACGGTATCTCAGCAAGTCTGAGAAACTCTGGCTTTCCACAAATCCAAGTGAATCCTGCCTGTTGAGCAGCTGTACCCAAATGTTGCTGTGCATATAGCATCAATCCATAGGCTGGGATTCTTCATAAAACACTCCCGTGTTCACGTTTGCCTCTGATTTTCTGCACATTACCATAAAAATTAATAAGGTTTTGGAACCCTTGTGAGATGGGGGTGGGCTGCGGTGTCTGGCTGCTCCGTGCTGTGTGTCTGGGGAGGCTGGGAGGAAGGTGGCCAAGCAAGGAGTAGTAGGAGCTCACCTTGCTTGCGGTGTGTAAACACTTTACGTGTCTCTCCAGGGCATGTTTCTATCTCTGTGCCTTCAAAAACTGAGTGTCTTTACAAATGGACCCGGCTTACCTCGCTCTGGGTGTGTTTTCCTGACTTACAGACTCCACAAATGCAAGAAGCTTAAATTTTTAAGCATTTGCAACCAGTTTTCTGCCCATCTGCCAGATAACTTGGAGCCAGATGTAACTGGGCTCAAAGAGATTGGAGTGTATTTGCCTGTTCAGTATTGGAAAAATGGTTTTGTTCAGGTCACTGATGGCTCTTTGGACAGGGTAAATATTTGATGGTGGCTAGTGCTGCGAAAACACATGCTGCCATTTGGTTGTGAAAAACAGTTTTATTAAAAGTCCACAAACTCTTAATGTATGAACTGCCTGCTGGGGACATGTTTGGGTAAAGGCTGAAAAGGTTGATGGCAGGAGTAGGAAAACAGGAGGCTCCAGAGGCTTGAGCTGCCTGGCAATAGCAATGAACCCTTGATTTCAAATGCTAAGGGCCAGCTCCTGTCGCCTGCACACCAGGGTTTTGGTTAGCTGGCTCCAGCAGCTCCTTGTTCATCACCTCCCGCAGAGGACTCAGCATTCTCTGGCCCACGGGTACCAGACCTGGGGCCCAGTTCCAGGTCTCACCGTATGGTGCACATCCAAGAAGCAGGTTTCCATTCTCAGGCTCTTATCTTGGCAGTGGTTTGCTGAGCTCCAAAACTCCCCAAGGATGCTCTTCTGGGACCGTGCTGGTGGGGCTTGGGGCAGCAGAGGAGTCCAGTGGTCCTGCTAATGGAGTTCATGCACCTCTAATGCCTTTCCCAGCCTCTCGTGTAATGCCATCCGTGTTGAGGCGCCCATGCCAAAACCCTCCCGCTCTGAGAGCAGGTTAGGACCACTCCTGTCCACAAACAGCAGAGCGAGCTGTGGTCCTGGTGCTCCCCTCCCTTGCCACGCTGGCTTGGGAAAACCCCTCTGGCTATTGCACAAAGACTCATCAGTGGTTGCAAATAAGACAGTGTTCTTCCTTTAAATGTGGAACTTGTCTCATGAGGAGGTACCCAGCTGCAGTCTGAAAGCCTCTTCTGTAGCGTGTTAGGCAGGCTGTCCTTATCTCACCTTCTGGCTCTTTAAAGCTGTTCTCGATGCAGGCATCTTTGTGATACTCCCTGCTTTGGGAAGAGTATGCTGTAAGTGAAGGTTTTTGAGCTGAAATCTTGGACATCCTTTAGTTTTCCATTAGTAAAACATGGTCTAGAAACCAAGGAGCAATTGGTCATGTCTCCTTACTGAACCATCTTGTTGTTTCATGAGTCTTTCTCCTTTACAACTTCAGAACCAATTTTCTGCAGCTGGCGCTTAATGTGGCATTAAATGAGGTTTAAAGGTAGAGAAAATGCTAAATGAAGTCTAATCCTTTCCTAGCATACATAGCATATATGAATATTTTTAAGTAGCTGAGCATTTGGAGTAAATTGTTTCCCTGAAGACTTTCTCCTGGACCACAAGCACATACATACTTCAAGGCTTCTAATATCAACTGAGCACGAGAAGAAGAGATTAACCGTGAGGTGGGGCACATCATGACAATTCAACTCAACCCACTGCTCCAGATCCCAAACCTGCCTGGACGCTGCCTGCCTGAGCTTTGCCAGCCCTTGATCCTGATGCGTATTGCAGAGAGGTCGTTCACCAAGGAGAAATCAGTGGTGGAATATTGGAGGAGAAAGATGCCCAGCGCAGCTCGTTACGGCATGCAGCAACGCTGGCATCTGCCTGTTGCTTCAGCTGGAGTGAATGCAATGGAACCACCGGCATTGATCTGACTGAGCTGGCGTGGTGGATTGCCTAAGGCTGAGATCGCTTCCAAAAACTTTCTGGTACTTTTGTAAAATATTCTGCCGCATCTCCACTGGTTACAGCAGCCTCTTGCATTTGCCTCTTCATGTGAAATGGGGACGCTGTGCTGTTCAGCCCAGGAGCAGGCTTGCTCCTCGACAGAGAGGACTTTGTTAAGCTCTGCTACGCTCTCCCCCTGAAGCTGTTCGGCAAGTGTTCCGCAGCTGCAAAAGGAGTGGTAACAGATGCGGCCAGATGGCACGCTCGGGCTGCTGGAGAAAAGCAAGCTGCTTCCCAAGGTGCCAGGAGAAGAGCCACGTGTCCCTGTGACCTGGGAAGGAAGGAGCAGCTCCGGGGGGGAATGGTGTGGTGACGGGGACCCTGATGATGGGTAATGGTGCAGCAGAAGAGCAAATGATGCTTTCGGAAATCGGTATGCGCTGAACTGTGGTTGAACCTGAAGAATTGTTCTCAGGAAGGAGAACAGCCCTGCTCAAGGAACGAAGATCCAGTGCATCTGCGAAAAGCTCGCTGTGGCTTCTCTTCTGTTGGGGCTGTCTCTGGCTCTCAAGACGCGTGAGAGGGTTTTCATGCACAAGAGGTGTGCAGAGGTCTACGCCAGGAGGGCCAAGATCCTTCTGGTGTGTAAGTAGCTAGATGGTGGATTGCTTTCCAGGGAAGAAAACAGCATTGCGAGGCCACGTGGAGGGGAGACGTGTCTCTTCACACTCACTATGGGTGAATGTTCTCTACAAACAACTTCCAAAAAGGCTTTTTGAAGCAATTTGGCGTAAGCTACAGAGAACTTCATTACAAAAATATATGTTTGCACTGAAGTAACTGGTAGCTTGGGTGTTATTTTTGCTTGCAACTTCTGGGAACGGTTCTCAGCTTGTAGAAACGAGTGTTGCCTTCACGGGAGCCATATGCGTCTCTTTAAGTGACGAGCTGTGTGAGAACTGTGAGAAATAAAATAGCCCTAGACCAATATGGACCAGTATGGTTGTCCTGCCCATCCTGGTGGGATGCTCTCATTGGTCCAGCCTGCCTGCAGAGGACGGCTGGGTACTGGTCCTCAGCTCCTGGGCTGGCTCTGCTCCTGGGGACCCCCTCCGTCAGCCCCAGGGGAAGAGCCGCCACTGGAAGCACTGGTTTAGTCTCCAACTCCTTTCTCAGCTGACCGCTGACACAAGGGGGGACACAAGGCTGTTGTCCAAGGTCAATGCCTCTCTTACCAAGTCTCACAGCTATCTGGGCTGGAAAAGGCTTGCTCTGTAGAGAGTCGTGGTGTAGTTATAAGCTGGTCTAACCGCTAGCCTTAGTAGCTATTAATCTGTCATACTGATACATGGGGGGGGCGGGGGTGTATTCTTTCCATTTTAGTCTTTCAGACTACAAAGGGATCTGGAATGATTTGATAGCTGAGGCTTTTCTTGTTGCAAGAACAAAGTGTAAGTAGCTATCTCTTTCGGCAGCCTAGAGAGGCTTCTAGCCAAGACTGAGAGATTAAGAGAAGATACCTGGCAGGCAAGTTGGCTTTTAAAGGGAAAAACAGGCTTTTAAGCTATTGAGGCGAGGGAGAGCTGAATGGAACACACGGGAAGCGGTGAGCAAAGCGGAGGTGTTTAATATGCTTTCCTGGTTGCAAGGGTAATGGAGTAGGAAAGAATTAGCAAAACCCCTTTGTTTTGATTTTTGGACCCTTGTAGCATAACAAGTAAATGTTATGTAGTACAGGCATATTCTAATTGCTCTTGATCGTTTCTGCCTTGCTTGCTGTCTCAGCTATTTTGGCTGCAGTGAGGAGTTTACCTCTCTAAGTGACCTGAAAGGCTCCTCTGGCTCCACCTTTATCATCACATCAATATTTTAGGCAGAAGCGAGCAGAGAGACCAGGCACCTTGGGGTCGCAGGCATGGATATAGGCTCAGAAGAGCCTGAGTAACTTTTCCAGAAGCCTCATTTTCTTTCAGCTGGCTTTGTGCTGCAAAGTCACTTGGGTGGTTTCAGGACCTCAGCGCCCAGCTCGGTAGCGTCCCGCATGCAAGGTCAGAGGCTCCCTGGGGAAAGCTGGCTCTGGAGGGGCAAAATGCAGGTTGTTCAGCATTGCTGTAGCGAAATATTTTCTTCTGTGAGGTCTGAACTTCTGACCAGCCCTGACTTTGCTCCTGCATGGGCTGGAGACTCCTTTTTCAGGTGTGTGATTGCTGAGGGAGTTCCCTGACTCTGCAGCCCTGTCAGTCCACAGCCTCTTGAGGGCTGGCATCCAGCTTGGCTGGCCAAGCGATAAAGCTGGCCTTGCTCAAGAAACACCCCCCCTGCCCTCTCACGCCATGCTCGCTTGGTTTCACGTGGCCCTGAGCAACCACGATTAGCTGCTGGATGGGGTTAAATCATCCCCCACCACCACCTGATTTCCCTCCTGTAGGAGAGCGCAAGAAAACCGCAGTGGTTGAAACCCAGTCAACTGCATCCTTCTGCTGGCCCGTCACCTTCCAGGATGCTTTTCCTTCTGCCTCTGCTGTCCCAGCTGTGCTCCCATGGGAGCAGGGAGTGAAGAAATAACTTCTGTGTGCTCCCTACCTCCTATCTCTTGCTTTTGGGGTCCTTCCACCATGGCCAGGGGAAGGACCCAGCAGAAAAGCATCAGTGTCGCAAATGTCGTGCTGTGGTTGGGGCAATGCTCAGGGATTCCGTGCAGAGATGAACTGATCTGCTCAGGGATGGAATGGGATCTCCCCCGACAATAACACAGGGTTGGATTAAGCCTCTGAGAGGTGGCGTAGCAATTGCAGCCAGCCCTGCCTCCAAAGAGCACAGCCCGACGGCTGGAATGCTGAAAGCCCGTTGAGAGCAGCGCTTTGAGCAGAAACGCCGGTCCTGAAGGTGACAGGAGCATAAACTCAGAGCTGTGCCCAGCACCTGCCTATCTCATCAGACCTCCGCTTGAGATCTGGCCTGAGGTTCCTCAACCTCATACCGGGGGGTGGGGATGGGAAGGGAACATCTCATCTCTGTCCTGCGCTGCCCCTGAGACTCTTGCTGCTATTAATCCAAGTGGTGCTGTGGATGCTGCAGAACATCCTTTGGCTTTTCTAGGGCAGTCTTGATTCGTGACAAAACTTATTTGTCCTCTGTTGGTGCCTCAGAAAACAAGCTGTGCCAAGACCATGGGTACCAATAACCTTCAATCAGGCTGGAATTGCTTGTTGCACCTCTGAAGAACATAGGTTTGAACTTTTTATTTAAAGAGTTATTGCCTGAGGAAAGCACGTTCCCATCTTCCTGGGCCTTCAGGACAGGAAAGGGCAAGGTCTCCAACCCAAAGTCCTCAGCACTGAGCTAAGCCTATGTAAGGTAACACAAACTGCCGGGTAAGACCTGGAAGAAGCTGGTGCATCAATTTACATCAAAACACAACTCTCCTCCCTTCCTCTTCTGGAGAAACCAGGAGTCTTGATGGACCTGGGGTGGGAGCTACAACAGCCGATCCCCAAAGAGAAGGCGCCCTTCTTGCTGCTTCCATGAAACTGCTCTGTTCCTTGGTGTGCTGGCCCTGAGAAGGACCCATCGCAAAGCTCTGGTCTGTGCTACCTCCTCTGCTGAGCTGCCTAAGGGGCTTGGTGGAGCTACGGGGGCAGCTGCTTTGTCTTGGTAAACTCCGAAATGACTGTTCTCCCCCGCTTTGTTCAAAGAGAAGAGAATAAATCTTCTACGTAGGTAACTCTGGGGTTCACAAACAGTGAAATGAAGTCTGGAAGCTGCTTGCTGGTGGATATTTAGGAAATAAGAACATTGGCTCTCGCTATTATGTGAGAATCTTCCAGGGTTTGTGTAATCAGGTCTCCCTCGGCAGCCAGTGCTGCGCAGGCTCCTTGCTCTCATGGCCACCTCATTAGACTACTCTACAAATTGCATTTTCCTCAAAATCATTTCCATTATGACCAACCCAGCTAGTCAGTTTGGGGAACACTTATTAGGATTTAAAACAATGAGCTACTAATTATCTCTTGCTCCGAGGCTGAGCGGGGAATGCAACCTTTTGTCTCTCCTCCTAAATGAGGAAGCTGAGGAGCTGTGCGGGGAGCTGTGCTCTGCCTGCAAAGCCGCCTTCCTCTCTCCTGGGACATCCTTTATTTATGCTTTGCTGCTCTCCCTCCTCTGCTGAGCAAGTGGTGGCTCTAATGCCTCTTCCACTGCAGAAATGCTCGTTCAAGAGGAGTCCTGTGCCTCTGAGCAGGAGGAACAAACGCAGCAGCCATCCTAACAGAATCCCAGAATGGCAGGGGTTGGAAGGGACCTCTGGAGATCAACCAGTCCAAGCCCCCTGCGCAAGCAGGTTCACCCAGAGCAGGGCGCACAAGACCTCATCCAGGCAGGTTTTGAATATCTCCAGAGGAGACTCCACAGCCCCCCTGGGCAGCCTGTTCCAGTGCTCTGTCACCCTCAAAACTCATGTTCAAATGAAACCTCTTATGCTTCCATTTGTGCCCATTGCCCCTTGTCCTGTTGTAATCCAGGAGTCCAACCTGCCTCGTTGGACATGTCCACTTTGGACTCGGTACAGCAGACTGACTCCTCTCTGGTCAGTAAAAAGCCCTCTTGCATGATGCACTGTAGCTTCCAGACTGCTGGCTGCTTCTTGGGTGAATGTAATATGTTTTAAATAGTGCTTCTCTGGGAGTTCAACCCACCTGCTCATGGCTGTTTTCTTCCAGGTGTGAAGTGAAATGTGGTAAGATGAGGGGCTCTTCTCAGGTAGAGCCAAACCCACCTGTCCTCTGGGCAACCAAAGATCTTTTGGGGAACATAATCTGGGCTCTGCGGGTCCCCCGTGTTCCTCTCAGTGCTTCATTCTATGAAAGCTGACCTTTGGGATACCTCAACCCTGCGTTCAATATCTGCGCTCAGCTTCTACTAAGATCGTCAGAAGCTGAGTCAGCCAGCTCATGGGTTCCAGAACATCGCTTGGGTAGCCCTTCAGTGTTGTTTAAGGTACCTTATCTCAAGGCTGTTGGTCTTCCTGGCTCATACACCATTAGTTGGGGGCAGCAGAGAAGTGTGTCTGGATCTCTGAAATGAGAAGGGTCTCTGGAGTCAAGCCAAGCTGGCCTGTGTCCCCACCAGAGTTGCTGGTGACCTTTGGTTAATGTGTCTTTTGGTGGGCAGCAGGCTGGAAGTGCTGTGGCCTAAAAAGCCTGGGTTCTGCATTAAAACTACAAATGGTGAGCAGTTTAGTGTTCTTGCTTCTCCAACTGGGGTTCCTCACATCTTGCTAGGTGAATGCAATGCTGAAATTTTGAGTGCACTTAAAGTGGGGAGATGGATGAGCACAGGAACCAGTTTGGTGACCGGGCTTTGTGCTGGAGGAGTTCAGGTGCAGGTGCAGGATGGTCGAGAGGGGACAGATGGGCTGCTGTGCCACCGTACAGCTTGTGATGGACACCACCTCTCAAGGGCAGCTCTGCCCAGCTCAGGGCTGTGACTGCCCTGATGCAGAAGTAAAGTCTCATCTCTTGCTGGTTTTAGGAGGAATTGGGTGCTTCTCTGGCTGCCTGCACAGAAAGCCCCGAATTCCCCATAAGGACCATCTTGTCCATGAGATGCTTCAGCCAGAGTCAAGATCAGAGCATTACTCATCGTTAGCCCTGTGAAATAGTAGTTGGGGAAACTTCAGCCAGATTGATATCTTTATTTATGCTGAGTGGTACTTTATACCAGCCTGCCGAAGCAAATCACCATGATTAAATGTCAGAAGCTGGTTTCTTGTAACCTTTGGTAGGAAAACTTTCCTGTCTAGCGGAGTATTTCAAGGATGAAATACTCTCCAGTGCAGTGTGTGAGTTTAAACCCTTTTGAAATAAAATACCCTCAGAATAGGCTTTAAATACAAGTTAGGTGACATGCAGACAAGTACCTGTCTCCTGTCTGGGGAAAACTTCATCTCCAATGGGTAACTAAGCTCATTTCATGCTGAAAATCCTTCTTCTACCCCCAAATGGCATGGCTAGAAATTTCTCTGGCAATGATCCTCAAAAAGTGGTCCTTGATGTCCAGAGCAGACGCCTGGTTCTGCTGGCTTCATCCTGCTCAGAGCTGTGGAGGTTGCTGTCAACGCAAGAGGTTTCCTTGCGGTTGGGGTGGATTAATTACAGGGGTGAAGCCCTTTCTGCACCTCTGGGTGGATGCGGATCTGTTAAAATCAGAGGTGCTGGCTCACGCTCAGTGGCGTGACCCTCAGAAGTGGCTGGTGGGGACCATGTATGGTGCCTGGGTCACAGCTTGGGACCCTTGCCCGCACCGTCACGGGGCTTAATCAATGAAAAGTGTCCCTTCCTGTCAACCCCCTCACCCCAGCCCCTGCTGAGCCACTTCAGAAAGGGCTGATTTCTGAGCTCTTGCTTTGCGTTCTCACCTCTTCTCTCTGCCTTGTTTTTCACCTTAGACATTTGAGATGTTAAGCTTTATTCCATCCAACCTGGTGAGCCTGTTCCTACATGTACCACTTCCCTACCGTTGTATAAATATTCTCTGAGTCAGCCCAAATCTCCCCTGCCATTCAACTTTCTGTGATTGACTGCCAATAGGTTACAGTTCCTTGGTAAGTGGGAAATCATAAATCTACCCTGTCTTGTCCTTTCGGTAGTCTTCCAGGAATTAAAAGCTATATCCTCAGGCGCCATAAATCTGCGCACCTCCGTTAGGTCTAAGTAGGAAAAGCAAACAGCCCGGTTCCTTACCTGTTCTCTGGATCTAAGTAACAAAAAGACTGAAAGACTGTCCTTACTTTGCGGGTCACACTTAAAAATTAGCTCTTCTAGTCTCTGGGAGATTAATACTTAGGAGAGAGGCACAAAAGCATTGCCTCACTCTAACAAATTACAAAGACATGACAGAAGTTGTCTAATGGGGACATCTTATTCCTAGGATTAATGACACATCTGAAGCAAGTTGTCTTATCGGGAAAGAGCTGTCTTACCAGAGGATCCAGCATGTGTCTTACAAAGCCCCCTCAAATCTGTCATAGTTGAGTTACAGGCAATATTTGCTTTAGACAGCCTGTTTCCCATTTTTGACCAATTGGTGATGGAGATCAATATTGAAAGATCATGGCTTGAGAACGAGTGTAGATCAGATGGTGCCAGGCTGTTTTCAGGAGCAAGGATGGAATAGGGATGAAAAGACAGCGGAAAAGCAGTGATAAGATGTTGTGGGGACCATGAACACCAGAGGACATGCTACCTGTCCATGTGTCTTCAGGTGCGTGTATGTGCAAACCGGCCTTGGCCTCCCTCCTCTCCCAGAAAATGATGCTGCAGTGACAATTCCTGGGGTGCCGCAGGGCCGGGGCGTTCCCATGGCACATCTTGCCGTGCTGGCTGCCTTCCTGCCAAGCTCGGATGTGAAAATCCGGGGGGACCTCCTCATCAGTCTGCAATGGTTTAACTTCTTCAGCTGAGCGACCTCTGTTAGTCTGCAGGATTAATCAGTGAATTTAACCAGAAGCAAAACAAGCCAGGAAGATAATTAAGCTATTGATTCGAGATGCTGTTGGGAAGGAACCTGCAGTCAGGCTATGCTAATCAAGCTACATGGATTGATCAACTGCTATCAGTAATTTTGGTTTAGGCAGGAGCTTGATGTTTTCTATGATTCAACTTGACTTGGGTATGGAGCGTTTCCACAGGAGACGCAGGGAAGTTGGTCCTGGAGTTGTGTGTGTACATTGGGAATCACAGCTGTGTCTGTCAAGGGGAGGGGTTGTATGTGTACAAGTAGTTGTAAAATATTGGGACCCCAGCGCAAATCCAGCATCGTACAATCATTTGCCACTTAAGATTCTGATCCTCCCATCATCTCCCCATTTCCAGTTGGCTATGCCTGGACAACCGCGGTGCCTGAAGAGCTGTGAATCTTGCGTGACTGTCAAAGTGAGGGCTTGTCAGGCTGTCACCGAAGAGCAGCTGGAGAGGCAGCGGGTGTCTACAGCCTTGATGGGGAGTCTGAGCGGTGTTGCCACAGAAGGCGGCAAAGGGCAGGGCAGGGACCCTGGCTGAGGAGGAAGGGTGGGTGCATGCTGTGTTGAGATCCTGAGGGTTCCTCAGCTAAAACTGTTCCTCACCTGCGCTTAATTCCTTGGGGCTGGAGGATAGGAACAAAGCTGTTGGGGGTGCAGTCCCTGGGCCATGCTGAGACCCTCTTGAATTGATAATAATGGGTCCTGCAGACAGCAGATGGCCTGATTCCCATTGAAAGAGCTTGAGGGATGCAGGATTTCCCTCGCTTTTGGGGCAAAAAGGTCTTATTGTCTGTCCTATTACTCATCCAGCTTTTCTGGTTGAGCAAGTCATTGAATCTCCTGGGACCTCAGGTTTTTAATAACTTTGAAGAACCACCACCCTCCCCTCCTAGCAGGCTGCAGCGTGCGCTGGCTGCCAAAAGCCTCACGGGGCAGGGCTTTTCCGCATCTGAGCTGGTGCTTTTGTTTGTGTGAAAACGCGTCATAGAAACACCTGGATTTATATGGAAATGCAACTCTTTAACAGCTGAGCTCTCCGTTGGGGCTTTATAAGGTCTTCTCATGCATATTCTGATGGCTATCTAAGAGCTAGCGCATTCGTTTCTGAGTTGAGACTTTTGATGGGAAACCTTGGTGCGGGGCTTTGTTTTGAACAGGGCTAACGGGGATTTCTTTTAACAGTAACCTGGGTTTCCTCAGGAGTGGAAACTCTGATGTTCAACCAGCCCTGATGAATAACTTGTTGGAAGTTCAGCACAGCAAGTCACTTTTTTTCCCAGTGTTCACATGGGTGTAATACATAGCATTGTAAAGTAAATCCCTCGACTGCTCAAACTAATGTGCTCCAGTTTCATTGGCATTTGGCCTACTATTTCAGAAAGGAAAATGCCACCGCTGACCTAAATAAGATTTGCTTCTAAGAGGCTCTGGGGTGAAAACCTGCCTCCACCAAAATCTAGAGGTAGTCCTTGCATGGATTAGAGTGGAACAAGCTCCGTGTTTTCAATGCAACTCTGTGCCAATTAAAGGTAATAGTGGCTGTGCTATCCTGGAAGCCTAACGAAGGGTGAGCCTCCAAGTTTCAGAAGGTCTGTTTTTAATGAGCCCCTTGAAACGTGGATGTGTTGTGGAACACCTTGTGTCTGGGCTGGGACTGGGATGGGAACTGGTTTTATTCTAGATTTTCTTAGCCAGAAAATTCCTGGGAGCAGATGCTGCCTTTCAGCTTTTCCAGCTGGAGACAGAACCCCAAACTGTGAAAGGTGGGGAAAAAGATGTGGGTTTGATCAGAAAATTAAACATGGGGAGAAGTGAGGATGAATTTCTCTAATCCTGAGCAAGCGTGGGAAGAAACATTCGCTCATTTATCTTTGCATAATATAAATACACCTTTTTCTAGGAGATCTGTTTAGGATGAATTATTTCATTGCATACCTTTGCTATGAGGCTTTGTTCCAAAAACTAGTGGCCCTTTTGAGCACAGACATGGGAACCAGGACACCAGGTTCAGCCTTTGCCAGGCTGAGCACAGGGACCTGTATGTCTCCAGTCCTGTAACACTGGGACAAGAAAACCTGCTCTGGAGTAGCAAGCAAACGAACACCTCGGTCCAAAGTGGTTTTGAAATGTGACTTGTGGGGCAAGAAAGCTTTGGGAGTATTTGGTACCTGGTTTTTTGTATTAGTCTAAGGCTGTGAAGTTGCATTTTGGTGGGCAAAAATGTCGTCCTCTGCCTGAAGGATGGCTATTTAGGTCTGGGCACAATGTCAGGAGGCAAAAGAACTGAGAGGACAAGGGCTTTTGTTGACTTAAAAGAAAAACAAACAAACAAACAAAACACTTTTCAGGCACAGTTAAAAGAAAGAAATGGGCAGGGAAAGGGATAAAGCTGGAGCAGACCTTCATTTGCCAGAAATGTCTGAGACTTCCAATTTGCATCCGTGCAACCCTGCCGTTGTCTTAAAGCTGGTGGTACTGGTGCCCCTCCTGCTGCTCCGGGGCATGAGGTCCCCAAACTCCCAGAGCAAACTGCTTCATGGAGTGGCAGGGGCAAGAAGCATGGACTAGATATAAGGAAGAAATTCTTTACAATGAGGGTGGTGACACCCTGGCAGGGGTTGCCCAGAGAGGGGCTGGAGGCCCCATCCCTGGGAACATTCCAGGCCAGGTTGGACGGGGCTGTGAGCAACCTGATGTGGTTCAAGGTGTCCCTGCTTCTGCAGGGGGGTTGGGCTGGGTGACCTCTAGGGGTCCCTTCCAACCCAAAACATTTTATGATTCTATGACATGAAGTAAAAATGAGGCTGGCTTGGGGAGGGAAAGTGTGATATCTCCTCTCCAGATGGGCCAGAAAGGGGCCAGGAACACAACAGCACTTAACCCCTTTCACTGGCTGGGACAAGAAGTATTTCTCCTACATGTGCTGCATTTCTTTTTTTTTTTTTTTTGTTCTAACCTACCCTATGAATAACACTTTGACCATTTTAAAAGCTGACATATTAATAAAAGGCTATTAAATCCTGCCACTTCCTCTGTAGAGCGGGAATAAGTCAAGATAGGCACGACTGCGGAGAGGGAATGTGATGGTTTATTAAGCATTTCACTCTCAATGTGTTTAATATGCATGAGGCTTCTGTCACTGTCCTACTAATGCTCCCTGAGACCACAGTGGCAATAGAAAGGAGCCTTAAAGCAGAGCGAGAGGCGTCCCTGGCCATGCCACCTGCGTGGGAGGCCTCTCTGGCTCTTGCAATGCCAGAAAAAGGGATGGGGGGAGCGGCCCAGGCAACCCCAACCCCACAGCCAGCGGCATCAGGGTTTCCATCTGCTCCGGGGCGATGCCTTGTCTTCCTGCGGCTGGGTCTGATCCTGCATCTTCTCCTTTCCGTGCTGTTATTACTCCAAGGAAAAGGATGCTTTGGCCAAGAACCGGAGCCCTTCTACACGCATGCACCACGCAGTCGTAGCGGAAGGTGATACAGCCTTGCGGGTCTCTTGCCTTATTTCTTAGGGTCCCAAAACAATTTTGTCTCATTTGACCCGCTCTTGCTCCCCCTGTTTAGAGAGCCAGATAGGCACCTCGCCACGCTTATCGGTGGAACAGATATTTTTTTTTTTTTACTGCTGGCATAACACTTTGCAGATATCTCCTAGTAGCCTTGAAGAAATGATAATGCAGGCCAGTAGAGGAGGCAGACGAATTTGCTGGCTAACAAAGATAAATTTAAATTAAATTAAGCTCGGCTGGCCATCCTGCTACAACAAGGAGAATTCTTCCCTGAACTCAGCCTTGCAGATTATCTGGAATAAACATGAAGAGGCCCAGGGCTGGTGACCCAGGTAAAAAGGTTTTGTGACCCCATTTTGGGTTGAAAACCCTAGTTTGAGAAATGCTGAGCTTTCTGGAAAAAGTAACAGCCTTGCTTATAGCGGTCTGAAGTGGAGCTCTGCTTAGGAGGGTAGAGGCACTGAGCTGTCTCTGAGATCACGTAAACCCAAAGTTTGGGTGAGTGGAGGTGGCTGCCTCCATCACCTGCACCATACTGCAGGTGTCCTGCCAGGGAGAGGGAAATATTTGACTTTTTGGTTGCTGTGATGAGTTTCCAGTGGTCCTGAGGATTCAGATGCACTCCGGCTTTTTCCTGCTGGCAAAAGTGCTTCAGTGGAAGATGTTGAGGCAGTATTTATCTATTCCAGCGGTGCCAGATCTTTATCGTCTCTGTGGGTCCTACTCTGTTACCCCTTGGAAAGCTACCCAACCATCCCAAAAGGGGGCTGCGGGGAGCTGGAGGGAGGGAGCCCATTCAATCACAGGGTCCCCTTAAGGTTTTTATGATTGTAGAAGAAGTGGGGGGGAATGCTGGAAAATAGGTTTTCTTTTGAAATGCATCTTTCCTCCCTCCATGGTGCAAGGAGAACCTGAAGGAGAGCCCAGGGAGTTAAACTCAGCTGGGGGCTGTTCCCCTGACGTGTGAAGGAGCTGGGGCAAAGCGCTGCAGAGCCTGCAGGAGGAGGATGGGTTTGTTCTTAACTGAAGCAGCCAAAACACTTATGTCCACCATAGAAAGATGCATACTGGGGAGCTCTTACAGGTGGCAGGAGGTCCTTTTGCTCTTACCTCCTGGATTTTGCTCTCTGCTGCCTCTTTCTTCATCTCTTTTGAACCTCTGGGTTCAGCTGGTGCAGTTCAGGAGATCGCAGGCATGGGAAGAGGGAGAGACCTCTGGGGTGGTTGGCTCTTCCCTTTACCTCCAGATGATCTCTTCAACGTGGTTTTTTATTCAGCTGAAGCTTTTAAATAGACGTGGTTGAATTATTCATGGTGCATAAATTAGCTGATGGGTACTGTCTTCTTGTGACTGTTCATCACGGAGGTTGTTTTTTTTTTTCTTTTTTCAGGTGGGACGTTTGCTGCTTAGAAATTCCAAATTTGATAGGAGTTCCCAGCAATTTGCTCAGACCGTTTATTTAAGGTAGGGGTTGGCCTTGGCAGTCTGCTCAGGATATCTTCTCTCTCCCAGGGGTGACTTGTGCTCTCAGCTGGATAACAGCATCCAGCAAGTGCTCTCCCCACAGTTTTCAGGCAAAAATAGCTGTTGTGCACCACAGGATTTCTTGCCTTATCCTTATGAGAAAAGAAAAACCCAGTTGTACAAGTGGCTATGGGTAGCAACGGCCAGGGTGTACTCTCGGGGAGAGGTAAATGCATGTGGCCCTGGGCAGGACCTTGTCTGTGCTTTTGGGGCCTCTACTACATCACCTTTTGCATGTGCAAAAAGGAAACTTGTAGTTATTTCCATAGCCCTTGGCTTATCAAATTTAAACAGTTAGTAGAGAAGATTTAAAAAGTTACCACATGCACATGTTTTTGCTCTTTTTTCTTTTTTCTCTGAATATTCAAAGTTCTCTTATTTCCCAGAAAACCTCATCATTGCTCCCCTCCATCCCTTCAAATTACCTTCATATTATCTCTCCCTTGGATTTCCCCACATTTGGGGACTACAACCAGGCCTGTAGCAAGCCTGTAGCATTTTCCAAGGTCCAGTCTGTCTATCCCCTGGTAGCTCTAAGGTGTCCCATACAGAATCTCCCATCAAAATGCACATCTCTATGGGCTGTGTGAAGACAGAACTGTTAATGCTTGCTGTCAGCGCACTTTAGTTTAGGGGGTTTGCTAAGTAATATCCCAAATTCCCTGTTCCTGGGAGCTCCTGGGCCCCTTGCTCTCGGTGGGGACCGAGCTGTGGCACTTTGCAGGGCTCAGCCCGCAGCGTGCTGGAAGCCAGCACGGAGGTGCGTTCAGTCCCGGCTGCTGCTCTCCTCCCTCTGTCACAAAGCTCTCGGGTTAATTTTTCCTGTCTCCTTTTGATTTATTTTTTTTCCTATCAAATTATCTTGTTGTTGCCCTGCCCGTGCTTGTTAAATGTCACAAAATAAATACCGTGCCGCTGTCTGGTGTATCAAAGCTGCTTTCCGCATTAGCTTTTCATGTGTTTTCAGACCATTAAAACTCTCTCTTTGTGCCGTGCTTATGTGATCAAAGCATCGTTCATGCAGGAATCTCACACAGGACGGGCTTTATCTCTCCCAGTAACTATTGCCTCCTCCTTCCATGCTGCTCTTGGAGGATGTTGCGTTTTCTCCAAGCGCTTTTCCCCTTCTCTCTCCGCTCTGGCTCTGGTTGTGAGGAGCTCCAATGGACCAGCTAGGGAGGGATATAGTTAAGAGTCTTTTTTTTTTTTATAAGAGGCAGGGGAAAATGGACCTTATTTGTTCTGTAATGGGGCTCCTGGTCCCACCCTAAGCAGTTACTGTCTCTCAGTAAGCCAAGCAAATAGAAAATTGTCTTATAAACAGTTTGTAAAGGCTGAGAGGTCATAAAAAGGATTTAGCACTATCACAGGGGGCAATTGTGTTTAAGCAGGCTCGTTAGTCTCTTTGCAGGCTTTCTTATAGTGCTTTCTGTCTTGCCCATTGCCCTCTCCTCTTGTTCTTTTGGGTTTCTTTTTCCTTCTTTCATACTGAAGTTATCATCTCCTGAAGCCCTCTCGAGCAGAGATGGGCTGGGGGGGAGCTCAGGACGGGGCTCTCCTACACAGCTGCTGGGAAATGGGGTCTTTAAGCAAAATCACAGAATCCCAGAATGGCAAGGGTTGGAAGGGTCCTCGGGAGATCACCCAGTCCAGCCCCCCTGCTCAAGCAGGCTCACCCAGAGCAGGGGGCACAGGACATCATCCAGGCAGGCTTTGAATATCTCCAGAGAAGGAGACTCCACAGACCCCCTGGGCAGCCTGGGCCAGGGCTCGGGCACCCTCAAAGTAAAGACGTTTTTCCTCATATTCAACTGAAACCTCGTCTGCTTCAGTTTGTGCCCATTGGCCCTTGTCCTGGCGCTGGGCACCACTGAGAAGAGTCTGGCTCCGTCCTCGTGACATCCACCCTTGAGATATTTGTACGTGTTGATGAGGTCCCCTCTCAGTCTTCTCCAGGCTGAACAAGCCCAGCTCCCTCAGCCTTTCCTCCTCGGGGAGATGCTCCAGTCCCCCCATCATCCTTGTTGCTCTCCTCTGGACTCTTTCTAGGAGTTCCTCATCTTTCTTGAACTGGGGAGCCCAGAACTGGACACAGTGCTCCCAAAAAGGGAAAACCAGGTTCACAAGAAACAGAAGGCGACATGGTTGGGGCGAGGACACACCTTGTCATTTTTGGACTGTGTTTCTCAGAGTCAGAAATCCCAAAAGCTTTGCGAAAGGAAGTGAGACGGCAGAAACCTTGCAGTGCTCACCTGAGCTTGGACAACCAAAACCATTCAGACTTTACACAAACTCACCCTGTTTTCAGCAGCAAGTGGTGCTATAAGGAACGGGATGCACGGGGGATGTGACTATAGGAATGTAATTCAAGCTAGAAGCAGAGCTTGGTGTATTGCTGGCCTGGAGACGGGGGAATCTCTGCAGAGGGAACCTGAAGAGGCTGAAGCTGGCAAAAAAAAAAAAAAAGACTAAAAGAAGAGTCTGTTGGCAAAGTATTTTCACAGATGTGTCATTCAGGAGCGGTTCATATAACTGAAGAATGGCAAACAGAGTACTCTGTATGAAAGGAGGAGGAAAAGCAATCCCGGCAGCGACTGGCCTTTCACAGTCTGCAAAGCTTTAGACAAATTGTGAAGGGAAGAATAATGGGATGAAAATAGGACCAAGTCCAATCCAGACTTACAAAGGCACATTGAACCTGCTGGTCTTGATATCTATTTTTTTTTTTTTTTTTGTTGGTAGGGGAACTGGTTTCCTCCACAAAAGAAAAAAACATGTTTCTCCTTCAGCTGGCTCTTGGTTAAGTAATGTTGTGGGCATATTTCAGGGGATAAAGAGAAATGAATCAACTGTGCTCAAAGACAATGCTGGTGCATGAAGAAGTAAATATTAATGGGCGATAAAAAAAAATCAGCCTGGAAAACAGGTTCTTAGCAGTCAGAAGAGAGGCTTTTGCTGGGGCTGAAGACCCTGTTGGCCAACAGTCTGAGGAGAGCTGAGGGGTGCAGTGAGGGCTGGAGCAGCGGCATGGGGCTGTGGGATGTCCCTGGGTACCCCCAGGCACCACTTGGGCGATGTCAGAGCCAACAGGGATGGTGGGGGAGGCGTTAGTGGGATGGAGCCAAGCAAAGCTTGTCGGAATTGCACAGGTTTTCCAGCAAATCCAATCCAAGTGCCCAAATATTTGTAGGGCAAAGCTGAGGCTGTGAATGTGGCTGAAACCACCTTGGTGAGGACCAGGACTGCTTGCTGCAGGTGAGGCGTACTCCTCCGCCAGCTCTGTCCCTACACGGCCATGGGTATTTTCATCTGATTATGCTTTCCAGCAACACATCTGGGAGACGCGCTGTGACCCTGCTGAATTTGGGCATCACCTGAGAGGTGATGGGATAAATCACTTCAATGCCTCCTTTGCCCTCATTTATTTCAGGGATGTGGTTATATTAGAAGAGTGCTCCTTGGACACAAAGTCTGCCGAGCATTCGGTCGGCGAGAGCTGTCACAGCGCTGGTGGGACGCAGGGGCTCCTGCAGGAGCCAGCCTGGTCCGAGGAGCATCAGAAAAGGCATAAACTCATTACCTGCTACTGTGCAATGTGCAGAAGGAAATTCCCTTTTCTATTGCCACCGCTGTAGTTTTATGGCTCAGCGTTGTGCCTAATTATTCTCCTACACTTGAAGAGAAGACCCAAGTCCCACCTGCCCTTCTCAGTGGGGTTTTCCTGTGCTCCTGGAAAATGAGGCTGCCAGCAGAGGGCACACTATATATGAATATGCAGATCCTATATAGGTCCTGATAGTAACAGCCTCCTAATGCTTGTCAACACATTTGGAAAGGAGAAACAGAGGCAGGGAGTGAAGTGACTTGCCCAAGGTTGGAGAACACCGGGAGCAGGATGCATGTCCTGCATGGCAAAGCTGGGATGCTTGGTTCACTCGTCACAAGCAGGCTTTGATTTGATTTCATTTCTTCCCCTTCAGCTCTATTTTTGGTGTTTGGGGCTTCTTTTTGGGTTTCTCCTTTTGCCTGACTGAAGAGGACCAAGGACCCATGCTGAGGCCTTTAAAGTCTAAATCTCCAATGGCCAGTAGGGGTTTTTTTTGGATGTTGCCCTTATTGCCCCAGAGCTGTCAGGGTGGAGAGCTGCAGCCTTCCTCCTACTGGCTGCATCCCTATCACGGGGCGCATGAGTGTGGAGGGTCAAACAGGAGGATCTGCTGACCTCCTTCCTCCGTTGCCAGGATCTGGGGGTCCTTGGCCAGGAGCTAGGACGTGGTGCTTACTCTGGTACCCAAAATACAGGTGCTTAACCCTTCTGCAGCTTGGATGCTTTCGTGTTGCCTGTGAACATGTGCATGAAATAGCTTTTTGCCCTTAGAGGTGAAGGTGTCCCTGAACGATGCGTGTTTGTCAGCTCTCAGCTCCTGTCCTTCCAGACAGCTCCAATCAAAAGCAGTTTAGTGCACTTCAACCTTCGTGAATGGAAATTTCCCCCATCTCCTTCCAGGTCCTTAGGGTTTCCGAATGTCAAGTTGTCAACTGCAAATGCTATTTGAAATTGCTTAGCAAGTTGTAGTCTGTTGGCATCAGTCAGTCACCAAAGATAACCACCTTGTTTTCTTGCTCTTCCCTTTAATATTCCCTCCCAGCAAAGCTCTGGAGACATCATTAGGAGCAGTGAGCTCTTTGGAGCCAGGCTAACAACTGCTGAGTAGGTTGTTCCTCAGTAAATGCTCTCTTTCTCTCCGTGCCATGAGCTGAGGGCGGTGAGTCCTACCTCGGCATCAGCGGCTCAGCGGTGGGGAAGGTGTCGGCTCTGAGCACATGGAAATGGTGATGCTTGTTTTAATCTTTTTTTTGCACCAGGGGTTTCTGGAGAGGGAGCAGTGAACGGGCAGATGTCGTAGCAACTCCAAAAAGCCTTGTGCCATTCTCCGGGGCTCGATATGCCAAAATAGCAGTGAGAGGAGAGGGAGGGAATAACGATATTTGCAGCTCTACCAGATATGGAGCCTCAAAGCCAACACAAACGAAGCTGTGATGGGCTCCGAGCCCCATTCTCCCTCTCCATGGTCAATATGGGAATTCATGCGCAATGAAGTGACCATGCTGAGCCAGAAATTGGTTGCGTGGCAGCTTTCAGTGCAAGAACCAGGCCCTGTTATTAATGTCCTTTTGTTTATTTATCCACCCAGAATTTCTCAGCAGGGTCTGGTTTTCCCTCTCTTCCCACCACAACCCCTCTCCCAAGTCCTCTGTGTTATGACAAAGAACCATCCCATTAAATAATTTCAGAAAATAACCCTGAAAATTGTACCTCAACCTTAAAATGAAGGGCTGAAAATGTCCCTGGGAGGTCCTTATACTTGTCACCTGAAAATAATAATTCTAATTAGCTTCCATGCCTGCCCTTGGGTCCAGCCTAATAAATACTAATGAACAGTAGCTGATTGAAATGTATCCTTGCGAGTTATTTAACACAGTAAGTGTGCTCCACTCCAAGGGAACAGTTAATGATGTTGGCGGGTCACCAGTAGAGCCCCTTGCAATGGAAGAGGAGAGAGATTGGAAGAGCAGGGATCTGATGTTTTCCATGGAGCCCTGGGGGATGTGAAATGCTGATTTGTAGACTGGCGAGGAAGCCTGAGCTCATGGAAATGTCTCTGTCTGCAAACCTTCAAGGCTTTTGGTGGTTGGTTACCAAGCGATCTGATTGCTTTATTTTAAGCAGGACGAAGTAACTTGGGTTTGAACTCATGATAGCAGCGTGGTTCAAAACTGGATGGAGCTGGGATGTGCCCATTTCTCTCCCCATGCAGACCTGGGCCGAGGGAGAATAAAATGTTGTAACTCGCATTATGAGAATGAAAAAGAAGTTGTCGATTAAAGCGGGATAAGAGGTGGCTTTATGCTTGCGAATTACCCAGTTGACAGCAAATACAAAAGCAAACCTTTACATGTTTCAGCTGCTTTGCAAACAACCTTTTTTCCCCCCCTCACAAAATTTATCTTGTACCTCTTGTTCTATAAATCAAGCCTTTTGAATTTTCAGGTTTTTCGGTAAACTGGGTTTCCCTTAACAGGAGAGATTTTGTTGATAAAAAATATCTGCTTTTGTTACAGAATCCCAGAATGGCAAGGGTTGGAAGGGTCCTCGGGAGATCACCCAGCCCAACCCCCCTGCTCAAGCAGGCTCACCCAGAGCATGTTACACAGGACATCACCCAGGTGGGCTTTGAATATCTCCAGAGAAGGAGACTCCACAGCCCCCCTGGGCAGCCTGGGCCAGGGCTCGGGCACCCTCAAAGTAAAGACGTTTTTCCTCATATTCAACTGAAACCTCGTCTGCTTCAGTTTGTGCCCATTGGCCCTTGTCCTGGTGCTGGGCATCACTGCAAAGAGTCTGGCTCCGTCCTCGTGACCCCCACCCTTGAGATATTTGTACGTGTTGATGAGGTCCCCTCTCAGTCTTCTCCAGGCTGAACAAGCCCAACTCCCTCAGCCTTTCCTCCTAGGGGAGATGCTCCAGTTCCCCCATCATCCTTGTTGCTCTCCTCTGGACTCTTTCTAGGAGTTCCTCATCTTTCTTGAACTCAGGGAGCCCAGAACTGGACACAGTGCTCCAGGTGGGTACTGTTACAGCTGTTTCTCTTTCCCTGCCTCATCCTATGAAGGCTGAAGCAGCTTCAGGTGACACCACCAGTAAGTCAGATGGAAGGGTGACCAGGGGGTCCAGTAGACCCCGGTTGCCCCCAGGGACAGGGCTGTCCCAACACCTTCCTGCAGCCAATGCCTCACCGGCAGCTCATGGGCTGGGATGCGATTGCTAAAACAGCCCCCCCACCTCTGCACACACCAACCGGCCTCCTCCACGGGTGCCGCTGTGCCTCAGGACTGTATTACTCAGAAATATTTGGTTTTTTTGTATGCATCCTGATGTCTGTTTAGCGGCTTCCACCACAATGTTCTTTGGCCTGGAGATGTGTTTAACCTCCTGCTTCTAGCTTGCTTGCGCCTTTATTTACTTGCCTGCCTCCATAGGTCTATAAATGAGAACATTTTCACATACAGAGCTAATGAAAGGGCAAAGGAGAGCTGGAGTTGGACTTTTAACATTTGTTTATCTCTGGCTTCTAGCAGACTTGCGCTCCTGCTAAATTTTTGGTACAGATTAAGCTGTGTGGCTCCCAGTTGAGCTGGCCACAGCCTTGTTCCTATAAGCATACACTGTAGGCTTAAGCTTCATACCCCTTTCTGCATCTGTCCCCCCCCCATCTCTTGGAGCCCTGCAACGGATGGGCGATGGAAAACTCCCCTGTGCCACTGATCTGTGCATGGCCATCACAGGCTTGCCCCATAAGCGAGACCCTGGAGAGTTTTCCCCTCTCCGTGTCTAAATCACCCAGCAAGAGGATTTTGCATCCTCCTTCCTTTTCAGGATTACCCCAAATAATTCCTATTTCCTTAAGTACCAAGCATAGCGAAGCAAAGAGGAGTTTTCACAGATTTCAGCTCGCAACCCTTATGTACTTGGGTGCACGGAGGGTTTGCTCCCCGGTCGCTGAAGCCTGCCCGTGCCTTTTCCAGGAGGTCCTCTTCGACGTGGGCAGCGCGGGTCCCTGGAAGCGGCGTGGCTGTTGAGACACATGCTCCGTGCACACTTTTGCCTGGCTGTGTGGGTGTAGCCGCGTTCCTGCTCGTCAAAAGCTTGTTGCTGTGAACAGCTTGTGACACTGACGGAAATGCTGGTTGACAGCAGACACGGGGAGATCTTTCAGAGCCGCTTTTGTCATCCGTAGGTTTCTTCGTGGCAAAACTACATCCTCCCTGAGGCTATAGCAATTCTGGATTTTCTCAGGAGCTTTATCTGGGCATAACTTTAAAGCTCGGGGGTTTGGAACTGCGTCTCCAGCAGGACTGCCAGATGTGCCCATTGCACGGGCGTAGATCGGCTCTGGAGTTCATGGCAGCAGCGTGTTGTGGCCATGTAAGATTCCCATCCAACCTTATGGCCATGTAAGATTCCCATCCAGCCTTGTACCCGTGTTCACCTGCGTCTGCCAGGGAACCCTGGGGTTTGGGGAGCAGAAATAACTTTGACTCTGCCTTGCATATTTGTTCCCCATGGCTGCTGCTCAGATTTTCTGTCCAGAGGAGAGCCACAAAGCTGGGGAGGGGTCTGGAGCACAAGGCTTACGAGGAGCGGCTGGGGGAACTGGGGGTGTTTAGTCTGGAGAAGAGGAGGCTGAGGGGAGCCCTTATCGCCCCCTACAACTGCCTTACAGGAGGGGGGAGCGAGGTGGGGGTTGGCCTCTTCTCCCTGGGAATGGATGATGGGATGAGGGGGAATGGTCTGAAGTTGTGCCAGGGCAGGTTCAGGTTGGACATTAGGAAAAACTTCTTCACAAAAAGGGTTGTCAGGCTCTGGAATGGGCTGCCCAGGGAGGTGGTGGAGTCCCCATCGCTGGAGGTATTTAGAAGAAGGGCAGATGAGGTGCTTAGGGACAGGGTTTAGTGGTGGGATGGCAGGGTTAGGTTAACGGTTGGACTTGATGATCTTAAAGGTCTTTTCCAACCAAAGTGATTCTATGATTCCGGGTCTTGCAAGTCTTGGAGAAGATGATGTAGAGTGGGTGCCCTTTACCCCTTCGCCAGGATGGCGGAGCTCTGCACCCCTTGGCGGAGCTGGACGTCTGTCCCAGCAGATCCCACATGGGCCATGGCAGGGGAGGAGAAGGCCAGGTGTTTTCGGCAAGGTTTGCAAAAGGGGACGTGACTGCGCCTGGCCCGGGCCCAGCACGTGCAGCTGTTCAGTGTCTACTGCCCGGGATTAAAATAGCCAAGATGCTCCTCGTGTCCCACCACCCTCCCGTTTGCACACGCGAAGCAGCAACGCCCTGGGGTGCAGCCCCACGGGGGGGCTCGGCACGGGACAAGCCCTGGCCAAGGGCACCACGGTGGCTCTGTCACCCAGATCTGCTCAGTCGGGTAAGCAGTTGGACAGGCGCCTACAGAGCTCTCTGGTATGACTGGTGGTACAGTCCATGTTATTTTATATATACGTATATATAAATATATTTGGGCGGGTAGTTAGCAGAGTTTCATGGGAATAGTTTATACTTCTGCTGTATGTTTGGTCCGAAACCTTCCAAACCAATTACTCCTTTGTGTAAAGAGATTTTGATAGACTGAAACTTTGGCCTTATGGCAATAAAATATTTTTAAATACTGCCCAAGCCGAATTATTTTTGGCTTTGTTAGCTGTCTGAAGTGATGAAAGGATTCTTTCGGGCAGCTGTTCCTTTCGTCTTGTATCATCGGCTGCCCCATGGAAAGGTAGGAAAAGATGCTCTCCTGACTTCCAGATGCCCTCCGTGGGTTTGCAGTAGTCCAACGCCTACTTTTGCTCACCTGCTCAGGGCTGGAGATCACTCAGATTTCGCCAGCACCGTCTGTCTTCTTGCAACGTGCCCTGATGTCCAAGGAGGGAGATGCTAATTTTGTAATTAAGTCTTGGGGGAGTCTGGATCCGCTCTTGGCTCTGCCACAGGCTTCCTGCGTGCCTCCCAGGTAGATTTTTGGTGATAAAACATTGTTGTCTCCTCGCTAATGTTCATGCTTATGTTCTCCTGATCTCTGCCTTGCCAGGCTGCCAGTTTTTTGAGGAATATGAGGACACTGTGCCAGGGGCTCTATGGGCAGCTGCGGGACCATGATCTCACCCTGGATCCATAGGAGCCACCACGGAACAGTAAGGTACAGGATAAACAGGGGTGGGCAGACGAGTGAGTGGGCTTATGGTCCCCCCGCTCAAAGCAATGGGAAGGCGAAAGCCCCCGGCTGTGCAGTGTGGTCTTCAGTGCGTTGGCCTGGCGGTGGGGACCTCGGTGGGCTGCGGAAGGAGGAGGGGAGCAGAGCAGCGCTGACCCCCCCACCCTGTGCGCGCCTGTGCGCTGCCCTGGGCTCCATCCATGGCACGTGGGCTCGCAGGACACCGAGCATCACGTGGGGGCTTTGGGTACGGGAACCCTCAGCCACAGGCTGCAAACTACAGGTCTTTGGGCTTTGATTAAAGACCATAAAGCCACGGCTGTTGCCTTGCCGTGCAGGGTGGCAATGCAATAAATCAAGATAAAATCAGCGGAGTGTTAAACAAGCCATGAGTGATTTACAATAAATTGTGTAAAGAACATTATATGACTTTCATAGCATGAGGAAATTACTGCTGGAGAAGGATGCGGCGCTGCTTAGGGTTTGTTTCCTGTTGCATTTAGAATGAGCTTTCGCTCTTCTCGGCCCCGTCCTCCCGCATGGCACTGAGCCCAGAACAGGGCAGGCTTGTGCATGGCTCGGGCTACCTGCACGTGTCCCTGCTGACCCGTTTCCTACCCGATAGCCAAACCTCTACAGCAATGTAATGCAGAGCAATATTTTGCCTCTTTGGATACACTCCCTCACCTTGCATTTGCTCTACAACAGCTGTCTTTGAGGGTTGGAAGAGAAATGTCGAACAATTTAGCATGTAGACGAGGTAGCTGCTCACTCCCCCTCTATGGACATGTAACAGCAGAAGCCTGTGGGTCCCAAATTAAGTTATTTCCCATGCAAAGCATCCTCTAATATATTCAGCCCATATATATTCTGTATATACCCCCTGCTCTCTCCAGTCCCCTAATACATTCAGCTCTTCAACGTCATCTTCTTGGGTAATTCGTTTAAACTATTAGCAGCTGTTTAGAAGACTTCTGCCCCGGCTGATTTGGTTCTTAGTGCAACAAAGGTCATTTTGTCCAGTAAATTACCTAATCTGCACCATCAACAGTTTGCCTTGGTGATTTCAAATACTCTGTCACACCATAAATGCATTTACCAACAATATAATCAGCTACAATAATTTTACCTCTGAAGGGGCCTGACCTACAGCGAAGTCCTTTAAATGAACAAATTCATTTAAATTAATTTTAAAACTGCTCTGGTGCCTCTTTGGTTAAATTGTCTTTTATTTGTCTTTAGTTGTCGTCTCAGAAAGAAATCAGATTTGTGCAGCCTTTGCGGTTTTAGATCTCTACCAAATGCATTTTTGATACCGGCAACGAACTGAAAATTCATTATTTTTGTCTTGTCTTGCCTGTGTAATAAACAAGTGGGAATGTACCAGGCACCTCTAAAAGTAAAACTCCTCTCGTTCTCACTGAATAAGACTACAGAGCAATCAATGAAATTAAAGGATGTGAATTTCCAGCGCCATGAAAGGGGAGAATCATGGCCATGGTGATTTCCTTCCACAAGCAGCGTTATTCAAACTGTTATTCAAAACACAGCAGAAAATTTGGCTGACTAAGGCCTGCACGACTGCTAGCAAAGGTGTTGGGAAGGTGCTGGTAAACGGTGCCCAAGACGACCTCTGAGCTTTAGAGATGAGCTTATTTGCGAATGCAAGTGTGGACCAATGCCGACGTCCCAAGGACTTCAAGGGGGCAACAACCCATGCTTCAGGGTCTTCTGGAAGGAGAGATGCTTCGTCCGTGGGTCTGTGAGTGAAGGAGAAGAGGTGCCAGTGAGTTGTGTGAAGGCTTGAGCATGAAGATGGGGAAATTAAATACCAAGTCCCAGGCTGATGTGACTTTGACTGTCAGAAAACACATCTGTGACTCTTGGGCTCCTTGACGTTGCTGCCTTGTCCCTGAGCAGGTACCCACATCGAGGGGACGAGGTGGAGGAAAGGCAAAGGGGGAATGTGGAGACCAAACTTGCCTCCCCCACTCAGGGTGGTCTCTTCCAGAAAGTTTGGGGAACTTTTTTAGCAATGCACTGAATGTTGCTGCCAACCTGGGAGCTCCTCTTCTGAGTTTCTGGGGCGGTTGGCTTAGAACAAACTTTACGTGGAAATTATTTTTATCAAATATTTATTATGGAAATATTCTACTTACAACATGTGCTAAAACCATAAAACATGAGAAGGCAGATCTGGGCAATGTATTTTTTTTTTTTTTTTCCCCTCAAGGACTTGGAGAATATTTTGCACAGTTATTTTGAACAGGTTTTATATTTAGCAAGTCTAAACATGATATGAGAAGTAAATAAATCAAAGCGGCAAACCCAACAGAAGAAAGAGAGAAGCCACAATGCAGTTTTTGGGCCTGTCCAAAACGTGTGGGTTTGCCATACGCTGACGCAGTGATGTATCTGGCGATGCTGCATGTTCAGCCATGAGACTGGAAACACGGTGCAAGGTGGGTGAAGGGTTTTGGGGCTGGATGGCCTTGTGCTTCTTCAACACAATGCCAGAAGTTGTTAGGGGATGCTTTCTCCTGAAAAATGATGGGTTTCTGTATGGTAGAACACGAGTGGTAGGCTTGATCTCAAAAACGTTGTGTTGGTTGAGGCATCATCCCAGTTTTGCTTAGGATTTAGGTGGGCCTTTGTACTCCTTGTGCGGACCTCTTGGTGGATTTCTCCGGGTTTGGCTACAGAGAACCTAAACGTTGCTCCATAATGGCATTGAAACCTCGTATGAGACTTCATGAGGAGGGAATACTCGCTAAATTGCTGAAGGTGAGGAAAGAACATCCATGTCTGCTTCCGCCACCAGAGCGCAGCTAGAGAGCCGTGGTAAGGGCTCCAAGATACCAAAACCGCATCAGGACGACCCAATGTGTTTGCGGGGGCTCCCCACGGGGTTGTGACCAGAATAGAAAACATCTTGCAAAGCCACCCCTAAATAAAGGGCTGAGGAGCAGGGAGGGGGATATTAGACCAAGGGGTAGGATGGGGCAAAATCAGTGGAGAAGGAAGGGAAAGGATTGAGATGGGAGGAAGGAAAAATGAGAGGAGAAGGAGAAAGGATGCAGTAGTGAAATACCGGGGGGGTTGTCAGAAAAAAAGTGCAGCTTCCAGGTGGGAAGGGAGTAAGGGCTGCGACCTGCCTAGGGGCCCCGCGCAGTTTGGCATTCCGTAGGCAGCGGGTGATGAGGGTACGTCGGGCATGGTGGAAGCGCTAGTCCTGGAGTAGATGAGGGTTTTCTGAGGAAATGACAAATTATGGGTGAATTTGAAAGTTGTAACAGTAAAAATACAGTTTTGGCTGGGGACCTATTTATCTATCTATTTTAAAATGCATTTTTAGCATCCGTGTATTTTAATTAAAAATACATTTTAGCACCAGCACAGCCAAACTGCCACAGTGCCAATCTCCTTTTTTGGAAATTTCTCCTTAACATTTTGAATTTATTATAAATTCATTGTTTCTAATACAATTTTCCCCTTCTCTCGTCAATTTATTATCTGTTTTTCATTTCCCTTCTCTTTTGTTAATCTTTCTAAATAACTTTAAAGTGGTCCTCCATCTATTTAGCTAAATGAATTCACTCCACAGATACTCATTATTTTGAGGATGATTTATGCAAGCCCTATTAGCTAGATTGTTCCTTGTTTGAAGGTTTTTCTGCAATCAGAAAAACCCAGATTTGAGTCAGCTAGAATTAGATCCAGTAAAAAAAAAAAAAAAAAAAAAATTACATAAAGTATTCAGCACCTCTGTCAGGCTTCATATATGAGAGGTCAGCTTAATAGGCATAAAAACACAAAGAAGCTTTAAACCGTGGGGCTGACCTACTGATCTTATCTTAGCCTGGGAAACGCTGTAGCATCAAACCCCGAAAGTCAAATCGGATTTTTGGTTTTAATTATTTTTTTTTTTTTTTCCACGCCTCCCCGCCCCTCCCCAGCTGATCCTCACAACTCTGTGGGAAGAGGCTGTGCATCACGTACGATCGCAGACTAGGGCATTAAGCTGTGCTATGCCGCTTGATTTACTGTTGGGGTTTCATCTGACAGTACAGTACGATGGCACACCCAGAACATTTTATGGATGTTGGCAAAGGCTCCTCTTCGAGCCTCACTAGCGAGCGGGGCGGGAGGTGGGCAGGGATGCCTGGGCCCACTCTCACCATGCCTGTGACCTTGAGAGGTTGATTTGATTTTTTTTTTTTTTTTTTTTTTAATCCTGGTGCAGTGTCACCTTGGCGATGGATCTCCTTCGGGTCGCTCCTGACTCAAGGCGTAGAAGCCAGGAGGAGCGTCCTGCTGTCTGGCCATCCTCCCCGGAGCTGGGCAGGCTGCAGGGCTGGAGACTCCGCTCCTTCCTTCGGCAGGGTTGCTGGAAGGTTTACGGCCTTTGAGAGGCTGTAGGCAAGTTCGGAGGAGGAATATTAAACAGAATCGGCTGTTTTATGAAAAATACCTGAGACAAGTGGGGATTTTCTTGTAAAGTCCTAGCTTGTCTTTCTGTGACGGTTTGCAAACAGCTGCTACACACGAAATAACGCCAGCTGGGGAAGATCGGGGAGAATCATAGAATCACTTTGGTTGGAAAAGACCTTTAAGATCATTGAGTCCAACTGTTAACCTAACCCTGCCAACCCACCACTAAACCCTGTCCCTAAGCACCTCATCTGCCCTTCTTTTAAATACCTACAGGGATGGGGACTCGACCCCCTCCCTGGGCAGCCCCTTCCAGAACCTGGCAACCCTTTCAGGGAAGAAATTTTTCCTAATGTCCAACCTGAACCTGCCCTGGCGCAACTTCAGACCATTTCCCCTCTTCCCATCATCCATTCCCAGGGAGAAGAGGCCAACCCCCACCTCGCTCCCCCTTCCTGTCAGGCAGTTGTAGGGGGCGATAAGGGCTCCCCTCAGCCTCCTCTTCTCCAGACTAAACACCCCCAGTTCCCCCAGCCACTCCTCCTAAGCCTTGTGCTCCAGACCCCTCACCAGCTTTGCTGCTCTCCTCTGGACACGCTCCAGCAAGGCAACATCTTTCTTATAGTGAGGGGCCCAAAACTGAACACAGTATTCGAGGGGCAGCCCCACCAGCACCGAGTACAGGGGCACGGTCACTGCCCTGCTCCTGCTGGTCACACCATTCCTGATACAAGCCAGGATGCCATTGGCCTTCTTGGCCACCTGGGCACCCTGCTGGCTCATATTCAGGCGGCTGTCAACCAGTACCCCCAGGTCTTTTTCCACCAGGCAGCTTTCCAGCCACTCTTCCCCAAGCCTGTAGCGTTGCATGGGGTTGTTAAGAAGGTGAGGATAGGTGACCCCAGCCCGCACGCTGGCTGCCATGGTTGGAGCAGAACTGGTTTCCGAGCTGTTGAAATCATTGTGGCTGTGGTAACTTTAGGAGTCCCGTAAGTTTGCCCTGCTGAGCTCCCACCCCAGCGAGCACCCGGGATGGGTGACGTCTCCCGTGATGGGACCCAGCACCGCTGCCTTCCCAATGCTCACGCGCCAAACCTGCGAGCCCAGGATGGGGGGACCCCAGCTGCCCCCCTCCAGTCTGTACGATTTGGGGGCAGATGTGCACATCTCCAGCCTGTCCACCTTGCCTGCGGACAGGAATACACCCGGGTGCCTGCCAGCGGGGGACGATTTATTAGGGCCAGCTAAGAGCATTACACATCCCATTATGTCAGCTGTGATTTTGCAAGCCAAGTGCCCATTCAGGGTATACTGCGTATCCTCAGATTGGTATCGATCTTAAAATTTCTGGTGGTTTATTAATGACAGAAACGCTGCGGCCAGATCCTTCTGACTCCTGTAAACCTGAAGAAGTGTTACTGCTGTCGGTGCGATCAGCTGGAGACAAATCTGGAGTAAATGGGGCAGAATCTGGCCTACTCCTTCCAACCACTCCATGCGGGTTAAGCAGGAAATACGGGAGGAAGCAAGTACTTTTGCCAGAGAAACGTTGTCTCTTTTCAATAATGACCACCTTTGGAATTAATCCCGATCCTTTGCAGAATGAGCCAAAAATCCCCACTGGGGTTAGGATTGGGCCTATTCTTTGCCAGGCTTCTTCAGAATCCCCCGGTTTATGATAAAGGTCCTTCCCAGCCGCTAACGGGGCATGGAGTTTATTAATAAGGCTCTTGGCTTTAAATATTCTCCATCAGGCAACAGGTTAAGACCTCGAAAATGTCAGGCTCCCCATGCTCTGTCTGGCTATGGAAAGGATGTCTGCGGGTCCCGACAGCTCCGAGCGCCCGAGCCCGGGGAAGGACAGGAGCCGGTGCTCCCGGACAGCTGCTGGGGGAGAGCTTTGAAGATGGATTTGTTACTCATGGGTGCAGCATCCCACTCCCCCAACGCAGAGCTGGAGGGGAGGCACGGAGGAAAGTTTATTGCCTGGGCAGCCTCTGCCTTTGGGAGAGGGTCGGGAGGCGTCGCTTGGCCTCTCCTTCTCCCTTTTCCCATTTTACTAAACCTCCTTTTCTCCCCGTAAAGGTCATTTTTCCCTGAGCAAGATAATTTATGAGTGGAAGACGGTTTGCTCAAGGAGAGTTCCACCAACCCCCATACAAATCTTCCCTTCCCCCAGTAATTTATGATTTGCCCTAATTAGCTCCTAGAAACGTGTGGAAACTCCAAGTGCAATCTCTTCCTCACGCCGTTCCCCTCCGCTTTGTAGGCTGTCCCCTGCTCGTCGGAGGCATTGTTTGTTCAATAATAAAATTGCCCCATACTGTTAATCACAACCTGCAACCATCTAATAAAACAACCGTCGCAAGCGCGTATGGAAAACCTCTGCTTCCCCAGCCCCATTAGGCTGGGCGCTTTCTGCTTTGAAAGCTGCATGACCTCCCTTTTCAATCAATTCCCAGTTATTAACCATGAAAAATAGCATTGGGAACTGCATTTGCAAATTGAATGCGGTGGTATATAATGAACTCGCTCCTTAAAACATTCCAGTTGTGGGGAATGTATCTCGCTAACATTTTTTAAGCTCTCTTCTGCTCCCCCCCCCCCCCCCCCCCCCCCGCCACCTGCACTACATTCAGATATAATTCACAGAATTTGAAATAACTCGGAAGAATAAAACTTCCTAAGCAGAGTTTAAGGGGCCGGTGCCTGTAACGACTTTCTATTATCTGGTTATTCGGCTCCCTCCAAGCTAAGCCCTTGAGCAGATTAGCTACTCAGCTAAAAATCACCCCGCTTTCAAAGCCAATCTTTATTTATTAAAATGCTCCGACCTCTAACTTGGGCTTACACATTTATTTATTAAAAACTAATGAATTGATGCCCTGGGGGTAAGTGGGGGGGCCGGGGGGGCTATGGCAGCCTCGCAGCCCCCCCCTCGGGGCCCGGGGGGGGGGGGGGCCCCCCCCCTGCCCCCTCAACCCCCCCTCAGCCCCGGGGGGGGGGGGAGGCAGCCGGGCCCTCCTGCCCCCACCCCCCTCAGCCCCGGGGGCGGGGGGGTGCAGCCGGGCCCTCGCACCCCCCAGCCCCGGGGGCGGGGGGGGGCAGCCGGGCCCTCGCACCCCGCAGCCCCGGGGGCGGGGGGGGGGGCGCCGGGCCCCCGCCCCCCCCCCCCCGCCCCGGGGGCGGGGGGGGCACCGCGCCCCCCCTTCACCCCCGGGGTGGGGTCCCCCCCCCCCGCGACACGGAGCGCGGAGGGACAAACCCGGCCCCCCCACCCCCGGCTTTGCAAAGTCCTGGGAGGGGGGGGTGTTCACCTCCCCCCCCACCCCAACGCCTTCCACACGCGAGGGTGGCTTCCCGAGAGGGCCTGGGCGACCTCTCCTCGGCCACGCCGCCCGGGCCAAACAAGGCGGGGGGGAGGGGGCCATGCGGGTGGGGGCCATGCGGGCGGGCCCCCCGCCCCCCCGGGGCTGCCCCGGCTCCTCCCGGCTGCCCGCCCCCGCCGGCTTCCCAGCCCCCTCCGCCTCCGCTTCTCTCCTCCCCTCTCCTCTCCCTCCTCCCCCGGTAAATCCGAAGTTTCCTGTTAAGCACGGGCGAAGCTTTGCACAGCGGCTGCGGAGCTGCCCGCCTCGCTCCTTGGGATTACCGTCGGGAGAGGCTCCGCTCGGCTCGGCACGGCTCGGGAAGGGCCCCCGCCGCCACCACCACCTCCTCTCCTCCTCCTCCTCCTCAGCCCTCCTCCATCCCCGCGGGCGGGCGGGCGCCACACGCCGAGCCCCAGCCTTCCCCCCCCCCCCCCCCCCCCCCCCCACGCTGGATTTACGGGGTGGTGGTGGTGGTGGTGGTGGTGGTGGTGGTGGGGTGTGGGGGGGGAAGATCCGCCGCCCCGATTGCCGCCTGGTCCCATGTGAGCTGGAAGGCACGGCTATGCTCCTGGGGACACCGCGCTCCGCCAAACTAAGGTAGGACACCCCACCCCATCACGCGCGCGCCTCCCATCAATTTTCCACCCCTGAAAATAAAACCCCATGGGTGGGGGCACCCCGGGGCGGGGGGGAGAAGGGGAGACCCAGCTTCCCCGGGGGGGGGCGGCCCGCCCGGGGCGCCCCCCCCCCCCCACCCGCCCGCCTTTGTTGCGGCTGGCGCGCCGGGGTGCGCCCGGCCGCCGGGGGGGCCGCCGCCCCCCCCCTGCCCTTGCCCCGCAGGTCCGGCCAGACGAGGCGAGAGCCCCTGCCGCGCCCGGCCGGCGGCGAGGTGCGGGTGCCCATCGCCGCGCCGCCCCGCCGCCCCGCCGAGCAGCCGCCGGAGGATGCCGGCTCCGGCCTCGGCCCCGGCGGCTCCCCCGGCCGCGACCTCCCCCGGCCTCCGAGGAGGAGGAGCAGGTGCCTTACCCGGCGCTGGCACCCACCGCCTTCTTCTGCCTCAAGCAAACCACCCGCCCGCGCAGCTGGTGCCTCAGGCTGGTCTGTAACCCATATCCTTTCCCCGAGGGACTCCGCCCCCCCCCCCCGGGGGGCCCCCCCCCCCCGGACCCCGTGCCCGGAGCACCCCGTCGGGGCGCTGCGTCCCCTCACGGCTCCCTCCAGCGCACCGCGATGCTGCGAACCCCCCGGGATCCCCGGATCCCCCCCCCCCGCCCCCGTGCTGTCCCGATCCCCAAACTCAGGGAAGGGGGATGTGGGGTTTTGCAGGAATGGGACAGGCGGGGAGCGCGTGTGTGTGTGTGTCCCCCCCCGTGCTCTTCCCGCTGGCCTCAATATTGGGGACACACACGCCCCAAGGTCCCCTCGGCTCCACCAGCATCCTCCGACCGTCCGGTGTGGGAGCGAGAGGAACGGGGTGGCAGGACAAGGTGCCCGGGGCTCGGCATCGCAGGGCGATGGAGGACGCTGAGCCGCAGCCCCCCCAGGACCCCCCTCAACTTGGCTTCTCTCTCGGTGGGGCGGGAAGGAACAAAGTTTAGAGACAACCTCCTATTTATTTGAGACGCGGTGGGGAATTTCAGATGGGCGCTGACCCTCTTGCTGTTTATATAAGAGAGCTCGGAGTGCATGTGCGCTTTCTCGTCGCAGAAAAATGGAGCGGGTTGGAGTTGGTTTGGGGAAGGCACGCGCCTCGGGTCCCGAAAACTCCCCTTTGTTTTTATTCTTTTGCAACTCGCAGGCAGGGAAGGAAGAGGATGGTCAAGCCTCTAAATCTCTCCCCCTCTCCCCTGTGTCCTTTACCCAGTTCATTGCTGTGAAATGAAAAAGAGCCGTGTCTCCCTCTCAGTTGTGACATCCAGAAAATTGAATTTTACCCGAAATGCTTGGGTGCAGGCAGAGAGTTGTCAGTCTGTCTCGATAATCTTGGGAAAGTGAGCTTTTTAGCTTTGCTCTGCCCATCGGCTGGGAAGCATTGACGTTGTGCAGATAATTAATGCTTTTACCTATCCCCGATACCTGCCTGCAGTTCGCTGCTTATATCCGGCCGCTGCTATTAAAAGCATTATTTATTAATATGGTTATTATTGATCTCGCTTCAGTTAACCAAAGAAACCTGGGTGATCATCTGAGAGCACTGTTTTCCTCGGCAACACCACCCAATCGAGGGTTGTCGTTAGGCTGAATTGCACAATCCTCCCCAGAACGGTGCCTTGGCCTGTTATTAGGAGAAATACTTGGAGGGGAAGCCCCACAGTTTTTACGGTTTTGGGTCTCCTCTTGTTTGAACGAGGTTCACGTGAACTTTCGACTTTTGCAGAGATATTTCTGCTTTACACCGTTGCGAGGGGGGAACCGAGCTCCTGTACGCGTGTGGATGCAAAGGAGAGGTAAACAAGGAGTTGATCTCCACAGCGATGCTTTAGCCGTGTAAATATTCAACGTGGATGGTGGTTCCGTAACAAAAAAAAAAAAAAGTGATAGACCCGGTCCTGGAGGGGTTTGGGGAGGGCGCTGCGTTCCTGCTATGGCTGGGAGCGAGTCGAGACCGATCTCTTCCCCGAAAGCAGGTTATCGTGTTTCGGAACTTTGGGGGCAGGCGGGAAGGAGAAGCCCCCCCCCTCCTTCTCCTTTGGCTTTGGGGGGGGTCTGGCTCTCCTGCCTGGCACCCTGGGTTCGGCATCCCCCCCCCGAAGCCGGTACCGCTGATAAATCAGCCCGCAGCTGGAGGAAAATCAAAGCGGTGTTAGCCCTGAGCAAGGGAGGTTTGCGTGGAAGAGGGTTCAGGTGTGCTCGTAGGGTGAGGCCACGCTTTTATTCTGCCTTTCGGCAGCTCTCCGAAGAATTCACAGGAGAGCGAGTTCCTTTACGGAACTTATCCGGCTGACATAATATTAGATGGAAATTGTGACGGTTGGTTAATAGCGAAGCAGGAATTTAATAAAACTACATAAGCCCCGTGTTGGAGCGTTATTGCTGTCAGAGCCGGTGCGTCTTGGCTGTAGCAGAACAAAGCTCCCGATGTATCGCAGCGCTAGGGACGAGCTCCTTGCTGGGTTTTGTTTTTTTTTTTTTTTCTTTCCCCCTTCTCCCAGTCGCCACCAGTCCCACGCATCGCAGTGAGAAATAAATCCTTCGGTGTCGACTCTTTTTGAGTTTCTTGGCGAGAGCGCTGGCGTTGCTGGTGGTTGTGATTTCTGAAGCCGCTTAGCGCAGCTGTGTTGAGCAACCTGGAAAGCGAGGAGATGCGTGTCTTCCTCGGGAGCTGGGGCTGGTGTTGTTCCCCGGGCCGTGCTGGGTGCGTGGCGGTCTGTGGGCAGCTTGAGGACGAGTGCCACGGCCGTGGGGCTGGGACGCTTGGGAAACAGCTGGATGGGGAAGCGTGTTTGCGGTGGGGGGGGGGGGGAGCGCAGGCGGATCAGTGCCGTAAGGGCTGAGATTCCCTGGGCACTTGTCCCGCGGGAAGGGTAACTTGAGAGAGAAGATGGCAACACGAAGGTGGTTTCTGGCCGGTTGTGCGGTTTTGGTGACTCTTCCTGCCTGCCCAGAAGCACGGATCCATAAATCACGATGATGCGTTTTACGTTTGCGTTAAAATCTCCTGCTGTGACAGAAGGAAGGGACGTGACTGTGAAGTCTCCTAAAATCTGAGTCGGAAGAGCTTCACCCAGGTGCTCGCTCGCCTGGGGAGCACTGACTTTCTGCAAAGCAGCTTCTCTCCTTCCCTGGTGGTGGTTCTTGCTGGGAGAGTGGTCCTGTGCTCTCTTTGGGGTTTGTTTTGGGGAGGGGGGGAAAGAAGAAGGTCTCATTCCGTGCCCCCCCCCCCCCCCCCCGAATGCCCATGTCCCTCCTCTCCCCGTGCTCACTGAGTGTTCCCCGGCGTGGGATTGCATCTCCCCGGGTCTCCCCTGTGGTGTTCCAGCTCCACGCTTCCCCCTGCCGCCAAACAGAAAGATTTCACCCCCGTGTCCTCAGGCTGCGGATGGAGTTGTCCGTCTATCCAACGTGCCTTGAAAAGCAAGCGTGTCCCATCCTTCGGTGTGTTCGGGGGCCGGTTCCCGGTGGGTCCCTCTTGGCTCTTGGGGGTGGTCCCCTGGGATGCTCCTGGCAGAGGTGGGGAGCTGCGTCCCCGCTGCACTGCGGGCTTTGCACCGCAGACCTGGGTGCATCAGCATCCAAAAAACCCAATGCCACCGCAGTTCGGGGAGGGCCGTCGAGTGCATCTCGCGTGGGGCTCCCGGTGATCCCCTGTCAATTCAGATTGCTTGAACCACGAAAGCTGCCCGGCCGCTCCGAATATTTGTCGGTAGCAGAGATAGCCCAGACCTGTGGCCTGGAGCAGGTGGAAATCCTTGGCGGCTGGGCCAAAAGGGTGCTTTGCCTCTGCGGCTTAAGCAGAGGGGGTTACTGCCAGGCTTAGAAATAGCTAAAAAAAGCTGTTGCCTGGTTCTCAGGGGGACAGGTGGGGTGGGGATCAGCTTTCGGGGCCGGGAGCCTGCCTAGCCGGAGGCACGCGTCCGCCCGGAGGGCTGCGCATCGGGGCTGGGAGATGGGTAGATGAAGTAGATGCACATTTGTGTTTTTAATAGCTGTGCCGCATTTGTGAATGTTAGGAACAACCTGGAAAAAATCTCCCCCCACCATTTGCATGGCTTTGTATTAATAAACCCAACAAACTTCTGAACTCTCAAACAACAGACAGCGGAAGATCTGCAAGGAGCTGATTTTTCGGGTGTGGGAGCAATAATCGAAGCTTTGCGTCCATTAAAGTTTGACCAAAGGAGCAGAAAGCAGAAATCAGACCCGGGCTGGCTCTGGGTCTGATTTTCACGGCTGACTTTTGTCGAGCTGTTTGCCGTGCAGCGTCATTCTGCAGCTCTCCTGAGGACAGGAGTCTCCTTCTGAGCTTCAGGGTTACCTCCAAACCCAAATTCAACCAGAAAGTCACTTGTCCGTGGCAGTTTCGAGCAAATCAACAGCCTGAATACAGTTCTTGCGATGCGGTCAGTGGTTGAAATTGGATTTGAACTGCCAAGTTGCATTGTGTCTTCCCTCGGTTGTTCCTGATTTACTTTTAATTTGCCTTTTTTAAAGAAGATATATAATTGGAAGCAAACTTACTTATTTCTTCAGTCCTGGATCTCCTACGTGGGTTTATTTATAGAGGTCTGTGGGTGGGACTTTGTGTACTCGGTGTTCACGTTGGGTTGTATAGAGCAGGATTTTTGGGTTTTTGCAATCCTGCAAGGTCCTTTCCTGGCTCTTCCCAAACGCCACTGTTACCCGACGGCTTTACAGAAGCGTGGAGCTATGCCTGTATCCAGAGGGGTGTTTTCTTTAATGTATTTTTTTCTCTTGCTAACATTTTGATCAACGAAGCGTTGAGTGCTTTTTGTCAATCCTTAGATGTGCCTGCACCCGGGGGGGGGGGGATTTGGATGCAGCTCTGCCCTTGCTGGTTAATGCACGTGTACCACGGGGTGATGGGTTGGGATGGCAGTCGGCCGCCGGCGCTGGGCCACGTGCCCGAGGTGGAGCGGTCGGGAGGAATGCTGACTTTGTGTCCCTTGCCAGTACGTTGCGGTGCTGCGAGGGGTTTTGCTTCACGACCGGGCGGCTGGGGGAACGGGCTGTAACCCGGGACGTAACGCGTGGCGGTGGCGGCGGCGACTCAACCTGCTTTCCATCACGGCGCCGGGTGTCAGCTTTGCAGCACGGCTTTGATAAGGCTCCGAGCAACTTTGCTGCTTATTTAGTGATTCATAAAAAACACGCAGTGATTCATTATAGGTTGGATTCTGTGTGCTTTAGTCAGAAAAAAACCCTCCCCTGATTTATTTTGTCAAGTGGCTACAGAGCTTGTCGGTGCCAGCTGATTTCTGTGGGACTTGGCTCTGTTCTCCTGTTTGGGTAGAGTCTCTGCCTGCATCAAATCTGGGGGGTTTTTTCATTTATTTATTTATTTCTGAAGTGCTTTTTCTTGCAGCACTTTCTAGTTGCCCTTACAAGCACTTTGGGGGCAGACGGAAAAGCCGCAATAACATCCTGCCTGTTCTTTCCAAGCATTCCTCGGCATAGGTGTCTAGAAGCTTGGACGGTGAAAAAATGCATTTCAGGCAAAGTGGGGTGTCTGCTCTGTTTCTAATGCTCTGGTCTTCGCTCCGTCTTCCCGCTCTTCATCCTGGGCTAAGCCGTTTGCTCGGCAGTGTTATAAATTGTTCCCTGATGCGAGGCTTGCAGTTCTCGTCGTTCCTTATTGCACAATGGATGGGTTCTGGCCCCCGTGTCCACCTTGCAATTTGTGATTTTGGGGGGGGTGGGGTTTATACTGAAGCACACGGAGGTGAGGGTATAAGTGACCAGGTCTGGGCTCCCAGCAGTTCAACAAACTTCATTTGATTGCTCTGTTATAAGCATGTATCGGATTTGAGGAGCTTTATCAAAAAGCCTTTGCTTTTAATCTGTTCTTATTCAGGCTCTATCCTGACAAGTGCAATGGGGAGGGTTTGACCGAATCATAATTTGTCATCTCCCAGTATAAATATTGCAGTTAAAATATTTAGCATGCTGTGGAAAAACCCGTTAGCGAATAAATGTATTTCTGGCCTCATCCTGTGAGCTGCTGAGCATCCAGGACGCCCACCGAGTCTGGTGAGAGGCGCAGGTGCTGTGCACCCAGCAGCATCTCCTGCTGAATGACAAGCAATTAGGAAACATAAGGAAGAAAAGTCTTGTAAATTTGTAACTCGTCTAAAAATATGTTGTCCACATGTGGTTTAGCTCCTTTCATTTCAGCGGTCTGTGTTGGCTCAATACAGCAGATCAGCAGTTGAATCCTGAGTTTCTTCTTCAATGCCAGGAGAAACTACCTGGGCTTGTGGTGATCCTGGCATCCCTGGCACTGCCAAAACCCATCGCCCCAACCTCTGTGTTGCACCCCAAATTCCTTGAGCGCTGCTTGTGGCTTGTACCTCCGTGAAATGCCTTTTTGTTCCTATTTCCTAGCCAAACTCAAGAGTATGGATCAGCATTGGAAATCCCTGTCCTACAGCAAAGCTTCCTGGAGTCTCTGATATTTAGGAAAAATGTCAGCGTGAGTTGGGGGGGTGGCTGGTTGCTCGGTGCAAGGTGTTAAGCTCTCGGCAAACTCAAGCAGGCATCCGTTGGTGCGTGGCTCCTGCTTGCAAAATGACTTTTGCGACAAAAAAAAAAAAGGGTTAGAAAGTGAATTAGAAAAATAGTTTTAAAGGGGATGAGGTTTTGCCGTAGCTCTTGGCAGCGTATGGTGATACCCGTGTGCGTTCAGAAATGTGAGCGTAGGGAAACCATAGAAAAGGATGAGATGCTGGTGCCCAAGAAGGGAAATGTGAAATCGTCTGATGGAAAAAGTCCATCTGAGCCAAGTGTACAAAGTAAATCAGAAGTATACGTAATGAAAATAAAAGTAGATCTTTGACTTCATTTAATGAATATTATATTTCGTTGGGATCATCTTTAACCTCTCCTCACCCCCGGTTTTGCTCTCTCCCTTATGCCGGTGAGGCCAGCCGAGTTCGCTGGCCATGGCTGGAGCCTGCGGTCCCCGCTCATCCCTGTCCCGCTTGCATTTGAATTCCAAGCTGAGTGCCCAGAGTTTGAGGGATTTCTCTTGGTATTGTCCCAAGTCAGGGTTGTAGCCTGCGTCTCCAAGCAGGTTTAATTCGCAAATGCACTTAGAAAAACTTTGCTTGCCTCATTCCTCCCCGCCTTTTAACCCGGGTGGTGCTTTTATGGCTACAAAAGCCAATGGAGTCAGAAGTTAACTCTCTCTGCACCCACATATCCAAATTTAATGTATGTATAATTTCACCGAAGATAGCAATTAAAATGATTTTAGGATGTCTCTCTGTGTGTGCTTTTCCTTTTCTACCTTTTTTTTTTTCTTTTTTTAAATCGTTCTGTACATCCGTGGGAAACTGAGAGTTGTTAACTTGCATCAAATTTTACTAACGATTACGCGTAACCTCAGTGAAATATCTCCAATGTACTTGTTATTTTCAGACTGGAATTTAGAACCCTTCAGAGCAATTAATTTGCTGCTTTTCAAGGTATTTACAAGACACATCCCAGACTCCGCTTCGTAAAGTTTTTCCAGTTGCCTTCAGTTTTCTCACCTCTGGTGGGAACCAATAAATGCAGTTGCAATTTGCAGTTTGTTTACAAGCTTGGTTTATGTATTGAGTCCATATGTATTTATTTATTATTTTTTATTTCGCCAGCATGTCTGGATGGCAAATCCCTTAGAAACATAAAGCAATGTATCACACGAGCTGAGCTGCGCTGATTAATGGGAGCAGGAGATCAGAGCCTAGGACTGAGCGCTTCTCCGTGTTGCAGATGGGGTTTACGCAGTGTGGAGGGATATAGATATTTTCTGAATATCCTACGGCTGTGTTTTAGTGAGGTTTTTAAAAGAGAAAAGTGGGTTTAGACATATTCTAATTGAGTTTAAGCGTAGCCTCATTTACCTTCTCCTCGGCTTTTCTTACGTGGCGTTGTGGGGCTCAGGCTGGCTCCTGCAGGGCCGGGTGGCAGCATCCACCCGGGCTTACTTGGAAGCAAAACCTCAGCTTTATCAGCCTTGCTCTGCCTAAATGACATGTTTGGAGTAACTCCATTAGAGCAACCAGCACCGCATTAGTTCGCAGTGAATGAACTCTGAATCATGGTTTGCTCTGTGTGTTTGTGTGTTGCTGTTTCTTGTGTGGGGTTTTTTTTTTTTTTCTTTATTTTATTTTGGTTTTTTGAAATTGCTTCTGCAGACAAGAAGCCTTGAGCTGCTTACTTACAGAGCTCCCATTAGATGCACAGAGCTTGTGGCCTGCCATTTCCTTACGCTGGTGTAAATCAGGAGGGGTCCCAGGGTACAGCCTTGGCTCCGTGGACCGCACACCCGGGTGTATTCTACTCTTACCCTACACCGCGCTCTGAATTCAACCTTGTCGGGCATCCGACCTGCGCAGCAGCGACCTTTTGCCATCTGCGTTAAAACTCGCGCAAGAAATACATTACCTCTATCCACACAGATGTTTTAAGAGAACTTGAGCTCAGATTTTGCCCTTAATTCTTAAGATAGCATCTGGCGTTTGTGTCCAATCCCTTAATCCAGCCGCTGAAGCAGCCTTGTGATTTTAAGCAAGGTGCACTTTTAAACGGAATATTTAGCTGCCTGGAATAGGAGGAGAGTTACTACGTGGTCTCCCCTAATAGTTAATTCGATGATAACTTGGACCAACTTAAAATCATCCGGGTATGTACTGTGTTTCTGAATCAGCAATTAGGAGTCGTCAGCCTCTAATCAGAACTAGAGGCTGATGAGCTCTGTACAGGGCTTCCAGGGCTGTTCCCAGCCTCCTGCCGTGGGGAAATATCAGAGCGGTCACCCTGGAGCTGGCTGGCCGGGTTGGGGGCGGAGGAGCACAGCTTTGACAAGATGCAGCTGTAGAAGACAATTTTCTTCTTTCTTTCCCCCTAATAAAAATCTGTTCTAGGGACTGTACCAGGCAGACTGGTTTGGCAGTGGATTAAATGCGCAGCTTCGAGATCTAATTTTGCCCGTTTCAATTGACAGATGGAACTTGTGTGCTTTCACAATGCTACCAGTATCCGGCAGTTTTGCTCAGAAGCAGTGCCTCCAAAAGCCATCCGGAGAAATAAGATGACTTTGTATGTGGGTGCATCTATTTGCGATCGCAGTCCCTTCAGAGGGTGAATTCCAGCTGTGTGACTGCTCCTGGCCCCTTTCCTTCGTCCTTGTGGTGCAAAGTAGGAAGAGGATTTGCCTGACTGTCTACTATTCTGGTAGATCTTGCTGCGGAAAGTAAATCACAAGTTATGCTATGGGGTATTTGGGACATCTGTCATGTTCCAGAAGGCTGGAGAGTCCCATTAGCTGGGATGCTGGATGAACGTTGCAGACAGACAGGGATGTTTGGTGGGGGAGCATCCCCTGGGACCCTCACGAAGCTTGACGTACCCAAACTCTTCAATCCCCATCGCTCTCCTCTCCGCCCACGTGTTGGGTTTGATTTTCCTGTTGTTCGATGAAACCCTCAGAGATTTGCGATGGGTATGCAGGTATTTGCATAGAGATCTGCTCCTGTCCCGGAGGAGCTGCAGCCCAGGCTGCTTCTCAACGTGGTTAAGGAGAGGAAGCATGAACTGACATCTCCTTCGTTGGGGCTGACGGAGCGAGGGAAGGATGAAGAGCTGGCTGGGAGACAAAGCAAGCCATGGGTTTTGGTAGAAATTCTTTGGGCTAAGCTTTCGGGTACAGCTGATGGTGAAAGCAGAGTCATGCAGAAATGCAGTATTTGTGTGTGGATACTTAATACCTGTATGGTTTTATATCTATTTGTGTGTGGCCATGCTGTTGTTTCTAGCAGAACAGGCAAAGGAATGAAAACCTTTCTCGTGGAGGTTGATAGCAAGCAAGTTTATCCCTTGCTTGGGTTTGCCCATAAGGATGCTGTCAGACTTGGAGGTGCTGAGTGAAGTCCTGGGGTGAAATAATGAATCCATGAGACCTTTGTCATTGCCTTTGGGGTTTCCGCCTGTGGAGGAGCGTAGGGAAGCATCAGTTTGGGTTTGGGAAAGAAACTGAGACCCTATTCTTCAGCCACGTGTTCCACGTCAGGTAACTTCAATGCCAGCAAAGCTGATGGGTCCAGAGGCAGGATTTAGCCCTAAACACATTGTATATCCCCAACCTCTTGTTACCAGGCCCTTTTCTAAGTGTGTTTGTGTGGAGCCTGTAATGGCATAACGTATGCTGTAATTTTGTTGTTAAATCTGAGCTACTTGGGCATGGTGGGGACTAGGCGGCTTATAGCCATTGGAACGTCGTGGCTTATTGAATTTCATAGCCTGGAGGATTGAACTGTACAGAGCAACTCTTGAGGGAAGGGGCAAAAAAAAAAAAGAGTCACCTATTTCTCCGGAATCTTTTATTTTCTAGGCTGGTATTTGACATACTTGGGCTTCTGGGCATGGGCAGATGGGTGGGAGAGACGCCAGTGATGGGAAGCAAACCCTAGGAAGGTTGCCGTCCTATTGAGTAGGCTCCCAAGGAAGATTTGGATCCGTTCCCAAGGGCATTGGCAAATGCCACGTCTGTAAATACGCTGGGATTTCTTTCACCTCGCTCCCCGCTAAGGATTTTAATGTCATCTCTATCAACACTGGTAATGGAAGAGCAGAAGTCAGAAGGGCAATCCGTTTCAGATGCAGTTGTGGTGTTTTCCCTTTATCGGCGATCCTGAATATCGTTTCTGCAATTCCAAGCACACGCCGGTGCTGTAAACACTTTTATCGCAGTCACAACCGCTGGCACAGGTCTCCCGGCCGCTCCAGTGCAAACCTCAACAACGCAGGGGTTTATAAGGCAACAGTAAAAATTCACTCGATGCTGAATCGTGTGTCTTTTACACGGAGAGAGGCTTGTGAAGGGCTTGGTTGACCACCATTTTTTCTTAAATCTCTTATCAAGGCACAAAGCAAGTGCAGGGTAAGTTCTCGCACATGATTTTGCAGCCGGCTCCCGAGGGCACGGCTCTGCCAGGCAAAAGTTGGTTTAGTTTCTGCCTGATGTTGTCCTTTGCTTCTCTGATGAGGATCAGTAAAACATTCGCTTGTGAGAGTGCCTATTTTTAGTGTCCGTGTGATCTGGAACTGCCCTGCTCTGGACAGAAAAAATGCTCCATTTGATAGAGGGTTTGGAGTGATTTTTCTCATTTTCACTATTAAATATGAACTTGTTCTTGAACTGAAAATTCGGTATTTAAAAGGGGAGCCCTGGACCTGCTGACATTGGGGGTAATTCCGTTGTTGAGGCCAAGGTGAGGGACAAAGAGGGATTTCACAGTTGGGGTCTTGGCCAGATGCCTTTCTCCCATGGCGTAGGTGAACCCCGTTTTTCTGACCCTGTCTCGGTTTTTGTCACATGTCTGAGTCCTGCTCCAATGGCTCCACCTCCAACCTACAGCTTGATGCCCCTGTTAATGATGAACTGAAATCTTACCCCATTGCTAGAGCAGGGTGTGCCGTGACTGGAAAAAATCAATGCTCAGCCATAGCAAAATGAAGGGTCTTCTTAAGGCCATATTTATTCTATTTTTACATTTTAAAAAAAAAAAGTAATATAAAACCCATGTGTCTCATTGAAATTTCCCAGGCCCTGCTGAGTCATGGCTGGTTTCTTTGTAGCTCTGTTGAGGTTTTGACAAGTACCTACCAGGCTTTCCCGTGTATGTTCGTCAAAGGATGGAGCTCTCAGAGCGGCTTCCCGTGTGCACGGGCAATCAATTGTGGAGCCCATTTGCATTCTTAGCATTTGCACCAGGGCAGCACTTAGGCTGAGCCCAGAGCCGCTGAGCTCAAGTGCTGTGGAGCTCAAAGTAAGAGGCAATCTGGGGCTGAGATGGCTTTGAAGAGAGTGAGTTGGCTTCTTGCAAAAAGCAAGAAGGGAACCACGCCAAGGAGCGATGCAAAGGGTCACGGAGGCAGCGAGTGGTGGAGATGGGGGGAAAGGCTGCGACTTGGGCACCTGCCCTTCCTCCTGTGAAGCGTCTTCAAAATTGCTCACGAGCAGAGCAGAACTTCACCTCAGAAATGGGTACCAGAGATTAGGACTCATTTATAAAGCTGTGCAGTGTGGTTGGTACTCTCCAGATGCTCCAGGAGAACCTCTGTCGGCTTGAGGAGGGACGGGCAGAGCTTACGGATGAGGGCAAGGGAATAACTTCTGCTAAGTGGTGTAAAGCTTTGCATACTACATGGACATCAGCAGTCCCATCTTGCTGTGAGCTTATCTGGTATTTTACTGTTGCTGCTTATCTGAGGCTGGTTTTTGCACGTGGGTTCCATGGTGGCTGTTTCCTATTGCGTTTGTGCGTTCCCGTGGTCCCGTTGCTACCCAGCAGGACTGTTCATTTTGGTAAGGGCTGTGGAGTTTGCCCTTAAGCGAGACAGGAGGGATCAGTTAGGCAAAATCAATCCCCTGCCTGCTCCGTATTTCTTTGTCCTGATAAGCTGTCAGTTTAGCTCTAAATGCCGTGTTTGAAAGCCCATCCCTGCTCTCCAGGTTGGGTCAGTGTCAGCAGCAGTATTAGTTGAAGGATGTATTTAAGCCACCAGTTCATCACAAGAAGGGGGAGTTACATCTGAGGCATCATTTCTTGGCAGCCTGTGATCTTTCATAGGTTGGAGAGAAATTTGGTAGGATAAAATATCCTCGGCTACCTCTGAGTCAGCCCTGCAGTTTAATGTCAGCCCTAATACCGGATTGTAGCAGTGAGGAGCTGGAGGTGGAGCTGCTGGTTGCTTGTCAGCCAGGTGTGGTCATGTCCCAACGATCCATCAGTGCGAGGAAAGGGGGGGTCATGAAGGGGATCCCCGAGTCCTTCTGCCAAGGGTGACCAAGGCACAAATCACCCCCCTCGAGGCAGTTGTGGTGCTGGAGTCACCCTCAGTAATGCCAGGGGGTCACTTAAGGACCAAGTTCAAGCTGGCCTTAACCCTGCGTTTCCTGGCTTTCCCTGATGGAAGCCAGACCCGTTGCCTTGTCTGAACACCAGCTTTGCAGCAGGGCTGATGGATTGCAGTGTGAGCTTTACCACCCTTCATCGCTGCTTCCTCTGCTCTTTTGGCCCGTTGTGTTCAGTTCAGTCAGAGTTTATTATAAATAACTTCAGATAGCAAGCTAAAATATCCTGGGCTTGCTTTTTTTTTTCTTCTTGGCAGTTGCAGAGCATGAATCGGCTTCAAGGCAATTGAGGTATTTTAACGTAACATTTACAGCCCATATCTATACAAAATGTGACTTGTGTTTATAGAAGTGTGCCTTTAACAGTCTCTTATCAAAACAGACGGGACTCTACAGTTGGATGCTGGGGTTCCTCTGAAGCATTCCCCAGACAATACAGTTCCACATTAGATTGTCTTTCCATGAGGCTGCTGGCCTGCACACACGGTTGTGCGTCTTCCCCGTCCGGCGTGTAGCACTTGCTTCGCCTCCCCCGAGCCCTTTCCCAGAGCCCTTTGAAACTCCCTTATCGCCGAGTCCGCTCTTCGCCCGTGCGTGTCCTTGGCAGGCAAGGCAATGTCACGATGCAGAAGAGCACATCGTGCAAAACAGGATAAGGTATCAGCCAAACGGAGCCATGGGCTGACAGAGCGCTACGTTTGGGAGCTGGCAGTGGCAGACAAGTCCTGAGGAGCGAGGCTTGAGTTTTTCCCTGCTGCAGATCTCGTGGAGGTCTCGTTCCAGAGCAGTCGCTCCTTGTTTGCATGACATGTCCTTAGCCAGAGGCGGGGGTCATGCTGGGCCCCCCATCATCAGCCCACGAAATGGGGAGGTGCATCCTCCCCCAAAGATGTTAGTGCGTCAAGGAATACGTTTCCCCCTGGCAGCGTGTCCTGCTCCAATCTCACGTTGGATGCTGTCCAGGTTTTCTGCAGCTTCAAATGGCTCTTGGTGCAATCCATTACCAAACAACCGTTATTTCGCCTGCTGTAGCAAGGGGACCAGACGTCCACTGGATGTTCTCCGCCTTATAACGCCTGGACCAGCATCCTTAACAAGGCACACCGTACTGTTGTGTTTAATAGGGCTGCCAAGAAGAACAAGATCTATATGGCTCTGCATTGCTGTTGCATCCCGTGGTGTTGCTTTCTCTGGTACACTGTGACGCGCTGCCCTTTCTGGAGGGCTGGAGAGCTGAGAGCCTTCCAAAAGCTTTGGTTTCTCATTCAGACCCCGTCCGAACTTCCATCCCAAGCTGCTTTAGTAAATTGGAAAGAAAGTTGGAGCAAAAATTGGCCTTCCCATGGAAGTTCTTGTCCTCTCCAGCCCATAAATTTTAATGGAAATTGGGCACAGTGAATCTCTAGGCAGCTGTGCAGATCTCAGCCTCTTCTGAAATGAGTCACGCTTACTCAGGCCTGAAGAAAGCTCCTTGTTTACCCAGGTATCTGGGTATCTTAATGCTTGGGTTTCTATCCTGTGCCTGTTTGATAAAAGTACGATTGATCAAGACGTTTGCAGAGGGCTGGGGGGAGTTCAGGAGGGTAATGCTGTGTCTGAGCAGTATTGACTAAATTAACTAATAAAGTCATCTGGCCGTGGGCAGGGTCTGGTTTGCCTTTCTGGTGGGTGTAAGTGCTTTGGTTCATCCAAGTTCACAAGCTGGTGGCCCCGGTCACACTGCAGCTCCTACCAGCCTTTGGAAGGGCTGATTACGGGTGACTTCCCTGAGCTGCCACTTTTGGACCCAAATCCCTTGGGTCTGATGGGACTACGCAGCCCCTTGTGTGCCCCAGTTGTTTCCTAGCAATGCTGCTTGGGCACCAGGGAGGCAGCAGCTTGTGCACAGCACTTACAAAATAGAGATGTATGGCTCTTGTGTTTGCTTGGTGGCCAAGCTTGATTTTGTATCTCCTGCCAGTGCCAAGCCTGGATAACCTCTCCCACCAGCCTGGCCTGATCTTTCAAGTTCTGGTGCTGCTTGGCCTCTTTTGGCTGGAGAAACACCCTGGTGGTTGTGTGGGGTTTTTTTGTGGTTTTTTTTGTTTTTTTTTTTTTCCATGGGTGCCTGGTGAACCCCTTGCTCCTTGGGTCCTCTCCTGCTGCGAGGGTGACTTCGCACCGATGTCCCCTGGCTGCGCAGCGGCAGCTTCTCAGGAGCCGTCTGTCCACTAGATGTCAAACCTCTGCTGCAAAAGGGGTGCTTCAGCTCACAGGGAAGGCTGCAATCACGGATGACGTGTAGGGAGCAAAATGGGATTTGAAGTCTGACGTGGGTGGATGTCCACTGATTACCTCCCTGCCCATCTGGGGAAAGTGTGGGATTTCAGCTGGCTTTCCCTGTTGATGTATTTCAAATTAAAACAGGGTGGGAAAGGAATGCTCTTTTTTCTTTTTTTTCTTTCCTCTTTTTCCTGGAAGTTTATGAAGCATTTCAAGTGAAATATTTTGAGGGTTCGGTTGTCCTCCAGCTGAAAGCTTCAGACATGCTGCCAGGGGGACTTCCAGATTTAGAAGTAAACTTACGGGGAGCCAATTCTGAACTCATGATCTTGCTTTTATACCAGTTTTTATGCTTTAACATGAATAGCTAGTGATCATCACAAGCATAACTTGAAGCAGAACCTCCCCTTGAGATACTGCTGGACATTGGTGGGGTTGGAGTACAGTCAGGACCTCTGTTCTCATGCAGGTTACGTGTCTCTGGTGCCATTGCTTGGTAAAATGATATTTAACAACTTACAGCAGGAATCTGGTGGTACTTTTGCAGAGTCAGGAAGCTTCATTCTGCTTTATTTATTTTATTGACTTTTGGACCGAGAGATCCCACCGGTTGCTGAATACAGGGAAGGTTATCACTTTACTTTCCCTTGGGTTTATGTTCTTTTTCTGGATAAACCTTTGGGTTGACCCAGTTGCATTCCTTTTGGAACAAATCATGAAGATATGGGCATAGTTTAGGGTGTTATGTCTGTCCCCTAAAGGCTTGGCTGGGCTCCCACTCTTGGGTGCCCCAAAGGACATAGTCCAAAGTCTACTGGAAAGCATCCGTCCAGCCCTTGGCATGTGCTGCTCAACTTGTGTCTCAAAATTCCCATCAGCCAGGGTCTCCTTTTGTCTTAATTAAGAAAAATAGTACATACGTACTTGTATGTTCCTTAGTTCAAGCATGAAGAGAAGATTCCTGTTCGGGATTACTTTTAGTCTCTGAAATTATTCATGAGGCTGCTTTCCCTGATTTATGACATTATCCAGCACAACGCCATGTAAATGACTTTTAAATGGAATGTTTCAGCAGTTTTATAAGAATTCTTCATGTGAGGGGAAAATAAACAGTTTGTCATGTACCAGGCTGTATTTGATTATTAGATTTGTTACTATAAACATCAGGCTACGCTTCCTTCAGCTGAGGCTGCCAGAGATATATGACTTCAGAGGGCCATACCATTAAATAAAACCTAACCTGACGTGAGAAATCAGCGCGGGATTGATCAGGCCTGTTCCCCACTGGCCAGATAGATGCTTGTTGGCCAAAAATAAGTATCTGATGTCGAGGTTAACGTGACTTCATTCAGATCTCCTTCAAAGAGCAGGCAGGCTACGAAAGATGGAGCACATGGGGTTTGGCATCCTGAGGTCCTGGTAGAGCATCAGGCTGTGGTGCTCCATCTCTCTGCTAATTGGCCTTGTCTGGTATGTGAAGAAGTCAGTGCAAAGTGGTAAGCAAGAAAATAAATGTACAGTGGCCTGGTCAAACCTCGCTGTTCCGGTGAGGGGACTGGATGGGCAGAGCATCACCCATGCGCGCCAATGCCTTTTACATGCAGGCACCAGAATGGAAGGACTGTCATGTTGAGTGGAAATATAGCCATGGAAATTCATCAATCCGTTGCTAAAGGGCTGTGAAATAACCTCTCAGGCCCTTGGGGATCAGGCCTGAAGAGTAAAACCTTAACCCAGAAACTGCATGGCGGCTTAGGAGCTTCTTACAGGACTCATGCTTTTCCCTTGAGCTAAAATGCATCCTGCGTGGAAAGGGGTTTTCCATAAGACCTTAAGTGATTTGGAGGAACATCTTGGCTGTAAGGACCATGAAGAGCTTTTTGAAAGTGGCTGGGCTTTGGTGTCGGGCTGGCTGTGTTTCCTGCAGCGAAGGGCAGGTTGTAAAGCGCAGCATCAGCCCCCGGTGCCTGCGCGTGCCACGTGCCGACCAAGATCCTGCGCTGGCTCTGCCGCCGCCGTCCCCGTGCGCACGTGGCACTGGGATGTCTCTGCTACGCTTGGAAGGCAATTCCTCCTGTGCTGGGATGCACACAACCAGCAACACGTGTTCTATCGCGAGGCTCCAGGCAGCTCTTGGAAGCCCCGAACGTCCCTGCTGCAATGCGCCCTCTCACCGGGGAGCAGGGAAGTGTGGGGGATGTGAGAGCTACAGGCAGAAATGAGCAGAGAGAAAAATCAACCATGAAATTGGTAATTTTAGGAGCTCTACAAGGGAAGAAAATGCTTGTTGTTAGACACCATGTAATTGCACCGCGGTGCCCTGGGTTACAGGCAGCAGACGGCGTCGGTTTGCTCGGGAATGGTTCTTGCGCCTTCCGACTCCGGTCTGCAAGGACCTGGGAAGAGCAGAACTGGTGAGAAGAGCGAGGTGTCACCATGGCCTGGACCAGGGTGGCACGTCTGAGTCCCAGGGTGAGCAGGGCTTATGCTCACGAAGGCAGCAAGCCCCTGCTGGTGTTGCTGTGGGTTATACAGAGGAGGAGGAGGAGATGATGCACCCTCATCCCCCGGCACGATTCCTGCGTTCACCGTGGCTGGGCGGGGAATTCTCACTGAGCCTCTGCTGCTCCTCTCCTGCAGATCGATGCAAGACTTGCTTAAGGTGGATGATTTTGGGTGCTCCCCTGGGCTGGCTTGTGATAACGCAGGGGTCTGATGAGATTTTTATGACCTCGTTTTGCAGAAGCTCAGTTTTTATTCAGCCCCTCTCTCCCCCCCAAACCCTTCCACAGTGTGAACCAAAGATAGAGCGTAGTGATACGGATTAAAAAACCCAACTTGCTTGGAGGGGGGCGAGCTGCCTTTCCCCATTGCAAAGGGTGGCTCGTGCCTCCAGGGGCCTCAAGCGCTCTCCTTCTGAGGTGCTATGGCTGCAGTGGCGTTTTCACAGGGCGTGTTTTTGGGTGGCCCTGGGGTGGTGATGAGCTGGATATCCCGGCACTGCTGCCGGGCAGAGGAGCAGGGTGAGACGCAAGGGGTGTATAAAAGGGTAAGTGGTCTGAAAGGTCACGGTGGTAGACAAGTGGGTGAGATGGGGGGGGCCTGGGGGTACGTATCCCTTTTCCCACCGCAGCAGGTTTGGCTGCGATTTCCCAGATCCCACGTTCATCCTCCATCCCCTCTCCTTAGCAGGGCTTGGCTTGGCAAGGGCAAGAGCCGGGGAGGGTGCAGCCAGGAGCCCGTGCTTCGTCTGTCACGGGAATTAAACTGGAATTAGCAGCTGAGCTGGGCCCTGTGGGATCGGCAATAAATCCTTGCAGGAATATGGTGTTTGTCTGGACTTTGTCAGGTGAGCTGTCACAGGGACGGGCCCCTCGGAGGGGATGATGAGATGCAGGACAGCATGGCCGCGGAGCGAGGGCTACGTGGGGAGGAGGTGCCATCCCCCAAACCCACAGCTGTGGCTGTGCTTTGGCTGTCCCCAAGGGACGCTGCTGGAGGACTGGGAATGGAAAGCAGGAAGAGCAGGGGCTTGGTGCTACCGCCACACCTCAACTGGGACTTCTGCCATCACTTCTGTCAACGCCGGTTCCCCAGTTTAGGCGCCGTCCCTCGCTGGGGACGCCGCCGTCCTCGCTGCTCCCGGGTCCCACATGAGAGAACCCGGTCCCTGGCACCACTCTGCTTGGGGGGCTACAAATTGTGATTTTACGTGCGTAGGTTGTTTTGCTGATGCCTTTTCTTTTTATTCCTTCATGAAAAGCTAACGCTGTGTGTGTAAAAAAACCAAAACAAAAAACCCAAACCAGAAAAAACCCCAACACACACCCCCCCCCCCCCCAATCTCTGGCCTTCTGCTTTCTGAATAGCAAAGGGCCGACATGTTTATGGGGGGGGGGGATGGGGTGGCGGGCTGCCAGTGGGATGTGCTGCTTCCCTGGGGCTCCTCTTGCCAAGATGCCATCAGCCCGGCTCCGGAAAGGCTTCCCTGCGGCCGCACGCTCTCTCTGGGCAGAGTTCTGTCGTCTCCAGCCTGATGCGAGTTAATCACACGCAGCCCCCCCTGGGAGCAGGGGGCTATATGAGGAGGGGAGATGTTGGCTTGGCGAAGGGGAATGCTGGCAGTGCCCACTGCTATGGAGCATCCCTGGGTGCGTGCCCTCGCCCTGCCCTCCTCGTGCACCCCTCCCACTGCTCTTCTCACCAAGGGGAACTGTTTAATTATTATTTCTGGATGCGGAAAAGGCCTTTTTCTCCCTTTGTGCTGTAAATGAGTATTTTTGTGGACATCTCTTGGTGCATTTTTATTTTTTTTCCAGCAAAAGAGAAGTTTAGAAGTTTTCTTCCCCTTACTTTTACCAAGGAAAAAGGCACTTCTCTGTGTCTTTATCCTTTTTACAACTTTGGATATTTAGAGCTTTGCTGAAACCGATTCCAGGTTTAGGAGCGTGTTTCCCTGCATGATTTGGGTTTGGCTCCTGCTGGCATCAGGGCAGCAAGACGTGGGACGCGGCTGTCCCGTGGATTCAGAGCCTTTCGCGTTCATCTGTAGCGACTCATCGTAGAGGGATTATTCTCTGTTGGTTTAAGATGAGCAACAAAAGCATTATAATCCCAGGAATGCCCTCTTTAAGCTTAGCTCGTGTCGACGCGCTCGTGGCAGCAGCTTGTGTGTGGCTGTGAAGCAAACGAGCCACCGCGGCGAGCTTGGGTTCGCTCTTCCCAAAGGCTGGTTCCCCGCAGCAGCCGCTTCTGCTGGCGTTCGCTCACCTCCCGGGAGCCTGCAAGATGCAGAGGCCTCTTTTTAAGAAAGTGCTGCTGGAACTTGTTTATCCTCCCCTCTCCTTAAGATTAATATTTCGGCATGATGCGCTCCGGAGCAGTCATCTGCTGATACAGGTCCCGTCGAGCTTCGCTGAGCTGAAGGACCATACCAGGCTTGGGTAGGGACCATGGGGAAAACCCACATATTGACACTAAAACCCAAAAAAAAAAAACCCCAGGTTGAAGAATGGAACCTATTCAATGCCTATTGCCCATCTATTATTTCCCTTTCCTGTACTGTTTTAAAAACAAAGTACGAAACTTCTAATGCTCAGAGGATCGCTTTCTGGTATGCAGCTGTGCCATACATAATATGCAGCGCACGTTCATGCTCAGAAACCCAATAAAACTGGTAATTAGCCCCTGAAACAAATTAGAACAGAAGATACAATTTTATTTTGCATAGTGCCTTTTCTGCAAACTGCGTCTCAAAACGCGTTGGAGAGTTAAGTAATGCAGAGCTTAAATAATAAGCGCGCTGGGAGAGCAAATTAATAGGAAAGGATGTATATTGCTGCAAAGCGGGGGAAATCAGGGGTGGGAAGAGCTGAGGTCGCTTCTGTGGGTACCACGTGGAGCTTCGGTTGAGCCTTGGCTCTCCCTGTGTGTTTGCCCCTCCGCGGTTTGGTCTCTCCGGGTGTTAAGGAGGGGATGCGTCTGCCTGCGCGGGGCAGGGAGGACGAAGGGCTCCGGCAACGCGGTGCGAGCTGAGCCGTGAGATGGATGAGGTATGTACAGCCGGCTATAAAATTAAGGAGGGCAATTTTGAGCCAATTTGTTCATCTTTCCCTTTCATGGCTGAAGACAGAGTAGCTATTGCGCCGTGGCTTTCCCCTCCACTCCCTCTGTGCCTCATTGACTCGGCAGCTCGCTTTAAATCTCAGCTGAAAACATAACTTTTTCTCCTTCCCCATAACTCTCGCTCTCCTTCTCCATGCTATTATTTTTAATGCTAACTTTGTAGCTGTATTTAACGCTTGGCAGTGCCATGGGGATGCAGGGAATGAAATACGGCCAGACCATGGCATGCCGCAAAGCCGTGGGCAGGAGAGGCAAGGACTGCTGACCCTTTTCTCCTTATTCTCCATCCTTGGAGATAGTCTGGAGAAGAGGAGGCTGAGGGGAGACCTTATTGCCCTCTACAACTGCCTGACAGGAGGTTGCAGTGAGGTGGGGGTCGGCCTCTTCTCCCTGGGAACGGATGATGGGACGAGGGGAAATGGCCTCAAGTTGTGCCAGGGCAGGTTTTGGCTAGACATTAGGAAAAATTTCTTCCCCAAAAGGGTTGTCAGGCTCTGGAATGGGCTGCCCAGGGAGGGGGTCGAGTCCCCATCCCTGGAAGTATTTAAAAGACGGGTAGATGAGGTGCTTAGGGACAGGGTTTAGTGGTGGGATGGCAGGGTTAGGGTAACAGTCGGGCTTGATGATCTTAAAGGTCTTTTCCAACCTAAACGATTCTGTGATTCTATAGGGCTGCTGATAAATCCTCCAGCTTTCACTTAACGCTCCGGGGAAACTTCAAGAGGGTGGGAAAACACTTGGCAAAATATCTGCAAATCTAACAGTCCTAATCCTGGACACATGGAAATCAATGACAGGTTTAGCTTAAAGGGTTTTGTCTGTGCCTTGCCTAGAATGGAGCTCAGACCTGGGCCAGTTTGTCTTAGCATTGCAAGGAGAGGGAGGTAGAATTGGGAGAAACCAAAAAAAAAAAAAAAAAAAGGAGTTTCTAAACCAGGGGTGAGCACCAGAGCTCAGAGAAACCTCATGTAATGGGCAGAAGAGAGCTGCTGCGGATCCCAACACCTTTGGGATGCTCGTGTGATGACAGTCTCCTTCCTCCCCTGTCCCCGCAGGGCTCAGCCTGTCCCTCTCCCCCACACTGTCCCCACGCCTGGTGGGAGCCCCCACACCTAGAGTCCCTCGTGAACCTCTTTGGTGTACGTGTCCATGAGAGCAGCACAACCCGGCATTGATTTTCCGTGGAGTTACGCGGTTTCAGAAGTGGACATCGGCCAACCTGCGGGACCTTCACTAAATCTCCAAGCCTGTTGTGAGCTGTGTAGTTCTATTTATTTATTTATTTTTTCAAATTGCTGTTGCATCTACAATATCTCAGGTTTTTGGTTTGTTTTTTTTTTTTTGTGCATTGATCTGAATAGTTGTTTGCTTTGAGAAAACCCAAGCTGGTTTTTTTGAATGGAAACGCAGATGCAGGTGTCATGGTCCAAGGAGAGAAGCAAGGCAAGGTTGGGGGAAACGCTCTCTTTCTTTAGGCCAAGCGATACATCAGTGGAGAAAAAAACGTACCCAGCTTTTTGGTTCAGAGTCACGTCTTGAGCAAAACACACAACTTAGGAGATGAAAGCTGATGATTTTTGTCCCGGTGCAGGGGAGGAGATGTGAGCTCCTGCATGCAAATTCCCCAGGCAGATCCGGAGAAGAACGCCTCTGCACCTGAATTACGGCAGGGGTTGCAGGAGAAGGAAGCTACTGCCTGGCTCTTCCCTTTCCCATGCCAAACTCAGCCACTAAAAGTCTGCGGTGACTCCGGTAACTCTGTTATCGGTACTGAAGTGGTAAACTGAGGAAAGAACCATATTTTTCAGGAAGGAAGAAGCAGGTTTTATGGTGGGGTTTACACCGGGCTCAGGATGAGACCTGGCATGCTGCTGCAGGGAGGACGTGGTGGTGACCTTGCAGGAGGCTGGGTTTGTGCCAGCTTAGCAGACTTCAGGCTTTTGAAAGCTTTAAGTGAGCAATGAACGTTAAAGCCAGAGGTTTTAATGGGAGTGACTGATTTTTAGGTGCCTATTTTGGCCAGCTAGGGCTAGTTGGCCTCTGGTTTAATTGAGGGCCATTAACCACCTTGATGTCCACAGAATTTGTTGGCTTACAGAAGTTCAGGGCTGCTGAGAATTGGGTGCAGAGCGGCTTGAGCTAAATATCTCGGGGTCTCCAGCTGGAGAGTTTTTAGCTCATAACGTCATTATTGCTGCTGTTGTAGAAAGATTGTTTCAGGAGATCCATAACCCTCTTCTGAACGATCTCCGGATTGGATTTGCTTCCTCTCGCCAGCCAGATGCCGAGCCGAGGCCACGGCATGCATTCATGGCTTTGCTTAAAGAGAAATGGGACTACTTGGGCTTCTTCACATTTAAAGCCATCTTAAAGGCAATAACACAGCTTGGTGAACCGTCCTTCCCTGGAGCGGTCTTTGCACGGAGAGAAGGAATCATCTTCCCTCGTCTCCATACACTTATTTTGCGCTGTTTTGGTGTTCTGGAAAATCTTCCTCGTACAGATCATTAGTGAAGTCGGATATGCGGGAGCTCAGGAGGGACGTGGCTTTCCCTGTGTTTTTGGGCCATTTATATACAGAGAGAGGCCTGCAGGGCTTTTATATGCTGAAAGATGAAACCGTCTCCTGAAGCCATGCTGCAGAGATTCAGAGTGCTTTTTGGGAACCTGGAGCAGTTTTTGCAGCGCTTTTAACTCTTGCTTTAGTCTGATGGGATTTCTTCATCTCATTATGCAGCAGATAAAATACCATCCTTGAGGAAAGGAATTGCTGTTTTATACCATGACTTAAAATACCTTGATTTTTCTTTTTCTCGAGGAGCCTGCTTATTTAAAGTGGATTTTGGCTGTGGTGATAGGTATCAGAATGATGGCCTGGAAATGGAAGTCTTTATCTTATAGGAAAAAGCACAGCTCGGGCAGAAATGGTGCAAGATGTCTTACCAGTTTGTCAAAGCATCTCAGATTCTCCCCTTGAGGGAGCATCTGAAGATCCTGGTCCTCCATGATTTAAAGTCTGTGCAGGTGGGGATAACTGCAGCAGAGGTGTCCTGGAAAGCTTAGCTCTTCAAGGCCGTGGTAGCATTCCAATATCACAATTTTTGAAGACCTACATTAACCCAACAGCAGGATTTAATAGGACATAACAAGTAGCATTTAAAATCCTTAGTCTAATCCTAACCCAGGGTAAATTGTTTTTAATTCCACTTGTTATGCCAATTAAACACCAGTATTGGAGTGATACTCTAGGTTAAAGCTAGAGACGTTTCTAAACCCATCTTTCAATTCTATACCTCGTTTTTTTCCCAAAGGATGTGTTCTCATAGGTGGTATTTATCGTGTGCCTCAACGGCACAAGCACATCGGAGCTGAGAGAGATGTGGAGACTTGATTGACAGGGGTATTTCACCTTTCTCTGCTATCTTCTGAAGTGCAAACTCTGTGTCCTGGAGGCCTTGAGGGGTTGTTGCTGCCTGCCATGGGATGGACTAGATGACCTCGAAAGGTCCCTTCCAACCCAAAACATTCTATGATTCCACGGGAGGGAGAGGGACAGGCATCTCCCTCGTCGCCAGGACGTAGAGCAGTAGGGTGTTCCACGTTTGCATGGTTTCCCTCTAAGGGATCGGGGCTTCCTAACAAGGATGCTGCGAGGCCAATCCCGCCGGGTACCAGGGGCTTCTTGCCCTGCAGAGCAGGGCAGAGCATCCCTCGCGATGCTGCCTGGCCCTGGGTACCCATTGCCCGTGCCTCTCGCCCCGCTCCTGCCGTCGTACAGCACAGCCAGGCTGCCCACAGCAGCGAGCCAAGCAACTCCCTACTGACTACTATTAATATCTTTCTTCTTCAAGTCTCACAGTCTTATTATGGTGAATAATGAAAGCATATTCCCTGACCTCTGCTCCTTCTATCCAAATCGCATTCTAACAAGTATATGTATTTTTGACCCATCACATGATGGGAAAAAGCCTCTGTCCTGTTCAGACAGAATTAAAAGAAAGTCAGATTTAAAAACAGATCGAGATGAAGGCTTTCCTGTTGGCAGCTCGGTAATTTGCCGGCTGCTGCCTCTCTCTTTTCAGCCCCTGTGTTGTAATGAACTTTAACAGCATCCCAAGCAGTTGCAATAAAGAGAGGCTCTGAAGTAGCTTCTTGCCTTTGTCATTTAATTGCTACAAGGGAAAAAAAAACAGTTATGATGCCAGGTTTTATGCTGTCTGGGGTAGCATTATTAAAATTGAAATAACAAGTCTTTTTAGCTTGGGAGCTTTTTGGGGGAAGAGCTGTCTTCCCAGTCTGTTTGTGCAACCCTAGCGTGATGGGATCCCATTCCAGCTTGGGCTTGGGGGTGCTTCTGCGTTATGAATTTATCATTGTTGAGTTAATTTGTTTATGATTGTTGCTGTTCATAGAGTTTTAAAATGCTAGAGGATTCTGTTTGAAACTCAGAAGCCTTCTAACACCTCTGTGCTAGATGTACATCCACTGCTACAGGATGGAGATTCCCAAAAGGGATCTCCTTGTCCAGAGGAGAGCAGATAGAGAAGTTTAGAAGCATTGTCCTAACGTGAACAAGTGGAGAGGAACAACTGCAGACCTGGATCATTTTTTATTTGATTGGATTTCTGTCTTATATCAGCAGTCTCGAGCGGTGAACGCATTTCGCTATTTATGTAAACAAAAGATCTCATATACGTGTGCACGTGTGTGCGTGTGTATATACAGGTAATCGATACAGGTATCCGCGGATGTGTTGAGCTGCTCCATCTGACGGTTTCTCCGATGCGGGAGGCTCTTTCAGCCAAAATGCCAGGTTTACTATTTGGCATCTGAGAGGCCAGGCTGGAGGTATAGGAAATAAATCCTCTCCTGAAGTTTGACAGCGGTAGGCTGGGATCTAATATTTGCATGTGAAATGTATTTGGTTAATATTGCCTGGGACTTTTTATTGTAATGGCAGAGGATCAAAGCCACGGAGATGGTTTGATTTGTTTGATATTTGTATTGGTTTATCATAGGAGATTATCTCTCTTTTCTGTAAAGCAAGCAAACATGAGAAAAGAGAAGCCCTACGTTCTCCCCCCAGGCTTGTTCAGTTTTTATACTGTTATTACAGTTGATCCAATATTATTTGGCTTTGCAAGGAATAGCTATTCTTATAGAAGTGCTCCGGAACGCTTAATGCTACAAACACTTCCTAATTGTCCTCTGAGCAGTCTCATTGAAATCCATAGGAAAAATCACAGGAACAGGTTTGATATTCGCTCTGGTTTGAACTATGGATTGGGGACGATTTTTGAAATGCTGGAGCTCTCATTTTGGGAAAAGACGCGCGGAATATCAGCCAAAGAAAGTGAGGCGAATGCTCTTCAACCCCCTTTTTCAGCTGGGTGGTGAGTTCAGCACAAGCTCCGGGTGTTGAAATCTGCCTGGGGTTTCGCGGGCTGGAAAGAGGCACTAAGGCATGAAAGGGGACATCTCCCAGGAATGTTTATACTTTCGGGATCAAGCATTGCTGTCCCCGAAACTTCTGTTGCTCCGCAAAAGAGAACAACAGCTGTAAATCAGGGAAACCTCAACTCCGCCGGAATAAAAGGGAGTCATAGAATCGTCTAGGTTGGAAAAGCCCTTTAAGATCATAGAGTCCAACCATTAACCTAACCCTGCCATCCCACCACTAAACCCCGTCCCTAAGCACCTCATCTACCCATCTTTTAAATACCTCCAGGGATGGGGACTCAACCACCTCCCTGGGCAGCCCATTCCAGAGCCTGACAACCCTTTCTGTGAAGAATTTTTTCCTAATGTCCAACCTGAACCTGCCCTGGCACAACTTCAAACCATTCCCCCTCGTCCCATCGCCTGTTCCCAGGGAGAAGAGGCCGACCCCCACCTCACTGCAACCTCCTTTCAGGCAGTTGTAGAGGGCAATAAGGGCTCCCCTCAGCCTCCTCTTCTCCAGACTAAACACCCCCAGTTCCCCCAGCCGCTCCTCGTAAGCCTTGTGCTCCAGACCCCTCCCCAGCTTTGTGGCTCTCCTCTGGACATGTTCATGAATGTTTATGAGAAGAAACAGGGGCTCTTCCGTGCTGCCCGACCCCGCAGCGTGTGTTCTGCCAGTGCTCTTTCTGATAATTCACCATTTCATCCTTGCAGCTCCCAGCAGCATTACACTACGGGTGTTTCCTCGTTGGCCATAAATTTGCTGTTACAGCGGAGAACACAGAGCTTTTCCACATTTTTATCGAAGCCCTCTTAGCATTTGCATCTCCTTCCCTCTCCTCTCCCAAGTCAGACTCGCGCTGACTCCTCTCACTGGCGCCCGAACTGGGATGTGCGTAAAGCAGCGAGGTTTCCTGGAGGTGCTATAAAAACTCAAAGCTGGGCTATTCCCTGCCCAGATAGGTGATTTTTCGGGAGCGAGGGAGCACATCGTGGTTCCTGGGAAAGCCGGGAGGGAGGGAGCAGCGCTGGAGTTTGGATCTCCTTCTCCCTGCTCTGCCTTCTCCCGTATTTTCCACCTTCTGCTCCTCGCGCGCGCGTAGTAACACGTTTTGCAGCCCCAGCTGCATTTTTAGGACGAGAAGAGAATCGCGGTCTCAAATCCGGGGCGAACAAATTTAGCAAGCGGAAAGTGGGTCTCGATGGCAGGAGATGAATAGAGGGGCCGTGGGGGATGTGGCAGCACCCGTTGGGGTGGGCAGGAGGCAGAAAGCGGCCGGGCTGGAGCCACATCACGCCTGCTTTTTTTGCTTTTCCTCAGTTTTAACGGCGAAATCTTCTTCTTTGTGACCCTTTGCAGCAGCTCTCGGGCCACAGCGTATCCCTTAGCGTGGTGATGCCCTGCAAATGGGGGGCGCCCGCCTGAACCGTTTGCTTTTATTTTATATTCTGGGTTAAAAAGGCAAGGTCTAGAGGCGGGCGATGGGGGGGTTCGGGGGGTCAGACAGCGCTGTGCCGCTCCTCGCCCGCGTGTGCATCTTCCCCTCCCTTCGAGCAGCCTTCCTGGAGGATTTGCACACCCACGCTCAGAAAGAAGTTGGGTTTTATTTGGGGGGGGGGGGGAGGGGGGGGGGGGAGGAGAGAAGGGAGAATTATTAATGAGTTTGGAACGGTTGCCATGGGAACCTGTTGCTAATGAATCTCTGGGGTTTCCTCTCCACCTTGAGCCACGTTTCCTGGTAATAGCGTTCCCATGGCAACGAATGTCACTGGTACCCTGGCTGGCTCCTGGGCCACCGCCTCGGATGGGCAGATAAAGCTCCTTATTATGTCCGCCAGGGGATTTATATCGCGTAAGCAGGCCATCACACCTGCAGTCCCTTCTCCTATGCCTCCTGCAAGTTTGGAGACTCTTATTTTTCCAAAACATTTCCCCCAAATTCCAAACCTGATCCCTTTCTCCCTGCTCATTTTTTAACCTAAAGCCCAGCGCTTCTGTCAACCTTTGCCTCCCACGCTGGTGCTTGCTGCCTCCTGGCTGCCTCTTCTTCCTCGCCGTCTCCCCTCCCCTGACTCAGTGTCTGGCCCTGTGCTGGGGCGAGCCGGGGCTGAGCATTTCGGGAGGAAAGCCTGGGAAATTGGGGGAATTTCTCCCCCACTCTTTGCGGCGGGCTCTGTTGCAGCGTGCGGGTTAATGAGCTGCAAGGGAATTAGTTTGCAGCCCCGTGTCTTTTCAAAGGGCGGCGTGGTCCCTTGGAGCTGGCACTGTGCCCAGCTGGGTGGCTTGGGCTCTCTGTGGCTCGCTGAACGCTTACACACGTGTGGCTGATGGAGAGTGAAGAGTTAAAATGATGGAGAATGAAAAGTTCAAATGTGCTTTGCCTGTCTCCAGCCCTTGCAAATAGGGTGGGAGCTCCCAGGGTGGGGGGATGGGTTTGGTGCCTGGTCGGTTTGGGGGTTTTTTTTTGGTTTTTTTTCTCTCCGTTCGTGTGGCCCAGAGCGGGAAGATGCGGCAATGCTACCCCAAACCATGCAATGCCTGAGCTGAAAGCTCTGGCTGGAACCAGGAGGGTTTAGAGGCACTAGGGGCAGAAATGCCGCGCTCAGCTCCCCATCGCCTGCCCTGCAAAAGTTGCTCAGCTTCTGAGCCAAACTTATTTGTCTGATGGTATAAAGTAGATTGGTCCGGGAACTTTGATCCAGGTTTGCGCTGTGGATGTCTGTGGGCACGTGGCCCTGTGCCCCCGGAGGTGGTGTGGGATGGGGATGGTCCCCATTTTCACACTGTGGGCAGCTACGCCCAAGCCAGCGAGGGCTGAGGCTGCGTTTCGTTATTTTTTTGCGGGCAGTTTTGAAGCATTTGGCTCCTCATTGCCTGGCTCCCACACAAGCAGATACCCATGCTTTTGGAGTCAGGAGAAGCCTCTCTCCATCTTTGCTTTAGACAACTAAAAGCAAAGGAGGAAAATAAAGTGGGGACCAAACAGTACCCCCCCCCTGCTCTGCCGCCGTCTGGGAGCACTGCTGATTTCTAGATGAACGGACAACTCTGAGCGCAGCCAAAAGCAGGGCTTGAACCTCCTCACAGAGAGATTTTTTGGAAGAGTTCAGGATTCTGATTCCCAAGATTTTCCCTGCAGAGGGATTTTTGAGTCCCATGTGTATCCAGCATGCTGGGCACCCCCCAAACTTGTCCTCACCTCCAAAAGCTGGCCCTGATGCTGCTGTTTTAGCTGATGGGTGGTGGGAAGCCCTGGCAAGCCTTGGCACACGGAGTTGGCTTCTCTGGAAGGGACAACGGGGGACAAAGGAGGGTCCCCAAGTGACACCTCGCACAGAAAGCCGGATCCCATTGGGTGGCCGGCATGCTGGACTGACACCGAATTTCTGTGCCTACTTGATCGTGGCAAAAAACCTCCCCCATGCCTTTGGTTTACTGTGGCAAGGTTAATTATCCGTGCTCGGAGTGATAGCCAGGCAGCACCGTCCCCATACAAACTGCATATGTGAAAAAGGCAGTCAGAGGCAAGAAAAAACACGTTTGCATTCCTGTTTAATCCCAGCTTTCTGGTACAGGTGGTAAATGAGGTGCATTTCGTTAATGGAGAATGTGCCTCTGTGTAATTGCCTGGTAGCCGCGGTCCTCCGGAGCGGCCAGCAAAGCCTGGCGCCGTCGGCTCATTATGTAATGCAAATTCATTAGGAGAGACCACGGCTCTAATGGCAATCCTTGACAGAGGTTTGCCTCCGCGTCGCTTACGTGGCATTGCTCGGAGATGTAGGTCTGGTCAACAGTTTTCCAGCCACCTAAAAGCTGGGTTTCAGCAGGCCCATGGGGTGTTTGAAGAAAAATGGAGCAATTGAGAAGATCCAGTAATGTACAGTGACAGAAGAGAAGGTGTGGTTTTGCTTTAATTTATGGGGTGAATGCAACAGGACAAAAATCTCCTCTGTATCAGCAGCGTCTCGTTGGCAAGCAATGGGAAAGAGTATAATTGATGATGAGTATCTTAGGGGCCTGGCAGTTTATCTGGCTCATGCCAGCTATCTTCCAGCCACTAGCCCTGGTTGTAAATCGTCAATGCCGGGAGCAGCAGCCGGCATAAGCACTTAAGTGCTTTTGCTGTTCAAGGCAGAGCAGACACTGAAATCCATCAGAAGGTCTATTTTTCACCAGGCAGTATTGACTAATCTGTTAAAGCCAAGTCACCTCTCATCATGGGCTTTGGGCATGACGATATTTTTCCCTCTCATAGCACCTTTCATACAGGAATGGGTTTTATTCTCTTTATTTTTTGGTAGCGCTTTGTAGGTGTGAATAAATCAAACCTCGGGAGTTGAGGTGGAAGAACTGAGGGACAAGAAGGCTGGAGTACTACGGGGGAGCAAGAGCAGGACTAGTAGTGCTGAGAAATCCTAAATCCTTATTCCATGATCAGCCTTTGGCTCCTTAATAAAATTGGAACAGCAGAGGGCATTTCTCCCAGGATCACTATCACTGAGACAAAAGCTCTTGAGCATTAATGGTGATCATCTAAAGCTTTCCATATGCGTGTATATTCCCAAGTATGAAAGAGCATGGCTAATGATACCTTGTAAAACGATGAATAATTTATCTAGTGATTGATGGTGGCTCTGAAGTAGATATGAGATCCTGTACCCATCTCACAGATGAGTAAACTGAAGCTAATTGAGTCTTTGAGAGATCATAAATAAATTGAATGCGGTGTTAAAAATAACTAAATCCCAATCTGAAGTGTATACTGCAAAATTCTTCAAGCTGCAGGATGGAACAAATATTGATAATCATGAGAACCAAGGTTAAATTTGTGTTAAGGGCTTCATGGTAAGGGCAAGGGCATCCCCGAGGTAGAAGTTGCTCTAAGTCAGAACATTGCTGCAGGTAGTGGATTTGGGACAGGCAAGGACCATATTGGAGAGGTGATAAGCAATTAAAAAAAAATTTATTTGAACAAGAAATCCAACCACCAGGTGGTTCCCCCCATCCCACTCACTCATCGCTCCTGGTGACTGCTGCTTCGCACGGAGTTCCTTCAGTGTTAAAAAAAATCTCATCATTAGGCAGCTGTTGGGCTGTTGCTGGAGTCCTCTCATCTGCTCTGCTGTTCCTACCAAACACAACGGGTGGAAGAGACACGATCTCTGTGCTCCCTCCCTTCCCAGGATCTCCTGGCTGAGGCGAAGACCTCATGGGTGATGTCCTCCCCACTGCTCCGGGATGTTTGCTGCCGATCTTTCCACACAGTGCCAGGGAAAACTGCAAGGGTTGGAAGGGACCTCAGGAGATCACCCAGTCCAACCCCCCTGCTCAAGCAGGCTCACCCAGAGCATGTTACACAGGACATCGTCCAGGCAGGCTTTGAATATCTCCAGAGAAGGAGACTCCACAGCCCCCCTGGGCAGCCTGGGCCAGGGCTCGGGCACCCTCAAAGTAAAGAAGTTTTTCCTCATATCCAACTGAAACCTCTTATGTTTCAGTTTGTGCCCATTGCCCCTTGTTCTGTCTCTGGGCACCACTGAGAAGAGTCTGGCTCCGTCCTCATGACATCCACCCTTGAGATGTTTGTACATCTTTGTACCTTGAGATATTTGTACATACAGAAGGGGCTGGTCCTTGCAGGTGATGTCTCCGTCTGCCTCCCTGTTGGCTCCCATTACTTGTGCCTCACAGATAGGCTTCTGTTGGTCCCGGCGTTCTTCCTCAGAACTGCACATTGCAAAGAAGCCTTTTTAAAAAGCCACTCTCTTGTTGGTTTTTCCTTGCCTTTGAATGATAAATATTTCATTAAATGCCTTCTAGCCTGTGCTCTTCGATGTTTTCCAGTCCAGTATGTGCAGTGATCTAAATGGATTTACTGAGATGAGAAGCGCTCGAAAGAGCTGTTTGCTTTTCCAAAGAAAGTTGAATTTTGGAGTAAACTGGTCATTTTGTGTTTAAATCTGTGGAAGGCCACTTGGAGTCTCTGTAAAATGGTTTGACGTCCCGTGGCCATCTCCGGTAGATGCGTTGTTTTCCGAAACGGATGGCTTTGCTAGGGAGCCTGGAATGTTTTGCTGCTTAATTTAGACTGTTTATCTCAAGAGGTCCTGGAGTTCAAAGACTAAGAGATGCGCTGAAGCCGTTCTCTCGCTCCCAAGCAGCTGCCTTTCCATAGCACCCATCTTTGCTGCAGGTTGAACCGTCTTGGAATGCCTGTGCAGACCGGAGCGTGCTAACCCATCTGCAGTGGGACTTCTGCTTCTTCATAGTTCGATAACCCAACCTGACTGATGCTTCTTCCTCTGCCTTTTTTCCGGGACTCCCAAGATTTGCATGAAAAACCACACCAACCGACACGGTGTTGCCATTCCCCTTGTGTCCGCAGCTCCCACTAGTCCGTTGCTGGCTTCCAAGCAGTGCCTGGAGAAGAAAAGTGAGCTTTGAGGGAGATTTATTGAACCTGGCAGCCTTTTTCCAAGGCTGTTGTTGCAGTTCTGCCATCCTTGACCTTGGATGAGCAGCTGATGGGCTGGGACTGCAGGTTGCCAGTTGGCTCGTTGGCATGAAGTCCCCCGCCTGTCAAGCTTGGTAGAAATGCTGATGCTTTCAGCGAGGTTCAGATTTCAATGTAGTGGCTGTGATTTCACCTCACCTGGAGCGTTATGAAGCCGGGGTAATTACAGGGGAATCCTATCATTGCATGTGAGAGGCTGTTCACAGCCGGTTCTTCTTAATCTGAGGGAAGGATTTAGGCTTTAGTCACAATTTCTGTTATGATTGTCTAAAGTTAAAACGTAAATAAATAAAGAGGATGTTAAGTATTGCATTAAGATCAAAGCCAGACCATTATTAAATCCTTCAGTTGCAGGAAAATAACCATTTCCACAACAAAATGTTAAGTGGTCACCCTCTGATAAATGCCACCTTTGATGAATTTAATTAGAAAACATTTATTTCATCCAGTAATCTTGGAATGCTGGAAAGGTATGCCAGTTGCCAGGACAACCCATTTGTCTGTCTCTTTTTTAATCTTTATTTTTCCTCCCCCCTTTATTTCTCGTATGTCATTTTTGATCACATCATCTTGAAAGGAGATTTTACTATTTAGGTATTCAGGCTATCTTGATTGAAAAGCAGATTTTTATTTTTTTTTTTATTTGATTTTTTTTTTTTTGAAGCTGATATACTTTGTGGAGCTCTTTTTGCAGCGTCCCTCTGCATTCGTGCCCGTCCTCTACGGAAAGTCACGGTGAGATGAGCAGAGCAGCGGGAATGACAGGGAATGCTGCAAAATCGCAGCAGGAGCAAACAAGCAGCGTGTCACCCCTCTCCCCCCAAATGCCTCCTCTTCCCTGCAGGTTTCAGTTGTGCCAGTCCTTGAGCTGTCTGCCCGAGTTAGTTTTCTGACACGGGACTCGGCGTGAGATTCGGGAGTGCACGCAGCAGCAAAACTCCTGTGGCAAAACGCGGGTGGCTCAGAAAGTCTGTCTGGTTCGGGCCAGTTTCCTGGAAAACCGCTTTTCTCTCTCCTGTCCTTCTCTCCCCGCTCTGACTTTCAGGTTGGGATTTAATTTTAATTACTTAAGAAGCAAATAAACCCAAAAGAAGTCATGCACCCCCGGCTTTGCTTTCCTGGCCAAGGATGATTCAGCCCAACTAGGCATCTTGCAGCAACCAGATACCACCTGCAGCCCTTGCTCAAGCCCCATGGAAGAGTTATTTGTGGCGGGTCCATCCATGTGTTGTGGGAGCAGGGCGGTCACTGGGGCTGGAGAAAGGAGCCACGGCAAAATACCCCAAAAATATGAAGTCTTCAGTGCAGTCATCCTAAACTGGGTGAAACCCTGGAAAGCTGCGTTCGGTCCGTACTAGGGCAACCCTGGGATCGGTGCCACAGATTGCCGACGTGTTTAACAGAAGAGGGTTATCCATCACGCCGCTCGTGGGATGCGGCCATCGCCGGGGTGAAGCTCTGAGTGTTTTGCAGAGGACAGGTTGATGCATTGATTGAAGCCAGCGGAGGAAGGATGATCTCTCTGGCCCACGGGTTCAAAGGCTGTGGGTAGGTAGGGTGAGCTATCATAGAATAGAATCATAGAATCATCTAGGTTGGAAAAGACCTTTAAGATCATCACATCCAACCGTTAACCTAACCCTGCCATCCCACCACTAAACCCTGTCCCTAAGCACCTCATCTACCCATCTTTTAAATACCTCCAGGGATGATGGGACCCAGCTATGCAGGGATTCAGGCAAGGTGCATGGGGGAAACACCTGTATATAGGGAAAAAAAAAATTATTTAATTCACAGTTACAGGGATTTCCCTTTGCAGTCATGAGAAGATGAAGCGTGTTAGTGCCTAGTGCAATGCCAGGAGTGTTAGACCTCCCAAATTCCTCTTGACTTTAGGACTTTAGGCAGGCTGCAACCCCTCAAGCAGTAAACTGTGACTTAACCCCTCTCGGGGTCAGATCCCAACTCTCTCCGGGTCGCTCCCCCTTGGGCTGTCACCCTTTCCCTGCCGGGCTTGCAGAAGGAGCAGCGCCAGAAAAAATTCCTGCTTTGCTGCAGATGGTGGGAGATGCTCCATTAGTATTCACGGGGAGCGGTGTCCATGCTAATGTTTTTTTTTTTTTAAATGTGAATTGCATGCACACATGATTTTGGAAGGAAGTGTTCCAATTGTATTATTTACTTATAAAAATGCAACAGCATGGTGTGGGGAAACTCAGGTTGGTCTCTACTGGTGTGAGGCTTTCTGTCCCCCCTCAGTGTAACTGCAGCTTTGGTTTACAAAGGTATTTGTTTCTCATTCAGTCTAGATAGCCAGGAAAAATGGAAAAAGCTACAGAATACATAAAAGAATTGTCGCTGGACTGCAGTGATTTACAGGGAGATAATTTTGTTGATTAGTTTTGGTGCTGTTCCCACGTTACACAATGTCACACAAATCCCAGCGCGCAACCAGCCCAGATGTTTGATTTTTATTGCTTTTACATAAGATTGGGAATGGGGAATGGGTTCTGATGGCGTTTCCTTTTTTGTGAAGTATTTGGGAAGCCCAGCTGGTCCCTTGCCAGATGATGCATTGCCTCTTTGCTTGGCTTAGGCAGCTTTGCACCAGGCCTTATAGGAACACACGATGGAACTGGTGGACTCTTCACTCCTTTCTTTCCTAATTCGAAGTAATTACGATCGCTGCGTCTTCTTCACTAATGATATACAATATGGTTGCGTTTAGCAAGACGCCGTTGACTAAAAAATTCAACTGAAATTCATATTTGCTTTTATTGCTAGTAGAGCTGCGAGGGGAAAATGGGTAGAAGTGTTTAAAGCAATGATAAAGGGTTGGCGGTGCTGGAGTAGGCTGCGACTTGGGCTTGGTGCTTCCCAGTCGTTTGCATTGGGAAAAGCAGAAGATAATCAGATTTTCAGTTCAGACATCTCAAAATGGAGCTGTATGATTTCTTTTCTTTGCCTCTGCTTTGGGTTTTAAAATTTCCATCAACCTTGTTTTACAGTAGAGCTTTTCCTCTCTCTCAAAAAAAAAAAAAAATTCAAATTTGCAATTAAGCCCTGAGCTGATAACAGTTTACTTTGACCTTCAATAACCGGAGGAGGACAAAAGGAGGTGGATTACAAAAAGTCTCCCAAGCCTCAGTGCTGGAAATAATGGATTGGCGGGTGTCAAAAGCCTTGGATTTTGAGTCCTGCCTTTGCGCAGACTTGCCAATATGGGCTTATAGGAATAATTGATTAACTCTTCCTAGGCTTTAGACTCTCTATAAGAGTCTAAAAGAACTTGGAGATACTGTGATAAACAGCTATATGTATCTCCAAAGCTTTATTAATTGCACTGGCAGGTCCACTCCAGGTGGGCAATGCCGTATCATCTCCACCTCCTCTGCAAAATTTGGTTGCTGCAGAGGTGACATCTGGACGCGGCACTTGGGGAAGGTATTTGGGAGCTCAGAGCTCCCGCGAAGCAGACATGACTTGTTGGAGAGGGAGAAGTCTGGCTCTGGGAGGTAAAAGCAGGACAGGAGAAAACCACATGATGCTTAGAGCTGAGAGTGGTGGCCCAAAGGGCTGGTAGATTAACAGTTGGACTTGATGATCTTAAAGGTCTTTTCCAACCTAAACGATTCTGTGATTTGATGATTCTAGATATGGCTGGGAAAAGCCAAAAGGCAAATCAGCGTGTCTTGATGGAGGGCAGGAGCATCCTGAGGGATGATGCTGGGCAGGGATGAGAGGCAGCGGCCAAGCGGAGAGGGTGGCTGGGAAGGACAGGCAGCCGATGGGCATGCAGGGTCCTGATGGAACAAACCGCAGCTGAGCCTTCGGAGGGCTGAGCTCCTCCACAGGGACCTCAACTCGCATGTGGTCATCTGGCCCCTAATCAAGGGGGATTTGCAGTTTCTTATCCTGGAAGAAAGAACCTCCTAGAGATAAGCCCGATTTGATTTGTGGGTCAATGGCATTACTAAGGATGATTTTGATTGGCACGATCCAGATTTTACAAGTTTTTTCACTTCAACTTCTGTCAAAACATATGAATGAGTTGGAATGCAAAGCCTGTCTCCAAAACGTGGAAAATATAATTAAAAAGTAACTTTGCCTGTATTTCAGAGAACATTTAAATGCTGAGGGTGTTTCAGTCTTTCATTTCAAATTTAATAGTGCTGAACGGGTGAGACGAAGGATGTGGAGTTTTTTGTTCCTTGATGGGGGCAAACCTGTTAATGGCCTTCATAAATTGATTTTTGTGTTTTACTTTCTCTAATCAAACAAAACTAACCAGAAAATCCTTTAACAAATTTCTGTGCGACCAGTTGTTTGAATTAGCAGCACATCCTCGCGTGTTCCCAAACCAGCATTGGTTGTTTAATGAGAGAAACCATCAAACCAAATGTTAATAGAAATATTTTCATGAACTATTAATTTTACGCAGGTCCTTGCCCCAACGAAAGTCATGAGCGTGGCTGTTTGTTTGGCTTTTGGGGGCAGCCCAGATGTTGCAGCAGGATGCCCGGGCATGGGGACCGGCCACCGAATGTGGTAGGGACCAAGGCTGGTTGAGCTGTCTGCTTTTATTGCTCACAATCAGAGGAAAGGAAAATGTAAAATTACTAAATATTAGGCTGAATTGAAAGCTTTCTCATTTTAAGAGACTTGTAAATGTTTCATGTATTTCTTTCATCACCAAAATCATGAAACGGACTTCAAAATGATAACCTAAAAAACCCCCAGACACAACCTCTCCCACTCGCCAAAATTTAAGCCCATAAAAACCTCCCAGCCTCGAGCCGTTAAGATGTTAAGATGTTCCTTTTCATTTCTGGCTTTCTGGCTTAGCCGGGCCTGCACGCGCTTCTGGGCGAGTAAGGCTCCGTGGACTGGAGCTTTCTGGAAAAGGAAAGAAAGCCGATTTCTGGACAGACACCTGACTTTAGAAGTTACGCTGAAAAAGAAAAGCCTCAAAAAAAAGGTTTTTCCCATAAAATTATGATAATTGCTTGGGGTCCTTTGAAATGCCAGCACCTGCCAGGCTCCTGCTGGTCCTGTGGCCATATGTGCTGCTGGAGGTGGCTCTGCACTCCTGGACTTGTTTGGTGCCCAACACGCTCCTGAGATTGTCCCAGGGATTTCAGAAAGATGGTGGCTTTCCAGTCCTCTGCCTTAGAAGGACGGCAGATAAATAAGCCAAACAACTGAGCCAGCAGTTTCTGCCACCCCCATTGCAGGCGTGCGAGAGCTGTAGGGAACGATGCCGAATGGGGTGGCGAATCCAGCTCTGGAAGAGCGGTGAGAAAGCAGGAGCCTGCTTGTGACACCAGTTGTTGTTTTTTTTTTTATCATCATCATTTTTTAGCTTAATTCTTCCGCTTAACTCTTTTGCATGTTCTTGACCAACTGTGGGCTTTTGCCCCGAGGCCAGCTGTTGACCTTTGATGTCTCCAAGCACTGGTTGTCCTGTCCTGATTCCCAGGAGACTCGTGATGTTTTCCCAGTGTACTGGGCTGCTCCGCGGCACTCGTGGCCGCTGCCTCTTCCCCTGGCCTTCGCGTCCTGAAGGGACATCTCCCTGAGTCAAGGGAGAAAAATATTCTCTCTCCCTTAATTTTTGACGGCAAGCTGTTACCCAGTTTGATTGCGCAGGGTTGGCCAGCGGAAGAGAAAGGAAGCCATTGGTGTGCTCAGAAGCAACAAAAAAAAAGGTGATGATGTTTTATAGCTTGCTTCAAAATAAGATTAGCAGTTGCTGCTGCCTCTTTGTCCTGCTGGTTTCCCTTATAATTTAATCAATAGCATTGATTGCTCGGTAATGGCATGTGCAACTCTTGGGAGCTTTATTTTTGGCCAGAAAGGCTGTGGTGGAGATCAGGAGCTTGTTCCCGTTTGGTGTGTGCAGGGGGACGGGGAAGCCCTGCTGGAGAAAAGCCACCAGTGTGCTCTTGGAGGTGATGGAGGAGGATGTCTGTGTCCGCTGCCACCAACCCCTCTTGGGCTTCATAACTCCACAGTTGCACCCTGGGGGTTCACCACGGACCCCGGCAAGCAAAGGAGATGAGGATAATGGGATGGAGGATGAAACCCTGAGCTCTACGATGGTTTAGTGGTGAGGTCCTCTCCAGGAGTGGCATTGACGTCTTCGCTGCGTGAGATAACTCAGTTTGTGTCACCTCCTGGCACTGCTTTGCTTGGTGTCTTATGTTGAGTTCTAGGTTGGTCACGGCTGGGGCAAAGTAGATCCTGGGTGGCTGGTTGGGCTTGGTACGATCACAAGCACATGGCATGAATGGAGGTAGGAGAAGCACCTGTCACCTGGGAAGGGAAGTCCTTGCCCCAGCAGGATTACTTGTCTCCTTGGGCACCAGGGGCTCTTAGCTCTCTTTGGGGAGTTTTTCTGAGGCCTAAGAGCTCACAGGACCCAGATCTCTTCTTGCTGTTGCTACTTGCTTGGGTTGTGGCCCACGCAGGGAAATGGCCATAGGATGCCTTTGAGGCCACAGGCTTATTACAGCTTTGTGTCTTAGGGATCCACCTTAAAAACAGATTGACATAAATAGGGATCAAGCGGTTTATTCTGAAGCAAGTATGTCTAGATATGGGAACTGTTCAGGAATAGTGAGCTCCGAGTTAACTCTTTAAAAAACAAAATCAAGCCCTTGAATTCAAAGGAGAGTTGGGGATCCTTTATGGATACGGGGAGGAAGAAACCCTCAGATAAACCCCTTGATTTTTGGAAGAGGGGATGAGCTTGGTGCAGCCAAGCACCAGCTGCTCCTGGAAAGGCACCGGGATGATAATTTGATATAGAGAAGGATTTTATCTCCTATCTCTCCATTGAGTCACCATCTCAGCAGGGTGGTGTGCGGAGGTTGTCGTAGCTTCAGTACCCTTGGAGATTCCTCTGTGGCTCTGTGTGCCTTCGGTGCTAATCTCACCTGGAACCTTCCCGCTGGCAAGCAGCAGCTGGCTAGGGCTTCTTAGCTGGCTTTTACCTGCGGTGTAGCCACCATGCTGCTTCTCCCATAAAACCCTATGGAAAGTGTCCGTTGGGTTTGCAGGGATCGCTCCTCAGCCTCTCCGACTGCTGATGGCAGCCAGAAAATCTGGAGGGCTTTGAGGACAGCAGGTGACCGAGACGTGTTCTGGGTATGTCCATGCCTTTCATGTCTTTTAAACCCCGTGTAGGTGAGGACGAAGCACGTCTCCAGGTTGGCACCTGCAGGGAACAACGTCCTGGCCAGGGCTTTATGAGTGCTTAAGCAAAGGCCACGCTAAGCGAAGCTCCAGGCTAAGGAGCTAATGGGGAAGAAAAGCAAGAGAAATTGTACAGCTGCTGCTTAATTGGTAGCAACATTGATTCTTCTAATTGACATTTCAAGAGCAGATATGACAGGCTCCCCGCAGAGCCCGTCCCCCACGGTCGCTGCTCGCTGCTCGCCCGGTTTGTTTGCTTTCTGCAAGAGAGGATTTTGTAAGCCCCTGCCCACCGGCCACGTGGTCCCACTGCTGGAATGCCGCAGAGGTTTCCCTAATGACAAATACTTGATTCTGGAAGGTTCAGACTGAAAAATCACAAGTCCGTTGTATATCCGTGCAGCAATCGGGTGTTGCCGTCTCCGTACCTTCCCGCTGAGGGTTTCCTCTGGCTCTTGGCCACGTGTCTCACGAGGGTCCCTGGGGATGCGGGGACCCGGGCATGCTCATCAACCCGTGTTGCACCATCCCAAAGTTTTCCCCATGTTTTCAAGCAGCAGCAGCTTTGAGAAGTGGCTGCGTGCATGAAAAGAGCCGTTACCTCAGCTTGGACAGGGTTGGGACTGACCTGGCTTTGACTGTCAAACTTCGAGCCCTTTTTTGGGGGAGAAAATAGTGGTGTTCGTTTCCAGGGGTCCTGCCACCTTTTCATGTCAATTCTTTGCCCCCCTTTGATTATCTCGGTCCTGGCACATGTTGGGTTTGGAAGCACATTGTGCAAATTTTCTTGGGGGGTTTTCTGGTCTGCATCAAGTTCTTGGGCAAAGACTTCCGAGATGTCTTGCCCAAGCTGGAGAGCCTGGACGCCTCGGAAGGTGCCAGGGGTACGTCGGGGGCTTGGCTGAACAGCAAAGAGCTGATGCTCCCCCTGCCCATTGTGCCAGGTTGTGGCTTTCAGCCCCATCTTTGCCCTTTTCAGCAATTTCTGCAGTGAAATTGGGGTGAAGTAACCCTTATTTTGGGATGTTGGGGGACACCCCGAGGTTTGAGACCTTGTTGCAATTAAGAAGTGAAGTCTCCTAGCAAGGAGCAGGCAGGACCCTCTCATATGGCCCAGCCAGTGGGAAGAGGCAAAGGTTCCCACTGGATTAAGGTGGATTATGGAGGGATTAACCAGTTTGGGATTTCCCGCTGTGTTTGGGCCCTAAATGCTAATTATTGAGTGCTCCAGCCTTCTCCGATGCCGTGTCTTGGAGAGCTCATGGGCGCTGAGGGTATAAATCTATTTACTCCAGCCCCGTCTCCGATTCATTATTTATCTCTCAACATTTACTTTGTAGAACATCTTGCTGGAGTCGGTGCAGCGCCGGCTGCCAGAACCAAACAGACCTTTTGATCCCCAGTTTGGGTTTTGTCTTGTTTAACTCGGTCTCGGGGGGCAGGAAAGGGGGGGACCGAGGGGAGGCTGGAAGGGGCAGATGTTGCACAGAGCAGCTGATCTCCACGTCGGTTTTTTTGCTGCTGTCAGTTGTTCCAGTTTTGTAGGCGATACCCTCCCAGCGAGCGAGATCAAAGCAAGAGGGAAAATAAATACATGCCGAGCCACACAGCGCTGGGGTGGAACTGCCACTTGTTGTGCTCTCCCCTTTGAGACGCCTAAATTGCAGCTTTGCTGTTCCACATACTAATTAGCCATTGTTTGATTTCTGCGTTTAATTAGGAAAATAAACCAATTTTTTTTCAATTAAAAAAAAAAAAAGTTGTTTTTTTTAAAAAAAAGAAAGTGGTCTGGAAACTTTCTCGTGGCACGTTGCGCTCTCCTGCGGGCTGGCCTTTGCCTGGGGTGGTTTGAGCTGGTCCATCCCGTGCCAAGGATGCTCCCGGGTTTGCAGGAGGGAGCTGCTCAGGGACCACGGCCCCACGGATCTGCGCCCTCGTCCCCTCCCGTGACCATCGGTGCTGGACCTGCCAGGCATTTGGGAGCTTTGTTGCATTGATCTTGCCCTAAGGTAATAGGATGATTTATTTTCCATTTGCAAAAGTATGAAATAATCCATATCTGTGTACTTCTAGGCTCTAATCCCTCTTCTTTTTCCCCAGGGTGATTGCATTTAGTGTGGGTTTTCTTTTTTTTTTAAAGCTTTTTCCCAGAATTGCCTGATTCTGAATTAAAAATAAGTGGCTCAAAAAGCCGTCTGTAAATACAAAATGAACATATGCCGAATATTTTTAGTACATTTGTACTTTCCCCATGACTTCATTTGGATTTTTTTTTTTTTTTTTTTTTAAATCTTGAAATTTCCCCCTCCCATCATTCTCCCAACTTCCTTCGCCAAGGATCAAAAAGTACGAATCCATAAAAAACCAGAGGACTCGCCGTAGCTTCCCGGCTCACCACCCAGCACAGCCCCCTCCCAGCACAGGCATCGCATCCGATAGAAACCCTTCCATAAGCTTCATGGACTGCAAAGGATTCAGATTTCCCTCTCCTGCTAATTTGGGAGCAAGCAAACGGGCCTGGCTCACACGGGACAGGGTGCGTCATGGAAAAGGCTGCTTTGACCCCCTGAATGGAGGAAAAAAAAGGAAAAAAAAAAAAAAAAGGAATATATGGGAGGAAGGCAGCCGCTGCCATTAGCAGGCACGATATTCCCAGCAGGCCCCCATCAGGGGAGGGTGCAGGTCTCCGTTTGCAGGGTATCACGCGATACCACCCTGCGTGCCAAAGCGCGAGGCCAACGCCACTCGCTCCTACGCGTAGGGACTGACTCGAAACGTCTCCGGGTATCCTCCAGCCCTCCGTAGGTGTTGGTTTTGACAAGCAAAAGGCTTTGGTATTGGCTGTATTTCGTAACAGAATTGCTGCGTTAATTTAATTGACAGATCTGGATTTATGGATTTATTTATTTATTTTCGGTTCGTGAATTTTTATGATGGGAAGATAAATTCTCCTGTGTGGCAAGCATGAAGGATTTATGTGGGAATAAATGGATGGGCTTGGCGTGCATACAGTGGCCGCACAAATGACTCTTTTTAAGCTCTGCGGAGATGATTAAAAGTAGGTGCGTGGGCGTGAAAGGAACAACAGACCAAATTCTGTCTTGGTTGCGCCGGGTCACGGCTCTCCCTTCTCCCCGGCTGATGCCGGTGATCCAGAGCAGCTCAGCGCATCCTGTGATCTCCTGTTGCGTATTAATTAATTCCATTTCACCCTCGTGAAAACGCTTACGGCTTTTAATAGAAAAATTAAAACTTATCTATGGAGGCTCAGTGAGTGGCTGAGATTGAGGCGCGTTGTCACGAGGAGATGGATGGTGAAGCTTTAAGAGTGATGATGGAGGACATAAATGGGATTAATGGAAGAGAAATTGCTCAGAGGAGATCATGAGAGCAACACAGCGTGAGCCTACCAAAGAGATGAGGGAAAAGCTAATTTCTGGAAACGTTTTGAACCAGACAGGGTTATGGACAGGTTATGGGATGGAAGGGGGTGATGGCTTTGCCAAACGCACCAACCTGATCAGATCTGGTTGTGTGAGTGCATTTCTGATGGCTCAGAACTCCACAGCAGGGGACAGGTTTGTGGTGGCCGTGGGTAAGGAAGAAAACCTCCAAGGTTGCTTTCTTCTTGTTTTTTTTCTTATTCTGTCAAATACTGTTACAGACTGGGTATGACTGAAATAATTTTTTTACATTATTATTTTTTTTTACCTCCTTCAGCTCGAAATCTAGATTTGATCCGGTGGTGAAGTAGGCAACTAAATCCCAGTTTCCCTTTTTTAATTAAAAGTAATGCAGTGAGTTGTGCAGCTCTGTGCAGCGGTGAGCAAAGCGATCCCTGCGGTCCCCTCCCGGCTGACGACGCGTCACCTCTGAAAATCCAACCGGCTTTTCTGAGACATTGGAAAACCCCTCCACAGTAAACCAGTGCAGTCATTTGTTTTTTAATATTGCTTTGTTGCTACGCTGGCTAGGATTGCTCTTCTGGGCTCTGCCGACAGCAGTTCTAGGCTGGGGAGAATCCGTTGTTTCAGTAATAACTCAGGACTTGGGCATAAAATTCCATTTTTTTCCCTGCTTTTATATGAATTTGTGGATTTTTGACCTAAGGATAGTTAAGAATGAGGGATGGTCCAGGTGAAGGAGGCCAGAGTGCTTCTCTCCTCTGCCTTCCTCTTGCATGAGGTTATCAGTAACTTGCTGCTGGTCTGGCATCTCCTGCTCTGTAGGTCTAAACGAGCTCCAAAGGTTGTGTTTTGTGCCTATAATTCTGGACTGAAAGTTGCATAATTGAAATAGGAGTTGTGGTTTCTTCTGTTTCTTGGCTACGCAGGCTATTTTGGCTGATCCAGGGGGGCTGGTCATACCCGTTTCAGACCTAAAACCACAAGCTGCTCTGGTTTAAGGGATGGAGATGCCTGCAAAGTCCTTAGACATTAGGAAAAATTTCTTCACAGAAAGGGTTGTCAGGCTCTGGAATGGGCTGCCCAGGGAGGTGGTCGAGTCCCCATCCCTGGGGGTGTTTAAAAGCCGGGCAGACGAGGCTCTTAGGGACAGGGTTTAGTGGTGGGATGGCAGGGCTAGGTTAATGGTTGGGCTTGATGATCTTAAAGGTCTTTTCCAACCTAAACGATTCTATGATTTTGTGATTCATCCTCCAGAACTGGTCCTGTGCCAGGTGAAAGGAGCCCGAAATGGCTTCCGTGTGTTGCAGGGGCCATAGATGGGTCCATCTAGGCCAGTTCCTGAGTATTTCCACTCTGCTGGAGAAAACACTTTGAACGCCCCGGAGGTTTTGTGGGAGCACTTTGTTCGTTTGCCCTTACTCCCCTCCTGTAGCCAGGGTTGGAGTTGGTCCTCTCACTGCTGCCAGGATTTGGTGTGGATGATTTGATTTATCGGCGTGACCTGAGTTACCTCCTCTACCCTAAGCGCAGGTGAGCTAGAGGAGACTTCAACCCAATCCTTTGCTCTGACCAGCTTTTCGTGGGGTCCCCCTTTCCCCTCCAAACCCCCTGTAAAATGATCTAAACCGATTTATATCCACAGACTGTGGGAAGCAGCAGGTCACCACGCTATTTGTGGTGGGACAGGAGTTAGATTGTATGAAATATCTGGAGAACAAAGAGTTTATTTGATGTGAAACATCAAAAAAAAAAAAAAACCACAGGATTTTTTTTCCATTCTCTACTCTGTCTCTGCCATACAGAACCAGCTGAATCCTGGTTGATGGTTTGCAATTTCAGGTGGTCAACTGCTGTGTGCGTTGAGCTGGATGGTGGCCAGGAGGCTTCCCCCAGCGCGTGGTTCACTGGTCCATGCCTGTTGCTGCTCCACCGAAGCTCCGATCAGTCTCGCTGTGCCGTGCCTGCAATAAATAGTGGGAGGGAGGTAGATACACCTGGAAAGAGCAATGCAAGGCATCGAAACCCTCTTCCTTTGGTTTTAGAAAACAGGGCTGAACTTTGTGTATCTCTTCTATGAACATTTTTCCTTGAAGTCCTTTGAGCTGGCTTTCCCAACGTGTCCTTTTAGTTCCCTGCACTTAATAGTTTCTAATGACAGCGGGTTTTTTTGTTGGTTTTTTTTTCCCCTCTGGTGGCAGAATATCTCCATTGGGTTCCTCCAACAGGAACGGGGCACATTTCACCCGCTAAACAAAACTAATGTGACATTTGCAACATTTGCGCTGGCACCGCGTGCGCCAGACACTTAGAGCAGCAATTAACACCTGATCTGAAACGTGAATTGGCTGGTTGAGTGCCTACAAAACTTAAACCATTTTTTATCTGATCCTTTCCTGCTATTGTCTTCTGCTACGTGGTGGCAGGCAAGTATTCAGCGCTGAGAAGAGAATGGCCCGGGTACAAGGCTGTTGTTCAGGGCTGCATCTGGTTTTATTTATTTTATTTATCTGCAGATAATATCCTGCAAGTGCATGGTACTGGCGGTGCGGCTCGGGAATGGATGGGTGCTGCTGGTAGCCTGTAGTCGCCGTTTGGGTGGGTCCCTGTGGGACCCCACAGCATCCTTGGTCTCCCCAAAACTGTGAGCATGCACAGAAACAGGCTAGGGGTTTTGGCAGAGATTTCTATAAAAATATATAAAAATAATAAAATATCTCACTGGGCAGAGATTTTTATATATATATATATATAAATAAAAATATATACTAAAATATTAATGTATTAATATATTAATATATTAAATATATTAAAATTAAATTAAAATATATATATTAAACATATTATATCTAGAATATATATAAAATATATACACGTGCATTATATAGGCATGTATTCTATGTGTATATAAATCTATATAACATACAAATACTGTATTGGAGCCAATCTTTAAAATTAATTAAGTTTGCTGGCACGGTGGTATTAAAAAAAAAAAGAAACACAGCCTGGGTTACAGGTATGAGATTTCTGGGCTTTTAATTTTGGAGACTGGATTACTGTCCGTAATCTTTTCTTCTGGATCAGGTGCCAGATGAGGGGCAGAGGGTTGGATGCTTGACCGCCGAGTGGTACCTGTGCTTCTGCTCAGCTGTAGAGGAAGGGACTGGAGAAGAGAAGCAGGGGGGTTGCTTCCAGTGCTGCCACTTACCCCCTCCCACCGAGGGAGGTGGCTTTGACGTATGTGAGGAACAGAGGCTGCAATTTAAAGCCTGGAAAGTCCTTTAAAATAAATACATTCCGCTCCCGCTGTGTCGGTAACAACATGCACCGACTACAGTTATTCCGTGTCTAAGGTCAAGTTTGGAGCAGAAAAGAGCCCGAGAGCTATTTATATAATCCCCACCGACACCGTATCTCACAATTTCTGATGTATTTATCTTCAGAGCACCCTGGGGAAGGGGGGAGTCCTACTGTCCTTTCTTGGCAGGCTGGAGACTTGAGAGAGTTGGTAATTTAGCTGAGGCAGAAAGCGGTTGTGCAGGGAGCGGAGCTGTGCTCCGCAGTCCCAGGCGCAGGCATTAATCACCAGCCCGTGATTTTCCCTCTGTAAGGGAAGGTTTCCCAACCTATAGATGGAATCTGGAGAGCCTTAAGGTGGCACAGCAGCAGGAGCAGCAATAAACTCCGCTGCTAGTAAACTCCGCCAGAAATCCCTGCGCTTTCTTTTTTTTTTTGTTTGCCGAGAAAGACGCGTGAATGGGTGCTCTTGGTCGCGGTTGTGTATTTTGGGAAGAGGGGGGATGTAGAGACGGGATCCATAGATGTGCTTGCAAGCAACCTGGGTCCTGCTGGTGGTGGGCAGGGTGCCCGCCTGGCTGTGGATGCTGGGGACACCAAAAGCCACCGCAGAGTTGGGTCACGTCACCTACTGATCCCCCAGGGCTTTGCTGGTTCAGGCTCGCTGTGAAATAACTTTGCCAGGGCATGGTAATACCGGGGATTCGCAGCACTGCCCACCTGCGGGCGTAGGGGGTGCCAGGAATAAAGGGGCAGCGTTAATGGCTTGTAGAGACCCAAAAAGTGTTTAATGCCCCGCACTGGGAAAGCTTCTCTTGGATGCCCAAATACCTCTGCTTAAAGCTGGCTGTTGGCTACAACGGCAGGAGGGAGAAAGCTTTCAAAGTAAAAAGAACTCAATGAACGTTTCATTTTTTCTCCCCGCTTCAGTAAAATTCCTCCCAAAATCTCATCCATCTCTCATCCAGCCACATGCCTATGCACCAACCTTGTCCTTTCCCTCTGTGCGAGGCGGCGAGCTACAGGAGATGCTGGGTAGGGGAAGAGCAGGACTGGCTATGGCAAGGGTTTGGGAAAGAGCGTGGAGATGTCCAGGCTTTCTCCTACGGAAGGTGAAAAAGGCGCCGAACCCTTCTGTGGGCCTGAGGTTTGTCAAGAAATCTTTTCTAATGACTTCACCCGGCGTCTCTGCTCTTAGCTTCAAGTTTAGACAGTGTTTGGAGGGGAGGACATCTGTAAAGATGAATAACAATGATAATTTAACAAAGAGTCCGGCCAATTTTACTTTTAAATCAAATTTCAGCAAGGCAGGCTGTACCACTCTAAATGCCAGGGCTATTTATAGTTCAAGTGGAGAGCAGGGATGAAGGGAAGATTTAGAAAACTTTGGTATTTCAGCAGCTTTTTATCGGGATGCGATTTGTAATGAGGCAGAGGCCATTAATACTGACGCAGACCACGACGTGACTTGTCTGGAGGGAGGTGGTGTGTTTTAGAAGCCTCGTGCTTTCAGCAGGCTGTGGAGCAGAGCCTCTTGGCTTGTGCTCCGGTTCGTCTTCCAAGGAGCGAAGGAAACCAAAGGAGGTGTCAGCAAGAGCTGCCCAGGCAAGACCTCCTGCCCATGCGTCTCCCACACTTGGCTGTCTTCAGGGTGGTCTTCAATGACCTGGTCCTGATGTCATTTAGGAAGAGCAGACACATCCTTGGTTCTCCTACTTTGCTGCCTCAGGAAGGCCATTGCAGAGGTCTTATTTGGTGAAAATCACTGCATTTTTGCCAAGAATGGGCCTTGCCTGGCATTGTTTGGGCTTTTTTTGTTTTCCTCCATTGGGCTGAGGAACCACCATGAGCCCAAGTACTCAAAAGCATTTGACCTAATCAGTCAATTCAATGTTGAGTCTGGTTTTGGCAGAAATGTGAAACGGCCTCGGTCTTAGGGCAAGTTGGGTAATGGATACTAAACAAAGTTCTGCCAAAGCAAATAGCATCGGGCAGTAAGGGAGTGTCTCTGGTTGAGCTGAGCATGGGGGAGGCTTTGCAAAGTGGATCCTTCCACAGTGATGGAGATGTGCTATGGCTTTGCAGCCCTGGGCTGCCCAAACTCACGGACTATGCAAGCAGGGGAGTTTATCCACTCCATTTCGTGCTCCTTTCAAATGAACGAGACATTAAAGAGGGCAATTTCTGTTTGTTACATGGAAGGGTTGCTTTAAAAACCAGAGTGGCAAATGTTGACTTCTCCTTTTGAAGATCTGACCCAGAGAGAAGGAGAACGGAGGGATGATCAACCATTTAATGGTCCAGAGAACTGCACATCCCAAGTCTTGACTTTTAAGAAGAAACTTGGTGCTTGGGAATTGAGCAATAGGTTTTTATCAGAGGGAACAGTGTTTCCTTCCATCGAGCGGAGCAGAAGTGGCAAGAAAAGGAGATTTAGGTAATGTCATCCAACTCATGGCATGATCTCTGCATATTTTATTGTGCTGAACTGTGAAGTAATCAAATGCCCAGGTGGGAAGAGAGGAAGCCTCTTCCCAGTAGCGCTTAATAGGTTGCCCCCAGCCCCGTCTTCCTCTGCTGGCAGCAATTGCCAGATCTCACTTCCGACTCGGAGGTCGGTCAGGATGCTGAGACGTCACCAGAGAGATTTGCTAAAGAATAGCAGAGAACTGCCCTAATTTCTCTCCTGCTTCTTCCTCAGCAGTTGTCCCCCATGCCCTCCCATTCCAGCAAGCTCATCCTCGCGGAGTCCCCTCCGTGCCCGGCTCGGGGAGCCCACCTGGGATACCCTTGGGCAGCAAACCCCAGCAGCGATGACGGGGATGCTTGTGGCTGCCGAGTGCAAACCACCACTCCCTTCTCATGTTTTGTTCTCCTTGTGCAATCCATATAAGGGGTGTTTCCAGGAGAAACCTCCCAGTAGGGCTCTAATCTAAACAGTGGCAGCATCCCAGTACTTCTGCACAAATGTGCAACTCTGACCTCCCGCTGGCCGCAGCAGGGAACAGGCTCGAACTAAAATAAAGAGATTATTAGGAATACCAAGCAGTACTCATTCCATATAAAAAACCCACCTGGAAGTTGGCTTTTAAGTAACTGCGACATTCTTAGAAATCTGCAAGGAAGAAGCCTGTGTCTACTCGAAATGCAGGAGCTGGTGGGATTCGAGCTAATACCTCGCATGTTTGTTTTTAAGGGTTTTCTCTTTTTTCTGCTTTGCTGTACAAAGCTCTGCTCCTACCTCCGGTAAATGAAGCTAACTATCCGTATCTAGTTTTATGCAATGCAACCAGCATCCTGCATCTGCAGAGATTTCCTTTTAGCATTTATGCCTTTAGATCACAGAATCCCAGAATGGCAAGGGTTGGAAGGGACCTTGGGAGATCACCCAGTCCAACCCCCCTGCTCAAGCAGGCTCACCCAGAGTAGGGGGCACAGGACAGCGTCCAGGTGGGCTTTGAATATCTCCAGAGAAGGAGACTCCGCAGCCCCCCTGGGCAGCCTGTGCCAGGGCTTGGTCACCCTCAGAGTAAAGTTTTTCCTCATATTCAACTGAAACCTCTTATGTTTCAGTTTGTACCCATTGCCCCTTGTCCTGTCACTGGTAACCACTGCAAAGAGTCTGGCTCCGTCCTCGTGACCCCCACCCTTGAGATATTTGTAGGTGTTGATGAGGTCCCCTCTCAGCCTTCTCTTCTCCAGGCTGAAGAAGTCCAGCTCCCTCAGCCTTTCCTTCTCGGGGAGATGCTCCAGTCCCCCCATCATCCTTGTTGTTCTCCTCTGGACTCTTTCTAGGAGTTCCTCATCTTTCTTGAACTGGGGAGCCCAGAACTGGACCCAGTGCTCCAGGTGGGGTCTCACCAGGGCAGAGTAGAGGGGGAGGAGAACCTCCCTCGACCTGCTGGCCACACTCCTCTTAACAAGACCATGTTCCACCTGGAATTCACTGAATTTCTGTGGTCGGACCACAGGGGAAGCATGGGGTGGGGTAAGAAGGAAAATCCCCTCTCCCCCATGCTTCTGCGCCCATGGGTGGACAGGGAAGGCTGTATCAGGGCGAACTCCCTGCCATGCCATTGCTGAAAGAAGTTTCTGAAAATCATGGCTGTGTTGGCGTGGTGCGGATACAAATATATTTTCCTGCTGAAACCCAGGTCCGTGGTAGCTTGGGGATCGCATTTTGCAGGTAGAAAGGAGAGGCAGAGGAGTGCTTGCCCATGGACCGATGGTCCCGTAATGTAAGCAGGCCAATGAAACTATATTTGGAGGTGGATGGTGGGTTTACGGTGGGATGAATGCAGAGTTCCGGTTCATCTCCATCGAAGGTGTGGTGGTTTGACCCTGCCTGGAGCCAGGGGCCCACCAAAGCTGCTCTACTCAGCGTGGGGTCCCTTTCACGGGAGACAGCCCTCCATGAACTTCTCCAGTGTGAGTCCTTCCCACGGGCTACAGTTCTTCACAAACTGCTCCAGCGTGGGCCCCCGGGGAGTCCCTCAGGAGCCGACTGCTCCGGTCCCCTGCGGGGTCACAAGTTCTGCCAGCAAACCTGCTTCGGTGTGGGCTCCTCCCCCCATGGGTCCACAAAGTCTTGCCAGGAACCTGATCTGGCGCAGGCTTCCCACGGGGTCACAGCCTCCTCCCTTCGGACATCCACCCGCTCTGGCGTGGGGTCCTCCATGGGCTACAGGTGGAATCTGCTCCGGGACCTCTGGGGGCCTGCCTCACCATGGTCTTCACCACGGGCTGCAGGGGAATCTCCACTCCGACACTTGGAGCACCTCCTCCCCCTCCTTCTTCACTGACCTTGGTGTCTGCAGGGCTGTTTTCTCTCCCATTCTCTCACTTCTCTTCTCTCTCCGGCTACTGAGCCGCAGCTGGGTTTTTTTCCTTCTTAAATATGTTATCCCAGAGGTGCTTCCACTGTCGCTGATTGGCTTGGCCTTGTCCGCCGGCGGACACAGGGAAAACTTCTAGCAGCTTCTCACAGGAGCCACCCTTGTAGCCCCCCCCGCTACCAAGACCTTGCTACACAAACCCAATGCAGAAGGAAATGTAGAAACAGATTTTATGACTGCAAAATCTTCCGACTTCTTCAAAATGTTTAAACTTCTGCTTTGGTTTGGGGGTTGGGCTTTGAGGGTGACGCGGCAAGCTGTGGAGAAAAGCAGGCCCTTTGCGTCAAGGCTTTCATGTAGGGACCCCCCCACCACCCAAATACTCCATGGGAGATCTGTGATCAGCCCTCAAAAATTGTCATTTGAAAACCAGCAGCACCCTCCGCCCTGCTCTGGAGCAGCCAACAGTTTTGTGCGTCGCTGCGAGAACTCCGGGATATTTTATATGTTCACAGCCTATGTGTATCATGAATGAATTCATTTGTCTGGGAACGAGTCGATGGCAGCAATTAAATTGGCTCTGTAGCTGCCAACGTGTCTCAAACTGGCACGAGCCTTGCAGGGCACTGGGACAAAAACTTGAAAGCTTTTAGAGCAGAACAGGGTAGGGCATCGCTGTCGCCTGTTGTTCGTGTACTGGGGGTGTCCTTGGGGACGGTATGCTTCATGTTAAAGCACTTGGAAGGTCTCAGCTAAGGTCCTGATTGCCGTAATCGGTGCCAAACTGACTGCAACGGGGCAGGGCAAGGTTTTCTCAGCCGTGGGGACCTCCGTGTCCCATCGTCATGTTAATACTGCACGTGGGTTTTAGGGTTTTCAGGGGCTCTTCTCTTCCAGCCTGTACCCAAATAATCCCACCTGTATTTTGGGGGTGAGGTGGGAGGGATATGTCTGTATATATGTTTGTGTGTGAATTATGAGGCTGGAAAATGCCTGCTGGGAGGTGTGAGCCCGCAGAGCCCCTGGGGCAGAGCGGACACCCCAGTGCCATGGGGGGACACCCACCTCCTCCCGGGGCTGGCGGGGACCCTCCCCGCTCCCATCCGCTCTCACGGGTCCCACCAGCAGCATCTTTAAATAAATAACGCTGGGGCGATGCTGTCAGTAAGTACTACTACATGCTGCTGGGTTTCTCCTTGGTAGTTTGTGGGGTGACGGGGCTGTGGATGCCTCAGGTTGGCCACCACAGAAAGTGGAATATAGGGGGGGGAAAACCAAAGCAAAAACCAGTTTCCCCCCTGTGTGAGTTGTGGAGGGGACTGAGCTTTTCAGGGCTAACTGGAGCATTGGATTTTTTCTCATCTTGCTTTATTTTCCCCATTCCTTTCGAGGACCTGGCTCCCAAGCGACACCGAGAGATTAGGGAGGAAGATCTTCAGCCCATGACGTGCAAAAAATGGGGAAAATAATCCAGTGAAGGAACGCTAATGTTGGTTCTGTTCCCTCCTCTTCCCGCTGTCGGGTGTTAATTAAAGTGACAGATAAGAACGGCTGGGAATCGTGGAGATTGCGGCTTTTTCATCAACTTAAACTTGGCCGGTGATGCCATAACCTTGAACTAGTGACATCAGAGTTCACGTCCTGACAGCAGAGAAGGTTCGTGGTGTCGTGCCAGAGGCTTTGGGTTTGGATGGGGAGGAGCAGGAGGCCCTTATGAAGAGTTATAAATAGCCCTTTTACCTAATAAGGGCTAATGAAAAAAAAATCCCATCCCGATTTTGGCTTTCCTTTCCCCTTGCAGCCAGCCAGCTTGGAATTGCCCATTCATAATACAGTTTTTTCTTCTCTGCATTAAAAATGTGACACGCAAACTGCTTTTGCCCCAGCCCACTCGACATCTGATGTGAATAAAGATGCTGAAATGCCTGATCCTGGAGCTCACTGGGATTTGGGGCTGGGACTGGGAGCTCCCAAGCTCCTGGAGGGGCTCTGAGCAACCTGATCTGGTTAGCGGTGTCCTTGCTCGCGGCAGGGGGGTTGGACTGGGTGACCTCTAGGGGTCCCTTCCAACCCAAAACATTCGATGATTCTATGATTTTTGCCTCTGGATCGTTGCAGTCCAGATCAGCTCATTCATTCCCCTGTTATATCATCGTTATGAGATCAGGCTCTTTTGAAAAAGTATGGGCTGATGCCAAACTGTTGGAGTTAATGGGATTTTTTTCGGTCACTTTGTGAGACTTCGGGTTGACCCGTTAAGTCAGTGAGCACTGGGAGCAGGCATCAGGAGAAAGAGGTGGTTTGCCGTGAAAACATATGGGGCAGCGGTCGCTTAGAGCAGGTTTGAAGGTGATGCCCAGGCTCGGAAGCAGCCCTTTGGCAAGAGCTGGACTTTGGGTGGAGGTAGCCTTTAACCAAGGGCACATAGGAAAATAAGGATCCTCAGGCTGAAAAAATATATATATATATATATATTTAATGACAGTGTTTTATTTAGCTGGCAACTCTCCCTGTGAGCGGAGCAAAGAGCTGCCACCTTTATTACTTGCAGGAGGAAGGAGGAGGGGAAAAATGCAGCAACTTAGTGCAAATATTGCCAGGCAGCAGAGGCAAGCCAGATGAATTTGTTGTTTATTGAGCCTGGTTGCCTGACAGATATGAAATCCTTCGCGTGAACTGTGTCAGGATTTCTCTGGAGAGCAGCTGTTCCCTTTCCCCCCCCCCCCACCTTTCTGTGTGTAGTCACTGAGCAATTTAGGAGGACCTGGGATGGGGGGCTAGAGGGGGCATACTGTAAATAAAAAAAAATATGAATCAGATTTGTGTGGCTGGGAAAAAAAAAAGGCAAAATAATAGCTGCAAAGCTTGGATAAATGAGTTTGGGGTTTGTTTGGGTTTGTTGGTGTTTGTTTTTTTGTTTTTTTTTTTTAATAAGTGCTTTCCTGCAGCCAACTGCTTTGCAAAGTGGATGGCCCTTCCCTCGCTACCAGTACATAATGAGATATTCCTTTTGTCTGTTTATTTTGGTTGGGCTGTGTTTTCAGCTGAAGTAAACAATTTTTTTACAATATCTGGCACTGCAAAATGCAAAGAGTAGCATGCGTTAGGACAAAGAAATGCCTAAAGAAATGCAGTAAAGCGGGGCGAAACGTGATTTTGAGCATGAGGGTAAGCGCTGACCCACCTGGCGAGGTGGGACGAGGTGGTCCTTTTGTCTGCAGCTTCAATGGGAGATTACGTTGTTAGCCCGAGTTAGGAACTTGGAAATGAAAAGCATCCTCTGGGCCCAGCTCAGGAGGGACTGGAGTCAGCAGTGAGACGCAGGCTGATTTGCATAAGATTTGGGATTCTCCCCTATTTCAAAGGAATAACGTTCCTGGGAGTGAAGGGCAAGCCCAACATTTGTAGTACCGTAAAAACTCTCAATAAAAAGAGTGGAGGTGCTGGCAAGGTGCCCCTGCTCACACATCACTTCGCATCCAGCTGCCTCCCTCCCTGTGGAGCTCAGAGCCCCTCCCCGGGTGAATACGTCCCCATTTATATCCCCATTTTCCTCCACTGCGTTAAGAAGTCAGAATCATAGAATCGTCTAGGTTGGAAAAGACCTTTAAGATCATCAAGTCCAACCTTTAACCTAACCGTGCCATCCCACCACCAAACGCTGTCCCTAAGCACCTCATCTACCCGTCTTTTAAATCCCCCCAGGGATGGGGACTCGACTACCTCCCTGGGCAGCCCATTCCAGAGCCTGACAACCCTTTCTGTGAAGAAATTTTTCCTAATGTCCAACCTAAACCTGCCCTGGCACAACTTCAAGCCATTCCCCCTCGTCCCATCGCCGGTTCCCAGGGAGAAGAGGCTGACCCCCACCTCGCTCCCCCTTCCTGTCAGGCAGTTGTAGAGGGCAATCAGGGCTCCCCTCAGCCTCCTCTTCTCCAGACTAAACACCCCCAGTTCCCCCAGCCACTCCTCCTAAGCCTTGTGCTCCAGACCCCTCCCCAGCTTTGCTGCTCTCCTCTGGACACGCTCCAGCAAGGCAACATCTTTCTTATAGTGAGGGGCCCAAAACTGAACACAGTATTCGAGGGGCAGCCCCACCAGCACCGAGTACAGGGGCACGGTCACTGCCCTGCTCCTGCTGGTCACACCATTCCTGATACAGGCCAGGATGCCATTGGCCTTCTTGGCCACCTGGGCACCCTGCTGGCTCATATTCAGGCGGCTGTCAACCAGTACCCCCAGGTCTTTTTCCACCAGGCAGCTTTCCAGCCACTCTTCCCCACGGCTGTAGCGTTGCATGGGGTTGTTGTGACCCAAGTGCAGGACCCGGCCCTTGGCCTTGTTGAACCTCACACTGTTGGCCTCGGCCCATCGATCCAGCCTGTCCAGGTCCCTCTGCAGAGCCCTCCTCCCCTCAAGCAGATCGACACTCCCACCCAGTTTGGTGTCATATGCAAGTTGTGCCCCTTCGTGCAGATTTAGCGAAGAGCTCGGGGAAGACCCAGCAGCAGCCCCTGTGTTGGTGTGAGCTCCAGCACCCCCTGCTTTTACGGCGATGCTTTTTGACAGCAAGCAAAGAACAGCAATTTTAAATGACCTTTAAGGTTCTTGAAACTCCACAGCTCGATTCTGCTGCGTGTTTGCGGAGCTCGGTGCTCCAGGGTGGTACCGAGGGTAAGGAGGGCCAGGGGGGTGAAGGCAGGATAAATAATCATGCTGCGATTATTGGCATCACTGTGCAGGGACAATGGAGACTCTCCAGAGTTTTGTTCCTCTCCTCTATCCTTCATGGCCACAAAAGTTTTAGCTATCTTGTTGTCTTTGCCTCTGGAACAGGTAGCAAAGCTGGTTGGACACTGGTTGTTCTCTAGTCAGTGGATAAAACAAATTAATGGAAATTATACTGTGCATATTTTTGGGGATTTTTTTGTTTGGGTTTGGGCAAGTCTGTGGCTATTTTGCTTTTGGTTTTGCAGATTGCTCCGACTTCACCTGAGAATTAATTTCTGCCTGGTTTTTGCTTACCACAAGCAATTGCGTAGATTATAATTTCCTAGGACAGACTCCTTCACTGATGCCTGTTTCCTCTTCACCCTCCTCAGCACTGGGGGACTATCAGCAGCAGTAATTTCCTTTCTGCTGATTTTATTAAAATGTGCTGCGATGAATTGCCTCGACACGTGCAAACCCACCAAATTGGTGTAGATATTTCAGACCGTGCAGGTGTTTCCCAGGCAGCGTCCCCGCTCCGATGGCTCAGCCGCCATAGGGACAACGCTCTCACTCGTACTAAGAACGTTGTCACCATGGGCCAAGAGGCAGACAGCAAAGGCAAGACTGTCTGGTTCTGTGGCGTGGGCACTAGTGTGCTCCGACCTGGACTTTGCATGGTCAAGACTTGATATGTCCAGCTGGTTAAGAGCAGTTGACCAAACGAACAGAGAAGGTGCCCAAATCTCTTGGCATCTGCCACGTCTTTCCATGGGAGGAGGCAAAATCCCCAAGTGCTCCATCCATACCTTGTTTAATGGCTCTCAGAGTACGTTTTTACTCTCAGGGCATAAACCAATATTTGATGCTGCCCAAAAGCTTTCACAGTGTGGAGCATCAAGTTCCTGGAGAGCTCCTGAGCCAGTGCCGTGGTGTGAAGCTTCCCAATTGAAATGAGATTATCTCCTGGGTTGTGTAGGGCTCATGTGATGGGTTGGTAGCAGGCAGATTTATGACAGCTAGAACAGGGTATGGTATCGGATGGGATGGTGCTCGTATCTCTTGCCATCAGCTGCTGATGTCCTAAGGAAGAAGATGAAAAGCTGGAAGAGAAGCGTCAGAACAAGTGCTTTTGTATTTTTCTTCCTCTGTCTTCAGAGGTTGGTAATATCCTACCCAAACCCATAAATCCAGTTCCTGGCTATCAGTGGTGGAAAATTTTTCTCCACCCTGTGAAATGTAATTTCAGGCGTTATGTGCCGCACATAACCTGGCAACCCACCTACACACAGCAGCCGAACGGAGGCAAAGTTACCTAATAACGATTGAATGTTTGACTTGAAGCAACTTACGCTGCAGCCTTGAACTCCGGACTTGCCATGGTATCTGAGAATTAAAAATACAGGCCAAAAAAAGCAAACTGGCATCTTAAAAGGCGACTGATGCGAGCGATCTATTCTGCCGTAATGGGGTTTTCTTTCCTATTTCCTACGGCAGCAAAGACAAAGCCGCCTGCCTTAAGTCGGGCTGATATCCTTCGCTCCTGTGGTCATTGCATTTGGTATTATCTGCCACTGGAGAAGCCCCAGCCGGGTCCCCTGGCTTCACGTGCGGCATTCTCGCTCTCCAGAAACCTCAGATCACTTCCCAAAGTCTTCAGAGATGCTGGGGACCGAAGCGCAGCCCGACTCCGAGGCGGAGCGTGTGGGCTGCTTCATAATACCCAGGTACACAATATAATGTTCAGCCGGGAGTGGGCGCTGAAAATACGTATTTGCTTCAAACCGTCTGGGAATTTAACTCCAAGTTAAATTCCAGTTAAACCCCAGTTCTCAGGGGTTGCCTAATGACTGGTTTTGGAAAGGAAAAGCAACAAGAAGAAAAGAGCTTAACAAGGAAACGGCACAACTCCAGCTGAGCTTGTACCTCTTTTTCGGAAGGAAAATTCTTGTGCTATTCGGGATGTTTACGCATTGGGATGCAGGGAGCGTACCGGGGGTAACGCAGTTCTCCCTGTATCATTGAATCATAGAATGTTTGGGGTTGGAAGGGACCCCTAGAGGTCACCCAGTCCAGCCCCCCTGCAGGAGCAGGGACACCTTGAACCAGATCAGGTTGCTCACAGCCTCGTCCAACCTGGCCTTGAATGTTCCCAGGGATGGGGCCTCCGCCACCTCTCTGGGCAATCCCTGCCAGTGTTTCACCACCCTCGTTGTAAAGAATTTCTTCCTTATATCTAGTCTAAACCTACCCTGTTTTAGTTTAAAACCATTACCCCTTGTCCTGTCCCAGCTGGCCCTACTAAAAAGATTTTCCCCACTAGTCACTAAATTAACCCCTGCGTTTCTTTGTCAGAAAGTTGGCAACACCTCCTGTCATTTGGAGCCGGGGGGTTAATGAGCGCGTTCTCCACGTTAATCTTACAGTCAAATTCTACAGACTCATCATCTCACACACACCCTACAAAAGTCTTAACTTTGCGAAAAGCTGGAGAAGTTGTGCTGGTGGGAGGGATCAGTTTGGGGGCAGGAGCCAGGCGCTGGCTTGGGGCTCTGCAGTTTGTGCCGGGGTGGCTCCCATATCCCATGGGATATGTGTGCTGGGGGGGGCATTATCGGTGCAGGTGATTTATGGAATGTTTTGGTTATGACAAGATCGAGGTCCACACGCCAGAAGGCGCGGTGCTGTTGGCAGCTTTGGTTTCGGAGCCGATAGCAGTTTCCGTTGGGGGTAACTCGCTCCTGGGAAGCCAAGTAAAAGGGTTAAGTTGATGCATGGCAGTAAACTGGCTTTGGCCATTTAGGTGCCGGGTTTGGGTGATTCCTCCTAGAAGGGTGCCATTTACCCCTGAAGATAAGCCCGGGCACCGTGGGGAGGTGTGGGCTCTCGTTTTGCTTTTCCGTGGTGCGTTCCCTAATCTGTGTCCATTGGATCCCAGAGAAACTCTTGTCTCTGAACAACCATGGCGCTTCCACGCATTTTTTCCTTTCCTCCTCTTATTCTTTCACCCTCTCTCCTGCCTTTCACCCTGCTCCACTTTTCCCAAACCCTCCGAGTTCAAACCTAGTCACCGTCAAGTTTGAATAGGACTGAAAGGAGGCCAGGCAAACCCACCCTGTCCCCATTAGAAGACGAAGGAACGTTTTTGATGTTAAAAAATACATTTACCGCATCACTTTGCGTCAGACATGAAGCCAAAGCCAGTAGAGCCCCTCGTCAGTCAGGTCTGAGGCATCGCACCATAGCCTTGTTTATTGAAGTACGTCTTTTGGGATTTTCAGAGGTGGATCGGGTACTTGGCAGTCAGGAATGTCTCCTTTGGTGCTTTTACGTGTTATTTATCGTGTCGGTGAGTAATGTGAGGGGAGGCCCTCTGCATTCGTGTGAATGTGGATGCTGAAATCAGTGTTTAACGTGATGTAACTCAAGGGTTTGGCATTCAGAGACCACTATCACCAGCAGATCTAAATCCTGCTTTCTGTCTAATGGTTGTTGGAAATAACCGAAGCTTTCAAGGGAATGTAAAACTAAGGCGGGTGAATGGAGAGGGCTAATGAGTGTGGCAGGGTTTGGGTGCAGCTTTGGGACCTGCTTTGCTTCGTTAGGACCAAAGGCTGGTGCCAGCGGTCACTGCGTAGCCTGGGCATTGGCCACAGGTGATTGTGTCCCCCCAAGAGTCCCCAAAGCCCTAAGCAGCCCCACATCAACCCTCTTGTGTCTCTGAGTCGGAGGAGATGCAGTTCTGCCAAGTTATTTTGCCAGGGTGCTGCATCTTCCAGCAGTTCCCAGTGAATCTTGGTTCTGAAGTGACAAAAATCTGCATTTTCACTCCAAAACTGCCAGCCTTGCTGACCTAATCTGGGCTTGCAGCTGAACGGGATTTTCCCCCCTATGCGGTGCTGCCAAGGGCTGTGCTCATGCCTGGGCTGACAGCCCGTCCCCCGGCGAGCCCCTCTGCCCCAGCACTGGGCATCAAACCATTCTGTTTGTCTGCCACCCCCAGCATAGTTAAAGGGGTTGGAAAACACCAGAAAGGCTTAGTTTGTCCTCAAAGCCACATCTGGACACCAACCCCCCCCAGGGACCCAGATCTTTAGGAGGGAGCAGCAGTAGTTAGAGCTGTTTCTCAGAGCATCCCCGTTGGGATGGGTCCGGCTGCAGCATCTCTGCTGCTGCTGTGGACCAAGATGGCTTTGGGCATGATTTGGGGATAATCAATCCCCAGTCCGTGCTCTTCCAGACCCCCCCAGCAGTTCAAACTGGGTCTGGATCCGGTGTGCACACGTGGGGGGATTTCTCTCCCAACTGACCTGGAGCTGTAAATACAGAGTTTGCGGCAGCTTTACACTTTTGCCTTGGCATCTTGCAGACCACAGAGGACCAAAAACACCTGACCCAGCATTTATGTGATAGAAAAAGCCCTAAAGCCAGAGTTATGGTATGACAGAAGAGCCTTGGTTTCCAAGGCTGTCATTTTGATGTCTTTTGTCTTTTCTAAATGGAGAGGAGCGAGCGCTCCCTGGAAAGCTGGGAGGTGCTGGAAAAATGCCGCGGAAAAACCTTCTACTTCCACCCTCCTGGAGAATTTTTTTAAAAAATCATATATGGTCATTTTAATATTGGGGGGTTGCTTTGAGCCTGTGAGGAGTGCGCATGCCCTTGCTTTGCACCGTGGCTGTTGGGGTGCACCGGGGCATGGTGGGGGGCCCTGGGAGATGGAGGAAGCTGCAGGTCCCTACTTTGGCCTCCTACTCAGCTTAAAAGTGGTTAATGGAGGAGTTGGGGGAAAAAGAGAAAAATTCAGTTGAGGGCACGTGTGTTCGCTGCCGAGCTATAAACTTCTTGAAAATACGGACTTATAAGGCAACACTTAAGAGAATCTAATTTTGAGCCTTGTTGCATTAATGGGTAGTGGGTCTATTTTTAAATAAATTTACAAGAGGAGAAAACTTCCCATTCTTTTGCAAAAAGAAAAGTATTCGGAACCCGATCGTTTTAAACGGAGCCCCCTCGCTTGAGCCGCCCAGCTGCCAGTTATCAAAAGCTGCTGGTTTTCTTTCATTTCCCATCTCTGCTGCTAAAATAAGGGGTGGGGAGGGAAGTGACAGGCGTGAAACGAGCAGTGCCCCGGGGGGTGAGGGCGCGGGGTGGGCGTTGAGCTTGGGATAAGCCTCCGACAACCCCGGGCATCAGCAGCGCCTGCTCCCACCGTAGCTGTCGCCTTTGCCCCGTCTCTTACCAGTTGCTTCCAGTTGTAAATGTCAAATTTGGCTTCAAAGGGAGGGTTGGAAGGGGAGGGAAGAGCAGAACACTCGTCCCTTGGTGCCGGCGTGTTCACCCGTGAAGGTCTCGGGGATGCACGTGTGTTTTATCGATGGGTTTGTGTTAGTTGTGCCGCATTGGGTAAGCGAGAAGGAGCTTAAGCGTATTCCTAAGCACAGGTATGACTCCCACCTACGGTAATCACCTATGATAATTAACTGGCATTAACGAGCAATCGGCAGCAAAAGCTCTGCAGGCAGATGGGTCGGCGGAGCTCACCAGGCTCTCCGAGGCGCCCTCACGGGAAAGCTGGGCTGGAAGGGCCCTTTCCCCGCCCTGATTTGGGCTTGATTTGAGCCATCCCCCAATCTTCTTGCTCCAGCTCAGTGGAAGAGCGGAGCTCGGCTGTGTGGGAAGCGCAAGGGCCACTTCTGCATCACCCTACCCGCTGGCCGGTGAAGATCAGAGATCTGGCTGTTAGGATTTACAGCCTGTCCTCTGCGTCTTACTTTTTTTCCAGGAGAAGACTTGCAGAGGGGAAAAGCAGGTTTGGATCTTAGAATTTCAAAATATCTCAAACATCTATCTTTTTTTTTTTTTTTTTTTTTTTTTTAGTTGTTTCGACTTCTCAAATTGTCCTCCCAGGGGCACAAAAAGTCTCGTGCAGGAAGGGTTTGCAGCGGCTCTTCTGCTGCGGTGCAACGTGCCGCGGCGGCTGGAGGATGCTGCAGAGAAGGGGGTGTTATGGGAAGGAGAAAGCTGTGTCCCCAGCACGATTTTTGGCCACTGTGAAATTGCAGGCGATGACACTGTTCCCCTCCCAATGCCAAAGCTCGAGCCTGAGCTGCCTTTGCGGTCGGAGCAGCCCCGGTTTGCTCCCTTTCAGAATGGCCACGGCCCATCAGCTGCCTGCAGCGGCCGTGGCTCCAGCCTCAGCAGTGGGAGACGGCGAGGTGTCAGCCAGCAGCAAAGCCGGCACCGGGAGGGAATTTCTTGGATGTAATTCCCAGGTGTTCACAGGCAGGGGTTTGTACTCCTGCAGCCTTGTCCCGGGGGAGCATCTCTGCTGCCTCACCCTGCTCCCCCCGGGGAAAGGCGCTCTCTAACCCCGCAAAGCACCCGGACTTGGGGAGCCCACGCAGCGCGGCCGGGAGGGGTTTGCTGCACACGTGGGGCTGAGCTCAGGTAACCGACACCCCCCCGAAAGCCGCCGTGGGGCCGCCAACCCAAAGTGCTTTCTTGGCAGGGTGCGGGGCTGGCCAGAATCCCAGAATGGCAAGGGTTGGAAGGGACCTCAGGAGATCACCCAGTCCAACCCCCCTGCTCAAGCAGGCTCACCCAGAGTAGGGGGCACAGGACAGCGTCCAGGTGGGCTTTGAATATCTCCAGAGAAGGAGACTCCACAGCCCCCCTGGGCAGCCTGTGCCAGGGCTTGGTCACCCTCAGAGTAAAGTTTTTCCTCATATTCAACTGGAACCTCTTATGTTTCAGTTTGTGCCCATTGCCCCTTGTCCTGTCACTGGGCACCACTGCAAAGAGTCTGGCTCCGTCCTCGTGACCCCCACCCTTGAGATATTTATAGGTGTTGATGAGGTCCCCTCTCAGCCTTCTCTTCTCCAGGCTGAACAAGCCCAGCTCCCTCAGCCTTTCCTCCCGGGGAGATGCTCCAGTCCCCCCATCATCCTTGTTGCTCTCCTCTGGACTCTCTCCAGGAGTTCCTCATCTTTCTTGAACAGGGGAGCCCAGAACTGCACCCTTCAACACCGGAGCGGTCTAATCCTGGTCTGGGGAGGTTTTTCCCCTCATCGCCGCTGAGATCTGCACGGACATCCTACACCTTTGCACAGCTTGAGCTGGAGCCACGGGAGCTCTCCCAGGCAGAGGAACCCGATAGGACAGTTTAATCCTTGGCTGCGACAGCAAAAATATCAAGGTCAAATGTGCACTGTCATGAAGGTTTCGTTTTCCCACACACAGAGACACTCCTCTAACCTTTCCTTTTATACCAGACAGCTATGTCAGCATGACCCCTCTCCAGCTGGCGGGGCTCAGCTGATGTTCCTGTCCCCATTGCCTGGCGGGTGACATGAAGCCTCCTCTCCTCCATCCCCCTTTGGGGCATCGCTGCTCCCCGCAGCAGTCCCCAAAGGCACATGTTTGCGGTGGCGGGGTGGGGGGGGGATGCAGCAGCATTGGGGCACCCGGCTCCCTCTTTGCATGGCCAAGAAACTCTTGCAGAGGCTGGGAAGAGGCTGGAGCACGGGGCTCTCCTGCATGCCGGGGTCTCCAGCTGCATCCTATCACGGCCAGAAACAATGGAACGATCCCAAAGCGTCTGCGTAGCCCGTGCCAAGCCCTTGCGCTGCATCGGCGGAGCCTTCCTCTCCTTAGGAGCGTTACAAGCTGCCCGGTCCCGTGCTGCGTGCGTGCTTGGGGCTGGGCTTTGCAGGGGGGAAGGTATCTCACGCAGGGAACAGCTGCGCCATGGGAGGTTTGGCACGTCGCCGTTGGCCCCAGACAGGAGGAATGCATCCTCCTCAGAATGCTGGGCGGGCCACCCTTCCCGCTCCCACCCCAGAGGGACCCCCGAGCGTGGGACTGGGGGCAGGTGGGGCAGCAGCAGCGATACACAGCCCCCCCCGCCTCGCCGGGCACAGGGTGGGATCCCAAAGCGCCGCTCGCTGGGAAGTCCTGCGTGGGGAAGAGCAAGCGCAGCAGGATGAGCCCTGCACCACAGAGGCTTTGCTGTCGGCAGCGGGGGGGGGGGGAGGGTTGGATTTGAAGTCACCAAGGTCCCACCAAGCCCCTCTGGGGCTTTCCCGGACTCTTTCTGTGGGGTCTCAGTTGGGAAAGCCCACAGCCACCTCGGAAGCCATGGAAGCCATGTTGGGTGCTGTTGCCTGTGCTGACACTGCCGTCTGTGGCTGAAAGTGGAGGTTTTACACAAGGTGGTATTTTTGCTCTTGGTCTATGGTCAACCGTACCCTTGGTCTATTGCCAACCATACTCTGGGCTGCATCAGGAGAAGCGTGGCCAGCAGGTCGAGGGAGGTGATTCTGCCCCTCTACTCTGCTCTGGTGAGACCTCACCTGGAGCCCTTCATCCAGCTCTGGAGCCTTCAGCACAAGAGGGACATGGAACTGTTGGAGCGGGGCCAGAGGAGGGCTACTAAAATGCTCCGAGGGCTGGAGCCCCTCTCCTAGGAGGCCAGGCTGGGAGAGTTGGGGGTGTTCAGCCTGGAGAAGAGAAGGCTGCGGGCAGAGCTGAGTGTGGCCGTTCAGTACCTAAAGGGGGCCCATAGGAAAGATGGGGACAATCTTTTTAGTAGGGCCATGGGTGATGGTTTGAAAGTGAAGCAGGGTAGCTTTAGACTGGATCTAAGGAAGAAATTCTTTACACTGAGGGTGGTGAAATGCTGGCAGGGGTTGCCCAGTGAGGTGGTGGAGGCCCCATCCCTGGGAACATTTCAGGCCAGGTTGGACGGGGCTGTGAGCAACCTGATGTGGTTCAAGGTGTCCCTGCTCCTGCAGGGGGGTTGGGCTGGGTGACCTCTGGGGGTCCCTTCCAACCCAAACCATTCTATGATTCTATGATTCAAGGAGGAAGAGTGGGAGCTGGAGGGGGTTTGGCCTTTGGAGTTTTTCTGCATTTTTAGGTAGTGGCTTGAGAGCGTGAAACCATCTCCTTGCCCAAGCAAACCAGCGGCACACGCTGCCCTTTTGCTGCTGCAAAACCTGGTGCGAGGGCGGTCTGCTCCCACCCAGGCGTGCCTGGACACGGGGAGGTGGGACACGCGCGCCCCGTCACCCCGGTGCTGCCCCCAGGCTTGTGGCAGCGTGGCAGCAGCCGGCGCTGCTGCTCAGTGAGCGAGCCAGATATATTTGTAATTTAATAGGATTTAGGAAGGCGGTGGAGATGGTGAGCGCCCAGTGTGGGGGGGGAAATCTATTGATATTAAACTGGAGGAGATTCTGTTTAGCAAACTTTGATGCGGGGCTTGCGAGGCGATGAATCAGCCGCAGCACAGCGGGGCTGTTGGGAGAGGGTGTGGGATGCAAGGCTCATGTTTGCAGCTGAGAGAAGGGCAGCTTGGATGGAAAATACCAACCTGGGGTATGCCACCCCCCAAAAACCCACATCCTCTGTAGGGGCAGCGCCTTGGGGCCTCTACTCCCGTCCCCCAGCACTGTTAGGTGCTGCGGGGAGGCCATCGTGAGGGCTGAGCATCGCGATACGCTCGCCCTAAAGTTTGGCTTTTCTTGATATATTTAGCAGCAGTCGAAATAGCAGCTCCTCACACGAACAGCGCGTTTAGCGTCACCCCGCGGTCGCGCGTACAGTCCAGGTACATTAACCACGCCGCACCGCCGCGTAATTATTCTCCATCAGGTAGTGAACTTCCTGGTTAAATGAATTAGGCGTAATTATAGGTATCGCGGCGTAATTGCGACGTGACTGCTGTTTGCAGGATGACTAATTGCCGTATCCCGTGAAGCAGCTCTGCCGCGCGTACACACACACACGCTGGGGTCGAGGAGCGGTGCGGGCTCAGCGGGTTGCTCCGGTGTGTCGGGAAGCAGCATAGCGACGCGTCGCGACAGTGGGAATACCGTCGTGTTCCAAGAACCTCCTTCCTCCCCTATCTTCTGCCTCTCCTTTGGGGTTTGAGTCTGGTTTGGGGCTGGCTGGCCTGGGGGGGGGGGCTCGCTGCCGCTTCCTCGCCCCCGTGGGCATCTCCACCTCTGCCCACCTGTGAAACAGCAGGGAACCCACTCCGTTCTGGCGTGGGCCTTCCTTGAACCTCAGCCCAAAATATCTCCCTGGTATTTGCACGCTGCGACGTGCTCGTGTTGTATTTGCCCGCATTACAGAATCCCAGAATGGCAAGGGCTGGAAGGGACCTCAGGAGATCACCCAGTCCAACCCCCCTGCTCAAGCAGGCTCACCCAGAGCAGGGGGCACAGGACATCACCCAGGTGGGCTTTGAATATCTCCAGAGAAGGAGACTCCACAGCCCCCTTGGGCAGCCTGGGCCAGGGCTCGGTCACCCTCAAAGTAAAGAAGTTCTTCTACATACTCAACTGAAACCTCTTCTGTTTCGGTTTGTGCCCATTGCCCCTTGTCCTGTTGCTGGGCACCACTGCAAAGAGTCTGGCTCCATCCTTGTGACCCCCACCCTTGAGATATTTGTAGGTGTTGATGAGGTCCCCTCTCAGCCTTCTCTTCTCCAGGCTGAACAAGCCCAGCTCCTTCAGCCTTTCCTCCTCGGGGAGATGCTCCAGTCCCCCCATCATCCTTGTTGCTCTCCTCTGGACTCTTTCTAGGAGTTCCTCATCTTTCTTGAACTGGGGAGCCCAGAACTGGACCCAGTGCTCCAGGTGGGGTCTCACCAGGGCAGAGTAGAGGGGGAGGAGAACCTCCCTTGCCCTGCTGGCCACGCTCCTCTTAATGCGCCCCAGGATGACATTGGCCTTGGCAACAAGGGCACCCTGCTGGCTAGGACGGAGGGGTTTCTCCTAGCAGAGAAGAAAACCGTAGTCCTAATTCTTTTGGTGAATTCATGTTTTGCTGCGTGTTGCTCCGTCCCTGCGCCCCGACCCACTCCCTCCCCACCGGTCGGGATGCATGTCCCATCTAAAAGGATGCTGAGTCTGTAGTTGTGATTTTCTGCCTGCCAAAATTATCCTACCTGAGTTTTCCATCATTTGGAGCCAAAAGTTTTCTGCTGAGCTTGGCTCGCCGGGAGTTTTGTGTTGGTGGGATACGAATGACGTGAGCCCAGGTCACAAGTCCTGGTGCAGAAAAGCAGCGGCCACAGCTCTCGAGGCAGCTCTTGGAGCGCTCCACAACATCTGGCCTGCTCACACAAAGCAAAGAATCATGTTTTAGTCAGCCCAACCTGTGAAATACCTGCTTCTGGCGGCGGGAATGCTCTTTTTGGAAGGGAAAAACCTTGTCGGGGTTATTTTTGCGCCTGTGCTTTGCAGCGCTCTCCGTTCGGTTTCCTTGGACCAGCTGGTGACATCCAGTAGCCAGCAAGCTTTAATCGCAAGAAGGTATTTTCTATAGATCTTTCAGAATATCTGCTTCAGCCTGAATTTCAAATAAACATTGCCATGTTTGGAAATCTCCCTGGCATGCCCCCCCCCCCCCCATCCCTCGCCACGTGAACTTTTGCTGAAGGGTGACTCATCCCAATCCCTGCCCTCCCAGCGGGAATGCCAGGCGGAGCTGCCGCTGGGGACCTGGAGGGTCTGCACTCGGGGTTTGGATGCAACAAAAGACAGGCCCCTCGCACGCTCTCGGTCACCAGATGCATTTTCCCCCTTACCCCCCATTCCCCCCCCCCCCCATTCCCCCCCCCCCATTTTTCCCCCCCATTCCCCCCATTTTCTCCCCATTTTTCCCCCTTTTTCTCCCATTTTTTCCCTTTTTTCTTTTCTTCCCCCCCCTTTTCTTCCCCCCCTTTTCTTCCCCCCTTTTCTTCCCCCCTTTTCTTCCCCCCCCTTCTTCTCCCCCCTTCTTCCCCCCTTTCTTCCCCCCTTCTTCCCCCTTCTTCCCCCCCTTCTTCCCCCCCCTTCTTCCCCCCCTTCTTCCCCCCCTTTCTTCTCCCCCCCTTTCTTCCCCCCCTTTCTTCCCCCCCTTTCTTCCCCCCCCTTTCTTCCCCCCCCCTTTCTTCCCCCCCTTTCTTCCCCCCCCTTTCTTCCCCCCCTTTCTTCCCCCCCCTTTCTTCCCCCCCCTTTCTTCCCCCCCCTTTCTTCCCCCCCCTTTTCTTCCCCCCCCTTTTCTTCCCCCCCCTTTTCTTCCCCCCCTTTTCTTCCCCCCCTTTTCTTCCCCCCCTTTTCTTCCCCCCCTTTTCTTCCCCCCCTTTTCTTCCCCCCCTTTTCTTCCCCCCCTTTCTTCCCCCCCCTTTCTTCCCCCCCTTTCTTCCCCCCCTTTTCTTCCCCCCCCTTTTCTTCCCCCCCTTTTCTTCCCCCCCCCTTTTCTTCCCCCCCTTTTCTTCCCCCCCTTTTCTCCACCCCTTTTTCACACACCCCCTTCCCCCCCCTCCCAGTTTCTGATTTTACTGCCTGGTTTGAGCTCCTTTGCCCACGATAGGAAGGCTGCCCGGGGCCGGCCATGCCTTGCCGGTGCGCTGCACTCCCGGGTGCTTCCCAAGCAGGGGGCACCTTTCTCCCGGGAGCTCATTAAACGCGGCCCACAGCACGACCGGGATGTATTTATTCCCCTCTCCTTGCCCTCTCTCCTCTGGGTAATGGATTTAAATGTAAATGTTAACTTATGGCTTTAATCCTCCTGGGCAGTGGGCCTGGGAGGTGGAGGAGCATAAAAATGAGCGGAGACTATTCCGCTGGCCGCCCAGGCTCGTTAATTAATGCGCTGCAAAATTGCCCTTTGATGAGGGATAACTTTAAAGGTGTAATTATAGCGGTGCAACAATTAGCTAGGCTGGTGTGGATGTATTTCCCATCTACAGCCAACAAAAAGCTCGCTTTTTGGCAATCGATAGGTACAAATCTATGAACTCCAGCACATCAAAGGGGACCAAATCAGTCAAAGACATCCCCAAACCCCGTAGTTGTTTCTCCGGAAGAAGGAGAAATGAAGTGGTGATGACCCGCCAATGACGAAGGTGCGTTTCCTTCGGCAGTGGACTTCTTAATGAAGTTACTCCCATGTTAAGCGGTAGAAAAATCCGACGTGTAGGGCTGCGGGGGGAATTTCCAGGGGAACGCTGTTGGTTTAGTTAAACCTTGACAGCGGTGCTGCGGATTAAACCTATTCCAGCAAAGCGCAGGTGGCGGGGAGACTTCCCAAGGCCTCTTTACTTTTTGATAAAAGTCACTAAAAATTACCCTGAAGCCCAGAACCAGTGTGTTACACGCACGAGACGCAGTCTGTTTTATTGGAGTTAAATCACTTCCCTCCTCTCCCTTGTCTCCATCCCCATCCCCGGTTCATCTTCTAAGGACGTTTCATTAGAAAACTGACAATTTCAAGCTCAAAACCTCCTTTTTAGGGTTTGCACGGCGCAAGCCAGCAGCAGCCCTCAATGATTCATAATCATAACCTGCCCTTGGCCGCTGTTTGTTTTCCAGCTCAGTTGGCCTCGTCCCATCGATCCCCAAATGCAGGGCCCGTGCGTTGCTCCCCGCCGCAATGGGGGGCGCTTGCAGGGCAGGTAGAAAATCAAATGTCTCCTGCTTTTCTTTTGGGGTGTTTTGCACAGGCACACACAGAATCACAGAATCCCAGAACGGCAAGGGTTGGAAGGAACCTCGGGAGATCACCCAGTCCAACCCCCCTGCTCAAGCAGGCTCACCCAGAGCATGTTACACAGGACAGCGTCCAGGTGGGCTTTGAATATCTCCAGAGAAGGAGACTCCACAACCCCCCTGGGCAGCCTGTGCCAGGGCCCGGTCACCCTCAGAGTAAAGAAGTTTTTCTTCATATCCAACTGAAACCTCTTCTGTTTCAGTTTGTGCCCATTGCCCCTTGTTCTGTCTCTGGGCACCACTGAGAAGAGTCTGGCTCCATCCTCGTGACACCCACCCTTGAGATATTTGTACGTATTGATGAGGTCCCCTCCCAGTCGTCTTTGCCGTTCCTTGGTGATTCTCTGCTCAGTAGTAACTGAGGTAGAAACCCAGGTAGAAAACTCCAATACTGCCTGGAAAATCATAGCGTCAAATATAGGCAATTGCAGAGTTGCACATAAAATAAATAGCTTTGCGAGAAGCGCGTGAGACGCCTCCATTGCCAATAGGCAATGGCCCAAGTGCATTTATCAAAATTCAGATTTGTATTTAGGCTTGTGAGGTTAAATTTATCTTTGGGGGGGGGGGAACCCTTCCCACAAGACCTGCAAAATACTGAATGAAGAGAGCATGGCTGAGAACTGGAGGGGGAATCTGGGAATGGCCCTGAGATTGGGGAAGGGGTTCACCAAAGACATCGTTAAGGTGATGGGGTCAAGTGCTGGGTGCTCGCTGGGTTCAAACCCCCTCGTGCGCGGCGCAAATATTTTGCAGGCAGCTGGGAGGAATCGTAACGAATTCTTCATTCGGCGATGGAGCGAGCGGCCAGCCTGGCGAGCGCGGGGGTAGGTGATGCTTCCATCCGATTGCTGCCAAAGCTGCCGAAAGTGTCATGGGAGGGGATTTTCCAAGTGTGCATTTATTCCCCCGGGCTTTTCCAGCTGTAGAGAGCTGCTGGGCTGTTGCAGAAGGACTTGCACAGGGCTGGCAGGGAGTTGTACGTGGCCACTGAGCACCAAAAAATAGGTGGGCTCAGCGCTAAAATACCAGGCTCTTAACCGCTGCCTGCCTTTGGGTTCGTCTCGGTTTTGGGGGGTGGGATTTCTGGCTGTCACCTTGTCCCCATGCGTTCCTTAATTGCTTGCCTGGCTCCATATGGTTATTTTAAGGATACCTCCTCTGTCAAAACTTGACGTGCTGGAAAAGCGTTCGTTGCTTTAGTTCCTTTCTTAATTCCTCTGGGCTGGTTTCAGCCAGGCAGTCAGTCGTCTGCTGGTCGGATCCGGGACTGGAAGGGAAACAAGAATTCACGTCTCCCGAGGCGGCGGGCGGGAGGGAGGGAGCCCTGGGAGCACCCGGCTGAGCCCCAAGTCTCCCCCATCCCTACCTGCACCCCATCCTCACCTCCACTGAAAGGCCAGGCTCCTTCCTCTGCCCACAGCCAGTTTTCGTCAAAATTTAAAAAAAAAAATTAAATTATTTTCAGTTAATTTGCATTTTCCAACAGGAATCGCAGTGGCACGACCAAAGAAAATCCCAATTTGTTTTAATCTGAGCCAGTCCTCATGCTCCCCTTCCTGTTAAGGTTAATTCCTGTTAATTCCTAACACACGACTCGCATAAATCGCGTGGAGCTCCCCCTCTGCTTTCCATGAGCCTTGATTTGTTGTGAAGGGGATGGTGGTGGTGCAACTAAAAAAGAAAAACGCACCGGTGTTTCCTTTTTAGATCTTTTCTCCCAGTTTTTCCACTCGCGTCCTCATTATTTAAGGAATACAGTCTATGGATACACATACGGAGGTATATATATATATATATATATGCGTACACATATGTATGTGCCTATATGCACACGATGGGCGTCTCTCTGCCCCCACCCCTGAGCTAGGTCAAAACTGTATTATCCTCCGCGTTCAAAATGCCATGCCTTTTTTCCCAGTGGATTTGGCATTCCTCTTGGAGCCAGCAGGATGTTTTAGGCCGGGAGCCACAAATAATCCAGAAAGCAAAGCCAGGGCTGTGACTTTGTTTTTGAGCTTTGCTTGTGGATCATTGCCATGGAGAAGGCTTCAACAGAGAGAGACGCAGCGGTTTCGGGGGAACCGAGAGGTAGCAGGGGTGGCGTTTCGGAGCCGGGCTCTTAATTGAATTTTTCCAGCGCTCCAGCGATTGCAGCTCACCTGCCCGTGCTGCCAGGTTGAGGGCAAGTTTGTTCCTCCCTTCCAGAGCAACTGGAAACCAGCTTCCCTAGAAACCACCTGGGAACGTATTTAATTGGGCTCTCAACAATAAAATGGGAACTTCCTAGATTGTTATGCAGATTTTTATTTTTTTTTGCTTTTATACCTTGTCAGCAGCTTGCAGCTATGGTAACAACACAAAGATGAAACAGAAACTTGATTAAATCAATACATCAGACAAGTACCTAATATCTCCTCTGCTTCTCCACCTCCCCAGTAGAAGAACGGCTGGAGAGTGGGACTGAGCTAGGCTGTAGGGTGATTTGGTCTTTTTCCCCCTGGCAAATCATTTGGGATCCCTATATTTATTTTTTCAACTCTTTGCTTTTTCATTTTTCCTCCTTTTTAACAAAATCAGGCCTGTCATTTAGATTGCGATGTTTTGCATACTTTCAAAGCCACGGGGCAGTGAAGAAAAAAATTAAATACAAGTTGGGTGTTGTTCGTGGTTTTGCTTTTTTTTTTTTAACTTGGGAAACAAGATGGTGAATGCTAAAAGGGATTTAAACCCCGTGTTTTCGCAAAGCTCCACCTGTGCGAGGAGGAGCACGCAGGACCTGGTCCTAGGTCGTTTTGCAGGGACTTTTGTGTCGCGAAGCAGCCGGGAAGATGCATCCACCCTTTATATTGCATTTCCCTAGCGCGTTTGCACCAGGGTCGCAATGTGCTTTGAAAATACTCATTCGGCCCCATAATAAACATGTTGGGGAGGGCGACGGTAATTTCAGAGGTCCTCCAGCCTGCAGTGAATAGATGCTGCCCCTCCAGCCGCCGCTCCCGGGATGCTCCAAGGATGTGGTGTTGTTCCAGCTTCACCCCGTGACTCAGCCGCTGAAGCGGGAATTGCATTCAGCCCTCTGCTTCCCATCCCCATGGCATGCGTAAACAATTACTGTCATCTTAAACCTCCTTCTTAATTTGTAAAAGCTTACTTTTCGTGGGCTTGAGTTTCCCAGGCTGACAGGCGGATAAACGCCGGGGAGAGACGGCGGGGATGTGCGTGGCGAGGATGGTGCGGCGTTCCTGGCGTGCTGGGAGGAGAGGGCTAAATCCAGCTGGCAAATATTGCTCCATACTTAGCCTATGCGCTGGTACAGAAGGAATGCGGGATGCAGCCTGCCGGGCTGGTGAACAAAGCGAGGCACCAGAGTTTGTGAACCCTTAAAATAAACACATGGGGTGGGTTTGGGTTTGGTGGTTTTTGGGTTTTTTTGTTTTTTTTTTTTTTTGCACAGCACAAACTAATTTTTCCTCAGTTTAATTATTTTCATGGAGAAATTTGAACTGACAAGGGTATGCAACTGCAAGGAGCCTTAGCAAGCTGAGCCATAAAGCATCGCGGATGAATGTAATTCCTGCTCTGTTTCTACTGGGAAACTAAATACGAAATGCTGAGAACCAGACTTCTCGCTTGCTAGATGCAGGATCAGGGCCCCAAATTGAAAGCACATTCTGAAATCACATTAATGGCCTTGGGATGCGGTTCCTCATTCAAGCTCGCTGTCAGCCATGGGAAGGCTCCTTCTCCGGGTTGGGCTGGAGACAGTTTGTTCCTGTTTGGTAGAACCAGCTGGTAAAATCACAGCCAGTTCCCAAAATTGCCTATTCAAAAAAATTGCCATCAGCAAGTTTCACTCCTGGCCTCTTCTGCGCCGTCCCCCAGGAGCAAACTCAGCTGGCATCTCCTCCTGGGCTTCTCCTGCCTGCCCAGCCTCAGATGGGGAAATCCTCATCCCTTACAGGGGTGGATGTTGAGGAACCGTTTGCCAACCCCAACACTGGTCCCCACTGCCTTGGCCTGCAGCTCTCGGGGCAAGGAGCCTTGGTTTCTGTATGGTTGGGTGATATTCCTGCAAAACTGTGCTCGGGCTGTTGAGTTTTGTATTGCGTTAAACAAGGCTGCAGCTTCCGTAGGAGCGGATCGGGGTCTTCCCTCTGTAGGCAGCTCCCAAAATGTGAACGTTCCCATGCCGTCTGATGGGCTGAGATGAGTGTCTTGCTTGCTCATGTGTTTTCTATTTGGACGATTTCACAAACGTATAGACAATTTGGGGGTATTCTGAACCATGGGCTGTTACAGAATCAGAGCATCACAGACTGGTTTGGGTCGGAAGGGACCTTCAAAGATCATCTAGTCCAAACCCCCGCTGTGGGCAGGGACATTTTCCGCTAGACCAGGTTGCCCAAAGCCCTGACCAACCTGACCTTGAACACTTCCAGGGATGGGACATCCACAGCTTCTCTGGGCAGCCTGGTCCAGTGTCTCACCACCCTCATCATAAAGAATGTCTTTCTTATACCTGATCGAAATCTATCCTTTTTTAGTTTAAAATTGTTACCCCTTGTCCTATCACTACAGACCCAGGTAAAAAGTCTCTCTCCATCATCCATTACAGTTCTGTAGTCATGATTTTGGAAGTGCTGTTCCTGTGGTATCAATGAGTAAAACTGCCTGAGATGATGGGATCTCCTTGGCGGTGGCTGGCATAAGGTTAAATCTCTTATCTTTTATACATTTGTTTTCTTGTGAAACATGGTTTTTAAAGTCTCGGTAAATGCATTCGGGCAGTTTCTTTAAATAACCAGGGATGATAAAACGTTATCAGTGGAAAGGCCATCTGTTCCCCTTGCCTTGTCAGAGGAGCGCAACTATAACTTCTCTCCACGCATCCCTTCCTCCATCCAGCCTTCCCGGGGTCTCCAGCTCGGGCACCGGTAGCTGTCGTACCCGTTTACAAAATTATTCTTCCAGTGTGCTTTTTCCAGCTGTTCGTGTGCCCCAAATCCAGGTGTCTGTGGAGGAACCTGTAGCTGGCTGATGTACCAGGAGCCTTCCGTCCCTTTGAATTCCTCTATCGTTTGACGCCGCTCACGTGTGTTTGTTTGGCCTGGACCAGGGGGATCAGTTAACCTTAATCAAGGAAGGCAAATGAAAGGCTGGGAAATAATCTTGTTGAAGTGTTTAGATTTAAAGATCTGACATTAGAGAGAGTAAATGTCAAATTGAGTTTAAACAACAGAATAGCACATGAAGGGCCAAATTTTTCTCTGGTGTATAATGGCTGCAGATCCACTTACTTCCCACAAAGAATTTGGCTGTATTTCTAAGCAAGCCTTGCATTCCTGTTGGGAATTGCAGGGCTACTGAATTTCATGGCAGCCACCCACTAACTAACCTGCGGCGCTCCAGCCCCTCTGACCGCGGGGCTCTCCGCAGCCCACCGCAGGCAGGAGCTGCTGCCTCTCCTGCCTCCGACGTGCTGTCAGACCAGTGAGAGGCTTTTTCTTCCTCTTCCTTATCCTACAATCTTCTTTTTATTTGGATAGCCCTTGTGTTTTCCCTGCTGTTTCCACCATACCTTGCTTTCCATGTTGGCTGGGTCCCTGTCACCAACCATAGAATCATAGGAGCCAGACTCTTCTCAGTGGTGCCCAGCAACAGGACAAGGGGCAATGGGCACAAACCGAAGCATAAGAGGTTTCAGTTGAATATGAGGAAAAACTTCTTTACTCTGAGGGTGACAGAGCCCTGGCACAGGGGGGCTGTGGAGTCTCCTTCTCTGGAGATATTCAAAGCCCACCTGGGCGATGTCCTGTGTAACATGCTCTGGGTGAGCCTGCTTGAGCAGGGGGGTTGGACTGGGTGATCTCCCGAGGTCCCTTCCAACCCTTGCCATTCTGGGATTCTGTGAATCATAGAATTGTTTAGGTTAGAAAAGACCTTTAAGATCATCAAGTCCAACCTTTAACCTAACCCTGCCATCCCACCGCTAAACCCTGGCCCTAAGCACCTGGTCTGCCTGGCTTTTAAATCCCTGCAAGGATGGGGACTCGACCCCTTCCCTGGACAGCCCCTTCCAGGGCCTGACAATCCTTTCAGGGAAGAAATTTTTCCTAAAGTCCAACCTAAACCTGCCCTGGCACAACTTCAGACCATTCCCCCTTGTCCCATCATCCATTACCAGGGAGAAGAGGCTGACCCCCACCTCGCTCCCCCCTCCTGTCAGGGAGTTGTAGGGGGTGATGAGGGCTCCCCTCAGCCTCCTCTGCTCCAGACTGACCACCCCCAGCTCCCCCAGCCGCTCCTCGTAAGCCTTGTGCTCCAGACCCCTCCCCAGCTTTGTGGCTCTCCTCTGGACATGCCCCACCAGCCAGGATCCCCCCGAGCGCTCCAGGACCTCTGGTGCCGTTTCTGACCCGCGCTCAGCCTTTGAGGATGAGCAGGGATGAGCTGCAAATTGAAATCCCCCATTCGGAATCTGTTCGTGTTTCTCCTGAAGGGCTTTTCGTTCCCATGCAGATGCTGCGCTCAGGAAACGATGTTTAATCATCCCTTGATTGAACAGACAAGGAGCGAATGCGCTCACATTTGGGCTTTTCTCAGAAGCTGTTAGACAATTGATCAAACAATGAGAAACCTCATTTGGCTCAGTGGGAGCGAGGTCTTCAGTTGGGAACTTATTTATGAGGTCCTGTAATGAAGATAGATGATGCTTATGGTACCTGGAATGGAAAACAGAGCTTGTATTTGAGAGTGCAGGAGGGCAGTGGTTGCACTGCTAAGTGCAAGTCCCAAGAAAGCACCTGAAAAATATCAGGACCCTGATGCTGCCTTCAGGTGCGGGTGCTTGAGGTAACTTCCAAACGCTTTAAACCAAAATTATTCCATGTAGCCATACCCCCCAGGAGGCCGTGGAAGTCAAGCGGTCCTTGCAGCTCTACGGAGGGTGAGTGGCAGGGACGGCGTGGAAGGAACATTAATTAAAGAGGCGCTTATTGGCATTAAGCATCACCGGAGCTGCCTTGCTGAGGAGTTGTAATGATTGCAGAACACGTTTGCCCGAGGCCATACACAAAATGAGTTGTCAGAGAGTGCAGGCGCAGCCCAGAGAAATAGCATGGGGATGGCTTGTGTGGTGGGATGGAGGGGGGGGGAGAGAACACCCGGCGTGCTCCCGGCATTGCCGCTCGGCTTGCTGGGCTGCTCCCCAGGCCACCGAAGGATGCTGTGCCCTGCAAGCCAAGTAACGTCGTTACATCTCCCTAATGAACTGGTTCTCGTGGGCAGACGCTGGGAGCAGAGAGCCGGTTGCTGCTCCCGGAGCTTTCCTTTGGGAGTTGCTAAATCTGCCCCGGGGCTTGCTGCGGCCAACGGATGTTGATGAATGGGAGAAAATTCATGAGATCTTGTGAAGTAGACGGCGGGGAAGGCTCAGGAGGGCTTGGTTGTGAGAGCTTGACAAAGTGGTTGCAGGGAATCTACGGAAGGTGCAGACACATTGGGAAAGCATTAATATCGCTGGTAAAGGGGGGGGGGGGGATTGTGTAGGATGAGCTCAATGGGATGAACTGAAGATGCAGTAGGACGGTGCATGACTCTCAGATAAAATAATAACCTTGTCTAAAAGGTGGGGCTGGACGTGGTTCAAACTGATTTTTGGGTACATTTGCTTTTCAGAGGCAGAAAGTTTGTTTATCTAAGGGTCGCGTTTTGCATCGGGATTCCCTGAAGAATTTAGGGATGGCTTAAATTTTGCACACCCCTCCCACCCCAGTAAATCCACATTGGATTCTCCATCATCTGAAGTTGAGCACCCAGCTGGACGGGCAGCTCTGGCCGACGTCTGTAGCCTTGCGGTAGGTCTCTCCTGCAGGATGCCGAGGGAGATGGTTCTTCTATGACTGTATTTAGCACGGAATAAAAAAATTTGGTTTGCATAAAGAGAAGACCACCATGGTAACAGCGGGCTGGTTCTGGTTAGCTTGCCGGTGGCTTTGCAGCACTCCCTGGCACTTCGTCTCGCCGTGGCCGCTGTCAGAATAACGTGTTATTAGAGGATAACAACCCGCGACTCGGCGCGAGTCAGGCCATCGACATTGGCAAATTATGTTCTGCAAGCTTATAATTTGGGGCGATCCAACGGCAACGTGCTGTCCTCCGGGAGCAGTGCTCCCATCACATGTGCCGGCTTCCCGCTCCCGTATTCCCTTTCGGGGCTTTCCCCCGCCACGGCTCCTCGTCCTTTGCCCCTTCTCCAGGCAATTACTCAGCTGTTTCCCAGCTGTTCCTTGGAGCGTGTTGCTGTTGGGGATGAGAAGGCAGGACCGCTGCTCCGTGGGTAGAGGTATTCTATTTTTTTTCCCTTTTTTTTTTTTTTACGACTGGAACAGCTGTGGGTCAGGGACAGCCAAGTGCCGGGCATAGCAGTGCCCGGGTCCGGAGGGAGCAGCGGATCGAAGGGCTCGGGATGGTTATTTATGTTTCGTGAGCCTGGCATTGCTCGTGTTTGTAGGAGACTGATTCCTGAGCTTTACAAAATGAGGCTCTCCGGAGGTGTGTGGTGACGGAAGGGCCAGTAAAATAAAACTGATCTCCTTAGGCCAAGTCCTAACAAATCGCCGTGCTCCCTGGGTGGCTGCTGGTTTTCATGCCGTGTTCAACCCGAGGCTGATGAATGAGGGCTGGCTTCCCTTCCTCACCCTTCTAATCTACCAGGAAGCCCATTTGCAGTTACTGTTAGATTTGTTTTTAACCGGCTTTGCGCTTTTTTTTTTCCCCCCCTATCTGAGGGCATCCCGCTCTCGGCGGCACATGCTAACAGCCTGTTATTATTGCTGCTTATCAGACCGTGCCGTCCTGAGTCGATGCTTTGCTTTTCCTGAGGGAGACACAAAGCTGGGTTTCTCGGAGAAGATTCTTTCTATTGACCCCAAGGTTCTCCAAAACCTGCCACCTCCTTATCCTCTGCGAGGGGGAGCAGGGATTAAAGCCAGGACATGAGAGGGGTGCTCTGCTGGGCTCTGCCTTGGGCACATAGAATCATCAAATGTTTTGGGTTGCAAGGGACCCCCAGAGGTCACCCAGCCCAACCCCCCTGCAGGAGCAGGGACACCTTGAACCACATCAGGTTGCTCACAGCCCACAACCTGGTCTTGAACGTCCCCAGGGATGGGGCCTCCACCACCTCTCTGGGCAACCCCTGCCAGGGTGTCACCACCCTCAGTGTAAAGAATTTCTTCCTTAGATCCAGTCTAAAGCTACCCTGCTTCACTTTCAAACCATCACCCATGGCCCTACTAAAAAGCTTGTCCCCCCCTTTCCTATGGGCCCCCTTGAAGCGCTGACCGGCCGCACTCAGCTCTGCCCGCAGCCTTCTCTTCTCCAGGCTGAACAACCCAAACTCTCCCAGCCTGGCCTCGTAGGAGAGGGGCTCCAGCCCTCGGAGCATTTTAGTAGCCCTCCTCTGGCCCCGCTCCAACAGTTCCATGTCCTTCTTGTGCTGAGGGCTCCACGTCTCTGAAATACACACCTTGCAGGTTGGTCTTCATTCGATTTTGAGGCAGGAAAGGCTTATTTAAGCAGAGAAAGAAAAGCAGCAGCAAGAATCGTCATCTGGCTGTGTGTGAGGTTTTAATTAAAAGCCTATCGTTGTTCCTGTGAGTTGCTTTTACAAACCTGGCACCTTCCGTGCTGCAGAGCGGCTTTCACGTGCTGGCAGGAGGAGAAGCCCGATCGGGTCGGACCCGCTTGTTCTCCCCCAGCTTCTCTCTTGTTAGTTCATTTGTCTTCAAAGGCTGCTGCCAGCGCTTCTCCCTACAGGCACTGAAGGTGCTCGCCCGCCTTTCGGGAGCTCGCGGGAGATTCAAGTGAAGATGCGAGCTCCTCTGTGCCCCCCCTTTTCATCCGCCAAGTGCCATATCCCCGTGCAAAGCCCTTTGCTTCTCTTGCCCTGCTGCTCTGTGCATCGTTTCATGGGTGCCTCCCTGGGACCTCTGCCTGGTGATGCTCAGCTGGCCGGGGCACGGGCAGGGCGGTGGTGGTGGGGACCTGGAAGCACGGAGGAGCAGCTGGGCAGGGTCCACCCTGGGCCTTCATCCATGTCCTCATGTTTTGGGGTTGTCTTTCTGCTCCAGTGCCCTTTGGGAAAGGAGGTCCCGATATCTTCAAGGCCCAAACTGCTCCCCGTTCTCCCTTGGTCCTTTCCCATCCCCTCTGCTGAATGCTGCTGAGATGTGAGCCCTCAGAAGCAGGACCCTGCAGCTCTGTGCCCTCGTGTCCATGTCAAGGCAAGGGATCAGGGATTAATAGTCAAAATCTGAGCCCAACCCGATGTATCCATAGTCATCTAATACATCAAACAGCTGTGCCACCGAAGGAAACAACTGGAAAGTAAGGTGTTAATAATTTTCTGCCCGTTTCTAATCTTGCTTGCTGGATCCTTTTCAGCGTTTCTGCTGACCTCAGAGCTATGGCTGATGGCAGCACCCGGCCGCAGCCCGCGTTTCTCCCGGCTTGGTGGGAGACGTTTTGGCATTGAATTGTTTCCCAACGCGCCCGTTGAGTTTCTCTGAAGGAAAAAAGAAGGGGGGGGAGGGAGGGTTCTGAAAAACAATTCTTAATTTCAAAATAAGAAACTGATTTTGGGAAGATGGGTTGTATTTGTGCATGTTTCTAAACCTGAGCTGGGCAGAGAGAACTGCTCAAGTTGGCTTCGCTTGCTTTCCGTGTTCATGGGAAATAAAATTGTGTGTGCATGTGTGTAAGGAGACGAACCCAACCCAACGCCTCCGAAGCACCGGGCGCTTTTCACAGACCCAGCTGTCTGTTGATTATCACGAGAGCGAGCTGATATCTCGCCGCTACACGTTGAGTTGGGAGGGTGAATGGAGCGTGCGTTGTGCGGCGCCTTGTAACCCTCCCACCCTCAGTGGTGGCAGAGCCGAGAACGCCGAGGGAGCTGCTCATGCGCCGTGTCGCCATGTTCGCTGCCATCTTCTCTTGCCACGTCTTAGGGTGAGAGATGTGCTTTTTGCTTGGAGGGGGGACACTCACCAGGGTTTTCCTGGGGATTGCGTGGTGGGTTTGCCTTTGGTGGGGCATCTTCATGACCCAAGAGGTCGCTCTTTGTCCTATCATCCCCACTGTGCTCCAGCCACAGCGCTGGGGGAGCGCTCGAGCATCTGAACCCCCCAAGGGGATGGCTGGTGGAGCTCAGTGAAGCGGCACCTGCTCCTGGGGCCAGCTTGTTGCCGTCACTGGAGCCACAGCCCCTGTAATCCACACTGTCCCCCGAATTCCACTTTCATCCCCACATCCGCAGCTGCTGCAAGAGTTGGGCTTGCTCGGGGCTTTTCCAGTGCACTACGATATCATGCAGTGTTTGCTTTTTCCGAGCTGCTTCAGCCTGGTTTTTTTTCTTTATCTGCATAAAAATTGAGCGTCAGCCCCTCGAATTGCCCTGTGCCTCGGAGAGCCCTTGGTCCCCTTTGCTGCAGAGAGGGCAGAGTCAGTCGCGGTGGTTTTCTTCGTGCAGGAATTTGCAGCTCAAAGGGAAGAAGGGGATGGAGAGAACGTTTTGTGTTTTCAGGGAGAAAAAAAAAAAAGGGTGACTGTAAGAAACCTGCGACGCCGACTGTCCCACAAATCCAGCTGAAAGTGGCTTCGCCTTTTTGCATGGGAAACGGGTCTCCTCGCTGAGGAGGGAACTCTTCGGGGATGGTTTTGGTTTGTTCACAAGCCCACTTTTGGGATAAAAGCTCCCTCAGAGAACTTATGACCTTTGCTATGGTGGGAGCTGAGCTACCAAAGGCCAAACTCCTCCTAAGAGGGAAAGAGAGGCAATCAGGAGGCAAATAATGAAATACTTCAGTTATTTCATAAATTTCGAGCAGCCAGAAGAAATCCATCCTGAAGACTGGGGTAGACATGTGGGCTATTATGTATAATTGAGGTTTATGGCCCAGAGGAGCAGCTGTAACCAAAATGCCCAAGAGTCCCTGCCCTGCCCCATGCCAGGCTCTCCCAGGCTGACATTTCGAAGGGGGAAAGGATCGGATCGTGAAATAATTTCTCTATCGGCACTGCTGCTTTTGCACCATCGAGCGCATTCACATTCCCAGTGTCACAGACAGAGATAACTGCAAAGCTGTTCTGGGCTTGTTTAGCAAAATGAAATTGTATCTCCTTCAGCCTTTAAGGAAAAGTCGTGTCACTAGTCAAGTGTAAAGAATTGCTGACCCTTGTTGCTGAGATAAGGGTATAATATCAGGCTTTTTTCTTCCCTCTTCTCCCTGCTCGATAGATGTTAGGAGTGTGCCTGCCTAAAGACACAAATCAAAGCCCATCACTTGTACCCTGAGTGAGATAATGCCACCAAGAACAGAACGACCCAGAAGAGCCGTTGGTTCGCTGAAGCTGGTGGGACCCCATCCCCACGTCTCCAGCACCGGGACCCCCGTGCGTGGCAGGAACGGCCCCGCCGGAGCTGCTGCCCATGCTGGTCAGCGTGAAGCCCAGTGCTCGGGTGGAGGGTGGCTAAATCCTGGAGCCTGTGGTTTTCCGTCTGCCGGGTCCCACTGCCATTCCAGTGGGTGGAAAGAATGCCCTGAGCCCGGCGGGGGCTGCTTTTATCTGCGCAGATACCGAGGCCCCTTTTGGAAACTCTGCTGGGGATAGGAAGATAATATAATAAGAATGTGACAGTGAGAAGGAAAGGTAAAGCAATGAGAAAAGACAAAGCCTGACAGCCCGGGATGGAAAGAGATACTTACAGGAGGAGATAATTCCTATCTTCATGCCCAGGGAGGTTTCTGTCCATTAGTCACTTTAACATTAATAAGAGTTGTGTGGCCAAGTCCTAAAGAGTGGCTTATTATGAAGAGTGCAGCCCACTATAAAACATGTCATCCAGAGCGATAGACTTGCCTCGCAGCTCCGTTATCCCAGAAATGTGATGATGGAGAGTAAGGAGGGCTGCAGCTGCTCTCCGGGAAGAGTTGTCCAGCTCCTGCCCAGCTGCTGATGGCACGCCGCTGCCCCGCGCTCCCTGCTCACACCCTGGGCCACCTCACTGACATCGGCCCCGCTGATGGCTACGTTTTGGGAGAAGCTACGGAGCCCTCCGGCACAACTGGAGAAGTGGGAATTTTGCATTCTTCATCCCAGTGTGTGTGGAGGACTTGGATACCCAAAGGGCCATTGATGGAGTAGGATGAGGACCTCCACGCTGCTGGGCTCACTTGCTCAAGCTCTGGTAGCATCCAGCCTTCGTCCTTCCACAGCCCACTGATGTGAGCTGGTGGCCTCCATCCAAGGCCCGCAGAGCATCTGCTGCACACCTCCATGGGGCTCGTTAGTTCCCATATAGCAGACAGAAGTCAAAAGACAGGTCGTGCTATAGGTGCTGGACTTTGCTTTCCATACATGCCCCATCAAGTGAGACATGAGGTGTCTGGTGCGTTTCTGCTTGGGGTTACTGCCTTTACCAGGGCCAGCAACTCAACATCTACTAGCGCTGAAATGCCTTGCCGCTGCCCATGCAGCCTTTGGCTCTGGAAAAACTGCCCTCGAGTGTGTTGGGCCAGCTCCGAGCTCCGCTGGCAAGCTGGCTTCCAGCGCCACTGGTGACGGTGACATTCCTGAATTCATAAGAGCATTTCAAGTTCACACTCCATGTGGTTGCCAGCCTTGGAAGTTTTGCCAGCTCTGTTTCAATAACAAAGCCAGGCCAGCAGATTGCAAAATTATTGAGAGGAGAAAGCCATGCAAGCAGGGGACGCGATGGAGCCGTTTTGGGTTGGAGCGGCGGCAGGGAAGTCCTGAGCATGGTGAGCTTGGCTGGGGAATGGCGGGGGAACAGGAGCCCCCAACAGCAGGGGCAGGTTTCACACAGCCCTTTCAGCTTCGGGTCTGCCGGTGCTTCATGAAGGAAATAAGCATCGTTGCTTTCGTTATTCCCAGTGGATAGACTTTAATTGAACGATTTGAGGGTACGGGGGGGTGTCTGTCTGCTGCTTTTGAATGGACTTGCCAGTGGGCAGGCTGCCCAGGGGGGCTGTGGAGTCTCCTTCTCTGGAGATATTCAAAGCCCACCTGGAAGATGTCCTGTGCCCCCTGCTTGAGCAGGGGGATGGGACTGGGTGATTTCCCAAGGTCCCTTCCAACCCTTGCCATTCTGGGATTCTGTGATTCTGTGGTAGGGCCAAGTGGAGCAGAACAGAATTTGGGGGACAGGAGGCATCCTGTGAATTGGGTTGACATTTGAGAAAGAAACCAAGGGGTTGCCTGTGCGTGGAAGAAGGATAATCCCTGATTATCTGGGCTTTGCTCAGTGCTTGGCGCTTTGGAGTCGTCTGCTTGTCCCTCACCATGTGGCCGTTCAGTGCTTAAAGGGGGCCTATAGGAAAGATGGGGAAAATCTTTTTAGCAGGGCCAGCTGGGACAGGACAAGGGGTAATGGTTTGAAAGTGAAGCAGGGTAGGTTTAGACTGGATCTAAGGAAGAAATTCTTTACAATGAGGGTGGTGACACCCTGGCAGGGGTTGCCCAGAGAGGGGGTGGAGGCCCCATCCCTGGGAACATTCCAGGCCAGGTTGGACGGGGCTGTGAGCAACCTGATGTGGTTCAAGGTGTCCCTGCTCCTGCAGGGGGGTTGGGCTGGGTGACCTCTGGGGGTCCCTTGCAACCCAAAACATTTGATGATTCTATGAAGACAGCCACGTGTTTAGTTTCACAACCGGAAAAGAGAAGCCAAAAGGGAAGAGTCCAGGGCTGGCTGCTTTCCAAGGCCGACGACCACCTCCCCCAGTGGCTTACGGAACGGTTTGACGGTGCAAAGAGCCACCCGATGAGGCTCGTGCAAGGCTCACCTGAAGGATGCTCGGGTGCCAGCCGGCAGCTCTCGCCTGCGCACTTTCGGGGCAGACCCGCAACGGCAGCCGCCGCTTCGTCGCGCCCACGCGCGCAGGTTGCCCTTTCCAATTTGGCAGCTGCCAGGTACTTTTTAAAATGCTTCGGCAGTGTTCCCTTGGTAACACTTTGAGATGCGGATCGCAACGTGTGCACAGGAGAAATATTGAACTCTACATCCAGCCACTTAATTACGCAGTGAGCACCGTCCCGTTAGCGCGTTAAAGGCACGGCTATCCCTAGTTCTCAAACGCAAATGTTATTTTCAGCTCTGACACGTTGCAAGTATCAAGTAACCGGCAGGATCGTGTGCTCTCAATGCAGTGCCGGGGAATTCGCACGGGGGAACCCTTGGGATTTACCGTGTAAGTTAAGACCAGCCCCGGCTGCCAAGGATGAGGCTGGATCCCCCCAGCCATCCCGACCGGCTGCCGCTGTGTGCCCGGTGGGTTTGGGTTTGCTCCAGCGTCGGGCTGGACTGGTCCCAGTGTCTGCTGCAGCTCTGCCCAGTGTTCGGGGGGGTCCAACCCAGCATTGCTTGCCGTGACCTTGGGTGCCACCTCCAGCAGGTGCCCATGGGTGCAAAGAGGCTCCTCTCCCGCCGCTCCGTGCAGCGTTCCCCATCCCGAGGAATGACTGACACAGTGTGCAAAAATCCTTATGCTGAAGGTTTTAAAGCAAAGGGGAATAAAATTTAACTTTGTGTTCAATCCATGGCAATCTGGGTTCATTATAGCTCCCTGCCAGCGCTGGTCTCCTTCTACCAGCCGCTCTTTCGATTAATTTGTCCATCTGCTTTGAGGGAAAGTGAGTGAAGTGGTACGGAGGGGTTTTCTCTTTCCTTTTTCAGTCTGGGAAAGAGGAAGAAAAAAAATCATCTGGGAAATCTAGGCCATCCCATTGTGGCTCGATCTGGGTCTTGAAACCATCAAGCTGGGCTTTTCTGAAAGTGGTCATTTCTCACTCTTTTGATTTTCATTTTGATTTTCTTTTATTCAGTCATCTGGAACAAGCAGGCGCAGAGGGGAGGTGAAAACAGGGGACGCTGAGAATAGTTTTTCAGCAGCAAGTTGGGCATAAAATAGCTTTATCTGGGGGTTTTGTCCTTTTCTTGCTCCCATTTGCAGCGGTTGAAAGGCGTTTGCGGAGAGGCCGGGGCAGGCGGGCGCGGGCACCGTCGGAAGGCTGGTTATCCCCGGGCTTTGCAAAGACGATGTGCTGGCAGGGGCCGTGCCGGGTGAGCCGAGCGGCCCACCCCAATAGTTGATATTTTGCTGGAAATCTCTTGTCCTTTCTGTGCATTGAGTGGCGTGGGGAGGCCGTTGGCAAGTGCTCCCGGGTCCCTTCCTCCGACCTTGGCTGCTGGGCGGCGGTGCCTGCATCCACCCCACCGCTGTCCCCAGGCTTAGGATAAGCACATCATAAGCTGAAGGCTTGCTCGTTCAGACCGTGGGGGTTTTTGGCCCCCCAGCTGACAGCCACCCTGCCTTGGCTGTTTACCCCCAGAGGGATTTCCGTCGGGTTTTGCTGCCTGCAAACCCAGAGCTTGCGCCTTTGATGCAAACTCCTTCCCTGCAGCCTCCGAATCTGGCACTTGCAACCTCCTGCTAGTTCATTTTAATCCTGTCGTGAGCCCAAAACTTCGCAGTTCCCTGCTCTCATGGCAGGATGCTCAGAGGCGTGCACCGCAGCCGGCACGGGATGCATCCCATGGCAGGGAGAGACGCGGATCCCCTGTGCTCTGCACGTTGCTCTGCGCCCTCTCCTGCGTTGGTTCACCCTCTTCTCTCTGAACCTTTCTTTAAACCCATGGTGTGGATTTTTCCTCCTTCCCCCAGCCTCTCTGTTATCCCTGCAAGGCCTCACAAGGTGGCAGTGTTATTGCTAGTCCACCAGTGGGTTGCTTGGTATTTGTTTAGCACAGTAAATATGTGTGTTTAAAGTCAGCTCTGATACTGGTCGTGATGCCGCAGAATGCGTTTTATAATACAGGAGGCAATATTGGGTGTGGGGGGCTGAGAAGAGCCCGTCCCCGTGCCCACAAGCTGCCCAGGGGGTTGTGGAGTCTCCTTCTCTGGAGATATTCAAAGCCCACCTGGGCGATGTCCTGTGCCCCCTGCTCTGGGTGAGCCTGCTTGAGCAGGGGGGTTGGACTGGGTGATCTCCCGAGGTCCCTTCCAACCCTTGCCATTCTGGGATTCTGTGGTTCATCCCCCAGCATCCACTGGAGCGTGCGTGGGGCACGGCACATCACCAGCACCTCCATCTCCTGGGGACTGGGAGCCACTTGCAAGGGCAGACACTGAAGCAGCCAGAGATGTTTTCTCCAACTAGGAACCAAAACCTCATCTGCACCGTCATAGCAAGGTCCCCAACCATTACCGGAGGCAATCTTTGTCGCTGTTGTCTGGTTTCTATGTTGTTTTGTTTCCCTGGTTCTCCAAAGGGGCTGCTGAGCAGCAACACGGCAGCAGAAGAGCACTCCTGTGGGCGCTGATGCCCCCGTTTGTTCAGAGCCTGATGCCTGGGGCTGCCACCGCCTCCCCCAAAGGGAGAAACAGGGTTGGGGAAGCAAGATGAAGATGGGGCCGGGATGCATGGGGCTGGGGTGGTGCCGCTCTTTGCATTAGCACCGCAGCTCAGCGGCTTGGCAGAGAGGCATGGGTCAGCCCATGGCATGGGGTGCAAAGAGCAGAGACCTGCCCCGGCTCGGCCACGCTCCAGCCCCAGCGTCTGCCCCGCAGCTCCCTGCGTGAACCCCAGTAATCCAATACCGGCGTGGAAATCCGCTGTGAACGGGCAAAACCAGAGACTGATATCAGCTGGGGCTCTGGGAGGCTGGGAGCTGAGAGAAAGCCCAAACTCTGCCCGTGTTTTCCATAAAGCCCCCCGTCCCTCTGCTGCTCCCTGGTGCTTTGAAGCAAAGCCTTGGGCTAGAGGAGGGATACCAGAGTGTTTTCCTCAGCAGTATTCCCTGCATTTATCTGCCGCCGCTCTGCCTCCCATGTTGCTGTCTCGTGAACGCTTGAATTTCCTACTGCGTGGGCACATGGCGCTCGGGGCTCTTGGAGCCAAAGCCCTCAGGAATACCCGGGGGTTTCAGCAGCTGACAGAGGCTGACGGGGCGGAAGGGAGCCGGGGCCGGTCAAACGTGGAGGCTGCGTTGCTGCCGGACACACAGACGCCATCCCAGTGGTACCGCGTGACCAGGCAAGTCCTCCTGCTCCTCCTGCACCATTGGAGACTCCTGTAAAATCCCGGGGGGGAGAGCAGTAAAACCCAGCTGTGCAGGCTTGCACGCCTCACCGGGGCGGTGGGGGGTCCTCTGTGCCACCCCATACCTGGAGCAACAGGTGAGACGGTGCGTCACGCAATGGAGAGCTTTGCTCCAGCACTGCCACTGCCCAAATCGGAGCCAAAGCTGCTCCAGTGGGTCCCCCTTTTGCTGTCCCCCACCCCAAAAGCATGCATCAGCCAGCATCGGGTGTTGGGGTGCTGGCAGCAGGGAGCTGAGGCATGTACCCTCCGCTGCCGGCACGCTGCCGCTTCCCAGCGATAACGAACTTTGTGGCTCACAAATGCAATTTCCCATCTTTGCAGTTCCATCTGCATCGCTTATTGATGGAGCAGAGACAAGGTAGCCGGGCACCGCTGTTATTTACCTTATTGAAAAGCTTCTGTGTGTCTCTGTTGCTATAGCATGGCAGGATTATGGTTTCAGAAAGCACTTAGCTTATCTTGTGCCCAGCCTGACAGATTTTACCCTAAAATGCTTAATGTTGCACACGTGCTGAAGCGCTTGGCTGAACGAGAACCCATAGGAGTACGTAGGCGCCAAAATGTTTTAGGTAGAAATCATCACAAACAACGAGCTGATCTCCAGATCCTCGCTGCTGCTGAATGTTGGTGGGAGTAAATGTCATTTTAAATGTCTGAGCCTGTGCCGATGTGTGGTCGGGGGTCCATTGGAAGGGCTGGAGCGGGGGTTATTAATTGTACAAGCTCCATCAGGCAGAAGAGGTGGGGGCTGTGGGACTCCCGTGTGAACCCACATTAAAATAAGCAGCCCCGGATCTCGGTGGTGGCAGTGATGCTCTGCTTGGTGGCTGCAGGCACGCACACATCTGCTGGCCAGAGCTCTTGGCTCTTCTCTGGGTTTCTTGTTTCTTTGGTGTGAAAGCAGCTTTTGAAACCCAGGGGACTCCTGGCGAGCAGAGGGGTGACCGTGATCTCTGAACAACAAATGCTGGAGGGCTCTTCCGAAGGGCGAGCTCTAGGCTTTGTAGTTGGCACCCCATCCACCCGTCTCCCCATGGGCGAGGGGGGGATGAATTCAGAGCAGCATCAGCCAACATTCCCGCTGGAGCCAAGGCCACGCAAAGCAGAGGCAGATTAAGCATTGGGTCCAAAGCATTAGGCTCCCTGCAAGGAGCAGGGAGCTGGACTCCTTGATAGGACATGGGGTAATGGTTTTAAACTTAAAGGAGGGGAGATCCAGACTAGATACAAGGAAGAAATTTGTTATGATGAGGGTGGTGAAACACTGGCTCAGAGCAACCTGATTGAGTTGAAATGCCCCTGCTCATGGCAGGGGTGTTGGACTAGATGGCCTTTACAAGTCCCCTCCAACCCAAGCCATTCTGTGATCCTGGGGTCCCTTCCGACTTGAGATGTTCTATGATTCTGTGTTTTACAAGGAGGAATTTATAAACACCTTCCCCTTTTATACTGAAGAATTAAGAAATCCTCCCTCTGTGGGTTCCCAGCATTTCCCAGCATCCAGAGGAGCAGGTTGTGCCTTCAGCGTTGACCTGCAATGCTGTGGTCATTGGGGTGAGCCTTCAGGGAAGAGCCTGATGCCTCTGCCCGGCTGCAGCGGGTTCGCTCCTACCCATCATGTAAATGACCAGGGACACGGAGAGCTGGATTAAATTGCGATGGAGTTGGGCTTTCTCCAAACCTCAGCTTTAGGCTTATATCCCAGCCACATGGCCAAGGGTGCCGCTAACTTCTCTCCAACCTTCCTGCAGAAGGCATCTCGCGATGCCTCCCGTGCGTCACCATAGGGCTTTCAGCCTCGTTACGCTCATTGCCGATAAGAGTAATATATAATATTGATGGAGATCATCTGGCAGTCTTAGAGTGCTTTTAAATTGATGATCGGAGCATCAGAACAAGTGTTGGTTGTAAAATCAAACCGCTGCCCTTCTGCGGTATTGCAGGCCCTGGCTGAGCCAATATTTTGAAGTAAAAGGTGATTTTGGGGACTGCAGGACCAGTGAGAGCTTTTTCGTCAACCTCTTTTGAATAAGATTGGCTTGTTTGCTCTCAATTAATGTATATGCTTTTCCAAAACGTGTCAATTAAAAAAATCCTGAAGGGGATTCATGCAAGAAACATTTTTTCTTTTGCGAATTTGGTTTCACTGGGTGTTTCAGAGCTTTCCTTTAAGAATGCGAAGCTTTTTGTTGGAAGTTTTCTGTGGAGGGTTTTTTCCACGCCTTTTCTTCATGCCGTCTCGCAGCGTGTCAGAGGTGGCAGAGCGCAGAGTCCAGCTCTTCCATCGCCCAAAGGTGAGGCATTGCTCTGAAACCTTTCAGTCTGGCCCTGGTAGCATCTGCCCATAACAACTTTAAAAAAGTAAATTTTAAAAAAATGGTGTTTGGAGCAGGCACAGGAAAGGAGGCAAAGAAGTGAAAATCCGAGGCTGAGCAAAATGTTCAATTTTGGTGGAGGAGGCAAGAGTTCAAGTTTGCGAACTCAGGCCATACCAAGAAAATAGGAAATTCCTAATTACCAATCGGCAACTGTATCCCTAAAAGATGTGACACGATGAGCCCAGCTTTGCGGCAAGGGAAATCTGTGATTTGAATTTTAATTCCAAAGGGGCTGGATAAAAACCAGGAAATCCAGAAACGTGGGCAGGCACGGAGAGGCCTGAGGACCACAGGGCACAAAACGTCTTCGTGAAGGTTAAAACCAATATTGCTGCTTTAGCTTTCAGGTGATTGTGCAAGAGAACTGTTATGGAATGATGGAGCTAATAGGTCTGTTATCCTCTAATATTAAATGCAAACAAAAGCCTCTTAAGTTTTTGTATCTGAAATAACTTTTGTGTATGTGCTGTGGAGGACAGACCCTGGTGCAAATTCATCATCTCTCAAAGTGCCTTCATCAGGGCTGGAGGAGTTTTCTCTGTCCGGTCTTGCTCACCCAAGTAAGGGACGGGACCGGTGACGTGAGGACAGGCTGGGCGTCACCTGTAGTGACCTGGGAATGGCGGGCGCATGGCCGGCCCCAGCCTTGCCCCACGTCTTTTGTGAAGTTACTGATCCTGGCTGGGCCATCGCAGGCTGCTCCCAGCCCTGCTCAGGCGGGTTATGGCCTCAAGTTGCGCCAGGGCAGGTTTAGGTTGGACATTAGGAAAATTTATTTCCCTGAAAGGGTTGTCAAGCATTGGAATGGGCTGCTCAGGGAAGGGGTCAAGTCCTCATCCCTGGAGGGATTTAAAAGCTGGGCAGATGAGTTGCTTAGGGACAGGGTTTAGTGGTGGGATGGCAGGGTTAGGGGAACGGTTGGCCTTGATGATCTTAAAGGGCTTTTCCAACCTAAACGATTCTGTGAGGGCTTCTTGTGAGACTTTGTGTCCCCTTGTCCGTGGCAGCCCCCACGCGTGCAAAATGTCACACGACTTCTACATCTTTGTGCAGACAAGGGGAAAATCGTGGCTAGTCGCAGGTCTGGCTTTCCAGGGGGTGTTTCTGCAATGTACAATTCAGTAATTAGGAATTAAGCTCAGCAGCATCAAGCATGAGCAGGGGGAGCCAGCAAATATGGCTTTGCTCTGTCGTAGAACAGCGAGAAAACCTCCTTGCGGGTCATCTTTGGCTCCATCTCGGCATCTCCCCGTAGCATGGACGTCCCCTGTCTCATTAAACTGGCCAGGAGCTCAGCAGGGACAGCTTTCCCAAAGCTGCAGGAGGTGGCTCAAGGAGGCTCCTCAGCTTTCCCTGGGCACATGGTTGGGGCAGAAAACATCCCTCCAGCGCCAGGGAACCCGCTTGGGGTGGCAGGTCCCAAAGCAAGTTTCTGGAGCAACTCTCTGAGCTTCCTAGCGTGGAATGGAGGCACCCGGGCCACCTCCGGGTAGCAGAAGAGCCAGCTCCCGGCTCCAGGCACAAAACTGTATGGAAGGAGAAGCATTTCTCTCCCACGCTTCTACCCAAGAGGCCCTTCTGAGAGATGACATTTTTTCTCGAATGCTCTGATTTTTTTTTCCACGGTCTGAATTAACATGTGAAGCCCACAAATGAGGATGTTGGGGTTTTTTTTTTCCTCCCTTTTTTTTTTTTTCTTTCCCTAAAGGGTCCAGCGTGGGGACATGATTCAAGGAATGGGCTGCTCTGAGTATTTTAGTCATCTGGGTATCCCGAAAAAGCCAACCTAACAGCATCTCTGTGCGGGGTAGGCTCTCTCAAGATGTGCCTCATTAAGTGGATATCTAGGAAAAGACGAGAGCTGAGGGGAGATAATTTTGACCTCACATCCCGGCCTCGCAGGGGGTGGGTTGCAAGTGCATACGTCACCTCCAGCGAGGCTTGGCTTCCTGCAACCCCCGGCAGCTTGAAGATGTCACCCTTTGTCTTCACCCTACTCATCAAGTTCCATTTTACGAGGGAACGGCCCCAAAAAGGGACGAAGGGTGCCGTTTTACCAGACCTTCCAGGGTATAGCATTGTATGGAGAACAAATGTCCCTGGAAGTATATAAACTTCTGCTGCTTTATCCCTCGCCCACTAACTCCCAAAGCTTGTTAAATCCAAAGGTTTGTAGCAATGGTTTAATGTCTTAAGCGTTGACCCAAATTACCTGCAATCTCTCCTATAAGTCATTAGAAATGCTGCGGCTTGGGGAGAGATCGTCTCCTCCACAAGCCTTCCCATGGCCTGACAGCTCTGCATTTACAGGTTTGATTGGTTTAGAGTCCATTCGATAGCAACCATTTGACTTTTGCTTATTGTAATGCATTTTTTGGTAAGCAGATTGGTTTCGTTTCAGTTTGTTTTTAAAAGCCTTATGCATCTCTAATCCAGAATAATACTATCTCCGTGGCTTTTAACATGATTAAATAAGGACAGCCTATGACGACACTGGGCAATTCAGTTTCCCAAAGTATATTGGATTTAGCACCAAGTGAGGCTGCTGGGCCATAAAAGGAAGAATTTTGGTGGGCTGGTTTGGGCAGTTCAACCCCCACGTTCTCACTGAAGGTCACTGTAGTACAAGTGCTCCATAATTATGGGGTGGAAAAGCAGAGCGAGCCTTTTGTAACTGGTTTTAGCCCCATCTCAGGATCTATCATGCTCAGCTGTGCTGCGTTCCCCACCCATGATGCAGGAGCTCTTGCCGTCCCAGGATTTCCTTGCTTAAAAGCTCCTTGGTGACCAGTGATGGGAGAAGGACTGGGGTGACCTCTGCATTACCATAGCCGTGGACTCGTCCACCATTAAGTAAGGGCTCTTGGGACCGCACAGCCGGCACCATCGCATCTCCCATCCTCCCTCCATCACCCTCATGCCCCGCTCTGGAAGGGAAATGCCCAAGCACCCAGGCAGAACCCAGGAGCCATTAGTTTCCCTGTGTGATCTCGTGCCAGTCGCTCAACCTCATTATGTCCCGCTCCCTTTGTGCTTAACCAGCGGATAATCTCTGGCAAAGTCGCTTTCCGTAATGTGCTAGAGGATAAACCCGTTGGCGGCTCCGAGGTGCTCGAAGATGCTGTGCGGCAGGGATGTGCCAGCGGCTGAGCCCATGGCGTGGATGGGCCATGAACCCACCGAGCATGGCAGAAACCTGTAAATACAGCGGGAAAAAGAGGTTATTAGGAAAAATAAAGTGCCGCCTTATTATTATTGCCGCTCCTTGTAAACACAGAGCGCTGTAAGATTAAGTCGCGGTTCACAGACAAGGGAAAGCCACGGGCCCAAATCCTCCACTAGTGGGAAGTAATCTAGGGATTGGGCTTGTTACGTCTGCTTGCCTAAACTCACACGTCTCTCTCTTGGTATAATCTTAAAGCTCCTCAAATCTAAATTCCTCACGTATCTGTAAAAACGTGCAATTTTTCAGGTCTTTTTTTTCCCCAGTCCTGCCAATCCCTAAAAAAGATGGTGCTTGTCCTCAGCAGCGAGGCATCGGGTGAGGGTGCGCGGGTGCTTTTTTGTTCAGTAGCATTGAATCTTAACCCAGAACAGGCTCGGGACCAGGGCTCTCAACCCATGTCCCCAAAGCTCACTGTCGGTTTGGGAAGGGAGGCACGACCCCCAGCAAACCGTGTCTCGTTGCCGTGTCTGCCACCAGCTTGCAAAACCAAAGGGACATATTGTGGCATGTCCTCAGCCTCCTATTTTCCAGGCTCCCTGGAAGATGGTTCGTAATTATGGGGCAGTTTCTCGATGTCTGCGGTGTCATTAGTAGCTGTCAGAGCTAATGGAAGGTGATGGTGGTGATGAAAGCAAAGCCACTTCTTCTGCTTCTCTGAGTGTAGTTGCCCTTTAGGTAAATGATAGTCACTTCCACAGCAATTAGTGCTTTCTGAAGTGTGATTAAATTAGATATCCCTCTTCCAAAAGCAGGAATAATTAATCTACCAGTGACTTGAGTGCTGGCAACTTCGGTGCTCTGCTGTCAACTTTCAAAGACATCTCCAAGTAGTTGGGGAAAGGAGAAATTATTTTCAAGTCCTTATTTCCATGAATTCCGAGATTACCCACTGGGACCTTTTCTCTCAAACATATGTTTAATTCCTGAAGCCTTGACTTAGCGTGCAGTCAGGTGGATGGCACATTGAGCGCTCAAGTGGGGCATATGTCTTGTATTTTGTTGAATCGAGACCACATCTCACGGTCGATAGGTCTGGACATGAGATTGCTTTTTTTTTTTTTTTTTTTTTTTTTTTTTAGCAGAACCAGAGGTGGTGCAGGGAAGCATGAAAAGCAAATCTTCCCAGGGAGCCAAGTGCGGGATGGGTCTCTGCACCCGTTCATCTCCCGGAGTTTCTGAACCGGGAAACGCCAGCGGCTGCCAACGGCGGGAGGGTGCTGGCCCCAGTCCAGCAGCTCGTTTCTGAGCTTCGTCACTGCCGTGGCTGCAGAAGCTGCTCCTGGCACCGAAACGGTGCGATGGGCTGCCGGGACCCTGCCAGTGAGCAGCCTCAGTAGCCTTGGCCAAGGCTATGTGGAGGTGGCCACCATGCACGCCAACCTCCCCGTGCCCCAGGGATGTGCCAGCTCGCGTTGGCACCGCTCTGTACGCTTCTGTGCCAGGCTTCATCAGCAGATGTGGCTTTACTGTCCTCCCTTCCTAGCAGGAGCTTTGCTGGCGAGGTCAGCCCCATGGCACACCGGTCTGCTGACAACGAGGGAAGGAGGCACAAAATATAATTAAATTGAAAGCATATTTAAACTGTTTTCTGAGCACTACTTACGAAGGAGCACGGATATTCAGAGCATATTAAACTGTCAAATTTAATAAATCTTAAGCAGCATGGCCGTGGGCCAATGGATATTTTTTGCAGCACCATTTAATTAAGAGTGAGTATTGTTCTTTAAGCTTATTCATTGTTCATCTGAAGCAGAGTGCACAGTAGGAGCAGTGGAAATGAGTTGGTTCAATAAATTAGACCTGGCTGCTGCTTTTTTGTTCGGTAGCATTGAATCCTAACCCAGAAAAAGGAAACACTATGGAAAAGATAAGGGCGTTACAGAGCGAAAATAGCCGTGATGATGTGATGAAGGAACTGGCGCTGCTTGCTCCATCCAAAAGGAGTCTGATCACAAGGGATGCATTTAACGCGCTCACTGGGATGAGTTTAAATGGCAATGGGTTGGGGCTGGAGCAGGCCTTAAAATTAGTCGTTGCTGGTCGCGTGCTCTGCTGTTAGCCGGGAGGGGCATGCTGAGCTGGAGCACGGCTACTGGAATTATCTTGATGAAGATGTCCTGTGTAACATGCTCTGGGTGAACCTGCTTTAGCAGGGGGGTTGGACTGAATGATCTCCCGAGGTCCCTTCCAACCCTTGCCATTCTGGGATTCTGTGGTTAGATTGGAAGGCGCATAGGGTGATTATTTTTGATGTAAAGGCTTATAGCAAAATGAGGGGCTGTGTGCTGTAAGACCCGGCGTGAGCCCTGGGGGGGCTTGACCTCTGCAGTGCTTCTGCACCCGCTCGACTTAGGTTGGGAAATGCCTACAGTTCACCGTACGCCATGGTGACAGCTTCTTAAACAGTGCCACAATCCACCGATCCTCCGCCAAAATGACAGGCAGGCGGGTCTCTCGGTGAAGCTTTGAGTCCTGCCTGGAAGCCACGGGACCTCAGGTCAGCGCCTGACGGGGCGAGACACGGGGCGAAGGTCCCCGGCCGACCGCTGCCTTTGGAAGGGGCTGGGAACTGCAGGGCACGCTGTGGCTGCGGGAGAGCTCCGACCCTCCTGCAAGCCCAACACGTGCCTTTGCTCCGATTTTGCTGGAACCGCTTGAAGATTGTAATGAATTTTGAAGCCCTGCAGTTTGAGGGACCGGGCAGAGAAAATCCATCCGTGTAATTAAGCATCCCAACCGGACCAGGCGCGATGCTGATAAGTGGCTGAGGTCAAGGACTGCGGTCGCAACCCTGGTTCCGATGGCTAATGCCAAACCTTGCTCTGCGGCTGCTTGCTGAGCAAACATCCGTGTGCGGAGCAGGGAGCTGGGCTGCTCAGTTGGGGCAGAGCGTTCCTTAATTTTTCTAATGCACTTTGAGCTCCGGCAAGCCAAAGCCCAAAACTCCCATAAGTGGCATTTGAGCTGTGCTCCCCAAGGCTGCTGATAGCGGATTTTGGGGCACGAGGATGGCTTTTCCTCCGTGGGTCTGTCAGTGGGGCTCTTCGTTACCCATTCTTCAGAGTTACCTAAAAATTAGCGTGAGTGTTGTAACATGCCAGATGTTGCTCTTTTGGCGGGGGCCGGGGGGGGGGAGTGAAGTCAGAATAATTTACTAAGGAGCTTCAAATGCAAACGAGGGAAGCTTTCCCAAGATCAGGCCAAATAAAACATTAAAATTCCCACCCACTGCTTCTGTCACACTTTCTTAGGCTCTGACAACGAGGAGGCCAACATTTGGCAATTCCTCATTTGGAGCTGTCAGTCTGTAACCTTCAATTTAGATAAAACGCTGGAGAAATCAAAGTCCCCTTCTCCGTGTCTCCTCTCCTCCTCCCCGCTTGGGTCCCTGATGAAAGCCCAACTGCTCCTGCCCTTTCTTTGCTTCCCAAATCGTAGGACCGATGGGACCGGGGAGGCTGTAGTGTTGCTCTTTCCCCTCCCAGGTGCTGCATCGAGCCCCTTCGTCCCACAATTACAAAGAAATCCAAAATAGCGAGTGCCAGGCTGTGATGATCTTTGCAAATTCAGAGCAGAGATGCCCTTCTGCCGAGCCGGGGTACGGTGCGTCCCCTCCTGCCCGCCGGGCTTCAGCTCCCCCTTGCTTCAGGTCACCTTTTTGCAAAAAAACTCATTTGCAAAAGCTGCTTGTGCCCTTGCAGTTTGTAACCAGATCAGGAGAGATGCTGAACTTGTTGCCAAGCTACAAACCACGTTCAAGGGGTTTTCCCGGTGGAAGCCCTTCCCGTCTGCGTGAAAATCGGCTGGGTTTAGGGACACGCAGGGAAGAGCAGGAACATAGGATTGTTCCTTGGGTGCCCACCAAAGCCGTGCTCGGCAGATCGGGGAGCAAAGCCCCTTCGCTGGGTGCGTCTCAATCTATGTGGGTGTTAATTTTTACAGGTGAGCAGCTGAGCCTTAATTGAGCTGGTGATGCTCTATGCAGAGGGGTGGTGGTGGGAACCAAAAAGGAAAGAAAAAAATCATCCCTTAAAGATGACAAGTGATTAGGTGGTGACAGGTAGATTGTCAGAAGCGATTAAGCAGAAGATTGACCGTGCAAGCGCGCAGGGATGTGGGGTGTTGGGAGCAGTGGGACGCGAGGCTCAGTGCAGGCAGGAGAAGGCACCGCGTTGCTAAAACCAAACGAGGTGACGGGGGAAATCCTCCTCTCGCAGTTAGTCACTTTTAATTGCTACGCCGTTTCCAGAATTACATGTTCTATTGCCAATAACCTCCCCAGAAGTTTGCAAAACGCTATTTTAAAGCACGTTCTCCACCCCCAACCTCCCAGCCCAGCTTTTGGAGAAGACCTTGAAACGGAGCATAGCATATGCTTCCCTCGCTACGCTGCGGACGGGGTGTATTTCTGGCACCGCTCAATGTCAAAACACTCCTGGTATTTTTAGTAAAATTGCTCGGTAGGCACGAGCTTCTTGCAAACCAAGGAAAAACAGAGCTCCCTTGCAAATAGTCTTGGGATTCCTTGAGAGGCGACCGGGCTCTCGCTTTCTTCTCGCCACGATGGCGCAGTCCCACTTTAATTAGAGAAATTATTAGGGTGGAAATGCAGAGAGAGCAGCAGATGAGATTGCTTCACCCAGGCTCGCCCCGTTGTTGAGGCACCCGGCACCGTAGACAAGAGGCTTTGAAGGGCTTCTTTGGGTTTTCTGCACCGCTCAGATCTTCAAAATTTTCCCTGTCTTTAGGAGGAAGAGGCCTGGAGGCCTTTGCAATGACTCTGAACTGGAATGCAAATATTTTTCAGTTCAACCTCTGTCTCCAGCTGGAGAGACAAGAGCAAACAAACAAGCAAACAGATGAAAGCCAGGCGAAGGGCAGATAAGAGCTGCGGAGGGGGAGAGACCAAAGTCAGTCCCTTCTGATGACGACGCTGATAAAACATCTGAAGTAGGACAACATGACGACTCGGTGGGATCGGCTCCGGTGAGCTGCAGCCACCGCGTGCGCTGCTGCTTTTCCCTTGGGTTCAGCCAGACCTCCTGGTTTTCAATGCGGGGGATTATTTTGCTGATTAGTTTTGAGATGAACGGCGTACGCTGGTTTTTGGAACCAGCAACGTGGTGCCCAAGGAGGTCTGAGAGTGTTTTCTTGGAGCCTGGAAAGAGGGAGATGGGCTTTGAATTGCTGATCTAGCTCAGGCGCAGCAGACGCCTGAGCCACGCCGAGCGTCTCGTGGTGATTTAGTCCCAGTCTGTCCTTGCTGGTTTGAGCTGTTTCTTCAAATCAGAGGAAAACAACCGAAAAACATTCTTCCCTGACCGTCCCCATGCCCCAAAACAACCACGTCTCCTTTGGCACGTACTTTCTGCAGCTTCAAAATAGTCTTCTCCACTGTGGCCTTCATCTCAAATTTTTAATTCGCTGGCTTTGGTTGGTGGGGGAAAAAAACCCTCAGATTTTTCCCTTATTTTTAATCCTTCAAGGGCCTGTTTAGTCACGATTCCAAGTGGACTTGTGTTTTGGGAGAGATGCAACTTTGTCATTGTAAAACAACTGTGTGGAGAACGTGAAAACAGAATAAATCAGGAGGTGGATAAAGGAAGGGGGGGTGGATGGGCTGCTTTTATCTATTTACTTAGATGTTGTCCCTAAGTATTAACATTTTATGCCACTCACATTCACTTTCAAATCTGCAAGACAAGGAGGTTGTATGGAAGGGGATGAGTAGAGATAATGCAGCGGAACGTAGTTAATTATTCATATTTCAAGAGAATTTATGGTGGCTGCGGAGGGCTCTGTGCCGCGTGGTTCTCTCGGCAGCGTTTGCTGCTTCGTGCCTGCAAGCTACAGGGTGCAAAACTGCGGCTTTGCTCTGCACGGCTCCGCATTTAGTCTACGTGCTAAATGCGCCTTGGCAAATTGGACTTGAGGCTTTTAATGAGACCTCACCTGGAGCCCTGCATCCAGCTCTGGAGCCCTCGGCACAAGGAGGACATGGAACTGTTGGAGCGGGGCCAGAGGAGGGCTACAAAAATGCTCCGAGGGCTGGAGCCCCTCTGCTATGGGGCCAGGCTGGGAGAGTTGGGGGTGTTCAGCCTGGAGCAGAGAAGGCTGCGGGCAGAGCTGAGTGCGGCCGGTCAGTACCTAAAGGGGGCCCATAGGAAAGGTGGGGACAATCTTTTTAGTAGGGCCAGCTGTGACAGGACAAGGGGTGATGGTTTTAAACTGAAGCAGGGTAGGTTTAGACTGGCTATAAGGAAGAAATTCTTTACAATGAGGGGGGTGAAACCCTGGCAGGGGTTGCCCAGAGAGGGGGTGGAGGCCCCATCCCTGGGAACATCCCAGGCCAGGTTGGACGGGGCTGTGAGCAACCTGATGTGGTTCAAGGTGTCCCTGCTCCTGCAGGGGGGTTGGGCTGGGTGACCTCTAGGGGTCCCTTCCAACCCAAACCATTCTATGATTCTATGAACATGAGCTGGCCGCTGGGGTTGCAGGCACGTGTACGCCAGGCAACGGATCCCTGGGCAAAAGCTCCCAAAGCCAAGATTCATTTTCCATGGTGCGGCCCCATCGTCTTAGCAGCCCCTTACCAGGGCTTCTGTGCCAATGACTTTGCTGATAGAAACCAGCACCATCCTGGTGAGGGTAACGGGGCGACGTGACCTTTAGGGCCAGGACTGGGAGGTCTTGTGAGACCCAGGTTTGGAGCAGTTTGTCCTTCTTCTGTCCTCTTCTCTTTGCAGTCTCCAGGGTTTCGAGACACATAGGCAGATATTTAGGTTTAACTGACAGTGGGTACCTCCTCAGCTCCCCTGAGTGAGCCATCGCCCTTATAAAGGACGGAAAAGCGGGATATCTTGTTACTGCTGAGCTCCTGGAGCCCTCAGTAAATTTATCTCCGACTGCTCTAGCGAGGCATGGGAGATGCAAAAAAGGATACATACGCACATGCCCTCGCTGTCACTGCTACGCTGTAAAGGCAATTTCCTCGAATCCTGGTCTCATCCATATTCTGACACTCGGATTGAGCCGTACACCGGTGCTGTCCGGGGCTGCCACGTTAGCGTGGGTTAATGGAGATTTGGAGACAAGTCCGTGCCGGGCGCTCGGCGGGATTGATGGGCGCTGCTGTGAGCGGAGGCGAAGGGGCTGCTCCTCTGCCAGCCCTCCCCGGGCCCCCGCTGCCCTGCGGTTCAGGGAGCCGGGCAATCCAATTCATGCCAGCGTGCTGGTCAGCGGGGTCGGGTTGTGCGCTTGGGTGGAAACCCCCAAATGTGACCGTTTGTCAAAGGCGTCCGTCCGTGAGTCTGCAAAGCCGGGTGGGAAACACGGGACGGGGGGGGCGGGGGGTCCCACTCTGCAAAGCTTTGCTCTTCGCTTGGTTCGTGACTTAGCCTCAGTCAGACTATATAAATACAGAAAATGAAGCGCACGTAGGATTTCTGGGTCTAGGTTGTTTGATTTTAGTATCAGGGCCTTTTGATGCCTTCAGGCATCACCAGCCCGCAGACTTTTACACAGCCTTTTAGCAAAGTGCCTGCAGGGCAAGTTGGACGTCATGTGCAAACTCCTTTTGTCTGGGTGAATCGGGACTGTCCATCGCAGCCACCCTCAGCCCCTCCGGTCACCCGGGCAAGAAACACGGGGACATTTCCAGCACGTGCTGGAAGACAGGAGACTCCCAACCGAGGAGCCTTGGCACAATTCCTGGCTGTGGAAAAGCTCTGGAAGGAAATTTCTTTGACTGCATCCTTCCATTCCAGGCTGTACAAATATCAGAGCAGCCTGCTGGTGCTCGATACCTTCCTAACCAATTACCAGGGTGCTAATTGGTGAAGGCAGCGCTGCTGCTGAAGCGAAAAGCTCTCTGATGCTGGGCATTGCCGGCAGTGCCTCCCGCCCAGATCGGTGCCACCCCAGCGGGCCGTTACAGCCCTGGCTCAAACGTGCTCTTTGCTGCTGCCCTGTTAGCAAACCATCTCGGGGGGACCGATTTCCAAGGGAATAACATTTGACTTTTCGTTCCCAGATGAAGCAGGGCAAGCTTTGCGCTGTAATATTCGATAGAGCGTTTTTTAAGTCCCAAAGGGACCATATGATGCTCGAGTGCCGTGCAGGTCCTGTGCTGGGCTACGACCGATTGCTGGTTAATGATTTTGCCATTAACATCTGGCTTTTTTATGACCCTTCCTTGTCTGTAAGTCCCGGTCGGCCGCGCTGGGCAGCCTCTTGCCAACACCAGTGTCTCCATGCACACAGAGGACTGGTTTACTTATTTCTAAACGGCAAATTGACGGCGTAGATCAAGAGCCGCTCTTCTCAGCTGTGAAAGCTGTTTGCATAATTTTAATGACGCTTCCATCCCTGGATTGATTTCCCCGTGTAGAAACCCTTCCTGCGAAGGAAAGCAAACAGGAACGGGGATGGATGGGGCTCTCCAGAATCGGCGGGGCTGCGTTCTCTAGCAGGCGGGCTCAGCGATCAGGGCCAAATTACAGGTGCTGCTTCAGTCCTTTTCATTTGGGGAATGAAAGGTATCATCAAGATGCAATTTGGCACCCAGGCTCAGACACTGTCCGCTCCTCCCCGCAAGGCAAAATTCCCTCTTCAGAGAAAGGATGGAGGGAAAGGAGTTTTGCGACATGAAAGTGGCTCTGATGAGCCACCTGCCCTACGTTTCCCTTTGCTTTGCTGAATCTTCTCTTGGAAAAAATTACTTGGAGGCAATTGCTCCAGCCTGCAGGTATTTCTCATGCCTAGTTTGTGTCGAAGGCAGCCGCCACCATTTCAGCCGGCTCCTCTGCTCTTACAAATGGTTTGTTTGTTTTCAGAGGAGCTTGCAATAAAGACTCATAAAAACAAGGCTTAAAAAATAGCTAGGAAGTTGGCTTGCTCCTCTCTCGCCCCGGCCAAAGGAAGATGCTGCAATTCTCCAGGTAATTGAGTTGAGAACGTCCCCAAGAGCTGGGGCTTTCCTGGGTGACGCTGGCCCGGAGGCGATGCCCTTGCTCTGCCTCCCCCTCCCTCCGCTCTGGCCCCATCTCCTTGGAGGAGCTGCAAAAATTGGTGTTGTCTTCTTGAAACACCCAGGGAACGGTTAAAGAGGCAGCCTGGGGATGGGAGAGTCCTTGGGGACAAACTCCAGGAGCTTTTTTTTAGAAGCTCTTAACTGTTGCTGGAATGATCTTACAGTTCCCTGAAGTTTAAAAGGTCAGAAGTTTGCTCCCAAGCAGTGGTTGGGATAAACATAAGCCAGCCCGGCACGGGATGTTGGTGGCCACAGGGTTTGTCCCTTCTGTGCAAGTGGACTTTGTAGACAAATGATCCAGAGAGGAAAAAAAGAGCCACAAACCAGCGGAATGAAACCCAGGATGAAATGGTTTGGATCTGAAGGAAAATTCCCACCGAAGCATCTCACGATTCCCTGTCGCTGACTGATGAAAATCTTTTAAATTTCATTTCATCTTCCTTTTTTTGCAACCCAGATTTTGTTACTGTTACCAAAAGAGCCACCTTCTGTGGAAACTTACTTTGCCAAATGAGAAATCAGGAAAAGGCAAAAAGTCGGATCGGGAAAATGTCGGTGGACTCCGCTGCTCGTTCTCGCTGCATTTGCAGATTGCTCGCAGCAAACGGAGACTGAGGGACACACCGGCCATTCATTTCAAGAATTCAAACCCAATTGTGATTTCCTGGAAAGAGATAAAAATCCCGAGGTAGGGCCAGGCTCACCAGGGCAGCACCTGCGGGCAGAGGCACCGCCGCTCAGCCAGGCTGAGATGCAATGCAGCAGCAGCAGCAGCGTTCCGTGTGTCCCCCCAGAGATGGGCACAGCAGATCTTTTAAGTTAAATGAAGCGATTTCTTTCCTCAGGCTTGCTAAAAATAATAAAATGATCCGGTGGAATGATTTATTGTCATCAGTTAAAGCAAGGAGGGGAGGAACGGAGGAGCTGCGTATGGCGAATGCCTGGGTGGCCCCTGGGAGCTCGGCTTGGTGGGGACTTTGCCTAGGGGTGAGCAGAGCCCCTGTTTGCACCCTGAGGTTTTTAGGCATATCCCAAATTTGCATTTGGCGAGGGGGCAAAAGTCTGTTGCTTGTGCGGGATTCAATCGCGGGCCCGGGGCGTTCACAGGAGTAAAATGCTTGAAAAGACCGGGGCTATGTGCAACCAGTATGTGCACTGGGAAGTGCCTTTCTCTGCTCCTGTTTTGCTTTTAAGGTGAGGTGGGAGCCTCTGCTCCTCTACTACGTCCAGGAGGCTCCGCGCCTGCCCTGGGAGAGCTGCAGATCCGTCGGGATGGGAGGGTGGTTCCTGCCTCTTTCCCTCTACCCAAAACATGACCGTCATTGCCCGCTCTCCAAGCCGCAGGGCTCAGACGTGCCAGGCCCCTTACGCAGAAAAAAAACAAAAACGAAACTTTGGACTTTCACCTGATAAAAACCTGCCTGGAAGCAAGTTTCTTGTGCAACCAGTGGCTCAGCCTGGTACTTGGCCTTTCCTGGCCTTTCCCAGCACTTGGGACGCCTCCTTTTAATGTCTGTGGGGTTTTCCTGCTCCTGCATGGACGGACTGGGGTCCCCTGGGGCTGAGCACCCGGGAGCAGGAGCAGCTCCCAGCTCCCCGTGGGGGTGCAGCCTTGCCTAAATGTTTGCGGGCTGAAGGTGTCAAACAGCCTTAAACGAGTCCCTTAAAGCTCCACGCAGTTACGCTCAGTAGCGTTCCAAACCCTGATACGTGTTTTTATTGCGGCTTATTAAAGCATCCGTGGCTGAGAGTTTATTTTTGATGTATTTTATTGCATGGTGATTTACAATAAGCTCTTAAAGAATGCGCAGTCGTTGCTTCTAATAATCATTTAATACATATTCATAAAGCATTTCTAAATGGTACCTTCATTCAGTATGTTTTATTGGGAGCAACACGTAGGCTGGAGTCTTCTGAGCTGTGCGAGACTGACACAAGGTCTGAGAAACAATTTTTTGCTCATCTCATGGTGCAGCACTGGGAACCTCCAGGTAATCTTTGACTTCTTCAGAGATGCAGTTCTCCAGGTTAAAAAAAAAAAAAAAAAAGGAATAAAACCCCCCTGTGTTTAAGTGTCTTGGGGCTTGGGCAGCTTCAGCCGGTGCTTTGCGTGGAAACCTGAGGCAGCTGATTTGCGAGGAGGGAGGATGCGGTGGCTGGATTCCCCAAAGGGTTAAAATCCCTTGGGTTTGGTTGGTTTGCTGAAGCATTTTCTTGACCGTTGAGTATGGAAGTGTCAGTGATGGAGACAGGATCACCAAGTACGGCACGAACGTTTATCTGTCCGCAAACTGAATCTCTAATTACAGCGAGGATCCCCAAGACTTTATAACAGGAGCAACCCTTGGAGAAAGCCATCATAATGCAGCCAGGTTGCCTTGCTACCCCAACATCAGGAGAGGGGATCACGCTTCGTCTGAAACCCAGATGGAGCCCCAAACCCAGGTTTCTTGTTGTAGCAGCGCTTGGTCCTGGCGGTGATGGCTGTTCATCATCATGGGGTTTTATCCTAGGTTTGGACAAATCCAGGGCGAAGAGTTGGCCAAGTGACTTCGTTGGTCTGGTCCCAGAGTGGTGAATTTAGATGGGGACAAGAGGGAAGGACTCTTGGGGCTGAGTTGCTGAAGTTTAAGCTGAAGGTTGGGCTTTACTTACTTTTTCCTTATCAATCAAGCTCAAAGCACTTTGGAAAAAGAGGTGGTTTGCTTCCTCCTGGTTGTAGAGATGGGGAAACCGAGGCACAAAATGGCAATGTGTTTTTCCCAAACACTAAACTAAAGCTTCCCCAAACTAAAGCAGAGTCCTGCCGGCTGCGTCCTGGGCTGGTCCTGTGCCCGTCGGCTCTAATTCTTTGTACAGAGGAAAGCAGCAGCGCTGGGCGGAGGGAAACGCGCTCAGGACAGAGTTACATGGGTAGGTGCTCAGGCTGGTAGAAATCGGGTTTCTTTATGAAATGAATGAAAAGAGGGGGAGAAATTTGCCATGCAATGACCGGGGTTCAGCGCTTTGCTCGCCTCGAAGGGAGATCCTGCGTTTTCTTCTTTGAATGTGGGCACGGCGCTGCGTCGGGGTGCTTGGTCAATGCATGCTGGGCGGGTAGTTCGTTAAGTTTGTCTAATTCCAGTGTGTGATCTCAATGTGGGCAGCCGTGGGCAGTCTCGGGATGTAGTAGATTGCTTTGCTTCAGGTATCCTGCTCTCCCAGGAGGCCAACCCTACCCTGGGCTTGCATCAAGAGAAGCGTGGCCAGCAGGTTGAGGGAGGGGATTCTGCCCCTCTGCTCTGCTCTGGGGAGACCTCCCCTGGAGCCCTGCGTCCAGCTCTGGAGCCTTCAGCACAAAAAGGACATGGAGCTGTTGGAGCGGGGCCAGAGGAGGGCTACAAAAATGCTCCGAGGGCTGGAGCCCCTCTCCTAGGAGGCCAGGCTGGGAGAGTTGGGGGTGTTCAGCCTGGAGCAGAGAAGGCTGCGGGCAGAGCTGAGTGCGGCCGGTCAGGGCTTAAAGGGGGCCCATAGGAAAGGGGGGGACAAGCTTTTTAGCAGGGCCAGCTGGGACAGGACAAGGGGTGATGGTTTTAAACTGAAGCAGGGTAGGTTTAGACTGGATCTAAGGAAGAAATTCTTTACACTGAGGGTGGTGACATCCTGGCAGGGGTTGCCCAGAGAGGGGGTGGAGGCCCCATCCCTGGGAACATTCCAGGCCAGGTTGGACAGGGCTGTGAGCAACCTGATGTGGTTCAAGGTGTCCCTGCTCCTGCAGGGGGGTTGGGCTGGGTGACCTCTAGGGGTCCCTTCCAACCCAAAACATTCTATGATTCTATGATACCTTTAATTGGGTGCTGGGAGGAGATTTGTCCTTGCAGCTCTTCCCTCTCCCCATAAGAAAGGGCTTGGGTCTTTTTGCTGGTGTTCGTTTGCGGGGAAGGGGTGGATTGCCTTGGGCTGGGGCCCAGGCTGGAAGGAGCTCCCAGGGCTGCTGCAGGATTCAGCCTCCCCCCGCAGCCCCCTGTGCCTGGTGCCCATCAGTCCTGCATCCCGGGGGGCTGCACGGTGCATTTTGTCCCAGCCTTGTCGCCCTGCACTGAAACCACCCGGGGCTGAGCAGCCAAGCTTCTTGCCTTTACCTGCAAAGAGCCGTGGGCTCCTTTCCTTGAGCAGGGAGCCCCAAGCACATCGGGGTGCTCCTTCCCTCTACAACTGCCTGACAGGAGGGGGGAGCGGGGTGAGGGTCGGCCCCTTCTCCCTGGTAACAGGTGATGGGACAAGGGGGAATGGTCTGAAGTTGCACCAGGGCAGGTTTAGGTTGAACATTAGGAAAAACTTCTTCCCCGAAAGGGTTGTCAGGCTCTGGAATGGGCTGCCCAGGGAGGTGGTCGAGTCCTCATCCCTGGGGGGATTTAAAAGAAGGGCAGATGAGGTGCTTAGGGACAGGGTTTAGTGGTGGGATGGCAGGGTTAGGTTAAAGGTTGGACTTGATGATTTTAAAGGTCTTTTCCAACCTAGACGAATCTATGATTCCCACAACACGCCGCCGCCTCCGCTAGCGAGAGCGACGCATGTTCGCATGTGCAAAAGCAAGGCCAGGAGGCAAATACCGCTGGCAGTTGTGTACCATGGAGTCATTAACATTGAGGAAGCTGTGATTATATAAGAAAACAAGAAAATAAATCAGCAGATACTTTGTCTTCCCGTTTAAATGTCCATCGTGGGATCCAGCGGAACGGTTTCGCTTAAAAGGAGCATCAGCTGCTGTTTTGAGCAGGGGCTGCTCTGGGGTGGTTAATCACAAAGGCAGTAATTGACTGTCATACCGCGCTCTTTCTCATTTTTATTCTCGTTATTCATCGCCCAGAGAGGAAAAAAAAAAAAAAGAAAAAAGAAAAAGAGACGACAGCCAGAGAGAATGAGAGCGAGCACTGCTGGAAGGCTCCTCGGGAGCCAGCGTGGGTGTCACCTCCTCCGCGCTGGCGTCGTGCCACCGGGGGGGACGCAGCCGCCTGGGAGCTGCGCGCCGGCAGAGCGGCTGCACGGTGTTGGCGTGCCTCTCCATGATGGGCTTGCCCCATCGAGTCATTGGTTAAATATTTTCCAACAGTTTATTGGGCAATGAAGCGCAATTCCCAAATTTAAGCCTGTTGCAATTAATGAATTCTAGTCCACAAGCAAATGTTTTGTTTATTTTTTTTTCTTCTTGGATTTTTTTTTTTAAAGTTAAATATATTTCTTCGCATGCCTTCGATCTAGAGCATCTTCAAATTTTCAGCCTTGCCCTTTCCTTGGGGTTGTACAGCTCTGCACCCCACTTCTGAAGTTGCGCCAGGGCAGGTTTAGGTTGGACATTAGGAAAAACTTCTTCACAGAAAGGGTTGTCAGGCTCTGGAATGGGCTGCCCAGGGAGGTGGTCGAGTCCCCATCCCTGGAGGTATTTAAAAGACGGGTAGATGAGGTGCTTAGGGACAGGGTTTAGTGGTGGGATGGCTGGGTTAGGTTAACGGTTGGACTTGATGGTCTTAAAGGTCTTTCCCAACCAAAGCGATTCTATGATTCTGCTCCAGTCCCTGCCACCCGCACCATGGCCCAGAGCTTTCCCTTCCTCTGCCTGTGCAAGCTCTTTCTCTCCCTTTTTTCCCCAAAAACCTTTTTCCCTCCCCCTGCAGACCTCGCTGGACGGGCTGCCCCATTGTCCCCGTCCTGGCTGCCCTCCCGCTGGGACCAGTCCCGGCACAGTGCCCTGCGGTACCAGGGGACTGGTGGGGACTGGCAGGGACGGAGCCGCTTTCTCGGAGATAATTTGAGGCAAGAAAGGCACAATTAGCTGCACATTTCAGCCCTTCATGACGCTCGACTAATTGAGAGGGGAATTGAGAGTTATTTTTTACTCAATGCAGAATCTGGAGACGGCAAAATATTTTTTCTTTCTGGAAAAGTTGTTTGGCCATTCAGCATGGCTGAGCGAATTTCACTGTTGCCGCAGCCCTGCAACGGCCGCAGCAAAGCGCCGGTCATCCAGCACGGTCAGGAGGAGAACAATACAAAATATGACAGCACCCCACACCAAACCGTGCCGTCCTGCCCCGGGGAGAGGGATCGCTTCCATCAGTCAGGAAACACAGAATCATAGGTTGGAAAAGACCTTTCAGATCATCAAGTCCCCCAGTTCAAGAAAGATGAGGAACTCCTAGAAAGAGTTCAGAGGAGAGCAACAAGGATGATGGGGGGACTGGAGCATCTCCCCGAGGAGGAAAGGCTGAGGGAGCTGGGCTTGTTCAGCCTGGAGAAGACTGAGAGGGGACCTCATCAACACCTACAAATATCTTAAGGGTGGGTGTCACAAGGATGGAGCCAGACTCTTCTCAGTGGTGCCCAGCGCCAGGACAAGGGGCAATGGGCACAAACTGAGACATAAGAGGTTTCAGCTGGATATGAAGAAAAACTTCTTTACTTTGAGGGTGACGGAGCCCTGGCCCAGGCTGCCCAGGGGGGCTGTGGAGTCTCCTTCTCTGGAGATATTCAAAGCCCGCCTGGACGATGTCCTGTGCCCCCTGCTCTGGGTGAGCCTGCCTGAGCAGGGGGGTTGGACTGGGTGATCTCCCGAGGTCCCTTCCAGCCCTTGCCATTCTGGGATTCTGTGTGATCAGGTTGTGGTGGGGACCGAGGGCTGCAGCGAGTCCGTCGTGCCCAGCCTGGTGTTGCAGAGAGTGCAATGTTTTCGCGGGGGAAAAGTAGATTACGGGATCTAACCCACGGATGGAAGAAGCGGTGGCACCTTCCCTTGTGAGGCTGAGGAGTTGCAGCCGCTTACAGCCAGAGAGGAGCAAGTTTTTTTTAAAGAATTCTGGGTTTCTTGTTGGAGACAGCACTGTTACTGCATGGCTTGGGGTTTGCTTGCAAACAGGCTGGGAACTTTCTAATGGCTTTGTGGTGAACAACAGGTTTAGCAAGAGCATCAGCTTGTTAGCAATGATGTCCTGTGTGTGGTAGGAAGATGTAGGAGAACTGGACACAAGCAGGCTGTGGATTGAAGCCCTTGAGAGGCAGAGATGCACAGGAGATGTTGAGGTCCTTGTCCCCACACTGGTATCTATAATAAGAAACACAGAAACCTCTGGTCCTGACGTTAAAACCAGAACAGAAGGCTGTCACCATCCTCACCTTGTTCGGTGCGTGGAGAAGGGCACAGAAGTATTTTAGGGGACAGGTTTGCTTCGGTAGCTGGAGCTGGACTCAAGGAGACGCTGTGGGAGGTCAGTGGAGCAAGTCTCCCAGATGATTTTGAGAATCTGTGCCACTCTCGAGATTTTGCAGATGTAGGTAACTTCATAACTGGGGGACTCTGCTGTTGACAGAAATAGCAGATCCTTCCCGGCGCAGATGCTGAGCTGCTTGACGGGAGGTAGGAGTAGGTAGAAATGCATTCCCCGTGGTCAGGGTGAGGGATGCCATGCACTGTGCCCATCTCATTTACCAGCCATGGGGATGACTGCCGTGGACCAGGTTGCCTTGTAGCATCCCACCCATCTGCAGAGCCTCACGGGTACAACACAGAGCGAGGCTGGGATGTCCTACCCAGAGTCTCATGGTGAGAACAGGGAGAGAAAGCAATCACATCAAAAACACAGGGGTGTAAGATCTGTGTTCATTAGAGCTGCAATTAACTATGCTAAATGAGTTGTGGTACCACCAGGTCTTAAGGGGTTTTATCAGGTGAAGAGCACTGCAGCTTGGTATCTTTACTGAGTTGGATGTGTGCTGATGGCTGGGGCTTCCAGAAAAACCCCAGAAGAGGAGGTGCACAAGGAGAAGGTTGGAAGAGCTTTAAGTGCCAGTGTCGGCATCTTCAAATGTCCTCCTTTTTGGGAGAAGCAGGGCCCGTGACGGCTCTCTGGGCTGCTCCGAAAGCAGCCGGGCTGACTTGGTGCTGGAGGGCAAACGTTGCATTAGTTCCTAAAAGGACAACCCAGTTGCCATCTCTACCTGCCTTTGACCCGTTCAGTCACACCGAATGTTAAAAAGACCCAGAATTAACCTAGAGAAATGGGTTTGGGTATTTCCCTGCACTTATTGTGCACATTTCATGACTTGGACGCCGAGTACGTTGGTACTAAATCCATGAGACCCGCTCTCCCAGAGGAGCATGGCAAAGTCATTCCAAAAGGATTGCCCATGCTGCTTCACGCGAGTTTTTCCCGTCATTTTTCCCAGCCTATCTGTGCTTGCGAATGAATTGCTCCCCCTCTTCTGTTTGGTTTTATATCCACGTCACAGCGGACAGTTCTCTTGTGCAAGAAAAGGAGGTTGGCACATACAGCCTGGTAGCTGCCGCTCGCCACGGAATTTCGTAACAGTTTAGCCCGAGTGAAAACCAGCTAGCAGGCAAAAAGCCCTCCGCAAGCCCATTTCAGCATCCAGGTCGATGTTTGTTCCACTCCGGCTCGCTGCAGTCCTGCTTGGGTCGGGAGGAGTCTCCGCAGAGAGCAGCCAGGCTGGGGGGGCAGACCCCAAACTGTTCCCCCAGGGAGCCCACGCAGGGACCCCGACGCCCCCACAGTGGTACCCTCCACTTTGAACGCGAGTCTGATGCCCGAGGGCCTCTCCCAGCCCTGCTTTCCCAATCGGCTTTGCTGCTCTGCTGGCAATAACGCTTGCTCCGACCCCAGATCGGGCTCGCAAGCTCCCGGCAAAATGCTCTTTGGATCCAAGGGCTGGAGCCCCTCTCCTAGGAGGCCAGGCTGGGAGAGTTGGGGGTGTTCAGCCTGGAGAAGAGAAGGCTGTGGGCAGAGCTGAGTGCGGCCGTTCAGTACCTAAAGGGGGCCCATAGGAAAGATGGGGACAATCTTTTTAGCAGGGCCAGCTGTGACAGGACAAGGGGTGATGGCTTTAAACTGAAGCAGGGTAGGTTTAGACTGGATCTAGGGAAGAAATTCTTTACACTGAGGGTGGTGACACCCTGGCAGGGGTTGCCCAGAGAAGGGGTGGAGGCCCCATCCCTGGGAACATTCCAGGCCAGGTTGGACGGGGCTGTGAGCAACCTGATGTGGTTCAAGGTGTCCCTGCTCCCTGCAGGGGGGTTGGGCTGGGTGACCTCTAGGGGTCCCTTCCAACCCAAAGCATTCGATGATTCTATGATTCCTACATGGCGGGGGCGGATGCGGGGAGCTGGAGCATCCCCGATGCTGAGCCCAGCCCAGTGCCGCTCTGCCCACTGCGGGCGTTGTGGGGCTTGTGTTTGTGCATGCTGAAAAAAAAAAACCCGAGAGGTTGTTTAATGCGTTTTCCCCAAAGCTTTGCTAACGTCCGTGCGCATCCCAGGGCTGCGCTCGTTTTTCTTGGTGATTTTCCGACACACTCTTTTGAAAGCTCTAAGTGGTGCTGAGGAGGGGCCTCATTAATACCAAAGTGTGTTTAATTAGACAGGAAAACCAGATGAGTAGTTATCTTTCAAGGAAAGACCATAGTTTGCTGCAATCTTTCCAAACAGCTTTAACTGATCTTTTTTTTTCTATGAGCAAGACATTGCTAAATAAACGCGCTCCTGGAGACCTGGTGCATCAGGAGATGAGCTGGGGGGCTGCAGCTCTTGTTTCCCTTGGCCCAAATCCGCTGTTCCCTGCGGGCACACCCCTCCACAGGGGCTTGCGTGGGCCAGCACTGGGCACATGACACGGCTCAGCTTGGGTCAGACCTGCATCTGATGAGCCGCTGGCTATAATCCCGTCCTCCAGTCCTGTAGGTCATCTTCATGCCAGGGAAATCGAGCGTGGAGAGTGGCATCGTGCCCTTCCCCGCGGCATCGTGGCCACCAGCAGTACCTTAACTTGCCCATGGGCAGCCCTCAGGAACTTCCCACTTTTGCCAAGGTCACCAATTTACTCCAGATAACTAGAGGGGGAGGCAATGAATTTCAGCTGTTCACCTCTTTAAAAACCTCATTTAGGGTCAGGCATAATTATTGAGCCACTCCTGAGAAAGGCACCACTGATTGCAGAGCTGAATTCGCATTTTGGTGCCTTGGCTCTGGAAGCCATCTGCACCGATACAAGAGCACTTCATGAACGTTAACACATTTAAAGTGTAAATTGCAACTCCTTTTTCATTTTCCAGCATGGGACCCAGGTAGGCAAAGCTTTACTTGTGGCTTCTCCGAGCATCTCCCATGCCCGTACGACACCGGAGGGCTGGAGCTGCTGGCAGGTGAAAGGGAGGGAGTGAGGCTTCCCTGGTTTGGGGGGAAATTTTGGGTGCTCGCACCTCCGCGCAGCAATGGTGCGGGGTGAGGAATGCAAAGATGGGTTGGAAATGTGGCTTCAGGGGCAGTGACACCACCTCGGGGCAGAATTGGGCCGGTAGAGATGCTGAAATATAGGGGCCACACTGCCTGTGCAGGGCCGTAGGGGTCTGCCAGGGCAGGTTTAGGTTGGACATTAGGAAAAACTTCTTCACTGAAAGGGTTGTCAGGCTCTGGAATGGGCTGCCCAGGGAGGTGGTCGAGTCCCCATCCCTGGAGGTATTTAGAAGGGCAGATGAGGTGCTTAGGGACAGGGTTTAGTGGTGGAATGGCAGGGTTAGGTTAACGGTTGGACTCAATGATCTTAAAGGGCTTTTCCAACCAAAGTGATTCTATGATTCTATAACTTTGCTCTGGCAGGCAGCCCGGGGCAGGGTGGGATCGCTGCCCTTGGCAGCAGTGGGAAATGGATTTGGCAAAGCTGGAGGAGCATTGCTGCAGCACGGGGGCCGGCTGCGGGCCGGGGCAAGGTCCCTTCCCCCCCACCTCATTCCGCGGGTGCTCAGGCTGCGGTGCCCAAACTGGTTTCCACTAATTACAAAATACGGCAGATTTTGTAATTCTTCCTTTGCAAAACTTGCTGAAGCCCAAGGACGTAAAAGTTTATACAGCAGCAGGGTAATATTATTAGTTTAATTTCCAATTTTATGAAAAACAAGCCTGGTTTTAATAAAACCCCAGCCCTTTCCAGCTAGCCCCCGGTAGCAGCATCAACCCCAGGTAAGCAAATAAGGGAGCCAGGGCTGGCCAAGGTTAACGCCAGCCACAGTTACATCCTTGAGAGCTGCTTTTCCCAAGCTGGATGGGCACTGCCGGTCCAGCCCTGGGGCAGAGATTCCACCTCCGATGCTGCATCGGGATCCACAGCTCTGAGGTTACTCGGGAAGCCGGTTAGTCTTTTCTGGCAGGCTTAATCCCAAACGGCGTATCCTCTGCGTGTCGTTGCAGCGATCGGTGCCCCGGTTTGCGACGGTGTGGAGCTCCAAGCTCACCCACCCTGTGAAATCCATCGCCGCTTTGCCCCTTCCTTTACCTTCGCTTACCAAGGGGTTTGGGGGGGGGGGGGAGCTGCAAGCAGGCACCAGCCTGCCCGAAGCAGAGCCCCCGGGTGTTACCTGAGTCGCTTTGCTCCGCCAGAAAGCCCCACCATAAATGCACTGCGCTCTCCTCTTGGCAAAAGCTCCTGCCCGTTGCCGTGCCTGCTGCGGCGGATTTTCCCCTGGACCTTGCGGGGACGGAGGGGTTTGTGCATTGGGAAGGACTCGGTGGTGCAAAGCAGCACGGCGTGCTTTCGTCACGGGGTATCTCTGATGCTCGTTTTAGTGCAGGACAGGAAAGTGAAGAAAGTACAGTAATAATTTGGCTGCCCCAGCATGCTTGGCTTGAAGTTTTCCCATTCCCACTTGGAGCAGTCGGAAAGCGAGACCGTCTCAAAACAAAGGATCCATGCGCCCCACCTTGCAGCAGACTGGGTTTTTTTTCCAGGGTTCTCCCTTCATTTTGTTCCTCAGCAGGCTGGCTGGCTCTGGAAGGAGCTGATATCACTTTGTCCCTCGCTCAGGCTTGAAACCCCTACGTTTTACTGGGATGAAGCGTGGAGCGGCGCCTGCGCTGGGCGCTGCTGGCCCCTGGGGCAGCTTTGCTATAAAACACCCCCTTCCCAGGTGAAATGCAATAGGGTTTTGTTGGTTTGTTGTTTTTGCAATATCAAGTTGGGCTTTTTAGGGCTTGCACCCAAGCAGGTATTTGGGTATCTGCCCATTCCCAAAGCATCTGAGGCTTGTGCATGGGCCAGGATTTGGGAATGGCTTTGCTGGTCGGTCCTAGGGTGCAGCTAGGGTCGGTCCGCCGTGCAGCTCATGTGGCAGAGATCCCACATCCCCACCAGCAGCACCGTTTTCCTCTCGCCCCCTTCCTCTCCAGCCCACATTCCCAAGAGCCACATCCTAAGTTAGGCTGCTCCTAACCTCTCTGAGCCCTCCTTTGTGGAGGTGACGGCGCAAGCCCTGTGCTATCCCATACTTTGTGGGGGGTTTTCCCCCCAATTTGAGACAACAGGCTTGGCCTGCCGGCATCCCCCGAGCATAGCCCCGGCAGCACCGAGGAAAAACCTACCCAGCCAGCAGCGGTCAGCACCCACCGCTAACGATCAGGGGCTTAACGAAGCATGAGAGGCAGCTGGCCGCCCTCCAACCTGGTCTACTCAGGAGGGAGAAGCTGCACCCATGTTTCTGATGGTTGCAAGCTCAAATTTCTTTGCTCATCCCTGTCCCGCACTCCTGCTTCTCCGGCATCGGGACCCCTGCAAGGGACAGGGGGGTCTCTGCACCCATCTGCTACCTGCGAATGGGAGCATCCCCCCGGGGAGCCCTGCTGATGCCGGGGGGGTCTGCGGGCTGTGAGAGCACTTGGGTCTGGTGAGCTGAGGTAGGAGAGCTTGGGGATGAGGGGGAAAAGCAGGGGGGGACGAGGGGGTTGAAGTTTTGCATCACGCCTCCCAGAGCTGCCCTCTGCACGCCCTCGCTGCAGCTCCCACTCTCCGCTCCTTGCCAGGCTGGTGCCTCCTGTCTCGGAATAACGCTGGTTTGTTTGGGTTGCAAACACCGCGGGGGAATTCTGCAAAAGCTTTCTTCTATTGCTGTGTGAAAAAAAAAAAAAAATATGCAGCCCAATAACTTTTCTATTCATATCAAGCTTTGCAAGTCTTTTGTTTGCTTGGTTTGTTTACAAAATCTCTCATTTTGGATCTAAACCGCTCGACAGCATCCCTTTGAATATGTTTTAAAATAGAGCTTGGGTTCATTCCACGCAGTTTGGGGAGGATATGAAGGAATTTCACTTGTCAGCCATGAGTGGGAGATGGATGGGGCCATTCCCCGACGGGTCGCCCTCCGGGGAGCCGGAGTGGGGCTGGAGAGGAGCCGTGCTGCCGCTCGGCTTCGCTCCGCACTGTGCTTGATGGTGCTTCGTGGGGAGGATCTGAGCGGGGTGATAGGTTTTTAAATGAAAAAATAATGCAGAAAGAAGAGTTTTGTTGGAGACCCAGAGGATTTATGCACTGACCAAACTCCTTGTGTGCCACGCTGCCCGCTTCTGTCTGAAGTCAGAGATTTGGGGGTTGCAAGGCAGGGCTGAATAAAGCTGGGAAGGAAAGCTGAAAGCCCATCTCCAGCAGCATCCTCACCCCAGGCTCCCCAGCCCATCCTACCTAGGGTCTGCTGGACCGTGCCAATGGGAGGGAAGGATCAGGCCCTCAGTGGGACAGGTACCCGTGGGGGGAAATGTGAGCATCGCTTTTTGCTTACTGCTTTCAGCTGGGCTTTTGTGGAGCTGCTTTCCAGATGCAGACCTGACCCCCCCAATACTGTGAGCCCCCCGCGGTGCCGTTGGAGCCCCTGGTAGCTCTGAGGGAGGTGGGAGGTGGACTTGGCTCGTATCTGCTGTCACCCGACCAGCTGGCCATGCCAGCACGGCCCGGCTTTTGTAAGCCAGAAGAAGATAACTCTGAGCTAATGCAAGAAATGCATCTCCTTCAGGATGCAGCTGGAGCCCCGGGGCCAACTCAATTCCCTGGATTTCCCTCGCCCCATCCTGCACCATTTCCTCAGGGTCTGCTTCTCTTTCCCCCTCCCTTTGCCTCTGCCCTTCCTGACCCTGGTGCTTCATTAGCGGTGCAGGTGTTAATTGGAATTACAGTAATGAGGAGTCTGGGTGAAGAGGACGCTCAGCAGCACTGCCGGTGTCGGGATGCAAAGGGCTCACGGTCCCCAAACGGGGCAGCACAGAACGTCATTGGCAAATGCAATATCAGGCTCTGCATTGATGCAGGGGGTTAAAAAAAAAAAAAAAAGAGCCCCAAAAACAAATCCACAAAACTGAAACTATTTTACACCACAATTAAAAAAAAAAAAAAAAAGTCCTAACTGGAGGCTGCAGAAGCAGCTAGCTCTGCATCAAAGCTCAGCAAGGCGAAATGGGTGGTGGGGATCTGGGTTGGAGACTGCACGTCTGAACCTTGTGTGGCCTGAAAATCTGCTGAGAATTGGCTCGTGGCCCCTTACTTTGAAAGGGATGGCCAGCACTTGTTCGGGTTTTTTTTTTTTTTCTGTTAGCTGCATCTTAAGACCCAATGTTTATTTATTTTGATAATGTTCCAGTTGGAGGCAGAAGCAAGAGATAGCAGAGGCGAGCAGAGAGAAAAATTAAGGCTGTTACGGGCTTTTCCAGGCTTGCAAGAGCCTGGCTGTGCTGGCGTGGCCGGCTGGGACAGCTGTTAGGGTCACAGCTGGTTGCAGATGGCTGCAAAAGTCACTTCCAGGGACCTTTGCCCCTTCCCATTGCAGCATCCTTATCCCAGAGCCACCGGACGTCCCCTTGCCATGGCTCCAGGGTCCCCCCTGGGGGATTTCAGTCCCTGGCTGGGTGGGAGCGAGCACCCGGAGGACTCTGCACAGAGAGATTGCTTGAGGCTCCCGGGATTTGGTTTGTTGGCTTTTGCACTTGAGTACAATTAGCAGTTTTGGCATTTTTCTAGCATGGGCTGGCTGTCCGGCGTGGAGCAGTATGTCCCACTCTCCCCAGGGCGCTGGCGCAGCACCCGGTCTCCGTATCCCGTCTCCGTATCCCTAGCAAAGGTGGGGTTCAGATGCTGCCTTGCTTGTGTTATGCTGGGGATGGGCTTGCCTTCGGGGCCAATAAAATGTTTGCAGAGGTTGGATGGGGCTCTGAGCAACCTGATCTGGTTAGCGGTGTCCCTGTTCCCTGCAGGTGGGTTGGACTGGGTGACCTCTAGGGGTCCCTTCCAACCCAAAACATTCTGTGATTCTATAGGTGCCTGAAATTCAGCTTCTACCCTAGAGGTTCACTCGCAGGGCCAGGCTCTTTCTGCAAGCAAAAAAAGGAGTTGATAGTTTGATATTTCCAACCCAACCGCTGCGTGTGGCTGGGTAAAATGTCTTTTCTGGCTCCCTGGTTTTCCCCTCAGTCGGAGCCATACCGCGATCCAAGCCGGAGTCAGCGCAGCCTGGTGAAAGGCAGCCACTTTTTTCTCCGTCATCCGACGTTTTTAGGCGCCCCTCATGGGAGCATCGAATAGGTCTGACCCCAGCTGGAGCCAACCCTGGGGCCTTGCCGTGGGTCCCATGTAGAGGGATCTGGGCACCACTGTGAGGGTAATAACCAGGCACTTGCATGTTGGTTTTGTCACGGATGATGCAACGTATACATCACCACGGAGCAGAATAACCAGATTTCTTCCTATCCCCCCCCTTCCATCCCCTCCGTGATAGCGGGTGTTTCCCCATGAGCTTGGAGGTGATGGGCGAACCTTGCCACAGCACTGGCAGCGAAATGTTTTCAGCGGAGCAGACCGTAGAGCAGAGGGATGGGGGAATCGATAGGCTTTTCATGTTGACGTCGGTACTAAACGCGCACGTCATCGATGAGTGCTGCCTGACTGGAGGATCCAGATGTGGAGGTGGATGCTCTGTAGCCCATAGCCTCAAGAAGTTTGTCATAAAATCATCCTGCTCCTTGGTTTTACTATACTAACACGCTGCTCGTCCATTCAAAACCTGCCGATGCTCCAGGCTCTGCTCCAACGAGCGGTGCTGGAATGCAGGGACCTGCAGTGGTTAAAGCAGCCGGGACCGTGTCACTGCTGTCTGCAACGTGGGGCTTTGTCCCCCCAATTTCTGTAGCCGGTCCCCGCGGGGCAGCCTGCAGGCTCCCAGGGGGAGAGTTGGGGCTGTTTTCCTGGTTTTTGGGTTAGGTGCATCTAGGATGGGTTGCTATCTGAGCAGGGCTGCAGCTGAACTGTGCCTCATTCCTTTTGGCACTAAGGGCTGCATTTATCATCCCAGCACAGGCTTCCGCTCAGATAAAAGGGAATAAAAACTGGAGGGAAAGCACAAGAGGGGATGAAAGAGCATTTTGGGCGAGATGCATGTAAATGTGTTACTCGTGCAAAGAAACCATAAAGACCACGAGGCACTCGGGTCAACAGGCACAGAATGGCAGGGGTTGGAAGGGACCTCAGAAGATCTCCCAGTCCAACCCCCCTGCTCAAGCAGGCTCACCCAGAGCAGACACAGGACACGTCCAGGTGGGCTTTGAATACTCCAGAGAAGGAGACTCCACAGCCCCCCTGGGCAGCCTGGGCCAGGGCTCCGTCACCCTCAAAGTAAAGAAGTTTTTCCTCATATCCAACTGAAACCTCTTATGTCTCAGTTTGTGCCCATTGCCCCTTGTCCTGGCGCTGGGCACCACTGAGAAGAGTCTGGCTCCATCCTTGTGACCCCCACCCTTGAGATATTTGTAGGTGTTGATGAGGTCCCCTCTCAGTCTTCTCTTCTTCAGGCTGAACAAGCCCAGCTCCCTCAGCCTTTCCTCCTAGGGGAGATGCTCCAGTCCCCCCATCATCCTTGTTGCTCTCCTCTGAACTCTCTCTAAGAGTTTTCCAACCCAAATGATTCTATGATCCTGTGATCCCGCAGTGGGATGTGGCCCCGTGTCTATTCTGGCACCGTATCGTACCCGCCTGCGCGGGGACCCTGCGCTGCCGCGTCGCCTGCCTGAGCCCAGGGTGTTCCCCATGACAAAACAGGTCACTCTGTCATTAAGGTCCTTTGCCTCCTGAGATTACTGTCATTTGGGGACTTATGACGTTGCAAACGTGGGGCACGGAGTTATTTAAAGCCGTAAGTAGAAAATCACTGGCTGATAATACAGCTCGGTTTAAATTTGAGCTCATTTAAATGTCAGTCTCAACTGCCCCTTGAATCAAAGCTGCTTAAATTATTCTGAAAAATAATTGCCTCTATTCATCAGAAGAATGTACCATGGATCCAAGTATAACATGAAGTGTTTGATTGGGGATTTTGGTTTATTTTCCCACCTTTTTTTTTTTTTTTTTCAATATTGCAGTCAGAAAAAAAATCCCCTCTCCTTGCTCTCCCAGTAGTACTCTCTCTAAACAGAGCAGGTCAATCCATCAAATTACAGTACCGAGTTAGGTACGTTTTCTCCAGCCGTGATGGATGTTGCTGCTTATGCAAAGCTGTCACGGGACCCTGGCTGCAGTTGGGAATAGGATTTCAGTTTCCCATAGCTAAATTAAAACATGCAGTGGTCCTGACTGAGCAGAGTAAGCGTGGAGGTTGTCTTGGGGCAGACCTTGGGGGCTTCCACTGCTGGTACAGTCATTCCTAAAACTCGGTGGTGTGGCGGAAAGGTCTCTTAGGTACTGAGGATGAGCAGGCAGTGAATGGAAAGCGATGGAAGGCACCAAAATCCCATCTGCTGATGACTGTTGCAGTTATTGTTGTCCTTTATTTTTGCCACTTGTCACCTCCGTTTGCTCTGTGCACGCCCAGGTCCGTGGACAGCCCAGCTCAGGATCTGCCGGGAGCTCAGCAAGCCCTGAGGGCTCGGCCAGGGCCGGGACAGGGACAGGGACCCGTCTGGCATTGGGGCTGCTCGCATCCCAGGTAAACCCCGTTCCGTGGGGTTGGCGGAGCCACTGCAAACGCCCGCCTGTGCTCTTTTACTCACTCAATACTGGATGGAACCTCTTCCATTTTGGATGCGTTGAGGCATTGGTAAGGGCTGGAAGCTGGTTACAGTGGTTCAGAGCCTGTGCGGAGACCGGTCGAGCTTGGATGGGGCTCTGAGCAACCTGATCTAGTTAGCAGTGTCCCTGCTTACTGCAGGGGGGTTGGACTAGATGACCTCTAAGGGTGCCTTCCAACCCAAAACGTTCTATGGTTCTATGATTGCTCCCTGAGCTCAAGCATGAGAGTTGCAGTGAAAAGACCTGAATGTCGTCACTTAGGTTAAAATGCGCACTTCTTGTGCAGATCAGCCACGCTTCTTGGGCTTATTCATCCTCTCCAGCCACAGCCCGTGGTGGGAGCAGATGCTATAGACAGTAAGTAGAATAGAAAATAGAAAACAGAAAATAGAACCATTTTGCTGTTTCAAACCACCCTCCAAGCCCCAAGCTGGCGATGCTCGGGGTTGCGCTTTCCCCAGCCCCCATGCACTCGATGCAGCGGCTGCCTTTGCTTTTCCCTCCATTGCAGTTGCGGAATATTTTCTCCCCTCTACTTCCTGAGGAACCCCGGGAAGGACTATTGGAAAGGTCACAGCATAAATCCATCCAGGAGCCAGCCCTTGAAGGGCTCGGTTGGGCTGGTGGGGCGGGCAGGGGGTGCCCCTGCCCTGCGCCTGGGAGCTGTGCGGGGGAAGCCCAGGGGTGGCAGGCGCGGGTTGGGGTGGATTTTGTGCCCCAGCAAAGTGCAAACGCAGAGGAAGATCCAGCAGGAGCAAATCCAGGAGCTGTCAGAGCTCTGGGCTTCAGTGAAACGAGTTCCTTCCTCTGACCAAAACTTCAGGCCCCGTGGGCACCCCTGGTTTTTACCGTTGTCTTAGCGTTTCCCAATTACTCAACGTTTTCCGGCTGGGTGACATTTGGTAGTGCTGTTTATTGACCCTGGAGACCACAGCGTTGACATTATTGCTACCAAGTGACATTTACACGGACACCGACGTCATATTGATATCAATAAAGGCAGCCAAGTTTATGACACAGCAGTCACTATGTGAGGCAGGAAGGGCAGCTTCTGTTGCTGATGCTGATACTGGTTTTTAGGGGGAAAAAAAAAAAAAAAAAAAAAACCCACACAAAACCAAATCCAGCCAATCTTAACTTCAGTTGACCAAATTTCTGGCAAACCCATTGCCGGGCCGTGAGAGCGGGTGCTGCCGAGCGGCCGGGGCTCGGGGACCTGCAGGGGGGTGATCCTGGAGCCAGCCCAGCCGCGCTCGCTGCCTCCATTTCTATCGGATGCTCCTGCCCCCATTTTGACAGAATTGATTTTTGCTGTGCGTGAGTGGAGGACCAGCTTTGTTCTGGTGTGCCGGAGCCATTTGCTGCTCGTTCGTGGGGTTTGCCCCATGACCCGTCCCCTTCCACCCCGGGTCGTGGGCAGCAGGGCTCTCCCTGGGCTGGGCTCCTCTCCACACCAAACCACGCTCATCCTTTGCTCATCCTATCCCATAGACCATTTGCTTTGCCATTATTATTGCCATTATTATTATTATTATTCTTTCTCCCTCTATGCAAAGAATGTTGTGGCTTTATCCAAAATCCCATCAACTTCAGCCCAAAGCAGCTCAGTAGCCAGTGGCTGGATCCCATCAGAGGATGAGGGTGCAACCATGCATGGAAAACTCTGGGTCATCACAGGTCAGGGCAGGTTCCGAGGGTGATGCTGGTTAAATCACCCGTGGGGTGAGCGCCGGGCGAGGACGGGCAGGGCGAGCGTCAGAGCGGAGTGGTTAGATCTCAGTGTCCCTCCTCGGCTGTTAAAGACTCCGTACCGGGCTGGGGGTAGAGCCCCAGTGCTTGTATAACTCATGTCCCTGAGTTTCTGCCTCGTTTGCCATCAGAGCAATCATTACTTTTAATGGTGGCTGGTTCTCCTGCCCGGAGTGTGGCCAGCAGGGCGAGGAAGGTTATCCTGCCCCTCTACTCTGCCCTGGTGAGACCCCACCTGGAGCACTGGGTCCAGTTCTGGGCTCCCCGGTTCAGGAAAGATGAGGAACTCCTAGAGAGAGTTCAGAGGAGGGCAACAAGGATGATGGGGGGACTGGAGCATCTCCCCTAGGAGGAAAGGCTGAGGGAGCTGGGCTTGTTCAGCCTGGAGAAGAGAAGACTGAGAGGGGACCACATCAACACGTACAAATATCTCAAGGGTGGTGTCATGAGGACGGAGCCAGACTTTTTGCAGTGGTGCCCAGTGACAGGACAAGGGGCAATGGGCACAAACTGAAACCTAAGAGGTTTCAGTTGAATATGAGGAAAAACTTCTTTACTTTGAAGGTGACGGAGCCCTGGCCCAGGCTGCCCAGGGGGGCTGTGGAGTCTCCTTCTCTGGGGCTATTCAAAGCCCACCTGGACGATGTCCTGTGTAACATGCTCTGGGTGAGCCTGCTTGAGCAGGGGGGTTGGACTGGGAGATCTTCTGAGGTCCCTTCCAACCCTTGCCATTCTGGGATTCTGTGACACCGGCCACACAGGGAACTGCCGCGAGCGTGGCTGGAAACAGGCAGAGACGGGGCAAATTCATGCCGAGAAATCCCCCACCGCGTCGTTACCTTTGCCTCAGGGCCGATCTCGTTTGGCTGCAAATATTTAGAAATCCCAGCTAAAGGCTATGGGGCATGTGGAATTTAACAAGGCAACAAAATTTTAATATGAGTGACCCAATTTTAAGATGAAACACTCAAGTGGAGGGAGATGCGATGAGGCTGGTGGGAACATCCCTCTCTTCGGGTGCAGTTTGGCTCATTAAAACAGGGATCAATGCTGATAATAAATGAAATGTTTGAGGTTTTGAAACCACCCCCAGCTACGCTAATGCTGTGACGAGATCGATCCTGGCTGCAGGTTGCTGGGGGGAGGTTGCCCCTGGCTGGGTGTCACCGCATCTCAGCCAGGACCCCTGTGGCAAACCTGGCAGGGGCTGGGGCTATTTTATGGAGGAAGATGTCACCAAAATATAGCAGGTCAGGGTTTTGGTTTTTTTTTAAAAAAAAAAAACTTGAGCCTGTGTTTTAAAAAGCTTGACCCAACACAGCTGAATTGTCATAGAAACAAGAAAAAAACTCCATGACTGCTCTCTAAGTCCTTGCAAGCACCAACCCTGAATGCCACAGTGGGATGCTAAGGATGTGTGAAACACCTGGTGCATCTCTGGCAGGGAAGGAAAACACAGTTTTTCTCTTTCCTGGGAATCAGTTTAAAAATTCTTCCTGAAATTCTTGCAGCATGGGGCATCTCAGCACAAAGCGAGTATCGAGGAGCCTGTGCCGGGGTAACGGAGGCTCTTTCCCGGCACGGGCACGGTGGCGTTGGGGTCCCCATTCCCTCAGAAAGTTTTTCTTGTCTTCTTACCATCTAAAGGCCGGTTTGTGCCACCCCCGGGGTCGCTGGGGTGCATGGCATCTTCCGTCCCACGCAGCTTGCTCTGCAGCTGAAGTGAAGGGAAGAAAAAGCACAGCTATTTCTCTTCCAGCATCTTTTCTCTTTCGGCTTTTCCTTTGCCCTTGGATACCTGGAGCAGCACTTGGGTTGGGATGAGGTCGGAGCGAGGGGGTCTGCCTGCCCAGCTGAGCCAAAGTTTGCTGTCCCCATTGGAAGGGGATCAGCAGCGGGTACGAGGGTCCGGTACCTGCCGTGAGAGCATCACTCGGAGCCATTGATCCCATAATCCCTAGAGTGAGATCCGCATCCCCAGGAGTGGTATTTTCCTGGGAAATAGTAGCTATCATCCTGCTAAGGCAAGGTCCTAAGTCCTGCTGTCACTGCTTGGATGATGCCAGTTGTTTGGGCCTGGGGATGGCTCAAGGGGCTCGGGATGGGGAGCGATTTCTGCCTGATGCCCACCCCAATTTGGGCAGCTTGCACGGGGCTGTATTTTGTCTCCTTTGGCTTGTACCACACTGCGCGGGCTTGCAAACGGGAGCGCTGGCCCTTGCAAAACATCCCTCCAACCTCTTCCTCTGCTGGTATTTCCCATCTGTAAAAGAGGATTTTTCTTTACCCACCCGCCTGGCGCTTCTGCAAAGTTTTAATTTATTTGCTTGCTTATTCTTGTAGAGCACTTTCTCCCTGGCTGGATAGCTGAGGCGGGAAAGACAAAGTCATCCTCTCCTCTTTATTTTGAGGATTCCAGCCGAGTTTGGCTTCCCAAGGGTTGTGCTTTTGCGGCGGCAAGCTGGTGGAGCGATTCAGCCAGGTGCCGGCTGGGAAGGGCGTGCGTTTTGCTGGGGACACACGGAGGGAAAAGGCAAACGGGATGCAGAGGTGATGGGCATCCAGGGGAACTGCAGCCCCGGAGCAGCTTCATCCGTGCACTGCCCTGCCTCAGGAGGGGATGCTGTGATGTTTGTCACCCGCGCGGCTCCCTGTGGACCCTCCTCAGCACCAAGGGCACGGGGGAAGGCTGCATCCCCTCCTCAGCCCGCCAAACTCATCAGGATGCTGGTGTAAATGGGAGAAGCTGTGCTTGGTCCAGACCTGCCGACACACCGGCTGCACGAGAGGCTGGTGGCGTTCGCTCTCAACCCACCTGTGGGTCCCCCCAGGGGGAAAGCACGTTTGCATTTACCCGCCGACAGAAAGCAAAAACCAGAAAGCAAACTAAACCCCCAGAAGCGCTGCCCCATCGCTTTGTATGATGGATGAGCCAAGCCCGGCAAGGACAGGACCGGTGACAGGCGGATGAGGAGCCGCATCTCCCCCATAGAATCATAGAATGTTTTGGGTTCGGAAGGGACCCCTAGAGGTCATCTAGTCCAACCCCATCCCCTCCCTGCGGCCCCCTCCGGCATCACCCACCACCGAGCAAAGCTGGCACAGGGGGGGTGGCCTAGATGACCTCGAGGGGTCCCTTCCAACCCCAAACATTCTATGATTCTATATTTAGGGCTCAACCTCCCACCCAGGGTTCATCCCCAGCATCGTTTTGGGCAGCCGAGCTGCAGCCCCAAGTTGCCATGACACCGAGCTGCCCCCGAGGATGCGGCTGCGGCTCCCTGCCCTCCATGCCCCAGTTCCCCGAGTGTTTGGCGTCTCGCCCACGCACCCATCTCTCTCAAGCAATTACCTGCTCTGATTGCTCCCCCTCGCACGTCGCTGCTTAGATAGGTGCTTGTCTGTGTTTTAATCAAGTGAGTCACACAGGCGGCGGGGGCTAGGCAAAACACCGCTTCTGTCTATGTCTCCTTGCTGGGTAAATGATGGCTGGGAATTCACGGAGCGTGAAACGCTCTCATTTGGGGTGGATTTAGTGGATTCAGTGGCGGAATGGGTTGTGGCGTGTTTAGAGATCATTTGGGTTTATTTTGGGCCTGAGATCTCCACGCACTGTCAATCAGGAATAGCCCCTTTAAGTTAAACAAGAAAATCCATGTTTGGATGATTTAGAGATCTATCTTTATTATTTTATTATTACGGAGGCTTTGAATTACTGGGGGGCTTTATCATGATATGTGGAAGCTTTCTTGGATGGCCTGAACCCGCTGCTTGAGGGCATCAGTGCAGTTGTCGCAGGCAGGAAAACCACACCAACCCCAACGCACCCGGCACGGTCTGGCCACGGAGTTCCAGCTGCAGAATTTAAACCATGTAAGCTGGTGGTTTCCATCATATAGCAGAAATGAAAATTCAGAGGGCAGCTCCTCAGCCGGCCCGGTGCAGCGCGGCTGTGCCAAAGTCCAGTTATGTCGCTTCAGTCGCTAACAGCCTTGTTCCCTCTCAGGGCATCTCGCAGCCGTTAACGAAACGCTAAATCCACGTGCGAGCATCGCTCCGGGCACTAACAGGCACTGATGGCACATGGGCAGGGGAGGGGAGGTTTCCAGGCAATGCGTGCCGGCGGGCTGATGTGGGGAGGTTTTCCTGCAGGTTTGGGCGTAGCGATGGGTGGTGTTGCCTTGATTTCCCCGCTGAGCTGGTTTGGGAGGTACAAGCTCCGCTGGGAGGGGTTTGTGCTGGGGAGGCCGGGAAGAGCAACGGTAGCGATCAGGCTTTACGGATCCTGGTTTTCTGCTCAGAAAGCCCCAAGAAGAGGAGGGATTAGCATTGCGTCGGCTGAGCCGCACCGGGAGGCAGCACGAGCACGTGCACCCCTTGAGGTGCTTTTATGCCTGCATCATCCTTTTAGTTTGAAGTTTAATCCCCAACAGCTGCAACTTGCTGCATCGCCTGTCTGGTAACAGCCTGGCACAGTGGTGACAACAGGCAGGGAAAATGAAGCTGTCTGAGAAATGATATGTGACAAGGACTCAGAGTTAACTGCTTTGAAATTCATTACGGCTCCAAAAGATTGGCTTGAGCAAGGTGAATGGCATAAGGTGGGGAATGAGAGGGCTGTAGCCTCCTTTTCCTGCCACTGAATGAGCTGTGGACAAGTGGAGTACTGTGGACCTGGAGCACTGTGTCCAGTTCTGGGCTCCCCAATTCAAGAAAGATGAGGAACTCCTAGAAAGAGTTCAGAGGAGAGCAACAAGGATGATGGGGGGACTGGAGCATCTCCCCGAGGAGGAAAGGCTGAGGGAGCTGGGCTTGTTCAGCCTGGAGAAGAGAAGACTGAGAGGGGACCTCATCAACACCTACAAATATCTCAAGGGTGGGTGTCACAAGGATGGAGCCAGACTCTTCTCAGTGGTGCCCAGCGCCAGGACAAGGGCCAATGGGCACAAACTGAGACATAAGAGGTTTCAGCTGGATATGAAGAAAAACTTCTTTACTTTGAGGGTGACGGAGCCCTGGCCCAGGCTGCCCAGGGGGGCTGTGGAGTCTCCTTCTCTGGAGATATTCAAAGCCCACCTGGACGATGTCCTGTGCCCCCTGCTCTGGGTGAGCCTGCTTGAGCAGGGGGGTTGGACTGGGTGATCTCCCGAGGTCCCTTCCAGCCCTTGCCATTCTGGGATTCTGTGAAGCTGTGGTGTCTGTGTGACAGTCGTTACCATGGTTTGTCAGTAAGGGGGGGTTATTTGGGGACCCCTGGCCGTTCGTGGCAGTGGCTCGGTTGCACGGTAGCGACTTTTCCCTGGCAGGACAAATGCCAGCTTCTCGGTGCTTTCAGAGCAAAATACCTTTGGCACTGCCCAGAGTGCCAAAACCAACGAGGGGGGGGGCGTTCAAAGGGTGCACGGGCAACCTGGGCACTGCAAACTCTGGTTTGCAGAGAGCTGTGCTCATGCAAGGCTCTCAGGAGCCACGGTGAGGGTTCGTCGTTGTACGATGACGAACGCAATAACAGGGAGGTCTTCCAGGTTTGGGGTGCCCTGGCCGTAGCACCTCTGGCCCATCTGGGAGGCCCAGGGCTGCAACCTGCCGTGCTTCAGCTAAAAAGCATTTGGCAAGGCCAGATCTAGGGGCTCTTCCCCCAAATCCGCGCCTCGAGCAGTGCAAGGCAAAGGGAATTATTCACATTTTGGGGGAGAAAGGGACGTCCCGCAGCGGACCAGCCTGTTGCTCAAGGTTCATTTGGGGCTGGTACCGGCTTGGAGTCCCGTTATGGTTATTTTACAGCAAAGTAGTGGGATGCAATTATTCCAGTAACTCAGGCTAATCCTTTCTTAAACAAGAATTCTCCGCAGTCAGCTCCATCTCCGTGGGCACGTGCCAACTTGGTGTCTTTCGGGCTGAAATATTCCTTCTGCTCTGCGGGGTTGTGGGGCTGGTGGGGATGTATAAATTTCTGAAGTGCAGCTGCCTCATTTTGTTTTACAATTCATAAGCAAAGGAACCCGAATGATCCAGTGCAGTTTGGGCACTAAAAATAGCTTTAATCAATCAACTTTTTAAAAATAAGAACGTTCCTTAAAATTATGCCAGCACCAGCCAGTGCTGCCTCTTGGGAATTTTATTCTGACTCATTTTTCTTCCAGTTCTGTTCTTTCTTTTTCTTTCTTTTTCTTTTTTTTTCTTTTTCCCCTGCTCCTAATTACCAAATATCATTGAATTTGGACTGTTTTCCGTTCCTTAGCATACAGGATGGGGTGGATATTGCGGACTTTTAAAGATATTTTTGTCACTGGTGGCATGAAGGGATGGGAAGCGTTGTTACCGTCATTTGCCAGTATTTAGGCAGTACCCCAAAATACTGGGAAAACAGGCACTAGGTACTTTGAATTCAATCTTTCTACACTGGAGCAGCTTCCCACCCATCCCCAAGCCTCTCAGGGTGTCCCGTCCATCAGTCAGAGGAGACGAACGCAGCGGTGGCAGTGCCGTGGGGCTTGGTGGGACAAGGTGACAGCCGTGCCCACCCCGTGCCCTGCTCTTCCCCCGTCCCCATTGCCTTTTCCTGCAAGTGCTTCGACACTCCACAGCTTTGCAGGAGCCCTGTTGCCATCTCAGGCAGCGGCTGCTTTGTGGTCTGCCCAAAGATGCGGGCATCCTCATGGTCCGAGCTGGACCGCTCGGGTGGAGGATGGAGCCCCTCTACTGCCTACAACTGCCTGAGAGGAGGCTGTAGTGAGGTGGGGGTCGGTCTCTTCTCCCTGGTAACAGATGACAGGACGAGGGGGAAAGGTTTGAAGCTGTGCCAGGGCAGGTTTAGGCTAGACATTAGGAAAAACTTCTTCCCAGAAATGGTTGTCAGGCTCTGGAATGGGCTGCCCAGGGAGGTGGTCGAGTCCCCATCCCTGGAGGTATTTAAAAGAAGGGCAGATGGGGTGCTTAGGGACAGGGTTTAGTGGTGGGATGGCAGGGTTAGGTTAAAGGTTGGACTTGATGATGTTGAAGGTCTTTTCCAACCAAAGTGATTCTATGATTCCCCAAGCGCTCCCCCTGCAGCCCGTCGCACCCTTGCCACTGCCAAGGGCCGGGGGCTGGGTTGGGTGGGTTACAAGCAGGTCCTCAGGTTTCCAACCGGCCTCATTTCCAAAGGCAAAGGCGGCTGGGATTTTACAAAGGAGGAATTGCACGTCCGAGTCCTGCTGCTCTCTGACAAGCGGTCCCTACCCAGCTCACCCTGAAAATCCCCATCTCTCGGATGCGTGTGTGTGTGTTTAGTGCATCAGTCACATCTTAGACTATAAAAACTGCAACTTCAGTTGGCTGCTGCTTCTGCAAACATATGTTCTCCTTGTAACTATAACTTGGCTTTTATTGCTTGGTGTTATTCCCCAGCATCGTGTGCAGTATGTACAGATATGATAACGGTAATAACCACAATACTGCCAAATCCGAGCATTTAAAATAATGGGTTAAGTCTCCAAAATCCCCTGACTGGCTTAAAAATAATAAGATTATGTGAGAACAGTAAACGCCATGATCTTGTCTTGCTGCTTTTCGGTTGCTGGGTGTTGGGGCTCTTGGCTCCCGCCTGTCTCCAACGCAGACATTTAGAAATGAGGGCTGGGGCTGGGGAAGGGGATCTTTAGATGAAGCTGAGACCGATCCCTCTGAAGGAATGGGGAATCTAAAGAAGCACGTCCTTCATCACGAGGCACGGGATGAAAGCAAGGGAGCTTGCGACACTGCAGGAATATGGTCGTGGCATTTTTTACTGTGTTTATTGCAGAAATATTTTTGGAATTAGACTGACGGATGGTTGAGATTATCTCCCTGAAAACGGGGGGGCACAGACTGACTGAAATGCCTGGAGAAGGAGAGCAGTTGTGTTACAGAATCCCAGAATGGCAAGGGTTGGAAGGGTCCGCGGGAGATCACCCAGTCCAACCCCCCTGCTCAAGCAGGCTCACCCAGAGCAGGGGGCACAGGACATCGTCCAGGCGGGGGTTGAATATCTCCAGAGAAGGAGACTCCACAGCCCCCCTGGGCAGCCTGGGCCAGGGCTCCGTCACCCTCAAAGTAAAGAAGTTTTTCTTCATATCCAACTGAAACCTCTTCTGCTTCAGTTGGTGCCCATTGGCCCTTGTCCTGGCGCTGGGCACCACTGAGAAGAGTCTGGCTCCATCCTTGTGACCCCCACCCTTGAGATATTTGTAGGTGTTGATGAGGTCCCCTCTCAGTCTTCTCTTCTCCAGGCTGAACAAGCCCAGCTCCCTCAGCCTTTCCTCCTCGGGGAGATGCTCCAGTCCCCCCATCATCCTTGTTGCTCTCCTCTGGACTGTCTCTAGGAGTTCCTCATCTTTCTTGAATTGGGGGGCCCAGAACTGCATCTGAGCCCGACCTGTGCCCACGTCACGGGAGGTTTTGGCGCTCGTCATTTGGAGCAGGGAGATGACCCATGCAACGCGAACGCAGCACAAAGCAGGGCTGCAGCCGTGGCAGCCTTCTCCATCCCTCTGCAATTTTAATGTAGATACTGAAAACCTAGCTTTCCAACAGGACAAGCAGTCTCTTTTTAAGTCTTTCATTTTTCTTTTTAAGAAGGCCTTCGCATTTTTAAAAAAAACATTAGACTTGGACCTGCGGGCCAAGAAATCCCCTTGCAGCATTGTACATGTGTAGGAAGCCTTCTGGAAACAGGAGCTATCCACGTTGTTTTGCTGGCTGAAATGCGTGAAACGGAGACCCAAGTTGCATCACTGCAGTTAATTTTACTTTTTTCCTTGGGCCAAGAATTGGAGGGTTATGGTGGGAAGGAGCTGGGGTTTGGGGTTTTTCAGTTCAGCAGAGTCATTCTTTTCTTCTGCCTGCAACAGTCCATGTCAGGGGGTGCAAACCATCTCCAAAGGAGCTGGAGCCATCAGGCCTGGCTGGGACTGGTGTCCCAGTTTAATTAGATCCATGCCTAAACCAGTTGAACTGAACAGATGCAAAGCACAGCACCGTGAGCTCGATAAGGACACAGCTTATTTCTGCTTTTGCTTAGGCTTGTTCTGTCACCATAAACTCATCGGATTTAGGTGTTTTTTAAAGGGAAATGTGAGGATCTGGAGGCCAGGGTGTTAAAGTTCTCCCTCTGGGTTTCGTCCTTGGACCCGGGGCAGGTCTTCATGCCACAGGCAGAGGTGACACTGCTCTGCCGTGTTCCTCCGCTCCTCGGTTTGGGACCGGTGGTCAGCAATGCAAAAAGTCACAAGTGCGCTGCTTTAAGAAGGGAGAGGGGAACAGAACAAGTTAAACCAGAGGCCAAACACAACCTTGTCTTCAGGAAACACTCGCTGTACTGAGAAAAATCGTGGACACACTGCTCTGAAATGCTGTACCACTGCAGGCTTCCTCGGCCAGCTCTTTACCCTAAGATGCAAAGCGGCTCTGATGTCCCAGTCTGCTCTGGATCCACCAGAGAGCAGGTTTAACGAACAAAATTTTTTTCTGTGTTTGTTTAGATGGGTTCCTTAATTAATTGGTGCTGTCCTTAGATGATGAGGGTCTTTCTGTGTTGCTCCCTCGCTGATGGAGGAGCCTGGTGGCGGAGGGCAGGGGCTGCTGACAGAGGCAGGAGGTGCTGGGAGGTCTCCCTCCGGGCAGGACACAGGCACAGCTCCTACCCAGTTTTATTTTGGGTTGCCTACTCCTCAAGCACATCCACTGGCACTGGTACCAGTGGCTAGGTGATGTGGAGCTGGTGGGCGGCCACCCAACCCCAACTGTCTCCGTTGGGCTCCTGCCATTTGGTTTTACTGCTGGAAACACTCCACCGTCTTGAGCAGCAGCTTCAACGCACCCTTGAATTACCATGTCTCTTTTTAATTAAAGTCAAAGCCTTCCCAGCTAAAATGGCATGGCAGAGGTCAGCGGGAAAAGCAGATCTTGCCTATGCTGAGGCATCTTCTGGCAAGCAGAGCTCTTCATTGTCAAGCCACTGGTCTTTCTCTGGAGGCAATTTCAGTAGAACCATGTGAAAAGCTGCTGGAGAGCATCAACATCAGGGGAGCATCAGCATCCAGAGGGCATCAGCATCAGCCATTCCACCAGCAGCAGGTGGGGCCAACAACATTTGGGGCAGAGCCTGCTTTCTGTCTTGCCACTTCTAAACTTGGGGCTAGATTTCAGTGTAAGAGACTGCGTCAATCCCGCAGTGCGGTGCTGTGCAGCTGGGAGCAGCCCCTCGGGGCGGGCAGGGCTCTGCCACCCCCCAGCTTCTGCCCGAAGAGCGTCCGGGGGATTTGAGCTGATCCCAGATGTGCTGGAGATGTCGTTACCCTGGAATTTGTGGCAGAGGAAGAAGTACGAAGCGAATCTTTTGCGATTATCTTTGCCTCCAGCGGTTAGTCTAGATCTCCCCTTTGCATCTTTCTCTTTTCAAATCTCCTAGTCGCCAAGTTGGCTGCTTTGAAACTGGGTGGTGCTTCGGTGGCCTCGGGAGCAGCCATTTCCATGGTAACTCAGAAGTACCCGGGTTTGCACAGTCACGGTTTTTGCGGGGTTGCCACCACTGCCGCTACCGGGAGGATGCTGAGCTGGTCCCATCCCAGCTCCAGTGGCGCAGGAGCCAGTGCCACGCGGGGTGTGGGCAGAGCCCCCTATGGCTGAGCTTGATGTTACCATCCCTCACTTTCCTTGACCTCCTGAGTGCAAAAAAGCCGGGCAGGGTGTGTGGTAATGCCGCAGGGTCACTCATGAGGGCCATCCTGGGCCCTGGGGCTTCTGTCTCCAGCCGCGTCCTTGCTATTGGTGCTGGTACAAGCCCGCCATCGGATTGCTGTGGACTTTTTTTGCCTTCTCCACTCTCTTTTTCTCTTCTGGGTGTTTTCCCATCATCATCAAATTGGGGCTTTTCTTTCTTGCTGGGCATTTCGAATTGCCCAGGCTCTGTGGGGAGGATGCTGTGAAAAGATGCCCTCTATCATCCCACCCTGCAAAGCAGCTTCACCTTCTGCTGACCACGGAGTTTGCTTTGGAGCATCTCCATGTGGCTGCTAGAGGCTTTGGTGGGGCTCTGGAAAAGCAGCCAGCCAGGGGTTAAATCACAGTTCTGAGGGCTCTTCCAGAGCCAGGAGCAAGGGAGGGGGGAGTGAACTGAAATTCCCTTGAATATCTGTGCACCAGAGGGAGGGAGGATTAGTTCCATTAGGGCAGAGCACTCGGGGTAATCCCGCTTTTGAATTCGGGATTTCACTGTCATTAATCTGATGTGAAAGTAAATAGGGCAGGAGCTTAATGCCTTGGAGGGAGCCACAGACACAGGAGGAGAAGGTGGGCTGGAGGGGCTGAGCAGGGACAGGACCCTTCGTCTCAGACCCCTCCAGCCCCTCAGGGTCCTGGGACAGAGGAGGAGAGGAGCATCCCTGGGAAGCATCCGAGCCCTGAAGGGAGGGCCTCCTCCTTCCCTCCTCCAGCCCATTCTCCAGCCAAAGCAAAACTGTTCCCTACAGTGGATTTTCTTCCACCTTTTCAGACTTTTCTTCAAAAGCGACACAAGTTCCCTTTTGGTTTTCTCCTTTCTACATGCATTGCCTTTTTCCGTCCCACAGCCGTGCCTGACCCTTGCTGACTACACTGACAGTCGCTAAGCATCTGTGACTACAAAGCTATGGGAAAGCTTAGAAAATTAAAACAACTCTTCTGGCATCCTGAAAGACACTGAATTCGGCTTTGGTGTTAGATGGACAGGGCACGGGGGTGGCTCTGCCTGTCTTTAAGGAATCGCGGCACTCATTTCAACTCATGGCAATTCTTCTCATGCAGGTGATTATTTAACCATGAAAACCACAATTAGATCGTTTAGAAGAAAGAAAGAACAAAGTTTTTTAGGCATCTGATGAGCAGAGTGCTTGGGGTAGCTCAGCAGAACGGGGGCTTTGCCCCACAAACATCTTGAGCCTTAGGCTTCAGTCGCTCCACGGAAATAAAAAATCAGGGGCAGATGCCAGATCCAGAGGGCAGGCAGGTTTTCTGCTCAGAACGTTTTCTTTTTGAAATGTTTGTTATTTTATACCATGATGAGAGTGATCTGAGCAGCAAAAGGCACTGACCCAGAAGCCAGGAAGAGCCTGGGACATGGGAGACCCCGTCATCCCTGCGGGACTCCTTCAGCAAAGGGCTGTGCCTCTGCCTTGCTGGGGATGGACTCTTCCATGTTTTATGTGAAAAAGTCCATCCTGAGGGAACATTGCCGTCAGAAGTGGTCCTTGTGGACAGGTGGCTTTTGACAAATCACAGAATCCCAGAATGGCAAGGGTTGGAAGGGACCTCGGGAGATCACCCAGTCCAACCCCCCTGCTCAAGCAGGCTCACCCAGAGCATGTTACACAGGACAGCGTCCAGGTGGGCTTTGAATATCTCCAGAGAAGGAGACTCCGCAGCCCCCTTGGGCAGCCTGGGCCAGGGCTCCGTCACCCTCAAAGTAAAGAAGTTTTTCTTCATATCCAACTGAAACCTCTTATGTCTCAGTTTGTGCCCATTGCCCCTTGTCCTGGCGCTGGGCACCACTGCAAAGAGTCTGGCTCCATCCTTGTGACCCCCACCCTTGAGATATTTGTACGTGTTGACGAGGTCCCCTCTCAGTCTTCTCCAGGCTGAACAAGCCCAGCTCCCTCAGCCTTTCCTCCTAGGGGAGATGCTCTAGTCCCCTCATCATCCTTGTTGCTCTCCTCTGGACTCTTTCTAGGAGTTCCTCATCTTTCTTGAACTGGGGAGCCCAGAACTGGACCCAGTGCTCCAGGTGGGGTCTCACCAGGGCAGAGTAGAGGGGGAGGAGAACCTCCCTCGCCCTGCTGGCCACACTCCTCTTAATGCGCCCCAGGATGCCATTGGCCTTCTTGGCAACAAGGGCATAGTCGGTTTTCTCTAATGGAAAACCAAAGCTAATTCTCGATCGATTCTGCTAGAAAGGAGGGCTCGGGTGGTGGAGAGCAGTATGAAGGACAGTAACACAGCCAGCGGCCCTTGGCAGATGGTGGATTCGAAAGCCTTATCGCTCCTGTGGCAGGGAAGAGCCTAGGCTGAACGCTTCCCCACTGCTGGAGCAGCAGGGGACGGAGCCAGCGCAAGCCCAGGATCCGTGTCCCAGGGCAGGGCAAAGGAGGAAGGCTGGAGCAACCAGGGCCAGTGTGCTCCCCTTCTCCCCGGTGAAGCAAAGGACCTCAGTCATCAGCATAGTTATACCTTTTTTTTAACAGTTCAAAATCCGCATGGTTTTATTTTTTTACTTTAAAGGAAAAAAAAAAAATCTGCAAGTATAATAAGTGAAATGAATGCAATTGCAAGCGCCCTGGGAATAGGGCGGGAGCCGTGTTTATAGGGAGTTCCACACAAAGCCCATCAAGCAATGCAAATGCTGTAAGGAGGAGGTGGCCACAGGATGTGTTTGGGTCTGACGGGGGCTGTTTTCTCTCTGGAGCAGGATTACCACTCTGCTTCTAATTAGGCAAAAGGGCCGGGGATGCAAAGAGCCCCTGAAGATGTCAAAAATGAGAAAGAAGTCATTGAAGGGAGGGAGAAATTAAAATACGCTGATGTTGGTATTTCAGCGATGCACAAGTCCTCTGGGGCTGTCGCCAGGAGCTTTGCCTGCTCCAGCTCCTTCTGCGGTGCTGACGGGGTGACCTGGGGTTTTACTTCATTTGTTTATGTGATTTCATGCATTTCCATTTTAGAGAAGTGGGTTTCCAAGTTTGACGCCTTTGGTCTCCAGCGTGGGCTCCAAGGTATTCCTAGCTCTGAATTTTCAAATTAAAGCCCTCTCTAAAACAAGAAGCGGTTTGGGTTCAGGTTTTAGGGAAGCTGCAGGACCTGACCCTGCTGACTTCTCTTTTTTTGCTTTTAATCTGGATAAATGAAAGCGTGTGTGCAAAAGTACTTTGAGACTGCAGCCCTACCATTGCCTAATCTTATGCTGCGATAAATCTTATGCTGAACTGCTAAAAGGCCAGATAAAATACTTCTAAAAGCAGCAGGGGTAAATAGGGTAGGTATTTTTGTTCAGGTTTCCAGGGCAGGATAATTCTTGTTATCAGAAATAAGGCAATGTCTATTTGCTTCTCCCTCTGTGATCCCTTGCTCACATACGCTTGTGTGGTTGAAAGCATGAAGGTTTATTCGCACACAGATGTTTCCAATTATTTTCCTAAGAACAGGTCTCTCATTCATGCTTAATTTGTGAAACTCCTGTTTAGTTCCCCCAAATCTTTTTTTTTTAATTATTTTTAATAGTCACACCAGCAGTGGTAATCATAAGCTCTGCGCCTATTTTGTTCTGATGCAAATCACCGCTTACGACTTTGAAATTATTCATCTTAGTGCGGCTGAGCACTGGTGGGTCCTGTAAGAGAATATGGTCCTTTTTTTGATGACTGGAGACATCCAACCTTGAGCCCCTTCCATCCCTTTCGAAGTCTGTGCTGTGCACCCTGGGCCCTGGTTTACATCCCGTATCCCAACATGCCGCCATCCTTGGCCCTACCAGTTTGTGCCACCAACTTGGCTTTGTTTTGCCTTCATCCTCGGTTGTCATGTAGAGCTCGAAATGGACTCCATAGCTCCTTGAGACTTAGCAACTGAGTAGGACGGAGATAGCCTGCGTGGAGCACCCATTCCCATGACTCGAGATGGAAACAAGGAGAGCAAGCTCACTGGTTGGAGCAAGGAATGGGGCACAAGCTGGTTTTCTGGTGGTGCCTGAATGAATTAATCTTTCTTTGTCTTGCTTTCTTTAGCTTGGTAATGAAAAAGTTCATGCTAGCAGACATGTGGGGTGATTTACTGGTAAAACCCTTTGAGATCTGGAGATGAAAGTTGCTGTGGGAGGAGGGCAGAGGCGATCGTGCTCTCGGCTGCCCCTGGGCACGCATGAAATACAGAAGAGGATGGCGGTGTGGAGGGCCTGGAATGGAAAGCCTAGCCATGGGCCTGATTGTGTTTCTCTGACTTTGCTGCTGTGTAGGAAATGAAAGGCGTCCTTTGTCCCTTCATCTCAACAGGACTGCCCTTTCTAAGGCCCTCTCCTCAGTTGCCAAAAACTTCAAACCTTAGGAAATCTGGGATCTTTGGCGGTGTTTTCTTTAGTGCTTGCGTGAGGAGTGAAGGCTTTTTGATGTGTGGATAGCGTGGTGCTTGAGCTTCCCCCCTCCCAATGGCCGCTGAAGCGTGTGCTCTCCTTAACGCCCTCCTCTCACCTGGTTTGAGCACGTCAGCATGCTGGTCATCCTCCTGAACTGTGTCACCCTGGGCATGTTCCAGCCCTGCGAGGACGTGGAGTGCCAGTCGGAGCGGTGCACCATCCTGGAGGTAAGGAGCCCATGCTGCCCTGCTTGCCTGGGAGGTGCGGGTTGCAGGGGGGTGGACGTCCTGGGAGGTGGAACCCCTATTTGTGCCTTTTCCCTAAGATCCAGCCATGAAAGCCCTTCCCATAGAGATTTTTTTCCAGTAAGCCCCACTTGGGCATGCTAAGGCTGTCCTCTGGGGAGACCTGCCATGACCCTAGGTGAGACCCAAAGGCTGACTGATTTGGACTTACCCCAGCAAGATCCTTTCTCTACACAATTAATAAGGGTAGGGGGGCTCAAAACTGGGCATCCAGCTCCCGCTGGAGCTGTTGAACACTTTTCAGTTACAGGATGGCCAATGCCACAGGGAACCTCTCACTCGCAGTCAGTCAGTTCCACCGCAGCCGGGTGACTGCCAGCATCTTTTGGATTGCTGCAGTCTGGTCTGTGCGATGTGGTACCCATGGCTTTGCCATTTCATTCCCTTCTTCATAAACAAAAAAGCATGGGACAGGCCCGTGCCTGCGCTCCTCCGCAGAGGAGCCCACCAGAAGTGCAGCGTGGCCAAGTGCCAGGATAACTGGCCTTTGGGAAATGCATACGCGTACAAAGCTCGCAGACCCTTGTTTGTTGGCCACCCCAAGCTTGATGGGGCATCTTGCTTATCACTTCATCCCTCGCTGTCTCCTGGCAATTCCCGTACTGCCATATGCCCGCAAGGCTTCGTTTTGGAAGCACATCCCGGCAGCATCTGGTGCGTGGGCTGCACCTTGGCACTGGCTTTCCTGCAGCAAGTCAGTTCTCAGGCTTGGACCCAACTTTTGTTGTTTCTAATGCATTACATCAACCTAGGCAGAGACTACCGACATGTGGTAGTGTAATGGGCTTGGTTCGTTTGAATCCCGCACAGATCTGCTGCTTTACTTCCCTTTGGGCATTCCAGCCGTGCAGGAAGGCCAGTGGGATCCTTCCAACCAGCCTCTCCTCAAAGATGAGTCCAGAACTGCCTGCAGATGCCAGGAATATCCGAGTTTATCATCAAACCCTCTTTCAACCTTAAAAGAGGATCTGTTAAATGCAGAGCCAAGTAAACCAGCTGAATTGAGAAGCCACTGTAGGTTTGTTATGGAACGAGATCAGTTTTGGAGAAACTGTTGCCACCAGAGGCATCCAGCATAGGGATCGTCTCAGAGGGTCAGGCTCAGGGATGGTGGCACCACAAAATGTCACGCTGCAGGCAGCTGTGGGCTAAGCTGCCCCCAGAGAGTCCATCAGAAAGTGGGCGATCTCTCCCAAAAAGTTACCTTCCACATGCCTGCCATTTTTCTGCGTGCATTCGCCCCCTTGGGACTTTGTTTGGAGGATGCCCATCCCTGCCAAAATGTCCAGGCAGACAAAAGGGATCCTGCCTGGATGAGGAGGTGACCTTATTGAATTGTTCCTTATTTGCCTCTTATTTTTTCATAATTTAATCAGGTTGCAAACACGTGGTTTGCATGGTCTGTTCTCTTCGGAAAAGACACTTAGACGTCTGCGAGGAGCCCAGGCATTGAATTTGGTTTCTGATACCACCTTAATGATTACAACGTATATTTGCAAAACCCATAGGGTTATCCCGAAGGGTTTGCAGGCAGAAGGGGGCTGCGCGTGAAGCCACAGTTACCCCTCACCCTGTCCCAGCTTGCAGGAGGGGATGGAAGCCAGAACATGAGGTAGAAAAGCCTGAACTCCGTTAGGGAGGCGTTCGGATGCCAGTTATTAAATGAACTGAAATAACGGAGCAAAACTTCAGCATAGTTTAGGAAGGGAAAGGTTGGTTGATAAAGCCAACAGCCAGAGAAGGTGGTGCTCACGTGCAGCCACGCAGAGGTACATGGATGCGCGGTGGGAACTTGGCTGCCATGGGGATGCTCTGTTCATTTTACCATTAATTCACTCACTGGAAGTGCCACAGGCACAATACCAAGGAGCGTGGTCATTAAGAGAGTGGTTTGGACAGCAGCAGTCGTGTCTGTAGATTGAGAAGTTCTCGTGCTTTATCCAGTCTGTTATTCAAAACAACGAAGCCTCTGCATGTGATTTAAAAGCAATCTGTATCTCCTGATGTTCGAGTTTTCAGGCAACACATAAAAGAGCATTTACAACAGAGTCCCTTTCATGGTATCTTCACATACAGCCACGTTTCATGCATGTACATGTAGTCTCCAGAAAGGCTGGAGAAATCACAGCTGTCCAAGTCCCCGCTACCCTACAGAAGCCATGCTTTAAGTAAAGGCTGAGGCACGCTCTGTGGGGCAGCACTGGATTAATTTGCGCGTCTTTATTTTCACTTCTTGTTTTCACAGTAATCTAAAACCCCAAATTTTGACCTTCATCCTGGCGCTTGGGCACACAGGCTTGCCAGTGGGATGCCTTGAGCCCCTGCACCACGAGGAACCGCTCCAGTCGTTCCTCACGTGCAGCAGAACTGCTGGTGCGGTTACTGCTTCAGCCTCTGCTTCACGGGCACGTTCACTGCTAGCTGTGGCTGGGTCTGTGGGTAGGAACCTGGTTCCTGCAGGAGTCCGTGAAGGCATCAGAGATGAAGCACATCCCCTTGCGTTAGCCCGGACACATTCTTCCTAGGAGATATGAGCTGCCCAGATTGGAAACGCAGCTTCCACTGCAAATTGCTGAGACCTCCTGGACCCAACCACAAGCTGCTGTTGAACATGTAGGCTTTAAATGCCAGGAAACACACCCAGCCTGTACACAGCGATGTCCTTGTATCTTTGTCAGCAGATTAATAGAAGCTGCTAATGCTTCCCAGGAGCTGGGCCCAGGGGTTGCCATCACCCATCAGGTACTGCAGGTTTTATTTCGGAGTTTGGTAGGTGGCCCTTTGGTACCAGTGCGTCGCTTTGCAGCATCTGCCAGGGTATACAGGGCACCTCTGTGGTGGGAGCACTCATGTCTCTGCTTTCCCTTTCCTTGATAAGAAAGCACAGCAGAACTGACTGTAATAATCTTTTACTGGTCTCCAGGCATTTGACGACTTCATTTTCGCTTTCTTTGCGGTGGAGATGGTCATCAAGATGGTGGCTCTGGGGATCTTCGGGCAGAAGTGTTACCTTGGAGATACGTGGAATCGCCTGGACTTCTTCATCGTGATGGCGGGGTCAGTAACAAAACCTCATAAATTCGCTCTTCGCGGTGAAAGCAAGAAAACCCCAGAGAGCCAAATCTGTAGGTTGTCCTGGCTGGTTTTCATAACGTCCTGTGAAAGCTGCCAGGCTCAAGCCAAGGCAAAGTCTCACGAAGTCTCATTTGGTTTCACCTCTGGCAACCATGCCGGGTTATGGGGTGGGTTATGAATGTCAGGGCAAAAGCCACCGGGTTTTCGGTTGCAATCCTTCCGCCAGTGTCATCTCTGTCAAATCAAGCGCACGCTGATCTAGTCCTTGCGATGGCCAGTTGTCCATCTCCAGAATGGGTGGAAAAAGCACACGGCAGCTCAGCCCCGCTCCTGCTATGTGACACCGTTAGTGAGGCAGAGAGGCAGAAATTGGCCAAACAAGGAGAATCTCGCCCAAAAATCTGGTTCAGAAGGTTGAAATCCCAGTGGAAGAAGCTGGCCAGAAGTTGACCCAAATTACAAGCACAGGCAAAAGCCTCCTGTGAACTTCTCTGGGTTTACATTTTAATACTGTCTCCCACAGCTGCTTCTTTGGGCGGGATGTGTTAATAAAGAGATATAAGGAAGATCCAGGTGCTTTTGACACCGCTTCCCTCGCACACGTAGGTCAAAACCGAGTGGACTAAACGCTTGGCAAGTGTAAAACTTTTTGCTAGAAATAAATGGATTTTAGAAACCCCAGGCTCTCTTACCTGCTCAGTCTACTCTAGAAAGGAACAGACTGCTTTAATTACAGAGCTCTGCCTTATTTCTGAATTCCTGGGTTTATAATGACCGGCCTGGGGTTAATTAGAACATTCCTGTAATATGTTGGGGCATTTTTACCCTTACATTAGTGATGTACAATCTTCACTGCACTAATGGAGTTTTGTTTTGCTCCATGTTATTTGTCTGGAATACAATTAGGAATGGCCTTACTGGTTTGAATAAAACATGAGCTCTCCTGCACAGAGCTTCCTTTGAACCTGTGTGCGGTTGCAGCCCACGGAAGAACAGCAGGGACAATGAAAGAAGCAGTTAATTATTTTTTTCTTTCCAAAGCTGGTGCAGAGTTTAAGCCAGAAGTAGTAGGGGAAGAGCAAGGCTGTGGCTGCAGGGGGAGCTCAGGATCAGAAATCTGCCATCCGTCACCAACATGCCAGCCGTGGTTCCCCACGCTGAACCTGCAGGCAAGCAGAGGTTCCCCACATCGTCAAACAGCTCATCCCAGCGAAGCGGGAGAATAAAATGGCCTGTGCAGGCAGAAAGGCTGAGCCCTCTGCTCGCAGCTCGGAGCCAGGTTTGGCACCAGGATCTTTGTTCACGCAGCACCTAGGACGAGGGGGAAGGTGGCTGGTGAGTCAATTTGGTGGTTTTCCAGGGCATTTCCCCACCCTCCGTGGCTGTGGCTAGCAGAGGTCTGAGAAGAATGAAAACAGCAGAAGCACTAGGAGACCCCGATGGGAAGCCCTGCTGCCAGCCTGGTGTTACTCGGGCTGAAGATGAGAAGAGGAACGGCCCCTTCGCTGCCTGATCCTGAGCCATCTCCAGATGATTTGGGTGCATTTGAGCCATACCTGTGACATTATTTCCCATCTCTCAAAAGAGGGGCTGGTCTAGGAGCTGGGCTGGCTGATTGCGCTGGTGGAGGGCAAGGAGAAGCTGTGTCTGCTCCTAAAACTGGACGTGGTTTCAGCAGAGAGCATGCTACTGGAATAAGAAGAGTTGCTTTTTCCAGCAAGCGGATGGATGTGGTGAAGTTTTTACAAGGCTTTTTTCTGATAAGAAGGGAAACAAGTGATAGGCAGCGCTGCTGCTTTGTTTGTCCCATTCGGTCTCCTCAAATAAGCTGATTTGGCTTGCTAGCCCGTATACCAAAGAGAGCAGAGGGGTAAGCAGGGAAACTACAAAATCAACATATCTTCTGCCTCTAGCCACAGATTGCGTCTGAAGTCTGTTCCAGCACTGAAAGCCCTTTCATGTTTCGCTCGCCTGAGAAATGTGCCCTGGAAAATTTCAGACCGAATGGAGCTTACAGCCTTTCAGTCTGTCCAGCAGCCAAGTTGAAAGCATTTCCCAAGCATCAAAAATGTTGTCCACAGGAGCTGAAACCAGAGAGATTTCTTGCACATCCAGTCCCCGGAGATGTTGCAGGCTTATATGATATGCTTTGGACATCTCCAACTTGACAGCTGAAGGACTGGAAACTGTTCGTGGTAGAAGACATCGCAAAGGCTTGTGCCTCCTCTTTTTTTTTTCAGCACCCAGAGGCTGTAGGGAATCGGCTCCCAAGTGCCAGTCCACCCAGACCTCTGGTCCCTGCATACCCAAAATTTCCAATGCCAGCAGGTTTCTATCGGGCGTTTGCAGGGCATTCTTGGTTTCCAAGTGTGATATGAGAACAGGACCCCAAGCTTGGCCTTGACAAAGAAACCTTTGACTTTTTCATGAAGTTTTCAAATGTTTTCACTGCTTGTAGAAGGCCCAATCTGGAATCCATCAAGCATTTCAGGTTGGCTTCAGCAGGTGATGTAGATCCCCCTGAGACTTGCTTTCAAATCCTAAATGGAGTATCACGGAAATCCAAAGTGTCAGGGTCAGAAAGTCTGTTTCCTAGACCAAATCCTTGCTTATTCATCTTTTATCAGCCCTATTGAAACTCCAAGGACCAAGTAAAAGTGAGGTGTAAGGTAACACATGTGCTCTCTGGAGTAGGAAACCAACTCCCACGGGAGCATTTCGTACTCCTTTCACATGCTGTTAGTGCTTCAAAACCTGTAGCAGCTACACCAAAACCCACTTATCAGCCACCCGCTAAATTGTGAGTGCGCTGTATCGGGCCCACGCCAGCGAACAGACTCGGGCTTTGGCACCGTTCGCTTCGGGGACATTAAACAACGCCTTGGCTATTCCTGCAAAGCCTGTGTAGAGCAGACACCTGGTGCTGGCCCCGGGCCCCTCAATGCAGGTGTGAACGGGCATTTCCCATGGCTTTCCCACTGTGTGGTCCTTCATGCGGCTCCGGGCAGCTTCCCACTGCTCCGGCTGCTTAATGAACACACATTAGATTTAAAACCTGTTTTCATGCCGTGTTGAGTTTTAAAGCTATTCATTGTTTTCGGCTCAGTTCCTACGTACAAGCTTTAAGGTGGTTTTGATTTATAAACTCACTAACTGCTTCAGAAAAAAGAAAAAAATAATGACCTCTAGAAGGTTATCACTAAAACCAGCTCAAAATCACCAGGCAAATTAAGGCTCATGGGCCCAAGTCACCTCAGTGTGATGCCAGTGATATCACGGGGTTACACCAAACAGCTTCAGGAGAAAGGCAGAAGAGAAGCAAACATCGGAACATTGCAGCCGTTCAGTGCTTAAAGGGGGCCGATAGGAAAGATGGGGACGATCTTTTTAGTAGGGCCAGCTGTGACAGGACAAGGGGTAATGGTTTTAAACTAAAACAGGGCAGGTTTAGACTGGATCTAAGGAAGAAATTCTTTACACTGAGGGTGGTGAAACCCTGGCAGGGGTTGCCCAGAGAGGTGGTGGAGGCCCCATCCTTGGGAACATCCCAGGCCAGGTTGGACGGGGCTGTGAGCAACCTGATGTGGTTCAAGGTGTCCCTGCTCCTGCAGGGGGGTTGGACTGGGTGACCTCTAGGGGTCCCTTCCAACCCAAAATATTCTATGATATTCCCAATTAAACTTTGTAGAAGAACGCAAGGCGTCAAACACAAAGTGCAAGGCTCCAGCAGAGCAGAGCGCGGGCACGGGGGCAATTATGCTCCAGAGCAAGGCTGGCCTGAAACCTAACCTTCCTCTGCTGTCGCCTGAAATCCAGTCAGCTGTTGCTTCAGTCCATTCGGCTGTCACTTCTTGACACCACGTAATGATTTTGGTCCATCCTGGCTGCAGGATGCTTCAACTGAAAATGAAGCATCCGCTGAAGCGCCTGGTTGCAGCAGTTCAGCTCATATTTGCTTTCCTCCTTCCATATCTGTTTGTTTATTTAAAAAAAAAACCAAAACAAACCAAAACAAAAGCTCTTTCTCCATGGGATCCAACAGCTTACTCGCAGGGTTGCTTTTGATGCTGTTATGTTATTTGAACAGGCGTGGTGAGAGATTTGTGACATATTTACAAGTGTTTCCCCATAGTCAAACTCATAAATTGTAATTACAGCCATGCTAACTAGCCATAACCCCATTAAAAAAACAACACTACACACATTTGCCACTCATTGCTATAAAAGAGCAAGAAAACCGACTTGACTTAACATCTGGGAGAGAAGTATTTATGTGAAATGGAGATGGAGCATGAAAAAGAAAATGTTCCCTGTTCTTAACCATAAAATGGAAACCAAAGTACTTTAGCATCATTTGTCAGCTTGGTTATTCATATTTTTGTCATAGGGGGGGAGATAAGCTGGCGTGAAAGTACGCTGGGCTGCTAGTGGGGGGTATAATATCAGGAATATCTTATTGACTTTGAACTGCATGGAGTTGTGCAGTAATCTCCCCAGGAAGGCTGCAGATGCGCTGCCAGCCGGAGCGTGATACACTAATGGAAAGGGAGAGCAGCCTGGCTGCGGGAGCTGGGCACAGAGCTGGGGGCTCCCTCCACCCCAGTTTCTGTGGCCTGGACCTTGTCGGGCCAAGTGCTGCTCTCCGATGTGGTACCTGCACCTGCAGCCTGTTAGCCCAGGAGCGTGTCTGCCTGCTGGCCCCTGCACCGTCGCTGCTCCTGTGGGCATTTTCAGTCTCTTAGAGGCTGAGATATCCCTTATATCCCCCACTGGCAGCATGATGCACGTTATGAGCTGCAAACACAAGAGTGAGTGGTTTTGCAAGCCTGGGCTATGGCTCCCAGAACGCGCAGGCAGCGGCAGCCCCAGCACCTTCATGCCCAGAGACTGAGCATCCCGCGTCCTGACGCCTTGCCTCTTTCCCCCGCAGCATGATGGAGTATTCTCTGGATGGACACAACGTGAGCTTGTCTGCGATCCGCACTGTCCGGGTACTTCGGCCGCTACGAGCCATTAACAGGGTCCCAAGTAAGTAACGCCTTCGGCTGCACCCCAGCCCCACTGCCGGGCTCATCCCCCTGGGGGGACTGGGGGGGTTAAAGCCACCCCAGCTGGCTCTCTGCCTGCTAAGCCTTGCAGTAGGAGTCCACTCTCCTGCTGCTGAGAGCAAGTTCATTTATTTTAATTTTTAATGGCCAGTTAGAGATCAGTTATTATAATTATCAGTGTTAGTAAAGGGCAAGGGAGTAGATTTTCTACCGGAGGGGGGGGCAAATTTTCATGGCTGTTTTCCAGCATTTTTGCGAGCTCTCTGAGGCAAGCAACTCTCTGCTCCCAGTGCAAAGTAAATAACAAAGTTCCTGTCAAGAGAGGGGAAAGGTCGGTTCTAAGAAGGATCTTCTTGCCCTGGATGGGTTCATTTTCCCCTCTCAGCTATTTAAGGTCTTTCCATGTCTTTGTGTTCAGGATTAGAAGCGCAGCAGCCTCCGTTGCTGGTAAAATACCACGGAGGGTTGGCTGTCATGTAGAACAAAATTGGGTTCATCCATGATAGAAAGTTCAAGTGGCCCCCAAATCCATTTTCAAGTGGCTTCAGCTGCTTGTCTTCTAAATCCAATTTGAAAGCCGAACCGACGAGTTGAAATCATTTCCTGCTGCAATCAGCTGTCTGCTGAGCCATCCTTTGCCAGGTACTAATTTCATAGCGCTTTCAGCATTTTTTACCCAAAATCCACTCAATTCAAAATGCAACAGCATTGTATGGAAATCGTAGAAGTTCCTTGCAAAAAAAAAAAAAAAATACATTTCCTGTTCTTTTTAAAAGCAGATTTGAATGACAGAGCCCTGCCGATCCCCGCTGAACATCCTGGCTGGATTAATTGCCCGTCATGTCGGCACATCTAGGGACAGCAAAACAAACACCCCCAGAAGGGTTTCGGTTCCAGTACCTCAGATGAACATGCAAGGGAACAGATGGATGTTTACACACAGGAGCCTTTCAAGTTTCTCTCTGAGCTCAAATTCTTCAGGATTTTTCTTTAAAAAAAACCCCGTAATAATCAGTAAATTTGACAGTGACATCATTAGAAGTTAAAAACGAGACAAAAAGAAAAGAGAGGCTAAAAAGGGACCATGAAACCCTCCAGAGCTTTGTTTTCCTGATGAGGTTTTGTTACCAGGGTTTCGGAGCAGCCCAAAAGCACAACACAAAGTTTTCCCCTGGGGTTTTGAGCACGGTGGCTCCATGGGACGGAGAGGAGCAGAGGGACGCTGCATGTGCTCGGCTCGGAGCCCCGCCGAGCTTTCGGGCTGGGGTGAGGATCAGGCTCGCTCTGAAGTTATTTAAATCCATAAAGCCCTTGGTAGCTCTCCCTGGAAATAGTGGGAGTCTCAAGCTGGGATTCAGCCGGGCTGAGAGCAGAAGCCGGGGGAATTTGAGGATTTACATGCCTGTTAAACCACGGCCCAGGGATCCAAATGCCTCCAAGTCTAGGTGAAATTTTGATCTGGGTCCAGTTTGTGTTTTTCTTGCTTAGGAGTCTGATATTGAAGCTTTGAAGTAAGCCTTTTAGGTTGCCTTCTGCTATACTTGCCACTTTGATGTTTGGTTTGGTTTTGGGATTTATTTTTTTTTTCCCCAAAAGAAGGAGATAGGAAATAATCAAATTTTTGTTAACAGTGGATGAGGTTAAATCCAAAGAGCTCAAACCATGTTTGGAGTGGCCCAGCTTGACGAGCAGCTAGGCTGGTCTTACACCACGACTGGCATCTTGAACAAGTGCCAGGGCAGGATTAATATTCCTAGAAATATCTTGGTTCCTGGAGGGCAGATGATCACGGACTCAACTTGTTCATGAGACACAAACTCCATCCATTTTTAACATTGGTATTTTTACTGTTTCAGACTGATATAATCCAGGGTGTGCGGCGAATGAATAGCAACAACCCTCTATTTCATTGTATTTTTGCAGTTTCTTGGTAATAACAGTTACGTTTCTAGTCTTTCATCCATGGGGATGCTACAGCTTAGCCAGGGGGTCACCTTGGACACCCAGTGCATCCCAGGCAGCAGCTCAGCCCCGTCCGTGCCATCCCCAGCGCTGGGACAGCAATGCTCCCCCGACCACTGCATCGCTGGCGGGAGCGGGGTTTTCGGCTCAGTGGCAGTCACAAAAGGACGTCGAGCAGATACGAATTACAGCGGGGTCAGAAGGGACAAGCCTGGCGTTCAGTTGCAGGCACAGGGGAAGCAGGGACGCACGAGAAATAGCCTGGCGATTTATCCCCGTGATGCCTGGGTGCTTTCCCTGGGTTCCAGCCAGTGCTGTTAGCTCTTCGCTTCCAGGCACAATAAAATCACCCGCAAGATTATGTCATTTTTATTTTATTTGTTAAGAAAAGAAAGGAGAACCCCAGCCAATAAAAACATCACCTCTATTAGAAATTATTCCTTGAAAAAGACTGAAAAAATATAATTCCTGCAATTTATATGTTTGGCAGGGGCTGTAGTTAGGGGCAGTTTTTAGCAGTGGGCACTATTTCTTCAAATCCATTTCACTGCTTTATTTTTATTTTTCTAAGATGTGGTTTAAACCAGGCAACACATGGAATGGGAACGAGAAGAAATCCTGATCCTCATTTCAGCCTAACTGGTACTCGTGCTCTTTTCCCATGGCACCCTTGACATCCAGCTGAGAGCCCAGAGCACCCTGAGCGGATAGCAAACAGATGGATTCAATCTCAAGAATGGTGCCACTAAACAGCCCAAAATACCAAAAGTAGCTGAGCAGAAAAAAGTGGTCTGGCACAGGGAGATAAATTTTAACCATTTTGGGAAAAAAAGAGCGAGAATACGGGGGGGGGGGCAGGGAGAAGAAAAGCCCAGCATCGTCTTTCCAGTGGGAATTCAAGTGAGGCTTTTCTGCTTTTCCAAAGATAGATTTGCGAGGGAAGTCTGAAGGGGCAGTGCTGTGGGATGTGCTCCTGGGGGGCTTACAACGACAGCACGTGTTGGAAACAAGCATTACAAAATCAAACCCCCTCTTGCCTCCGGCTCTGGGTTTCCCCCTGCGCAGGGAGCAGAGGCCGGTGCTGTCCCCGCGGCTGGCACCAGCGTTGCGGTTACGGGGGATGGCAAGGACACTGGCCGGCATCCTGCACCGCCCGTGGCGCTTGCCACTGCAGCCTGGCTGCCAGCACCATGTCCCTTCCCCGTGGGGTGGTGTTGGCGCCGGGGTGGCACAGGGACAGGATTTGGAGGGCAGCCAGAGGGGCTGGCACGGGGCTGGGCGCCAGGATCGCGGCTCCTCCAGAGAGGCACCCGCTGCTGGCGCCAGCAGCAGGGAGCCACGCCGGAGCCAAGACGCAGCTGGGCATGGAGACCTTGAAAGGCTCTTGCCCTGGGATGCAGAGGTTATTACTCACACCTAATTATTTATTAGCGCAGACTTCTTGGCCGGGGCTGTTTATCCGCTCGTGCTGTGCTGACAAGGTAATGTCAGCCCCGGCCCTGCTTGGCCGGGTCGCATTTCCGCTGGCAGAGCAACACGAGGAGGCGGGCAAAGCGCCGTGATGGGGCTCCGGCTCCTGCTAGCGCTGCCTGCCATGGCCTGGGAGGTGCCAGGTTGGAGCGACGCTGGCTCTCCTGGAAAGTCTGCTCCTCCCAACGCCCATCCCTGGGGTCCACAGACACCAGGCTGCAGCCCAGCGTCATCACTGAATTAGCAGGAGAGGCATCAGGCAGGACTTGGGAGCTGGCCGAGGGAAGGAGCCAACGTGGAAATTGGTGGGGGAAGAGAGAGTGCGTCAGCGTAAGTGCCGCGCTCTGTTCACATGGGATGACTAATGGAGAGCAGCATCCTGCTAGGGGAGATGGAGGGAGAAAGAGCTCCGCGCAGGCAGGCAGGAGAAGGTGTTTGCAGCGCAGCATTTTAGGGGGATAAAATGCCTCCAAAGGCGGCAGTGCCACCTTACCCAGCGGCCACATTTATTTCCACCATGTCATAAACTGGAGCCCTGCTCTCTGCTGAGCACCAGGCTCCCAAGGCTCGGTTTCTTTCCTATAATTTAACATTTGCCTTTGTCTCTTCCTCTTTTCATTCTTTCTCCTCTCATCAATTATCGGCTGTTTAAATGATGGCTGGTTGGTGTCTCAGAGGTTCATTTAACCTCTATTGAACTACTGAGCTGCAAGTCATTATTCCCTTCTTATTCCTGTTTTATCCTTGAGTTTGAAGGTGCCCTGATGGGTGAGACAGGGCAGCCCCGAGGTACCAGGCCAGTCCCTGCCTCCTTGCCCAGTGTCCCCTGGGCGGCGATGCTGGGAGCACACTGGACTGAGACGCAAGGGTTAGCTGAGGCTCTGCAAGGTTGACTCGTTGCTCAATCTTCTTATTTAGGATGGGAGATCTTGCACAGAAATGAGAATTTCCCTGGCAGCAAAGGTGATGGGGGAGCCCCTGCTCTGCATGCAGGTTCACGGGGAGCCTTGCAGCGAGGTGTGGGATGAGCTGGGAAGGTCTCCCGGCAGCCTGGGCGGGAGGAGGGGAAGGGAGCAGAGCTGAGAGCTTTACTTAGAGGAAGAAACATTTGCATCCTGCCTTCCCCCCACGAAAAAAGTCAAAATTTCTCCTGCCTCCCCTGCTTGGCAGTCCTGCCAGCTTTGGAGCATGAGTGGCTCTCAGCTGCCAGTGGCGGCCAGCAAAGAGACGAGTCCAGCGTGGAAGAGGAGTGGTCCACGGAGGAGGTCCAGAGAGTAGCCGCAGCTATCATCCTACACAGAACTCTGCATTGTTTAGGGAAACAATTTGTGTGATTCATGAGAGATATTCAATATGTTTATAAATATATATTTTGACAATTTCTCGGGAGGCTGATGGTTTGCGGGGGCGTTTCTCCGGGAAAGACTGTCTTGCAGTTTTGCCCATGCTTGCGTGTTGTTGAGTGCTGTGTTACTAAAAACATCAGAAAATTGCACTCTTAAGTCCACCCTTTGGAGATGCGCTGTTTGTTCCCGTGTGCTGCTAAGCCATTTGAACTCTACCTTCCTTTTCAGCGTTAAGGTTTAGGAGAAAACATAAAGATCCCAATTCCTTTGCCCAGGATGCACTGGCTGCATGACCAAGCCTGAGAGAAGCTGGGATCAGTGTGGCATTCCCATTCTTCCCATCAAAGGGCTCCTCTAACCTGTTTTCTCCCTCTCCCCGCAGGTATGCGAATACTCGTCACCCTGCTGTTAGATACTCTGCCTATGTTAGGCAACGTCCTCCTCTTGTGCTTCTTTGTCTTCTTCATCTTTGGGATTGTCGGTGTGCAGCTCTGGGCCGGGCTGCTCAGAAACAGATGTTTCCTAGACAGGAATTTTGCAATGTAAGTACAGCAAAAAAATCTCCATCTTTTCTTCCTTTCTCCCTCTCCCCTGCTGGAGAAACCTCAGCAGACAGCAGGGTTAGTGTCCAACCAGGGTGCAGCCAGGGCCGGATCCGGCTGGCAGCACAGGGATGAGAGTGCACCGTGGCCGTGCCACACAGCTGCAATGGCAGCTCTCAACGTGGCTGTCGTCCTGAGTCACAAGGTTGTTGGCTTCAGGACTTTGAATCTGGCCGGGTACTTTTTTTTATGAAAACCCCCCACTTGTCAGCAAGTTGCTGAGGGTTCGGAGTGGCTTTCTCATGTTTTTCCTCTGCACCTGAAGGACCTGCCGGGTCCTGCACTTTGGTCACAACAACCCCATGCAGCACTACAGGCTTGGGGAAGAGTGGCTGGAAAGCTGCCTGGTGGAAAAAGACCTGGGGGTACTGGTTGACAGCCGCCTGAATACGAGCCAGCAGTGTGCCCAGGTGGCCAAGAAGGCCAATGGCATCCTGGCTTGTATCAGGAATAGTGTGGCCAGCAGGAGTAGGGAAGTGATCGTGCCCCTGTACTCGGTGCTGGTGAGGCCGCCCCTCAAATACTGTGTTCAGTTTTGGGCCCCTCACTACAAGAAAGATGTTGCCTTGCTGGAACATGTCCAGAGGAGAGCAACCAAGCTGGTGAGGGGTCTGGAGCACAAGTCATACGAGGAGCGGCTGAGGGAACTGGGGGTGTTTAGTCTGGAGAAGAGGAGGCTGAGGGGAGACCTGATCGCCCTCTACACCTGCCTGAGAGGAGGCTGTAGTGAGGTGGGGGTTGGTCTCTTCTCCCTGGTAACAGATGATAGGATGAGGGGGAATGGTTTGAAGCTGCGCCAGGGCAGGTTTAGGCTAGACATTAGGAAAAACTTCTTCACTGAAAGGGTTGTCAGGCTCCGGAATGGGCTGCCCAGGGAGGTGGTGGAGTCCTCATCCCTGGAGGTATTTAAAAGACGGGTAGATGAGGTGCTTAGGGACAGGGTTTAGTGGTGGCATGGCAGTGCTAGGTTAACGGTTGGACTTGATGATCTTAAAGGTCTTTTCCAACTGAGGTGATTCTATGATTCTATGATTCTATGACAAGGATGTTAGTAGTTTGGATTGTCTCTGTCCAAGGAAGCTGAGATCCCTGACTCAGGGAATTTGAGGATTTAGAGCAAAGAAAAGCATCAGAGCTCTCCTAAAATTGCCCGCTCCCAATTCTGTGCAGGTCTGGGAGGTCACCTAGCGCACTGCACCACACCACCTGGCAGTGGGTTGATGAGATGTTCCTCACACTGGTACAGACAGCACCATGGAGATGCTGCTGAAACACACAAATAAATCTTTGTAGGTGTATTAAGAGAAGAAGCTTGATGTGAAAGGCATTAAAGACATTTGTGCACCACTCTCAATCTGGTACAGGCATCACGAGTGGGCAGCACATTTGGTCACCTGCTCTTTTTGATGCAAACTTTAGTTCTGGTTCTTCCAGGCTGGGCAGCTGTATGGACCAGCATCCCTGCCAGGTGCTGAGGGTGCTAATAGGCCTTAATTACCCTGATGAGCCTCACCTAGGACCCCCATCCACACCCTGCCCGTGGCCCAAGGAGCTCTATTTAAGCTCAGCTGGTGGCTCTTAGTCCTGGTTTGAGCTGTGCTGTTGGTGTGCCTGGCTCTACCTCTGTCTTTGTTCCTGGTTCTTTTGGCTCCTACCTGAGTTCCCTGGATGGGTCCTGGATCTGGTTCATCGGTTGCCATGTCTGGGGCGTTGAATGGACCCTGCTGCCAGCCTTGGGCTCTGCCTGCTGTGTTCAGACTCTGTCCACGTGGGTGCTGCTGGCATTGGGATGGCCCTTGGCTCCTGGCTCATCCCCTGCCATGGGCCAGTCCTGCTCTTGCTGCTCCCTCAGCACGATACTGAGCTTGGGCTCTTCTGCACTTGCGCCTTTGGGGGTGCGATGTAAGGACACACCTTAAAACCCATCAGCACAACAGATCAAAACCAAGTGCAGCCTGCAAGCTCCTGTGGAAAGGGAGGTTTGCCTGGAAAAATCCTTCCGAAGGGCTCCTGTCAGAGACAGCTGGAGTTGTCAGTGGCTCAGAGGTGAGGAAATGCCTGAGACCAGCTCCTCAGGGCAATTCTAGCTCTGTAAGAGAAGATAGAGCCTGTAATTATATCTGTTTGTAATCATCTGCTGTCTTCAACTTGTATTGTGGGAGACAAGCAGAGATTATCCCTCAGCTCTACCCCAGGTCCTGTTCCTGCCTCTCGCTGATTAGTCCTGTGGCTTTCAGCTCTCTCAGCCTTCCTCTGTGCTGCAGACCATCTCTGGTGGCACTTGCTCATCTCATCAGAGATGCTGAAAGGCAGAAAATCGATGAGCCTGCCATGTGCCTGTGCTTCTGCTCCTGCATATTGATGCTCCAACCTCATGAGCTCTTTCCTGCACCCACAGCAGGTATTTGCTGGTCACTGAGACCCTCTGTCACCCGGAGGAACCCTTGAGCTGTCATTTCAAAGCCTAAAGCATGGTGTTAAAGCTGTGCTCAGGTGGCCCCGTGGCATGGGGCAGGCACCGTATGCGGGCAGTGCTTTGAGCACAGAGCTTTGGCGAGTCCCTCTCATCTCTTTGAGCAGGTTTCTAAAATGCTCTGTGATTTCCTGCAAAGTGGAGCTTTTAAAATTAACCACAGGGGGAATGTTTGTTAAATAGAGATATTAAGCAGCCCGGGGAAAGCTGACTGTTATGTATTGGCCGTTAGCAGCATCAGAGGTGTTGCAGGATTTTCTTATTGTGGTCTTGGTCACAGTCACTGAAGGCAAAATCAGGCTCCCTTGTCCAGAGAAATTTGGAGAAATGAGGTTTCTGGCATGCCCATGGGGCAGCTCTGTTGCATGACAGGGCTGTTCCAGCTCTGCTGGTGCCCATATCAGTGTTAACAAGTGTGGGTTGCTCTGGTACCATCACCCAGACTGAAGCTAAAGTCTTAGTCTTGGGGTTTTGCTGAGTTAGCTTTGACCTGAGAAACCTGGCTGCAATGAACCAGTCCCCCCTTTTCCAGCTAGAAGCTATCCCAGGTTGATTGGAGCTTGGTGTGAAGGTTTTGGGGAATCCTGATGAAACTCATCCCATCTTTTCTGTTATTCCTAATTCGTTATTCTCAATCCATAGTTCCAGGTATCGGGGTATGGTTCCATCCCTGCCGTGGTCTTTAACACCCCAACAGCAAGTTGTAGGAGGAAAAGGCATGGAGTGACTTCGATGTGCCAGTAACAGGGAAAGCACTTCAGGGTTACATCGTTCTGCTATTGTAAAGATGGGCTAAAATACACGGTACTAGGCCCAAAGTAGCAGGTCCTGCTGACCAGCAGCAAGATGCCATCTGCCTGCAAGACAGTGTGGAGATACAGGCAAAGTCAAGCCCAGGGTTGGACTGGAGAGGCTCCATCACTTTGTATCCTCATGCTCCATCACTTTGTATCCTCATGCTCCATCACTTTGTATCCTCATGCTCCATCCCGGCGTCGGTTGCTGGAGAGCACTGATCATCTGTGCCCTTCCAGGGAGAGCTGCCAAAGAGAACAACAACAAAACCTTCATGCAAGGAATGCAGGATTAAAGTTAAGCTCTGGTTTTGGTTAGAAGTAAACAGAATAAAGCTCTATGGGGAATGAGATTCTGGTCATTTAGTTTTGTCTGCCCAAGTCCCGCTAAATCCCAGTGATGATGTCCTCAGCCTAAAATAATGTTTACCATCAGGCTGGAGGATGGACAGGCGTGCTATGCACCTGGGTTGGGGTTGAGTCCTGGTTCAGATTTTCCTTTCAGCCCTGTAAAGGGGGCCAAGCTGTTGGCAGGACTCACCTCGGTGGTGGTGTCAAACCCTCCCAGATGAAAACAGAACCAATTAAAAACGAGGGTGAACATCTGAACACAATCCAGTGTGCCAGGCAAGGAGGGGTCATAGCCCCAAAGGTTTTCGGGAGTAAAGCAAGTGTAAGCGAGCTCAGAGACCGGTGCTTCAAATACAGTTTCTCATCTGCTGCGTGCTTCTTTGCACACTTGCTGCCAGCAGCTTTCTGGGCCATTCAGCTTTACAGCAGCAGGCATCAGTTGAAAGAAGTGACTTTGATTTTTGCCATCATTCTTCTTCCTGCGGAGACCTTTTCTTTTAAATCCCCCTTGAAGGTTGGCTACTTCAAGTAAAGAAACTATTTTTAAAGGTAGTACATTCTGATAAAAATTTGGGAACTTCTTTGAGATGCACTGGAAATACCCGCTTTGTCGCTCTCTCTTTGAAAATTGCACCGTTGCAATGCAAAATCATGCTGGAAGGAGGTAATTTTATTAAGGACTTTCTTTTAGTAGTGACTTTGAAGGAATTACAGGCAGTTACTGGGCTGTTGCGGTAGCGAGTCGGCGAGCAATAAACTGGAATAGGTCACTGCTGTTCAGGACATGGGAGAAGCTGCCGCTGCTTGGTCATCCCTGGAGACCAGAGGGGTGCTTCAGGGGTCTTGGACCCCCCTTCAGCCCCCGAGAAGCTCGCTGGCCGGGCTGTGCCCCCCCTGGCATTGCACAGCAGTGGGGAACAGCAGCACCAGGGTGGTCTCCGCTGCTACGTGAGCAAGTGCAGGAGATCCCTGATGGTGGGAGCTGGAGGGGGAATTCCACAAGGGCTTTTTGGTTGGTCTGCTCGGAGAGAGGAAGGCTCGGTATGCATGCGTGGGAAGGGCAAGCGAAGCCAGTATTTTATCTGTAAGATCTCCAGGATCTGTGTCTCCCCACACACAGCCCCTCTGGCTCCCTCCTGCCATCGTGAGCTGCTATCGCTGTAAATAAAGGAACTGGGTCACCCCCAGCTTGTCTGGGTTGTTGCTGCTGGGGCTGCTCCTTGCTTGTGTCGTGTTATGCAGGGGAGTGTTTTCCCCCCTCCTGGAGTCTTCCAAGGTACTCGGTGGATTGGAAGCAGGAGAGGGGAGAGAGCTGTGAAGTGCTTTGTATTTATGTAATGCTGCAGGACAGTTAGAGCGTGAGCGCTTCAGTCTTAATTAACTCCATACCTGCTCGGCACTGTACCGCCTTTGGCTCCTTGGCTTTTGTAGAGCTGCAAGAAGGTACAGACAGCCAAGGCAGACAGCTGAGTTTGTCTCAAAGATACTTCTGAGTTCTGCTTAATTGCTCCTCCTGGCATCGCTCTGTGCTGCAACGCTGGGTTGTCAGCAGGATTTCCTCCAGAGAGCAGCCTCCGCTTGGAGGGAACGGATTCTGCTTGGTGCTGAGTTTCCTCCAACTTTTCCCTTTCCTCCTCTGCTCCTGGGAAAGCTGAAGCGGGATTATGCTCGGCACACACTCACCCCCCCATACTCTAGAGGTTGTGGATGATGTCCTGCCATGGGCTGGGAGGACTGAGCCTGTGGGAAGATGGAGCGGAGGGTAACTGTTCAGCCTCCTTTGACATGGGAGAGAATGGACTTTCCTGCCCCACTGTTGTCCCAGGGACAGAGAAAGGAAAATACATTGCAAAGCTGCTGCAAGCCCAGAGAAAGATGTGCACTGGGCAGCTGGCCGAGAAGGGGGTGTTAATCCTTTCTAATGTGATAACAAGATCCATTCTGGGGCTTAATTTCTCATGTCTTTTCCCAAGAGCACAAGGGTCTTGTGATTAGTGGATTCATTACCATTAATAAGTTATTTGGACTATGCCTGTTGGCAAGGAACGAGGAAGCCAGATAGACCTTCCCTGCATGTGGAGGTAGATGGTCCTGGCAGAGCGAATTCATTTATTTTGTGGATATTGGGGGTTTCCTCATTCTGCAACACTGCTGTTTCTCATTCTTGCTGTCCTTCCTTCTTTCCCCTTTTTGGTTTTCCAGAAAGGTCATCAAGCATAGGAACTAGAAAAAGGTCTTAAATTTGCAGTGCTTGCTGTCAGTTGGTGTGTCCCTTCCCTGCTGAACCCGGTGATGGCTGAGCATCATCCAGCCGGACGGATGCTCGTGGTCTCTCTGTGCCCATGAGGGAAGGGCTTGAATGGGCTGCCCAGGGAGGTGGTCGAGTCCCCATCCCTGGAGGTATCTAAAAGACGGGTAGATGAGGTGCTTAGGGCCATGGTTTAGTGGTGGGATGGCAGTGCTAGGTTAACAGTTGGACGTGATGATCTTCAAGGGCTTTTCCAACCTAGATGATTCTATGAAAAGGGCTGGGCAGAAAGCGGCCCCCATGTGATTGATTTTGGCCTGCCATAGGGAGGACTCTTAGTTTGTAAGTTATTTGGGAGACAGTTGCAAAAATGGGCAAGACAGAGAAAAGGGAGGATAAAATCAGTCAGGCAGCACTAGAATCAAATCAAGCTTCATCCACCCTTCGCAGTCAAGCTGTGCTTTGTTTTCCCGTTCTATTTTTCCTCCCCCAGCCACCAAAGTGTGTCATTCTTTTGGTTCTCCAGAGGGTTTGTGCCCAGATCTTTTCTACGCAGATTATTAGATGACAGCCCAGGGCGCTGTGTCTGCAGGCAGTATTTCTCCTTCAGCCCAAGGCTTCCGAAACGGAGACTCATGGGAAATGTGCAGCCTCTCAAATCTGTGTATGTGGCTCGTCAAGGGCTTTTCCAGTTGCAAAGTGTAGTGAGTAGAGAAGCATTGCATGGGAGGGGGATTGGTCCTGTAGGTCCCCAGTCTGGCTGCATCCCCTCCTTCCAACAAACCTGGGCTTCAGCAGAATTGACTGGCACGCTGCTCTCTGGCTAGCTGTGTCCCTGGCCAGCCTGCCCAGCTGGGGTGGGCATATCAGGAGAGCAGGGATCAGCTCTGGGGACTGAAATAAAGATGATGGATCTGGGACAATGGAGACGTGTCAGAGTCCTGCAGCTGGGAGGGCAGGCGGCTGCAGAGTCGCGTGCTGGGCTGAATGTCGTGTGTATTCTGCCGTGGTGGGAGAGGCAGCTCGGATGGGAGGTCGGAGTGGAGCATCGCGCTGATGCGTCAGCCCTTCTGTCTGAGCACTTCTTCCATGGTCAGTGTTCTTGGCGTGGGCATGTGTATGTCTGCATCTAAACACGAAACTGCTCCCAGGAAAGGAGCTTGTGCAGCCGTAGCTGCTAATTACACAATCATCCCTCCAGATGGTCCATCTCCCCCTGCAAGTCCAGCTTTGCTCTGGGTAGAATCCTAATTACACTGGCCCACAAGCTGCGCTGTGCTGAGCCTTCCCATCCTGTCTGCTGCCAAAAGGTCTTTGTGACCAGGAAACTCCTGCTGCTGGTGTTGTGGTGGGGTGTTGCTTCCAGGGTGGTGAAGGAAATAAGTTTTTGCTGAGTTTCACAGCTCCACCTGTCTCTGGAGCAAGTTTTCCTGGATGTGATCATCCAGGAAGTTTGGAAGAGTACGTCACTGGAGTGGCACAGCCAGATCCAAGAGCCTTGATCAGCACTGTTTGAAGGGAAATGAGAAAGAGCAAGGGATATTCCCAAGATCACACAAGGTTTTTGCAAGGCTGGGGGTTCCAATGTGTTGTTTTAGGGTTGCAGGTTGCTGTCTGAGATTCGCTTCTGTGGCTGTCTCTGCTGCAAGCACCAGGTTTGGGCTTTGAGCTGCCCAGACAGACAGTTTTGAGTTTGCATGACTTGCCACACCGGGGATTTGAGAGCTCCAGAGATCTGTTGAGGCTGAGCTGGAGGTCCAGGTGCTTTGATGAGAAGGTACCAAATGAGACCTCTCCTGCCATCATCCAGGGGATTCTTTGCCTGTAACCCATGAAGTCCTGGTTTCAGAAGTGGGGAAGTCTGCCCTGGGAAAGCCGGTCATACCCCAGAGTCCTCTGGCCATGCTACTTTGCTGTATTTTTGTTGTACTTTGCAGTGCACAGCATAGCCCAGGCTTGGTCTGGGCTCTGGGGGTGTTAGACCCCTGTCACCACCACAGGGTGTGGAAAGCCCTGATCCCAGTGCCCCATCTGAAAGACTTCGGAGCTACTGAGCACCTGCTATTGAGCTCCTTGGGAGAAGGCTAAGGAGACATGCAGCCATGGCCTCTCAAACATGAAGGTTTTATAAGAAAATGTCCTTCATGAGGTTGATGGGGCTGGGATGGCTCTGCCATGGGCTGAGTCATGTCTCATGGAGGTGCAGAGCTCTCCCAGCACCTCCCTGAGTGAGCAGGCCCAGGCAGGCACTGTGGCTTGAAGCAGAGATGTCCCAGGCGGGGGGGGTGTCCCCACCACATTTATTTGAGGGTGCAGGAGCCCTTTGCATCTGAACTGAGCCCCTCTCAGCGTACCCACCAAGGCCAAAACAGAGCTGCCAGGGTTCTGCCCACCACTTGTGAGTTAGGAGAAGTCACTTCTCAGTTGTCTCTCCTCCTTCTGTTTCTTCTCTCAAGCTCCCCGGCTGTCTTTGCCCACAGTCTGTAGCGCTCCCAGACACATCCCTGTGCCTCGGTGCGTTTTAATCCTTCGTAAGCCTCCGCAGTGCCCCCCTCTGTGTGACAAGCTCTGCTCGTTGTAGTATCTGATCTTCTAGCAAACACTGTGCCAGTGTAGCACTCAGCCTTTTCTTCAGCTTGTTTTATATGGAAATTTCCTCCAAGTGAAACCAGTTCGTGGGAGGGGAAGGAGAAAGCTTTTAGGCAGTCCTGGAGGAAAAACATTTTTCAAGTTTCTTGTCTCTTGAATCTAAGGCATAGAAACTGGGAGGGAGATACTACAGTGTTGTCGAGAGGTGTGGGAGCACTGTGCAATGGGAGGGGAATAAGTAGCGAATACGTTTCATTACCGGCGAGCAATGCCCAATTCCTCTGACGTGCTACTCTTTGTCTTTTCCTGAAGCTGGATGAACGCTCTATACCCATCTCAAGTAATTCATGGATGGAGGAGAACCAAATTCCCCCGGAAAGTTGTTCAGGGTTGATTTCCCCTCAGCTCTGCCCTGCAGCAATTGCTTTCTCCTTGAAGTGCAGTTGTTGAGTGACTCCTGCTTGACTTAAGGGTTTTGGGGAGCAATTTCAAGCAATTGTATGAAATAACACTAGTTTGACACTCATTAGAACCAAATTTATTCAATAGTTAGGTACATTCAGGAACACATAAAAAGCCAGCTGTCCTGTCTCAAAGAATTACCTGCTTATCTTCTACCCACATCTCACTTGGTCACGTAATTTGTGTGTTGCCTTTTCCCTTATCTCCTGACTGATCATATAGCATCTTTGATCCCTGCAGCTCTGAATACGGCAGATAAAGTCGGCTCTAGGACTTGGCACCTTCTTATTTGGAGCAGGGCTTTAGCAGTGTGGGTGCTGGTGGGTCTCCCTCATGCTAATCAAGCAGCATGAAAAGTCCTGGGCTCTGGTTGCTGGCTGATCTGCCCCAGAGCGTGGCTTGGGGAAGGGCACGTCCCTGCCACGCTGCAATTAGAGCACTTGCTTACCTTAGCTGTAACAGAGCCATAAACTTTATCCAGGCCAATTACATCAGATACGCAGTAAGCATACTGTTCCCATTAATGTGGGCTCTTTCTTCTCTCATGTAAGTACAGAAGGAATTTGAGACGGCCTGTGGCTGGGTCTCGCCTTGTTAAAAGTTCGGCTTACTCATCCCGGAGAGGTGCTTGGGGGCAAATTTATTGGAAAGCTGCTTTGCCATCAGCTGTTCTGAAGCATGTTCTGAGCATCAGAAGAGCTATCTTAAAACCCTTAGATGAAAACAAAAGGTTCCCTAGATTTTTGGGAAGCACCTGGCCTGCTGGGATTTTTCTCTGTATACCCTTTCATTTCAGGTTTCAACTGTCCTGTTCGCTCAGGCTGATTTTTAACTGAAAGATCACTGGTGCCTTACAGGATGGTGTAAGCAAAAAGCTTTGCAGGGGAAGATAGGGGCTGATCTCTCAACTGTGGCTTGCTGTCCCCAGTCCGATGGGGCTGAAGGACAAAGGAGAAATAACACACCCAAACCAGGGACAGGAACCAGTGCCTTTTGCTGCTGATGAAACCAAGGGGTGCATCGTTTGTTCTCACCCTTCTCTTTCTTCCCCCGCCAGGACATACAACCTTACCTTCCTGCATCCGTACTACCGGACAGACGAAGCAGAGGAGAATCCGTTCATCTGCTCATCGCATCGTGAAAACGGCATGCAGAAATGCTCCAACATCCCAAACAGGAAGGAGTACAAGGTGGAGTGCACCTTGAGCATGGACTCCTACACCCCAAGTTTATACAACCCTGACTTCAGCAGCAGAAATGCCTGCATAAACTGGAACCAGTATTACAATGTATGCATGGCAGGGGATGTAAACCCACACAACGGAGCTATCAATTTTGATAATATTGGATACGCCTGGATAGCTATTTTTCAGGTAGGATTCTCCTAAAGATTTTTCTGTTTGTTTTTTGTTTTCTCATCTTTTGCTTGGAAAGGTTTTGACAGATGCATCAGAGGAGAAAGGAATTTGCTTGCACCTGCGTGAAACTGCAGATAAAGACACATTGAGTAAATGAATCAGACAGTAACCTGCACAAATGTTGCAAGAGAGCATTTGGAGAGAACAGGCATTTTTTCAGTGCATTTTAGAAGAGGGGGAAGATAATTCTTGAGGCAGACAAAAGTACGGCGAGTTCTAGCACTGCAAATCAGACCTAGATAAATCCCAGGGATTTTTAAGAGTTAGGGTCTTTATTTATTGCTGTAGTATCAGGAAATGGAGAGAGTTGTCCAAGTCCTTAAGCAAGACTTAGTATCATTCTAAAGCGTGGGAACTAGCTCAACGGCATGGTTTGGGCTTGATTTTAGAATTGCAGGGTTATACTGGTTACCATGGTATGCTGGAGGGAGGAAAAAATAATTCTAATGGTACACTCTGGCTGGAATACTTGTGAATAGATACTACTCGTGGAATTTGGATCTTTTGATCCACACCTATACAGCTCTTCACTAGAGACCAAAGTGCTTCTAGTTCAGGCTGGGGAGAGCCATTACAGGTGACAAAAACACTCCAGCAACTGAAGCATTTTCAAAGCATTTGTAGCTCTGGAACATTGGATAGTTCATCTATGCAGCCCAGAGGCTACGGTCTCTTAGGGCTAGCCTATTTTAAATGATCCGTGTGCTGTTTTCCATTTTTAATTTGCACTTTCTGGTTTTAATACAAATTTCTTTATGCTTTTGGCTAGATGCCCTGTTTTATTTAGTCCTCCTGAAGGGTAGGTGACATCTATGCCTAAAAGAGGAAAAAGTTCTCCTTCTAGTTTTGTTAATGATGAATAATTACTCATTCAGAGCTCTAAATTTAATCTACGAATATCCTTCTTGTTTCATATTACAATACAAGCTTCATAACTTTCAGTTTTCATCTGGGAGTTGTAAGGGAGTGATTGCTTGCTCTGAGCATCTTGTTTGCTCTCATGCTGTCGCCGTAGCACACCTCGAATCGCGCTGCTGATGGAGTTGCAGGCTCAGAACCAGATCCAGAAGGGTTCAGACAGATCCCAAGTCTCTACTAGGCTATGTTTTTAAAAAAGCTTTGGTTGTTTCCTGGAATTAGTATGTCAAGAGAGGAGCTGCCATAGTAATTTTGAATATTCCTGACTGGAAGTGAGCATTGCATAAAGGAAAGCAGGAAACTAAAGCGAGAATAGTAGATAGGTCTCTGGCTGCACTTGCATTCTTCTTTTTCTGCTCGTGCAAAGTTCTTTGACAGAACTTGATGGATGTGCCCAGGAGGCCCTGTCTGGCTCCCACCACGGGGCAGCAATGCTCTTGCCAGAGAAAGGGCAGAGGGCAATGGGTTGTGGGGTGCCTGGGCCAGTTTGCCGAAAATAAGCAGGTGCGTCTTGAGGGGTCCAGCTTCCTTTGTACCTCCTGAGCCTTTCTGCAGGCTGTGAGCTTTCGTTTCATGTTGCTATTTCATTTCCTCAGCCCAAAAATGTACACTTGTAAGCCAGGCAGAACACACCAGCCACAGCAGAGGCTTCAGCTTATTCCTTTGGGCAGAGCAGAGTGTCTGGCAAGGTTGGATATTGTATCCATAGATCATTTTGGCAGCCGCCAGGAGGTTTATGATTGGTTTTAGTGCTGCTTGGGCCATCCAAATGCTAAAGAGTGTTTCCAGCCAAAAACTCTTCTTACATCTTTATTCCTTTTAGAAGTAAGGGCTCGCTTTTAGAAGCTGAAAACAATATAACTCCAGGTAAAGAAGCAGCTGTTGGGAGTAAGGTGCTTGCTTAACTTTATGGAAAGAGTAAATCATTACTGCAAGAGGTTGGATGCTAAATCAAAACAATTGCTGTAAGCAGAGAACATTTAACAAATAAAGCTATTGAGTTGTGCTCTTATTACATTTAATAGTTGAAGCTGGGTAGCACCAGGTCAGCAGTTAGGTGAGGCCTCCAAGTAAGCAGTGCAGAAAGTAGAACTGATGGGTTTAGTAGCTCAGGAGCTTCGCTGTGAATTGGTATTGAATTACTGGGCAGAAAGCACTTTGCTGTGTTCTGGATGAGACTGGTCCAATTGTCCCGATCCCTTCTGGCGAATAATGAATACGTGGTACTTTGCAAGAGTTATAAAGGTGGACTGAACCTCAAGGTCTGGCGAGCCTCCAGTTTGCATAATGGCAATCTTAGGGCTCAGCTGGATAGAGCATCCCTCATGATTTATCCCAAATGAGTTGGAAATCTAGCGTGGTTTCAGAGCTGTCAGAAGGGAGGTTGGTGAAATGAGCCCCACAGGTGAGACTCAGAAGGAAGCTTCCAAGCGCAGTGCCTGCAAGTCGTGCCCGAAAGTTTCCAAGAGTTTGATACCGTGCAGAGTGCGAACAAACAAAACCGCAGAGCAGACTTTGACGGGGAAATCTGAAGATCTCTACTCCAAAACGTCCTTGCGAATGGTGCGCCAAGGCAGGAGGCGAGCAGTACGGCCAGGCTCTTTCAGCTGCCAGAATTTGGATTTAAGCAGCCAAGCTGAAACACACTTAACTTCATGGTAGTGATCCTGAACTTGCAAGTAACCTAGCAGGTGGCAGCGGGGCGTACCAAACGGTGAAATTCATTCTTGACCTTCCAAGCAGAAGAGAAGTCAGAGGCATTGGACACGAGAACCAGCCTAGTGCAAATAATAAAATCATGAAGCAATAAAGACGGTGGCTGCATCCATGGGTGTTTGAAAGGATAATAATTCCTTATGTAATCCTGCAAATGATTCATGTTTTGATTCCCCTCATTTGTTGTGTAATAGGCTAATTCATGTATATATTTGTTACAAAGGCACGTTCAATGGCAAATTATGTGAACTAATTAGCTTATTACAGAATAAATGAAAGGAGATGGAACCTAAATTAACTGTGAGGTTTGGCATGATATTAAGATCCCTTTATTGCACATGAATTTCAGCCGCAACAATAAGAGCAGTAATTACAGGTATTGTTGTCACACTGCAAATGATGAATTACCCACCTAACCAAAGTCCAATTTAATTTGAATTACTGACAGTCTCAGTGGAGCAACCAAAACGCTGCCACCTTCTTAACCGTCAGTCTCGGCATGGCCAGGCCTGAATGCAGAAACCCCATTAGAACAAAAGGGGCTTGGATGGCTGATAAGGTACACAGTTTGGGAAGAAGATTTAGGCTACCTTGCAAACCACAGAACCATTGCCTGGATGACTTCGTGTCTGACTTCCAGAAAAGTAAGACCTATAATAGTGCTTTACATCAGGAGGCAATGCTTTTGGCAAAACTAGCAAGGCAAAGTTGAGGGAGCAATAACATTCAGCTAGGCAGAACCAAGATGAGCTCAAGGGAACAAGCTGTTCCCCTGTGCCTCCTTCCAGGATGTAGCTGGAAGGACTGAACTTTGAGAGCAAATGTACAGGAGAAAATTGCAGGGATGGTTCAGGAAATGTCCATCCAATGCAAGCGAGAAGATTTGTCTGGCAGTTCAGAGGGGCTCTGACACTGCTAGCGCTGGCTGAGTTCCCTTTTCTATGGTCTCTTCTTCACATGTTGTATTTCAGAAGTAGCTTCTAAGGGGCTTCCTTAATGAAAGACCCTCTTGAAATTAGTCCTTGGATGCTAGCTCTCAGATTCACGATTCTGTTTCTGGCTTGCGTTATTCTGAGTGCATATTGCTGCTACGAGATTTTGCTTAAGAAGACATCTCAGTTAACAAGTTAATCAAGTCATCCAAGTAACACATCTCTGGCCCATCATCAGAAGGCCCTAGCGAGGGAATTCTCAGACGAGACTGTTTTGCATTCAGCAGCCCCCTTGCTGCTGTCAGGGGGGAAAAAAAAAAAAAGCCTGGTTGTGTTCACGAGAGCTGAAGACAGCCCAGCAGGCACACAACATGATAAGAATGCCCAAGAAAGGAAAAGCTGAATCACCTTCTGAAGAAAGATGTCTGGAAATAGAGCAGCATTAAAAGAACTGTCAGCAGCAGCAAGAGTTCAAGGTGTTATCTTGATGCTGTGCTTAGACGGAGAACTTCTCTTTGCACCCAGGCTCACCAAAACTAGGAGTATGTTACAACCACGAAGGTGTGGGTGACCAGCTAAGGAGAGAGAACAGGTTTGAGGTGGGCAAGTGGGGGAACTGATGCCACCCACTTCTTCCTTCATTTGTCCTTCTGCAGATGCTTTCCTCCGAAGGTGATGGCAGGCTACCTGAGCAGGTAGGACAGTTGGCGGTGACAGCCAGGTGCTGCAGGCCACCTGCCGAAATAGCCCGTTCATTTTGATGTGAAGTTGCCCCTTCTGTGCTCTAGCTTGTCCAAAAAGCCCCTGGGAGCTTGTGTAAGCTATCTCAATCCAATCAAGGATTTATTCCTTTTGACCCTGCGCTATGTGCTGATGAAGAGCTTGTTTTGTCTCCGTGTTGCTGACTCTGCTCCTGCCAGGATCTCCGCTGCTGCACGGTGCCTGTAGATGGGCCAGCTGAGAAGGTGCAGACTTGTGGGGAGATTGCAGGTTTGGAAAGAGAAAGGTTCATTTGTCTCATTTCACCATTGTTTGGGGCCCTGAGCTGTTCCGCAGCCACTGCCCACTTTGCATTGTTTCAGCCTCTGTTCATCGTGATTGAAATCCTTCCCTGAGGATTTCTCCCTTGCCTGGAAATATTTCAGCTAAATCTGTAATGGGAACCATTATCTTCCATTCACATTAAAGGAAAAATGGCATGCACTTCAATGCACTTACCCTATGGCCAGAGGCAAGAATGATCTTGGAAGTCCCTCCTTGTCTCTACTGTCACTTGTTTGAGGAGACAAGACCTGAAGCTCTAACATTGTTTTCCCTTAGAGTAAGCACAAACCTCCATCCTGGAACCTGCTGGCAGGACAGAACTGGCAGGGTCATTTGTCTTGGTTCCTACTTGCACATCTTCCTCTTAGCTGGGCTGTCGCTCGTATGGATATTAATGGGGACCTTTTGGGGGGCCTGTTTCTCTTGCTTTGTTGCTGGAACCTCAGGGTACCTCAACCAAGTTCCTTACAAAATAACAGCTCAGGAACGGTTACCCCAGTGTCTCAAGAGTATTGTACGCAATTTGCTACTAATACGCTTGCCTGTCTGCTGCAACCTCTGTTCTTCCATTTCCACTAGTCTTAAATATTTGGGGGGAAGAGCCAAAAGGCACATTGAAGCAGAAGGAAGAGCCTGAGGCTTCTGGCTGCAACTGTATTTGTGGGTGCAACATGTAGTTTTGTGGGCCATGTATTTCAGAAGCAGCTGTCACATTGGGTGCCCATGTTTTCAGAGTTTGTCAAGTAGATAATTTTCTGGCCAAATGGACATTTTGTCAAACGGCTCCTTCTTTAAACCGATGTTATGTGTCAACAATGCTTATCTGTGCTGAATTTGGCCAGAAGTCTTGGCTGGGGAGAAAAAAAAAGGGAAAAGAGTTCTAAGCTTTTCATTTCCACTGCTTCAAGATGATGTTTTATCACTAGATTTGAATTTGTTTTGGATCACCAAAAATATTTCACTCTAAATGATGGGGTTTGAGTTTTGTTGGTGTTGCTTTTTTTAATTTGGTCAGCCAAATAAACATCGGTTTCTGCATTTGAAGAGCTTTCATGCTGAATACCCAATCTAAAAATATCCAGCCCCTTTAAAGCATCTCAGAGTGTACTTCCAAGAGGATTAGTTGCTTTTGAAAAAATCTCCTTTGTTTTGAAAGCTAGAAGGAATTGTCCCATATTGCACAAGGCAGCAAGGCCATCCTGATCCCAGGTCTGTGCCTGCTAAACTATGGGAGGTATTGGAGGGACCCGGCACGGCACAGAAACCTGCTGCAAACAACTGTTTTGGACGGGTTTCATCCTACTTCACTCATAGATTCTTTTATTCTGAGTGGAAGGAGGGGTGCCTGCAGCAAACCATGGCCTAATCTGGAGTCCAGTTAGGTGATGAAAAAGCTACCGGTCTTGAGGTGCATCAACAATTCCTACAGGGAAATCTTACTATGAGGAGCGGCTGAGGGACCTGGGGTTGTTCAGCCTGGAGAAGAGGAGACTGAGGGGAGACCTTATCGCTCCCTACAGCTGCCTGACAGGAGAGGGGAGCCAGGGGGGTTTTGGTCTCTTCTCCCAAGTAACAAGAGATAGGATGAGAGGAAATGGCCTCAAGCTGCATCAGGGGAGGTTTCCATTGGATATTAGGAAAAATCCTTTACTGAAAGAGTGGTCAAGCATTGGAACAGGCTGCCCAGGGAGGTGGTGGAGTCACCATCCCTGGAGGTGTTAAAAAAAAAAATATGTAGACTTCAGGACATGGTTTAATAGGCATGGTGGTGTTGGGTTGATGGTTGGACTTGATGATCTTGGAGGTCTTTTGCAACCTTAATGATTCTGTGATTCTACTTTGGTTTGATTGCACTAAACCTGCTCCATCATCAGTTGCTGCTATTGCACCTTGCACTGTGAGTTGTACATAGCCTAGGGGAGCCAAAGGTTAGGCTCCATCCAGGAGAACAAGACACCCCCCAACTCTGATTAGCGTGAATGGGTAAAGCTTAGACACTTGGACACCTGAAATGTGTTTTGTGTCATAGTCCTGCACAGAGGGCTAGTTGTGCTTGAAGCTGGGCACTCTTTGTCTGTAGTAGTCTCTAATACAATTTGAAACAAGGTCTAACAATACAATTAACAAAAATTCTTGCTTTTTGCATTTGGGCCAGTACCCCAAACCGCCACTGTGTTCCAGACAGCAGGGTCTGGAGAAGCACTGTCATTCATGTAATTGCTATATGGTACGCTCAGCTGTAAGCAAGGAACTCAGCCTGGCTTCAGTTCCCTTCTCATTGCAGACCCTTCATCTTTCAGCTTTGCTCTGCTCTGAAGCTCTGATTTATGGCGCTCTCTATGATAATGGACTCGTTATTGCTGAAGCTAAACAGTTAAATACATTCCCTGTGCATAAGATACTTTATACAAACAATGAAGACAGAGGATAATTATTGCAGTAAATCAAACCTCATGAATATGGCCTGAGACGTGATTTGTTATAAGCAGCAGTCATCTGAAATCAGTGATTTTTTTTTTTTTTGCTATCGGATGAGGTTTTTGCATTATTTAGTGTGAAATAGAGAGATGGCAGCTAACCTTCCTTTTGTACCAACAGTTTGTTCAGGTTTTATGCCATTTTTCAAGCTTGTAAATTCACTTTTCGTGAGGTTCTGGGCCACCAATAACATCGTCAGGGATCCATCCAACTTTATTGTGCGCTGGCTGCACTCTGCTTTTCAAGATCCACTGTGAACTGGTAACGTTGACCAGAAATCACATTTATGTGGAATAAATTTGAGAGGTGGTGGAATAAATTTGAGAGGTCACAAATCAGAAACAAATGCAAGGTTGCACAGTTTCCTTGTACTTTCTGTTTTGCAGAGCCACGTTTCAGAGCCGATGCATGCTTTGCAAGACTCTCAATTTATAAAGGAATGGCTAAGATCTCTCTGGAAAGTAAGCAGGCCCTCAAAGTGAAAGGAAAAGCATCTGTTCAAAAGACATTACTCAGAATATAATAAAACCTGTTTTTCTGACCAGAGGTTACTTAACAACATCTGTCATGAGGAAATAATTAAAATTGTGAAGTTGACTTCAAAAATAGGGACTTGATTAGCTGCCAAGCATTCTGCATATGGAGGAGGAATGCTCCGTTATTCACCGGTCAGTGCTCGCTAGCCAAATCAATATGCCTGGAAGGGCAGAATACATAGATAAGAAGCTTTCAGAAATGAACACTGAAGGCCTTATAGAACTTTACAGAGACCATCATAGTAATTAATAGCTCCCATAATTTGTGATATCATTGGATCTTGTCTTGATGAGGTTTATAAAAATACGAAATAAAAAAAAAAAACCCTTGCAGCAGGGCCAGGGAAACAATGAGATCAAAAGTAAACAAAAGCAAATAACGATGGCAGACCTCGGAGCTGCTGTTGGCTTCAGTGTCATTGCTTTTGATGCAGGTAATGCCCTTCTTTTCCCCAAAGGACCCAATTTAGGCCAAAGAAAAAGAGGCCAAGCGCAAATTACAGATGTCAGTTAAGTTGAACACTTCAAATGGTTTGGAAAGGCTTGGGTTTCTCTCTCTCTCCATCATGTCCTGCTTCGGCCAGGCACCGAGTTGAGCAAGCACCTGCAATTCTGAAATCAACCACCAAGGAAATTTCTGTTTGCCAGAGCTATGCTTTTTAGGGGCGTTGATCAAAGTGGGAGATGCTGATTTTGGTTCCCCTGCTTAGGGAGGTTGTCTCTACAAATGGGCTCTCTTCAAGTAATGACAGAAGCGAAATCTCGCCGTGAGAAAGATCAGGCCTCGGGGCCGGGCTGGAGTTTTGTACGCTGTGCATTCAGTTTGTGTAATCATTTTAGCTTCACTTCACCCAGTAATTTTCCAAACTTTCCTCGATCGATTAGTGGCACCTCAAGGTTGATTTCTGTCTGCAGCAGTCCATCTGGCACTGGCCATTATTGCTTTCTAATACACAGAAAGTAATTCAGTGCTCAACTTTACTAATTAGTTTGGGTTGGAGTTTGCGTGTTGGGTTTTTTCCCCCAGATGATTCTTTTTTTTCTTTTCTTTAACTGACACTGAAGCAAAAAACTGTTCTTGAATTGATTATAGCGAAGAACTCGCAAAAATTTTGGCAGAGCTCAAAGACAAGGATTTTTATGATGAAAATTTCTTGACATAATAAAAGAAATTGTTCTGCAGAGACCTTTGAAGTGACCCCAGAAAAAAAACCAAAATAAACCTTCTGTCTCCCTGGGAACAGTGAGGAGATCTGAGTTAATTGCCAGTGTCTTTAATCTAAATCTCCCTTGTGATTTTTCACTCTGGAGTTTTAGATTGATTCTGATCAGCTTTACTAGAAGACTTGATTCTGTCCCCAATTATGCTTCTATAAATCAGACAAACATCTTGTTACAACTGATGAAATTATTGTGGCATGAGCAAACCAGGAGGGTCAGAATCACAGAACATAAGACATTTAAAAAAAAAAAAAAATATATATCTGGTTGTCCACTCTCATCCTGCTGATATTAACATGGTGATCAGGGAGTGCCTGACTGGGGACTGCATGGATAGTGTCCAAGCCAAAGATCAATGAAGTCAAAATCTGTCTTTACATTCACCTGAGTGAGCTTTCTGTTAAATCCTTGCAGCGATGGGAGAGAGGATCAGAGACAAGACCCAGGGCTTTAGTACTCAGCCTCACAGGTATTAATGGGAGACAGATGATTTATCCCATCCCTGCCTATGCTGTGTAAGAGGTAAAGAACTGAACGAGCAGGCAAGGAGAATCAGACTGAGCATCGTCTGGGATCTCCGATGGGTTAGAGGACAGCTCTGTTCTCTGCCCAGACTCTCAGTCCTTCAAAGGCAAAAATCATTTCCCCATGCTAAGGGGGTAGCATCTCCTTTTCCACTGAGTCTGTGACATGTGGCTACAGTCAGCAGCACCCTCCAGGACAACCTTGTCAATCATCTTAATTGAATCTTTCGGCTATTTCCCTGCAGCTGCCAATTTTAGTGCACCATGAATCTTGCACATCTTTTTCATCAGAGCAGAATTAGGCCACATGTTTCTTGCTGACTTATCTCTGTTGATAAATAATTGTATGTTGCATTTATTGGAAGCTTTGAACTGGTACATTTGGAGACACTGTTTAATACGTCTGTCTGAACAGCCATGGCCTGAATAGAATTTAATTACTGAGAATGAATTGCTGAGATTGGAGAGCACAAGAAAGGTCCTCCAGGTCCTTGGAAGACATCTATAAAGGGCTTGGAGGGCCAAATGCTGGAGCTGCAGTCAACTGGATTAATCAGATTGGAAAGTGAAGAGAGGAGGAAGTCATTTGTGCTTAGCGAAGTAGGTGCCCCAAGGGAGGAACAGTAGGCAAAGCAACGGTGAAAAAATATATCCGTGTTCTTGAGAGAGTAGCAAGAGTTGCTAGCTGTTCTTCTGGTCTGAGAATAAGTGTGGGGGATCCAACTCTGCATTGCAGCAGCAAAATTTGCACCAGTGCAGATGCCTTTGACTTGGTTCCAAAAATAGCTAAGAGTTTAGTTCGTGGTGTATAGACCAGCTGTTGGCAAATTCAAATGCTCTGGTTCCCATCTACATCAAGGCCTTGCTGGGGATACGCAAGGAGATGGTGGAGTAGGTAAAAATGTCCTCGTAAGGTCATTCGGAGCACTTTAAAGGACAGCAGGAAAGAGGTCCACAGCATGGCAAGAATCAGGCTGTAAAAATCATAGGCACTGTTTCAGTCCAGGCAGGTGGCTATGCATGTGTGGTGTCCTGCATTTCTCCGGAGTTATTTGATTAAAAAAAGAAGACAGATGTCTGTGAGCACGCTCTCTTACAGGATTGCTAGTATTCTCTAATCCTCGGCAGCTCAGGAATCCTTCCCCTAGGTACTGCTGCATTTATACTGGGTGATGAGTCCAAGAATGAATCCACAAAGATGTCAAACAGGAGAACAAAAGCCCAGCGGTCTGTTTATCCCTCCTGTATCCCTTTGGTTTACAAGTGAGTAGTAAATAATGCAAATTCTAATTACATCTTAAATATTCTGAGAGCCGGATGAGCATTTTTCAGCCCTCCAGAGGAGAAATGTGGTGTGTTGATTGATTCTTGCTGAAAACGCTGTCTAGCATGCAAGAAAAATACCTCTATAACTGCTGGTTGGCCCTCGCTCTCGTCTCAGCGGCCGTTTCCCAGGTGGGGAGCTGGCAGTGCCTGCAGAAGCCCAACAGCAGCCCCCAGGTAAATGCTTTTGCAGAGAGGGCTCTGTGTTTCATCGTTTTAATACATTCGATTTGAGGATTGCCAGCCAAATGCAAATTCGGTGAAGAGGTGCATCCAATATCTTTGGAGTCCCTGGGCTCATTTTTCATCCCCAAGTGTAAATGGATGGAGCGCCTGCTGTGGCGGCCTGACTCTGAAATGCCCATCCAAATGGAGGGGAAGGAAGGGAGGGGATTCTGAACAGCACAACGGAGACTATTTCTTAGGTAGTCGGCAGTGATTTGGTTTAGCTTTGTGTCACCTCCCAGCTTGATCCCTCCAGTTTTCCCATGAACGTACACAGGCATCAAGTGCAAGAGATGATGGGCTGCAGTGCACAGCCCACGCAGGCAAGGAATGCGACCGAAAAGAACTTTGCTCCCTATAAATGTTTCAACCGTGTTAAAGGAAAGGCAAAAAAGGGCAGTTTGAGTTTGATTGCTTGTCCGTTTCACGCCGCTGAACAGACTGATGACTGCCTGTGCCTGCCCAGACAGCTTAACCCCTTCTCAGACTCCAGGGTGAATAACAGCACTTGCATCCACACACAAAAATAGGTCTGTTGTGAAAAATTTCTACCACGGATTCATCTCTGGGGTTCATGTTGACCAAAAGCATTCTTTTTGGTTTTGTGAAATCCATGGCTGCTGGAAGCAAAGCATACCTGTATATCCTGTATATCACATTATATATACCTGTCCAGTACCTGTGTATCACTAACCAGCAGCGAGGACGTGATATGAAAGAGTATCTAATGCGTGTCATGAGGAACAGGAGAGGTGGGTGCAGTTTGTGTAAATGCAGCTAGCCTGTCACCAGACCTGATTGCTCAAAGTCTTTAGCAATGCTGACAGAGTAAATGAGCTGCAGAGACAATTTTTACCTGCTCCTTGGCAGATCACGTTTATTGGGTTTAGCGTGGAGCTGTATTCGCTGGCTGCTTCTCGCTCAGCTGCGTGGCGGGTATTCAGTTACGCCCGCTTCAACATGGGAAGTGGGTTTGCAAACTTGCTGGTAAGACATCACCACGTTTGACTTTAGGGTGAGAGGAATCGAGCGTAGGCAGTGTTTCTCTTCCAGCAGCCGGGAGCTGATGCAAGGTGCTCTGGCAATCTCAGGGAAGCTGTGAGTGCTGATGGTTGTGTGTACAGCAGTGCTCTCCCCTTGCAGATGTGGTCATATACCAAAGATCCATATCTAGGAGCTTCGTCCGGCTCCTTGAGTGAAAAAACAGGAGAAAAGTGGCAATATTCACATCTGACTTCCCTGCAAGTGTTTTGCCCTGGTGCTCCAGGTGTGACAAGAACATTGTTTTATTCACTGCCTTAACAGCAAGTGCTTTATGGATCAGCTTTTCCATACAGGCCATACGGAAAGTCCTCTATGCCAATGCAGCTTGATCCTTTTCTTGTTCACGGTGACTTAATTCACAGTTCCTTCACTGCAAACGTGGTTTGAATCAGGTTTGATGCCACTGAAATTGGAGGCAGGTGGCAATTCTGGGTTAGGACCACCAAGGCTCACATTAGGTGTAGCGAATAGGGTACGTCAGCGCAAGTAAATTCAGACAGGAGCTTTGATTTTGGTGGAAATTGTGCCGGAATTTCAGCTCTAGGACTAGTAGCGAGACAGCACTAGAAATTTGGTATGTTTTATCTAACTAAAAAGTGTAAATTACATGGCAGAATTCACTTTGCTCTGCACACAGCCTGTGTGGTGTTAATTAAATCCTCAGCTTCTTTTTTAGTGGAAGGAAGACTGAGAAAACGAGTATGAAATCAATTCTACATTTAATTAAAGTAACACTCTCCCATTCAGATGCTTTCCCACTATGATATTGGTGGTGTAGTTGTAACCGTGAGCCAGTAGGAATCACAAAGAAATTGGTTTTACAGAAACAAAATTGACTAAAAAACTTGGGAATTTATGGATAGCATTACAAAACCAGGAGCCTAAAGTAAAAGCCAGAGAGGCTTTTTCTTTGTTTATAATCCCTCCTCGGAATTTCTTTGCACTGGCTCAGAACCAGTGTTTCAGATGTTTTATTGTAATGTTTTATCATTTTAATTGTACCAGATTCCTGTAGAAACCTCAGGCCAGTCCTTTGGTCACACATTGCTGGTATCCTAAGCCAACTGGGAAAAGAAGTGCAGCAGGTCTGGATGGATCCTGAGAGATGCTGAGGAGTGATGAGTACCAGGCACTATCGGAAGATTGATGTTTACTAACTTTTTGGTTGACTTTTGTTCTTACCCTTTCTTTCTCTGTCTTCCTGTAGGTTATAACCCTGGAAGGATGGGTTGACATCATGTATTATGTGATGGATGCACATTCTTTTTACAATTTTATATATTTTATATTGCTTATAATAGTAAGTATGAACTGCGAGATGCTCCCAATTCCTTGTCCTTGTGGGGTAAAGTTGTTCCCTGGGCTTTTCACAGAGAAGAGCCGGCTAGGATTCAGAGTGCGAGACCTTCCTCCCGCCATAAAGTGTAATCATGCAGGTTGTGATTAATGCTGTGTGGACAGATTACTGGCTACAACAGTCCTTATCAGCGTCACGTGTGATGCATAGTCACAGCTTGTCTAGCCATATGGTCTTCCCTCCCCCTTACTCTCCCAGTCTTCACCTTCACACTCTCCAAGTCATCACCTTGATGTGTCCTAACTATTGTGCCTTGGCCAAGCAATTGCTAATCAGAACAAAAAACGGAGAGGCTGTAGCTTCTCTTCCTTTAGCCTCCTCAATGTGCCAGAGGATACCTCATTTCAGTGAAGGGCCCTCAAACTATTGAACTTCACCTGAGCCCTTTAAATAACAGTAATAACTAGCAGTGCACCTTTCTGAGGTCTTATGGTGCTGTCGTTCCTAAAACCAAAGTATTACTCACTGGAGGTGCTGGAGTTCGCCTTCAGAAGCTGCCATTCCATGTTAGCACAGTTCTTTTTTTACAATGGGCACAACCTTCTCCATCTGTGGAAAAGTTAAGTGTTTAAGTCAGGAGGAGAACAGAGGGGAAAAGTACCATGTAGATGTCAGTCAGGACATGGGACGGAGGCACGTTAAAGTGTTTTTGTGGCTGGATATTCTTCATATATAACCCCATCCTCATCAGTGTGGGTTTGAAGGCCTTGGGAAGTCAAACCACTGCAGCTCCTACCACCAGTGGGAAAGGTGTGGATCAGAGCAGCATGAGAGTTTCCCAGTAATGGATAGCATTCTGAAGCCAGTGATTTTTGAGCCTTTAGCAATGGGCCATGCATAGTAGAGATTTACGCTGCACTCTTTTGAGCCCTTCTCTACATATGGATCCTTGCAGAAAAGCCAGAAGGTGACTAATCTCCAAGCCGCTTGCTGATTCTCAAACAGTATCCAAGCTGATATTACAAACTGGGGAATAGCACTGCAAACCATCCTCCAACGGCTTCCCCTTGAGGGTTCACCAGACAATGGTCCAGATTAAATCCATACGTTTCCTACTGAGCACAGCACAGAGGTTTGGCCACGCAGACCGTGGCACTTTCTTGACGTCAGTCCCTTTCACGCCTAAGAGCACTGATTCTCTGATGGGAATATCTGACATTTTCCTTTGGCTGATTTATGAACCCAAGTGGTGAAAAACCAGTTTGTGGACTCAACAGCTGAGGGTAGGATGTCGCCTTAGGTCACTTCACATTCTTGTCCTTGGGACTTCATTTTGAAAGCCTGATATCACCCAAGAACACATCGACTCAGCCAGACAATAAATCAGGCCTTTCTAGGAGCACTAAATCTCCTGGAGATGCATTTCTCTGTGTCAGGGATACAAGAGTAAAAAGTCACAGATGCATGGACCCTGACTGTCCTCCTCAAAATGAGGGCACATTATGCCAGGGTGTGAAGTGAGAGAGGAAGAGAAGAGGCAATCTCAGTACAGCACAAATTTGACTTCAGACCATCTTTCCTTGCAGGTTGGCTGGGTTTTTCCTAGTGATCTGTTTTGTGGTGGTAACTGATTGCGTTGTTTCATACACCCTACGTTAGTAGCAAATGTCATCACTGTTGAGGGGAGGAAAGTGGTGAAGGCTATTGTTAACAGCTTGCTCTGCCATTGCCAAAATAATTTAACATGGCTTAGGAGCAAATTTAGCAGCTCAGGCACATGTTGACATAACATTTGGCGAGCAGACCCTGAGATGTGGCGTGTTTGGAAATCTCAGGATTTCTAAGAACCATACTTCAAGTCCAGACAGCATGTGGTAGGGAAGAGCGTGTATTGCTTGTGAAGTCCCTGCTAATTCCTTTCCCTGTGTTTTCTCCAGGTTGGTTCCTTCTTCATGATTAACTTGTGCCTGGTTGTGATAGCAACACAGTTTTCTGAAACAAAACAGCGGGAGAACCAGCTGATGCAGGAGCAGCGGGCCCGTTACCTCTCCAATGACAGCACAATTGCCAGCTTCTCGGAGCCAGGTAGCTGCTACGAGGAGCTGCTCAAGTACATCTGCCACATCTTCAGGAAGGTGAAACGGCGGACAATACGCCTGTACAATAACTGGCAGAGTAAGCGCCGGAAAAAAGTTAACCCAAACAGCACCACAAATGGGCAAAGCCACCGAGGCAAAAAGCGCATCACCTCCATACACCACCTCATCCACCATCACCATCACCACCACCACCACCACTATCACATCAGCAATGGAAGCCCTCGGGGGCCACGCTCCAACCCTGAGATCTGTGACCTGGAACTCAAGGTCATGAAACCTGGAGGCCAATTGATGCTTCCTTCTCCATCACCCAACTTGCAGAGCCCTGCTCCTCCTCCAGATTCTGAGTCTGTGCACAGCATTTACCATGCAGACTGTCATGTTGAAGGACCACAGGTGAACTGTAAGTCTTCCAATGCCCCTGCAAGCATTAAACTGGCTGCCGGCCTCTCCAACCATGGCAACATGAACTATCCTACCATCCTGCCTTCTCCAACTAGCAAAGCCAGTTCTGTGCCCGTTCCCAAAGGAAAGAAGAATGGCAATTCACCTGTGGCCGTGGTCAATAGCCCTGTAAATTTGGGCACGGATTCTTATGGGAAGCTGCAGCAGCTGGTAGGAGAGCATGGTAAGGACAAATAAGCTGATTTTTTTTGCTTAGGAAAACTGGGCAAAGGGCAAATTGCTCAAGAGTTAAGGTGTTAATTACAGCCACGGAGGCCATTTTGTGAATGCTATTTGAACTGAGCACTGAAGCCAGAAGTAGGAAAGGTTGAAGGCCAGAGAGCTTTGTTACTTCTACCCTTGTATTTGCAGTCATTGGGTGAAGGAAGATAGAGGATGGTCCAGGCGGTGAGTTCAGGCCGCTGCTGGAGGTCTCTTTCCCATGGTTCCAGAGCATGTGGTTTTGAGCTCCTCTCATGCTTAGTGATGTTTTGGAGGTTCTCCCTCTGTTCCCACCCAAGAACAGATCTGTGCAGCCCCTGGAATTACATCTCTTGTGAATGATGGACCTGATGGCTGCAGCCCTGCAGCAGAGAAGCCCCAGCTGCTGGGACGTGCTGCCTTGAAAGGGAAGAGCAGGTGGAACCTGGTGGAGAAGCATAAGGTATAGGAAACATAAGAAGTTCAAAACAGGGAGGTGTTGAAAGAACTCAAAACAGACACTTCTAGAAACCCCTAGTTCTGCTCTGACGGGCCCCGGAGCCTCTGAATTTCTTTTTGGCAAGAAGGAGCAAAAGGTTTGGAGGAAGGCCCATGGCCACTATAGGGTCTTGCTCTGTGCTTGTCCTCAGAGGGTGAGCGTGCGGACAGGAGTATAGCAGAGCTACAGGTCTCAGGCTTTCCCTCTCGTCTTTCCCCACGTGCAGAAGAAATGTAGGACTAGAGTGTTACTGCAGGTTTGAAGCTCCATTCGATCTGAATGGATGAGGAACATCTTGGGGCCTCTTTTGTACCTCTGTCCCATCCCTATCTGTACAGAGTGCAGCCACACCAGCACTGCTGGTTACTGTGGTTTTATCTCCCCTCATGTATAAATCACCTGCTGCTGGAGTAGTGATTATATGCAATACTTGAGTTTCTATTTTGCAAAATGTTTCCAGTCTTCGTGGCTGGAGCTAAAGGCTGAAAAATAGAGTCTTAAGCCCTCAAACAGTAAAAAGCCAAAAGATCTAGCTACTATTTTTTAATCTCTTTAAGCCTAGCTAGTCATCTGATTTTTTTTCAATGCCTGTGTTTTCCAAAAACTGTTTATCTGCGTGTGCATGGACACAAATATTTATCCTAGTGATGTATGTGCTGAAAAAATACCAAGCCTAGCCTGGGGGGGGTCACGGTAAAGGTTGCTTGCCAAAAGGTTGGGTGGCTTGTCTTTGTTAGTATTTTTTTTAAGTGACCATACAAAAGGGTAAAGTGGATTGTTTATAGAAATTGCCTTCGGCAGACGTTTCTGTATGCTTGGGAGCTTAGCAGGAGGGCAGAAGGGGGGCAAGGTTAGTGGCAACGTTCTTCTGTTGTTAAGCAAGGGCTTTATATGAATCAGTGGTTCATCTTTAACTATGCAAGTTAATGAAGGTTATTATGAGAATGTGTATTTACCTTGAGATAAAAGCCCAGGCTCTGCAGAAGTCCGGAACTGGGAAAACAAGGATGAGCAAAAGAACTGTTGCTTGGAAGGGAGCGCTCAAGTCAGAGGTTTGGTTCTTTGTGCTTGCAAGGGGATGTGCCGCTGAGGAGAAGCTTTCTTCAGGAGAAGAAAGACCCAGATCTCAGTCCCAACTGTGACATCCCAGGGGCCACTTCAATGACAGGAGATTTTCACGTAGCCTGTGGCGGTTCTTTGAAAGCCGGAGGTTAGACGGAGTTGCTATTAATAATGTAATTATAGTATCCTCGTTTTACAGGGGCATTTCAGCCCAGAGGATGCCAAAATGCTTTAAACAAATCTCCTGAAACTGTTTTGTCTCTTTCAGAAGTGTGGTCCTATCTAGGGGAAGGGGTGGATGCTGCAGCTCTTGGCTGCTGAGCGGCAGCTTATCTGGCACCCTGAGGAGCACAGGGGCTGAGAAGGGAAGCAGGTCAGCTGGGTCCATCTGGAGACTCTGTCACACGACGTGTCAGTGCCCAGCTCTTTGCCTCCATGGCTCTGGCTCTTTCCAGGCCCTCCTTCCTTCCCACTCCTGCCACAGCCCCTCCTGCCACACCAACAGGGCTGAGTTGGATTCGCTTCTGCACCGTAACCATCTTCATACAGCAGGGGATGATGGATGTGTCTTCCAGGCTTCAGGAGGACTTTTAAGTGCCAAATAAACTAGCTCCTGAGAGTGTAGCTCTGCCAGGCACTGCACTCAGCTCATGTTTCTCCATCCCATCCTAAACTTAGCAAAGGAGCCATGTTAAGTCCTTACCCTGTGCTCTGCAGGGAAGGTGAGGTGGGCTCAGAAGCTCACGCAATGCTCTTGGCCTCAGTCTCTTTGGGCAGGCAAAGAGCTATTTCACTTAATTCTCTCTCCACTTTTTCAAGTCAACAAGCAGAGTCTGTTCGCTGCGAGACTTGTGCAAGGAGAGCACACAAGTGCTAACTGAGAGCATTAAGGGAAGCATTAGCAGCCAGGGCACTCGCAGCCCCAACTGGAAACAAGGTTGGTGTCTGCTGGGAAAGATGCAATTGTGGGAGAGAGTATTCTCTTCCCTTCTTTTGTTGTGGAATTGAACAGCGTAAAGTACAGCCTGTTCCTCCGTGTTCTCGTGCCCTGCAATGCTGTGAGGTTATTTTAGCAGGCAGCCAAGGAGACTCTGGTATTTTGAAGACATCTGCGGCGCCAGTATTTTTCATGTAATTTTTAACACTTTGATAGCATTAAAAGACGTCTGGAAAGCCCACTAACTCTGCTATCTGCGCTACTGCGGCTGGTGCTGTAGTCTTTCCTCGTCATGACGGATCCTGATCAGAAACGCCGTGCTAACGTGCAGTGCTGCACCGGTGCTGCGTGCGGGTTGAGTCAGGGGACAAATATTTCTGATCCTCCTGGTGTCTTTGACACAGTGACCAGGAGGAGGACAGTCCTCTCCTGCCAGGCTGTTTTGAAGGCCGGTGATACCTGACTGATGTTCAGGCAAGTAAAATATATTTGGATTTGTCACAACCCGGTTTTCAAGCTAACAGGGTGCTTTATTTCGTTTGGTGCTGCCTTCTCTTTAAAGACGTCCTCGAGTGTCAGCCAGGAGTAGCTGAAATCAGCAGCGTTACTGCTGGGTAAGCTCCAAGCTCCCGGGCCCAGAGCCAGCAGCATCCATTGCCTTTTGCTTGGTCTCCCCAAAACCTGTCCAAGTGTCCCCATCCAACCCCCAGACAGGGGCATGTTACAGTGGAAAAATGTCCCCTCACCTTATTTCCCTGAACCTCAACAAAAGTCTTCATTGATGCTCGAATGGCATTTTGTGGGAACGATCCCATGCTCGCAGCATTGCATTCCTGTTGGGGTTTTTTCTGCCATTAATATCTGGTTCCTAAATATGAGGATATTAGGAATTTAGTTTCTAAGTAAGAGGAAATAAAATCTGGTTCCGATTGCACCCGAATCATCCTTGTTATGCTTGTCCATCTCATCTCTGTACCCTGGCTCTGTGAGGGCAGCCAGCATTTCTCCTCACACCACAAAACATGTGGTAATGTGTTTGATTTTAAAACACCCTGAATGCTCAGTCCTGTGCCTCAAGCAAAGAATTCACCTCAGCTTTATTAAAGGCTGAAGGAGGGATGAAGGAGACTGAAGGGACTATGTGAGTCTCCGAGCTGTGATCCATGGTCTATAGCCACCTTAGGTCCATTTCACCCTCTCCCTCCTCATTATTAGCTAAATGGAAGCGTTATCTAAATTGGGTGTAGCAGCTTGATAGTGCTCAGATCACTGCTAATGATGTTAGCCTGGTCAGATATAATAAAAAATAATTGGAAGTGAGAGGTGTGCCAGTCAGCCTTCCCCCAGCAGCAGAACACAAAATGGCTGCCACGTTGTGTGGAGAGAGGCCCCGCATCCATGGTGGAGGCTGGAGGGTGGGTGTCGGGGCTTGGGGAGAGGGGAACTGAGGGAAAAATGAGGCAAAGTGAGAGCCGCTTGTAAGATGGATGGCTGGAAGGCTGTATCAGGGTGCTACATTTATTTGAGGATGCGGCAGAAGTTGCTCTGCCCTGGAGAGGCCCAGCACCACCGAGCAGGGACCGGGGCGGTCTCCAGTTGAGGGTGTGAGGTGGCTCACGGCGTGCATCTCCCCTTGCAGGTCTGCGGCGGACGCCCAGCCGGCTGTCGGGGCTGAGTGCAGCCTGCCCGCTGCCCAGCCCGCCGGGCGGCACGCTGACCTGCGAGCTGCAGGACTGTCCCTTCTGCGCCAGCCTCCTGGAGGACCCCGAGTTCGCCTTCAGCGAGTCCGACAGCTGCGACTCTGACAGCAATGGTGTCTACGAGTTCACCCAGGACCTGCGGCATGGTGACCACAGGGACCAGCTCCAGCAGCAGCGGGGCAGGAGGAGGAAGAAGAAGAAGAAACCCAAGGAGAGGAACAAGGTCACCCGCCTGTGGAAGGCTTTCGGCAGCAAGCTGAAGAGGATCGTGGAGAGCAAGTACTTCAACCGGGGGATTATGATAGCCATCCTCATCAACACGCTGAGCATGGGCATCGAGTACCACGAGCAGGTGAGTGTGAAAACGGGCCTGAAGAGCCCCGAGGGTTGTGGTTTCAGGTGCTCGCGGCGTGGCAGCTTGTGCAGTGGCTTGGGGTGACTGTGTCGAAGCCCTGCCGGAGGAGGAGCAAACAATTTTCATGCACGGTCTCCCATAGCATTCTCCTGGAGAAGCTGGCAGTTCATGGCCTAGATGGATGTACTCTTCACTGGATTAAAAACTGGCTGGATGGCTGAGCCCAGAGAGTCGTGGTGAATGGAGCTAAATCCAGTTGGCAGCCGGTCACAAGCGGTGTCCCCTAGGGCTCAGTTCTAGGGCCAGTCTTGTTTAATATCTTTATCAATGACCTGGATGAGGGGATTGAGTGTGCCCTCAGTAAATTTGCAGATGACACCAAACTGGGTGGAGGTGTTGATCTGCTGGAGGGGAGGAGGGCTCTGCAGAGGGACCTGGACAGGCTGGATCGATGGGCCGAGGCCAACTGTATGAGGTTCAATAAGGCCAAGTGCCGGGTCCTGCACTTGGGTCACAACAACCCCATGCAGCGCTACAGGCTTGGGGAAGAGTGGCTGGAAAGCTGCCTGGTGGAAAAAGACCTGGGGGTACTGGTTGACAGCCGGCTGAATATGAGCCAGCAGTGTGCCCAGGTGGCCAAGAGGGCCAATGGCATCCTGGCTTGTATCAGGAATAGTGTGACCAGCAGGAGTAGGGAAGTGATCGTGACCCTGTACTCGGTGCTGGTGAGGCCGCCCCTCAAATACTGTGTTCAGTTTTGGGCCCCTCACTACAAGAAAGACATTGCATTGCTGGAACATGTCCAGAGGAGAGCAACCAAGTTGGTGAGGAGTCTGGAGCACAAGGCTTACAAGGAGCGGCTGAGGGAACTGGGGGCGTTTAGTCTGGAGAAGAGGAGGCTGAGGGGAGACCTGATCGCCCTCTACAACTGCCTGAGAGGAGGCTGTAGTGAGGTGGGGGTTGGTCTCTTCTCCCTGGTAACAGATGATAGGACGAGGGGGAATGGTTTGAAGCTGCGCCAGGGCAGGTTTAGGCTAGACATTAGGAAAAACTTCTTCACTGAAAGGGTTGTCAGGCTCTGAAATGGGCTGCCCAGGGAGGTGGTTGAGTCTTCATCCCTGGAGGTATTTAAAAGACGGGTAGATGAGGTGCTTAGGGACAGGGTTTAGTGGTGGGATGGCAGGGTTAGGTTAAAGGTTGGACTTGATGATCTTAAAGGTCTTTTCCAACCAAAGTGATTCTATGATGCTATGATTGGAAACACCAAATGGGGCCAAGGGCCCGATCCTGCAGATATGTGTTGAAGCAGGAGCTTCCTTCTGTGTGTGAAAAGCCTGGGAGGTGGCTGGCAGCGCTGCTGAGGTGTGGAGTGTTTAAATGCGTGTGTTCGGACGCAGCAGCTCAGAGCCTGACTGCATAAGTTGTTCGACGTGAATTATTCGTATGAGCGTAAATTGTTCTGGTGGAAATACCCCTTTGGTCTGATGGTGGTGGTGCACGGTGGACCTTGTAGTGTAAATAACTCATGCAGAAGTTTCTTCTTTGATCCTGGACTTTAAATAAAGACTTAAACTGTCTGGCAATGCTAAAAGCAACACAGAAAAAAAAAAAGAAAAAAAAAAAGATAGTTTCTCCCTGAAGGCTCCAAACCCTTTAATTTGATCTCACAGGGTGTAAGCAGGTCTGTCTTTTAAGTTTTTGGAGGGAGGAAAGATAAATCGGGCTGTTCCCGGTATTAATCTGAATATGGTGATGGCAGAAAGCAGTGCTGGCAGCTGAGGACAGCTTGTCCTTGTTGTTGGCCGATGGGAGCTTGAGGGGCTGTGCAATGGGAGAGGGAGGTGAGTCATCCGAGTATTTCCAGTTGGTCACTCTGGGGAAAGCTCTACTTTTCTGGGCTTTTCTTTCTCGGAAAAGCTGGTTATTTTCAACTGTTTTCTCAAGATGTGCTCTGGAATTCCTTGTGCTGCCTCTGTATCAGGTGCAGAAAATGCATCCCATTGAGGCCAGGTGATCCTTATCTTGTGTGAGGTGGATAGTCCAAGGTTCATCCAGTGCTTCCCCGAAATCTCCAGTGCAGGATCAGGACCAGGTCAAGGTTGTTTATAAAGCTATTCCTCCTGTCTGCCTTGGTCTGTCTGCTCAGGAGTGAGGAGAAAAGGCAGACAGAGTAGCCTAGTACATCCAAAGGCAGGACAAAGAGGCTCTGCATTTTCTTCTCCATAGTTTCCCAGAATTAAGTCCTGCTCGGGACCATGGCAAACAATCCTCCAGAGTGCTGCTACTTTATTTTCTCTCCAGTTATGTGCTTTAACCCCCCATATTCTGTGCTGAGACATATTTTCTTTCAGAAAAGCAAGTACTCAGCTAAAACACATGAACCTCAGCTGTGTGCAATAAATTAGTTCACACTTAGAGCCGAGAGTGTCGAAACCCAACAAAGAAATAGCTGTTGCTGTCAGCTTTCTGTCTGGTTAGTTGTTCCACAACAAGTTTTAAAATTAGGAAATACACCTTGTCAGTGGCCTTTGAATAGACCATTCATTGCTCACAGCGGCTGCATTTCTGCATGGATACTCTTTTGTCAGGCGGATACAGCTTTGTCAGTCCTTGGATATTGCCGTGATGGGTGCTGGGGGAAAACCTTAGGCAGGCTGCAGTGAGAAAGCCCAGGGATTGCATGGAGTTTGTCCACAATCACTCATATAAAGGTAAACTGTGATAATTACAACCTTGCTGCTAACAAAGGAAAACCCTAGCTGGCAGGTTTATGTTGGATTTTACCTTGTAAAAGATTTGCTTTAAACCATCTCAAAGCCAATAGCAATAAAGATTCTGAAGCTTTTGGCTACGGAGCATCAGACTCCTGCCAGCTTTGCTCACAGGCACTGCCCAGCGTGGGCCCAATAAAAAGGGAAGAATTTTGAAGTGAAACCTGTAAAAGTTCCTCCACGTGCCTGATTGCAAAGTGTCTCTGCTACGCAGCAAGGGATAATGAGCCGTGGAGCTGTCAGAGCCCAGCTTCGAAACACCTCGCCCAAGCACTCTCCTATCAACAGAGTGACCTGCAGGGCATCGCCAGAGGCTGAGGCACCGTCCGAAAGCAAAAGAAAATGGCTCTAGGCTCCCAGACATTTTGGCATGAAAGTCTGGGGCTTCTGCGAGCAAAGTGGGGTGATTTCAGAACCCGCAGCCCTCTGTGTGTGAGAACTGGCTACAAGACTCGGGGTGGGAGGCCAGCTTTGTGTGGAGATAAGGAGGAGATGCCTAAGCGAAGCGGTTGCAAACCCACAGCATGGTGTTGGGACGGAGGGGAGGTGAGAATGGCTCGGTTTGGGTATGCCATGATCCTTGCCAGGAAAAACAGTTTAATCACAGCTTTCTGGTTACTGAGTGACGGATGCTGCCCAGTCACTCTGCACCTCTGCTCAGAGCAGGTATTACAAGGCAAGAAGGTGTGAACCTTCCCCAGGCTGTTAACCTGGGGCGTGAGTGTTGCCATCGTCTCCTTCCCCATCCTCCCAAGGGCAAACCTGGAGGTCATTCCCCAAGTCATAAGGATTTAGGAGCTGCCTACAAGGATAGCTACTCTGTGGTTCTCCTCTGCTTTCCTTGCTCCCCGCGGGCTGTTGGGTATTACCCAGAGAGCAGGGTTCAGGGGCTCCTGTTGGGGAGGCCTCCTGTGCTCTGTGCCTGCTGACAGCAGCATGGGCAGAGGACTCCTGGGCCCTGAAGCCCTGCAGAATATCACCTGCCATGGAGTCATTTGCTCTGGGTGGAACAGCTTACGCAGTTTCCCTGGTCTCGACTCTTGCCACTTGTTTTCAGCCACCGACTGGTTTTATTAAACAGGGCTGCAATCAGCACAGCAGCCACAGGGAAGCCCTCCCCAGACCTCACTGTCTGTAAGGAAATGCCCAATCCCTTTTATAAAAAATTATTAATGGCCACTTGTTTTTCTTTTCTGGCTTCTCAGACTTCATAGTCATTAGTGGGTTTGCAAATAGATGGGCACGTCATATACATTTTTATTTCAGAGTGCTATTCAAAGCCAAGGCATCAGTCCTCTGTGTGTGTGGGAGGGGTGGAGGGTATTGAACAACATATGGCATGGAAGATAGAGCAGTACTAGTCCTTGGTGTGTTATCTCGCCTTTCATCCCAGGACATAGCAGTGCTCTGCGAAGAAGTCTCACAGAGCCCTCTTGAGGCAATCGAGCATTATTGTCTATATCTTCTGGATGAGGAAATTGAGGTTGCAAGGTGCCAGGCTGGAGGCAAAGCCTGGTGGGCTTTACTGCTGGCCCTTATCATAGCCGCAGGGCAAGGGGGCACGTGTGCCGTAGCAGCACTTTGGTAGCACCCTTTGACAAGGCAGGAAGGTGATTTGTGTCTCTACTGCCACAGTCTTGGATGCTACCCCCAGGTGAACGAGAGACCTGTCCACATGCAAATCCCCTCAAGGCTTCAATGTGTGCTTTTGTGGGAATTTGAAGCTCACAGCAGTCTGCTCACACAGTTACTCTGGCTGCTCTTGGCTAACGTAGTTGGCACCACCCCACTTAATGCATGGAGCCCATGTAATACCCTTTTAGGCAAGGACCCTGTCCTGTGGCTAAGGGCACGGCCGCTGTAGCAGCAAGCTGACTCATGGCAAAGATGAGGAGATGCTAGAATTGCTTTGCACAGAGCTGTCCTTTAGCAGTCCTGCTCTCCTCAGAGGCAGATTGAAGATTTCAAAGCAGCACAGCCGGTTTGCGGCAGGAGATCCGGGTAGCAGGAGGCAGCTGATGATGGGAAGCGAGTTTCTTTGGGACTTCAGTCATTAGTGGCAATCGGATCCTCCCGCACAGCGCATCCGCAGGGTTAACAGCCAGCTCTGTCTCCAACTGCCACGTTGTATATGGCTGGTAATTAGGAGGTTACAGGATGCTGTTAGTTAACAGCAGCACAACTTATATTTCAAAGGTTAATTGGCTGGTTTGGAGTTCCTTTTTTTATTTTTTTTTTCCCCTCCTCTTATGCTTTATTTATTTATTTGTCTGTCTCCAGCACGAATAAGCACTCCCACAGATGAGGAAAGCCAAATACAAAGAAGGCGGCAATCCTTGCATTAATCTTCCAGGCAATTTTAGTACATTGGATGGTTTTGTTATGCATTCACTGCAGCTGACAATTCTCCAGAGTATCTCAGAACGTGCCATGGCACTGCAGCAACCAAGCAGGAACAGTGCACTCCAAAAGCATGACCTCCACCATGCCGTTGGGGCAGTGGGGAGAGATGCCTGGCACGGGCAGGTCCTGTTCCAGGAGCTGTGTTTCCAAGTGCTTCTCTGCCACTGCAAGCTGATATCTTTTTGTTCCAGAGTCAGCTCCTGTGTGGGCTTCACTCACTGCTCTGAAGAAATAATTGCTTCTCCTTTGGTCTGCCTCAATTCCCAACTCCCTGATAGTCCAGTAGAAGGACAGAGTCCTGTTCTTCTGTCCAAGAAGCTGGCGTTATTCCTGCAGAAGGGTGAGCTCTGAATACATCCCTGAGGACTTCTGGTTTAAGTTGTGAGGAGAGACCCCCACTTGGCTTCCCAGAGGAATTTGCGGAAGTAGCTGTTGATACTTGTAATGATTCCACATAAAAGGCTCAATTTACATCAAATGGCACTAGAAATGCTATTTTATATTCACTTCTCGGAAGAGAAGTACAAATTAGTATTTGTTCCAAGCTATTGCTGTTCAAAGAGCTTTTAATTGCTTTTCTGATCCCTCACCCATGGCATGTTTAGTTCAGAGCAGCTGTCTTCAGAGTAGGTTGTAGCTGACCTTGGTGGGCACCCACTGGTCCATTGCTTATCAGTGTAAGAGAAGTATTGGGTTTGAGTAGCACATCTTATTATTCTGGAGTAAAAGTAATTCTGTGTGATTTAAGGTAGCAACTAGCTTCTCTAGTGATGTTCTATTTTAGCATTTGTCAATTTTGGTTTGAAAAATTGGTTTGGCCTGGAATGTTCAGCACTTACTCAGAAAGCAGAGGAGAAGCTTTCAGTGGTGTTTGAAGCAAATTGCTTAAATTCCTTTTGAGTTGTGAGTCAATAAAATATTATCCTATCTGAGATTCTCACTTTCAGCTTGCAAAACTTGTTCACTCTTCCAACTTTTTGCATGATCTGATTTTAAGAATTTGCACAGTGGTTGGGCTTGAAGCAAACAGATTCCCCCAGCCCAGGATGTGAGCATTCAGCCCAGTGTGTTTGTGCTTATTGTATAAATGATGTGAGACGCATTCTGCCTTTAGTAGTCCTTTGTTCAATGTGTTTGAGCTTTGTTAGCTGCATACCAAGCCATCCCTCCCCGCTCCCCCTCCGAGGTCCCAGCAGTAAGCGTGGGGTTGACGGCTTTCTCCATGTGCTGGTTTGATAGGGAAGCTGTGTTGGTCAAGAACACGTGGTGGGTCTCACGAGCAGAGTGACAGAAATTTGGCTCATTCAACGAACACCTTGTGATAATCTGAATTCTGTCGCTCCACCTCTTGGGAGGGAAGAGAAGGGGTTTGTCTGGAGACCTTGGAGAAGAGGTGTGTTTCCCATCCTCTTTTGTGCCCCAAGATCATACCACCATTTCAGTACCCTCCAGACCGCCTTTATCAGGCCCCCATTTCTGCAGACAGCCATTCTGTCGGGACATTAAAAAACCTGGTAACAGTTTGGGGATCCCCTCTGCACAGTTCAGGCTGGAAGGCTTCTGATGAGAGCCAGCAGCAGCTCATACGTGGAGCATTTACACCTGGCAAGGTGTCATTCCCGTGTTGGAGGGAATCAAGGGTCAGGAGCAAGATAGCATGAACTGTTTGCAGTTAAAAGCCAGGTGTCCCAGCTCAGGGCTAGATCCCTGTCTGCTGGACTTTAGCAGCTTTCATGGCAAAGGGTGTAAATCACATCCTTCCATGGGTCGCCTGCCATGAGTGGTGTTCATGGAGCCTTCTCTCTCTGTTACTCTCTTCTGTAATTTAACTTATTCTACTGCTCTGTTTTCCTTCTGTTGGATTGTATGTTCTTGGTATATTTTTTTTTACTATATAAGGGAAAGCATACTAGAGATCCATCCGTCCCTCTGCCTCCTCCCAGACAGGAACAGCACCTCTCCAATGCAGAAACCACGTGTAATAACTCATTTGAGCGCTGACATACTGAGCAGTCAGGGGAGAGTCAGGAGAACAACAGAGCTAGTCATGGCCAGGGGAGTTTGCACTCTGATCTGGTTCCTATACATGTGCTCATTAGTCTAGGGAATAATATTAGGATATTCCCTATGGAACTGTAGGCACGTTTTACCACCACCACTGGTTCAGTTCCTTCCCCTCACTTACGCCATTAGTTGTTCTCTGTGGTGAGGGATTGGCCATATAAATCACATCTGCTCTCTGCCAAGACGACAGACTACTTAAGCAGGTGATGGCAACACGCTTCCCAGCATAAGCTGTTGCGTGGAGACTGGAGAGCTGCACAGCACCAGTAACAGACCCATGCCGTGCAGCCACAGTGCACGGGACCCACCAGATGTGTTTCTTCCATCTGGGTCATGCAGCGAGTCAGCTGAGACAGTCACGGTGCCCTCCAAGGCTTCTGACACCGAATCCATGAAACCCTCATGCTTCATAAACATGCATGATGGCAACGGGTGGTTATATATAGAATGTAGACAGATTGTTTGCATTTCAACTGGCAGGTAAAATAAACCGAGTATAATATAGCCCCAAGAATGAAAGCAGAGCGCGCTTGCCAGCTGCATTTCATCACAAAAATGTGCATAAATCACAGCCACGAGCGGCCAGCTTCAAATGTTATGCTGACAGTGGCTCTAATGTGCTCCAAGGCAGGGAGGCTTGACACAGCTGGACAGTGGGGTGTTTGCTTTCTGCAAAGGGAAACGGCGATGAGAGAGGGCCTGTAATGAAGAGGGTGGCTTTCACAAACAAAGAGGGTGGCGTTGTATTGAGCCTGTGCCTTCCTGTGCTGTCAGCTGAATGCTTTTCATCTGGGAGTGGATTTGGTGAGAGGGAGGTTGGCTTTGATCAGTAAGCAGGCCTCAGGGTGAGCACGCTCCATGCTCCAAAGCAGGGGGTCCTGGTAGTCCCTTGCCTGAGCAACGACAAGATACAACTTTGAGGAAGAACTCGAGCGTCTGGTTCACGGCAGCTGTGATCAGCAGCTCCAGAGAGATCGTGGTGCCTGCAGGCAACACTCGGAGCCCCAGTCAGGTCCCTCCGAGCAGCCCACGTGGCTTTGGTACTGCACGTTGGCAGCAGCTTGCCATCCTTCCAGCTGCCTCCATGAAAGGTAGCTGGGCTGCAGGGACAAGAGCAGAGTTAGCAGAGAACAGCAGAGGAGGAAATGAAAAAGACTGAGATAGGCAAACCAATCGACGGGGGCAGGAAAATGTGTTTGGGCATCGTTGGCAAGGTTTGGAGAGGAACGTGCCCTGGAGTGGAGGGAAGCAAGGAGTGGCTTGGATTGTCTCAGGAGCTCTGGGGAGGATGCAGCTGCTGGTCTACCAGGAGCACCACCTCCCACGTTAGCCAAGGCTGTCTCTTTGTTTCCTTACGCTTCCCCAGTCTGTCTGCATCCACCTTTTGTCTTGGATTTTTTTATTTCACAAGACAAGGATCGCAGTTTGTTCTGCATGCATCACCCCACCATATGGGGCTCCTGGGCAGGGCCTGCTAGATGTTATCACAAGTAATAGCAACAGCAGGAATGGGAACAGGGTACTGCACCTCTCCCAGCACCAGTTTTTATGCCTGGAGGTTGCAGGTAGACTCTGTGAAACCTGACTTTACAGCCCAAATTCAAACCAAATGCAAGAGGAGGGTAACGCAAGGGGATATGCAGGTAAGAGGATGGAGAGGGCAGTATGTGATGGTGCTGGGCCATGGACTAAGGGTGCCTACAGATTGGTGGTACCCAACTGTTGGGAGGCAAAGGAAATAGTCATCTTGAATTTAATACTTTTGTGCTTTCCCAACCACTCCCTGTGGATGATTGCTTTCTCTGTAGACCTGGAAAACTACAGAAAGGCTTAAGAATAGATTTAACTGAGAAAATGTCAGGAAGTTGTAGAAAAGACAGTCACGCCACGCCTGAGAGCGAAGTGGGGTTAAGTGTTTGGCAGTACATGTGAAATGGTGGCAACTCAGTCTGAAAGCTCTGCTAAGGTGTCCTGTACACCGCCCTTCTCTGGGTACCTCGGAGGTGAGAGGCAGAGCCGGGCTGTCCCCATGGGCAGGCAGAGGATTAAAGATGCTCAGGGTAGCAATCTAGCCCCTTACACCAGAGGACAACCACTGCAAGGAAATAAACAGGTATGTTTACTGGTGCTGTCAACCCAGTCATGAATTTTCCTTAGGTTTTAACCAGGGTTCTCTAGCTGGGACAATGAGATTTTCCAGAATTATGAATGAAGCTTTAAATGTCTCCCTGAAACCTCCTGGATCTTTTGTTACAAGATCAAGACGCTTTTGTAGAAACGGTTTTGAGAGGTGGGGGGAGATTGCAGTTGCAATTCAGTCGCGTCTGAAAGGAGTGAGACTCTTGCTCGAAAATGAGGGAGATTTGGCATGCCTGCGTGCATTCTTTTAAAGCTCTGTTTTTGTTTGCTCTGTCTGGTTTACAGCCTTAAAGACAGCTTGACTCCCAATTTGGGAAAAACACTCTGTGCACAGGCCTTGTAGCATCGGGGGTAAAGCTTGCTAGGGCAGGGAGTCTGCCACCGAGGAGGACGGGGCAGAGACCACTTGGCTTCTTTCCCCCAGTGAACACATTTCTCGGGATTTTTCTCTCCTGCCTGATGCCTGTACAAGTCCATACCTCCTCTCTCCCCGTCCTGTCCTTGTCCCACGCATGGACAAATCCAAAACTTTTTACTGTAGTGCCCCTGGGGAAAGCAGCAGAGAGTCTATTTATTTATTTTATATACTCCAAAGGGAATTGACTTTGCTGCAGACAGACGGATCCTGTCGGTCTCTCACTCTCGGCATGACTATACATGGACTTGCCTGTGCTTTAAAGTCAGTTTGGAATGAGGTGCTTGATGAAGCCAGAGCGTGCTGGCTGCTCCTAGGAGCTCTACCTGGAGCTTGGTGATGGGACCAGGAGAACAGAGCCCTGGCTCTGTGCTCCCCAGGTACGCCTTACTCTCAGAGCTATCCAGCGTCTAGGCAGAAATTTCCCAGCTCCAACCTGCCTGAAATCCAATCAATAAGAGGAAATAAATCAAGCCACAGGGAGCTGCTCAATATGGGAGAGAATCAGAATTTTCCTTTTGTTTGCGAAGGGTTCAGAGGCAAAACATCAACCGTGTGAGCACCGTTCATCTCTGGTCACCGCTGCCTGGGAGTGTGAACAGTTTAAAGTCATTTGTGTAAATTAGTTTCAGCCAGAGAGTCTGAAAGCAGTGTGCGTTGCTGGGCAATTATCTCCTTGCAAATGGCCTGTGTTATGGAGCCATATTGCAGAAGATCTCTTGCTTGTGCTAAGGTCTCTTGAAGCTGCCAAAACAAGAGATCTGCATCGTGAATGTCTTTAAAGCAGAGCTACTAATACGGTATTGGAGTGCTGGCAGGTATCAGCTGATGTGTGTGCCAAAGTGCAAGGGACTGAACTGCAGAGCATGGAAGTGCAAGGGGATTTAATGCCAGAAATCTGTTTATGCTGAGGACTATTAGGAGCTGCAAATGCCTCTGAAAGCCCCTAGAGCCAGAGATGAGTGGGGAGACAGCTCCCCGCATCCTCTGAGGACAACATAACCCACCAAAACACTTTCCGAAGATATCCAAAAGAGCATTCCCCTTCCTCTTTCTGTTCCCTGCTCTTCTTTCCCTAGCTGTGTCCCCTCTTTTAGGTGCCACTGGAATCTCCTAAGGTTCAGGCTGGAATTATGTTGTTTATACCCCTTCCTTCCCACTGCCAGAGTACCAGAATATACAGATACCCCCCCAAAAATTCCAGGAATCACTCCCTTGCTGTAGTGGGGGGAGTTTGATGGCTGAGGACGTGCCTCTGCTCCTTCCTTTCTCGTACAGACATTCTCCCTGTACCTGAGACTAAGTTTAAACTGTGACCGAGTGATGGACAGGAAGGCTGAGACCAACTGACCTTGCAGCTAACAGTGGGGCGGATGTTTTCCCACCTGAGCTTGCAGAAATCCTTTTGTATTTCAGAAATGATTTAATGCTATGAGTTTCCTCACACTCCCTTTTTCCCCCTTGCTAGTTGGTGTGTAATAGCAGAGGGTTTCATACATATTTGATTTTTTAACTATAGCATGAAATCCTAATGCTGTATTTATGGCTGCAGTTGTCACTCCTCCAAAAACATGCAGCAAAATGAAGGTTAACAAGTTTGGGCTCTCAGGAAAGCATGTAAAACAGCACTGCAGAAGACACCGTGTCATCACACCAAGAGTGAAGAACAGATATTTTCTGAGCTTCTCCAATCCAGGGTTATTTATCATCATCCGATGCAAATACTTTGCTAATTGTATATCCTTGTGTGAAATTCTCAAAACCCCAAATCAAATTCTTTTCCCTTGTACAATATACACAGAACGTACAGGATACAGAGCCTGAGGGGATGGTTTAATAGTTTAAGAATCAGGTTGGCACTAGCCAGACTTGATGCAGCCATATGTTCAAATCCCAGGGGGGACCGCTCACCAGGAGGTAGACAGCGCTCCATACTGTTCATGGTGTGCTCACTTAAAAACAGATGTCCTGATTGCCGTGGCTGGAGGAAGAGAGATTCTACCTCTCTTCCAAAAAGCAAGGGCACACCACGCTGTTCAGTCGTCACCGTCCCCCCGACATTTGCACTTTTTCCGTGTGCTTCCTCACTCCTGTGTGTGCGTGGTCTGAAGTTTGAAGCCCTGGCTGGTTGATTTTAATGGAGATTTGCTTAAATAAGACAAAATAGCTTTTGGCCTTTGTTTAAACCGAACTTTGGTCCGAAAAGTATCAAATATATTTTAGGAAGAGCGTAGTTGGTATAGAAGGTCTTGTTAGAGCCTTGGGGCTCGTGGTTGTGCCTCTCTAGGGTCATTGCACTCAGGTGGGGGCTCTGTGTGGCCCAAGGTTGTGTCATCACAAGATGGGATGCTTCAGCCAGGCCTACGGGCCCTTCTGTGTCCCACTCAGAGCCTGGGCAAAGCAGAACAGAGCCAAATTGGGACCTAACATGGGCGGTGAGGGAGTTGGGCACTGGTGCAGACCAGAGGTCTAATCCAGCAGGACCGTACGGATGGGATGGGATGTGAAAGCTCTGTCTTAACAATGCAAATGGTGAAGCCATCAGGACTGATAGGGCTGGGGTGTGGGAGAGTTCAGACGTATTTCTGGTAATCGCATCCTTCCTGTTGTGTGTCGGTTTTGTTTCTAAGACTCTAAAATAGACTGTGTAGGAAGTTGCAAGATTTGGACTCCTCTGCCCAGTTTTGCAGATTAAGGAGATAGAGCTGCTCTGTGCAGCAGCCAAATGCAGCTCCAGGGCTCTTCCGAGAAACCTCTCAATGCGTGAGGTTCACTTCTGCTTTGCTAATGCTCACATCCCTCCCTCTCCCTATCACATTCACACCGTAAGGAAATCGGGCAGGCTGTCCTCACCCGTATTAATGCCCCGTTGCCTGCAGTTAATTAAACTCTGCATGATGCTCAATGCAGCGTGTCGGTTTGGTTAACGCCTGTCAGCCAAAGCAGTAACTTACCCCCATGATCTGTGGCTCTGAGTAAGCAGTCGTATTCTGGCTCTCTAATTCGCTCCTCACGCTCATCTCGCCCAGCGTTTGCTGCTCACCCAAGTTTTTGCCGTGCCGAATTCGGCACCCAGAAGGTGCTGTTCCATTTTTTTTAGCATCTCCATAGAAACCTCTTTGGAGTTGCAGAGTGCAGGGTTTCTGCAAATTTAAAAAGAAGCGAATGTAATGGTTCTGTTCGATCAGGTTTCGGGCTGCCGGTCGCTTGGAAGGAGTGTGTGTTTCAACGATAAAGTTGGGAAGAAAAGCAGCGGAAGCTCTCAAAGGCAGAGATGCAACAATTTTCTGCTATACGAGCTCAGGGTAAAGCTTTTATGATAGCACCAAGTTTATCTGAAGATTGTTTGGAGGGGGATACAGACACGTTTTTTACTCTTCCACAGAAAGCTGGGTACATTTCTTGCCTAGGAGGATACTGGTTTATGGGCAAAGCTGCTTTTTTATGTGCGAGCTCACTTCTTCACCTTCTTAACACAACTGCCTCTCAGTTTGACCTCTCTTAAAAGGTTTAAATGCATATAGATTAATGTACTTTTGATGTCTGGACTAATGAAGTCCTATGCCTCCTCTGCTTAATTTTCTAGTTTATAGCTAGAGGCTCTGCTCAGGAGTAGCCAGGATTGGACCTAGGGTTGGTTTGTACCTGACTGATAGAAAAGTGAATTCTGGGCTGGGTAGCAGAGGCAGGCGTGAACAGAGGACACTTCTCTGTAGTAATTTGTGCTTCTCTGTCTCTAGCACAACCACCTAAAGCAACTTTTAGACAGGGGTGAACTCAGAAATAATAATAAAAAAAAAAATCGTTAGACAGCAAAGGAGGAAACTCCTTGCTGTGCTCAGATGTCCACAGGTCACAGTGGTTTAGCAGCACCAGTCCAGGTCCACGGTCACCAAGGCAATAGCTCATTGCCATGGAAACACTCGCCACCTTCTCGAGCAAGAGCATTTGAGCAAGTCCTGATGTTTAGCAAATAATTGCTTGAGATCCACTGTGTATCCCACCCCTTGACACGTTTGGGGTCTAAGAAATAAAATAATTTGACAGCTTTCACCATGATCTGTCCATTTTGGAAACCCACGAGGAGGATTTCCATCAGGGCAGAAACATTTGTGAGCTCCGTTGCTTTCTCAAGGGCTTGCTGTTTGCACATGGTTGTTTTAGCTTTACTAGTTTATTAAAGCTGCTATGCTGGAGATTGCATCTAAATTCTCTTTCACTCCCACTGTCTACAAATAAAACCTTGTGTTGCCTGTTTTGTATGAGAACCGATGTAGCTGTTAGGAGGATATGGATCAGTTTGGCTTATTCTTGGTGTTGTCTCTTCAGCAGGGGGTGGCTGGCCCTGCTCCCAGGGCAGGGAGCTGGATCAAAGCCCCGGTGCGGCTGGCGTGGCCTTGAGGTCTGGTTGGAGCAGCCCCTCCTGCACGCCCGTTCCTCGTGGCTCTTGCTGTGGGAGAAGCATCACTTCTGCTAGTCAGAGCCATGGCAGGGATATGATAAGCTGCCAGGAGGAAAACTTGAATGTGGCATGGAGGAAGGTTGCAAACGAAATCCAATTTTTTTTTTGTTTGTTTGTCTGAGGTGTCGCTGTCTGACAGATTTTCCCCAGGTGAATGCACAGTGTGGGCGGCAGGTTGGCAGAGCCACGCAATTCAGTAGGGCTTGCGGAGTGGTCGGACACTGCCCCGGTGCTGTCGTGGGGGAGCAGGCGGTGCAGCGAGCCAGAGCTCACCTCCACGGCCTGGAGGGTTTCTCCTGATGTAGTTTCTGCACATGAGGTGGGATCAGGATGGGGACATCATGGCAAGGCAGCACAGAGGATAGCATGGCCACAAGGGCCAGGGGCAACCTGGTGCCACGTGCGAGGAGGAAGGGAAAGGGCTACCAGGCCCTTCACCCAAACCAGGTATCTTCTGTAGAGAAATTGCTGCAAGATGATAAATCAGGAAGGAACGTGCTGCCTCTTTTACCTTTGCTTTTCTCTGCCTCACAACTCCCCTTGAAATGACAGCCGCACGTAATTGCATCGCTTTGGTGTTCACGGCATCAGTGCTGATGATTTGAGAGGTGTTATTATTGTTGCCATTAGCAGTGCAATTAGTGTTAGCATAACAGTTCCCTTTGCCCAATGCACCAAGGCTGAACTAACAACCTCCAAACCCGAATACATCCACTCCACCAGCTCGGGGAGAGAGTCTCTACTCTCAGGTGTTCAGCACTCCTACGTCTTCTGCAGCTTGGCACTGCAGCCTCGTAGTAGTAGTGAATTACAATAATTTTAATTAGTATTACTGTTATTAGGGCTAATATAATTGAATCTCGGTATTTTAGCAGTGATTTTATTTCATTATATAAATGCAGCATGACTAAACTTTTTTTTTTCTGAATCATTTTGCTCCCATAACAATAGAAACATACTGCAAATCCAGGGCACGCTTTGGGGGTGAGGCCTATTTCATACAAAAGGAATGAGAAAAATGCAATGCGAAGTCACGTCCTCGTTTTTAAGTCCTATTTTCCAGATTTTTATGTTTTTCCCCCAATATTAGAAATAATATTACAAGAGAAACTCATTGCAAAGCCAACACAGTTATTTTCTGTTAATTTTGTTCTTTGGTCATCTCTGAATGTTGGCGGTGGTTTAATATAATTTCATTTCATTGGGTTTTTATGTCAAGAAGGTGAAAATGTGGAAGGACTGGGCCATCTCCAAACTCAGCGGTGGTTCCACTGAAATCCAGGAATTCTGCCAGGTGAAAATCCAATAGCTGTCTGTAAGACACAAATAGCTGATGTGAGGAGGAACAAGAGTTGCTGAGCTCTCCTGCTGGTTTGTGCTCACATTCAGAAATTCCAAGCTTTCATGTCATGCAATGTCCAAGCGATGCGACTATGCTGAAGGGCAGCTCTGTCTTATAGTTCCTTTCTGACCTCTTTCGTCCTTTTTTGCTTTAGCAAAAAAAATTGCTTTTGTCTCAGGGAGCAAGAGGGATGATGGTGACTGCAGTTGTTATTTTTAAATTTCTGAGTTTGAATGCCTGTATTCCGCACACTCGAAAGCTAAAATGGGGCAGTGATAAGATGTAGCTACCCACTCTAGCAGTGTCTTTGATCCTAAGAACCCAAGGGATCTTTCCAGCCCAGTGTCACAAAAATCACAGTAGATAGAGCTCAACTCATCTAGTCCATCCTCTTGCTCTAAGGCAGGATCAACTCTTCCCATATCAGGGTCATAAGTGGTTCGTATCTTTTAAGACGACCCCAGAAGGTGAACATCCTTGATTAATGAAAGTCTCTGCGCATCCCAAAGGGAAGCCCATAGAAACTGTCTGTGCCCAAATGCCTGATCGTGGTTAGGACCACATGAGAGACTAGGCATTAGTCTAGGAGTTAGAAGAAGAGCTTACGAGTCCTGACGTTTGGCATCTCCCTGTAGACACTGAACCTTCCCTTGGCAACCCAAGAATGAAGGCTCAAATAGGCAATACCCCGCTGTTCTGTAAGATACACCACCAGATTTTCACCTGATGTCCACCCAATACTTGTGTTTTCTTCTTCTACTCCAAGATCCTTAAACCTCAAAAGCTCTCCTAATCTTCTTCCATCTTTCCTTCTTCCATTTAACATTCAGAGGTCAATTACAGCAGATTACTTTTTTTTTTTCTGAAGAATTATCCTCCCCTTGAAATTATTTCCCCCATCAGGCTGCTTCAGCAGCTTCTCCTTGGGCTTAAAAGAGGACTAAGTCAAGGCCTGTATAGATATAGACTAAACATATTCCCCATCTTATTCTTTCCATCAGCAGTCCTCTATCATGTTTTCTTGACGTGCCTCATCTCCTAATACTGGTACACAGCCCGCAAATCACGAATGCGCATTTTTCAAAGGGACTCTCCATAAAGGTCTATTAGCAAGGGATGAGTAATGGTTTGACAAAATAGATTTAAGTGGCCCCTTCTGAATCATCTTGGCAGTAATAGAGAGAGTGTGTCCATTTTTTTGATTAAATATTTCCAGTGCCATTAGCTTGGGTGAAGTAAACAACTTCTATTGAGTTTGCCTGCTAATGACAACCCAAAGGCCTTTGATCTCTCTGTTATCAGAGAGCAAGCCTGTCGCTTGTATGTGGATAAAGATCATCTAATCACTGGTAAAGGTGCCTCTTGCAGTACAATCAAAGGGTTTGGAAATGGCTCTTTACTCGCTCGATGTTCATGCTCCTGCCACCTTTAATGGATGTTGTCAGAGCCGCCTGTGATGGGCAACCTGTAACCTCTGTGCACGGTCAGAAAAATACGCAATTGTAGTTTGGCTACAAGATTTTAGCAAAGAAAAACAACAGTTAACCTTGATTTCTTGTGCAGATTCCTTGAGGCAGGGCTTCTGTGTTCCTTTTTGCCTGAAAGGGGCTGTAGCATATTTCCATGTTCTTTGTGTCTACCCTTTTACAGCACATCTCGCAATATTGTATGCTTTTTCTTAAATTCTCGAGCTCTTGAAATCTGGTGACTCTGTTTACATCTAAAAGGCAAAGATAGACCCTAGCTCTTCTTTCTAGTTAATGGTATGGAATACAAATATTTTCAGTCTAAATATAAAAAAAAGAAAAAAAAAAAAGAAAAGAAATCAGTATGAATGATGCATTATTTCTTTTTTTAAATGCACACTCTGTGATTAGCCAGCAAAGCTGTTTTCAGGCATTAGGCTGATGATTTTTGACCGTTTGCAGTTGACTTCAGCACGGATAGCAGTCAAGAAAAAAAAAGGTTTGCAATGGGCAGGAATTGTGTGAATATAATTCCTTGTGTGAGTGTAATTTTTTTGATGGCAAGGGATAAGCCAAATAATATTGGATGAGAGTCAACGCAGGCCTTGTTAAGAGATGTCACGCCTCACAGATCTGCTGGTTCTTTGAAGGACTCCACCAGCATATGGATGGGGATGATTCAGTCTGTATAATTTCCTTGGATTTTTGCCAGAGGCTCTTAAAGGAATTAAGTCGATGTGGGGTGGGATGGCAGTCTGCTCGCAGAGAGAAGCCTGCTCGTGTTTAACAGCTGCTTAAGAGAACAGGGAAGGGGTACAAGTTAACAGGTCCATTTCTGAAATGTTGGGAAGCTGCCAGAGGCAGCTCCTGATGCGCTGTGGGACATGTGCTGTCCTGCGTACTCCTGAACCATGTTCCAGTCACAGCATTGCTGGGAGCGATGGGATGATCGTGGCTCCCCTTGACACCAAGCTCAATCTGAACGGGTGCTTCCTGGCTTGCACCCAGCACTGGAGGAACTCTTCAGTTCAGGCATATTTCCATTTTTCTTCTTTTTCAATGAAAATAATCAGCGTATTGGTACTGACAGAGATGACTGGTTCGCAGAGTCCTCACTCAAGCATCTCCCCAGGTGAGCTATTACAGCGCTCTTGGTGTATTGCTGGAGGCATTCATCCTTGGTTGCTATCTGGAGAGTTGGCTCCTTCCTCCTGTGACTTCTTCTTTAATAACTAAACCTAAGCACTTCTAACCTTCTGTTGGGGTGGGGGGAGGTATTTTATAGGGTTTGGATTTTTTTTTTTTTCATTTTAAGGCTTATTTTTTCCAGCCATCTGTCAGACCCAGTGATCCTCCATCAAGATATAATCCAGCTGATTGGCCTACTTTTCAAGAATAGTAGCTTTAGTTTTATGTGCTACTGCTGATAGCATTTCAGATTGCCCAGGTCCTTTCCTCCTGAGGGTGGAGAAGATAGCAGTTGATCCAGCTTGGCGTTTATGCCACTTGAAATGAAATTGCATTGTGCTGAATGCAACTGAGAAATGGGAAAGTAATACTACAAATATGTTGTGCCATGGGGGACCTTCTGCCTGGGAAGCTTCCTAAAGAAGCTACAGTGGAGTTGATTATCCCAGAGAACAAACTCTCTGATCTGTGGCTCTTGTTGCAAGAGACGCAAGTGTGGCAGCCAAGGTTTCTTCTGTAGAAAACACTCCCAGCCAGGAGTCAATACTGAGTGAATTTGAAGGATTCACACAAAAATCCCAGAGAGTATATGACTTTGGAATGTGGTTATTGCTGGATACCATTAACTCTAATGGCATTTTTTTTTTTTAATGCCCGAGTACATCATGCTTGTATGCAGCTTGCTCCATTTCTCCACTGATGCCCTATTTGCAGCTCCAGAAAGGAGCAGCGCGGTTTGCATTTGGCTGGCCATATGTAGTTGGGTAAGTAATTATTAGCAGTCACTTTCATGCCACATAGCAGAGAGGTAAAAGCAATTCCACAGAGCATTAGGAGATCAAGTAGGTCAATTGAAAGGAGGAAAAATTACCATCGGCTATCTTCAATTAAACTGTTATCGCTCCACATGAAGGATCCCATTTAGAGGAAGGCATAAAATCTGAGAGTAGAGGTGACTGAGAGAATAAATTCTCCATTTTTCATTCCAAAGCCAGAGAGTGAACATTCATCAGTAGGTATGAGGAGGAGATCTCTCTTTCCTTCTGTTTCCAGCCTACTTTTAAGAAGAACCTATTTGGAAATCTCTTGGCAAAACATTTTTCTCAGCAGAAAGCACAAACTCATTGAAGTCACAGCTTTTAGCAGAGACATTAATGACAGCTAAACCCGTCCTGAGAGGTTGTGGTGTCTGGCTGTCAAACACAGGGCAGAAGGCACATCGGAATAGCAAACATCTTGGTGACCAGGGCACTCTTCTAGGAACTGGGGCTGCCTGGTTCAAGTCCCTGGTCCCTTTCCAAGGCCAGAGAACATAAATAACTTTCAGCTGTGCTCATGTGCATGGGAAAGCATCATCCAAACCATTTTTTTCTAATAAGAGAAGTTATATCCTATGAAGGCAAGGCAATTTCTTGAACCATAGTCTAGACTGACTAAACTGGTTTGAAGTTGATTTTAAGACAGTAAGAGCCCTATGTTATAGTAAATAAACTACATCAAAACAGTTAACAAAGGAAATATTTTCAAATGCATAAATGAAAAGGCCCACTTGCATTATTCTTCTTATTTTTTTAAGGGCAGGGAATGCAGAGGAGGAAGGAAGCCAGGTCTTCAGTTGTGCTTGGGTTTGTTTGGTTTGGTTGGTTTTTTACTTACCTTAGAAATATCGGAATTATTCTGTTTGGTCTTTGACAAGCAAAAAAAAGGGGAGAAAAATAAAAGTCAAAATGTAGCCTTCACATTTGCTAGCAGTCTTCTGAGATGTCACTCCCATTCCCCGATGGATCTCTGCTTCAGCTGCGAGCTTCTGGCTCTTTAAACTCCCTTAAAGAGGACCTTTTCCCAAACTGCTTCAGAGGCATTAGAAGGAAATAGCTGTAAATAAAAACAAGCAGACAGCCTGCAGAGCGTAGGGCAACCTTGTCTCTTTTGCATGTAATTCCTGCAGTATTGAGTCCCTGCTGTCGGAGCTTCCTTCCTTCACCCATTTCTGGGCCAGGGGATGTTCATGTTTGTTATTACAGCCACGCTACGCACTTACGTTTAATTACTGGTGTGTGAAACGTGTTCCACAGCCCAGCCCAGCCAGGGCTGCCTTTCCCAGAGCCTGCAGGCACTCCCAAAGCACATGGACCTGAACACACTGGCTCTTACTCAGGTGTGAAATTCGCTGTCTGCAGTGCCTTGAGCTGCTCATTTGCTGGGGTTTCAGGCACGCGCCGTTACTTTCAGCAAAGCGATCAGTGCTCAGCCTCCGCACAGGCTGGGCAAAAGCTTGGGGAGGGACACGCAACGCCCTCTAACTGCATCATTTCTGCATCCCAGTGTAACTCTGTAGCGATACTGGGGCTGTTCTTGTCCCAGATGCGTGGAGTAGGGGGGTGTTTGGGGGAGGCAGGACAGATTCCTCTGCCTGGGCAAGAAATACCTGCTGTGTCTGAGGGATGAGGCCGGCCCCCAGGTGCCAGCACATAGAGCTGAATGGCTGATAGCGTTGTTTTGGACAGGATAAATAATGAACAGCCTCAGGGGTGCTCGAGGTGACAGATTCTCCTATATGCTCCACTAAGCATTTAGAAACTTTATCTTGGGCCTGTCCTATGCCACGTCTGGCTGCTGAGATGACTTCGAAGGGATCTGAGCTTGTGCCCAGGAGGGCAAGTGCTACCGATGTCTTTGTATCCTTTGGCCAAAATTTGTTCTGTAGCAAAATGACTGTTAATTATAGCTCCTGTGAGCAGAGCCTACCTGGGGAGACTAAGGCTCCTCTTCAGTTGAATTTGCCATAGGAAAATGATACAGGCAAGAAATTGGTGGTTGCTCTAAGTTTTCAAAGGAGTGAGCATGCAAGAAACAGCTGAGGGTTTCGAATACAAAGCTTGAGCTTGTAAGAGTGCAAGGATTTGGGGATCACTCTGGATGCACATGAGCCATGGTGTGTGGGGAGGAGGGGACCACTACGTGCTGTGAGCACGGGGATAAATCAGCCACCTCCAAGGAGAGGAAAGCAAGGAGACAGGCTGTGTGGGTTAGAGATCTCTGCGCTTGCTTGATGGGTTAAGCCCAGCCTCCAACAGTCCCATGCAATGTTTTATCCAACCCTTCATCCTCTATTCAGAAGGCACACAGGGTTGCAGACCAGTCCTCACTGCCTAGCGCGGTGGGAGTCTGCCTGTAATATCAGCATTGTACACGCATTCTGTACCTGTTCTACTTTTTTAGAAAAAGTTAGAGGAATGTTTTGTAATTTGGAGTTCTCTTTAGCAATTTAATTGATTTGCTCCCCTCCTGTGATGCCAGCGCTTTAAAAGCTATTCTCCACAATTTTTGAACAATATTTCTTATTAAAAAAGTCTAATCCCTCCCAAACCATCGCTTTAATCTGTCCCAGAAAACTGCCTTTCATCTCACGATTGCTTTCACAGTGGCACATAAACCCTACAAATGTAACATGGAGCCCAGTAATCCATCGGTTAAACAGATTAGTTACGTAGGAGGCTGCATGGCTCAGTGAGTAAAGCAAGCAGGCTTTACTCTCCCTCCGTAGAGGAAAAGCCAGCTCAAGTACAGCTCCGTGCTCTGCGGTCAATGTGCACTCGACATGCAAAGGGCTTCCTTCCGCTGTGCAGGTCTCGTGGCAGGGATGGACCCTGGAGGGTGGCTGGTTGCGGTGTCTTGGTTGTCCTCTTGGATGAGTGAGCGCAGATGTCCATCACGAGATGAAAAGATGAAGCGCAAGGCTGAGCTGCCAAAAGGCACCGTTTCCCCCCTCCACTGTGAGAGCAGGAGTATTGCATTGCGGTCAGTATCCCTTTGTATGTTTTTTTAGGACCGTCACCTTTTTGCATCTGGTGACACCATGACCAAGGCTTGCCGGTGTCCTGGTATCACCTGTGTCTGCACGTGCAGCATGCAGACACTGCTTGGAAAAGCCTTCAGTGGAAAAGTAGAAATTCTCAAGTTTCCATCCTGACCCTGCCTATGGCTCACTGGGTGAAGTGGATCTTAAAATCCCCATAATTACATTTCCTTTCAGTAGGGTGGAGCAGAGCCTTTGCACCCCGTTACCACAGATCAGGCAGAGCCTCAGCTGACACCGCCTGGCCTCTGGAAGGCAGGAGCTTGTATTGGGAAGGAGGAGCAGGCTGTGCACAAGTGCCAGAGGAAAAATAAATCCTTGAAGCTCGACCTGTTCCTTCTGGGTGTTACTCGTGCTTGGCTGTTGCTGCATCTTTGCTAGGAAGTATCAGGAGCAGCCCCACCTTTAGTCCTTGGGCACAGCTTGTAAATGCCTTTGCAACCTATGAACATACTGCAAAGTTAAGTTGCTTAGTGCTGGCTAGGTAATCCAGTATTGCACTACTTGCTATGGTTTGGGTTTATTAGTCTAAAAAGATGTGTGTTTGGGATTTTCCCTCCCTCTTCCACCTCGTTTTAATTAGCCTAAATACCTTCTCCCTTGCTCCCTGCTTCTCTCATACATCCCCTTTGGTTTTTAATTCTGTGAAATGGGGATGATGCCAGAGACTGAAGACAGGTGAAATCTGTTGCAATGGAATAGCTGGTAATTGGAAAATGACAGTCTCTCAAAAATGGGGTGAAGAGAGAAAATATGGAGTGTCTGGAAACAAAGTGCAAATTGACAGTTCATTATGTCGCCTCTTCCTGGTCAGAGTCTCTGCATACCAAACTTAAAATATAAAGCAGAAAAGCCAACATAAACAAGTGCTCAAAATCCCATTGACAGCTTTAGGCCCAGCACTAGAGAAAAAACAACATAAGTGCAAAGGATGTTTATGAGACTAAATGTTCTGGATTTGTTTACCACTCCTCTGCGTCTCTGCCAGCCTCAGCTCTCCCTGTTCAGGAGGAGTCGAACGGTTGCTTTGGGCTTGGGGGGGGATTTATGAAGCAAAGCACATCTTTTACTCTGGAAACTTCCTTCCCTGTTCATTCATCAGGAGGGACCAGGTGTCTAACAGCCCTTTTCTCCGGTGTGATGCAGGTATGATTATTTCTACTCAGTATCCGAGCAAATAGGTGCCGCAGCCAAGGCATGGTGCCATCCTGATGGTGACTGAACCTAAGCTATGTAAAATAGGTGGTTGTGGATGCAGCAATCGAGAGACAAGGTAGAAGACGGGCGAGGGGAAAAAGAGGCATAAAGAGAGAGCAACTTCCTTGAAGAACTGCAATAATTCAGTTGCACAAAGAGAATCTAGGGCTGCTGAGTCCTACTCCTCGTCTTCATCCTCTGCCTGTAGGAGCCATCAGTAGTTTGACCATTATGGCTTTTTCTTTTATTGACTTCCTCCTGATTCCAGTAAGGCTCTGGGGTTGTGCTATGTCTTGCTAAAACCAGAAGTATCAGATTCTCAGAAAGAGACTAGTCTTCTGAGGTTTTCTATTTAGAAAAGGATTTTTTGTCTGTTTATCTGAACTCAGAATGAACTGCTGAAACGTTTGAGGTTTGTCCCTAATAAAAACATGGTTTTGAATCACCGAAATACTCCACAGTATAAATATGGCCTTCAAAGTGAGCAGAGGTGGTTTTGCTTTCCTGGGATATGTTTTACCTAGAGTCAAGGCTAACTTACTTGAAACTCCTATTCAAGGATGCTGAAGTCTTGGAAATTCTCTTGAATGGTGGGAAACTTAGTCCTGCAGCCACAGTATGAGGATTCATTTGAATCTGAAATCTGTAACATTTGTACTCAGATCTGAACCTTTTTTGAACCTGGGACCTGCCAGTGGGACTTGTGGGTTAAACCACTCTCTCTGCTTGTTTTTCCTCACTGTCTCCAGCATGGCAGCTCCCATTCCAGCCTCCAAATCTGGCACTGTGGACCCTCATACCAGTGTGACAACATTGCTCACCATCTCCTGTGTTGCATCCGTTGTGGGGATTCCTCAGTGTTTTGTAGCCTCGTGCAATGCCACCTGGTTGCCGTTTAGCCATGTTCCATTTGGCCTCTCCTGTCTCTGAAAACCTGGACCAATGTTGAGGTCAGTCATTGCAGCAGCAAAAGATGTGGAGATATCCAAAGCTGATGAGGGTTCATGCTCTCTCGCTGTCATTTGAAAAGGAAGTTTTCACTGATGCAGTTCGGAGAGCTGTGGTGGGAAAGTAGTTTCCCTTGCCAGAGTTGTTAAGGTTTACAAAATATTTGGCAAAAAGCAAAGAAACACCACTTCAGAACTTACTCTCTTGGAAGTGCATCATTTTGATGCCAACCTTTGTTTGTTAACCATGCCTTGCTAGAAAGGAAGCTGCATTTTGTGACGCAACCACGTCTCAAGCAAAATGCCTGAAATTTCTTTTTTCTGCAAAGGTCAAAACAAGACATTGCAGCAATTTTAAAGCTTTGTTGCAACTTCATTTTTTTCCAGCCAGGAAGTTTGACAAAAATAATCCTTGCCATGAAAAGTTTTGTTATCAGCAAATCAACATTTTGTTTTTCCCAGAGAAAAAGGCTTCTGGAAAAATTCCTGCTCTGGGGTTGGCTTCAATTTGAACAAAACAACAGTGTCTCCTAGTGGCTGACTCCAGGGGAATGGCCAAATCCATCCTGTCTTTCAAGTGTTTTCCTTGACCCTCCTCCTAGATCTTTGCTCATCAGGGAGCAAGAGAAGTGGGACGTGAATTATGCTCTAACCAACAAACCATTTCATAAGCCATAAAAATATCTATGGCAGGCTCTTTTCTAGGCTCCAGTTGGTGTTGAAAGAAGGTAATTACATTTGAAGGCTGTATCACTGGATGCTTGGCTCGTCTGCTGTTCAGCTTCCACTCTAATAATACAAAAGCTCACATCAGCAGCATAGCCAGCATGCAGGGCTATCCATCCTTGTCTTTGCCCAGTGGGTCCTGCCTCCATGTCACTGCAGGATTGCGCTCCAAACGTCTCACGTTACAGCAGTCCTCGTCATCGAATTAGTTCTGCCATACACCAAATATGATCACTAAAGGATAATGAAGCTCTCTGAAGCACGATTGGCTTTGCAGTGTCAGCCTGCTGTCCATCAACCTTGCCCAGGCATCCCCCCGTCATCTCGATCTGCTGGCTCAGCTCCTCATCACAGCTATTGATGATCTCATCTGGGCCACCTCCTTGTCCTCTCCTTTCCCTCTTCCTCGTGCCCTCTCTCCCCTCCCCTGAGAGGTGGCTGCAGCTTTTCTCCTGCGCTCTCCAAACTTGTATATGAAGCGAAAGTTGGGGCGCTGGAGAGTAAGCAGTAAGGACACCAAATCATCGAAGGAAATTGGCAAATCAATTCAAGCAACAATATCAGCAGATTAACTGGTTGCAATGCCATGTGTTCAACAGGCCACAGAAAGATCTTCGGGTTGGCTTAGAAAACATGGGATTTTAGAGAATAACAACTTACAAATTCTTTTTATTTGCCCGAGGGTGTGTTTAAGTTTGTTCGGCTTAGACTTTTCAGGCTGGATGCTGACTTTTTTGGTAATGACCCCTGAGATTGTCTCGTTCTATTCGCATAACTCCAGGATTAGGGATTTTGAAATGATCACCAGCTATCCCAATTTTCATGATAGAATTGTGACTCTTGGCAGCTCGTCTGGCAGCAGCAAGGTGAACTTGGAGATCTCTGGAATAAGTTTTACCTTAACGGATGAGACTGCTGCTGTGTTGCAGACTACAAGGTAACGTAGGTCGCAACGGGCAGGTTCTCTATGTAGCAGAAAGTGCTACAGAACAACTCCTGCATCTTCCATGCTGATGATTGTGTCATTAATTTCCCACTTTCGACACGCTAATGAGCCATCCTCAGCCTGCCACAAACACCCTGTCCCAAGGAGCCTTCAGTCTGCTGCCTGGAGGGATGCAAGAATTTAGCAAGTTATTTTGCTTCTTGTTAAGAATGCCCTTGTATAACCCTGGCTGAGGGGAGACCAAACGTGCCAGCTACATGCTGCTCCTGACAAATAGCTGGAGGACACTGCGAGTATGGTGTCCCGTCACCGCTATGACTTACAGCGGGACAGGCGCCTGGGAGCCCGCGGGGCTATTTCAGGCTCAGTCTGTGTTGGGGAGCTGGTTAGATGCCATCCTAAAGCAGCCCTTTTCTTCAGCTGTGTTTTCATTGCAAAGAGAAGACCTCTGCCCAGGTTATTTTGGCATCTTCAGGGAAGGGAATAGCACAGACGAACACTGATGGCTGTTAGGGAGGGAATTGCCATCCCTGCAGCAAGGAAGTGAGGAGGGCAGCTCGGTGATCGTGCTGTTCAGATGCACTGTGCAGCCATCTGGGCCTTGCTAGAGACCCTTGCTAGAGACTAAAGAACTGAAAATTGCACAGTCCTTCCCCTGGTGTCCCTTAGTAATTAGTATATATGGATTATAATCATGAGGACTGAGGCTCTTAGTGCTCTTTCTCCTGGATAAATGGTTGAGCAAAAGACAGTCTGTTGCATGAAGTAATTTAGCTTATGAATGATGGTTCATTAGCAGCCCACAGACTGTCGCTGCCTGTAGTAGTGTGGGCTCTTCCTGCATTCAAGTTAACTCTTTCCTTCAATTGCCAAGGGTTTGGTTTGCAGAGTGTGGAGTTAAATGTGGCTGCGCCACAGTATTACAACGGCCTTTTCCCTTTGGAGCCTCAAATAATGCACCAACATCCCCAAGAAGCTGCCAACTTTTAACATAGTCTCTAATGACGGATGGGGAATAAAGGATGCTATTGTCAGTCAGGAGATGAGTCAGATATGAAAATAACACCTTTTTCTAGACAATATTATTACACGGAGGAAATGAAAAAGTCTCATTTTCTTTTGCAAAGGAACAGGCCTTGAGCGTTAGAAATGCGCATTGCAGAGCCTGGTGCTGTTTGAGGGAGTAGCTCCAGTAAGGAGCAAACCCCATCCCAGCTTTGCATTTGCTGTGCCACGTTTTGGAGCCTGGGCACTAGGCAGACGTTGCTGCGCTTCCCAGCAAAGGAACATCTAAGGCTTTGTCTGAAAACCAAGATTGTAACCTAAGGTAATTTGGTGCTGCTGATAGAGGAGGGGAATGGAAAAATCAGTTCCTGGATTTCAGCTGCAGGCAGTCTTGTACGCTCGGAGAAACCCATGCTGATCCTGGAGGGAATCCTGACACTCGAGGCCTACTGCTGTCATCACAACAAAATCTGCTGTACGTTATTAACCAGGACTTCAGAAGGAAAAATCATCTTGGGGTTTTTGGGGGACAGTTTCCAAAGGGAGATAAATATCTCAAGGGAGATAAAACTATTGAACCTACTGACTTTCACTGTTTATTTGTTTTCCTAATATTCTTAAGAGATGTCTGCAAGAAAAGTGCGTTGTTTGTATATGAACAGAGCTAGGCTGTATTGACAGTGGTCCTGCTTTGGATATAGCAGTATCCATAAAGCTCTGCTGGGGTTAGTGCAATAAAAACAGCCTGACCAACACAAGTCCAAATAGAAGCCTTACAAGCCATGCTAGCCATGCACTTGGATAATTCTATCTTGCAACAGTGAATGAGCCCTCTCCTTTGCATAGCTTTAGTTTTTTGGGCCCGTGTATTGGGCGCAGTTGTTCTGCAACTGCTCCAGAAATGAGCTAGGATTCTGTGTTTCCAGTAAGACTCAAGGGACTGTCCATGAGGCTTGTCTGTTGTTCCCCTCAGACACTTATCTGCCTCCATGGCTCTCCGGAAGGAACATGGGAAGATGTAGCATTTGTGCATCATTAGCACAAATCCCACAGTGGGAGGAACATACCAGCCTTTAGCCATTTCATCTGTGCAACTGTTTGACCATGTTGCTTTTTTGCCCCATAGCCAGATGAGTTGACCAACGCCTTGGAGATCAGCAACATCGTCTTCACAAGCATGTTTGCCCTGGAGATGCTCCTGAAGCTCCTTGCCTTTGGCCTCTTCGGCTACATCAAGAACCCGTACAACATCTTTGATGGGATCATAGTTGTCATCAGGTCACTGCCAGTTCTTTCTCCACTGTGGCTTTTCTGCCGAGGGCTCAAACCAGTTGGGGAGTGGGACAGGGAACAGGAATGACGTGGCATGTGTTAATCCAGGGCTCACTGGCTATGATGTGCTATAATTATGCTGGCCTTTTAGATTCCTGTCGTTAGAAGGGCTGTCCAAAGTAAATGGACCTGGCAGATGGAGAACAGAGTCTATTTAGGCCATACATCTGGCACTGTGGTTAATTTTCCACTGAAGCGCAGAATGGCTGGTCCTGGGAAAGGAGTATCGTGAGCATCTGTATCCCAGCAGCATGCCTTCCCTCTCCCGAATTAACATATAACTCAAGCAAGAGGGTGAGAGAGGGCACTCCTCTGCTATCCTTCCCCAGGGGAACACTATCCCAGCCTAAACTGGGGATGTCACAGCAAGTGGGTGAGAAGCTTGTGCAGCACGTCTCTCTGCTGGAGTTCATTCTAGCAGTGCTGTTCACCCTTCTATCCGTAATTTGGGGCAGAGAAGTCAAGGGAGACACAGAAGGTGTAAACCAGGATAGTGCTCTTGGCTTCACTTGGCCCATCTGTTTGATTCAGAGAAGTGAGGAGCAGCAGAGGCCCAGAACAGAGGCCAGTCTGTGACCTGATCAAACCAACCCGCCCCGACAAATGTAAATCCCTCTGGATATTAGTGATGCAGACTAGCAGGAGACATGCTGTGATGTAAAGAGCCACAGAAAGCAAGGGAATTAAAGAATCAAGAGACCAGCTACAAAGGATATAGGTTGTGCATGAGCACGTGTGTCTGCACAACTGGGAAGTGAAGATGTTTTTCAGAAGCAAGAAAGTAGCAGGCAAATAAGCCACCCCTTTAGGGCTTAAATGGTGCGATATCCTGTAAGAAACCAGCCTGCTCAGGACTTTCACAGTGCAGTGCTGCTGTTTATAGTTGTTCTTCTGGTGTCCCTGCAGCGTCTGGGAGATCATCGGCCAGTCGGACGGAGGCCTCTCTGTGCTACGAACTTTTCGGCTGCTCCGGGTGCTGAAATTGGTGCGTTTCATGCCCGCCCTCCGTCGCCAGCTGGTGGTCCTGATGAAGACAATGGACAATGTAGCCACCTTCTGCATGTTGCTCATGCTCTTCATCTTTATCTTCAGGTACCAGAGGCTGCAACTCTTCTTCAATTAATCGTTCAGCTTGCTTAAGTAATATGTAGATTAGAATATGATATGCTGCGTTTGCTAGGCTGCCTACATGATAGAAGTGCTCTCAATAGACTAACAAGCAGACACTCAACAGGCTATTTACCTCTTTTTAGTCTGTTTTTCATGCAGTACTGTAATTCTGTAGATGAATGAAGTATACAAACGGGCAACAATTGCTGTGGAGTTCCTGGGAGGTTTGTTTAGCCGCCTCACAGGAAGCTGTCAGTAACTGGACTCTACTGGTGTTATATACAAGATGGAGGTTGTACAGACTCCAAGACTTCTGTCTGGTTAACCCTATAATGCTCCTTAGGAGCCTGTTTTTGGAAACCAGTTGGATCAGGGAGCTGGAAATATAGTTTGTCATTTTCTAGAGAAAGGAGATGCCTGATTTGACTTCAGTGTAGGCAATTGTAATGAAATGTAACACAGAAGAACCAAATGGCAGGGTTTGATCAGTGATCATGTCAGTGGTGGAGCAGAGCCCTTCTTCCCGAGAGGTACCGCTGGCACACAAAATGCTGCAGGGGGAAAAGCATCCGAAAAATTGGTACAATCCTGCCCGCATTTCAGTAATGTATTTCATTGTATTTCACACAGCATTGTGTGTATTTTACACACAATTTACAGTATTTTACTGTATTTCACACAGTAATGTGTTTCTTCCATCTCCCTTTTTCCCACTCTAGCATTCTCGGCATGCATCTTTTTGGATGTAAGTTCAGCCTGAAAACTGATACAGGAGACACAGTTCCAGATAGAAAGAATTTTGATTCCTTACTTTGGGCCATTGTGACCGTATTTCAGGTAAGCTCTGGATCCTCTGGGAAGTTTTATTGTAGACCACCTAGACTTTCTGTTTCACTTTAAAAAAAAAAATAATATTCCAGTAGGTGTCAAATTTGGACGGAAACAGCACTGTAGTGTTATTAAGGCAAAGTGATTGTGTTTCTGAGTTAGCTGGTCTCTGTAAGCCTTGAGAGAAGAGCAATCTACTCAAAATCATCGCTGTACATGTCTGTTGTCAGTAAAAGAAAAGTCTAAGAAGGCCTGGAAATCCACCCTTACTTTCCTTTCATACAGTCGGTAAGATCAAGACCCACAGCCTTCTGTCCATTCTCCTCCTATTCTGTAGATGTCTGTCTCCTTACTTGCCTTCACTGCCCCAAAAATGCACTTTGCAAGCAATTTCATTTACCTGGGAGTGACAAATACTGTCACAAATCAGAGCTGGAGTTTCTGGCTCTATATACTGGGAAAGTCTTTTTATATAAAGTTGTGTTTCCTCTGCAGACAAGATCTGTTATGTGCTTAAAATTACAGCATAGTCCACAACGGAGCAATAAGCTGCTATTTCCAGGACATTCTAAATATAAAGATTAGTCTTTTCTGTTTAGAAGCTCAGTCTTTAGAGCCCAAGTGCCAGCAAGTGGAGCACAATGTAAAAAATGTTAAGCTGTGTTCACCACAGTATCGTTCAAGGTAGAAACCAGTCCTGAGTCTTCACTGTGAAGAATGTAACTTCTTGCAAAGTTTTCCTTCTTACGAAGGAGCAAGGACAAATCAGCATTAGTCTCACAGGTTCACATTTTTCTTTTACCAGCATAAATACAGATTTCTGCATTTCTTCTAACAGTCCCTTGGGGAATAGAGTTGGCACAGAGCACGAGGGCTCAGTCCTACATCCCATGAAGGTTAATGAGTGGCATGACTCAGTGCAGCTGACTGCATTCCAATCCCCAAAGCTACCTTGTTTTTAGGAGGGTTAGGGGCCATTTTCATTGTAAGCACGAATTCATGTGGAGCATGAGTTTGTCATTCGTTTTTCTTAAGCCCCAGGAAAGCTAGGAGAGTAGGAATCCCTGAGGGAAGGTGTCTTGGAACACGGCTTTGCAAAAATGTGTATTTTTTTTGTCCAGCTTGTCAGTGCTTTTACCTAATGGAAACCACTTTGCTTCCCTGAGTTTCTTGAGCCACCCAATGTCATTTATCTTGTCAAATATCATGTCCCCTACCCTTTCCTTCAGCCAGATGCCTTATAAAGAGCAGCCCAAAAGGAGACAACAGCTCTGGCCTCAGGTCTGTTATCTTCTGATGGTTATCAAAGGAGACAATACCTCCACCAAGTAATGGGACTCATCCCAGCGCATCCTTTGTGTTACCATATTTAGGATCTGAACTAGTCATTTCTATGGGCAGTGGTGTGCTAGATCTTCCTGCAGAGATAGGGGGAGGTTTGGACAGGAGAGAGCTCTCACATGCAAAGATCTAAATAAAGGAATGTTTTGCTGTCTCATCTCATGAGACCTGCTAATGGTTATGCTCAGAAAAGGTCAAAAGGAGAGGAAGAAATTAATGAGTCAGTATTTGAATGCAGCTGCTGTCTGTGAGAGGAGTGGAGTAATTAGAGTCTTCCCTTTCACCTCTCTGCAGATCCTCACTCAAGAGGACTGGAACGTGGTCCTGTACAATGGGATGGCATCTACATCCTCGTGGGCAGCACTCTACTTTGTGGCCCTGATGACCTTCGGCAATTATGTGCTCTTCAACCTTCTTGTTGCCATTCTGGTAGAAGGCTTCCAGGCAGAGGTAAGAGATCTGAGTGGAGGGAGAGAGAAAACTGAGAAGCACGTGTAGGCAAGAGTGTAGGGATGAATCCATGTCAGTGTAAACATCTAGCCATGCAAGCAGCACTAAATTTAAACTTAAGGGGTATAGATGAGCTGAGTTGGGCATATGAAGCTCTTGTGAATCTGTCTTTGCAAATAAGGCCCACTGGATTTGGCATGGAACTTGGGAGACCAACACTTTCGTTGATCTGCTAGAGGGTCTGTTGTGTGACCTAGAGGAAATAATTTAGGATGAATTTAACTCACCAAATCTCCCACATGTCCTGTGTTTTGTGTTTCTTTACGGAGGAGCTCAGGCCTTTGATGTATCTACCCAGTGCTAGTCATGGCAACCAGGTAGGATGTCAACTACCTCTCAGTCCAGGCCTTTCCTTGTGACTCTGTCCCTTACATGTTATTTGAGGCTAGTAGCACAGCTGTTCAAAAGCTGTGTTGCAAGGTTACAAACATTAAAATTTGACATACTTAGGATGATGTAGGACATATAAATGCTAAAGAGATTTTTACCTACACCTGAAAATAATGTCTGTATCAGGTCAATGAGCAGGGAATTTATGATAAAAATGCAGGCATTCCATCTCATCTCACATGGAAAGGATTAGAGAAATTATTTTATTTCTCAGTCAAAAATGATACAGCATGTCCTGATCTGAACTAGGCAGGAACCTTAGCAGCTGTGCAGGCAATCAGTCCTGTGCCGCATGATCCAGAGCAGCAGTCCACACTGGTGTGAGTGGCATAAGTGGTGTAGTGCTGGCCTGCAGCCTCCTAAGCTTTCCTCCCTACTGGCAAGACCACTCCAGATCTGCTTTCAGCATCCTGAGAGAGTGAAACCAGCCATCCTCTGCCCTATCCTGTTCTTCTCCATCTTCCTGTCTGATTGCAACAAGTCCATTTGGGGGAGATTTTAAGCAAGGATGATCTGTTTCAGTTGTAAATATAACAATGTACGTGCACATATATTATCCATGAAGAAATAACTTTTTTCAAAGTCCTACTGCTAATGGAAATGATTTTGAGACTTAACCAAAAATCATCCAGCCCCAGTTAAAGCTAAGAATAGTGGCATCAAAAGGGCTTACGTCGCGCTTTGGGATTTTTTAATTATTACTTTTTTATTTCTGCAACCATCAGAAGGGAGAGTTTGCTTAGTGCTGGATCGGCTTCAGAGGCACACAGGCTCTGAAAGAAAATGAGAAAATGGCTTCAGTTTTCACCGCCTTAGCTCCCAAGGGAAAGAGGAGAAAGATGTTATTTTTAAAAATTTTTTTTTTTTTCGCTTTTCATTTCTTCCCCAGAAATGGTGTCGTGCTTTCATTTGCCATGTTTACATCACACTTAGGCAAACCTTTGCTGACCATGGAATATAATTGAAATATTCATGGACCAAAAATTCCCTTCTCTCAAGCCAGCACAGCCACGTTTATGTCTTTCAAGGATGTCTGCATGGAATCATTATTAAAACATCCCTCCTAGCTTCCTCGCGGCACTAGCAGAGGAAAATTAATTGAAACAACAGGAGCCAAGCCCCAGTTTGGAAAACAACCACCCTGATCTACATCACTCAGGGCTGTGCCATGGATGCTGAGGGTGGTGAGTGCCACCTGCACACACAGAGAAGACGCAAGTAGTCCAGCTCCTCGCTTTCAAAATGAACAGCTCTGCACGCCGCATTAATGGGTATTTTAATGTCTTGTGCGATGTGTTCCATGCCTTGAAGATCCAGCAAAGCTGACCAAGAAGAGCAAGAAGGTTTTTTTCCAAGAACAAACCTCTGTTCCATGTGTCAGTGAGTAGAGCTTATGCTGACACTGTTTATTTCCAAACTCCTGTAGTTTTCTCAGTGGCACCGATCTCAGCATCTCCTGACTTTGCTCTGGATACTATAACACCTTTGCCATATTCCTGTTCTAGTGCAACCTGTTGCAGATGGAGGTGGACATTTTAGCCACTACCCTAATAAGACCAAAGCAAAGGAACTGCCGGTATTTCTGCAGGCTCTGCTGTAGCTGTTTTCTTCCAACCCAGAAGGAGTTTTCCTCTGGGACAGTTGTCGCTGTATTCAGAGTGGTTGTGCTGGACCTCCATTCCGATAGAAAACAACACAAGCTATAGCAGGCTAAAGTCTGTGCTACAGTAATAGATTTTCCTGAACTGAATGCAGAAGCAACCAGTACAGTTGGCCTTAAGGTAGCTCAGAGTATTCAGTGGCCAGGTGTGTTGGGTATCCTCAGATTCCACCAACCAGCTAATCTGTGTGGAAAAAGAGGACGTACCAGGGGAAAGCCAAATGGGTGACAGCCAGCATGTGTGACCCGACTGATTGGAAACTGCTCCTGCTCAAGCAATCTTGCATTTAGGCACAGAGAGCCCTTGTACAGCAGTCTGCATCCTTTGTTCCCAATTGCTTTAAGGCAGAAGAAAGTTTCCTCCGCTCGGCAGCCTGGCAGTTTGCAGGTATCTTTGTACGGTACAGATCCCCTTCCTTACCCACCCTCTTGGAGGTTGAATCACCTGCTAGTGTGAAGCCAGAAATGGGCAGCCTCATGCAATACTCTCCAAGTGTATTCGTTTTCTCACTCAGGCTTAATGGCTCCTTTCAGAGTTGTTATGGACCGTGATTTAAATGTGTATAAGGAGTAGTTTTCAAAGCTTGTATTATTCACTCAGCGCAGCCTCAGAAAAGGCCAGCAACCACAGGCATGACATTTGCAGGGCACATTTTGCTCTCCACTTCCATTTATTATAAATCTTGACATTAAGCCTATGGGCTTGTCAGTTGTCTCATAGTGAGGTATTAGCTGTGTTACAGAAAACCCTTCTCAGGGCTGTATTTCAGCTACCAGGGCTGGATTCAAGTCTTGCACTTATAAACGCATAACTTAGCTCTGGTTGTAAACCAAAGATGTTTACAGTCTCCTTGGACGGCTCCCAGGACGAAGCATTAGTGGAGCTGGGTTTGCTTTTGTCATCCCTGGTTCTGTTGGTATGTTGGGAATATGGCAGAACTTCTTGTTTTGACGTCTTTGACTTTGCCCTCTCAGAGGGTGATGCTCTTAGCAGTTATAGAAGGCACTGAGGTTCACTTCTCCTCCCTTCTCTCAGGTGTTTCTTTTGCTTAGATGGAGAGTGACTCCTGGAGGACTTGTGCAGCTAAGAGGGTGCGCGTTAGAGCTGCTCTGAGCTCTCAACCACCAGCAGCATTTCAACAAGGACACTAAAAATTGTACTGTGAATCACAATACACAGTCTCAGCTTGATCTCAGGTTCTGCTCTGCCTCTGGAGCAAGTTTGGCAGGAGTATCCCTAGAAGAGAATAGGCTTAAATGGCCACAAAACCATTTTTAGTACATTTGTGCTTAGGACAACAAGTAGCCAGACTTCAAACAGGACCATAATTGCATATTTGTGCTTACATTGTTCCCATGTCATTTTGAAATCTCCCCCAGAGCTGCTCTGAAAAAGCAGACAAACCTTCCAAAATTATGCAGATCTTTCATCTACTAGAGCTTCTGCTCCAAAACAGAGAAGACGAATAAGGAAGCTTAAGCCTTTCAATCATCCTGTCTGTTTGGCTGCACCAGTTAGCAATCCATCACAGATGAAGTTAAGTTCACTGCCACTTCAACACCATGTCTCTAGAAACCATGGTGATTTGTTCAGGCATCAGCTAAGGAACTGCACTCCTTTTTCTGGGATCAGCTGCTTTAATCTAACTATTTGCTATCAATTTGCACAGCTTTTCTGCAGTCTTGATGGATCAAGCCAAAGTCATGCCGACAGCTTGCTGGAATCTCTCCTCTCTGCAGACCTCCCCCAGCAGAGGGGAACCTGACAATAGCTCATCTGTCCCAGGCTTGTACATTATTTAGGCTGATCATTTTGGGTAGCAGAGGTAGATATGTATGAAAGGGAAAAATAACTGGACTTCCAGGAGGAAAGCCAGCCTGAGCGTGGTTGGCTGTTCTCTGTCCTGAGATGATGCTGTGCTGCCAGGCAAGCTGGCCTCATTCCCTTCTGCTTCAGCTTCAGTGTTGCCAAGAGATTTCCCAATACAATCTCGATTACCAGCCAGCATGAAGAAAGCAAATCAGGGCTGGGTTTTCAGATCTAAGTCAAATTTATAGTGCTGTCAAATAACGAAAAGCCCTTCAACATCCTTTAACGTTAAAACCTAAGTGTTTTCAGCTGGGATCATGGAGACTGCAAATATGGAACCCCACAATGCCAATTTTTCGTAGTCAATCCTCCGATTACAGCCGCGCTTTCATGTTCTCCCCTGGGATACACTGTTCAGTGAGGCTGGGTGCAGTGTAGGAAACACAATGACATTGCAGGAACCGTAATCACAATTGCAACTTCATCCTTTCTGTCCAAGTACAAAAATGAAGCAAAACAAGGAAGAGGGGCTTACCTGGGGTCATTCCCCAGGGCAGCGTCAGAGGGAACTTGGCATTCTGCCCTCCTACTTCTTGGGGCCACACTTAAACTAACCTGATCTAGTTAGCGCTGTCCCTGCTCACTGCAGGGGGATTGGACTAGATGACCTCTAGGGGTCCCTTCCAACCCAAAACATTCTATGATTCTATGGGGAGCTGAGGTATCTCTGAGTTGCTAGGTAATCCGAATGGCCTTTGTGCTAAAGTTTAAATGAATTGGATCTGTTAATTATCCTTCGCTCTGCAGGGTGATGCCAATAGGTCAGACACAGATGAGGACAAGACATCTGCCAACTTCGATGATGATTTTGAGAAGCTAAAAGATCTCCGAGCAACAGGTAGGATTTTGTCTCTACATTTTTCTGGGAATCTGAGAGCTACAACTCTGCTTCCACAGTCATCATTTCATAGAAAGTTATGGGGAAAAGTGGAAGAATCCATTTTATTTGGCAATTAATCCGGTAGCTATGTTAACAGAGCAGCTATGCAGAAAGTGTTGGGAAAGCTAAATGAGCATTGATATTTCCTTTAAACAGATGTTTTTCTAATTTAATCTATACTAGAATATTTAGATATGTCTCATCATTTCTTCTGTATCATTACCACAGAATGGTTTGCTGACAGCAATATTCTCACACTACCTCTCAGCAGCTTTTCAAATCAGTCATGTTCTCATCTGTTATTTTTGGTTTCTCACACAAATGCGTTTAGGTGAGGTTTGATTGATGGAAATGTTGCTGTTCATTTGTGTTACAGGAGGGCCTGGCAGTTGATTTGAGGTAAGGCCACATTGCACTAGTGTACTATAATGGAATGGAATAGTAGGCAACACCCTTCACTCTGTAGAGTTTGCAACCAGATAGGGGACAGGAAGGGATCACATTTTAACAGAATGAATAGCATGATGGTAAACAGGAGCCAGTTTAGTTCCTCTGTGCTTAGATTCTTGACTTGGGCTCTTTTTAGGATTACTTTAAATACTTCTAAACCAGGGTTCATTTCAGCTAAGGAAATGGTATTGGTTGTGGTGAGATGAAATTCAGCTGAGGAAGGGACAGAAGCATTTTGGGGGGAAGCTGAGACAGAGCTGGATCACAGCAAGGTGATGGAGCTTCTCAGTCTGCGGATGAAGCAACAGATTCCAAACACCAAGCGATCAAATGAATGTCCGTTGCAAGTAGTTGGCAAGGAACCCACAGAACCAACTATGCACCAGCTTTGCACCAACTATTTGCTGAGCAGCTTCAAATAATAAGGGAGTTCTAGTGGAAAGAAATAGTCACCTCTTTTCAGGTAATACAGGAACAGAAAACAGGGCTGAACTTGCCATCAATCAACGTCCATGAGTAACTGCGTATCTCCATAAGTCTTGTAGGTGCCAACCGGTGACTAAACAGCATAAGGATATTAACAATTCTATTATAGTGCCGTTGGTGTGTAAACAGATACACTAGCAAGAGGAACACGTATTGCAGAGTAGCAGATTTTGAGCTGGATCTACCACCCCTCAAAGTGAATGGCAGTGTTCCCATGGACTTCTGTGGTGCAGATCAGGTATTTGTGCACAAGCCAGCCAAGCTAAACAGGTGATACAATAGAAGCACACTGCATTACAAAAGCAGCCAGTGGAAGAAAAATAGCAGGGGTAATGCACTCACTTGGACTTCTCACTGCAGACTTGTACTTTCTTCCTGCTGGTCACAAATGCTCCCATCCTTCCCCCTCCTTAAGACTGATTCTGCAGTTATTCACTCAGAACCTGCTAAGCCCACTGAAACTGGAGCTAGTTCAACTTCAGTTATATGTTTGAAATTAGGCTTTTGTGTTTGAGTGTTACGGCACTCCATAGGGCTGGAGGTGTTACGTCTGGTTTGTCTTCAGTGTGAATATGGTTTTCGCAGTCTGTACTTGCCATACAGCTAAAATAGATGCTTTCTGCAATTACCACAGAGATGTGCTATTAGATTCCTCTGTTGCAGGAGGTTTACTCTTCTAGACGAGTGGATGTGTAAAAGCAACTTCCATTTCCTGTCCCCTGAACAGATGACTAAAGACAATGACTAATGTTTGCTTAGTGCCTTCCCCGTGAAGGAGCTTAGAGCACATCAGAACTGCCTAAAAATCCCTGTGCAAAACTGTATGACAAGGAGAAGAGGTTAACTTCCTAGGGTGAATTCAGCCAGTCCTCAATGTCCTTTCCCTGGAAACTCTCCCAGTCCCCCAAAACTGTAGCTCCACTCTCTAAATCCCAAGAAACAGTGAGCAAAAGAAGCTTCCTTTGAAGGGCACTGAGTTCCAAGTCCAGGCAGGGCTGAAGGCCTCTTAAGAGGTTGCGACATTTGCCTTATGCCTTTCGACGTGGTGGGGGTGATCTTATTGCCCACAACATTTCATCTCCATTTGGCAGAATTCCTAGAAGACCCAAGGAGCAATGTCCGTTTTGAAGAGCAATTTCTGTAGCTGAGCATTCACCTCGTATTCTCTCTCCCCTTCTCTCCAGAGATGAAGATGTACTCACTTGCTGTCACCCCAAATGGACACCTGGAGGGCAGGGGAAGCATGCCACCTCCTATAATCATGCGCACTGCTGCCACACCAATGCCCACACCAAAGTGTTCCCCACACATGGATTCAGTGCACACTTTTGTGGACTCGAGGAGAGGGAGTAACGCTTCGCTAGACCCCTTGAGCTACGATCAGAAGTCCTTGGTAGGTTCCTGTTACTAACAACTCTCCCTCAAGTGTCTGCAAGCAGCACAGGTGATATATGAGTGTGTGTGTGTCTGCACGCATTACTGGGAAATAAAAAAGGAGGGTGATAGAGGTGAGAAGTATGTGGAAAGGCAGGAGTAGAACAGAGTCGAGAGGCAGAAATGAATGGGTGTGCTATGCTGGGGCAGGACAGTGACAACAGTCAAGGGCAGTAAGTATATGAAGAAGGGAGGCAGGGATGTACTGGGATTCAGTGTTTTCCTGCCTGATATCTGATTGGAAGTCCATGCCCAGCCACCTCACTGGCAACCTGAGACAAGTCTTAAGTTCATGCAGTTATTCCAGCAAACCGCTCTGAGGAGGAGCAGGCATCTTTTGCCACCCACACTGGCCATTTTGTGGTGTCCTGGAGCTGTCAAGTGTTCCTGTGAGGATGTGGCCTCTTTCCCCCCACGGTGTTTTAGGGTTACATCTTGAATCCACCTTATGTCAAGGGAAATGAAGCATTTGTCCGTACCAACACAGCAGCTGAGCTCCAGTTACAGTACAGCAGACCCATTGGAGGGGAAACAGAGGAAACAAGGTATGAGCTGACCGATTGCCACCAGGCACAGCTCATGGAGCAGAGATCTGGCTGGAGCTGACTGCTTTGGCAGCTGATTGCTTTTTGCCTGCAACAGGGGAGTGGGAGGGCAGCTGTATGAACACGGAGGGAGCGGAGTTAATAGACAAAGTGGATTTCTGCTGCTGCTTATCTATCCCATTCCTTTGCTCTGTAACTGCAATATCATGTTCAAATCAAGGCAGCAGACTGTGAAGGCACTTCACGCAGAGACAGGGCCACTATCCCCTTTGGTAAGCTGCTTAGTCAAGGTAATGCTTTTGAAAAGAAAATAGAGATGACTGTTGTTTGCCTTGGGGTTTCATGGGATTGTGAGTTGCTGGAGAGGGTTGTTCATCATTTGAATCCTTTCTCTGAGAGCATATCAGTGCCACCAGCCAAAGGAAGATGAAGCAGTCAGAGGAGATCTGGCCAACACTGAGACGGAGGAGGAAGGCAGTTTGCCTCATTTTGTGCTGGGAGGAAGCCATGCAGGTTAAAAAAAAAAAAAAAAAAAGGAGTTTTCCTTCTAGCTTTTCTGCTCTGACCTTAAGTGCTCTTATCCTGGCAACTACCTACCAGCCAAAGTGCACTGACACACTGATCAGTGCCAGAAATTTGCTGTAAGAGAAACATTCATTCCACCTCCTTATGTAGCAAATAGAAGAGAAAAAATGCAAATAGGGGCACGATTTCCAGCTGACACTTGGGTGACTCAGGTGCCAGAGCCCCTTTGGAAGCCAGGGAAGTTGTGTGCTGAAACCACTTAAACATGAGGGAAGAAAATGCCACTTCAGCAATAGTGTCTTTGGGTTCAGTTTTTATGCACAGTTAATGTTGCAAGGACAGTGGGAAGTCATGCAGCATAGAGGATTGGTAGCTCTGCTACAGGTGTAGTTCAAAGAGTACCTTCAGTCTGGGCTTAGCTGGGTGCCTTGGCTCCCATCTCAAGACATTGGCATGATGAAATCGGAGCAGTGAGGAAAGCTGGAAGCCTTCTTGCAACAAGAAGGGTCTTCCAGTCTGGGAAAAATGCCATATCCTTTCACTTCCTCCTGCAAACAAACCCTCAAATGTCTTTCTCCTCTCTCAGTCCAGCCTCCGCAGTTCCCCTTGCACCAACTGGGGCACCAGCAGCAACTGGGGAAGCCGACGCTCAAGCTGGAATAGCCTGGGCAGAGCCCCGAGCCTCAAGAAGAAGAACCAGTCAGGAGAAAGAGAGTCCTTGCTCTCTGGGGAGGGGAAAGGCAGCACAGACGATGACTCCGATGACGCCAAGTCCAGCACAGTCAGCAGGCCCTCATTGCACCGGCGGGCAGAGTCCCTGGACTACCGGAGCTCCCTGGACCTGCCTGAGCTGCTCCAGTTGCCCACCATGCGCCACTCACTCAGTATCAGCCCCATGGCTGTTCTGCCTGCCGAGTACCAAGACTGCAATGGCAAGATGGTTCACGTCCCCAGCGAGTTCTTCCTGCGTGTCGACAGCCACAAGGAGGATGCCATGGACTATGAGGATGACATGGAGGATGTGAGTTGAGGGGGAAATTGAGTGCTCATGCATTAAGTTTCTTTTCCACTCCAAGAATGCTGATTAAAAATCGGGCTTTGAAATGAGTTACTGCCTAGTGGCTAGCACAGACAAAATGAATCCAGATCTGAGGGATGGGCATCCACTTCCCAAAAAGGGTTTTGTTTTGGTTTTTTTTTTAGCTAATGTGTTGGGCTGTTACCTTGCAGTGGTCTCTAATGAGGTCAAACTGCAAGGGGTTGTGCATGCATTTGCCTAGGTTTTGAACAGGTTGCATTTGTTCCCCTGGCTGAGGATGCCTCTGAAAATGAGCTGTTGTAGATACAAAAGCTGGCTAACGTCTTTGTTCACAAGAGCTGTTTGCCATCTTGAAGGCTTGAAAGCCTAGAAAGAGTGTTCTCTATTTAACTTTTGGGTTGTTTGAGGCCTTTTTGGTTTTGACACAAATTTGGATCTCAAAATGATACCTGCCTAGAAAGTCTTGCTTTGTTATGTTCATATCTCACAGTACGGCAGCCCCTTTCTTCCACCCTTTTCTTCCCTGTTTTGTTGGACAAATGTGAGAATGCCTGCCACATTTCTGTCCCAAAAGCCATGACTCCCTATGTGGTATGTGCTATGAAATGCCATGTGCTGCCCCCTTTCACAAAAGGATTGTGGAAGTTAAAGAGGCAGGAAAATAAAAGAGGAAGAAAAGGTGTTTCTTCTTTTCTATCCAGAGTTACTGCTACCGAATTCGTAAAGTCCTGGAGCCCTACAAACCACAGTGGTGCAAGAGTCATGAAGACTGGTCCCTCTACTTGTTTTCCCCACAGAATCGGTAAGAAATCCCAGTGAAATGCCAGCTGGCCAGGTTTTTGTGGTAATGTGGAATATTACATTTCTAGCTAGCCTTCCCTTGAGAAAAATCCCTCTCTGATGCAGAAACACTGAGAATTTTAGAAACCAAATTCCTGATTTTTAGGTAACTTTTTCTGTTATATGTGGGCAGACTTGTTGCATGGTTCACTCCATGCCTGTCTAGGAAGAAGGGTGGTTTAACCAGGATTTTATTAATGCTGTTATTACATCTTGTTTACTGCATTGATAATAATGGCTGAAGCTTGTGGAGAGACTAGCTCACCACCTGGGCTGATGCTGGTGGCACAGCTGCTGAAGAGTTTCAAGGACATGCCATTCGGGTGGGAGTCTCTTGCTGACCCAAACGTAGGATATTTTTTTGAAGGATATTTTTCTCCCCACCATTTCTTCAGGTTCCGAGTGATGTGCCAGAAGGTCATTGCCCACAAAATGTTTGATCACGTGGTGCTGGTCTTCATATTTCTCAACTGCATCACTATAGCACTGGAGCGACCAGACATAGACCCACACAGTACAGTGAGTACCTGAGTCATTTTATTCCTTGGTGCAGATCTTAGTCTTGTAAGGGCAAGAACCCCACAAGGTGAAAGGCATTTGTTTTCTGGCGTCTTAAATAACTTACCTCTTTTTGTTCTATGTTTTACAGGAAAGGATATTCCTAAGTGTTTCTAATTACATCTTCACTGCAATCTTTGTGGCTGAAATGATGGTTAAGGTAATTACATCTTCATCCAATGGCCCATAGTGAGGCGTAGCAAAGACCAGAACATGACAGAGTTATGATCTGGGTGAAGATTTAAATGTCTCTTTTCTCCTGGCTGTAGGTGGTAGCTCTTGGCTTTTTCTCTGGGGAGAACACCTATCTGCAGAGCAGCTGGAACGTCCTGGATGGAGTCCTGGTCTTTGTATCTATCATTGACATTATTGTCTCCATGGCATCGGCAGGCGGAGCTAAGATCCTGGGTGTCCTTCGCGTTTTGAGACTTCTGCGGACCTTGAGACCTCTCCGGTATGTTCAGCTATAGGGTGGCTGATTTTGTGTTGTGTTGATAGATCAAGGAGTTTGAAAAAATGCACATGATCCATTAAAGTCTTGCTTAATAACACAAAAAAGCTGAAACACAGGATGGGTAGAATCATCTTTGGGGAGCTCTTATCTAGTGAAACTGTTTGAAAACAGTGAAATTAGTTATAATACAATTCATCTTCGCCAGCATGGAAAAGAGCAGATGGAGTTTGGAGTGCGAGGTGTTATCGTACTCAGGCAGTTAGTGCAGTGAATGCCTCCTCCACACTGCATTTTTATCACCGTTTTACAAATCAGTCTGGCTCCTTGTTAAACTCCACAACCTCACAGTCATTCCCAAGCAAAGAGGTCGCGTTGGCTGGGAGAAAATTTGCAATTGAACAGGTGCTGAAAATAATTTGATAAGCTCCGGCATCTATACCTGCTCTCCCGTGCCCGCATATCTAACATCACTGCAAAACAATTTAGCTCTCAGCTAGGAAGAGAAGGGGGAGACACTTTCAGTATTTGAGAAAAGGAATAAAGAGAATGTGTATTTTGTTTACGATTATGCAATAACGAAGAGTGTCAGTGCTTGTGGGATTTTTATCAGCTCACGGCTCCTGTTCTATTTCCATTCTGCTTGGCAAGAACCACAAGCCTTTTTTCATGAAATTTCAGGGGAAATAAGATAGGCATCTCCCGAGACCTGTAGGCTTTCTGATGAAAAGCTGCTTGCTTGTGAGAGTAATAGGAAGAGGCAATCTTGTTTAGGCCCATGACCACAAGAACAACAGCTATTTGTCTGCAGCTCTGTATTTCCGTAGTGACAAGTAACTTCGTGAGTGTTTCTGGCTCCTCTCTTGCTCCCGTGCTCTGTTCTGCTGGTGGCATCGGGGTCCCCTTGCAGTGCTGGCTCACCAGGAGCCACTCTGGGTCAACCTGGACAAGCCTTGGCCTGGCAGCACCTCGGGGCACCTGTCTAACACACATTACTAGGAACAGAAATCAGGGCGCAGGCGATTCATAAGTAAACATAAGGGGGGAAAAAAGGGAATTAGTCTTGGAGAATAACTAGGCCAGATCCTATTAATAGAGAGGAATTTATCACCTCTCACGACGGCTTCACTTATCACAGCCGCTCCTAGGATTACTCCAGGGACCATTCCTAACACTTTGTAGGTGCAGTTCAGACTGCCACATTATTTGCTGCCAAACAAGACCCTATTGAAACGCTTTGTCCCTGCAGCATACAACCCTCCTCTTTCCTCTGTGTTTGGCAGGCAGGAAAGCATCATTAGCCATGCAAGCTCAAGCTACCTGCAGGGAGTCATATCCTCTCCCCTCTACAGGCCCCTGCTAAAAAAAAGCTTTGATGTTCTTCAGTCAAAACACCCACCTTTCCAGAAAACCTTGCTTGGGCTAGTTACTCTTACGTGCCCAAACACATTTTTCACACGCCCATGGGAGAGCCATTCTCCAGGCACTCATACAGGAAAGGAAAACACTTGTTCTCCATAGTACGCAAAAGCTGCTTCAGGCTGTGCTTAGAGAACGCCTGGCCTCTCATGGCCTCACAGCAAGCAAGCTGCTCTTTAATGGGATGACCCTTTGGCTGTGGAGCTGTTGATCACAAGTTCCTGTTAACTGAGAGTCAGTACAGGAACTAATTAGGAAACCAACTGAAATTACTTGGAAAAGTTGTCATGGGGCCCAGGCCAGTCGGGCAGGTGGGCACTTAAGCCTGTAGAAAGAGGACAAGACATGCTCTCTAATACCAATGTGAAGCTGTTTGCACACGTCGTGTTAGGAAGCAGGCTCCTGCCTGGTGTGTGCCCCTCTGCTTGGACCAGAGAGACCTCACAGGGGATCAGCTCTCTGGACTGAGGTACAAATAGCCCTATAGTGGGAACCTCTGTGATATTCTGCCCATAGAGAGTATTCCCTCCTTGCTGTTACTAATAAGCAGTTGCCCAACACCCTGCTGACAGGGTGCCTTACTTTTTTTCATTCCATCTAATGTGACTTGGAATGTCCTGGTTGTCCAAATAAGTCCTAATTGTCTCTGAATGCTGCCTGCAGTTAGGAGAGGGTTGTGTTAGCTTTACTGCAACCCAAGCAGAGGAGGAAAAGCAACCATAGAATAACAGGGCATGCATAAAAATTAAAAGCTTTATTTTTTTGCCATTTTTTCCAGAGTCATCAGCAGAGCCCCAGGTCTGAAGCTGGTGGTAGAAACCTTGATCTCCTCCTTGAGGCCTATTGGGAATATTGTTCTCATCTGCTGTGCTTTCTTCATTATCTTCGGGATTTTAGGGGTCCAGGTAGAGTATTTCCCTCATCATGGCCATCTGTAAGTGACTGCTGCAAGAGAGAAGCTCTTTTTCTCACCACCTGGGATTAAGGTGGAAGTAATGAGCTTAAATCTCTCCAAAGAAAGATTCCAGTTAGGTGTTAGGAAAGAAGAGCCAGGCCCCAGAAAAAACGCTCGGGGTGGGAATGGCATCTGCTCGTTGGAAGGTTCTCAGGATTAGAAGAGACGACCTCCCTGATGCTCACTGCAGGGGGGGTTGGACTAGATGACCTCTAGGGGTCCCTTTCAACCCAAAACATTCTGTGATTCTGTGGACAACACAGCGTCAGCTAAGCCTGCCTGAGGGTAGAGGAAGGAAAAGACAAATTCCCGAGATCCCTTCCAGCTCTGTGTGCTAGGCTTCATAGAATATCTCTTCCTCAGAGGGGAGATTGTCATCCTCCCAACAAGACAGGGCAGGCCTGCAGGATCACCTTCCTTCTGTGTCTGAGGCAGTACACAACAGTGTCTCAGGGCCTGAAGTTTCACCAGAGATGTTTTCCTGCCATGTGTGTTAAGACAGGTATCTGAGCTGGAAGGAAAGGAATTTGAACTTGGCAAACAAGTCTACTAGGGGAAAGAAAGATCAATCAGAGGACAGACTTTTCCAAGCTGCTTCTATTTTGTTTTTTCCTTTTTTTTGTTGCTTCTCAAATACAGCTTTTTAAAGGCAAGTTCTACTACTGTGATGGTCCTGATGTAAAAAACATCACTACGAAGACTGACTGCACTAACGCACGCTACAAATGGGTTCGGCGGAAGTACAATTTTGACAATTTGGGACAGGTAAAGTCCTCATTGCAGGGATTTTCTGTACCAGTTTTTAATGGATCTGCACTTAAAAAGTATTTCTTGAGGAGGGTGTGGAACCTCCATCACAGGAAGTTTCCAAGAATGACGTAGGCATTCATCTATCAGAAGCACCCCTAACCGGGTAAAAGTGGATCAGGTCACCTCTTGATCTCTTGCAGCCAGACTCCCTCGGGTTATACAATTCCTTGTTTATAGGAGAGTGTTGCCTTAAAGCCACTGCTTTGCATGCAGTCCCCCATGGATGGACTTCAGCCGTCACTTTTAGTCTCTTGACTTCTAGCTGTTATGTTTGCAAATGAAAAAAATAAGGTGCTTTATGCTGGCTGAAAAGCAAGACAGCCCGTAGTAGAAGCTGGGATATATTACTGCTTTTTAAAACCCCATGACATCGGACCAGCCTGACTTACGGATTTTTAATCATCCTTTGGTGACCAGAAAGCCTGATGTGTCTGAGGAAAAGTCAGCCTATATGTGAGGGGAAAGGAGTGTTAACAACCATAGTTTCCTCACTTTTAAGACAGATATGGAAACAGATAAAAGCAAGCCATAATACATTGCATTTCTCCACCAGCTCCAGGCCAGATGATGTGTTATGAGCTGTGGATTGGTTTTGTTGAGCATTGTCTGTTGTTAGTTTCTTTTCTGGGGACTAAAATGCAAGACCAATCTTTTCTGTTTGTTTGTTTTCTTATAGGCCCTCATGTCCTTGTTTGTCCTCTCCTCCAAAGATGGCTGGGTGAACATCATGTACGATGGTTTGGATGCTGTGGGTATTGACCAACAGGTAAATGTACTGCAGGGTCCAGATGTGTTGCTCTCAGAAATCTCATGCCTGGATGACTCTGGTGTTTCTGAAGTCCCAGGAAGGAGCAGAGCTATCGGGCCTTCTTGAGGTCCTGACTGCCCATTGGGCTGCCAAGGTTTTCCATTCTCCACCGAGTAGCTTTTACAGTGGCTGTGCCCCATATAGTACACAAACAAGCACTGATGAGGTTTTTAATTAGAATGGTGGTACTTGAGGAGGGCTGCATGTGCCATTGCACAGCAGCTTCACAGAAGACAGGATGAATAAGAGCAAACTTGCACAAGATGGGAAACAACCAGGAATGTTGTGAAAGAGGCATTGTTAAATTTGCGTGTTATGTGGCATTTGCAAAGGAAAGTCAAGAGTCTTAGATGAGTAGTACCCCGTTGTAGCTACAGTAACACTTTGTAGTTAATTTTCCCCAGCTTCTGAAGATCTTATAACAACTGAAAAACATTAACCATGAGCCCACATCTCAAAAAAAAAAAAAATTGCTGGGGCCTACCTTTAACTAAAATGATCTCACAGGTGGCATGATGTACATCCACTGAGATTTGTCTTAAGCTGTGTGAAATAAATGCCAAAATAATTAAATCCTGTAAGCCAACTTACTGAGGCTAGGACAGGTTTTACAACAAAAGTAAAATCCTAGTCGGTGAGGAAGTGAATGAGAGGAAACTGTTTTGGGAGAAATCTCCTAACTCCTCCCAGCCCTTTCCTCCTCCCCACGCAAGCATACTGTGCTGTTTTGTGCTACAGAGTGCCCTATATCCTGACTTACACACATCTTGTCTATGCTGCTTTTTCTCTCTTAATTCCCCACCTCACCAGCCCATCCAGAACCATAACCCTTGGATGCTTCTCTACTTCATCTCCTTCCTGCTCATCGTCAGCTTCTTCGTGCTCAACATGTTTGTGGGGGTCGTGGTGGAGAACTTTCACAAGTGCCGACAGCACCAGGAGGCGGAGGAGGCCCGGCGGAGGGAGGAGAAGCGGCTAAGACGCTTGGAGAAAAAGCGCAGGAGTAAGGAGATATACCTGTCTGGTCGGTAGACTGCGTTACAAACCAAAATCTTTCTGAGCCCTGCCTGCTCCCAAAGCAAGACTTTCATTTTCCTTTGGTTTTGTTTCCATGGGATTCAAGATGCTGTTTTGCTTCGTTACCTCTTTGGTGGTACCTTAAGTCTTGGGTTGCCAACACCCTGGAATTGTCCTCTACAAGCCTGATGTAAAGCATTACCTGTTTACTTGGCTGGGGAGAAAATCCTCCTCCAAGCAGAGTCCTCTATCACGCTCTGCAAGGCAAAGGTGTCCCAAGCACCAAGCAGGAGCTTGCGGTGTGACCGAGGGATGCAGTGAGTAAACAGCTGCAATGCTTACTCTGTGCGTGAAGGCCAGTCCCGAGGGTAGCCCTGTGGCTTAATGTGCCACTTGCATCTGATGATGGTGGTGGTTTGATTTATTAATTCTTTTCTTAGACAAAATAATTGCGATGCTTTTTAAAGTCCTAGCGCATGGCCCCGCATGCCACAGACATGATGCATGAGGGCATGAACAAACAGACAGCCCTGGGGAGAGGAATGGAGCCCCAAGATGGGGCTGTCCAGAAAATTCTTCTCTGGAAGATGTCCATTACAAGAGATGCTTGCCCCTTCACAGGCTGGGGGATCCCTTCACTGCTGAGCAATGTGCTGGGACTCAGTTTGTCCTTGCAAACAGTCTACATGGAAATACTGGCCAGATGCAGGGCCATTAGGGTGCCACAGAAGGCCTGTAGCTGAAGTCTGCTTCTTAGTGGATCTAGCAGGGACCATCAAACCAGACCAGAAAATACCTGAGCTTATGCTCCTTTCCTGACCCAAACCTTCCCAGGGGTTCTCATGTATTAATTCTCACCTCCACTGCTCCTTGGCAGGCTCCACCAGGGACAAGCTGCCTATAGCATCTGGTGGGTATTTCCAGGGAAACTGCCAGGAAATCAGCCACACCGGCTTCCCAGCCAGTTGTAGTGAACAGGGATAGCCTGCATTAGATGCTGGCAAGCATTTTTTAGGAAGTGAGGGAACATGGCTTGGCCACTGTGATCAAAGATGAGCTTTGTCAGGGATAAGGCTTGAGTGCTTCTGGCCCTGCTTGCTGCAGCAGTCCTGTGGCTCTTTGCCTAGCACTGTGCTGCCCTGTGTAATCTCCTGTAAGGACCTAATAGCTCATTGTGACAGATGGCCAGTTGTCTCCCAAATGTCAAGCCATAGGTATCCATTTTCAGCTGGGAAAACTGCAGTTAGATTGAATAGTCTTTTGCCTGGCTCTAAGGACATAGCAGTCAGAGGTTTTGCTAGTAGAAACCCCAGCCAATTTCCTTCATCTGCGCTTGAGTCGGAACACAGGCAGCTGTGTCCCTTGTAGCTCCTCTCCTGCTCTTGTGGTCCTCTTTATTAGAGCCATGGGAGACCTCAGCAATAAATGTCTGCACCATGGTCTCCACAGGGCCTTAATGACAGACTGACCTGACACCACCATAAAGGCCAAGCCCATTTCATTTTAGCTGGTTGTGAGTTAAGTAGCTGGGTTAAAGTGAAATCTAGATCAAACTAGCCAGCTGCCAAGAGACGTTGAATCTCTTCAGAGACATAGAAGACTTCAAATGCAATTTCATTTCCCTTTTCCCATTTTGTTTTTTTAGTTTGAGGTTCTAGCTAAGATTAGAAGTGGAAATCCTGAAGGCAGCATTTCCAGCACAATAAGAGAAATCAGTTTCAGGCTTTCAGGAATCCTCCTTCTTGTGCAGTATTTCTACCCCAATGTGCTGACCCAAAAAGACATTCAAACTCAAAGTTTATATGCAGAAAAAAAAAAAAAATGTTTATTGACAAAGAACACTAAGCATCCTTAGAGAAAATAGACTGGGGTGCAGGTAAGGAGGGATAGCTTAACCACAGCCAGTTGCTGGTCCTGATTAGTAAGTAAATCTTTTTACAAGCCTGTCTGTGGCTCGCTACTTAGACACCAAAAAGAGCCAGTCTCTGTCAAAGTGATGGACGCTGTTACATTGCCCCTCTTTATCCAGCTATCTTGAAGGGTAGAGTCAAGGAGATACTTCAGACTGCAGACCCAGGCATTGCACAGATGTGGGTTGTAACATTTCACCAAGAGTGCGCAGGGAGGAGGACAGCTTTCTGGAAGGCTATCAAGTCCAATATAGCAACCAAGAGGATAAATGTTTGGCCATGTGCTGGGCTTCCAGGAGGTTACCTTGGATCGTCTGGCTCTGAGGTCTCCTACCTGCCTCTGTTCAGCATAGACAGCTTGGCATCCAAATTTGAGTTGTCAACAAGGTGAAATCAAATATCTGATACACATTTTGGAAGATTACATTTTAATGGGTTGGGTTTGTTGGTTTGGTTTTTTTTTTTTTCTTTTAAGTGGGAGGAGTTTTCACCTCCTGGGTAATTTAGAAGTTGATGGATTTGGTGAAAAAATGTGGCAGACTCAGAAAGATGTGAGATGTGGTTGATGCCGTGTGTGGCAGAGTCTCTGTGGGAGAGTGTCTGTGTGCACATTCAGGCATGGGATGCTGCACAGCGATGGCAGGCTGGCCAGCTTTCCCCATGCCCCAGCACTGTGTGTCTCACCCATATGGAGGAGCGGGTGAGAGGCCAGTCCCCACGGGCAGGATGGGCACAGGAGACCAATGATTCTGCGTTGGGAAGCCTAGCAGAGAGCCCTGCTTTTACTTCAGTTGCCATTTCTAGTATTTGGCCTGAATAGACCATAAGGGGAGGAAGAATTAGGGCTGTTAACAAGAGTAAAATCAAGCGTAGCATACAGATGTACTATCTGAGCAACACCCATCGATCTGGACTTGCCCCGTCTGCCTGGCATCTTGTCTTTGTGTCCTGTCTCCTGTCTGTAATGTCCTCTGTGTGTAGCAACCCTGTGTGTGTTTCTCTGTATTGAGGTCTGTGGGCATCTGTAGGTACCTACACACACAGAAACGCACCATTGAGCCATAGTAGGCTTGGGCTAGGCCTGGAAATGGGTTAAGCCTCAGCCTGTGAGTGCCTGGATGGTCCCATCCAGCAGGCCCTCGGTACAAATCCCAGGCTCTGCGGGCTGGGTTCAGGATTTGGACCCTGTGTGCAGAGCTATGAGCCTGGCAGAGGGATTGCTCTGTGGAGGGGGCAGCCATGCAGCAGGACACAGCTCCTTCATCAGACCCCATGCAGGTGGGATGGGGAATCATCACTTGTCTGTTTTGGGACTACTTTTCAGGCCTTTCAGGAGATTGGCAGGAAGGTCCCTCTCAGCCCACATCTCTGCTGTCAGACACCACCTCAGACCTCTCCAAAAAGTTTCTTGTTTCCCATCTGAATGCCACTTTCATGAAGGGATAGGGACAGGGTGACACCCCACACCCCTTGTCAGGGTGCCTTGACTCTCTCTGCTCCTGTGCCAAGCATCACTCCAGGCACCGGAGCTCATGGACCCAACGCATCAGCAAGGCCGAGACTTCACAACTGGGCTGCAATAAACTCCACTGAGGCCAGGGCCAGCACTGAAAGAAGGCACCACCGGGGTTCTCAGCTAACTCTGCTCACATGAGAAAAGAGGGCGGGGGGTTGAATACACCATAGAAATGCACCTGACGTGGGTTTAAAGGCAGAACTGCACAGCGTACTTTTTCATGTGAAGGTAAAAATTCAAGATAAGCTAGAATACTTTTCTGCCGCAGTCACTACCTCCATCCACTATATCTACTATGTAAATAAGTGTAGTGTAATTTAATAATCCTGCAGCTCCTAACCTTTTAATGAGGTTCTCAGAAGACACAGACTGAAACCAGCCTCCCCAGATTAAAGTTTTTCATTAAAACCACATGGATGGGCTTGATCTCCTCTGCGTTCAGCCAAATCCAACCTGCCTGTATCTGCCGTGAAGCCGGCAGCCTCTGGCCTGCTGAGCAGAGCACGATGTCAGGTCAAGTGCAGGCAGTACCCTGGGCTTCAAAGGCTGCAAGCAGGGTCTGGGTGACACTGTGTGCCGAAAGCAGCACAGGCAACGCTGGAAAAGCTAGAAATGCCTGACACAGCCCGGGGGGGGCCCTAGCTGGGGAGAAGTGAGTGCCTTTCGGTAGTGTCACCAAGCCACTGGTCCCTGGGAAGACCCTGAGAACAAACAAAAAAGGTAAATGCTTTTTCCTGATTCCCAGGCTGTACGAGAGGAGGGTGGCCACAGCGGTGTTTCTCTGAGGCATTTCCCAACCCAGACCTGAGCGTCTGGGCATTGTAGAAGGAAGAGGCCAGTTTTGTTTTAAGACCCAGCAGAGATGCCTTTCAGAGCACTGACTGCAAGCCTTTCTCTCTAGGGGTGAGAAATCGTGGGCAGCACACATTGGTATTTAAATTAGTCCATCCTCTCAATGCCACAACCACCTCTGTATCCAGCAGCAGCATTTGAGCTGTAACTAAAATTTTGGGCACTGCATATCTGAGTGTTTAGTATTTCCAACTAGGGAATTATCAAACCATCTTGCTTATTTTTCCAGGCAGCTGCAGGTATAGAGCTGTTCTGTGCCAAGCATGTATATAAACCCATTAGGGCTTTCTAATGTTTCATGCAGAGGAGAATAATGGAGGAGCTGTAGCTAGCAATTGTAATGCCAACCTAAATGCTTTTAAGCTAGGAGACAGTGCTTCATTAATTTTCATGTCAGCAGAATCGCAAGCAAAGAAGTTTAAATGCTCTTCAGAGAGGTGAGGTTCGAGCATTAGCCAACGTCTAGAAGTGGGGGGTGAGAAAGGACTGTGGTTTTCCTTTTGCATATGTTTGGTGGTTTCTTCTTTCCCTCCTGTATTTCCACCAATTCAAACCATCAGCTGCAGGGATACTTGTCTGTGTTTGATGTAAGTCTGCTAGTTGGCTAATTGGAGTCTTGTCCCAGAAACTGTTTCCCTGGAGAAACCAGGCACAGGTTGCATTTTGCCTACTGTAATTAATGATGCATTAGATCTTCCCCGTTTGCTGTGCCCGCATCCCCATGGTCCACTGTTCTCCTCCTCGTACAGGCTCTGCAGACCCCATGTCTCTGGTTGAGCAGGCTGTAGCAGTAGGTGTGTGCAGTGAACGCTTACACCCAAACTGGGGAGAATAACCTAGTATATTCTCACTAAGAGCTAAAAAATGTGTGTCTGAACTGAAAGGAGGCCAGAGCCACTTGCTGTGCTGTTGATTGAAGTAAAACTCCTGTTCCTAAAGAGAGCCGGAATGAACAGTGACCCAGCAGAGCTGGGAGCCTTGGAGCTCTGAGATGCAGCCTCCCTCGTGCTCAGATGGGTGTGAGCGGTGGGGCTGATCTCTCACTGCTTTCACCCTGCTGCTACCCCTCTGTGCCCTCATGGGATTCTCCTAACACACCACCAGCACCACCGAGAGCAGAAGCTGGCCTCTCCTTCCTGCACACCCCTGCTCACTACCGTTAGCCCCGCATGAGCAGTATCTCCTCTAATGGACATTGCATGGGTTACTGCACTGAGCATGACAGTGTTGTTGCATGTGTTTTGAAGTGTTGTCAACTTTATCCCAGACTGTCCTTGTATGTGTCTCCTCAGGAGAAGTTTCATCTGTTAACCTGGCTTCAGGGATGTAGTACATCCTAAATGAGTAAGGCATTTTGTAGAGCTCCCTTATCCCAGGTCAAGTTAAACCTATCCCAAGTTCTCTGAGCAACCAGTTGACCAGGCATAGCCAGCTCTGAGCACTGGCAGCACGTACTGACACAGACCTCCGAGACACTTTCACGCAATAAAACTCACCCTCCTTTATGTCTGGGTGGTTCCTCCTTACTATTTTTATATCCAGCCCCTGTCAAGAGAAAGCTGTGTTGCTGGTAGGCAACCTCGAAGGTTTTTTGTCCAGCAGCTTTACAGTGGAAGATGTCTTCTTGGGATTATGCTTTAGAATTATATCAATAGTTTAGAAAATGTAATAAACACCTGAACTGAACACTTGATCAATGGCTGCATTTGGGCACATTAGAGAGTAGTTGCAGTCGCCTACAGCCTGTTTTCCATATGTGCTGGTAGCCGGTGTATTCACACGCTGCCCATCATTGCTAACGTTCTGAGATGCCTTAATTGACCATTAGTCATTAATAAATAGTCCCTTAACATAATGTTTGACTGTTTGGGGTATTCTCAGACCTTCCAGCAAGCTGATTTTTTGCATTCCCAAGAAGACAGTTCCAAAAAAGAAAGGGGGAAGAAAAAGTACGTTGTAATCCTGAATACACGTGAAAGCACATTGTACAGACTTAAACAAATGTTATACTGCAATGTTTTTATTATTATTTTTTAGACACACCAGAAGATTAGCCGAGCTCGGTAGCAAAGACAGCCATACCAGTCCAAGACTGGACTAAGGCACGTGAAAGCAACAGGAAAATGTATTCAAAACCAATTGTGTTTGCTTTCATCTTGTTTTTCCACACCCATTAGCAGAAAAAATAAATCTAGGTGACCCCAGTCAGAAGGAAATGTTTTTTTGAACGCCTCCACTCCACTTTTAGCTACCAGAAAAAATAGTTGAAAGAGAGCAGCAGATTCAGTTTCCCTTTATCCAACTTATTTGAGGGTTTTGGACTCTAAATCTGGCATCGGTTGCACTACCAAAAAAACCCCACATTTCAAGAGTCACTCCATCTGAAAGATATTAGCAAGATGAGAGGAGTGGAAAATGTATTTCAGGGGGTCACTAAGTACTTTTGAACCTATTTCCCTCCTTATTTTTAAGGTGAAGCAACTCCTTTTTCCCAGCTCCTTATGCATTAAAAGCTGAATTTGCTGAAACGTTTGAAAAAAAAAAATCCCTTTCTGTTAAGAACAATCCTGTTCTGACTTAGTCTGACCTAACATGTCTCTTCCACTTGCAAAATCTACAGTAACGCTGAGTTTGGCCTTAAGTACACTCTTTGAATATTTACATTTCTTAAGTTTGAAAAGAATTTTGACTCCAGCAGAGTGCCCACAGCTATCTTGTGGTCACAGTCTAATTTAAGAGAGACACACGCAGTAAATACAACTTGGTCGCAGGGCAGTGTCCCAACAACTCTCCTTGGAACAGCCCTGGGAACTTGGTCATGTGCAGACATTTCCCCATTTCAAGAAGAAGAAAGAAGTCATGACCAGAGGCAGAGATGTAAAATTCATGTGATCATAGCCTGAATGGTTTTTTAGATGCAACTATATCCTTGTTCTTATATTTCCAGAGGAGCTTGTGCTGACAGTCTTTGTCGAGACAAATGCTGAGCACCCCACTCCATTGCTGTTGATGCTCTCCTGTGTGCTACTAACCCTCACGCATGTGTCCTCCTTTGCCACAGGCATTGCTATGTTTTCTTTAGACCTTTAAAGTACAGCAAAAGCCTTCTGGCACAGAACCCGAGCTCAGGTTATGTTTTTCTCTTACGTGGAAGATGCCTGACATCAGCAGGATTAGGAGAGATGCATATCAGAGTCCAGACCAATGAGACCTGCCTTCAGCCCTTCCTCTAAACTGGAGTTGAAGCTTTGCTGGGTTTGAAGCTTTTCTCTTGGCTTTGGGTCTCATTTCCATCCTGCTTCTTACCCTTCCTGGTTTGTGACAGGAGTCCTGTTAAGTGAAGAGGTTGTCCTCTAGCCTGAGCAGTAAGAACAGAGCGCACTTGGGAGAAAAACAGACCTGATTGTCAAATCTGTGGAGGTCCCTTCTGCAGGCACAAGAGGTTTGGCTCAGCCTGTAACCCGTCTACGGTTCTTGAAGGCCTCGCTGCTAAGAAGAAGCCCTTGGCCATTTTACGTGGCTTGCCTGAATCAGTTCGCCCAAGGGCTTTGCCCTGCATCCAGGGGTGTGTAAGACATAACCCACAAGCCACGTTGCGATGGTGCCAACCACACAGCAGGGCCTGCATTCATTGTGTTGCCTTTCTTTGTTGTCTTCTGCAGAAGCCCAGCGCAGGCCTTACTACGCTGACTATTCCCCAGCACGGAAGTACATTCACACCCTCTGCACCAGCCACTACCTTGACCTCTTCATCACGTTCATCATTGGGGTCAATGTCATCACTATGTCGATGGAGCACTACAACCAGCCAAAGGTAAGAGCCACCCATCGTGTCAGCCATGAAACACAGCAGCATGGGGTAGCAGAGGACATGAGGGCCATACACTGTTTCCTTGGCAAACCGTTGACCAGTGAGGCCTGCAGCCTGCTCTGCTTCCCCGGGACCTTTCCCTGTTGTTCGGAAGCCTCAGCAGGCTCCGGGCTCAGTACTGCAATCCGTCTAACTCTAGGCTAGCTCAACCTTTTGGGAGTCCCTTGCCTCAGCCAAAAGCTTGATTTCTCTGCTCTTGTTAAAAAAAAAAAAAAAAATAGAGAATAAGGCTAATGGAGAGAGACCTAAACTTTTACCAGGAAAAGACCAGTCCAAATATTTCCTTTTCTGATCCCAGATGTGACTGACCTTCAGACTGTAAAACAATCCAGAGTTGTGGAATATTCCATTAACAGATATAAACATGAAGTTAATGCATGCAGAGCAACGTTTCTCTCCCTCAATGAACTTTGAATAAACCAACTCTTAAGTACAACCCTTCTCTTTATGTATCATAAAATCCTTCTTTCCCAAGGAAAACTTTGGCATAAATCATATAGCCTGTCCATTTGCCGCATATATTAATCTTCCATTGCTTTAGCATTCACGGAGCTCAGTGTTTACTTTTCTAGTATTGCATGCTCTGCCAGGTAACCTGCAAATGCCTCCTGGAAGCTAAGCCAGAGGGGCATCAAGCCACAGGGCAACGTGTGTGTGTCCTATACCAGCTGACTGTGTGCTGTTCTGCCCCCATAATTCCTTTGCCTAACAGCCTTTGTTTCGCCTGTAAATGTTATTTATCCAGATTAAGCTTTATTTATACTTGGTTTATATTCATGTAAAAGCCAGTGCTGTAAATCTGAATGCAAACCATCACAAATGATACAAGAATTCAGTCTCAGGCAGCATGCTTCAGATGAAAGAGTAAATTGTCCCACATTCTTTTAAGTTGCCATTTTGTTTTAGGCACTGGAACAAAAATCAGGATAGTAGTGCACTGAGGAATGCCAACATCTGAAAAACTTTCAGCCCTTGTTCCCAAAAAATCAGTGCATGGTCATCCCACATATCTGGGGTTAGCAAAGCACAGTCACCACACAAATGTAACGATGAGAGCTTTCCTGTGGCCTGAGGCTTCCTCTGTCAACAAAGCAGACATTGCTTTGCAGACTCCCCTGTTGCATTTTATTTCCAGTTGGGTCGCTTTTGATGTTCACTGTTACCATTTTTTTTAATTGTAAGAAACCTATACGACATTTAACTAAACTCCCCTTCCCTCCCTCCCTCCTCTCCCCACATCCCTACCCAACCAAAGAGCTGTTTCACTCTGCAACTATTTTAAGGTCCCAGCAAGATTCTTTTGCTATTGTTGGCCTACAGTTCCAATGAAATCCATTATAAACACTCATCATCTTAAAGTATAAACACTGTGGATTCCTGACTTCCGAGAGCAGCTCTATAGAGAGCGTGAACATTGCACCAAATATGGGCAGGCTTTGCCCAGCTCTAGAGACGTAACATTTTTCAAGAAGGCAAGATTTAATCCATCTCCAACATAATTTATTTTTCTGAATGTTTTAAGCAAAGCCACTGTTCTAAGGATTGCCACACTGGAATAAAGAAATGATCCATCAAGTCTTTTACTCTACCCAAGGCTAGGCACATCTGAAGAAGTAAGCTCTATTAGATGAAGAAGGGGTAAAATTTTCTCTCTGACCCGGACTGAACACTTTGCGCACTGAAGTTGGAGGATAGATGGCTCTTGACATTTTTAGCACGACCAGTATTAGTGCTTATGAGGTTTTTGTTTGCATCAGTGTCTAATCCTTTTGAGTTTTGCCACGTGTTTTAGTGCAGTTTTGTAACTCAGCTCTAAAAGCTGTTATGACTTCTACTTCTCATATCTCTGTGCCCGTGCCACCCTTGTGCGTGCCAGTCCCTCGGCCGGGGCTCTAGGAGGGGATATCTGGGGCTGGTCTAACTGGTGTCTCTCTTTTCAGTCCCTGGATGAAGCCCTGAAATACTGCAACTACGTGTTCACCATAGTTTTTGTGTTCGAGGCAGTTCTGAAGTTGGTGGCATTTGGTTTTCGAAGGTTCTTTAAGGACAGGTGAGAGTATTTTAAACTCCTGTGCATCTGGGATAGAGCTGTAGTGACCCAGTTTCAAAGCCAGATGCTGGGTAAATGTAGCGTCACTGTGATAGTACTACATGCTGTGTGCAAGGAAGAGCAAAGGGCTGTCTCTCCATGGGTGCAAACTTTATAGTGTAGGAACTAAAAATTCTAAGAGCTGCTGGTACTGCTTTGCAGAAGGAATTCAGGAAATCTTACAAAATTCTAGATACCTTCCTTCCCTCAGTATCTGCCTCTCCACCACATCTGACCAGCCCAGCTTAGAGGTCAGAAACAACTTGTTGGCATCAATGCAGTCCTCAAAAGAGCAGCTTTGGCAACCTAAGGTCACAGAGTCCCTCAGAACGAGTCTCCTTTGCAGTCTAAACCAGTCCTTTGGTAGACTGCTGGCTTTGTAAAGCCTTTGGCAAAGACAGAGGTAGTTGTGTTTGGCACCGCTGCCTTCAGATCCCAGCTGCAGAGACCTGCAGATCTTATTCTGCCTCACATTTAGCTGGAAGCAAATGTGTGTGAGAGCACGTTTGTGGTCTGGCGACTTGCTGGGGAGCAGGATAAGACTGAATGCTTTTCCACAAAATGAGCTTGTTTTCCTCATTTATCCTGACTGGGCAGTTGGAAGCTATGAGCAATATTACTTATGAGGGAAATTGCATAGAAAAGTCATTCCGTTTCTTCACATCTTGCTGTCTTTCTAGTGCTGGTGGGGAAGGCCCTTAAGCATTAGGCTATAAATCAATGAAGATATTCAAGCGGAGTAATTCAAGAGACAGGTGACATAACACCTGGGAGCAGCTGTATTGCATCACACCAAAGGTCCCTCTAGCCTAGTATCTTGTCACTGAGAATGGCTCCAAGTGGATAGCAGGGGGACAATAGGGACCGGGAAGTAGGCAGGGACACTTCCCAGTCACAGCCTACAGCAGCTTGTGAGCAGCTTGTGGCTTAGAGGCTGTCTGTGCTGGCTGCAGTGAGTTGATTTTGTACCACATAGAAGAATACAGGCCCAGACATGAGAGAAGAGAGGCATTTGGGATTTGCTTGCGATCATTACTAACAGATAATTCTCTACTCTTGGGTGTCTATCCATGTCTGATTTTTTTTTCCCCTTCATCTCTTTGTCTGGTAGGTGGAATCAGCTGGATTTGGCTATAGTTCTCTTATCAATTGTGGGAATCACGCTGGAGGAAATTGAGATGAATGCTGCATTGCCCATCAATCCCACAATAATACGCATTATGCGGGTGCTGAGAATAGCAAGAGGTACGGCCTGCTCCGTAGGTCTCCAGCCATCCCTCCAGACACGTCAGGAAATGGTTTGGCCATTTGTTCTTCCAGTCCTGCTGTTTCAGTTCGACTTGAGAACAGTTAGGCGACAAGGCTGCAAAATGCCAGTTTTGAGACAAGCTAGGTGGGGTTTCATGGGTGTTTCCAGTGGCATCTTGGATTGGTCTCTGGTTCAAACCTGGGATCACAGACCTTTTACACTGATACCAGACAAGAGCAGGAAGCAGTGGAGAAGGAAGGATCAGAGCATGAGATGATGCTCTTCACTGATGAAGTGTCTCCCCATCACTTTCCCAGTTTTCTGCTAGGGCACACTGGAGTTCTACTGGCTTTTGGTCTATTTTACTGATGTCCTTAACATTAATTGGAGTGGGAAGTAGTCAGGATGTTCAGATGTTCCATGGACCCTGCCAGGATGCAGTGAGGTTGCCATCTGTATGAACAGATGCAAGAGAAATGTACGCCTTCCCTACAAGATCTGAAGCTAGATTTCTTTTATAAGTTTTGTTTGAAATATTTGCCAGCCCTGCTGACCAGGATTTGATTCTCATTGTAGTGCTGAAACTGCTTAAAATGGCCACCGGGATGCGAGCTCTCCTGGACACAGTGGTACAAGCGCTTCCCCAGGTAAGCCCCCAGACTTCATCCATGCCCGGTTTATTCCCCTTACTGGACTACACCATTTGGGCCTGGAGACAGCTCTGTGCCACCATGTTTGGTGGCACTAGAAGCCACCTGCGGAGGATATGAGCTTCCTCTGCTGCCACCAGTGCCTTGGTAGCAGAGTTCTGCATGGCGCATACTGCTCACATAGTGTACACATAGATGGGAGAACCAGAATGATGGAAAAAGAGATAACAGAGAGCAAATTTCTGTAGGCAGAAGTCTTATAAAACACAGATTTCACTGACAAGTTCAGGAAACACAACGATAGACAGAGAAAGCTATTGGTGAAAGCACTGGAAGTAGAACAGCTTCCAGCTCAGCAGTTTTCTTTGTGAGAAAGGAGAAACCATGTTTATTGACACCTATTGACTGAGGAGCTGCAGAATTTAAAAGGCAAATGGGGAGATGTTTCTGAGCGTTAAAAGCTTGAAGTGGGGTCTCAAATGACCATATTCTCATGAGCTGCAATAGGAACAATGATGCTGCCAGTCTTAATGATATTTGATAGGATCCTTCAAGTGTTCAGTTCCTGAGACCACTTTTTAATGGATCCATTTATTTGAAAAAAGAGGGAAAGAAACTTTTTGCTAACTTGCACTCCTCCCTCAAAAAGATCTAAAGGCTCATCAGAAGAATTCCTTGAAGTTTAGGGTTCCTTTGCTTTTAAAATCTTATACTATTTAAGCTGTGTTCTGCTAGTTTATGAGTTTGATGTTCTGAGTCCTAATCTCTTGGTCTTTAGAGTCAGTTCAGCTGCCTACACATTCCAATTTCATATATCACCAGGATCCTGTATCCCACTAGACAGTACTGGGAACATTTACCACCATGGTTTACCCAGAAGTGAGTACCCATATGAGGTGCCAGGCCACCAAGAATGAGGCAGAGGAATTCTACAGCAACTTTTTCTGAGCTGGCAATTCAGAAGCAGCACTTTTAAGGTGCACAAGCATGGTCAGACAAGTCCTTGCTTTTCAACCCCTCCAAAACATCCCACAGCTGAGTCACTGGAAGGAGATTTATGAGTGGGCCCACTCCATTCTGTGTCAGGCCTCCCCTCTCCCAGCCCCATAGGAACAGGGAGATGGCAGCACACCATGGTGGGCAATCACATCTTGATCAGCTTCAGCTGTCTGCAGAGGGATCACATCTCAAAGGCAGGATGATAGCACTGTGGCTTGGCCAAAAGCAGACACCGTGTAGGCAGCTCTTCCTGAATGAGTGGCCATATGAGAATCAGCAGAACGAGTACATGTAATTACCCAGACATACCCCTATGAGTTAGTTGCTAAGTACAAAGAAGCCCATGATCTGTTCAAAATGAACTGGAAAACAAGGGGAATTTCTTTTTCTTGGAAAGACCCATTTACTTTTCATCACTGCCAGAAAGATATTTCTAATCTGAGACACTTGCCCTTTGGTGTTCAGATTCCCTTTTCAGTGAAGGATTTTGGCTGAGACTAAAGCATGGAATTTACCAACCTGACCCCTGTTTTGGCATTTCAAGAAAGCATTTGATTTGTGTCTATGTTTTTTCTTTTGAAAGCGTTGTGATTACAGAGCGTATTTTCTCTCTTGTTTTCTCTCCCCCCCCAAACAATAGGGTGGCTGCAGGCCAGGCTTTTTGTTTCCTTGGGGTGTTTTTGCAGTTTACATTCAAACCAAAGCCTCTTTTAAAGGGTAATCCCCAGGGATATTCCAAGCAGATCTTGTGCAGATAAAAATGCCATTTTGTCCTCCACTGAAATTCAGAAAATGAGAAGGGAAGTTTGGGAAGATCTCTCCGACAACAATCATTCTTCATAAAGATACAGCTTTCATTTCAAAGGCAGGGGAAGCGTTCCTACCCCAATGAATGTAGCAGCCTAAAACCACAGTTGGAAAATCCTCATTAAATGTGTCTGCTAACTGACAAGAAAAATTAATTTGATTTTTATTCATTAAGGTTTTGGGGGAAATTCTTTGTCTGGTGTATGTAGAATGTCCATTTATGGCCTTACCATGGCAAGGCATGGTCATTGCTGTACACTTTTTTTTCTTTCTCTTTTGGGTGATTTTCATCAGCTTCATACTTTTTTTTATTCAGTAGCAGATACAGTTTGAGTAACACTTAGAGAACCAACTATCCCCAGACTTGGGGGAGTGTTAGCATTCTGATCCAAGATCGAAGCTGTCATGGTACAGGCTTAGTTGCCTCTTCTGGAACTTCAGACTGACTTTGAGCTGGAGGAAACTTCCTACTGTACTGCATCCTCCTTGTCTGGTAACCTCATGTCTAGCAGTTCAGAGATGTTGTCCTCCACCATGTCTCTGAAAAAAATGAGATGGAGTAGAGGAGAACAAATGAGGAGAGGCAAGAGAGACAGCAAGAATGGTCAGGGAAAGATCTCAAAATGGTACCACCTTTGCCCACTGCCTCCGTGCCCTCTTAGTCCCAGAAAATGTTTGGGATAGTGTGAATTGATGATGGTGCTCCTGCTACAGGCTGTCTGTGCTTGTCCAGCGCTGGCTCTTTTACCCTCTACTGTGCAGTCTTGAGGCAGTATCTCCTTTTCAAACTGGAATCCAAGTTTTCCAATTTTGTAGCTGGTTGAAGAGGTTGAACTAGTAGTGGGGCCATGGTTACCTAGAAAGGCACTGCCAGCCTCAGCTCTGAAGGCCTACCCTCATGGCATACCCTTTTGGAGAACAAACAAAATCTCCCATGGACTTTAAAGTATGAAGTGCTAAAATCAGCTACGCTGGTGTAAACCTGAAACAGATCCACTGCTTTAAATGGAGCAGCTAAAAAGAGCTGGGCTAGCATGACCAGCACTGACTTCATCACTTGGACGTTGCCAGACCTAATTAAGCCAGTTCGGTGCTGTTGTTCGCAGACTGGAAACTCCCGTGATCGCAGAGGCCTGCTCCCAGCATAACACAAGCCACACAGCTCTGCACTGAACTTCAGCATGTCTTTTAAAAGCCACCCAGTCTTGTGGCTGGGTGCAGAGCTAAAAACATCAGGTGGTTTTAGTCTGAATTAGCCAAGTTTGTTTTTTCATTGTATGTAATTTTGCTTTTTGTCTTCTGGAACTTCTCCTTTTTGGAGGCAACAAGAGATAAAATAATCTCTTGCAAATTGAAGAACGCTGAACTCCTTTAATCTCTCAGTATGAACCAGGTTTTCAAGACCTGTTTTGAGTGTTTTCCTCGTCTTTATGAGCTCTGGCCCCATTAAGGCTATATAATGAATTATACCACTCTTAGGCTTCAGCTGAATATTCCCTTGCTTATACATCTGGTGCCTGCATCGATTTTGTAAGCAATGTCTGCTCTGTAGGACCCTGATGATAATCCTTTAATCTTTTGCACATCTCTTGCTTTCCAAAGTACAATTCACCCCTTTTGTAGCATGGCCTGCACTTCACTCTCAGATTTGTAACTTTGCATTTGGCTGGGTTAAAATGCTCGTTGTGTAAATGAATCCACCATATTTAGCAGCCCAGCTCAGTCTGCACCACACTTCTACTATCGATAGCCAGTAAGAAAACCTGCAGTCAATGCTAAGCTGCCAGTGCTCTTCCTGATGGAGAGGACAAAGTGGAACCCAGTCCAATTGCCACGCTGGCTCTGCAGGGCCAACAATAGTAACATGTGGAACTTCCCTATCAAAAGATCGGAGTTGTTCTTCCTTCTTCTTTCTCACTTGGTCTGTGGACGGCACATTAATTAAATGCAGAACTGTACAGTATACCTCCTCTTTGTCTTCAAAGCTTGGAACTCCCCCCAGATGGACTCTGTGCCAAGAAAAAAGTGAAGAACTCCTTGTTCTATCAGGCCCCTGAAGGACAGAGTCTGTAGTTTGCTCCTGTCCAGGAGTTTAACTCTTCGTGGTGCTGTAGCTCCCGTGCTTATCTCAACTTCAGCTCTTGAAGAGGTTTTCTGGCCTTGTGTAACAGCAGTTATGGGACATACACAATAGCTTGCTTTTGTTTATAGATAGATGCTGAAAAAAAATAGATTCTGAAAACCCACCGTGGCTGTGAAGCTCAGAGAGCAAGAATAGAAGAGTCTTACCAGCAAGCATTGCAGATGAGGCAGACTCTGGAATATAGGTATGTGTGTGCTGTGCTGCAGAAGAGCAGAGATGCCTGAGGGATTTGAGTACTGAAGTAGAAATAGTTAGGTAAAGAAACAATCGTTCTGCTGGCTGATAGCACTGGTCTCCGTGGGGCTGAGTGGATACACGGAAAGGGGAGCTCATTCCGTTCAGCTAGTGGCCTTGTGGTTGCACCAGTGAGATGACTTTAGCCTCTAAGGTTGTTGGTCTGGCCCTCTCCACTAGTCCTGGAATTCCCACAGATGGCCTCCGTTTTCCAAGCAGACTAATGTGTCCATTTTCTCTTAGGTCTAGTGCATAAATTAGCCTGTGTTTTCCTCTGCTGGGCTTATTGCTTTGGCTGGAGAGTGCTGGAAGGAAGTTGAGAGGGACTCACGTCCTTGGAAAAGATTGGCAGGGGCTTAGTTTTATGCGAAATTGCTCTTGACAGGCATCCCAGGGAGCTGTGCGCATTGCCTGCATGGACAACTGAAATGCCAAGGTGTGGGCCATTGATGCAGAAATAATTGATGTCAGAGCAGGAGGAGGCACAAGAGGAACTGTAGTGTTCTTCAGGCAGCCATTGCCGGAGCGGGGCAGCAGAAGACATGTATTTCATCAGTGCCTCTCCCAGAGCAGGCAGAGTAGAGACCAGCAGGATCTAGAGGGATTTGGGTAGGATCACAGAGCTGACAGTGCAACAGAGATAGTGCCCAGGTGGCCGGTGTCCTGTTGTGCATGATCCATGCAACACATTTGCTTATCAAGCTAACACAACCTGGCATAGTTGCTTTGCATCCCAGCGCCTGCAGATGCAGGCTTTTTACTTAGTGGCATAGGACAGAGGTTGAACGCTGATGGGATGTGCAGTGGTGCTTAGCTACTGCAGTCTCACTTAGGGGGAGGCAAAAAACTAATAGCAGTGACATCCACAAGAGCTAAAGCAGCGACAGCCTCCCCACGGGCCACGCAGGGGCGGTGAGAGAAGGGGTTTGCTGGGTGTGTGGAGAGGAGGGTGACTTTCCTTACCACTGAGCAGGGTTGTTCCAGGGCTTTTGCATTGGTAGATCACAGATCCAGCTGGGATGCACCATAGCGAAGGGTGGTAGCTCCTCACACAGGGCCTTCTTGCTCCTCTGGGTGGGATGGAGGACTGCCTCTCTCCCCACAGCATCCCTCTGTCCCAGACACTCAGACACTTTTGCCAGCAGTATGTGACAGGCAGGATACCAGAAAGTGAAGGTCCAGGAGGAATCACAGATACTCACCAGTGTCTTCTCTCGTGGCTTCTCTGAGGTACTTTAGGGCACCAAGAACATCTCCAAGGTGTTCTTCATCTCTGCTTCACTCCCTACAGGCCACAGCCTCCCCTCAACACTGGAGCCACAGCAAATGATGGATAGTCCCTGGCTGCCAGAGAGAGGGTTTATCTGTAGTTTTCTCTGCCCAGCCAAAGGCACCAGCCCAAGTCAGGGGGAGTTTGGTGGATAAACAGAGCATGGTCTGACCTGTTCAGTCCTGCTGGAGCAGAACCACTTCTCAGAGCCTCCCTGGGTGACCAGTTGCCAAAGCTGAGGCTGCTGACTAGAGCTGGATCTCTGTCCCTGATGCAGAGTCCAGCACAGGCATCCCAGCTTTTGGCTGCTGGAGAAAAGTGCCTGAATGTGCTCTTGCCCCCTCCTGTTCCTCCCAGCAATGTGATTCATGCACGATCTTTTTCTTGTCTGGTCTCAGTAGATCTCAAAGTGCTTTACAGACATTAATCACCATCCACAAGGGTATTACAAATGGGTACGTTGAGTTACAGGGGAGGAATGACTCACTCAAGGTCACAGACACACATCCCGTCTGCCTTCTCCGCTACACAGCAGCCGCTGGCTGGCCTCGCTGCCTCCATCTCAGCCCATCTCTGAGAACATGCCTTGGGTCCTTCTCTGTGCTCAGGCCTTGGTGATGGCCATGGGCTGAAGAGGACCCTCCTTTCCTTTCCTTTCCCAAGGGACATGGATCAGAGAGCCATGGGCTAGCACTGACAAAATATTAATCTGGCACTGACTTATACTGATTCAGTACAGCCAGAAGCTACACAAACAGACCAAGCAGTTTTGCTGAAGCACCTAAGCAAGAGGTGAGCCATTTTGCTCAGCCACATTCTCTTGAGCATCATGTGTTTGTGTGCTACATATCCGTGCGTATGCTACATCTGCAGGGGGTGGTCAGGGCAGCAGGTTGTTCTTGTGCGCATGGGGAGCAACCTGCTTCTTAGCTGACACTCCAGAAGAGCTCTGGATGTCTACATACAGGTTGGGATGGAGTTTTTACAGTAAAAGCCGTGCCATTGCCCATCCCAGGATATTTGACTTGCTGCTGTCTGCCACGTCTCTCAGGTAGCCACGTTTCCACATCACTCAGTCACTTCCCAAGAGCTCCTGTGCATCAGCTGAGCTTTGGAACTGCCCATGTGTCTGCTGTCAGCCAAGGGCAAATGCAACCTTAGACACCAGCAAACGCCACGTTAGCAAAGATGCTTCTTTTGGCATTTTTAGAGTATGCCTATGGGTGGGATGCCTTGAGCCTATACAGCAAACCCTGAGGGTAAACTGGTCTTTGAAGGACTAGTTATGAGACACGTTGGTTCAGTAATGTAATTAGTCACGATCTTAAATACAGAATCTTTTACATATTGTTTATAAGCAAACGTCAGCTCATAATATGCTTTGCATGTGGAGAGCTAGATAATAGTTTTGACTGATAACCTGGTAATAACTTTGATGTTAGTCTAAATTCTTTGGAATTTTGTCAGTGCCAGAAGTCTGCAGGCTGATTTATTAGGCATTAAACTAGTAGTAAAATATTCAGCTTATAGGCTTCTTTGAAAAAATTCCAAGACCCTCTTCTGCTGTGCTACAACATCAGGCTTTAATTTACACTCAACGTAGAAAACTTGTTTATCACTTTTATTTTCCTTCTCTTTAATTATTTGCTCATTTGCCTCCCCAGCAGCGTGTGTGTACATTTGCGAGTGTGTGCCTGTTTTCCTGTGTTTTTCTAATTTGCAGTCATTTTGCAGACTGCCTTCTAATGTCTTACAAACCACCAGTGGTCCAGCAGACATGAGCTAGGAAACACTATTCCGGAAGACAGTACGTGCAGACAAAATAATCCAGACCAGCCATCCACATCACTGTATTATCTCTATTATTCCCTGGAGTATGGTAATAATGTCAGTGGAATTGCAAAGCTCCGTGTGCAGTAGCCAGTTTAGGCTTCATAGCAATTACAGTCTCCGACTGGGTGATTTGACTATTCCCATTTCTTTAATACAAAAAAAAAACCAAAAAAACCAAAAAAACCCTACTTCATAAGTGATAGCTGTGTTAATTTTATGATACCAGGTATCGTACTGATAACCTTTCTAATGAAATTAAGCAGCACGGTCAAAATGCCCAGCAACGCTGTGGGTGTGCTGTCTCAGAGAAGAAAGTTCTCTCAGACTGTAGAGTTCACTAGAAGGTACCTTGGAGATCATGAATCCCTCTGCCTGACTACCCGAATCACCACCTGGTTCATTTTTATTGAGAGAGAAATGATGCTTGTCACACCGTCTCTAATTCGAGAACTTGCTCACTCTCTCTCTGTTACATCACCCTCTACAACTACCTGAGAGGAGGCTGTAGCGAGGTGGGGGTCGGCCTCTTCTCCCTGGTAACAGATGATAGGACGAGGGGGAATGGCTTGAAGCTGCGCCAGGGCAGGTTTAGGCTAGACATTAGGAAAAACTTCTTCACCGAGAGGGTTGTCAGGCTCTGGAATGGGCTGCCCAGGGAGGTGGTGGAGTCCTCATCCCTGGAGGTCTTTAAAAGAAGGATAGATGAGGTGCTTAGGGACAGGGTTTAGTGGTGGGATGGCAGTGCTAGGTTAACGGTTGGACTCAATGATCTTAAAGGTCTTTTCCAACCGAGGTGATTCTATGATTCTATGATTCTATGCAAGGCATTTAAAAGTGACAAGAAAGGTAAATGTGACCAGAGGTAGTTGCAGGTAAAATGCAGGTGGTTCGCTGGTCAGGTTACCCTGCCCTTCGTGTTCTCTGCCTGAATCACAAAAAATCTGCTCTTTCAGATGTTTTAAAGGCTTAGACCCCATGTAGTGATTGACTCTAGTGCAGATGACTGTATTGCCGTCATTATTAAGAACCTTCCTGTTCCCTTTAGCATCCTTGCATTTCTATTACCATCCCCTTCAGCCACCTTGCACTGCGTGTTAATGCCAAACAGTAGCACACCATGCAGTGTTTGAACTGCAAGGTGCCTGCATTTCTTTTGAGATACTGAAAGCTAAAGTGGTTGTTGAGAAGTATCTGTTAAGTGGCAAGGTTAGGAGAGCTTTATACCTTATTGGAGCATATGTTCTTTTTCTGAAAGCCCTCCAGGCAGTTCCTCTTGTGGCTTGCAACATGTCTTGTTACTGTCTTGAAACCTTCAGCCTTCATGCTCAGAGTCTCAAACCTGGCAAACAGAGGGGACAGGCCCTTAAAACTCAAACCAGAGCACCAGATCACTTAAACTACCATGGCACTGAAGTGCAGGACTAAGTGCTGCTGAGGCTTCAGGTATGGATTGGCCAAACTACAGATGAAGGCAGCATCCCGGCTAGGTGGAAGGGTAATAGAAGGGCTCCAGCTTTGCACATGGGAGCACCTGCTCCTTCCCCACCACAGGAGACTTCTCTGGGTCTGTTCAAGCAGAGCCGTGAGAGGGGACCAGGGTGTTGGAAGCCAGGGGAGATGATGATTAGCCTCTGGCCACCAGTCCCTCTTTTGCTTGTGTTGAGAATGTGATGGAGGAATTTAATTCGTGACCTCAACTTGCCTGACCCTTGTTCTGCTTTCTCCCTGTGTAGGTAGGGAACCTTGGCCTACTTTTTATGCTCCTGTTTTTTATCTATGCTGCCCTGGGAGTGGAATTGTTTGGCAAGCTAGGTGAGTAATGTGCCTGACACAATTTATATCATCCGGTTGATGTTTATTTGGTATCTAGCTGTTTCCTTTCTTCTCTCTCATTCTTGGGCCTTCCTTAGCTTCACAGTTCACAGTCTGAAGATTAAAGTTTTCTCTTGATCTCAGGGTCCCAGATGACACATGAGGACATAATACAGAACCTGTCTAACATGCACACACGCGTTTAGAGATTTGTCCAACACCACCCTTGGCTGTAGAGGAACTATTTACTGCTTAAATATAATTGTCTGGCATGGATATGTTCACGAAGATGGAAGTTTGCTACTTAAGACAGAACATGAGTCTGTAAAGCTGGATAGTAGTCAGACTCGTGCTGGAGAGATGCCACCATAAACATGTCCCTCCTTGGAGCTTCCACCACGCTCCGTTAGTTTTTTGCACTTGGCTGACATTGCTCTTCCAGCTGCCCAAGTCTTGTCTGTCCGTTGTTCTTCTCAGCATCACCTTCCCCTTTCTACATAAATCAGGAGGCATCCACTGATTCCTGATTGTCCAGCATCATTTATTCCTCTAATGTATCCACCACTAAAAAGAAAAGCGAATGGAGCCAGAGAGAAAACACTACAGCCCTACCTTGCCCAGTTTAGCCAGGCCAAAGCAGTCACTGCCTTTAAATGTGCTGTTCGAAGGAGATGTGTCTGCCTTCTCAGTGTTTTCATCCCAATTAGGGCTCCAAGAGCATCAGATGGGCCCTTCCTCAGCAGTGATTTTATGGCTGTCATTAATCCCCTTTATGAGTCCAGCCCTCTGCTCAGATTACAAATGCCTGAACGCAGAATATTTCTTTCAACCACAGACAAATTATTTTTCAGTCTCCAACAAATTCTGGAAAAAAATTAGTTCTGCATCCACCCCAAATGAAATACTGTGATTTTCATATGACATATCTAGATAAATAGGTGTGTATTTGTTCAGCAACAAAGGTGAAAAATGTCTTATTCATAGAGGCACCTTCTGCTGCTCTGGATCCTTTTTGTGTTTCCACGCACGCACCTTGCCAATGCCAGTCCCCAGGTAACCACAGCTTGTGGTCAGAGACTGGGAAAGCCCTGACCTTGTCTGGGGCAAGCTGCAGGCAGTCAGCACACTGCTTCCCATCCTGATTTAACTGGGAAATATTTTTACTTCTTTTTCCCAATCACTGCTAGTCCACATCAGGCACAAGAACCATCAGTGCTTGCTCCCCAAGACTGGTCGTTTGTGGGTTGGTTTTTTTTTCTATTTGCTTTTCTGGTTTTCCTTCCAATTTGCCTCTGAAATAAATACCTAATAGTGAAATGCTCTCGCAAGAGGCATTGCTGCCTGTCCTAATGAATATTTAATGAACCTGTGTTTTATGGAAAGAGGGACATTTCATATGTTCAATTTACATTCATTAGTATATTAATTCTCAGGGGAAAACAGATCAAATTGCTCCACTTTATCTTAGTGAAATATCCCTCATGGTAGATGTGCCCTGTAAAAAATAATCAAGACAAGGATGTAATGAAGAGGATAACAGACAAAGGATACTGTAGAGCAGTGTTTGGTGAGACACCCCAGCAATTCTGCTTGTTTCCACCTCCTTTTACGTCTCTTTGTGTTGGCTCTGCCCATTGGGATAAAGTCAAGAGAATCACAGAAATGTTGGTGGAAGAGGCCTCTGGAGGCCCCCACCCAGCCTCCCACTTGAAGCCCCATCAGTAGCTCAGAGTAGCTGTGGCTTTGTCTAGCCAAATCTTGAAAACTTCAATGACAGAGCTCCCCTACCTCTCTGGTGACCTGTCCCAGGGCTGTTGGGCCCTCCAGATGAAAGCAGCTGTCCTAATGTCCAACTTGGGGACCTCCTAAGCCACGGTGTGTTACTGTCTATTATATCATCTGCCTCCACCGAGAAGAGTTTGGCTACATGATCTCTGCAGCTGCCCTTCAGTAGTTGCAGGCCATGAGACCTCCACTTAGCAGCCCTCCCTGATGCCGTGTATTGGAGTGGCATATCTCGGGGTCTCACCACCAGGTTTGTGGGGCTGCTCTGAATCAGCACTGGCAAATGTGGCTTCGCTGACGTGCTTCTGCTTCTCTCTTCTGCAGACTGCAGTGAAGAAAATCCTTGTGAAGGTCTGAGCCGGCACGCAACTTTCACCAACTTTGGCATGGCCTTTCTCACCCTCTTCAGGGTGTCAACAGGGGACAACTGGAACGGTATCATGAAGGTGTGTGCAATCTCTGTCTGGGTGCTTTCTTCTCTCTGTAGATGCATAGATACAGATTCCAAACAAATTTAGGCAACTCTTGTGTGAAACAAAAAAAAAAAAGGTTTCCTTTCCCTTTAAAACATAGAAATTAAACTTTCCCATTTGAAGGCCAAGTGTATTTTCAAGGGATAATTTGTCCTAAGTCTCACCCAACCTGAAACTTCATTCTTTTTAACATCTGTGTAACACTTCAGGAAAATTATGCCAGTTCTTGTGGCTGAGAGGAATAACCATGTACTCTGTACCCTGTGCCTTTGGGATGAAACACAATCCTCCTCTTTGTAGGTGATGTAATTATGGTGTTCTCCATATTTTCTTCTATCCATTTTAGTTGTACCTACAAGCTGTTGTGTCTGGGGTATGTAATCATAAGCTTTTCAGTCCTCAGCAGATTATCTTTGATGTTTCTTTATTTGGAACCCAAGCAGATCCCCAGCCCTTATTAATCCCTCACCTTTCCTTCTCTGTTGCAGGACACTCTCCGGGAATGCACTCGGGAAGACAAGCACTGCCTCAGTTACCTGCCTGTTATCTCCCCTGTCTACTTCGTCACCTTCGTCCTCATCGCACAGTTCGTCCTAGTCAACGTAGTGGTGGCAGTGCTGATGAAGCACTTGGAGGAGAGCAACAAGGAGGCCAAGGAGGATGCCGAGATGGATGCTGAGATCGAGTTGGAGATGTCCAGAGGAACAACCGCCTCAGCCACCAGTGGGAGCAGGGGAGGTGCAGTGGCCCCGGACAACAGAGCACCCTACAGAAGTCAGGAGACCATGAAGTCAGAGTCAGCGGTGCAGGTGAAGCACCAAGCCCTGGTAATAATTCACACAAAGCGTCTGCTCTTCTTCTGCTCAGCGTAGGGAGGGGACACTTCTCACCAGTCACTTCTGTCTGATCATCAGGCAATCAGATCCCGAGTGACACAGAGCCAAAGAGGCAGGAGACAAGGCAGTGTGGGAGAAAAGGCAGCTTTCCTGGGTCCCCCTACGGCAGAGATGTCACCACCACCTCCACACCTTGAGTCATCTCAACGGGGCTCCCTCAGGTGGAAGGCTGCTCAAAACACGTTCTCCAGGGCTAACACTGTCCTGACCATTGTTCTGGGGGAGGGTTGAAGTCCATCTCTTGCCGTTTCCAGTTCGTTCAAAGGTTGTACGTGTTAAGTTCAGAAGCATAACAGCCACAGGTCCCTGTCCTGTTCTCCCAGCCGATACATCAGTCCTTGTCACTTTAGCATGGGCAGCAAGCACTGGGGAGCAATCTCATAAAGCCCTGGGAATACTGGCACTGTCAGCCCTGACACATGCAGCAAAGGATGGCATAAATTCCCTTCACACAGACACAGAAATACTGCTTGGGTTCTTTTTAATCCCAGTTTGGGATTTCCAGAGGAGCCTCAAGCAAATTGTAATGCGCAGCTCAGGAGAGATGTCTGGCACCGGTGTAAGGTGCAGCTTCCCACTGGCTCGTGTTCTGCTTAGGGCATGGCTGACCTGGACCCTGGGAATTATCAGAGCCCCTCAGCAAGAAGCTGGAGGTTCCTGGGTTGATTTTCCAGACACTGCCTGCTCTCTGATTTCTATTAGTCCTCTAGAAATACAGGGCAAATAGAAGTTGGGGGGGGAAGGATGAGTGTGAGATAATTGTCTCATCCCATGTCGGCAGCGCATGACTAAGAGTGAATACAAAATTGCTGTGTCACCGTGATTGCAAATAAATCTACCACAAAATCAATGGGGGATTTGAGATTAAATTACTAAATTATATTTTTGTAAAATCTATCAGACTCTATTAAGTCAAGTAAAAAGATATTTAGTTACACAGCAATGGGGAATTTGCTATTTGAATGTAGTTTCTAATAGACATTTCTGAAGGCAAATGCACCGTAAACACCCAGGTTTTTTCCTCATTGGGGGAAGAAAGGGCACGTCCTTTCACACAGGCTGTGACTGCAAACTGTGGTCGTTCTCCTGGGGTTTTCCTCATCTTCCACTACCTCCCGAGCACATCAGGAGTGTGCAGAGCCCCCTCTTAGCCCTAGAAAACCCGTAGTGAGAGGTGATGCTGCCCAGAGGGAGAACAGCATGAGCAGGGAGCTGGCCAGAGGTTTCCCCCTGTGGATGAGATTGCTCAAATGCAGGTGAGGATTTGCAAGCCAGGGCTCCCCCTCCCCTGTGTGGCATCAAGGCAGATGCCCCACGGCAGGGCCGGGTTGCGGCAATGGCTCACATCTCAGACACCCAGGCTCTTCTGGGCAGGCGTGGATGGCTGGCAGCTTGGTGCTGTGCTCCCTGCAAGCCACGCTGAAGAGGTTAAATAGGTAGAACTCTGCGTGACTAATCCGGCCTCTGATGGTGGCTTGGGCAACCTCGAAGGTGTTGCAAGATGCTCTGTATTTTTTCTTGCCGTTTGTGCCGGTTTTTGCAGCCCACGGTTCCTTTTCTCTTCCTGCTCCGGGTGAATGGGGCACCTAGGAAATGCCACGGGGCAAACGTGTTCGAGCATTAAGACCCAGCCTTGCTCTGCTACTGATGCTTTTTATCTCCCCAATTTGAAGGAGGCGCTGAGCTGTGAGAATGTGTCTTTAGCCATCCCAGACTCAGACACGCTGGAGGGGGCAGAGGCTCCCATGATGGAAATCCCGTCCTTCTGCTCTGTTTCCCACCATGTCCTGACACCTTCCCACAACACCCCAGGCCACGAGGCTGAGGTGAATGACGTCGCGCCGTTGCTTCTGCGTTGTGGCGTTGTGCTTTGGTGCTTTGCAGCTAGCGGTGGTGTCTCGGTTGTCCTAAACCTGTCGCTTCACAACCACAACAGTCGTTCCCATCCTCTGTCCTTTGTACTGCCTTTGCGGGTGCAGGGGCTGGGCAAAGAGCGCGTCCCAGCTGACTCTGCCAGCAGCTTTGTGGGGGACATGAATGAAATACTCTTTTTAGCTAAAAAAAAAAAAAAAAAGAAAAAAAGTCTCGCATGTGATGTGTGTGAGCAGTCTGTCTTCAAATGATATATCGAGAGCTGGAGGCAGGCAGAGTGCTTTGTGGAGAAAACACAGCCCAGTTTGGTTTTCTCACTGTCACTATAAGAACCTGTTTATGATACAGTACTGAGGAAAGAAAGGCTTAAGTAGATCAACATGTTAGGCTTTCAACAAGCACCGGAGCTGTGGATTCAGGAGATGCTCTGGGGAGATCACCCAGCAGACCAGAAGGGCTGTAGCTCCCTCTGCTCAGTCCCTCCCGATTCCACCCGAACTGGTGCCCAGGTCACATCACGTAAGATATTGCACAGTGCCCTCCTCAGGGTGAATGGGCTCCAGAGAGCCTCCGGTGGGCACGAGAACATGCGAGCCACAGTCAGTGATGAAGGTGCTCATGCTGCAGTGGGGAGCACACTTGCTGCCAGCAGAGAACTTCCAGTGGCCACCCAGAATTAATCTGCATTACATTTGGGCTATTTTCCCCTTTATTACCTGACCTCTATCATGACTATCAAGGCACCTTCTAGTGGCAAGTATCTCGCAGCATCTCCAAGCAAATTCTGGGCTCAGATGAAGCTCTTGATGACCAAGTGGTTTCCCCCGTGCAAGATGAGTGACATGAAGGTATAATCCTCAGGGGAGTTCCCCTTGATAGCTCTGCAGGGTGTCCACTAGCGTAGCCACCTGGAAGCAGCAGAGGCTCAAAGGGAGATCGCGGGGAAGGCATCTTTCAGGGACAGGCAAAATTTGGGACTTGGTAAATGCAACTGCAAGGGGTCCTGGGTTTCTGCTGGCAGAGCTGAGAGTTTGTTACCTCCAGCACAACCCCGGATGCCACCAGCGTTGGCCTGTGGAGGGATGCCAGCGTTGGCAGGCGCTGGCGGGGAGTTACCTCCTGCCCTTGTTGTGCCTCTGCCTTCCCCACCGCAGAGGCTGCGGGAAACGGCTCAGCTCGCTCGCAGTGCTGGAGACACACGCCTTTGGAGGGGGATCAGGAGGAGCCCTTCCTCTGGGAATTTTGCCCACAGCTTGTTTGCAGGCTCTTGGCTCCAGGCCTCTGAGAAGTTACAGTGTTCCCTCTTCCGGAGTATCCTGCCAGTCACCTTTGCTTACAGAGTATCTTCTGGCCGTTTAATCACCCAGGAAGGGTCATGTCCTGTGGAAGTGTTTGCAGGATTATTTCTTCTCGAGCTTCCTCTGCAGCAGAGCAAAATCAGAGCTCCAGCAGACTATTGATTCCCAGACACAAGAGGAATGAGTTGTGCTCACTGATAAAAGATGCTTAACTCTGAGCTGCATCACCATGAGCTTCTATGGTCAATGTAATGCCTTTCTACTTGGTCTGAGAGGGGTCCCCCAGCAAGTAAGCTCCCACCTTGCACACCTCTATCAGATGCCTGGGATCCTACCAAGCTCCCAGGGTGCCTTGTAGGCAGGGTTCACCATACGCAGTCTCAGCAGCACCGGTCCAGGTTGGGCTTTTGTGGGGTTTGAAGGAGCCACACTGATTTCCAGGGCATGGGGTCAGGCTCCTGAGTGCATGAGGAGTTTCCCACCAAAGAGGAGGAGCAGCAGTGCCCGTGGTGCTATGTCTCCAAACCTTCCTAGGTGCCAAGAGCAGCTCACCAGGTATGAGCCAACAAGCTTCTTGTCTGTGTTTCGTATTTCAGGTACTTTATTATAGTGGCTTTGAAGCCATTTGAAATGTGCCCACACCCCTAAGTCAATTGGGTCTCACTAGCTGAAACCTTAAAAATTGCAGTCGTTTATGTCAAGAGGGGATTTCTGTTCATTTGTCCCAGCCAGAGAAGACAACTACAAGATCTTGTAAAGACGAACTGAGATTTAATAGACAAATACTGTGATCCTTCTGTTTGACTACTGAGAAAGCGGAGCAAGACCTTTTGTTCTCTGTGTGGCACCGGGGTGTTAACAGTCTCCCGCCTGCGCTCAGCTCAGGTGTTGCGATGCTGGTAGCTTATTAGCTGTAATGGCCAGAGGCCAACTGGCACCACCATACCGCATTAATACATCAGACGAGAGGCCCGGATTGCACCCAGAGGGCTGCTGGGCAAGGAAGCACTCAGCGCTGGATGCCAACTACCTGTAAATAACTGCTGCTGATCCCCCCCATCTTCTCAGCCAAGCTCAACAGGGTAAAGCTCAAAAGAGTAATTTGTCTCAGGATGTGTCTCTTTAGGGATCTGAGGAAATAAATTTGTAAGCTAGAAATGTATGGAAAAAATGGATTTAACCAGATCCTCGATGACCTCCAAACTATCCAATGAGGGATCTCAGGCCCAGATTTTTCTAGCAGAGAGGGAAAACAGCCCGGCAGAGCAAAGCAAAATACCTTTAATTTAAGACATGCAGCTGGGAAAATGTTTTCAATTAGTCACTGGGAGGCTGACATTAAAGGAAAACCAGAGCAATTAGTCGTACCTTAGATAACGTGGTAGACTCTGAGGGGAATGTGTCTAGGACCAAAACCTCAGGGCCGGGAGCCAGGATGCAAGTCCTGTTCCAAGGGCTGCTGCTCCCCCAACGCTTGGCCAAGTTGTGGCACCACATCTCACAGCTGCTCCATCAGAGCACAACCACAGAGACATCAACGGAGTCCCTAAAGCTTCCTAAGACCCCAGGATAAATTTGCTGTAAGGTGCCTGAAGTGCCTGGGGCCTCAGAGAAGCAGTGAGGGGTCAAGTTTAAGGTTTGTAATGCGCTCTGTCTGGGCACTTCCAACCAGACCCATTTCACAGCAAGAGCAAACACAGGGAAATCCCTCTTCTACCCCTGAACAGGCTCCACACCCACATAGGTGCTGCAGTGATGTCTTCTCCTTCCCTCTGCCTCCTGCCATGTGGCTGTCTTCTGCGGTCAGTGGTGCCCAAAATGCTCCATGTTGTAGGAGAGAGGCCACAGGGTTTGCAGTGGTGTTGACGTGTGTGTTTAAATGTCTGCCTGTATGTGTGCTTTGGGGAGATAACACATGAATTTCCAGAAACACTTGGTACCCTGGAGGGGTACCAGTCCTCCAACCTGGACAACTGGCCAGTTTTGCCCGTCTGTCCCAGAGCAGCGTTGAGGAGAAGGGCATCGCCACCCAGGCCAGGCTGAAAGCATCCCTGGGAAAATCAGAGCAGAACAGTGTGAGAAATGCTGGCTTTCTCATGTGTTTAGAGGGTGGGCCCCATTTTCCTGGACCTTACTTTTTTCTCTGCGGTGTCCAAGAGTCAGCTTAGTGGTGGGTCCTTGATGCCTCATTTTTACTCCAGCCGCAACTTGAGCTCTTTACTCAGCTAGCACAGTGTGGCTTTGGTATCCCACTGCAGTTACCAGGGCTGCAGACTCTCTGTAAGATGCCAAGAGGAACATCTGCACAAGGTTTTAAAACAAAAAGCAGACGGGAAGGAGATTGCTGTAAATTCACCACCGAGATGCTGAATGATCCAACTCCTTGTCTCCTCGCTTTGCAGGGTGGCGCAGCCTCTCTGAGGCCACAGGACTCTCAAAACCTGCTGACGGTCCGCAAGATCTCCGTCTCCCGTATGCACTCCTTGCCCAACGACAGCTACATGTTCCGGCCGGTGATGCCAGCAAAAGCCCCGTTCCCCCTCCACGAGGTGGAGATGGAAACGTATCCCTGCAAATCCCAAAGAGGTAACTGCTTGCGGAGTTTTCCCTTCCTCCTCGTAGCCAAAACCACAGGGGAGCAGGTACCCATTAGATGGGGAGTAAGCAACCCGCGCCGAACATGGGCTGAGCCAGGGCTCGCTTACTTCAGTCTGGTACTGTCAGCAAGACTGCAGTTTCCCACACGCTGCACAATTTTGTGTTTTCGTCACGCCACTGCGTTTTTCTCAGGAGAAACCTTTAGTGTTTGACTGGGCAGAAGTGGGGCTCCCAAGCGATGCCGGAGGTGTAGAGGACAGGCTGTTCGCTGAGGAGAAGGGTACGAGCTGCACGTTTCTTCTGAAGTGATCAGCCCTGACATCACGACTACGAATCAATAAAATCAACATGAAGAAAAGCCAGAGCCGCTATTGCTTCCTGACAGAGCTCCTTCACAGCTATTGTTTCAGGCAGTCTTTGGTCTTGGAGCAGTATCTTTTTAGCACAGTACATTGAGCTCAGAGATGCAGGGGTTTCTTTGGGAGCATAAAGATTAGAAACCACTCTCCAGTGCCTCCCTAGCCTGGCCTTACAATGAATCTTGTGGAGAGACCCCGCAGTCAGGGAATCACAAGCTACACCGAGCCTTTGAGTATACATTTACCCTACTGCAGCCAAATACATTTCCCCTAAAATGCCTTTCTATGTCTTTTGTTGTGCGAGTTGGTTTGAAGGGGAAATCAATAAGAAAGAAAATATCTGCCTCCCTAAAAGCATATGTGCTTCTTGAGTGGCTCCCAAGAACTTACCAGCCTGGTTTCCTTTGATGCAACGTTTGAAATGCAAGAACTGCTTGGACAGATGAGTAGTGGGTTTGCAAACCCTGGAGGGGCTGGCAAGATCTGCTCTGATTTCCTTGGGTGAAGTAACTCTATATTTGTTCAAACTCTCTGGATACCAGTTAATGTTCTCTGCTCAGTATTTATTATTATTTCACCTGCAAATTCTTTGCTAAGCAAAGAAAACAGAGGTTGAGTTTCATGGCTGGACTACTGGGGATGGTTTTCATCGCTGTAGTGGGTGTAAATCAGGCATTATACCAGTATAAAACTGCTGAGATGTTGGCAGGGGTGGGTAGAGCTGACCAAGAATTTTCTCACGTTTCCCAAATTTCTCTCCAAGAGCACTTGAGCGATGGGTATGACAGGGGCATCCAACCAGCATCACCCAGAGCTGTGCTGCTTCTGAGCTGACCAAACTCTCAGTTAAGTCACAGTCCCCTAAGTTAGGTGCAAGTAAAGCTGAGCACACAGAGCGGCTCACATTAGCATTTGTGCTTTCACGGGCTTTCCGACATCAGTTAAGAACATCTGGTCCTCTCCCAATACTTCGGTGGCTACACAGTGAAAGTATTGTGAGATGAACAGGTCTTGTGTTATTTTGGTCTTAGATGCAGTTTCCTGATTTACTAGAAAAAACAGGAGAAAAATATACAAATCCGGAGATATTCAGTGTTCCTGAGTACGCAGTTTAGAGGGGGTTTTGGGTTTCCTATATGAGAGCTGGATGGAAAGCTTCCAACAGAAGGAAATTCCAACTAAGGATGGGGAGGAGAGCGTAGGGTTTTGATTTTACGACCGTGTTTGTGACAGATTTTATGACAAAGTTTTTCTGCACCATAAAAAAACATTTTGTAAAGCCTGGATTAGCCCATGCATGGTACAGACTTGCACTGAAGCCCAGGCTGTAGGAGAGCCCTAAAAAGAACAAGGGAGAAGTGGGGCAGGTTGGGGGGTGGGAAGCTCGCTGCTCTGCTCTTTCTGTGGTGTTCTAGAGAAAAGCTCCGCAAGAAAAATGATTAAACACGAACTTTTCTTTCTTCCCAACAACAAATCACTTTCTGAAATGCAACTGCAATCTGTCTGGATGGCTTTTGTCATAGGTTCAAGTTCCCTGACCTCTGGGCGAGATCTCTTGAAGTGATGGATAGCTGTGTTTTTAACATGGGGCAGCAACGTAGAAACAGACGTTGGGTTTCAAGCTAATGAGGACAATAAATCCTGCAGCCAAAAAAAAAAAAAAAAGCGAAAGATCTTTCAAACAACGCAGAACTGCAGTAAAGCAGCACCATGAAGGGGCTGGGGAGGAGGGTTTGCCTTTAGACTCAGCCAGGGGACTGGGAGCCGTCAGGAAGAGAGTGATTGCTGCCTGATAACATGAGCTCAGGGACTGTCCAAGCACTTGAAGCGCTCTCCATGCTGCTGATAGGACCATGTTCAGCCAAGGTCTGCCTCATGGACAGACGGTGCTGGTAGTTGTTTGGGCTGTAGTGAGTGGGAAAACTGCTCTGTGCGTGCCAGCGGTGTCTCCTCCCGGAAGAGTCGGTGGCAGGGTGCCCACTGGCTGTACAAGGCTGTAGGTTGGACCTGTGAGTCAAGCTCTGGAGGCTCCGAGGGAGCTGAGCGGTGCTGCTCTTGCCTCCATGTGGCAGAGCAGCGTAAGGTTGCGAGCCTGTCCCTGGCAGCACTGCAGAGACAACCCAGGCGTCCTGACTCAGAGGATCAGGCACAGCCACCAGACTTCCCCAATCCATGTTCCCCAAACAGGCAATGTCCCTTTACAAACCCACCCCAAGCAATGCCACCAGGAGAGCGGCAATGGCAGGGTTTCAAACTCAACCCCACCTCCTGCCCTTCGTTTGCCACCATGTGGTCCTGGCGGCCTCCATCCACTTTGAGTGTTGCGGCAGCTGCAAGAGAAGACTCCTATCACCTGAAACAGAAAAGAGAAGGCTATGAGTGTAAGGTTTGTAACAGGCAATATCCCGGAGCGGGCAGAGCCGCACGCAATGCTGCTGAATCGCAGAGGTCTCCTTCACCTCTAACCTCCCTGCCATCCCTGCTGGGATATGGCTCAGTATTCAAAGCAGGAGCTAGGACAAGGGACACCTGGTTTTTAATCCTGGCTTATGCTGAGGTTTGGGATTTCAGCCAGACTAGACAGGCTTTTCCTTTCCCCTCCTGTGTTTACTCCCCTCCTGGAGTCTGTGGGCACCGGTTCTGCCTCAAACCTTCACAGCCCCCACGCCAGCAGTGGTGGTGACTGCTCGCTCCCTCTGTTTCCTAGGGTCCATCACCTCCGTCTGCTCCCAGCCCGTGGGAACGTGTTCCTCTCTGAGAGTCCCAGCGGAGTCCCTCCAGCTGGCAGTCCGTTCTCCCAACCACGAAGGCCGCCACCGCTGGAAGATCCTTCCCCCCCACATCGCACCTCGATCTCCTACTCTCAACAAGCTGCTCTGCAGACAGGTGAGAGGCCAAGAGCCTGCAGAGGTAAAATCCTTCGTAATCACCCGCATCCTTTTTCCAGTCCCCTCTTGGTTTTTTTTTTTCTTGGAGCTGAGAGTAGAATTCCCCTTTTTGGAACAAAACGTTTCCGGTGCCGTAAAGTTGAATATGCACCAGTCTCAGCAAGTGACACACAGGGGAAGGCCCCTTCCACCTACTTTCATCTTTGTGGATGCACTGTTCTATGAAAGAACAGCTAAAGCTTAGAGAGAAGATGCCCAATTCAGTTTTACCAGTGCTGTCGGAAGCCTGCAGCCAACCCTGCTCCATGCCACTTCAGACAGGTTGCACTGGCTCAGGGTTTGGTGCTAGAGCAAGACCAAGCCTCTGCAGGTACAAGCCCTGTCCGCGTAGGCTCCGGGTCTGCTTGCTAGCAAAGCTGCGTCCTCTTGTACAGCGAGGGGCTGGCGGGGGCTGGCCTGACGGGGCGTGGGTGGGAGCTGTGGGGTGCGTCAGACCCACCGACCGTGGGGCCCCGTGCCGTGTTTCATCACTGGAAGTGCTGCCGGCCCGGCAGATCCCCAGGCTCTCGCCCCATCTCTCTCTCCTCACCTTCCAGGAGGCCATTCAAACGGACTCTGTGGATGGGCAGACTCCGGACCGTAAGGACAGCCTGCAAGCAGAGCCTGGTGAGACGCCGCTGTCAGCAAAGCAGCCCCAGAGCACCTTCACCCCCAGCCCCACCACCCACGGCTGCCTCCCTGCCGGGCCCCCCCCGCTCCCCCCCGGCCCCCCCACGGCACCCCGCCACTTGCGCGGAAGCATGCCCGCGGCCAGCACAGCGTCCCCCTGCCCGCCCAGCCCCGGCGGCAGCCTACCCGACCCCGAGGGCTGCCTCTTCGAGTCCTCCGACCTGGCCGACGAGGAGGTTTGCCACATCAACAGCTCGGCCAAAGACTGGGGAGGGGAGCACTCAGACGCTGGGAGCCGCTCGACTTCGCCGTTCATCTCCCCGGCCCCATCTCCAGCGCCCCTCAAGAACTGCAGCACAACCAGCCTCTCCAGGGGCAGCAGCAAGGAGAAGGACTTGAAGAAGTTTTACAGCATTGATACAAAGGGCTTCCTCAACAAGCCCAGCTGGGCAGACGACCAAAGGCGGCACTCCATCGAGATCTGCCCCTCCGTCAGCGATGGGGACTGTAGCTTCGAGGACGCTGCCGAGGAAAAGCAGCGATCCCCTGCCCACATCCAGACGGAGTCCGAGTACATCCACGGAGCCCGGAGGAAGAAGAAGATGAGCCCGCCCTGCATTTCTATAGATCCTCCCATGGAGGACGACGGCGGGGCGGCCTCACGCACCAAACCCTCCGAGAACAGCATGCTGCGGCGAAGGACCCCATCCTGCGAGTTCCCGGCTTACAGAGAGTCCCTGGAGCTCGCGGAGGGCCAGCCCGGGGAGCTGGCTTCCAAAGCGGAGCGCCGGGGCCAGCCCCCGTGCCGCGGGGAGCACCTGACCATCCCCAACTTCTCCTTCGAGCAGTCGGACGGCAGCTCCTTGAGCAGCCTCTCGGATCTTCTCCTGGACAGCGGTCAGTCCACGCCGGCCTCCGTCGAGTCCCGGCCGGACCCCGCCACCTCCGAACTGAAAAAGCCGGATCACTTAAAAACTCAGTGGAGCAACATCGAGAAAAGCAAAGAGCTCCTGGGCATTGCTAAGAGCCCTCTCCAGAAGCAGGACTTAGTCCCGGTGACTGTCGCGACAGAAGACGACATAGATGACCCAGTATAGCTTTCTGGGAGGGGGGAGTGGGGGGGTCTCAAGGGCTTGACACCAATGTGGGTTTCCAAACCGAAGGGACCGGGCGGCCACAGGCACGTGGGTGGCTGCTCCCCTCGTTTGTGATTCTTTTTTTTTTTTTTTTTTTTTTTTTTTCGTTTCTCGCAGTCACTTGTTCTTAAGCGCTGTGGAGGTTTGCAAAAAAAATAAACCCACCAAAAAAACAAAAAGAGAAAAAAAAAAAAATTAAAAAGAAAAAGAAACCAAACAACCGGCTGGATGAAAGGGCGTGGGGTCTCGGGGTGGGGGAGTGGATTTGCAAAGCGTTTTGGGGGTTGCTTTTCTAAAGGGAAGGTGAAGTCGGGTCGGGGGTTGCTTCGTTCCTCCCACCCCCCCTCCGTGGCCTCAATCACATTGATTCGGGTTCGAGGTGGTGGCAGTTGGGATGTGGGGGATTCTCTTTGGGGTTTTGTTGGGTTTGTTATTTTGTTTGGGCTTTTTTTTAAAGATGCTCAACTTTTAACAAGGCACCTTTTAGAGACGGCACGTGAGGCGGGAGTGCCCAGGAGGTGGGAGCTGTACATTGTCTGTATATCAGCACTTATATACATAGAAATAACGTATTTGTGAGATACAAAACAAGGAAAAAAAAGACAAAAAAAAAAAACAACCACCCACAAAAACTCTCTCTTCATAATGCACATATTTTTATAGAGAAACGATACTGGTTTTGCATTACGTCTGATGCCGCAGCTGGGTGGTGTTCCCTTGGGTTTTACGTGGGACTAATCACTACGGCCATGCCTTTTCCAAACGCTTCCCTTCTTTTCCTTGCTTCCATTGTTTCTCCCTCCCCGCGCCATCCCACCAGCTGCTTTTCCCAGCCGATGCTGCGGACACCTTTCTCGGTTTGCTTTCGTACTTTAGAGGTTGTCCTAACTACAGAGAGAAAAAAAAAAAACCAAATCACTACTGAACGGTAGCCAGTGCAATAACAAGTCCTTCACTCCTCCTGTCTGAGCAACTGTCCTGTCGCTATTTTTTTTCTTTCTTTTTCCTTTTTTTAACTGAAATTCAGGTTAAACGTTGCAATAATCAGAACGAAAGTGCACAGACACAGTTTCTTGTGTTACAAAGAAAAAAAAAAAAAAAGACAAAAAAAGGAAAAAGTTAAATTTACAGAGAGATAAAAAGAAACCAAACCAAATAAATAGTAAATTATTTAAGAAATGTATTTTGTTGACTGCGGTTCAAAGTGAGTTATTGCTACGGTGTGTAAGGGTGTGAAGAGCTGTCCTAGGGGATGTGCTTTGCGAGCGTCGAAGCAAACGATTTGTCCTCCCCGTAGCAGAACGCCTTCGCAACCTCGGTGGCAGCCGTACCCGTCCCCTTCGCGTTCCTTCTGCCGGTCTTCCCTCCGCACCCCCTGCACCCACACACGGACACGTTCTCCCCCCCCCCAAGGCCCTTCCATCGCCAGCGCCGACTGAGACGCCTCTAGAGGAACCCAGGTCTCCATTTAACACCACTTTTTTTTTTTTTTTTTTTTTTTTTTTTTGCAGTTTTGGGGTTGATTTTTTTTTTTTTCTTTTTTAGCCTCCGGTCCCCACCCCCTCCCCACCCCTCATCCAGGCCCTCTCACCGCGGGACAGCTTCACCAGGGAAAGCTGATGCTAAATCAGAGCAGCCACGAGACCGTCGCGAGGACGCGCCGTCAGCCCGCGCGCCGGGCGGCGGCAGCGAAAAGACATACAGGGGAAAAACAAAATATGAACCCAATCGTTTTTGTTCGGTTCGTTCCATGCCGCCTCATATTTATGCATTCACATATATCTTCTGTTATTTATGCATTCATTACTCAAAAGGAAATGTATCTTGTTTCACATGTATTAAACTGTATAAACTGGAAGCGTGGCCTGACTTTGTGCCGTGGGGCTCTAGCGCTTCGTGTCCAGCTGCCGGGTCCCGCTGCCCACAGGTCTCCATCCTGCTCCTGGAGCTCAGCGGCCCCCAAAATCTCATTCCTAGATGTGGCTGAGCCTTCCCCCTCCCCGCTGGTGTTTGGAGCCAGTCCCACCTCCCTCTCGGCTCCAATGGTGCCGCTCGGCAAATCCCTCACCTCACGCAAGAGCCTCCATATGTCGAGCGGCTTCGTGCCGGCTGCCTCCAAGCACCTGCGCCGCTGTAATTAAGACTCATTTAGGATTACTGTAAATAATTATTCCGTCTCGGTGGGATAGCAAGGAATTCCAGAAAAGCACCATAAAAGTAATTATTAATAGCACTTTGGGGACGATGGCAGGCTCCTTCCGTGCGGTTTGAGCAGCAGACAGGAAAGGAGGGAGGTGAAGTCCCTGGCGCTGGGCTGAGTCCTGCCGGGGGGTGCGTGGGACGCCCCGGCGTGTCCCTCAGCAGCGGGGGGGGCTGCACCGCGCAGCAGCTCGGGGTGTTACTGCTGTAATTATTTAGCTTTGCCAGGAAAGGCAGCATCCCCCAAATCCCCTTCTTGGTGCTCCGGAGCTGGAGGAAAAGCCTCTCGCCGTGGGATGCGGTGGCTGGTGGGTGATGATGATGGTGGTGATGATGATGATAACTCCCTGCATGGTGACGGAGCGGTGGCTCAGGGAACGAGTTGGAAGGGCTCAAGGCCCTGTCAGCGTGTCGGGGATGAGGTTGGAGATTTCCTCCTCTTCCCTGGTCCTGGCTCTGCCCGGCTCCCACCCGGGCCCCAAGCCTGGCTGTGTGAGATGGCGGCTGAATGTCAGGGACATCGCGATCCAGGAACCAAAACCTTGACTTTGCAGCAGGAAACGCAGCTTTGAGCGCATTAAATGAGGCTCCAGCAGGCTAAAAAGCAACCAAGAAGCTATTTTATTTATATTATTTATTTATATATGCCTATTTATTATATATAAATATCATGTATATTTATTATTATATATATTTATTTTTATATGCTAATAGAAATGTAAAGGGAGGAAAAGAAGATGTGCTCCCTCTGCCTGTCACCCAGCCAGGAGCAGGATCAGGACAGGACAGGCACCTGGTGACACGGGAGAAACCCGTGAAGATGCCCCAAAACAGGCAGCAAGCGCTGGGGGAGGTTTCCATGTTGTGAACCATCCCTTTTGCAAAGAGGTGATTTGTTAAAACCATTCGTGGAATGGGAGCTTTGAGCAAACAGCCCACAGGGATGGGATTTATTACAGCGTTGGGAATAAATCCCGGTGAAGCTTCAGCAAGAGGAGCCCTGGCCCGGCACAGCCCCGGGACACCGCAGGCAATCCTAGGGAGGTCGGGCAGCTCTTCCAGGGGTAGCAGAGGAGGGACAGTCTCCTAGTTGTAAAATTTCAATTATAAAACCTTTCTTTTTTTTTTTTTAAGGAACACATTTAGAAGGTCTTTCCCCTCCCCAAAGCATCTTTCCAAATTCAAGGGGGTCTGAAGCTCTGCAGAGGGGTGTGAGCTGCAGCCCCGCTCCCTCTTCAGCAGCTGGATGGGCCGTGGGAACGACAGGGCTGCCCCACAGAGCAGGAGCAGAGGTGGCTCCAAACCACGTCTTGCTGCCACTTGTCACCTTCCCAACCAGGGGGTGCTGGCCAAGGAAAGAAAAATCCAATTGGATGCAGGAACTGCTGCTGTTAGAAGCTTTTTTGGCACACTTGTGCTTTATGAGGCTAAAAAGAAGCCTAAATCAGACCATTTAATTTCGAGCAGGAGTGTGAAGCTGGGGCGGGGGCTTTCCCTGCCCTCACTTAGAGTTTGCGGTGGCTTCAGGAGCGCTGGGGCTGGGCTGCTCTGGGAATTGTCCCTTTCCCGGGACTCTTCCCCCTGCATCAGGCAGGCACAGAGGATCCCACAGGCAAAAACCCCGGAGTGAAATGTGTCAGCCCCAGGAAGAGGTTGGTCCAGGCTGGAAGTTTGCTGGTGCATGGAGACGATACACCGGGGGTGGGGGTGGTGTCTTCACTGCCCCAGGCCACACCACGACAGCTTTGCACGCAGGTATGGAACGCCTCGGCTCAGGGGCAGAGCCAAATCACCTTTTCTGAGCAGGAGGGAAGGACAAGGCACTGAGAGCAATTAGAATAATAGAATCACAGAATGTTTTGGGTTGGAAGGGACCCCCAGAGGTCACCCAGCCCAACCCCTCTGCAGGAGCAGGGACACCTTGAACCACATCAGGTTGCTCACAGCCCCGTCCAACCTGGCCTGGAATGTTCCCAGGGATGGGGCCTCCACCCCCTCTCTGGGCAACCCCTGCCAGGGTGTCACCACCCTCAGTGTAAAGAATTTCTTCCCTAGATCCAGTCTAAACCTACCCTGCTTCACTTTCAAACCATCACCCCTTGTCCTGTCCCAGCTGGCCCTACTAAAAAGATTTTCCCCATCTTTCCTATGGGCCCCCTTTAGGTACTGACCGGCCGCACTCAGCTCTGCCCGCAGCCTTCTCTGCTCCAGGCTGAACACCCCCAACTCTCCCAGCCTGGCCTCATAAGAGAGGTGCTCCAGCCCTCGGAGCATTTTAGTAGCCCTCCTCTGGCCCCGCTCCAACAGTTCCATGTCCTTCTTGTGCTGAGGGCTCCAAAGCCAAGGCGTCTTCCACAGCGTGCTGGATGCAAAACCCTGCAACCCTCTACAGAGAGTGAAGGGGCTGGGGCTGGGGCTGGCCCTGCCCCTCCGGAGCCAGGCTGTGAGCCTTTGCCGTGCCTCAGGCCACTGGGAACTCGCTCACCTGCAGCAGACCCGATGGTCCCAGCCAAGAGCATCCAAATGTGGCTTCAGGCCCCTCCTCTCTCCCTCCCTGCAGGTACTGGTCCCAAGGCCAAGGTGTTCACCACGGCACGGTGACGCCTCCCAGTACCATGGACACTGCCATCCTGGCCCAGCCAAGCCCTCTACTCCCTCCTTCCCCTCGGTCTCCATCCCCCGTGGGGCAGGGAAGCCCACATCACCTCAGAGGCTGCTATGAGGCTTTGTGTTGTGGCTGCAGGGCGGGGGGGCTCGCCTGTCCCCTCTGACAAAGCCACGCGTTCCCAAACCCCGTGAGGCTCGGCAAGACCCATAACGACTCCTTCCATCAGCCCACATGAACATCCTGGCGGCGTGGGGAGAGTCAAGCTCCGACTGCATTTTCTAAGACCAGACAGTGACCAGGATTGCTCCCTGATGTCTCTTTTGGGGACGGTCACCTGTACAAACTCCCCGAGCTCCCAGAGCTGGATCCTCAGCCTAAACCTGGCCCAAACTGCTCAGGGAAACAGTTTAACATCGCCCGGTGTTAATTGTCCTGCTGATTGAATCTCTGCAGCATTAAAGCAATTTCCACCAGGCTGCGTTGCTTAAGATCAGAAGTGAAAAGCGCGAGGATAAATGCAAGGCATTATTATTTAATTGGATCGATTTCTATTTTGCATTTTTAATGGCAATTCAGGCGCGTCCATTTGTCAGCCAGACTCTGCCCCGCCGCTCTGCGTTTCAGCAAAACCAGAGCCCGCAGGGACGGCAGCAGTGCCTTGGTCTGGGCTCACCCGGAGCCACTTCGGCAGCCTTGGAGGAGCGGGGATCAAATGAGGATTAAAACCCACCATGTTGAGGAAGGGGAGAGGAAGCCATCACGTGGGATGTAAAGAGCTTCAGGTGGTCTCTGTTTCAGGGTTAAATCTCAGATGGCATCGAGCTGAAATTCTCTTTGTCAGGCTGGGGAGGAAAAAAAAGCATTTTAAAAAAAAAAAAAAAAAGCCCCACCTCAAACCCAAATCTGAATCCCTCCCCAGTGCAATTAGACACAACCTTTAATCTGCCAGTGTTGCGAGATCATACAGGTTGCATGATCACGAATAAGCTTTTGCTATTTGCACAAGGCTTCTTAAGATGCATAATTGACTTTACCCATTAAACCTTCCCTATTAAGCGTTCTACACGTGGCTGTGTTTTAATGGCTGGGCCCATCTCGTCCTCCATACAAGGGGGCTTAATTAGAAATTTTCGTGCATCCTGCCAGAGCCTCAGCACCAGCAGCACGGTCCGAGGGGCGGAAGTCTCCATGGCTGTTGGTTTTTTTTAACACGAGCTTGCAGCAAAGTGGTGTTAATGTAGGCAGCCCCGCTTCTCCCACGGCGGGTTTGAGCCCTTTTGGGGGGGCCGGCCCCAGCGTGAGCTCCCTGCAGAGGCAGGGAGGGGGCAGTGGGGTTGCTCCAGGCTGAGGGACGTGCAGCGGTGCCGCCGTACTCCCTGGTTCGACACCGACGCGTGCAGGGATGTCACTGGGAAGGTTTCACACCCAGGGTGGGGATGTGACCAGGCTGGGCTGCTCCTCGTGCTGGGACCCTGCATCGGTGTTCGCTCATGTGTAGGTCAGGGTTGGGTTGGGTTTTTTTTTCCCAGTGGTGGCCGTTGAACTATTCAGTGGAAAAAAAAAAAAAAAAATCCGTTCATGGGGAAAGAGTGAAAATGCCAGCAACCCTCATTACATCACACCACAAGAAAGAAAAGAGATTAATCATTTCGATATTTGATTGAAAACCCTTGGAGCAGCTTAAATTTGATTCCGCTTTGCCCCACTCGGAAGCACAAGCTGCCTAAGGCCCATGGTGAGATCTCCAGGGTTTGCCACAGACGTGCGAGCAGAGAGCGGCTCTCCCACCCAAGTCATCCCCTGAAAACGCAGCCATGGCCGGGGTGGGCGGCCAACGAGCAGGAGGGCCTCGCGTGCAGCGGAGGAAGGAGCTCGCTTCCCCTCCCCTCTCCTCCCCCCAAGCCTGATTATTGCTCATATTCCTTATGCCCTCATCAAATCCAGTGGCCCCACTGGGAACCAGCTTCTCCGGTCCGCCTTTCCCTCTCCCCCTTCCTGCCTGCACGTTAATTTAGTCTGACTGGCTCAGACTGAGGCACTAATTAATTTTCCTCATTAACAAAAGAAAAAAAAAAAATCCTCACAAATGGGAACAAGTTCCAACACAAATTAATTCTTTATAGAAGATCGGGCATTTCACAGCTTACTGGCAGCGAGACCTCCTGTACCCAGCAGTGCTCCGCCTGGCACAGGGCCGGCAGCCAGACAGGCAGGGGGGTGTCAGAGCCGGCCCCCAACCTGCTAAGTTACCCAGCATAACGAGGGGGAGCCGAACACTGAATACCGAAACGTCTGCTTTGGCTTTTTGCCCCGCTTTTCTGCTCCGTGGGGGGGATATTGGTAAATCATGCTTGGGCTGCAGATAGAGCAAGACCCCGTGAGCTCACACCTGGCCTGGGTGACAAAGCGCAGTGTGTGTGTGTGTGTGTGTGTGTGTGTGTGTCCCCCATCCCGGCAAAGCCCCCTCCCTGCTGTGCCCAGGGTGACAGGGACCCTCCTGGTGCAGCCGCGACCCCTTGGGCCTCGTTTCCTGGCTGGCTCGCGGCGTTCAGATGCGTAACCCCAAAGTTATCCCACCTGTCTTCGCCCAATTACCTTCCCACCAAAATAAATCTCCAGGTAAACATATTCAGCAAGAATTACAGCAAGAATATCCTCCTCCAGCACGGGGTTTGATGTTATGGCATATCCCCCTTCCATGCCACCGATCCGAGCAGCAGGTGGGACGAGCACTGAGAAGAGAAGGAAAAGGCTGTTAAGGCAAAGGGCAGGGAAGCTCTCTGCAGCTTCCCCACGGAGATGAAATGCAGGCAGGGCGATGAGTCAGGCTGGCAACATTGTGCAAACAGTCTAAAAATAAAACCAGTTTATTGCAGATTAATGACACCATAAAATGTATTTCACTGGCCATTTAGCAGGTGTTGATCGTAAATATTTGGGATTAAAAATAAACTCTTCTGCCGTGCCACTTTATTGTCATTTCTGTCTCACTCACCTTCCCCGAGCGCCTGTTGGAAGCAATGAATCAGCCCCGGGGCTGGTTTAATCATACTTGAAAATATAACGGTGACAAAGTACCTGCTTTCCAGGTCTCTCCCTGAAGCACAGGGCTTTTTTAAGCATGCTCTCTCCCAAGCAGCAGCGAGCAGCAGCGCCCAGACCTGCCACTCACATCGAGGGCTCTGCTATCGCAATTACGCCCAAGGAGCCCAGCGGCAATGAGCAGCAGGCACGGTATGAGATACACCGCCGGCTGTATCACCCTACAGCCAGTGCTCGACAGCTTTTCTCAGGAAAAGGAGAGCCCCCACCTGCTCCCCCACTCCCGAGGGTTAGCTCAGCCCTCGCCCACGCGAGCGCAGAGTCAATCCCTGTGGAAACGGATGGCGACGGCACACAAACGCCTCGACAGCACCACCACGCTCCCGCCCCCCCCAGGAGCCCATCGCCCCGGGAATCAGGTCAAGGTACGTGGGCTTGATTCTGAAGCTCTTAGAGCCAGAGCTCCAAGCAATTTGGCTTTTTCCCACCGCTGACTCTTTCTGGGAAGGAAGTACACATTAAATTCCCTTAGCTGTTTAACACGCCTTGCACACGGCGGTCAGGTGGGCTCGCTAGACCAGGAGTCATCCTTCCGGAGCCGGGATCCGACGGGGGCGCAGCATCTGCAAGAGATGACAAGTCAGCGAGTGGCAGGCGAGTGCCCTTCCTCCCCGCGAGGATGACTGAGGCCCCACAGGGAGGCTTCCCTTCAACATATCACAGGATCAGGGCAAGTCCGAGAGAAGAGGTGAACGTTTCACATGGCCAAAAGAAATAGCGCCATCATTAAATAACACCCATGGAGTCGCCGCAATCCACAAGTTTTCATTCTGCTTGGAAATTAAACTCTCGGATGGATCATTAAGTTTTCCAGCAGGGCAAAACCACTTCCTTTCTTGGGACTGCATTCTACTCGCAAAGATTAAAAATGCAGCTAATTAGAAGACGACAGGCACGCACGGGAGGCAGGAAAAAAGATCTCGTTGCTACTGGGAGGGGACAGAGTCCTTCCACCAGCAGGCACAGGGGACTCACAGCTGCTGAATGACCCCGCTGCTTCCCTCTGTCCTGGGGAAGGTCTCCCAGCGCTGATATATTAACTCCTCCAGCAGCTGTGTATCACTTGCCAGGCAAGAAAAACAAAAAAATTCCTTAAATCGGCTCTCAGCTAGCTCTGAGGTAGCTGGTAGCCAAGCAAAGTGTTAATTAAACGGCCTTGCACCCGACACCTGCTCGAGAACTGTTTTACTTTGCCCTCTGATAATTTTCAGTTCAAATGAATTATTTTCTCTGAAGCATTTCTGAGGGGCAGGGGGAAAATTTCAGCTACTCCCTCCCATCTCTCCGGCTTGTCTCCCATTCTTCTCTTGGCCAAATTTGTTTTCCTGAATGTTTAAAAAAAAAAAAAAAAAAAACCAACCTGAAAAATTGCATTAAAGTAGATACTGACAGAGAATACGTCGGTTGGAATGTGGAAGGTAATTTTCAGCATGAAGCGTAAAGTTAACTTTCAGCCCAACATAAAGCACCTTTCCCAAAAAGAGGGGGTACCTTGGGGTGTCCCTGTGCCTTAAGGAAAGGCACCTGCAGCAAACAGTCCACTGCGTGGCACTGCAGAGAGCCACAGCAGCAAAGCCATCACCACCCGCTCTGCCAGAAGGGAGATAAAATGGAGCTGGTGGATGGGGCTGAGGACAGAGGCGTTGTCCCAGCCATGCTACTCTGCATCTCTGCTCAGCCTGCGCCTGAAAGGTCTCCGTCTCGTTGCAACCGCAGCACGGGAAACCCAAACAGACGCCAAGCCGGGGCTTCCTTCATTCCTCCCATCCTTCCCCAGAGGGTCTGGTGGCAAACACCCCCCTGGGTCACTCTCAATGATGGGAGCATCGTCTGGGATGCAGAAAGGTGAAGGGATGAACTGCAGCAGATCTTCTCCAGAGGAGAGCCACAAAGCTGGGGAGGGGTCTGGAGCACAAGGCTTATGAGGAGCGGCTAAGGGAACTGGGGGTGTTTAGTTTGGAGAAGAGGAGGCTGAGGGGAGCCCTCATCACCCCCTACAACTGCCTGGCAGGAGGCTGTAGCGAGGTGGGGGTCGGCCTCTTCTCCCTGGGAACAGGCGATGGGACGAGGGGGAATGGTCTGAAGTTGCTCCAGGGCAGGTTTAGGTTGGACATTAGGAAAAATTTCTTCCCTGAAAGGGTTGTCAGGCTCTGGAAGGGGCTGCCCAGGGAGGTGGTCGAGTCCCCATCCCTGGAGGTATGTAAAAGGATAGATGAGGTGCTTAGGGCCAGGGTTTAGTGGTGGGATGGCAGGGTTAGAGGAACAGTTGGGCTTGATCTTAAAGGGCTTTTCCAACCTAGACGAGCCTATGATTCTATGAGATGGTGGCCGAGCGGCCGAGCCTCCATGGCGCTGACGGGCAGCGAAGCTTCCTAGGGTGAGCGGTGGCACGAGCGCGGCCCCGCTGGGCCAGCACCGTTGCGTCATGGCCTCTGCGGGGAAACGTCTGCAGATCTCAGCGGTCTCAGCCCTGCAGAGCCTCAGCACAATACATCTGCCTCCTTCCCGCCCAGAATTCACCCCTGCTTGGTAATTAGAGCAGGCTAATGAAACCACCACAATCCCATTTCCTCCCCTTCCCACACCATGTGCCAATGGCGTTACCGAGGCGCAGCTCGCTCCCGTAAGGCCGGGGGAATCAATCACCCCGCTGCGGGACGCTAACGAGCGGCCCGGCCGGCCTCTCCGTCTCCGCACGCCGGCATGGCTCAGGAGGGCGACCCTCCAGAGACCACAAACCGCACTGATACCTTAAGGGTCGAAAGACCCCCAGATGTAAGCGGCCTACATGCATAAGATTTAGGCCTCATTGTCTAATTTGCTGATGCTTTGCTAAAAATCAGTAGTGTTCAGTTTGGATGTTGCTTTGCTAAAAATCAGTAGTGTCTAGTTTGGGTGTTTTTCTAATAGTGTCTAGCTTGGATGTTTTTTTTGTAAGTCAGTAGTGTAGCTACTTATTAAATTTGGAACCCTATTCAAGGACGGGAAGAATCGGGGGGGGAATGGAGCAGAAGGATAATAACGGTTTGCCAAGGTTGCTAGACTAGAAGGAATGAGAACTAATTGATGCAGGAAGATTTGTGGCTCCTTACGAAGGACAGTTTTTGATAAGAACCAGGAGTTTACCTCAAGAACTCGTCTACACCGACCCTGCAGTTTGGGTAAGAGCCAAGGAGCAACTGAGTCTGCGCCAGAACAAGGGGTTACTGGCGGTGAGGAAGAGGAGTCATCAGCCTTCATCCCGACCCCTGATGACCACCACAAGGAGGCACTGAGCAAGCGCAGTGGGGAGGGATTTATGGAAATGACCACCTGAAGCTAATTTTAATACAAAGCGGAGACAGGTTATGCATATGTATAGGTATATCGGGAAACTTTATGCATATGTAATACATATAAATGGGGCAAGTTGCCGCTTATAGGGATGCACGTTAGGTGGAGCAATCCCCCGTGCATCCGGCGCCGTGAATAAAGAATGCCTGCCTTTTAACACTACATTGGTGTTACCAGGTTTATTCTTCCCGATTTCGGTGACAGCACCATTCCTCACCGATCCCAACTGGTTTTTTCCCCCCTGGAAAAGCACCTCGTGGCTCCGGCCCTCGCCTGGGAGCTGACGGAGCCGCTTTGGCCCGGCCGGCAGCAACATCTAGTGGCCATGGCCTGGACCGGAGGAGGCCCCGGTCCCCCCGACTGGGCTTTGGAAAGAGCTTGCTGGGGGTAATGTAGGCTAATATTAAAATAAATTAACCCAGAAAGTTCAGGATATGAGGCGGTATAAAGAATAAAGGGGGCAGAGCAGCCGGCGCGCCTCAGGCCTAGTGGGGCAGCCCGGGGAGGGGGGGGGCGGGCGGCCGCGGCGGGCGGAGCGCGGCCCGAGCAACGGGGTAGGCCGGCCCGCGCCATGGCGGCCGCCGGCGGCCCCGGCTCCTGCTGGCGGTCAACGGGCAGATCGAGAGCGGGCAGGTGAGCGCCCCGCGGCGGGGCGGCCCCGGAGGGGCGGGGGGCCCGGCCGGGCCGGGGCCCCCCCTCAGTCCCGTCCCCTCCCCCCGCCGGATGGCGGTAGGGCGGGCTGGGCCTCAAACCCCCACCGCGGCCCGGGCCCCGGCCCGAGCAGCGGGGGCTGGCTGCCCTCAGCCCGGTGGCTTGGGCCGGCCTTCGGTCCCGGTAATCCCCCACCAACACAGCCTCTCTCTCTCCCACAGTTCCCCGGATTTGACGACCTTTACTGCAAGTTCTGCTTCGTCTACGGCCAAGACTGGGTTCCCACAGCAGTAAGGCCCCAATTTGCACCCCCAAAACCCAGCCTGCCTGGCTGGCCCACCGTAGCACGGGCATTCCGGGCTTGCTGCGGGCCCCCGGCTCACGCCACCTTCTCCCCACAGGGCCTGGAGGAGGGCATCTCCCAGATCACCTCGAAGAGCGATGTCGCGCCCACCACGCTCATCTGGAACTTCCCCATCGACATTACCTTCAAGAGCACCAACCCGTCCGGCTGTGAGTGCTGAGGGTGGGGGGATCCAGCGCGCAGACCAGGCACCCCTCTCACACACGCTTCAATTTGCAGGGCCGCAGATTGTAGTGAGCGTATACGGACCTGACTTTTTTGGAAACGATGTGGTCCGAGGTTATGGAGCTGTTCATGTTCCCTTCACGCCCGGAAGGTGAGGTGACAACCTGTCTTTCAGGACTGAAACAGAGATGTTACTGCGTTGTTTCAGAAAGCAAAGTGTTCCCATATCTCACCATATCTTGTCCATTTGGTACAAAGGGCATGGATTTTCTAGCAGCAGCCCCTGGTTTTCACATAATTTTTGGTAATCCTGTAGACAACCGTGAAGTCAAAACTGGCACGTAGAAAGCCCAAGCATGAAGTGCAGTACATTACCTCTCCCTGTCACTCTCAGCACATGCTAAGCTTTCATTTCCACCATGGGTAATGGAGGAAGGTACGCTTTTCCCATGCAAACCAACCCTTCCTTTGTGGAGGGGAAAGTATTATACTTTGCGATAATTCACTGGTCTGATGTGTCTGAAATTCTGGTACCTTTATAAAGAAGTCTTGGCAGTGCTGTTTGGTTCATTTCTTAAGTTCTGTGAGTCTCGTGTTTGTTTTAGGCATACGAGAACCATCGCTATGTTTGTTCCAGAGTCCACATCTAGGCTGCAGAAGTTTACTAGGTAATAATTAAAGACTACTATTTTTTTTTTTAATGTCCTTGCTCTTAGTCACAAAGCAATATCCAGCTGCTCACTGGTGCATACATGTGAATACTTTGTGTTGTAACCAGATAGTTTTGTAGGTAAAACCACATTTTTAGGTGCCTAGGTCTTCTGAAGAGCTTTCTTAAAAACATGTTGACCACCTGCTTGCAGTAATGCTAACTCTTTTTTTCTTTTCACCCTCGCATTCGAACACCATTGGTTTGAAAAAGAACTAATTGCAGCAGAGCAGACCGATACGCGAGGTCTTGTACCAAGCTCCTGTTGCGCAGATTGATTCATGTCAGCGATGTGACTCGCACTACTTAGGCTAATTTTATGGAGTTACTGAGTTGCCACTGGACTCTGAAGGAGCCCATCCCTAAATCTTACTGTAGCCAGGGGCTTTTCTGAAGGATCGCCACATTAACAGTGACCTGGAAAGCAAAGGCAGAACACAGAAAAACAATTCCCAGTTCTACTCTTTTTTTTCCATCTGGAATGCGTTTGCTCTAACCTTGGTCTTGTTTACACACACGCATCCCATCTGAAGTAGCAGTCTATAGACAGAAACTGAGGGGATTAAGGTTTTTTTTTTCCTTGCATTGTGTCATTTAAGTACAGTCTGAATGGTGGGTGAGCCAACCGTTCAGTTGGGGATTGTCTGTACCAACAGAGCCTACCCTTGTGCAGAGCCAGCCTTGTGGTACGTGAGCCACTTTGGGTCAGAGTCAGCACGGGAATCCCTGGGCCCGAGGGTCAGGATTCAACAGATTCACTTTTCTTCTCTTTACGATACCCTGTTTGTGGAAGCTACACTCTAATTTGTGTACTTTTGTTATTATGTACACCTCCAATATACTCCAAGTATCCAAGCCTCTCTGTAATTCTGGGTAATCAAGAGCTGAAGCAGTTTCAAAAACGTCTTTGCCATAGAAAGATTCCATCTAGCCCAGACATAACTTGGATTTAACATCCTGCATATGAAATTGCTTTTATTTTTTTCCTTAGATACGCAAAACTTACCTTTGATGCAAGTAGACTAGCAATAAAGTGAAGCGGTCTTCAAAACTCTCTACTACAAACAAAAGCTGGGAGTCTCAATAACTCCCCCTTTGTGTTTTTTTTTAAGATGCATGTAATAGCTGTATCACATTGAAACACTAGTGAATGGATCCAAGTAATTATTTTCTTCTCCCAGTTGGTTCACAGGGAGGCGTCCGGAATTTACTGACCCCAAAGTGGTAGCACAGGGAGAAGGAAGAGAAGGTAAGTCCCTGGGGCTCCTGGCTGTAGCCCCGGCATGACAGCAGGCCACAGCTTGGCCATCCATCTTCTGCTGGTAAAAAAAAGACTAGTGGTTTCTGCCGGGAACAGTCCCACCTGGATAGCTATTCAAACCCTCTCTTAACCAGTTTTATTCACATCCTCTTTCTTCTAGTAACGAGGGTGCGATCTCAAGGCTTTGTGACCATTTCCTTCAACGTAGTGACCAAAGATATGAAGAAGCTGGGCTATGATGTGAGCCCGAGCGACATGCAGAACCCTTCTCTGGTGCCCGTTACGGAAGGGATTCCTAAGTACTGAACTCGGGTGCGAGATGTTTCAACGGCTCACAGAGAAGTTAAGTGCTTGGGGGCTTTTTGTGGCAAAGGGAAATGAGTTTCTGACTAAACTGAGAACATTTCACTGGAGACAAACACAAGCCCATGAGGCTTTGGAATAATTACCCGAGTATAATCCTTTCAGTAAGCATCCAGGTGGAAGTGTTATGTAAATTAATGTCATCACATAACATTTAGCATTTTTATGAGTAGTATCAGACTCAAAATAAGACCTGTAACAAAGTAGGTTTTATACCAGCCTTTTGTACGCGCTTTGTATACTTAAAGGATAGGAAAGTTTAGAGTTGCAGCGATTTTCCTGTGTTTAAAACATCCTTGCAAACCCAGTTCCTTTTACTGGTGTTTTTTGGGGTAGAAATGGGAAATTAAAGTTATTGCACCTCCCAAAAAGGAGGGGATATGGAAATACTCCAGTGAAATGCACACGCACTTCTCTGTGCCATGTGCTTCCCTCCGCAAAAGCAACAGCAGTTTCCTTTATAACCCCACGTAGCCCTTTAGAGTTTGTGCACCCAATTAAGATAGCTCATGCACTGTAGGAACAAACCTTTCCACCTCTTCCAGTGAAGCGACCCAGGCGTTTGCGTTTAGGACAAGATGACACATCTTCCATTTGCACATTTAATTTCTGCATCAAGCTTCAGGAAGAAAAAAAATAAGGATGGACAGCGGTTTGGTTTAGAGGAGCTGGAGAGCCCGCGGTGTTAAACGTACCCGTACTGCACTTAACTTCTGCTAGAACAAATTGCATTTTCAGTGCAGATATCAACTAAGAAATAATAAACTTTAGAGAAGGCTCTGCAAAGAAAGTAGTGTCTCGGTAAGCCAGCGACGTGTGCAGCCAGCAGCAGCGTGAGGCAGCAGAGGCACTGTGCTGCGCAGCAGGGTGGGGGGCAGCGGCAGGGCCTTCTCCTCCCTCAGTAGGTCCCTCCAGCCAGCACGTCGCGCCGACAGCGTACCATGGCTTTCCTCAGCCGCCGTCCTTACCGAAAGAAAGGCCGTCAAAAAGCAACAGAGCCATGTTCGACACTGCTCGACTCGAGTTTTCTTCCCCTTTGCGTAACCCCAGAGGAGGACTGAAACAGTGTTGGCTGCGACTCGTGTGTGAGCAGAGCTGCAAAGCCGAAGCGCTGGCCTCGGTCCGGAGAGCGAGCTTCTCCTCCGATGCTGTACCACATCTCACCAATCCCCCCCGAGCTAGCACTAGCGCTCTTCTAGGCTGAATAAACCCAATTGTCTAAATATATTTGTTTGTCTTTCTACTGCCAGGGTTTCTGTTTGTGCCAGAACGGATGTTTCCAAGCCCTAAATCGGCCAAGATCTGCTATTCTTACAGGTACAAAATAAAAACAAGTGTACGCTGCTAATTGCTTGGTCATTTTCATATTTAAATTTGGGCACGGAATCTCTTGCGTTTGCCTGCAAATACCAAGAGATGAGCGTAGGAGTGACTTAACGTGATACCACCCTGTAAGTGAACCACCAAGACCTTGTAGAAATACCAGTAACAGCACCCAGCGCTGAGCTGCGCCTCCGGGACACGCAGCGAAGAAAGCATCCAGTTAGGGAGAGTTGTTCTTGCACGCTGAGCCCTGCGACTGAATAAATATAATTCCTGAAAAGATAACACGATTGCTGCAGTTTTGCTGTGAGCATTAGCATCTTTTACACTATTTACAAATGCTTCTCCAAACACGGGTACGGATCCTTTTTCATCTCTTGCTTTTTTCCTATCTTGTTTTTGTTGGTTTTATGCTTCCAGAAAGCTCCTCCACCAGTTGTTTTGGCAACTGCTATAATCTCTGGACCGAGTCGTGTTGGAATCCAAATTAGTAAGTATTTCCTGTTGGCTCAGAGGAGACGCAAGGAATTTTGTTTCCTTTTCAAAAGTATTTGGGAAGCAGTGAGCTACAGTAGCCGGAGAAATATCTGTGTTTGAAACACTTGAAAGGCAAACATTAAGCCTATAACCGCTTAAGTAAATCTTTTTTTTCCCTTGAGCACAGTTACCTGCCCCCGTTCCAATTAGAGCAAAACTGCACAACAGTTTTTAGTCATTAGAAACTCGTTACACCCAGCAGCAGCCCAAACCTCCTGCCCACAGGGGCGCAGTGAATCCGTTCCCACACAGCTTTGCAGCATGGCACTAACGACCGACCTCCGGAATCGCTCCTGTTCCAAACCAGGTGGATGCTCACCACACGGAGACCGAGCAAACCAACACGTGCATTTGCATGGCTTCGCTCTTTGCAGCCAAGCAGCAGGGACCCTCAGAGGAAAGGTTAAAAGAAAACAGCGAAAACAAGGGTTTAAAAAGCAAAAAAAAAAGAAAAAATATATATAAATCCCAAACTCCACAAAACAGTCTTTAAGATAGGTGACTGTTAAGCAGAACCCACACTGCTGCCTGCACCATTAGCGCTTGTCTCTGGGGTTGGTTGGGTTTTGGGGGTTTGTTTTTGACTCCTCAGGAGCTTTTCGGTCTGACAGTTTGCTCCTTGCACAGGGGTGTTTTCAGTAAGCACTTCCCGAGCTCAACGCCATTCCCTTCGTTCCCAGAGACAAGCGTTGGTACCGCTCGCTGCTGCTTTCGTAATTTTCTGGAAAACCATCTCTAGTTTAAGTCCCTGGTACTCAGGCGTGGCAGAGCAGTTGCGGCTGTTCCACCTTGGAGAGGATCCCTGCTCTCATGACAGAGGAGCAAAGACAGGCACGGCGTGTGCTGCCGAGAGCAGGTGACATTAATAAGGGGGGGGATTTACGACCCCTAAGTGTTCGTGCAGCTAAAGGTTAAAAGAACCCATGCTTTAAGAACAGCCACACCCCAGAAAAACCCAGCCTTGCTACAGCCATTTCCTTTCGCCCACTTCCCAGGCAGCTGTAACCACCCTGCTCGTTACCAGTTAATCATTCTCCCTTTTATTCCAAACCCAAGTCCCCAACCCCTTGTAGCACAGATGGCAGCGGGAGGCTGGCAGCTGGCGCTGCAGTTCCTGTTTTGTTACGCTTAAGTCTCTCCCAGACAGTGAAATTGCCCATTAACCTCCTAATTCCAAGATGGGCAGGAATAAAAATCTTTATTCAGAACACGTGTCCCGACACGGGATGAGGCTTCGAGGCCATCAAAAAAGAGTGAGGCCCTCAGAGGCGAACGAAGGTGGTGAAATAGTTGAGGATTTTGCAGGAGCCCGCCTCTGGTGACGCGGGCTGGAGGAGCCTTGGAGCGAGCAGCCCCGGGACCCCGCTCCCTTCGTGGGAGAGTTTTCCTGCCCTTACCGTGGAAGCCACCCTGGGAGGGAGACAGCCAAGGACACAGACTGAACAGCAGCTTGCGACTCAAACCCTCCAGAAAAAAAAGGAACAATCATTTGGATAGCTTTTAGGAACTGATATTTGCAGCCCTTTCTACCAAAACTAGAAACAGCAGCATCAGCTCCTGCCCTCTCGTGGCAGTTTTCAACCTTTAGGAAGATGTTGGAGGTTGCTAATAACGATGAGCTAAGATTGCCTGAAGGACACCTCAACTTTTCCCTGTTCCTACATGGAAAAATCACTCACTGCAACGGGCCGGCTGCCCTGCTGCTGCCCCTTGCCCCGAGAGCATGGGGCAAACACCTCCCAGCGCCACGAGCCACCCAAGGTGCCTCGCAGGGAGCAGGACCGAGCCAGAAATCCATGCATCAGCGAGCGCTTGAGAAGCTGCCTCTGTCCTGCGGATAGCAAGGCTGGTTTACAGCAGCAGCATCGCAGCAGCTAGAAGTCATCTCCACCTGAAAACAAGAGCCTTGCAGATGGATTGAAGCTGACAGCAACTGCTCCCAGCAGCGGTGTGGGTTTAGGAGCAGGAGCCTCCTGTGAAATACTCCGGGGGAGGGGAGCGCACCAAAAAAAAGCAAAATAAAACACAAAACCACAGAAGAGCCACGTTTGAAGAAAATTGGAGCTTCAGCTCCAACTCTACGTGGGCTCATCACCAGCAGCATTTCAGCCCATCACAAACCAGCCCCAGGGTGACCCCTTTGTGCCAATGTCACCGGAGCATCATGCTGGGACCCGCTGCCTGGGGAGACAGCGGGGCCAAACACCAGGGATCCGCCATCCCAGACAGGGATTCATGAGGTGACAGGAGGCCAGGACAGCTGGGGTGGGAGATGGGGGTTACACAGCATGAACGGCATCAGCGGTGACAGAGCTGGGCTTGCATCCACAGCTGCAGAGCCCGTGTCTGCGACTGGGCAGGCACCGCCAGCGTCCAAGAGCACCAGCAAGATCCACCTTCCTCTGGGCCCTTTCCCTTTAGCCTGGCAGTGCCAGCGGACGGTGCCAAGCAGCAGCTGGACGAGCGGGTGGCTGTGGCAGAGCCCCTCAAATATGCTCAAGGAACCGAGCCCCCCCTGAGAGCACCATGAACCCCCCCTCCTGCACCCACCACCCAGCCCAGCTGGAGATCCAAGGCCCAGGCACACAAACCTGCACCAGCAGCGCATCTGGAGCACCCACCGACGGCAATTTTGAACATTTTCCAGGCCATGCAAACCCCACGCAGGAGCACAGCAGAGAACACTCATGGGTGTTTGCAAACCCAGACGTAACCTCCACATCTGGAGTACAGGAAAAAAAAACAAACAACAAAACCAACACAGAACCACAGAGAGCACCCAGCACCCTCCACTGCAGCACAACAGGAGCAGAAGGACAGTTGGTCGCGAGGGCTAGGCTTAAGAGAACAAATTTCCAGTGCCTGGCCACCTTCAGGACACAAATCCTGTTCAAAACCATCCTTTGGCCAGCAAAACCAGGCCTAGGGCCCCCAGGAGGGAGGCTGCAGAGAAGCCAGGTTGCAACACAACCGGCTTTCACGGCAGGGTGCAAGCAATTCGGTCGCTTGTCCTTCAGAGGGAAGATCAGCAGAAGCATCTAACTGCTGTAGGCTTCTATTTTTAAACCTCTATTCAGGCCAAGATATTTAAGTACTCAAATTCACCTCAGAGAATATCACTACATTTAGTGCCAGATTTGCTAATGAAGACATTAAAAAAGCAAAAAAAAAAAAAAAAAAAAAAAAAAAAGCAAAAAACCACCCACCAAAGGCACCCAACACAACCCCAGCCAGCCCACGGTCTACTAGGCCATATGTGCTGTTACAGCAAGGCAGAACTGGCTCCCTTCAGCTCGGTCAAACCACCGAATTTTACTCTCTAGCCAAAAAGCCCTTCAAGAAGAACATGGATCCCATTGCCTGATTCTCACAGGTTCCATGTTCCCACCCCGGTGGGGCACAAGGAAGGTGTCTCGTGATTTTCCATCACCAGAGGTGGTTCAGCCCCCAGCACCTTGAGGAACCCCACATGGGTGAGACGTAGCACGGCTGGTGGGACAAGCCCACGGCTAAGTCAGCCCTTGCGCCTCCATCTGCTCCGGCAGCAGGGCACGAAATTCTCCTCCAGCCCTAATCCAGCTGTGCGGCGTGATCCCACGGGCCGTCACAGGCTGCGAGAGCAAGCGGTTCCACGCAGGGGTTATGAGGCTGCTGTATCGTGACTACTGAACACGGCACCTTTGCTCCAGGAAGGTCTCTGCTGCCGGCAACAGGACCCTGGGCTGGGTTGAGCTCCAGTCTGACCTCCAGCACACAGTGCTTAAACAGGGCTTAAAACCACAGTGGCGTACCTGCTTCTGAGGATCTCCCAGAGCGTATTTAAGCTTTCAAACCACAATGCTTGGCAGCACGGACGTCCCGGTGAGATTTCATGGCAGGCAGGGAGCTGAGAAGACAAACTCCACCTTTCCTACTGCTTTATTCCGGCTATTTGAAATGTCATCGATTTTCTTTCACCTGAGAATGGGAACGCGGTTGCTCAATTAGCGGCACAAGTGTTGAGAACAGATCAGGTAATGAGTCCAGGCTGCTTTCATGAATGTTTGCTGAACAGCCATGATAGGTTTTTTTTAATACCTGTTCCCTCCACCCCAGCATTTCATCCATGCCCAGCAGTGCCCACCACCTTCATCCCTCCGCACACGGATGCGTTACGAGTATCTGTGCCCTGCACGCAGCAGCGGTCTGGCGGCCGTGAAGACGTTCAGCTGCTTTAAAAATATTTTACACTTCAACAGCGTTTTTGACCAGAGTGTCACAGCTAACCAACAATTCTGCTGGTCACCAGTTTGCTTATGTTTGCACCACCCCAGCTTAAAGACCCACTGGGGACAAATTTTCCCCCTAATCTCTTCAGAAAGGTGTTTACCAAATATCTGGGGGTCCCACTACTCACTCTGGGTTTGGTAGAGCTCTGGGCTCCCCCCAGCAAAGCCAGGGGATGCATGATCTCCCCTCAAGGTATCCCCCTGCTCCCCTGTTCAGAATTTACTATTTCAACCTTGGCAAACCCCTGGGTTGTGTTATGCTGGTAGGATGCCAGTCCCCTATTGATCAGCAGACGGCTGCCAATTAACCACCCTAACGGGTAACTGGGAGGGATGCCTGAGGCACCGAAGTTCCACTCACTGAAACCCCAAGTCTTCAGCAATTACAGGGTACAATCGACAGACAGCAAAACACGAAGAGACAGGATTGTTGTACTTTGCTATTTATAGGCTCTTTGCTATTTATAATTTGTGTCCCAGCTCACAAGACAGGGAGGAGAACACCTGGAAGGCGGACGACAGCTAACTTTAAAAAGGTGGAAGTTTTTAACACGAAGGGCTGTATAAATCACATTGGTTCTCCGAAACGCCGGTTGCAGGCAGTTGCAGCAGTCTTGCCACAGGCACAGCACGAGCTGTCCCACAGCGTTTTCTCACAGTTCGATGAAAACGAGCGGAAGAGCAGAGTTGCACCACTTGGCCCAGCACAAACAAGAGGTAATGGCAATGCACGTATTCAGCAAAAATTCTTTGGCAACACCGGTGCGGATGAGGGCGAGCCTCTAGATAGTACTTTATCCAGATAGCCCTTTTCCTCCGCAAAAGCAGACAAATTACCACCCTCCCTTCACAGAAGAGGAAGAGGAAACCCGGGACCGGGGGAGAGCAGCTTGGCCAAGGTCAGAGGAAGACTCAGCCGCAGGCCGATCTCTCTCACAACAGCCCTTATCAGCCCAGGCTTCCTCGGGCACCCCATCAGCTTGCAACAGCCTGCAGCATTCAGCTCCTTTCCTAGGGTATTAGAGAGTCATCAGAAAACTTTCCACTTCGAGCCCTTCCTAAACCTTTCCTGTAACGAGCAGCTTTATTTTAAAATGTGCAATTTCAAGAGGCCAGAGTAAAACAGTGAAGCACGGATCGCACATGAAAGGAGAGCGCAGCCAGAGGAGCGATAACCACAGGCACACAGAAAAGCCCTCCTGCACAGGAGCACAAAGCATCCTTCTGTAAAAATGAGAGGTACAAAAAGCAACAGGTAACCTGGGCTGCCACCCCTGGCAAAGGAGGTTTTCCTGTTTTCCTTACCGACCCAAACAGAAGCAAAATGAATCAAAAGGCCTGACCGGAGGTGGCCTCATTCTTCAGGGAAACCAGAGTGTTACTGGGGCAGTGGGTTTGCACGACACCCCCCAGGCAGCTCTGTACCACAGATCCGAAACCAAAACAGATGCTTTCCCCCCCCACAGCCACCTTTCCCATAGTCAGGACTCTAGCACCGCTGCAGTTTCAGCATTAAGAAATTTAAGGATTTGATTAGTGATCAGTCTGATTGGCAGCAAGCCCTGACTACAGGAAACCTGGAGGGACTCTGAAGAGGTAGCTCTTAAAATAGCCTGCTAATGAAATACCCTTCAATTCAAAGCAGCCAGAATTAGAAGCTGAAATCACTTCCCAGCTGGAGGCGGGCTCGCTGCTACCCCATCTGCAAAGGCCACTCGATCGATGGGGCAGAGCCAATGCTGCAGGAAGGGCAAGACTCAACTGCTGCAAAAACGGGACGCGAGGACTCCCAAAGTCAGTTTTGTCACCCTTCCCCAACCCTTATTCCAGGAGCGATGGCTTTAGAAGTCCCCAGGCTTCTGTCTTGACGTAAACACGGAAGCCTCCGCCGAGAGAGTACTTGGTCATCCCTCCAAAGGCGCCGTTTAAAGGGCAATGCGGTTTAAAGAAGCAATTCAGCCACCTGCAACACAACAAGTCTCCATTTTTATTGAGTTAGTAAGGTCTCGACTGATTCCGATTTAAGCCATCTATAAGAAACCCTCCTTTCTCATGGCAAGAGCAGACCTGCCCCAGGAAAGCGATGAACGCGCTGAAGAAATCACATTGACAATGTACAAGCAGCATTACTCTCAGTAACGGTTAGATTTCTCCTAGCACCTAGGACTTGGAGCACAAACCTTAAATCATCTCAACCAATCCATCAACTTTCTTGGAAACTCACTCAAGCGTGGCAGCGACAGGTTTTTGGATGGGATTAGAAACGCTATGCAGTCTTGAAAAAGCAACACGGCTGGAATATAAGCAATACAATTTTAATTCTGACCAGTCACCTACAAACCCCTTGTCTTTCCACTGTTCTGATGGCATTATTAAATATCACATTTGTGACATCGCTTGGGAAAAATGACACAAAGATACAGACATTATGATACAATAGTACAAATGATAAATTATTTATACAGTAAATAATGTCAATAGTCAGCACAAATTCATAAAAAGCAGCCGGCTCCCAGTATTATGAAACCAGTTTGGTAAATATTTAAATTGTAACACTTGTAAAGGAAGCGAGTCTTGTGAGATTCTGCTGTGAAAAATAAACCATATATTTCTCCACAATTTGTGCAATATTAATACATACAGTACACATTAGAAACCGTAACAGCAAAAGGGAAGATGGATAACAATAGTTGTCTTAGCTACGGGACTTCAAAAAGACTGTAAACACCACAACCCACCACGGTTTTCCTTCCCTGTCCCCTCAATGTAGTTTAGTTTCTATATAGTATAAAACTGAATAAGTAACTGAGCTTATTTTGGGGTTAAAATTATGCCAAGATTTTTTTTTAATTTTTTTTTTTACAAAATATTTAACACTTTATCTTTGGTCAATTTGACCAGTAAGGCTATTTTGGGCTACTAACATTTTAAAAATCAAAAGCACTTTTTAATATTTGCGAGTGAGAAAAGAAGGGGAAGAGGGAAATGCGTTTGGAGAAATACGCCAGAGCAGATGTGATCGGATACGCACACGTCCTCCATGCAAAAAGAAGTGGGAGGGCGAGGAGGGAGGAAGAATTATTCTGGAGAGCAGTTAAATTATCGCGAAAAGCGATTTACCATTCTAGACACAACTGAAGCTTCACCTGGCTAGGACAGCGACCGCCGTTCGGCGTCACTGCTCAGCACCCCACGCCTGCAGGGCATGGCAGGCACGGGCACGGCTCCAGCCCAGGAACCGAGCACATTTACCAAACCAGCTGCTTATCCGCTTGAGCTCGGCTCCCGCCACAACCCCCCCGTCAGGCTGGGAATCTCTGCACTGTTAGTCCTTAGCCTAATGCTTTCCAGCACCGCAGTCTGGGCTGATTGCTCTTCAGAGTGCCTTGTCACGGTTTATTGTGCGATATATGTGTGTATATATATATAAATATATAACGTAAAGGTAATAACAGCTCTTACAGAAGTGGCTTGGTAAAAGCAACAATTTGCCATTCAGCAGTTTCATTAAGCTAGGGCTTCCTACCAGACCAACAACACATTTTTATCGATTCATGGTGACAGATCATGACTCTGAACTGTAGATGACTTCATCATTTTAAATACTTAATATCGACCCCATCTTCCCTCCAAGAACAGTTACCTAGTGTTTAACAAGGGGATGCGGTTACAACTTTTTGGCTGAACGGACAATGCCCCATCTAACTGTTGCAAATGCATTCAGGTGACAGACTAAGGGAAAAACATCAAACGACCTCAATTCCACTGCTGATAAAATTAAATTGGAAAAATAATGAAGGATAAATCTTGCCACAGATCAATTGGAAAGCACTCCCCACCCCCCCACCCCCCATCTGCAAGAATCACACCCTTCCTGGTCTACACTCTTCAGTAACTTCAACAACAACAAAAAAAGTAAAGTATTTTTCCTTACTCTGAAAGGCAACATGAATGGTTTTTTGTTTTGTTTTCTTAAAGACATACTGGGTGTGGACAGTTAATTCTCTTTCCTCCTATTAAAAAAACCCCAACCAAACCAAGAGCAGATGAATATTCTGAATCCTACTTGCAAATCCCGACAGTATTCAAGAGGATAGAACAATCTGCATAGAAACATCCACACATTTACCATTCCGTATACTAATAGAGCTACACTGACCTACACAGCTAAAATCTGTGATTGTACCCTAGGTTTGATAGTCTTTCAGCCTCCCCTACCCACCAAAAGATATAATAACCCCGTCCCTTCCACGTTAGCCAGCCCCTCTCTCCTGCCGCACATCACCCTGGACTGGCACCGTCCCACCCAGCATCGTGGCACCAGAACACACAACTCCGGCAATTTCTTTCAGCTGCTTTGTTGTTCCCACCCACCCACCCCCCTTCTGATTAGGGAAAGGCCACCAAGATGCATCAGTTCATTCACAGAGGTGACCTCAAGGCAGTAGCAAGCACTGGGACATCCCTTTCCACGTGCTCTGCGGACGTTTGCGTTGCCAGTGAAAGCAGAGCTCAGGAACGTTGCCGTCTTTGAGAAGGGCCGGGTTCCCACCAGGAACACTGGCTGAAACCCCAGCGTGGTTTAGCGCCGATGAGTCCAGACATGCAAGTTAAAATGTATAGCTCAGCTTACGATTAATAGTTGTAAATGGAACCGGTTATTAATATGGAGTGCACCTTTCATTAAGAAAAATTAGTTGATAAAATTCATGAGTCGTGTTTGTACATTAGAATTTTTAACATCTCAAGAAGTATTACAAGAAAAAGCAGCCTCTCTTCCGCTCTTCACAAAGGCTAAACGTCTGTCCGGTTTGGTAATCGGAAAACGGGAACAAATCAAGGGAAAGGCGACTTTAGTGTTTTTTCTTTTTAATGTAGTCTTAAATCATGTTATGCTCAAATTCAATTCATCTAAAAATAATTAGTCACGAGAATTTGTTTTGATTTGCATTATGAATACTTCATTTAAAAGTAAATATTTTAGTGTTAATCTTCCCTTTTAAACTCTCTTTACAGAAACAAAGAGCTAAAACCATAAATAAGAGGGCATTAAAACCATAAAAATGACATTTGCCAATATCTTAATTTTTCAGCCAGACTTGATAAATCTATCAAAACCAGACAGTTAAATAAGAACCACATTATAAAAATTAGCAAAAAAAGGACTATTAGGTAACTCTGCAAACTCAAATATGAAACTGTACTAAACAAAATATGTGCAAAAGTATACAAGAGTAACTGCATATAGCAAGGTTAAGCCTGAATTAGTTTTAAAGCTTGCCCCGGTGAAACTGAATTTCAAAGGTGTCCCACTGTATTTCTTTTTTCTTTCAACTCACGTTGCAAGTCAAATAAAAACAGAATACACATGATAACTTCCAAACAAAGCTGGTACTGGACAAGCACAGAGCAGGACACTCACTCAGCACGAGTGCAGCATGCCACTCACAGCGAGTTCCTCAGGAGTCCTTAGAGAGTAGTGTACAAATTCAACACTGCATACAACAGCACACGTTATACTTGACAACTTGAGAAGGTTCTTGGGTTTTTTTGTCTTTTTTTTTTTGTTTTTGTTTTTGTTTGTGGGGTGTTTTTTTTTTTTTTTCCTCCTTTTTCTCCTTTTGAGACAAGCTTGCTTTCTCGGTCAAACCTCCGATATGAAAGCAGTGCGATTTTGCGTTGCAATGTTTAATGCATAAAAACCAGCCACCTGGGCCCTCCAAACCGTTCTCTTCTAAGAGTAAGGACTATGGGTGAACCAACAGTCTAGAACTGTGTATAGTTATGTGCAAAACATTCACTAGCACTCTGACTCTCAGGTCTATCATATGGGCATAGGAAGTGACAGATGCAGGTAAATAGTAATTTTCAGGATCCAGCACATCATCTGACATCTACAAAATAGCCAACGGAGTTTAAAATGGCAGGTTCTCCCTAGAAAGTGTATTGAAATGATTAACAAAGTAACAAAATGGGCAGAATCTAACTTTGGTGAAAAGTCTGAACATTTCACATAATGCTCAACAAGCCAAAGTAAGGTACCATCTGTAGCAAAGACTAGATTTAGATTAACTGGTAAGTAGAGACAACTCTTCAAAGATCATAACTGTAAACTGCAAATCTACTTCCAAGTCTCTTACACACCGTTCAGTCCACACAGGCCACGTTCATTTTGCTGTAAAGACTTCAGCCTGGAAACACTATGAAAAGAAAGTTCCTTTAATTGGGTCTTTATAGGAGAAAAGGGTTAGTTGTATTTGTAGACTGGGATGCTGACGGCGGGATTCCTGTACTGTGAAGAGGTTGGGTCATTGATCCTGCAATGCTCACGTTCATCCCCTGGCCCATCCGTGTTATAGACGCCACAGTGCCCATAGCTGGTATCGGTGCCATTCCCACAGGCACTGGGGCCATGGAAGACAGAGGTATTGGCTCCATGCTTATCGGTGGCACAGCACTGAAAGAAGGGCTGGTTCCCATCACAGGACTCGCTCGCATCTGATTTAGAGTGAGTGGCTGAGGCTGATTCACTTGGAAGGGGTTGATGGGAGTTGGTGCTGTAGCAGCGCCTATGTTTTGAGAGAAGAAGGGGGAAGAGGGAAAGAGATTGCACCTTCGTAAACACAAGGTTTTGGAGATTGTCTTTTCTGGTGAAGAACGCACCTTGTGTACATCCCCACACACTCCCAACCCCAAAACACCCTGGGGAGAAGCCTGCGTGGATACCATTCAGCAAACTGGGGCTTGCACTGGTGCACAAGTACAGCCTGTTTCCTGGAACTTGTCAATGCCACAAAACATCCCTTTGCTGACCAGCAGTTTCCACTTCTGATAGCAGTCACTGGAGAGACAGGTTCTAAATTTGGTTACCTGGCACATGCCTAACCACGACGTCCAGATCACTTTTTTTAAAATGCTACTTAAAATTTGCATTATGGAAGAGAACTGTAGGCTCACTGTACTCCTTTACTGCAACCTGGCTACCACGCATTTGTGCATTTGCTTCAAGGTCTCATCCAGTCAACTCCATTTAGAAGCTGAACGTGTTTCTGGCACGGAGTTTTGACGAGAATTCATAAAGTAAACAAGTTGTTTCCGACTTACAGTGGTGCTAGAAAAAGCAGAGAGTAACTTTCCCAGTGTTTGAGGTTCTTTGGACTGCTGCCAACACTACAAATTCCTTTTACCATATATGTATAGTGTTATTTGGATGGCCCAGTGACCCCTTATAAACTTTTTGTAGTAACCGGTAATGGCAGATACGCAGACTTCCTCTTGCTAAACACTGCCAAGGCTGTTCAGAATTACTGGTTTTTTCCTATCCAAGGAGTTTAATAAACTTTTTTTTTTTTTCCATTGGAGGGGTGAAGAAAATAAATACTGAAATAGCATTTTAAAGTATTTCACCATACTAGCGTCACACAGAAATTTCAGTGCATATGAATAGCTTTAAAAAAAAAAAATTACATACATCTTCCACCTGTTTAGTGTCACCATCTAAGTCTGCTGTAAGTAAAGGCTCACTTCTAACAGGGGTCAATTTACAGGGGAACTGCAACAGCCTGTTTTTTTCAAAATACACCGAGAGTGTGTTTTGATCAAAACTGGCTTATCAAGCTAGCCTAAAGACAGCCTAACCAGCAACCCACTAAGTGACACTGCAGAGTTTGCTATCTGGAACCTCAGGCTGCAGTCAGAGATGCTACTGTGCCTGCTGTAGCACAAGCAAAAGGGCAACTCCTGGTTGCTTCCACAAGAAGCTACTACCTATTGCCTTCCCAAGGGATTGTCTGGTGGCACACATTCACATCTTACCTGTTCTGACAATCAACTGGCTTTAGTTCAGCCATTTTTAATAACCCAAAGCCTTCTTCTAACACAGATCATTTTGAGAGAGCAAGGGCAAAAGCAGAAGAGAAACTGCTTGAACAAAGCTCAGCCAGCAGATCAGCTGCAGGCGCAAGAGGAGAAACTCTGCGCTTTCAGCGTCCGGCAGTATGCCTTGAAGCCATGATGCCTCGCCCTCCTCCTCTCAGTCATGATCTGTTGGCTGAAGTAATCAAGAAAAACAAGCCCAAACCATCTTACGTTAAATCAAATACAACCAAGTTATGCAGAGTTTTCCCTATGGGAAGGGAAAGCTAAAATAGAAAACTAAAGGAATGTGCAGAAACAGACCTGGTGCCAAGAATGGATTCAGTGAAGTAACAGGTTGCGGCGGCTTAGACACCAGTGAATCCAGGTTCACCAAAGCAGCATTGGGGCCCAAAAAAGACTCAGGGGTTTTCCGAGCTGCACTTTGTTTGCCTGATGTCATGCTTGAGTGCTGGGAATCAAAGAGATCAGGACTAGTGGTACCGCTATGCTGAGATGGCAAAGTGGAACCTGATTCAGCTGAAACAACACAAAGAAAAACAACACTTATCTCGTTAATCCACATAGTCAAGCAAAAAAAAAAAAACCCCTGAAGTCTCTGACAGCAGAAATGTTTTAAAATCTAATGTTTGTGTTAGTCAGATTTAAGTGTTTCAGTACAGTACACATTACACCCTTATAGCATGCAAGCAGATAAATGTTCTTTAGAAGAGTATGAAGAAGCTACAGTTAGAGTTGCAGTGTGCTACTGAAGGCGCTACCTGATTTACCCTGACGAATATTGTCACAGCCATGCAGCAACAGATGGGACTAAGAGTTTCCAAGGAAAAGACATTCAAAGGCCTTGGCTTCTGCCCTTGCACTACACCACTGCTGCACCCTTCCTAGCTAGACTCCACTCAGGTTTTCTCTTCTCTGTTAAAAAGAAGCCTAGCCCAGCTTTGAAGTAGTCACCATTCTTTCAGGCAGAACCATCCTGAAAGTACGTAGTATCGAAGCACTTATACTTTAAGGTCTGACAGTTTTTATTTTAGTGACTAATGACCAAATAAAAAATAAATTAAAGCATTCATAGAGGTGTATTTTCTCATCTGCCTACTAGTGCTACACACTAGAATTTACACGTTTGAGAAATTCAGACAACATTGTTCTGTTTGACACTCTGAGCGTGAGGCATAGTCCACAAATACATTGGATACTGTAAATTTAGAAGCCAAACAAACTTCTGCGTCAATGCAGCGAAATTCTATGGCTTACAATGCAAAAAGGCCCATTCCCCATAAGCTCATGCACAGGCCAAAATGTTAACAACAAGCTTTTACTGCTGCGTGATCACCGGCTTTAATCTCTTCCTTTGTGAAAGTCAATTTTATTTATTTTTTAAAAATAAAATTTAAGAATAGAGACATTTGTTGCTGAGACTATCACCCAAACTGTCCACATGCTAAGAATTTGATTCATACCTGGCTTTTTGGAACTTCGAAGTGTGTCAAATTCAGAAAAATCATCTTTAACTGTACCATTCAAATTACTGAAGAGGTCAAAAGATGTACTTCCTGTTCAAAACAAGACAGCCCTGTCATTAACAGATCTTTGGTTGCATTACACACCTGGTCCTACTGAAAGCAATTTCTACCCCATCCATGTTACCAAGAAGCCACTCTGTCAGGTTCCAGGGCAGCAGTTGAGATCAGCTTGAGTGCTCCTACTCTTACCCAGGACCAGGGAGAAGAATAACGTCAGAGAACTGTCCTTTCTTACAGTATTAGCCAACTAATTCAGAGCAATGTGCTTTTAAATCACAGTGTAAGGCACACCTTAGCATGCTGGGGTTTATTGAGTATCTGTACTAGAGAGACGTATAGGCAGGCATATATACATGTATCTGCGGAAGAAGAGAACAGCAACGAATTTACAGCCTGAACTATAAAGTGTGTTAACCAGCCCTCAAGTAAAACAAACTTCTGAATACAGTTCCAAAGAGAAAAGTAGCATTGCTACAACTTAAGTGATGATTTGATCTACGCTTCCAAAGTTAAAAGGCAGAGGAATGCAATAGAAAAGGTTATCTACGCCATGTAGCGATGGTAAGGCCCTGTTAGCTAAAGCACCAGAACTTCCCCATAGTTTGCAACCGAGGAAAATGTAACGTTTTCAGAATGTGGATACACCCTTACCTCAAAACAGAGAAAACCCACGCTTAAACAAATAGCAATCACACATTCCTGAAAAGCTTTAACATTTGCGCTTTTTTTTCTTTTTTTTTTTCTTTTTTTTTTTTTTTTTAAGTAGTTGAAATGCTTTTCTAATTTAGTTTTAACCTTGGACACATTTCAAGCAAATGAAGGTACGGACTTAGCTCTATAAAGAGCGCAAAAAGACAAAAACCCAAGAGAATGAGTGAAGATTGTGTATAACAATACTACTTCTTATCAAGAACAAAGACACACCATAGTCAAAGAATCATTCTCACAATGATCCAGTTATTGCCCTTTGCCCAGCGAAAAGCTGATTAGACAACTTTTTGCAGTACCCAGATTCCTTTGTTTATTATGTACCGAGATGAATGGCTAGCAAAAAATGCATTTAGGATGCATTTAGCCACGGTGCCAACATGAAAATACCAGGTATTAAGATTCATCAAGGTTGCATTAGTTACCGAGCATGAATAGACAATTACATCAGCACCTTCTGCATCGTGCTCCACAAGGGCTTAGGGATAGCTTTCACACCCTCAGTCTGAAGTAACAAACCATCATTTGCACCTCTAAAAGCTCCTCAGAGCGTGGAGCTGCTCAGCCTGTCAATCTAAGTCTGCAGAGACATCCATCTGCATAGCTATTTATCATGATGAAAGGTAAAATTATAGTATCATTCATTTCCAGAAATTAAGTCCTTGTCTAATTACAGCTAAAACCCATTTAAAAACCCAACAGCAGCAGCAGTCGTAAGTGCTCAGCATGCATCCACACATACCAATAAAAGAATGTTGAAGGGGCAGAGCACGAAGCAGCAACACAAATTCAGAGCTCTAAGTCAGAATAATTACATTTGGAAGTTCTTTTTGCTGCTAGCTATTGCAACTCCCATTTATTTTACACACCAGTTCCGCAAATTGTTCAGCACACAGCTTCTTTTATCCAAGCAATGCAGGAAAATAATTTGGATTTCACCTTCATTACTCAAATAATATGGATATGGGATGAGACTGTTTCTCACCAGAAGTAGAGAGAGGTTTGTTTGCAGGTGCTGGTCCCCAGGGATCCACAGATGATTTTGCTGCAGTAGAAGATGGCTGAGCAGGAGCCCAAGGGTCAACATTTTTGGACAGAGACTGAGCTGTGGATGTTGCTGGTGCTGCCCAAGGGTCAACGGAAGCAGCTGGTTTGGCACCTGCAAAACGAGCCAGCAGGAACACAAGTCAGTACAGTTTCACTTTGGAAAGCTTTCCTTGGAGATTAATCTCTCTTACGAGCCATTACTGCCAATTAATACTAAACATAAATAGGTGAAGCAGTTCAACATTAGGAATACTGATAAGTCTCAGCATCTGTGTCATACATACTGAACAAACAAGCACAAGTAAATTCTGTGCAAGGCAGATGAATAAAACAAATCTCCCATTTGAAACTGAATCAAAAAAAATCTGCAGTTCCAACAAGAAAATAAACTTGCTTTTGTTACAGACATTGCTACCACAACAGACAACATCTGACTGAAGAGGACCTAAATCACAGGGTGTATTGATGAACTTATGGGAAAGAAGGTTTCTAAAAAGCCTATACGTAAAAGGTATGAAGTATACAACATTAAGACTTGGACAAAGAAAAGACATCTGTGAGATTCAAAGGGAAGAGTTTTCAAACTCTTTTAACCATACTGTTATTTCATAAAAATATAATCAGATTCCCTGAGCTAGTTGTGCTTTTTTTATTCCCATCTGTAAGCACTCCTCCCGACAGGAGATGTAAGCTGTCCACTGATATCCCTTCCTGTATATATATATATATTTTTTTTTTTTTAAACCCAATGCCTGTATGTTCAGGATTCCCATTTTTACTGAAAGATGTTGACAACTCTTCATTCCTACAAATTCAGATTACCAGACTGCTTCAGGTTGTGCACAAGGTTAGGGCTTCCTAGTGTAAAGTGACAAATGAAGGCACTAAAGGGAAAAGGAAAGAGAAAGAAACTTGTCTCACTATATACAATTTCCTGCCAGTGTTTTCTTCCTCCCCAACCTAGTAACTTATTGCTTTTCAGCTTAGGTGACCTCTTCTTCCTTCTACCATTAAATGAAACTGGTTTGGCTTACCAAACCCATGGACCACTGAAGCAAATCACATTTCAGATTTGCAGTGGGCCAGGTCTATGCTGGAAGGTATCGCTCTTGCTTTGTTCCTGTGTCGTCCATCCCCGCTGCCCCTTTCCTGGCAGGTGCAGGAATAGGGACCTAGCACTGTAAACTCTACGGTGACCTTCAAGTCAGAGAGTACATGCCAACACATTCCCTCTTCCCAGTGAAACTTCTCAGACAGTCCTGGTTTAATTACTAAACGAGAACAACTGTATAATTCAAGAGTAGGACAGAATTACCCGTGCGGTACACAGCTATTATCTTTAACCACCACGAGGGTTTCAAGTTACAACTGAATATTGTTTTATTTTTTAAAACTACACACAACCCCCCCGGCACCACAATATTCTTGAAAACCAATTCAATGCTATGCACTGTGGCACAAATTCCAATTTGTAGTGTCAGTCTTTATTTCATCAAGAGGCGGCATGGTCTTGCTACAGCTTTGGATCAGGAAATGCTAAAATTCTCCAATTAAGTCCAACTATTCCCACACCGGTACTTACATTTCCTTTATCTAGCCTTAGTGTTGAGTTACGAGCCATGCCACACAAGAAATGCTAATGACAGCACTTCCCATAAATGGAAGCTTTCAAAAATGTCGTTTCTTTCATAAAGAGAGCGCACAAAATTAGAGCACTTGGGAAGATACCTTCCCGAAGCTTCCATTATCTCTACTGAAATGCTAAAGCACATGCAGGATTCGAGAAATACGGTTTAATGAGTCCCTCTTTTATTAGCAGTCAAATTCATAAATCTTACGTCTTCAAGACTATCCTTGGGAGCCAAGTAACTGGCAGGCTGGAACAAGGGGTTGTTCTGTGGCATTAATAAAGTTGGGAGCCACTGAGAGGAAATGCTACAGCTGCAACTGATGCAAGGAAAATCTTGTCAGAGGATGATGTATCGAGCACAAGATTTGAAAAGGTGGATTTTGTTTGGTTTTTTAGCCATGAAAAAAAAACAAACATTGAATAGTCTTAGGGCCCAAAACTTGGACTTTTTCTGATTTCACGCTTGCACCTTATCAAAGAAACAGATTACACTTAGAATAAATGAACTGTAGTTGGCCCAGCAGCTGTGGAGGTGCCTTTAATGCCACCATGAGGAGGAAACAAACAAACAAAAATGCATTTCATTATTAAACTTCAAAATTTTCATCAGGGATCTGGATGGTGGTGTGCTGAATGCTAATGCAAATGGCTCTGAAGCACTTTACAGCAGAGGTCATAGGATCCCCAGCCTGAAGCAAAACTGACAGAACTGTCTTCATGAAAAAGCTTCCCTTTGCACAGAAACCCCCTGCCCCTCAAAAAAGAAAAAAAATCCAAAACCAACAAAAAGCAGATCCAGCTCCAATTTCACAGACATAGCAAGTTTAACGTACTGTGAGGAACCATCAACGCAACGGAGCAACTTCTTGGACAGGCTTTGGCTAACCTAGAAAACAGTGTACTACACCAGCAGCAACACACACACACAAAAGCAAACACACAAAAAAGCAGGCTTTAAGATGTAAAGCACTGGATCTTTCACTTCAGAAACAGATTCCATTAATTTAGCATCACAAGCTTATGAAACACAGTGAATATTTAAAATGGTAACCTCCATTTTTTTGTTTAGTATAAAAATGTCCATTTTAACATTTTAATCCATTTGTTTCTGATGGTATACACATCACATTTCACTAGGAGCTATTAAAGACCCAGTAATTCAGATCTATGGCCTTCCGAACCATAGCACCCTGCCTAAATACTGTATTAAATACTGGCAAGGGTCTAAACCCATGACACGGGACACAACTAGCAGTCAAAACATGAGCATCCCCCCCAGTCTGAGACAAGTTGTTTTTGCTGTACAAAGACGACAGAAGCTTCACTCTTCTCCTCTTTCTTAAGATTCAAAACGCACACACAAAAACCCAGCTGCTTCGAAAGCAGGAACAGAGTGCAACTTCCATTTGTTTCTGCTTGGAAATGAGTTAGGGAAACATTAGTTCTAAAGTACGGGAAGCAATCACAATGGACTAACACACTGTCGTTATCAAGCATGACATTATACGTTGAGAAACTTTAAAAAGCTCAACATTAAAAAGCAAAAACTTTCAAGGAAGCATTCCTTCTGGCAGTTTATTCTTACCAAATGATTGCCATGGGTCAGAGGCAGTGGCTGCAACTGTGGATCCTCCCCAGGGATCAGTTTGGTTTGCAACAGCAGGAGGTCCCCAAGGCTCTGTTTTCTGTGGGGCCGGTGCTGATGAGGGCAGGGCATCCATCAGGTCCAACAAAGTGGTATGCTGAGGGCAGGAATAATCTGAGCTTTAATCAAGAGCATTACCAATCTGAAGTACAAACCCATGAGAGTGAAGAAGCAATTTTTTTTTTTTTTCCTTTTACACACCTGCATTGACTAGTAGTTTGAAATTTAACCCACATGGAAGAAGCTTTAAGCTATACAACAAAGCGATCCCAAAAGCATAAAAGAGCTCAGTATTAAGCTATTTTGTGTTACTGTATTTCAGCTTTTGGCAGCATAACCGGGAATTTCTTAGTCGAAGGCACTACCTCCTTCTTTTTGGGAATTTTAATTGTGTCTCTGCGACTCTCCTCCAGAGCCATCTGTAATCTCAGATCATCTCCGCGTCTGAGGCGCTCCTCCTGCAAAGGAAATCAACACTGTTGATATAGACCATTAGCCTAGACTGTGCTGCTCGCTCCCTCCAGGTGTCTAGCCCCCTTGGCAGGACACTGCTCGGGAAGGCCTGGGCAGTACTCCCTGCCACCACAGGCACACGCAGTGGGATTGCCAGGATTATTTGCTCTAACTTGTACATAACACAAGCGGGGACAAAAAAACCAATTTCTCACAATTCTTGCCTCAGAGGTCAGGAGCCCCCCGGCCCCATGACACCAGTGTAACACTGTGATCATAACAACAGCCATTTTGCTGACTGAAATTTACCCTCGTCTTGTTTTACTCCTCATTGGAAAGGTAGAAATGAAACCTTCTTTCCAAAAATTCAGTTACAATGCTAGAAACACCACAGAACTGAAAGACAAAGTAAATATTCCATCTTTAAATTATTGTAATGGTTTTGAACATTCAAATCACCACTGAAGGACACTGATTCAAACTTTACTTTTCCTGGCTTTTGTCAGCTTCCCTCCACAACTGATGCAACTGTTATAGAGAACGCTAAGTGAATTAATCTAGCCAACTCCATGCTATAGGTTTTTAACATCTGTAAACTACTGTGTTTGTGGTACATTCAACTACTTTAAATATCTTTGCTTGCACCACGTCTTTCCGAAGTTGACCAATTCCCCGGCTGGTATTCCCCTTGCGATTTTTTAACCTATTTCAACTAATAGATTCTGATTTTTCTTTTCTTTAACTTTATTGCTCAATAACGACGAAGTTTACTGGGTGATAGTTTCCCTTTCCAAGCACAGAGATACTAAAGCCTAACATACAGCAGTAAGCTGAAATTGTCACAGGAAGCTTCTAAAATATTACAGACACTCAGCAGGCTGACTTGAATTTTCACTCATAGCTGAGAATCAACCACTTTGTCAAATGTGAAAATGCAGTAAAATTTATCCACAATTACAGCATTTACTCCAAATTCAGAATGAACCTCCTAAGAAGTACCACAGTAACGTAACCCATGTGACAGATTAGGAGCCAAGTTATTTTAAACCAGGTTCTTTATAAATTCTAGTACTTTGTGTCAGGTCACCCTTCTGTTCCAGACAATCTCACTGTATGAGCAGATCATTCAAAATTTCACTGTAATCAGAATTCACTGACGTTTCTTATGCTGGTCCCATTAATGAAGGCTTTCAGGACTAGTCATGTTTTCAGTTCTTCCCAACTGAAAACATCTTCAGTTAATGTGATGATTAACGTCCTCCCCCACAAAGCCTTCTTGCAAAGTGTCTGTCACGTTCCACTAGTCTCAACAGCTCGGAGGCTGCAGTTTTTTTAACAAGAGATTTTTAAAAAAAATAATTAAAAAATAAGAGCAACATCTTCCAAAATGGCCTTTCTCTCCCCCTATGTCACCTGGAGCAAAGCCAAGCTGCCAGTGGAAAAAAAAAAAAAAACCACACAACAAAAAAACCAAACCAAAACAACAAAACCCAACAGGATTGTAGTCTTAACTATCAAAGTATAGATACTTTGGAAAACCTACACGGGAACTGACCTGCTCCGCCACTTCCCGGCTCATTGCCAGCGCGAGCTGCAGTTGGAGCTCTTCTTCTCCACTTGTCTGAGGCCGGGCCTGCTCGAGCTCCGAGGAAACTCGAGGGGACGTAGCTGTTGGGAGACAAAAGCCAGCAAATTTAACACACCAGCCAACAAAGAGATACAAGAGGCTTGATTATGTCTCTGACCAGACCACCCCACTTTCACACAGCCCTTCTCAAAGGACCCCAGCACAGCAACTGACCCCCCAGGTGCCAGGGGCCACCAGCTCGCCGACCACCACCCCTGAACTGTCAGGGATAAAGCTGGTACCAAGGCTGAGGATAACAAGCCAGAACAATTAAGCAAGGAGAACTTTGCAAGGCAGTTCAATTGCTTTAAAGAAAAAACATTCCTGGAAAACAAAGGCTTTCTGTGTTAGTGGGGTTGTAATATCAAGAAGTATCATCAACGAACGCTGGATACCCTGTCTCAGCATCAGGGCCTCGGGGGGGCAGGACGCTGACTTAAAAAACCATAGAACTAATCATTCAAGAAAACATTTGTTGACATTTCTTACATCTTACAATGTCAGTAAGAATTTGCTGGGAGTTGGCCAATACCAGGGTAAAATTGGATACCACCCACTTTTCTGTAAAATAATACAGTCTTAATGGGACAGATAAAGAACTATTCTTAACTGCTAGGCGGGCTCAGAGACCAACAAGCCAGCTATTCACACTAAAAAATTACAAAAATATTGTATCATTCTCTGTTTAAAAAGAAAAAGGTTGGTATATATGTTAGGGAGTGGTTTAGTTTTTGTTGTTGGTTGGTCTTTCTTTGGATGAAGACCTCTATTAGCGAAGTAGCAGCTGGTAACCTCCCTCACTCCGCCCCCAGTAACAGTCAAGCTTGACAGCTAAAATACACAATTCCTCAATACACAAATATTCTTTTACTGATGTTTTCACTACAGTTACCATGCAGAAATTCCCATCCGAATGGGACAGCACTAATAGGTTTATCACCACACAGTAATTAAAAATTTTTGTCCTCTCTCTCTCTCTCTCAGATAATTCTCTAGCATGCAAATAATTTATACAGAATATGTATAATTTGTCTTACTTTGGCAAGGAATTTTGTATTTAAAGGTTGGAATGATAATTAGTTTGCCAAACTAATTATTGACATTTAATAAAGAGGAACCATATTTTTAAGCTATCATGTCAAGCTCAAAGAAATCATATTTCTTAATAGGTCAGCTAAGCGTGTAGAAATTAATTGCCAAACTATAATTAAAAAAAAACAAAAAACAAACCACCACACACCCCAAAAAAACCCCCCAACAACCAATACACTTTTCAGTCGCTACTTCAATCCTCCAAGTATTTCCCAGTCTCATCTCCCCCTAACTTTTAGGCCAACACGACATTATAAAATAAGAAGTGCAACCTTCTCTCTCATCTGGCAGGCCAGAAGGAAGGTGACTCTCTGTAAACGAGGAATGACCTTTCCTTTCCACCATACACCCAATGTGCCATCCTCATCTCACTCCGTTTCTAAAGGGACAAATTAATTTATCACCCAGAACCATTCCTTCCACGTTGTGCTGATCTTGAAGCTTTCAACCAGACAAGCTCCTTACATAAAGATGTTACTCATACCTCACTTCTATTACTTCATCAAACTTTCTCATCTAAAGTATCTAAATTTAGCCTGCTTCATGAGTACTTTTTGCTCCAACAGTCACAGACAGGCTCTCCAATATATTATATGGACTATTACAGACTTAAAGTAGGAATAAACCAGGGCATCAGATAACAGGATGTCTGACAGCATGGAAAATACCGCCTTAAAACGTTTGTAAAGTTTGAATATTCTTAAATATGAAAATACAGAGAATTAAAAAGAAAACAGGATAAAATTCAACGTGAGGTTACCAAAAGGTAGCCCATAACAGAAAAACTGAGATCCTTCTCTTTATTTGGGAGTCAAAGGGAAAAAGCAATAAAGTTAATCTACGTGGACTCAGCAAAGCATTTTATGATGCTAAATATGATGTTGCTGTTAACCAGAGGGTAGCGTAAGAACTGAAATAGGTGAAGGACCCGCTGAAGAAGAGATTATGTCATACTGCCTACCACTGAGGAAGTTTACTAACAGTTTCTCAAGAACTGGCTTTAAGACCAATCTTAAGAAAAACTGTGTAATAAACAAATGCAGGAGGTTGTGGGAAAATGCAAAAATAATGCTGAGAAAAATTGTCAAACTAGAGGGAGAAACAAGGGATATTAAAGAAACAGATGACCGAGAAGGGAACAATAGAAATGAGATGATACAGAGACAGAAAGAATTTCTTTGATTACCATCTTCTGCTAATTGAGGGCATCGACTGCAAGTGACAGAGATGTAGAGAACTTACTTTAGTACTAAAACGCGTAGCTCCCAGCCACTCACCTAATAGAGCTGTTATTAAAATCAGCACTACTGCATCAAAGCTCTAGTCAGAGTTCATCTAACATACCAAACGCACTTCACAGCCAAGACACACTTTTTCAAAACAGAACAGATGTTGGAAATGCTTCCCTTCTGAGCACAGAGAATATTTTATGTGTTTATCTCTGGAAAAAAGAAGATCAAGCAGTTTATGGTTGCCAAGTACATCAGGCTTGCAAATACTATGGAGTGAAAAAAGCTATTTAAGATAAAGGGGCAAGAAGTAATGGTATAAATTGACCATGAATAAATTTGAGATACAAACAGAAAGAAGCAACTTTCCAGCAGGAATTGTAGGAGGAGCCATAACTGGTTTCAAAATAGAGCTGGGTAAGCATACAAATGGGACAGCAACGCAGTCACCTGAGAAGAGATGGCAACTGGACTACGATCAGGCAGGTCTTCTGTTTAACTGCAATTCTGGGGAAGAATGACATTTCCTGGACTTTTTACCCAGGAGTTTTTCCATCTCTAGTGACACAACTACATTCCAAAACAACTAAGAAGCCGATAGTAGAATGACTTCAAAATGATGTGAAATGGGTTAACTCCGCTGGTTTTCCTCCCATTTCCACAGGAAGGACTATTTACTGCACGTGCTCACCAGTTTCAGCTTTTAACAGCACAGCAGCATTTTCACACTCAAAAGCTGCAAGAAGCAGGGATCGCATCCTACTCCGAGCGTCTCACTCGCCCTCCCATGGTGGGTCCTCGCCTCCCAGCCGCGCACGGGAACGGCAGGCTCGCTTTGGCAGAGAGCTACATTACCTCACAGCTCCCAACAGAGACCAGCATTCAGCGGCTCCAGGATCTGAACACAGATAATAAGGGGTCTCACAGATATAGCTTATTTCTTTTCACTTTTAGGCTTTTCAGCAATTCATTCTACTTGGGTTTATTAACTCTAAAAGGCACTTTAGAGCTCCTTTCACAAAGAAGGGGAAAAAAAAAAATGTCAATTTGAAATTCTTCCTTGGGCCTCGCATTAAAAAACGTTGAAAAAAAAAAAAAGTGTTGCTATTTTACATTTAAACTTCTGCAGTGGTTATAAAGCCATCTACATTAAATAGCTGCCAGCATATTCTTTGACAAAGGATTAAAGGAAACTCAAAACACCGTTCTTGGTAGTAACCTGACATGTTTTATCCAGCAAGTTCACTCCTAAATTCCCGCAGTATTATAACGGCCCTTCTATATCGGCCTCATCCTGCATTAATGGTTTAGTTGGAAGGATCTAGCATAAAGGTTATTGCCTTAGTAACAGTATCGCTGCCACACAAAGAATCTCTTATCCCACAGCACATGACAGTTAACTCAGATGTTTATGTAAGATGGGACTCAATAGATCAATTCTGACCTGCTAAGCCCCGCTTTGTTGCTGCTTTGAGAATTTGGAGATCCTGGCCCCCCTAGGCTGCCCCGAAGCAACTGCGTGGGTATCTGCTCCTGCAGGGCGACGTGCCACCGGGCTGGCCTCTCGACGCCGCTCTCGCTGCAGTGCAAGGAAGTCATTTCCAACCTCGGTTAATCACTAAAGCAGGATTCTGCTCCACCATCTGTCTCTAACACAGGCTGTGACGTCTTTCATCCGTCTCTATCGGTAATTTACTACATTTTGGCTATTTTAAAAGCCCACTGTAGATGTCTATAGGTTTGGTTAAGTTAGTGAGTTAAAGCATATATACAACTCACAGCTAGAAAGCAGAGTCATTGCCTACATTAAAGATAAAAATCAGTCCCAGCATAAAAATCAGATTGGCTGTTCTCATTCAGGAGCGTGCGCTTGGTTTTATAAGCTCCAGCTTTATAATTTGCAGGTGGCGTTCTTAAGAACAGAATTCAGTTCTTAGTCACATTTGTTCAGAAAGAAAAGCCGATTCCTCACTCAATCGGTACGTCTACAAAAGTAGGCAAAACCAAGGCTGCCTTGAGAAATTAGGATAATATCAAGGTAAGAACTTAGAAGCTCATAGCAACTCACTTGGGAACCAAGTGGAGATCCCATTTGTTAGTCTTCAAATGAAAGACTACTCAAATAAAGAAGGGATACTTTCAAAAAGCCAATCTAACCTCTCAAATTATGGAAGGACATGTGCAAACTGCTTAACCTAGAAGGAATTGTGTACTCCACCTTTCCATTAGGAAATAAAGAGATCTTTCAAATACAAGAAGAGAATTAATAGCACCTATTAATGCGACAAGGTGGAGCTGATGAGCCTTACTGCATGATTTCTAATTGCACTGAAGCAGACAGAGCACTTTTGACATTAATTTAATACTGATAAATCCTTAAGGCTTTTGCTGGTTAAAGAGCAGTTTTTCTCTCAAGTAATCCCTACGTTCTTCTTAATAGACACAGTCAGATAATTTATTGAAACTACAGAAGCCTGGTTACACCGATGGCATCTCCCACCTTTACCTAGAGCACCAGAAAAATAAAAGTATCATGAGAGGATTAAAACAAGTTGTCATCTGACAGATAACACAGGAACCTACCAAACTACAGAAGTTATCCAGGCAGCTCACCCAGACTGACTGCTGGATGATATGCCATATATTCCCTGACTAAGATGGAAGGCCAGATGTGTATTCCAACCTGCAGAGATGCAGAACAGGTTACAAAAAAACCCTTCAAGAACAGGGGAATTCAGAATGCTCTATCGTGTCAAATTAGTAATTCCTCTGAATTATTTTCTACTCCAAGCAAAAGGGGAAACAAAGCTGAAATAGATGAGTGAACACAAACTTGCTGATGCTTCATGAAACTGTTTTTAAATAATGAGTCTACTTAATGTGAATAAGCACTGGAAATACTAAAACTCATTATTTCAGCTAAAGAAAATTGCTCCCAAAATCTTTACAGGTAAGGTTAACAGACTTGGCATTTCACAAGAGCCATAAAAGCCTTTTTCAGTCCATCTTTCACCAGTCTCTTATCAAATAGGCTGTATGTATAATGAATCTGATTTCTCAGCCAAGCGGCCTACCTCCAGGCAAAGTGCTTCTCTAAAATCAGGTCACACTGTGCACGTTGCGTCGTTCCCTACTCTGCCGCGTTTGTGTAAATGAAATCAGGACATTAAAACACACACCAGTCTCTCTCTGCCAACATTTCTAAGCGCAACCCAAACCCAAGGCAGCAGATGGCCAAAGGAAAGGATATGTGTACAACCCAAAATAACATGGGTAGGTCCTGGTTTAGGCGTTACAGGATTGGACCTCTTTAAAAAGCAGGGCTTCAGTAAACTCGGTTTTAAAACAAGAAGGCAGTACCAGGGAGAGGACCAGCATTTTCCAGGGATCTTTCGAAGGTGAAACCAATTCAAACATACTATCTTCTCAGGGCAGGGGTACCAAAGAATTGGCTTTGTCAGTCACTTCCCTCAGGGTAGAGTATTCTTCCATCATTTTTCTGACCCCCGTAAGCAGCCCAGCCATAAGGAACTGCAGCAGACAGTGCTGCTTGCTTCCTGAGCAGCCACAGGCTCAACTGTGACAATCCAGATAGGTCCGCTAAAGGCAACCCAGCTAACCTGCTCCCAAGGTGGTTGAGAAAGAACAAGGTAATCCACGTTCCCGTGCTCCTGCCCCGTCTCCTAAGGGCTTCTGCAGGCCCAAGGTGCTCAAGCCCAGCGTTTTGCAGCTACTCTAAACCATCTTCCACACAGTAGTGACTGTGGGTTATGCTTCTGCCATGCTGATGACTCCGTTGTAGCCACAAGAGTAATATTCCTGTGTAAGCCTCTAGTGAAAGAATACTTTAAAAAGATAAGTTACTACATGAAGGACTTTGTCAAGACCAGTAAACTCTTAACAAATGCACTCCCAGGCTTGAAACAACATCACAGTTCAGACTTAGGAGGTCTATATTAAGAACACCCTACTTTTCCCCATGCAGCCAATAAATCCAGAATCCAATTTAAGTGGTCATTGGCAGCTGTAGGTGAAACTAGGCTAGGAACAAGAGGCTGTTTTCAAGACTGGGTGACTAACGTCTAGCATAAAGACAATATTTAACCACAAAGCCAGGTTAGGGGTGGGGAGCTATTGCTCCAAAAGAGTTCAAATACTGAGCTCATATTCCTTCCTTTCACCAGCAGGTTTAGTTTCAACACCACACAAGAACATTCCCTTAACGTGAAATAAAGCCTGATATCAGATTTCATGCAACTCCATACAATCTACAAATTTTCCAAAATAAACAAACACTTATATATCTCGTAATGGAATATTTAATAGCTTCTAATCTGGACGTTAATTGCCCCTGGCTAAAAGCTAGAAGATAGCCAATGGTCCCCTGTATGTCAGAAAATGTTAACAAGATGGAGGTTGGGAGGAGCTTTATTTTTGCTTTTAGCTTTACACTATCCCTCTTGGCTTCCATTTACAGATTACGAGAATAGATAGCAAAAACATAATAATACTTTCACAAATGTTTGCATCAAGAGTCAGTAATATTCACATGCTGTAATGTACTCTCTAGAATTATACAAGCTTTACAACACAGAGATCTTCAGAGCCAAGAGAGTCATTAAAGCAAAGCTTTGGGGGAAAGGATTTTATTAAAAACTATCATGCTTCACCATTTCACTTTCCACAGTTTCTAAAGGACTTTTAGAGACGAGATGAAAATATCTGCACGTAAATGGGGAAAATACTCCTATGCGCCAGTGCGTCTTGCCTGCAACAGTGAGGGACAATGGTACATGAGTCAAGAGATCCTTTTCCCATTTTGAATTCTCTCACACTATACAGGCTATCAATACTACTTTTATTTTTTCATAAAGGATAAATTTGGGGCACAAAGAACAGCAACTCATGCTCAACATCAAATGCAAACCCCAATTCTTACACGCGCTCTCAGATACAAGCCTGCACATACACTTAAGAAGCTAGAGAAGAGCGGTTTGAGCATTGCAGTGTTTACAGTCAATGCTGTACAGTGCAGCTAATTCAATATTCTGAAGAAACTGAACAAAAAAGGGTTCACTGACTTATCCAATATTGCACTTTTAGCAACTGACAGAAGGGGGAAGAGATCCCTCGTGCACAATCCCGACACATTATCCACTGGAAGTGACTTGTTCCCCTAGTGATCTGTCCTGGAGAAACTATTAAGCTCTTTCAGCCAGCTCAGGCTTCTTTTCTTCTGCAAGAAAATATCAAGAATGAGGAAATTTTATAGCCAAGCACAATCTTTTCAAGTAAGGGGAACGCACTCTCAAAATCTGCAATCCCCACCCATTGCATTTAGCACGGAACAAAAGTGAAACATGCTCATAGCAAAACACTTGAGAGATGAAACATTTCATTTAGCTATGTTGGTAAAAAGGCTGTTACACTCTCCCAAACTTTATTTATATTTGGATGCTAATAAGACACGCTAAATATTTGGCAAAGAGGGTGGGTATACATTTTTAATAGGCAAATCTCATGCTATAGACTGAAAATCTAAATGCCTCTGATCTCCTCTTCAAAGGCTCAGAGGAATGAAAGAGAAGTCTACCAGAATATACAGCACAGCAACCGCATCTTAAAACTGTTATAAGGAGAGTATTTCCCAGGAGCTAAGCATAACTTAATCCCTTTTACATATTTTACTGAATCCATATTTTTCAGAACAAAAGGGGGGTATGGTTATAGAATAAAAGAAAACATGATGGATACAATCTCTTTCGCTTTAAATAATGAAAAGCATCTTTTCCATTAAATGTAGAACGCACAAGAATAACCCGACATTTATGTAACAGATTAAATGTCTGGATTTTGATGAAACTCCTTCCTCATTTCCTAGGATAAAGGACAAAGCTCTACACAAAGTTTTCCATTATCGGAAGCACAGCTGTTTTGTAGGGTGCTGGTTTGCTTTGCTATACTCGATTAAACCATACAAGAAACATATTAAAACTTCAGAAGATACAGATCATAAAAACTAACGACCATCTGTATTTTTGCTGATAGAGAATGAAGTCCAGAGAGTCTACAACAGAGGAAGAACCTAAAGAAAAAAAAAAAAAAGCCTGAGATTTCTAAAGCTTCTTAGGTACATGCTTATGGGGGAGGAGAAAAAAGGATTAAGAAATCATTACCTCAAAAGCAATCCTCCAAATAGAGATATACAGCAAAGTCATATGCAGGCAAATGGGAGCATCCAGTAAATCAACACTGGGTACCGAAAGAATAACCAAACTTGCTTCTTGACATCTAATCCCCCATGAAAATTCTTAAAGCATCTAAGGAACAACAATTCAGAAACACACCCCGCGTTGCTCAATCCTCGCTGTGAGGAATAGTTTGAAGCCTCTGGTAGCATTTAACATGACAAACAATAGTTACATGCACTAATTAAAGTTAAGAGCTGGTGAAGAAATAACCCTGTGGAACAAACCAAAGGTGTGCTCAGCATACCTTAGTGACTATTAGTTCAGGCCATCAGCATAAGTTAAAAACAACAACATTTCAAGCTATCTCCTAAATTAAAAATTCTTGTTGACAGATCTACAGCCCTCAAAAGAAAAAAAAAAGTTACTGTTGTGATAACAATATACATGTTGTTCTTTAAAAATTCATACCAAATCAATGCTCAAGTATGGTTATTACAGAAAAACTAAGATGTTTGTTATTCCACTGCTAATTAAGAGACAAGATAAAAATTCTCATACCTGAAAACCTTCATGCGCATTTTTGAACCCTGTATCCTAAAAATATTTCCTTTTGAAAAAAATAATTTTCCCTGCTCTTCTCCATAGCTTTAAATGGACAGAGATTTTCTTTCCCCCAGCTTGATTTGTCCTGCTACCCCCTACTGCCTTCCACAGAAAATGTCTGTACATGTCAGGGGTACTGACACCATTCACGTATTTATAATTTGAGAAGCTCTTTGGGACACAGGACATGACAAACAAGATTCTTAAAACTGGTGCTCAATCGATTCACCACACTGGCTCAGTTACAGTCCTCCACACACTATAAGCATTCATTTAAAGAAAAGATTTTCCTTCAGAATTAGACCACAACCACTGACATTCCAGCCAAAGCAGCTTTCATCAGATCATTACTTATATTAAGAAGGATTTAGCGCCAAATCAGGCCTCTTCCTAACATGACAGGGAGTTCCCCCAAGCAGCAGTATAAAGAATCCATTCTTCCCACATCATTTTATTTTTTTAAAGAATGAAATATAGTATTTAGTACTGATACTTGCATACCAAATGCTGATAGTATAAATATTTGAACACTGACACATTCAAAGAGTTACTCCTCTAAGAACTGCTGAGCAAGCAATAAAGGAAATTAAATACCAATATTCTACCTGAAATAAAATAGCAGCAACATAAAGACAGCATCTAGCAAAATGATCCAGGAAATACTCTGTATTTCTGATTTTTTCTTGAATTATACTTAACAAAAGAACCTCAACAACAAGTTTTTGAGTGCTCCTTTGAAAACCAGAAACAAATAAAATCCATTAACAGTCTCCCTACCAAGATTGGGGGCCTACCACATCAAACACTGGAACATGTTCACAAAAGCAGCTTGACAATGCTACCTTTGGGAACTGACAGTAAACAACTGCTTCTGAAATTGATTTACGTCAACACACACATCCTCTCCAAAACAAACGTTTAACCAGTCATTTGAAGAGACATTAGTGCCACCAAGCAGACCTACAAAGACTGAGCCATTGCAAAAAGTCCCTTGGAGTCAGCATATTAATCCTCCTAGCAGGCACCATTTACTCTCATGTTGAACAGCGAATCAAAATACAAAATCTCTCAAAAGAAAAGGAAAAGAAATTTTTTATGTGTGTTTGCTTGTACTTACAGCCATGGTAAGATGCTGGGGATCCTCCAGACTTTCCGTATTCTTGCTCAGAGTAGCTGGTGGATAGGTTTGGCTGGCTGGAGCCTCGGCCGAAGGTGATCTGATTGCTACCCACTCCAGTGGCCACCTGAGCCATGCGTTCTTTGGTCTTCAAGGCTTGGGCCCTCTCTGTCTTGAGTCGCTCGTCATCCTTCAGAAGAGACACTAGCTGCTTGGATTTCTCCCTCACATTGATGCCCTGGTCTTTACCATCTCGGTCAATATACTGAAAATCTTTCAATGTCTGGATAGCAAAAATATTCTCTTTACACTGCTGCGCCACTCTCTCAGAACCAGTTTTAATCAGGTAATCTAACAGAGTAAGGGCCTTGTATACGTGTCGCCAGTTCTTGCCGTGGTCATTCAGCCGTTTCCAGATCATGCTCATAATTTCAGAAAAGGCCACAACATTGTAAGTCAGATCTGCTATTTCAGTCATTAATGAACTGGAGGGACCCCAAGGGTCATTGGAGGTCGCTTCCCGAACTTTTATTTCGGCCTCTGAATAATTGTTCACAATGTTCTTCATCTGCCGTCTAATAGACGAAGTCGTCATTTTTATTTCCCTTTTTAACAAGACAGATTCCAGAACACGAACAAAAAAAGGGCTATATCTGCTCTTGTATGAACGTTTCTGAACTGCAAAGGCTCCGTATCAGTGGCTTATTTGTAACACTTTTCACTACAATCATTTCCTCTCTTCAAGAGAATGACACGAGAAAATGAAAATCATGACCTGCGTAAGGAAAGAAAACAAAGCACGTTAGTTGAGTCTTTAATTATTCCTACGTGGAAAGCAATCTACGTACACTTTGGGGACATTTTATTAGAGTTAACTGATGAATTTTCTCCCTGAATTTCTTCAGGACATCTGATTTGGAAAACAACTTGCTCTTCTCACAAGTAATATTAAACACTGAAGATTAAAAACCCAAACTGCTGAACAAGACAAAAGCAAGAGGATATCCACGCTGATGCAAATGCAAAATTTTAAAAGCAAAAAAGAAACAAAGTCCAAGAAACAATTTACGGATTTAGTTTCTAACAAGGTAAAACCTACCTAGAATTTTAATTACAGAAATTACAATGCTAGCTTGCAGAGCTGAGATGGAACTACATTAGAAATTCCATGCTTAGCAGCTTCCCTCTAACAGTTGACAACTGCGGTCTGCTACGATTGGTGTAGGAATCTGTGTACTGAGAGAATAAGCAAACTTCCTAAAAACGAACCAATTTTTTTTCTGAAACCTCAGGTAAGTTTAAAGCACGCTCGGTATCAGGGCAGAGATCTTGAACAGTGCTCTGCATTCAGTTGAAGCCTAGGGAAGAGAAACGAGCACCAGAACAACGCACTCCAAACTCAAGGTGACCTTTAATGCTAAGCAGATTAGAGGCAATTTTTTTTTTTCCCAAATGAATTTACTTTGCACATTTGACAATGCTCATCAGATCTACAGTTTCTGCTCCACATGTCTTTCACACAGCCCAGAAGAATTTTTAATTACAGGAAAATGGAATTGTGAAACCAAAACGACTAGCAAGAAAACCCAAGAATGAGCTCTGGAGCTGGAAAGCCATTTCAGTTATTTAAGATCACTCTTTCAGGTAAACAGAGGCCTATTAAGCTTTAGAATACATTACTGGAGTAAACTGGCAGGTTTTGCTATTACAGTAACACAGTTAGAATAGTCTTTGCTATTCACCAGTTGCATGAACGCGAAGCATTGATTCTGTAATGGAACCTGCCACGTTAATAGAGCTTGCACATTCAAGATGTCCTCTAATAACATTTCTCCAAACACTCCGAAGAAGCAACAGCATCACTTACAAAAGACAGGGGCGAGCCATAAAACACAGATTTCAAGCCTAACATCGTTACCATTCTTCAAATTACTAATGTGCCATTTAGAATGAAAGCAGAATTAAGTGTCAGCTGGACAACATGCAGCTCTGTAATGACTTTCTCAGCATAAAGACATATACCCTTCCTAGAAAACCATTCTGGGCAAGTTAAACTACCACAGAACAGGTCAAATGAGTTACTGTATTTTATCTTGTTCCACTAAAGGTAGTTTTTGGCAGAATAAAAAACTATTATGGCATCATGGAAAATTAACTTTAAATGAGATCAGCCCTAAACTTCAGGTAAACTGCATCATCCTGGTGTCCTCCCCAATATTTAAAACCAGCTGTAGAAGAATGTCGATCGGTTGTCAGATGGCTAGTAGCAACAGGAATAAAAAGGGGCATCTTCTCCTGCGGCATTTACAGGTTTGTGAATTATAAATGCAGCATCTGAAAAGAATCCTATGTAAACATTCCCAGGTGCTTGCGACTTCTGCTTCACTCCAAAAGTTAATGTTGTCCAAATCTGCTGGCTCACCTTCCTTTGCAATCACTCTCTAATGCACAACCTTCAGAAGGTGAGGCACCAATAAATAAAATAAAAAAACCCCAACATCACAACACACACATCTTATTTAATCTAAACCACTTCTTTTTGTCAGAAATAGATTAAGGCAAGTTCACAGACAAAGCTGAAACAAGTGATCCAAGGAGGTGGCAGCATCTGGTAGAAAGATGGTCACAAAGAACTAAGAACAGACGGCAGGCAATAACCCCTCTAGCTGGTAAAACTGGAACCAGCAGAGGATACAAGTGTCAGCCTAACCATGAACACAGGTATGCTGATGATATGGATCCCCGATCAGAAGAGTGCAACCCCCCCACCATAAGGGCTGACCTTGTCACACAACCAGAAACGCAGTAAATAAGTATGAAAAATCAAAAACATGAGAACCACGAAACCTCCTAAACCAGTCAGATAAAAAGTCCACCAAGCCCAGCATCCTCAGACACAAATCTTCAGGTAAAGAGTATGAGAAAGGAACACAGATACTCCCTTGCCTTATATTATCAGCATCTTAGGCATCTTCGATGTAGCCCGTGTCCCTACCCAACCCCTTTTTTGAAGCCTACTCTATTTCCCGTTTCACCCTCACCAAGTTCACAACAGCGGTCCAGTGACAACATTACACCAGCAAGTACTTCAGTTTAAACTTGGACATTTATTTCCCGAGCTGTAGACAGGGGGCATGCTTTTTAACAAAGCACAAGTCACCTTTGGCTTCTTTATATCACTCATGATTTTACAGAAATTGGCCATCTCCTTCTGAACACAGGATCTCATGAAATTCAATCCCTCTATTTAGAGCTGCTCCGTATCTTGAATCATCCCTGACGTCTTTCCATGCACCTATTACACTTCCAGTTCTTGAGATCTATGCAGTTCCAAGCACTCTACATTTCAGGTTTGGCAGTAACAGAAGTTGGTATCACAACATAGTAATTTACTGCTTAGGATTTCCCATTCTTTACCAAATACTTTCTAAAAGTCTTCTTGCCTTTTGGTAGTTGTGCCTCTACTCATGCACATGAAACCAGGGTCATTTCTTCTCCCTATGCAAATATGTTGAGCTGATTTCATCTGCCATTTTATCACTCAGCAGATCTCAATCTTTCTCCCTTCCTTTCAATTCAAGATTTGCTTCAAATTTGACTAATTTGGTTCAACTTGGCCACCTTATTATTTAGAAACTATCTGTAAAAGGAAGTATTTGCAAGAACACTGATCTCTGGCAGGACACTTCACTGGGAATAACCCTTCACTGTGAGAACCGACCATTTACCCTGACTCCCTTTCCTGTCTTTTAACCTGCTGTAAATCTATGAAAAACATTCTTGTCTTATGAGAGTTTTGTTTCTTTAAAGGCCAGGGATGAGAGGCCTTACCAAAATATTTTTAAAAGTCAAGTACACTATACAAGCAAATGCCTCACCTATGTGTACCTCCCCAACCAATGGAAAAAAAAAAAAAAAAAAAAAAAAAAGAGAAGTTTGTTTTATTACTTGTTAGAACTTCACAAGCTTTTTTTTTTTTTAAAAAAAAACATTTTAATACCACACATGATATTTGGAAAGGTAAATTTCACAGTATATGGGAACATCTACTAGTCCTAAGTAACACCAACTTTGGCCAATGAAATAAATACCTGAAGAATTAATCATAATCACAACATAAGCAGGCACATGGACAATCAGGGTGCAATTTCGCATAGCCATCCCAAGCTAGCTGCAAGCCAGCACCAAACCCAGTGGCCTCCCAACCTCTTCCCCTTTCTCTCTCTTGCATCAAATCTAGCAATTACACAACAGTACAGTAAAGCTAAGCAACTTGAAGTCTTGTAGAAAATTAGCTTTTTAGCACTGGTTTGTTTTCTGCCAAATCAGTGAGCTGATCGGGCTGCACAGCGACATAGTCAACAACCTTCGCTACGAGGAAGCGTAAAAGCGATCCAATCCTGGCCTCGCTTTTGAAGGAGCTGATTAAACATAATATAAAGCCGTCAAGCTGCAAAAAACAGCACCAGAAAGCAAAGAGCCTTCATTACTGCCCAACTACACCATAAGGACTAGGAACCTGTGCACCTGGTTTCAGAGAAGAAACCAAACGAACAAAGGCAGGACCCAAGGCCCTGCTGTGCTCTCCATATAGGCTGTAGCTAAATGAAGGAAAAATATTCGTGGGTTTGCTGTAAAGCGTGGGCAAGAAGCAGAATAAAAATTACAGCCTCACTGAGTGCTGAGAAGTGGTTCAGAGAGAACCCCCTCCTACTTGGGAAATACTGAGGTTTATTTTTAGGATTTATTAGTTGAACTACCAACAAAGCTACACCCCAAAAGCAAGTGAGCTTGGAGTACATACGCATGCAGGAGGCTCGATTTATGGCAGCCCCATTCCCCAAACTGGAAGCTCTGCCAGGGTGAAGCTTCTGAAGAAGGCTACTAGCAGAGAGTAAATCCAGAGTCATGCTTTGGATAAACATAGAGCAAACACTTCAAGAAGAGAACACACTGGATTAAATGAAACAAGCGTTTTTCACACGTCCAGAAAAATTAAAGATTGCACTTGTTCTGTAATAGATTTGAAAGTCATCAACCCGTTAGTGCCGGCACGTTTCTTTACCCTCCTATCTTTGATTCATGAAAACAAAGGCATTTAATGAGAATCACGTTAACATCTGTTTTTTCCTTTTCTTGATGGAAAGATAATGTTTTCCAATCCTATTCCACTTTTAACCCAGTGAAGACAATTTATTCTAAACTTCATTTTACTTTATTAAAGATGCAAAGGATGAATGGGGTGGAAAGATGATGGATTTTTTTATCTGCCCCCCCAGGTGTACCAACATGCAAGGTAACTATTTTGCCAGTAGCAGTAACCCCCACTGAGAACTCTGTATGCCTTTCAGTATCCGCTTTACAAACTTTCTGCTTCTACACCCAATGAAGGAAGAGTTTTACTTGATTATTACAGGTCACGGAACACCGCAACAGCCTATCTTAAAGAGATCAAAAAGCCAAATATCCCTACTGCATAAAAAGCAAGAAACCATTTCTAATGCACGATCAAACACTCACATAGAAAGTTTACTTTTTTTTTTTCCAGAGACCTCAGTGAATTAACTTCTCACAGCAAACCACAAGGAAGTACAATGCACTTGCAACTTCAGCAAAAATCTGGGTTTGCATTTTTAAGAGGACAGTTGCAAAGAAAGCATAAAGTAAAACTAGTTGATTAAAGCTGCTATTCCTTGCTAAAAACAGGAAAAAGGCGATGAACAGATTTCCTTAAGAGGTTAAGCAGAGAGGGGAAGACGGAGTTGTTAGTCTTGTTCAGCTTAGGTGAGCCTTCCTCTTTTTCTCTCCCTGGTCCGTTTTCTGTTTTATGCATAGCTTGTCAACTTTAAATAGATAGAAAAGGAAACGTACAATTCTCTAGACAAGAAGGGGACGCTTACCTGTGCTATCAAGGGTAACCTGGAGGGGAATACCCCATTCCCTTTTTCCTATTCCAATAGTTTCATTACACAAATAACCCCGATGAATTCTCATGGCGCTTTTTTAGATACAACGTACAGACAGAAAGGAATACTTGACTGAACTTCTCAACAGCTTGCTCTCACAAGAGATTAAATTCAGTAAATGAAATCTACATGAGGAAACCATCTTTAATTTGCTAAGACTAACATAGAAAAGAGGCCAAGCCACAAAGTCCTTAATAAACTTAGTTCAAAGAAACAGCCATACAAATCCACCTATACACAGGCTTTCAGCAGAATCCATTCACATCTCTGGAATGTAAAACTCAAACCAGGGTTTGTCTGCACTGATAAAATGCCCTTCATATCAAGCCTGAAGGTAAATATACACATAGCCCAGCTAAGTATGGCCCAGAAATATATTGAAAGCCTTTACTATCAAGTGGGCAATAAAAAAAGTGTGGAAATTAACATTAAACAGAAGCAGTTTTGCACAAAATTTTAATTAAAAATATTACAGACAACACAGATAAGTTACATTAGACATTTACTGTAACATGCATAAAAAGTGAATTTTTGAAAACTGTTATTAATTCAGTCATTCTGTGATTTCGAGGCAGTCTCTACAGACATCTTAATCTACATAAAAATATTCCCCCTTCATGAAATACACAGCAAGGTAACTATGAGTTTTCATCCAAAGATTCATACTGCAATTACACAAAGAGATTCTCCTGGTCATCACTAGAAAATACACTCAAACAGCTCAAGCAGTTTCCCATATTAGGTTCACGGGACGGTCCTCAACAGCTATGCTGACAAGCCAAGACACCAAAACGCTGCGATACAGGGGGCATAGGTGGGCTTTCTCAAGCCAGCCGAACTACTGAACAGCTCTGTATTATGAAAGCACGTCCTCAGTATCGAAGGACCTGAACTGTACCATCCAGGACATTTGCACCCCACTATAATTTCAAAGGAACCTACGTGAAATATAAAGCCTTAATTAAAGAGCCACCAAGAGCCTCTCCTACCCAAGATGTGCTGAAGCAGATAGCAACCTGATCTAGTTAGCGGTGTCCCTGCTGACTGCAGGGGGGTTGGACTAGGTGACCTCTAGCGGTCCCTTCCAACCCAAAACATTCGATGATTCTATGAGAAGTTCCAGTGTGTCATAAAGCCAAAGCGCGTGCCATAACTCCAAGGTGTTAATACACACCAACAGCTAGAGATCTGCTCTCCTTGCTATCAGGATGGAATGATAAGAGGCAGGCGATCCTCGGGGACCTGTATTCCAGGATAAACTGGACAATCCAGAGCCTGGAGAGCGCTTCTTGCCAGTCTGCAAAGAATCAGGCTAAGAGGAAAAGTGTTGCCAGATGCTGACTAAGGAAGAAGTTCCCCCAGACAGACAGACCCTGACACCACACCTGCACGGAGCAAAAAGCACACACTCCAACACAACCCCAATTGTAACAACAAGCCAGCTTTTATTTAAGGTAAAAAAAAAAAAAAAAAGGATTCCCATTGCCTGATGCTGTAAATTCACATCCTAGTGTTCTTGCGATAGCTTGGTATGTGTACAAATCCACACCCCACTGTGCTTTTGGAAAGTCTCATTTTCTACAAACAGGAAGCAGAAATCTGAGAAAAAAAAAAAAACTGAGTGCAAGCCTTTATTGAAAATTCAGAAATGTAATAATCCAGAAAAAAAAAAATGACAGCAGAGACATTTTCCTTATACTGGACCCCACACTGCTAGAGAAATTTTCAAACTTAGTTAATTTTCTTTCACATATTTCCCCCCCCCTTCATAAATAATTCTTACAGAACAACTGGATGATCAGAGGATCTCATTATCCTGCCTAGGGTATAATATCCTACTGTAATACAAACATTGCTCCCAAAAACAAACAGGAAGATGGGCAACATTGTGGTCACTTGCAGGAGAGTAGCAAGAGCAGCGAAGAAGCTTGGCACTATACATAAAAGCCAACAAGTAGCACACTTATTAGCTCTCTCTTGCTATTGTACAACAGAGAAAACAGCAATTCATGTGAATAAAACAGTAAAATGAAGACACTGAAATTACTATCAATGCCCTTCCTCAACTGTCGAAGTTATTTAGGAAATGAATTACAAATACAGATTGGCAAATGGTTTGAAGAACAGGGTTAACTCCAGAAGAAAGGTTTAATTTCCATTTTTCACAGCTTAAATGCTTGTCTTCTTCAGCGTAATTTCTGAGAAGAGGAAATGGTTCAAAATTAAAAGTTTTGGAAGCTTTCCACTCCCTTTTACAAATGAGAGAACAGGGTCAGCTTTCACAGACAGCAGGTGGCCAAATTATTTCTTTATTTAAAGAGTTAACGCTGAAAGATAATTCTCTTTCAAATTTATGCATATTCATGAATCCCAAGGTTGGATTCTACACTGATTTTACCGGCATGCCTCAGACTCACAGAGAAAAACTAACCCCAGCTTGTATGGCCATTTAGCCGCAAAATAGAGTTACAGACACAGATTTGTTTGAGTTTTCTCTAGAACACCTTTTCTTACTATGTGTCTACTTAAATTACCAGGGCAGTATTTGAGCTCAATGGAGACCTTATCTCATTATTCAGAGTCTACAGAAAAGGGGAGGGGGGGGACAAGGAGCAGAAATCTAACTTTCATCTCACAGCCGAGAACACGGCAGCACTACCTGGCCACTTGACTTCAGGACCCGCCAAGCCAGAGCTGCTGGTGCTTTGACATTTGCAGTTATATTGGACTTTGCAGCCGGTAACACAGCTGGAATTACTGACAGCGTGGGAAGCAGCTGCAAATACCCTCTGAAGTTGTGCAAAAGGGGAGAGTCTCTGTAACAGCCATGCAGATCACCGCAGACGATCCAAATCCGACCTACACTGGAGATCTAATTTTAGGATTACAAGCTTTGACAACATCTCTTTAAAAATAACACATTCCTCCTTCTATGGCTGGGTCAAGTGTCATCAACAGTACTACCTACATTTTATGCAGCAGCTCTCAGTTTATTTTTCACTAGCAATACAGCAAGTACCAGGTGTGTAATGAATAACAGAATATTGCAGAATTACAAAACAATGTAAGGTCAAGCCATTACGCACTGAACCAGAAATTCTAAATGCAAATTAATCCAACACGGCAGTGAAAATACCTACCCAAACTCTCAAAAGGAATTTGTTCTCTGGGGATTACCTATTGGAATGAAAGCACTTAGGCTTTTATTCTCACAAATAGAAAAGGGGGAAAGAAACCACCACCCAATGTGTGGCTTAACAAAAAGGTAACAACCTGCAATAAATTCAGTTTACCAGGTACATTTGAGCAGCATTTTCAACTGAATTAAGGACAGTGGGAGACATTTCTCTCCTTCCACACTTTCATTTTGGAAGAGAGGAAGGTATCTGATATTCTTGCTGGAGGATGTGCCCTAGAATCTATTACTAATTAGAAAAGTCCAGCCTTGTCACTTAGGCTGCTTACTGTGTGACAGGCAACTGCCAAAGGGAAACCATTAGATCTTCTCTCCCAACAGTTCAGAGCCCTGATGGATCCGCTTGAACACAGGAGGAATTGCAAATAATGCAACCTAAAAGCCTACAAGACCACAAAACATTAAGTACATTCTTTAAGCCACAGGGTTTTCTTACACAATTGCAATTTTTAAAATTCAAACTGACAAGAACTACTATATCCATATATCTGTGCTCATATATCAGACTTGGTATTTTGGGAAGGTACCTTCTACTTACAGTTACCCAACAAATTCATTAACTGAATTCAGTTTGCACTTTATTACTATGAAGCAGACATCACCATGAGCAGTTTCTCCTATCCACCTACACAGCACAGACATGCAACCGCATTAATAAATTCAGTAGGCCAAAGGCAGATGCTCATCATGACGAAGACTGGGGGGGGGGGAACCAGTTAAACAGTTTAATTCTCCATGCTACTATTGCTAGAAGCAGAGAGACTAATTCATACTTTTACTTTACGACATTAACCTCTGATGAAAAGGATTGTTCAAGGAGTGGTACAAGATCTGCAAAGCCGTATCTGTCCATACATCTGAAACACTACTGTTTTCTTCAGTTAAAATTGTTAAGTGTACTGGCTGCTAGCACAAACTACAAGCCTGTAAAGGAAACAGAGACTGATTTAATATCCTACCTACATTCATTGATGCCCATTCACGGCATAAAACTTCAAGTGCCACCCCTCACAGCCACCATACTTGCACGCTCATCTTGAAAAGTCAACACATGGTCTTAATTCAACTACCATAACTGGTAACAATTAACATAAGGTTACTTTAACCCTCAGAAATTAAGCTACGTGCAGTTGTATGCTCATGACTAATTAAGTTGCTACAAAATTGTAAAGCGGGAAACATATATCCTAAAATCCTCTATGCACCCCGTTGGAGGAGTGTTTTGGCTGAAACCCAGAGTTTTACACGAGGCTCTACTGTTCAGCAGACAGGCTCAGAGAGGAACTGAGGATGTGGCTTCATGTCACACTTTATTCTCAGCTGGCCGAGGGCTGCCTGTGCCTACCGGCTCTGCCATCGCATGCACCTCCCTGACCCTCACACCAGATCTTGAGATAGAATCGGTTCAGTGAGCTGATCTGACAAACCAGGGGAGGCGGGGGGGGGGGGGGCGATGGACAGCTGGGGGTTCTGACAGATCAGGTCGCCAAACCAATTAATCCCAAGGTCACTCTAATTATTTTAAAGTACACCACAAATATTGGAAGCAACATTCATTTCAGCAGCAATCTACAGTTACATTTCAAAATGTAAAACTTGAAAGCTCAAAGTGGTGGTAAAGTCAAAGATGATGGTTTAGACCTGGGGCTTGCCTTCAGCAAGCACCAGTATAAGAACCACAACCAGTGGGTCTTCTGGGAAACCGCCTTTTACCACCTAGCTGCTAGTAACCAGTAAGACTCACATTCACTTTGTTTCATGTTGAAGACAGACACAGAAAAGAAGATAACCCAGTCCTCTACTCTTTCAAAATGGACTAACATCTTAAAATCCTGGCCCTGCCCTTTTTGCACACCGATTTTAGCTATCTGTCCTGCAACATTTGCTGTCCAGCTTTCCCTCTTATTCCTCCATATCTTTTATCTTTTCATACTGTACACACCGCAGAGTTTCCAAAATCTTTTCCAACAACCCTACCTCTTTTCCCTCTTCCCAACAGAGCTATCTAACGTACCTGGCATCACCACCTGAGCAGGAAAAGCAATTCCATCCAAAGGAGCGCTGCTGAGCGGAAAGCATGAGCAGCCAGAGGAGAGGGCACCACAACCCTGCTGTCAGCAGCCTGGATTTAGACCAGGTTAGGCTCACCACAAAACAGCACTCAAAAATACTGCTAGTCACTGTGGTCTACTTCTGTGCTGCCCCAGTTCCTGATTTTGAGCTATATTCTTAAGTTCATCTTGGATGAAAGTGAATCACTAAAAGACAAAAAAAAAAAATCAGAACATTTAATATAAGGATTTTTCCTCGTTATGCTACTAAAACCTTTCCAATTCCTTCATTCAGGCACTAACAAGAAATATGTCCCTATTCACAAATGCAAAGATTTGTTATTATTAGTTTGTTGATTTTTGTAGAATTAGGAAAAAAAAAAAAATCTGGCTTGAAGATGCCGGTGAACCCCACATTCTCCCATACAGATATACAGAAATTTTTCAGCTGTCATCATAACAATTCCTCAAGTTTTCTGAATCTATCCTTCAGCAGGAATATTATACCTACTCTCTTATCTATTCTGGATATTTAGACGGAAAATTATTTGAGTGGGAGTTAGCTTGCTCTTCTCAAAGAGGATGACAAAGACTTGTTACTAAAAAGCATCTGTGCCTGTTCCATTATTAAAGGTCATTTTCTTCCAGTTGGCTCTTGCAGAGAACATGTTATACCCTCTCTGCTTTGATACTCTGCAACCAACAACTCTGTGTATGTCCTTGGGACTCCATATACCCTATAAGGAGTCCAGATGTAGAAGACAATACCTACCATGTGTAATCCAAAACTCAAGTGTGTGGCATTTCTGAAGCAACTGCTTATAGCTTGAGACATGTTCAAAAAGGCAAGTAAATCGCCTGTGTAGTACTACTCCTACCTGTACCTCCCATAGCTGCCTGGTATCCCTGCACTGTTAATTATTCTTCTAACCACTGTTTTAAGGCAAGTCATTAAAAATATTCTCTTTCTTTAGATTTAGAAACAGAACAATAAAGTGACTTAAAAACCCACCCACTCCAGAGCATTCCATCTAGTCCAAATGCACAGAAGAAATTCTAGCCCATTAACATCCATCAGCTAACAGAAGGGTAATGAATTCATCAATATTGCTAAACTGCGTGGGTACAGTATCATGCTGAATCATTTAGTAACTACATTTGCAGCAAGAAGAGCTCAAACAACCTGCCTTACACTGTCAGCAACCATCTTCCTGAAGGAGGAAAAATGCATGTATAAAGATCACCCTCAATTTCGTTATCCCTCTTGACGAGGTTGGTCGTGTCTCTATGCACCAGTATTTGCATGCCAATCAAATAAAGTCAGATGTTGCTCCCCTCTGGACATCACCTTCCTTAGCCAAGCCACCTGCACACTTGCAAAAGCTTTCATTGCTCATTTTTCTGCAAACAGCACAAGAACCTGGCTCTTCCCTACTTGTTAATGTCCAGGTCAAATATGTTAAGTCTTAAATTGAGTTTTCAATTTGCAAAGAAAAAAAAACCCCCCAAAACCAAGAACACCCCACACCTTGTTCCCTCAACATCAGGCTACTGCAAATGTTACAGTGCCACAGACTTGACTTTGACTTTTTCTTTGTCATCTCTTTACAAAGTTACAGAGGGACCACCTTCTTCCTCCAGCAAGGAGTCTTCCTAACAGTGAAAAGTGCTAAACATAAGAAAAGCTAAAAACTAACAAAATCAGTCAGTACCAAGAGAAAATACGTTACAAACTAACAAGAAACTACCAAAAAAAGCCCACACCTGTGGCTGGGACTACAGGCAGAGTATCATGGGGTAAAAGGAAGAAACCATATTATGGAGTACAATGGTATTAAGTTATTGTTCTCATAACAGCAAAAAGAAAAGGTATTTATTCTTTAAAAAAAAATTAAAATCAGACTTAATATAAAGAAACAAAATTATCCTTAAAGTGTAGATTACAAACTACTTTGCTTGTTTTGCCTTGTTCAGGTATGCCAACTCTGGTCTTTTCCACTTCACTGCAGTTTTAAAAATCATAGTAAATACACTGCACTTTTGTTTACACTTTCAGTTATAATGGTATCTGCTCTAATTAAGTCTAAGAATAAAAAGGTTTTTAAGGTAGCCTTTATAAACCAAGTACAATTAATTCAACTCTCAATACCTTCGCTTCCTTAATATAGATGTCTTAGAATACATACACTTACACATGTGTCTACATATCCTTAACTCCCACAGCTTAATTCAATTAATACTATTAAATCTTTAATGCTTAGCTTCAAAGGCTTTTTTAAATTTTTAATAGCTCTTATAGGTTAGCATGAATGTTTTAAGTCTTTCTACTATATTTTAAATAAACTCCTCTTTTCTTTCCACTTTGATGTTTGCCTGACAACCTTATACTCTGTGAAGCTCCTGGAACTTTGTTTTCTGTGAAACGATGACATTACAAACACAAAAAGATATGTTAATCACTGAGCTGTAATCAGGGATTTTTTTTTTTTTTTCCTCTCACCTGCCCTCTGGGCTGGGAGTTGGCAATAGAATCGCTTTAATCAAAACAGTGTAGAAACCCATGAGGAGAGAGGATGCAACCAGGAGGGAGGGGGCTCTTATTTGCATCTGGTTAGCATGCAAGCAGCAGGCGGGACTTAATTCTCTTTTACTCTGGTTTCCCATGAAAGGAGAAAATGCAAAAGTCACCATATTTTATTAAAATAGTAGTTTTGACAAAAGACTGCTGTGGCATCAGGGAAGCACAAGCCTCGTGGCACTTAAAGACACATCGTTTCACACATTTGATAGGCCCTGCATATGTTTTTAATTGTAAAGCTTTGCCTGTACCAATGGCATTACCGTTATAGATTTGATCAGCTAAAGCTCTGGTTTATATACGCATGCATCTACATGGACACACACACATATATATGTAATTTAACAGTTCTGCTACCTGGTAAAAGTTCCACTGTCAGCACATTGTGCTAATACCAAGGCAACTTCGGCCAGCATGTTTCTCCCCTTCTCTTACTCTCATTACCTCAAGACCCCTACCCACCTTCCAATTTCTAAATTTTGAATTTGTGAAACAAGAGAGACAAAGTTCTGATGGCATATTTCAGGCCTCTGTATAAAGCATAAATTAAAAAGAAAAAAAGAAAAAAGGAGATAAAAAAAAAAAAACCAAGCACAGACTTTCCTCCTCCTTTAAAGTTAATTTTTCTTCTGAATAAGAAACACCTTCTTATAATAAAACTAAAAATCAGCATTTCCAGGGACAGGAAAAGGCACTGTAGTATTATATATACTATCCAAGCCAACAAAAAAAAAAACCCAAACCCAAACAAACAAAAAAACCCACCAAACCCAAAAGATTAAAAATCTGGCTCCATCTCAAGACATCCAGACACAATTTTGTGCCGGCATGTACATAACAAAAATATTTCTGCATTCAGGATGTTCAAGCCTGTTTCTTGCATTTACACCTGGAAAACTACCTACTAAAAAATGATGTGCCATGTTTGGCATCGGCTGTAAGTAAATGACCAGTCCCAGATCAACAGATCCCTCACATGTTCAAAGTGAAGTACGTGCTTACATACTTTGCTTGATCCAGACCATAAACTGCAGAACAGAAAACCCCTCATAAAGCACACTAAAATCGGTATAATGAAGGCAGCCTTCAAAACCGTCCTGCTGTTCTTCACCTCTTCAACATTTCAGCAGCCTGCAACTTAAGCAGAGAGTTCCCACCAAGCAGAGCACTCCCCAGCATTACACATCTTCAGTTCTACAACATGTTCTGTTTTTAAAAGCCGACATAAACACTCTCTTGGAGGCATCGTATGTTCATATTATTGTGAAATTAAATATATGCAGTCACTATTAGTTGGCAGATACACACCAAAACGTCAATTATACTATTCAGTGTGCTTAAACCAGCAGGCTAGGCAAAAGGAGATTATTCGCTAGGTAGTCAAACAAAAAAAAAAAAGCCAGACTTTTCAGTCTGTCTCCATGTTTCACAAAGGGGTCAGCGATTTGTAAATTTTAAATGCAACACTTAAGCAGTTTTGCAGACTAAAAAAACCCCTCACATCCATTGATCATATACCTCAGTGCCTCTCTGCAATAAAACAGTTTAGAAGTGATTTTGCTGGCACACAAACTCTTATACTTCAGCTTCTCTAAAATTTAAGAATTCTGAACACCAAATAAAACCAATTATAAACATTCCTGTATTTTACTTCCTTATTAAATCTTCCCAAGAAAACCAGTAAACATATAAACACAAAGAATTTTCAGAGGAGTCACCCATGTACCAATCTTTTAAAATCTTCAGAAAGCAGTTGCTTTGCTGAAAAAGTATAAAAAAACCCCATGGGCTGCATAATTATCGTTCGGAGCAATGACAGTATTCCTGTTCTTCCGAGCAGCATGTAGAAATTTCTGCTTTAAAAATATACAGGAGAAAGTTATAGATTCTCAAAAACTACAATTACAATATTAAAATATTGGTTTCTGATCTGTATTTGCATACTTTAAGGACCTGGTGTCACCCGTGCTATTTATCTAAAAACATTCCAACAGAGGCATTATCTTTACTTCCTCAGAAACACTCTCCTAAATTGGTAGACAAAGTTTAACTTCATGAACTCTGCTCAACAGCAGCAGAAAAAAAAAAAACCAGTAATACTTCTCATCACTAATAAGCATTCCAAGCCCTTAAAAAAAGAAAAATTTAAAAAAAAAAAATCACTGCAAGCAGCATAGTATTACAAGAAGCCAGTATGGGCTCAGAAGGCAAATATTTCAGTAGTTAACAGAACAGATGCAAGTCTTATGTTTTCAAATGGCCCTTACAGAAAGAGGTGTTTATCAAATGATGAACTACCTGGGCAGGGGCATTTTAAAGATTTACCAGATCTTCCCTGGATCCTGCTGGAAATGCATGATTCAGATCTCTCTCTGAACAGACATTACTATTCACACTCTAGCAATGTCACAAAATGGTAGGGTGCTTCACTGATTAATTAGCTAACTGAATAATTAAAACATTAAATTTCTGTTTTTCAAATAATAATTCAAGTGCTTTCCTTTACATCTACCACATCACAGCACGTTCTGCTTGACCATCCATTAGAGAACAGGCAGGCGTGTTAAAATAATTCTATCTAGAACTGAAGAATAAAGATTAATTTACAATCTTGAATTTTGGCTGATTTCATTCATTTTTGAATGATTCAGTTCATTTTTGTTTCACCAAACATCTATGCCTTACTGCCACAAGCCTCATCCCTGTCCAACCAGAGCTGAAAGTTAGTAGAAAGGCAGTTGCAGCAGCAATTGGGTCAACAGATTTGGCTGAAGAAATCCTCACTGCTAAAAGAAAATAAATAAATAAATAAATAAAAATCACGAGAATGACAAAACTACAATGCTGCTTGGGGCCTGTTCACCCAGCTAGCAACATACAACTAGCCACTTGAGAACAGATTTTCCTGCCTACAAGGAAAGATGTTTGAGGGAGCCTTTCGCGCCTGCGTCTCAGGTGAGGAAGTTACCTTTAAAAATACTTTGCTTTGCCTTTCCCTAAGGAGTATTAGAACTGTATATATCGGTTATTTTAGTGGGTTTTTGTCCATGAGGTCCTACAAACAAATGTCTTATTTGTGAACTGTACAACCCTTACACCAGTGAGCAATTACTCATGCGATTAGTTCCAGTGAAATCAGAACTGTTTGAGAAAGAAACCGCTTGCCAACCTAAGGGTTGCACAATTCGGGGGGGGGGGGGGGAAATTATAACAGAAACATGGTGGGGGGTGTAAACTGCATCTGACAAAAACTACAACCAAGAAATAGTTGGTGACAGATTGTTATTTAAGTACAAGGAAGTGATTTAAACAGTCAGGAGCAGTTGTAATAAGATTATACGATTCTCTATTAAGATTCTTAAAATGTCTTTGTTCTAGCAAAGCTATGAAAAGACCATTGCCCTTGTAAAGGTTCAGAAACTATACGAAATTGATGTTAAGTCTAGAAATTAATATGATTTCAAAGCAAGCAAAGAAAAAACTGTAAAAGAACACCCTGACACGATTAGCACCTTTGTCCCCCATGCTGACACGTAGAACGTAGCATTTCTTGGTGGCAAAACTCAACTGAAGAGAGCAGACCCAACAAACAGAAGAGCAGAGCTCGCTCTCCTTGGGTTTTGTTTTTTAAATAATGAAAACGAGCAGTTTGATTTTAGAAGATGTTACATTATGTAAGTGACATCTTCAGAACTGCAGGGAAATCTCTGTAAGGTTATACCACAGGGAGATTAAATCAGTGTCTGGCTGTTGAATTTCTCTAGAGAAACAGATGTGGCACTTTAGCCGTGACCCCCAGACTCCACCGTCTATCTTTAAGCAACTACCTCTAGAACGACAGGCCCCAAAATTGGCCATAACTATTGCTACTCTGAAAAACAAACAGGCAAGCCAGTCTTCCGATTCCTATCGTGAAGGATGGACATAAAACATCTCTAAGTAAGGTGTCTGGCATGTTTTTAAATTAATAAGCAGCTTTGAACTTTGGAAAAAAAAAAATATTACTTAATGTGTCACAGTATTGTTCATTAAGTGCTGCACTATAAGCATAAAAAATTATTTACAGATTAATATTTTACTGTAAGGAGTAAGAACAGAAATTTCCACTGGAAAAGAACAACCAGCAAAACATGGGGTCTAAAGGCGATCAAATCCAAGCCATAGGAAATATGTAGTGACCTGACCGGAGAAGAACCAGGACTGCTATTCAAATAAGCACTAAACCAGATATATACATGTGCAAAGTACAAGGTAATTATGAGGGCAAGAAAGTAGGAAGAGATAGGAAGAAATCTGAAAGACAAGAGACAGGTTTGTACCACGTCTACAGAAGCAGACTGCATTCAAGTGTTCTCCTGTCTGGGTCACTCTCCAGAAGTATTCTGCTTCTCATGCCTTGTACATTTAGTAGTTATTAATCAGTTACATGACAGAAGACCCAGCAACTGTAGACAACATTAATAAAACAGCATTGGAGGAAAGACAGGAGCAGTTAACAGCGTGGAAGAAAACTGCAGAGATCTCATGCAAAAATTTCAACTAATTAGGCAGCTCAGGGAGATATTATACTAACCGTGGAAGGAGATTGCTTGAACATAAATTATATGCATTAGGACAACGAAACATACTGAGCTTGAGATTCTTTAGAACTTTGCCCAGCCACCTCCACCATAAACCTTAAGATAAGGGGAGCCTCCAACAGGGAGCTGTATCCTGTACTGGGCTGGGACTGGTTTTACCCAGTCACAGGGCCAGAGCCAGCTGCGCTCAGGCTGCCAGTGGGGACCTGTTCATGCCTGAGCTCTCCTCCACTCCGTACTCATGTTTCCCCACCTGGAAAGAGCTGGCTTTTTCAAGTTGGCGTGCAAGCCGAGGCACAGGCAGTGCGAACAGACCAGGCCTGACCTTGAATGCAAGCTCAAGGCACTAGGTTAGAGGCATTTATGTTAACAGCCCTGGGTGACATGAAAACAGATATACACACTATTAACAATTAATGCAGTACAGGGCATTGGTTCCGAGATCCATTTTTAAGTTCAATTTTTGTAACAATACCAAAAAAATTGAGGTAAAAATTATCTATACAGAAAAAAAGCATTTCACTAAGCACAGTGATTCAAAATATTATTTCCATATAAGAACGCACGATAGTGAATTACAAATCAAATTCTGGTAGATATCTCCAGTTGCCAGTGACACTGCAACTAGAAAACACAAAATTTTTTACTCAGTTTCTAATAGGTATAATCATCCATACAAACTCCACTTTGGATATTTACATGCATTTAACTTCTTGTGGTAACTCTGAACATATATACTACAGTTTGAAGGAACTCAAGCTCAGTAATTTAACCTACTCTCACCTTAAAAACTGTCTACAACCTCTGGTTACCTACAAAACACACCTTAGAACTGTTTGATCCAACTATTTTGCCTTTTATCAGTACTTTGGAGCACTGTCATAAAATCAACCAAATCCCAAATTTGAAAACCAAAGACAAAACTGTTACTTGCAAAATGGCAAACAAGCAATACCAGCTTTGCTGTAGCTTTCTACCTCCTGCACCACTCACCGAGAGGCCTCACTGCGACAACCACCTAGTTCTAGATTCATCCTGATGCTTACCGTCTCTGAATTCACTTATTCTGACATACAAGCATTCCAAATTTGCCCACTCTGCCCGCCCCAAACAGGAAAGCAATCCTGTAACAGCCACCTAAACTGATTCATTAAGGGACTTTTTATGGTCTACTATTCAGCACATACCAGTATGTAACCAAACTGAAGTATACCAATGCTAGCAGAGCTACAATTAGACCTAGCGGGTTTTCTTCTAGAGGACAGCATACACGTTGTTCTCCTCCACGGTGTCTCATGCCTTCTTAATGAGCAGCCAGGCTACTGAAATACACAAAAAAACCCGCTGTTCTTTGAAGCACTTAAGACAGCAGGATACTAGTACGTTTCGATACTTTCCCTGCACAGATCAGAGCAAGGCAAAGTGGAAAAAGAACATTACAGCCGTTCATACAAACCAGGCACCTTTCATTTTCTATTAGCAAGATCCCAAGAGACAATTTAGCGCTCTGCAAATATGGCACTGGAAGACTGGAAAGTTGCTTCCTGAGTACCGCTCATTAAATAAAGATTTTAGAATAACTTATGTTTTTCCAGACAAGGCAAAACCAACAGTCATTTCCCCATCCTACGTACAGGACCTAAGAAAAGCAAGATCATGAATGTCATAATTACACGGTAATATATTTCTACTAAAACAGATTACACTTTAATTTCTCTCAAAAAAAACCCAAAAAACAAAAAACAAACAAACCCAAAAAACAAAACACCAATTTCTGTATCAAGAAAGACTATCAGCATTTCTATGAAGTAACAAATTAGGCCTTTGGCATTTCACAGCAGTGATCCAAGATTTGAGGCTTCTTAAAAGCTCCAAGTTTTAAAGCAATCAAATGGCTGACAGCTGGAACAAAATTAGCATGATTAACCAGTTATGTAAATAATGATGCGGTCAGTAGAAGCTGAATTCATTTATGCTCATTGCATTATACAGCACTGCTTGCGCTGGACATCAGATGTTTGTCAACTATTCATTAAAAATGACTGTAGGAATAATGGACGTGAAAAACAACATGAACATTACCATCCAGGCTACCCGACAGCCAGGTCTCGGATCTCTCTTCTCCTATAAGGACAGGACCACCAGGTATAACTCGCCGACAGGACTTTTCTTGCCCAAATACTATCCAACGCTACTTAGCTCCTACCTAGGGAAGAGGTCAATTATTTTTTTCTAAAGAGAGAGGTCCATCCTGTTAGTATCTCATTATATTTCATTTCTTAAAGGCAGATACCGGTTTTCATTTGTCAGCACACGTAAGTCAAGCTACTGTGTAGGAGAACCATTGCCACAGCGGGATGATGTCACATAGTTACTTTATGGCATCAAGGAAGTTGCAATCAGCACCCGTAAGTCAAACTTCCTGAAGTGTAACTTACAGTCAATTCAGCCTTATCAGAATTCGTCTTCAGGAATGCATACTCATGGTTAATTTGTACTTGATAATTTTTGATAACACAGTTAAATATTTAATATATGGAAGATTATCTCTGAAACTCTATCTTGCTAGTTTACCATGACCTCAAGTTCATAAAAGAAAATTTATCAAAAGTTGTGATTCTTCACAATAAAACACTATAGAAGAGTTTGTTCGAAAATAATGTATCCGAGAACCAGCCAAGACAAACATATTCAGAAGTACTTCCTAAATAGGCTGTATTTTGCTGAAGATATCCCTACAATATATTTCTATTTTTTAATCCAAAATGATTCTAACATCCCATATTCCACATCCTAAGAATCCAATTTTCTACGACCTTGTCTCGCACAAAACACAGCAACACACTGGAATTATGCAAGAGTTCCATATTACCGCAAAACATGTATTTCAGCGGAGAGAATAATAAAACTTAATCTTGTGGCCTGATTTGCATTTTGAACTCCTAAAGTCAGCCTCTACAGTCCGTAACATCCGCAACGCACCTTAACAACCCGAACAAGTATTTTAGGCCTCCTCTTGAAAATGTGTACATTTATATATATAAAATATATGTATACTCAGGATATTTTCTTAGTAGATTAAGAAATGTGTCCAATTCACGTAAATTTTAAACATAACTTAGCTTATCAGATCCGTGATGATGCCATACGTAAGAAGGGCGAGGGGGGAAGCATTACATACCCCTCGGCCAAACGAAACGGAGACCAAACATTATCAATACGCCTTATGGCTTTAAAATAGGAAACTTCCATTGTGGGTAGGCTGTGCTAATTCTTGTTTCAATGTATTTCACAACAATAATGCTTAATATAACGCAGCGCACTGACTACCCAAGACCAATCTGTAGCATCAAAGGTACGGCAGGTAAAGATTGGGGGGGGGGGGAAATGTATATAAGCCCCTAAAAAAAAAAAAATTAATTAAAAGCATTACTGCTTCCAAACCGATTATATTACTGGAAGAAAATAAATCCCACAGCACCGCAGTCGAGGTTAGCAACGCAGAGGCGAGGCGAGGGACACGGCCGGCCCAAGGCCCCCGCCGCGGCCCACCGCCGGCCCAGGAGCCCCCGCCGGGGCCAGGCCGCCGCCATCCCCCGCGGCCCCAGCCCAGGTGGCTTCCAGGGACGCGACCGGCCCCATCGGCCGGCCCGGGAGGACAGGCCCAAACTTTCGGCCAGCGGCGAAAGCCCTTCCGGAGGCTGCCGGCCCCGAGGGGGACGGAGCCCGCACCCTGAGAGGCGAAGGGCCGGGGCGATCGTTCCACCCCCCTCCCCCCCCGCCGCTCCCCAGCCTCCCACCCCCGGCAGCACCGAAGCCGGCGGGTCCCGGAGCCGCGCTCCCCGCTCCCGCGGCCCCGCCGCCGGGCTGCCATGATGGGCAGTAACTGTTGCTGCCCACCCCACGGAGACAACAAAGGCCACCCCGGGCCCCCCGCCGGGGCTGCCCCGCCGCCCGTCCCCCCCCTCCCCGCCCCGCCCCACCTGCCCCGGCCCCGCGGCCCTCAGCCGCCGCCCCAGCCCCGCGGCCGGCCGGCGGGCCCGCTCCCTCCCCACGGGGAGGCCCGCAGCCGCGGGGGGCCCCCGCGCAGCCCGCCCCGCGAGGGGCGGTGTCCCGGTGCCCGGCCGCCGCCGCCGCCGCCTCTGGCTGGGTTTGACACCCACACGCACCATCCAACATGGCGGCGGCCGGGGGGAGGCGGCGGAGGAGGCGGCACCAGCGGCCGCGCGCGTCCCCGAGGCGCGGCCCCAGCCCGGGCGCGGCGAAGGGCTGGGCCGGGAAACGGGGGGTGTGTGTGTGTGTGGAATGGCGGCCTCCGCCGTCGCCCGGGCAGCGATCCCCGCCGCCACTGCCCGTCGAGGTGGCAGCGCGCCGTCCCCTCCCTCCTCAGCCGCCGCCCCAGCGCGGCCTCCGCCGGCCATGGCTGCCCGCCGCCCGTGCGGAGTAAGGCAGGATCGGCCGCCGGGCAGCACCCCGGGAGAAGGCCCGGCTCCTGCTCAGACCCATTGCCACATCAGGTGGAAGGAAAACGCTTGGGAAGCCGAGGGGAGCCCCCTCCTCCCTCTCATCTCCCAGGGGAAACCGATTTCGGGGGTGGGGAAGCCCTGCTTTGCAGCCGGGAGAGGGGATCCCCCAAAAAGCAGGGCCCGGGGGGGGGGCTGCCAGGCCCCAAGGGGCCTCCCGTCATCTCACAAAGTGCAGTTCCTGCACCCTTCTCCCTCCCGCTGAAGACACCAACACAAAATAACAGCATTTATGAATCAGGGGATGCTATGGGGTGGCAGGAGGGGGCTTCGGGGTCTCCACATTCGGTGGTCAGAAGGGGAGCTTGGTGGGGGGATGCTTTGGGGTCTCCACATTCAGTGATCAGAAGGGGAGCTCAGTGGGGGGATGCTTTGGGGTCTCCACATTTGGTGGTCAGAAGGGGAACTCAGTGGGGGGGATGCATGGGGTCTCCACATTTGGTGGTCAGAAGGGGAGCTCGGTGGGGGGATGCTTTAGGGTCTCCATGTTCAATGATCAGAAGGGGAGCTCGGTGGGGGATGCTTTGGGGTCTCCATGTTCAGTGATCAGAAGGGGCATGAACTTGGCAGGAGGAGCCGGGCAGTCTGGGTGGGTTGGAGCACACGTCCTTCCCCTCTGGGGATAATGACTAAACCCATGTCCGGGATGGCAGGTTGGAGGAGGTTACTGGTCTCATTGTAGTTCTCCCTGAATATATTCCCATCATAAAACCATGAGACAATTCAAGGAAACGGGACATTGCCGTGCAGGAGACTGTCAGGGCTGGTGCAGGTCAGGGGAGAAGCTGGCTCGCAGGGCTCTGCTCATATTCCAGCTGGCTCCAGGTAGTGCTACTGGTTATTTAAAACCCAAATTCTTGAGGAATTCTTGCCTTAAAGCATAACAAAACAAAGTAAACTTAAAGAAAAATCCAGTTTATACAGTTTTCAAGTGAAAGGAAGGTCAGGCCGAGCGCTACAAACTTACGGCCCAGCCCTTTCTCCCATGGAGTTGGTAGCAAAATTCCTGCTGACCTCAACAGGAGACGGATCGAGGTTTAAATACAGAAGAAACAGGGACTGCAGTGAAACACCAAGCAAGCTGCATTAAAAGCCACTCGTTTGGAAATGCTGCAAGTTCAAATGCTTTGAATACCATCTGGTAGCTGGGAAGCCAAGTCTTCAGCAGCTAGCAGCGACACTGGCTTAGCTGTTAACCTTGAGCTAGGCAGAATTAAATTCCAAGTGAAAAAATAAAGGATCAGCACTCATCTGATGCGATCAGCAGCAGCTGAAAGAATACTTCCCTCTTTCCTTCTTTAGGAGAAAACAGCAATGATGGAAACCTAATGTTTCTGTGCGCTTTCATTAATCCTAATGATTAGGTGCTGACAGCTCTAAAGAACAAGAAGAAAGCTCTTGGTTAAGATAAAATGGGAAGAACAAGATTGTTCCTGCTGCCTTCCCTCCTGCCTGCCTTCTGCCCAGGTCTGGCAGACAACTCTCCGAAGCAGGAGGTGGCTTCCTCTCCATTCCCAGCTCCATCCCAGGTGTCTCAGTCTACAGTGTACACATACAAATCAGCGAACCCAGCAAAGAGCCCCTACAGCTAGCACGCCTATCAACAGAACTCTATTTCCTATCAACCAGATCAAGCCACTCAGCACAAGCAAAACAAGCCAGCCAAGTAAAATTGCGCTTTTTTTTTATTGCACCCACATTAATGCCTTAAATTGCGGTGTTCCTGCTGGACCAGTCAGGTATCCAACTGATACAGCTGCACCAGCAGAGATTGGCCCGGGCCTGCAAAGGGCTGACCCCTTCTGGACATCCCTTGAGGACATCCCCAGTGAGAGGGGACTGGTGGCAGTGGATCTACAGCCCCTGTTTCCTATTAGCAACAGGGCATCATGGCTATTTGTCCTATGATTTTAAACCCAGGAGCTAGCGTAGAGATCTTTCCACCCCAGCGCTGTACCACGCCTTGGATGTTGACCCGAGCCACTCTATCAAATCATTCCCAGCCCACAACATTTCAGCTGCATTGGCAGAGCCGGAGTTCAAGGCCGTACGAGTTCGGCATCAGAAGCCGATAGCCATGGCACCTCCCAGGTAGCTGCACTGGCAGAAAGAGCCAGTCCATGCGGAGAAAGCAGACGGCAGCAGCGAAGCCAACGAGTGGGAGTAGAGGGGCTGTTGCGTGGCAAGGAGCAGGAGGATCACGATGCCTGGTACACAACAGACTCTCCCAGGAAAGGCAAGGCAGGCGCAGCCTTTGCCGGCTCTGCCCAGCCACGGCTGCCCTCCCAGCTAACCTAGCGAAGAACGGCTGCCAGGAAGCCACAGGAGGGCCTGTTCCACAGCCATAATGTGAATATCGCCCACACAGCGACTACCGCCACGTGGGGCTGAGCACACCACTAATTAGCTAATGAGTTTGTTCCAAATGTCTGGCCACGGTGCGAGTGACAACAGGAACAGCACTTGCAAAGCACCGAACAATGACATTCGTCTCTTCTCGCTGACCCCAGCCCCGCATTAACAAATAGGTCACAAACAACAGTGCTTTACAGTGATCTAATCCTCCAGCCATATGTCGGCCGACCGACCAAAAAAAAACAGCAAAAAAAAAAGCTGCACAAGAGAACACCAAAAGGCCCCGCAAAATTTCTAAGGAAAACTTGATAAATATATCCCTGCAGTTTGAAATTTGATTTCCTCACTCTATTGTTTCTCATTTCCTGAGAGCTGGCTTGGTGGATCACATTTTCTGCTTCTGTCTCCAGCGCCTGTAAGCAAACAAGACTGAATCTCATTACCCTGATGCATGGCTCTAGCCATACGCAATCTGATCTCTAAATCACAGTCATTTTTGCTCCACTACCGATTTTCCTTCCCGCTCCTAACCTAGAGGTCTTCAAAGGAATCGATTCGAAAACAGAGTAGCATCATCTAACGAAGCTGTGTTTAATGTTCAGCACTTAAGTCTGTATTAAGCAGTCAAGGAAGAACCTGCCGCGTGTCTCAGGAGGTTGGGCACCTTCCACTCACACTGGCTCCAGTGGGAGCTGGCATTTCTCAGCCTCCCTGGGAAGCCACGTGCTTCCCTATGGGGTAAACAGGGACTCAAGTCCTTTGGTGCCTGGTTTTAGAAATCTGCTAATTAAATGAGAATCTGGGCAGAGGCAATCATTATTGTCCTTAGAGCCAAAGCGGCGAGACATTTCTCAACAAGCACAGGCCCTCTTCTGAATTTTCTGAGCAGTCTGCGCATTGCTGCCAGTGATAAAGAATATATTCAGATTCACACAAAGTGGTGTTCACCCCAGGTTATTCCCTCCTGGATTCATGAATATTTCATTGAAATATGCAAAGTCTGAGTTACGCTCTTGTCTGCTTTGATTAGACGCACAGATCCACAGGGTCTGCAGCCCTACAACACATACGGGATTTGTCTACAAGCCAAGGAGAACCAAAATAAAAGTTTAGTTCCCATCATGTTTCATTTAATTTAGGCTATTCCTTCAAACATCCTTAAATAAATGTAGTTACAAGGAACAAAGTCAGAAGGATGATGAATGGGGGAGAGTACAGCCCAGTAAGCCCATGCCTGAGTTCAGCTGGACTCGACCCAAGTTTAATCAGAACAGAGCATGCTTACAGCCAGCGTGAGGGTTTTAGTTTCGTTTGTGACACAGACAGACTCACCGAACTGTTTCCAATGCAAATGTTCATTTTGACAAGTTCAAAATTAACACACCTCTAATATGGGCTTTCAAAAGAGAGCTTTTGTGGACACGTTGGCAGATTCATGAAGAGAGAATGCAACCCCAGCACATTCGGGTTTTCTCAAAATGAATATGCACTGACAGTGCAAGAGGCAGCGACATTTCAAATGTGCTTAGTTCTAGTAATTACCAAGTTGTGTTCCTTTAGAAGTTAGAGCCACTCTCATCCGCGGCCACCTTCCCTCATTCCTCTCTCCTTACTGCTCTGCAGGTGCAGTTTCTCCCCGTGCCACACCGAGAAGCCAAGGTTACTGCACTGCTTACATCAAATCCCACTAAAGCCTCCGGGTGAAATTCCACAACAGTTTTAATTGACCGAAGTCAGGGTGTTGTGCTTCCTGCCCTTCCTCCACCACCCATTCCCATTCCCTCCCTACCACCACCAGTTTATACCATCTGTGGTGAAGACTAATCACTTTTTTTTGGGAGGGAGTGTTACTTCTCAGTCAGTTTGGCTCCCCGAACCAGCTCACCAGAAGGTCAGATGAGCACCCACATCAGCAGAAAAGAGGGGACAGGACCACCAAGGCCCCACTGACTGGTGAGGAGGATTTTTCTTGTTTAATGAGATACAGTCAGCACATTTGACCTGAAGAGCCTGCATTTGCTGCTTGTTACCAGGCTGGGAGCACTTGCCCATTGGGACCATCTGCATAGTTTTGAGCAGCAGGCCCAGGGTATTTGTAGTGAAGATGGGCTCGTTTAGTGTTGCCATCTGGTTCCCCAGAGCAAGGCACCAAGTCAGAGCCTGTAAGCCTGTGCTAGAAGACAAGGATTCCCTTACGGTTGGTACAGTTTGTTCAATCCCTCACAACTTCCTCCTTGCCACAACGAGAAGACTTCCTGCCAGGAAGGAGCTGATGGACATCACCCATCAGAGTTCCTCTTCATCATTCCTGCAGCCACTCAAAGAGTGTCACCCAAAGAGTCAGGCCCTCCCTTTTGCCCCAGGCCCATCCTCAGACCAATCCAGGCTTCCTAAAAACAGCCAAACCGCAGGATGACTTGTGTTGTTGCACAAGGATCTCACATGGCCAGGGATTATCCTCACTCCTCCCAGCTGATTCTCACCCTGTGGGGCTCATGATGAGGAAAGCATCAGGAGAGCAAGAGAAGCTGGGCTCCCGGCTCTGTAGCATCATCTGGAAATTGGGTCTCCTCTCCTCCTGGTGGGCTGGGACAGTGGTTTAGGCTGGTCCTATCTGGCTGGAGAGGGAGGCAAAAGACTTTGTACACTAATAGAAAAGCAGGGGGAAGTGAAGCATCCCTACAACCAGGCAGCAGTCGCTGCTGCCAGAGGACATAGTACACTCAAGTACAAAGTTTCATATTTAAGCACGAAAATCCAGGGCCTGTGAGAAAAGCACCACCTTGCCCACAGGAGGCAAGCACAGCGATTCATTTGCCACTTACCTGGGGTGAATCAGGGGCACCAAGACCAAAATCAGTATTATCACACCAGTGAGGTACTCAGACAGAGGTTTGGGGCATCAGCTGGTCAACAAGAGCTTCCTCCATGCATGCTCTGCTTCCAGAGCACCCAGCAGTAAGCACAGGCTGTCACATTTGTTCGTAGCCCTGGGAACCAAGCTGTATAACTACAATGTGTGACTACAGCCATTTTTAGCTGAAAAATCTCATGGTATTGCTCTACAGTCACAGTGGCAAAGACAGGACCCCTGAAGCAGGCAGAGTACTGGAAGCCACAGGGATTTTGAGCTCTGTCTCTTTTAAACCAAGGGGTTGGTAACACAGTGCTGCCATGTCCCTGGATTATAGCTGGATGCCCATCACCGATTCTCACAGCTGAAAAGCTGGTAGTTTTTCCCCCTTGACAGATGAAAACCCAGGGCTGTCTATTTGGTTTGTGTTTGCACAGCACCCAGCCAGTCTCTTAATTACTTGGCCCATTTCTAGGTTTCTGATTCCCACTTCTGCAAGTAACTTCCTCCATTCCCAGGCTCACAAATCCAGTCGCAACTTTCATATCTGCATTCATGGTCACAATTCGGAGCCTGTTGCTGCTGCCTCATCACAAAGAGCATCTCATCCTCAACCAGGCTTCCCAGGTGTTTTCATAACACAAAAAAAGCCCTAAACAGTGCAGAGCTGTAAATACATGGTCCCTGTGTAATCCACAAGCAGATGAAAAATTCACCAGCTGAGATGGAAGAGATTCCTGACAAGCCATCAGGACTCCACAACGCAAATAAACTGCACTGCAGGCAAGAATTTCTCAGGAACATGTTCAATTCTAACACTATCCAACCAGGCTGCTCCACGGATCAATCCTGCTGAACAGCTGCTCTGTGAGCTCCTCAAAACCAGAAGGCTTCCTCCATTGAAGACAAATGGTCATCTTCAACAACAGCAGGCTTCAGTAGCTATTTGAGCATCTTGGCTAGTCGAGCAGGTTATAATTGGCTGTAATTAATGCTCCTACAAGCTTCCACATTCTTATGGGCTGAACAAGATGCAGAAGTACAGGATTGCTCCCTGACCTTGTGAACATTAGAGGAAGCCAAAGGAACCCGTTCCCTTCTGATCTTTAGAAATCAAACATCTCTGATCAGAGAAGGTAAAAGGCAAACACCAGCGCTGCTGGGAACTGACGCTGCACAGCCTTGTTTCTTCTGGGGTACAAACCACAACGGCCTCAACATCAATCAAAAATAACTGCAAAGCAAGTCACTGCCGATGGTAGGTTTCCTCTAACCCTCAAGAAGCCTCTTTTTGTGCTTGCACGTCACTCAGAGCACATTGTGGGGACAGGAGGGGGTGTAGGCCATGGTGCAGCCACCATAGATCGTAGCAATACTGAAAGTGGCCTTCAGAGATACGCATAAACTGAATAACCCAATCGGTAAGGACAAGAGCCAAATAAACCTAAACTGCCCGATGTGTGGAAAAATCCCACATCTGTCACCGGTGGGCTGGAAGAACAGTTTGTGACACCTGCACAGCCAGGCTTCAAAGTACTTTACAGTCAGCAGGATCTTAACCACTTGGAAAGGAAGGGCCATGCTGTGCAGATGATTTCCTCTGCTGAAGCCACCAATCTGACCCTCAGAAGAAAACCAACAGACACTTCCATGCAAATGCCCTGTGTGTCTTGCTCTCTATTATTCTGCTCGCAGTCCCTCATTGCAGGCACATTGCGAGAAGTGGATCTGCATCAGCTTTTCCAGCTTGCACTGGGTTATCATGAGAAGGAAACAGGAGACTCCAGTGTCTTCCCCCTCCAGGCAGGACAAAACCTCCCATTTTGCTGTAAGCTCAGAGCCTGGGGGGAGTCAGGAAACTGGAGAAGTCTGTTATTTCAAGATATGTCTTACAGACACAGCTCTGGTTCAGGAAGCGTCCAAGCCCCAGACCACTGGGTCCTAGGAGAACATAACAAGGAAACGTGTGTCTGCTTACCCATTTCCAACACTTGCCCTCCAGCACTCACCACTGACCACTACTGGTGTTGGGATTCTGGACTGGAAACCTTTGGTTTTAAGCAGGGCAGATGCTCATATCTTACCACACACCGGCTCACAGCTCTGCACTTCAAACCCACACAGATGCCACCTCTGAAAGCAGAGGCCAAGGGCAGCACTGGCATTACTCTTTCTCAGCTCTCCTGAATAGACTGTCACAGGTTTCTCCCAAAAGCTCCACATCCCCGTTATGCCTTTTCCCAGACTCTCCATTAACCAGCATGCTTTACACCCTCAAGGCTAAAGCCTCTGCTAAGCCTTGTAGGCAGGTGGCATGCTTTTTAAGCCTTCAGCACCCAGGGGAGCTCAGAGCCTGTCCTACCCAGGTAGATTTAAACATATGCTAAAATGATTTGCTGAACCAGTAAGTATCTCTGCCTTGGGGGGGGGCAAGAACAGTACAGCTGCAAACCACTGGAGGCTGCATTGCTGATCCCAGCTGAGGAAGATATCCCAGCAGATATTGGCTTGGGCTGCAGACCTCGGATTAATTCCCTGGTCTCCAGAGGGAGAAAAAGGTGCCCAGGCCAGAGCAGGTCTGTAGCCATTTCCCCAAGCTGATTTTGAAGGTCTCCCGGAATTGACTCCAGCCCTTTGTGCCCAGTGCACTCAGCCCTGGGCTGTTCCTGCTGCTCCACAGGTTCCCTGAGCTCCTCCGCCACCTCGCAGTGCCTCCTCTTCCTCCACAGCACTGCTGGCAAAGGGCAGGCAGGCAGCTCCGCTCTCCTGCATGCTGCCCTCTGCTCTGCCAGATCCACTTGGAGCTGGCACTTGCCCAAAATCAAACTCTTGCCCTAATTGCTCAGCTGAGCCCTCACAAGAAATCGGGTGCCCTGTGGTGCCTCCGAGCCCCCTGCTCCCTGGCAAGTCCAAAGAGGCTGAAATCTCAGTCCCTGCAGCTGGGAGGACTACTGGGGCCATTCAGCATGATGCACTCAGGAACCCCCTCCCAAATGCTCCTCCAGCACAGCAGGACACCATCCCGTAACATTAATGTGACAAGACAACACATGGCTATAACACACCATCACATCCTGCTGCCACCTAATCATTAGCTCCACGAGCTGCCAAGGCACTTGGATGTGCAAAGCCTGTTATGACCGAGGCTGTCAGTGAGCCACAGCTCCCCAAAGCCCAAAAGCCAGCAAAACCCAAACCCAGTTCCTCTTTCAGCCTGAGAGTGGACCAGAGGGAAGGAAGACAACAAATCTGCATTTCAGATGCTTTCTGAAAGGAACCTTTTGTATAAGCACAGGCCTACAACAGCATTTTGCTGTATATTTCGCTGGAGATTGCAAGCACATCTAGATGTATGCATGTGCCATATGTACACCTACATGGGAAAGGTTTTTATTACCTGTGCTAATGTTAGTGCCTTGCATCACTCAACCCACAAGCCCTGCCAGAGCCGCACTGCGGGGTGAGGCCAGCCACGCTTCGCCATCAGCTGCACAGGGAGGCAGCCCGGGTCCCTGGTTATCTCGAACTCTTTCATCAAAACAAATGCTGTCATTTCCAGCACTGCGGGAATGTTTCTAAAGCAAGCAGTGCCTCGGCTTTCCATTTAAAATGAAGAATTGCCTTGTAGGAGTGCTGCACGTAGCATTTGCTAAGAGAGGCAGAAAGCAAGAGCAGGCTTCTTGGAGCAATCCCCTGGGTAGGTTTTCTTTAAAAGAGTCAGGCCAGATCCTGCTCTCATTTACACAGGCAGATATCTGGAGAGGCTTTAGTGAAATTACCCTGGATTTCCACAGCTGGTGTGGCAGAAATTTCAATCTAACACAGCCCCGGGGAAGAATCCATCAGTTTTATTGTGGCCTCCCAAAAAAAAAAAATCTTTGCTCACTCTTTTCTCTGGCCCTGCATGGGCAAAAGCACCGCTCAGGAAAATGGCAGAAGGTAGTGCTGTGCCACCAAAGCAAGGGCAGCAGCTTTATTTAGCTTGGGTTTGTAAAGAAGGGAAGCAGATGCAGTAGCACCGTGTGGGTAGGGATGGGTGAGGCCCCGTGTGTGGATTCCCCCTTGTAACCTTTGAGGCTGTTTGCTCATTTTGGACTAAGCTGATGACAAGCTGGGCAGAGATTTCGCAGCAACTTCATTTCTCAACATTTCCTGAAGACTGGCAGCTGGGGAGGGGAGAGATCATACTAATGAGGAACAGCTCAACCCTATATCAGACTTCAGAGAATCCACACAGACCTGCCACCTCAAGGCTCAGCTCTATAGGAGAAAAGGCTGCACCAGACACTGCAGCAGCGGGAATAAATCAGAGTGAAAGCAGAGCTGGGGGGGTCTCCTGAGTTCATCTCCTCCTTCCCTGCAGGAAAGGGCGGTGCAGAGCAGCCAGAGCATCCGGGGAATCCGCAGCTGCACCTGCATCCGTCACCAGCCAGACACAGAAGGCTTCAGTGCTCCATCTTCCCCCCCGCTTCCTCCCTCTTGTCTCCCCCATCTCTTCCCTGAATAGGCAGTTTCAGGAGCAGCACAGTGCCCGGATTCTCTTGGGTTTTACAGCGCATCCGGCGCTCCAGGAATTTTCTCAGCAGGCCCATTCCAGCAGCCTGCCTGCCTCCTTCCCACTGCCCGGCGCATCGCCAGCCCGGCCGGGGACACAGCAACACGCACATCCTCAGCCCAAGGAAGCGGCCAGCAAGCAAGCCTCCTCCCTCCAGCCACTGGCCCTCTGCCCCAGGCTGTCCCCAGGGCTGACTCACACCATCTGCCCTGGCACTGACCAAAATCCTGCCCTACAGGGCTCCTCTTCCGCACACCCGCTGCCCTCCACACCGTGAGCTCAGCCAAAGGGAGCCAAACACACCGCGGCCAAGTCCCAAGTCCCCCACATCCCTGCCTGGGAAGCATCCCCAGGCAGGTCCCCCCAGGCAGCCCCGCGGTGACAAGGCACCTGCCCAAATCAGCCCCCTGTGCTCCTCCGGCCAAAGGAGGAACCATGGATGCTGTTGCCACACTTCCAGAGGAAGGCATGACATGAGCTCTGGCTTAATTGCTTATTAATAACTCTTTGTGAACAAGCCAGCCTTAAGGAGGAACAGAAATCCAACTACTTCTCTGGTCAAGAGCTCAGCCACCCCTCCCCATGCAGTCATTCACAATTTCTCCCTACATCATTTTTGTTCTCGGAAATCGCAGACCTCCCCAGTGAGTCACAGCAGTGACAGCACGGTCCCCTCACCTACGCACGCATGGTGAGGCTTCTCAGTTGGCTTTTTTTCTTTTTAAGTCCTAGAAAAATAACAGATGCCCTTGTTGAGGGGGAGCTTCTCAGAATCTGTTCAAGCACCAGGCTGTGTCTGGATATGACCAAACTCACCATTCCCTTAAAACAAGCCCTTTGGGGGCCACGGAGCTCCCCTGCCCATGGGTGTTTACTTCTGCTGCTCCACACTAGCTGCTCAAGGCTAGGAGCCTTCCTCCATGGCAAACACTGACATGGCAAATAGCCTCCACACCCAAACCCCACACCTCCCTGCCAGATTTCTTCCCAGCTTCCAGTTAAAGGGACCCTTCTGATTTCTCTCCCATGCAAATCAAGGCAGCGATGTGACCCTCTCCACTTCCACTCTGTGCTTACAGCCTACAGCATGCCAGGTTTCCAGCCCCGGCCATCTGGGGATGGCTCCTCAGGACCCACAAGAGATGGCAGAGAAATCCCAGCTCCCGTAAATGCTGCAGCACCAGTTTGCCCAGATAACATTGGTATGGGGACCTCGCCTTCCCTGTCACCCACATAGCAGCCCAACACCAAGGAGAAAGACTGGAGGCCAGATGCCACAGCAGTTTCTCACTCCAGAAGCCTCCTCAGACATTTCCAGAGCAGCACTCAGCAGGTCCAGCAGAAAACATTGCTCACACTACTTAAAGCAGACCCTGGGTTGACATGGATGAGAGCACCCAGCAGGTCTCAGGGTTACCCCTGGCTATGCCAGTGGCCACAGTACAAGCCCAGGGACCAGCATACCACTGCCATGGAGCACACGACAAGATCTGCTCCCAGCCAGGCACCAAGTGCATGATCCAAGCACAGCTGCACAGCTCATTCCTCTCCAGATCTCACACAGGGAAACCACAGCCAGCTGGAGGAGAACACCTTACTGACAGAGGACCAGCCCACCTTCTGCTTATGGAGCATCCCAGGGAGCAGCAGGATTCCAGGAGCCCCTGAAGCCACTGCAGACATCAGAAACAAGCCCCTCCTCATCAGCCCAAACCCAGCTACTGCCCTCCATCTCCTTTTATAGGTCCCAGGGAGCTGAATAGCCTTCAGCTGTTGCTGGCCCTGATGATTAACTCATTAACAGTTAACATCTCTGTAATGATCCTCATCTGAGTCTCTGTCACTGCCATGTCCCTGAACCAAAACAGATGCAGCGCCTGTCCCCAGAGCCAGGCACCAGCTCTGCTCTCATCCATCAGCCCAAAACTGTCCTGGGTGCCCCGTGTGAAGTGTTTGATGTTGGAGCCCCTATGGCTCATTTTGTCTGGACTCTCCCTCCTCCACCAAAACAGTGTTTGGCCCATTCCCAAGGAGGTTGGTCCTAGCCGCCATCCAGGGCTGCACATCCCCTCAAGGAGGCTGTTTGGGATGACCTGCATCCTCAGTGACCCTTTCCTGCAGATTTGGGTTGAATTTCACATCCAAGACTTCAAGATTTCTAGTCCTTTCGCAGATTCATCATCAGGAACAGGCCCAAGTGTGAAAACTGAGGTCCCACCACCAGCCCCCCATTCTTGGGCTTCCCCTGCAGGAGGTGGGGAGCACAGTCCCACTTCCCATCTCACCTACACCCCAGGCAAGCGGGACCCGCTCTGATTTGCTAGCCCAGAAACCCTAATACCAGCCCCAACCACCTGTGACGACCCCAAGGAGATGCGGCTCCGTGGCTGGAGGCCACCAGTGTCTCAAGGGCCTTTTGCAGCCATGCTGGGCCACGAGTGGCAAACTGGCTCTGGGTCTGCTGGCTGCCCCTCCTGTAAATGCTTTCCTATGGGTCCTGCGGGATGATGAGGGGTTTGGAGGGGTCTGATCCTCCCAGCGCTGGCCATGCTCAGTGCTCAGTTACACCAGGGTGTAAATGGGTTGGGGTTGGACTAGATGACCTCTAGGGGTCCCTTCCAACCCAAACCATTCTATGATTCCATGATTCTATGAAATGGTGACACAAGCTCCTCGGTGTGGGCTGGGCTTTGTAGAGAAGTAGGGTTACGCACAAGGACAAGTCTGATGCTCAGGAGTTACCGTCACGGCCTCCACTCCAGATAGAAAGTGCTGACTCTGGGCTCCTGTTTGTGGGCACTGACGTGGTATTTTCTTGCCCAGGATGTTGTTTCTGCTCCGTGTGGGGCCTCAGCAGGGCACCCACTTCCTCAAGAGACTGGGGATCCCCATCGCATCCCCTGCCCCGGGCATGGTACCTGTCCCCAGGCGGCTATGGGCAACGTGACACCTCCGCACGGTGCGTGCCTCGGCAGTGCCGCTGCTGACCCCTCAGCCTGGCTTTATCCACATGCAGCCTCCCAGGCGTGAGCTTAAAGCCAGGCTGGACCCCCAGAGCCACCCCAAGCCAGCCCTGCTGCCAGGGTGCATCCCCCCATCGCTGCCTTCTCCGCACCCCAGCACTGCTGGCACCCCAGGGGAGCAGCCGGTGCCCAAGGAGCAGCCCAGGGCCAGCGTTCCCACCCTGGCCCCACTTGCTGTGCCAGTGCAGGGCATTTATTCTGCTCTCCAGGGGGTCACTGAAGGGCAGCTGGTGGCCAGTGTGACAGATCACCCTTTCTCCTCCCTTCTTCACTTTATCTTTCCTCCCTCTTCCTCCCCATCACCTCATCTTTCCGGCTCCATCCCCAGCCAAATGCAGACCTGGCAGCTCTGAGTCGGCAGCACCGATGAGGAGCTGCCCCACGCCTGGTGCACAGGCTGTGCGTGGGTGTGAGAAGAGCGTGGTGGCCACCGTGGCCAGCCTGCGGTATGCTTTGCGTGGCCACTTGGCTCACCAGGCAGCTGGCTGCTGCCAGGGACAGACAGAGCCGGAGGGAAAGAGGTTGTGGGGTTTCTTCTCAGGAAAACCACCTGCAGTGTCACACCAGCCCCCCCCCGTCCGCTGCGGCTCACTCGGGGCTGTGTCCTGCCGCGGGTTTCCTTCTGCAGCAGCGCAAGGGGAAGCACGGCGCGCGTTGGGCTGTGCTGCATTGCCGACCACCGGGCATGGCGGTGCCTGGAGGGGCAGGACCCGATCCTCGCCCCACTCATTGCCAGGAGCAAAGACCCCCGTGCGCGCTGGGGTCTGCAGCGTGAGCCAGCTCGCATCATCCAGCCCCGCCTGGCTTACAGCTCAGCCACAGGAGGGCTTGAGACACCCCCTCTTCTCCCATCCTTCCCCAAATAGCATCTTGGGCCATGGCGCAGCAAGGGTTGTCAGGCTCTGGAATGGGCTGCCCAGGGAGGTGGTCGAGTCCCCATCCCTGGAGGTATTTAAAAGACGGGTAGATGAGGTGCTTAGGGACAGGGTTTAGTGGTGGGATGGCAAGGTTAGGTTAACGGTTGGACTTGATGATCTTAAAGGTCTTTTCCAACCAAAGTGATTCTATGATTCTAAGTAGCTGCAGAGGACACCAGCCGGAGAGGAGCTGGGGAGCCTGGGGTCACCTCCTTAACAAAGCTCCCCGTGCCCGCAGCAGAAGGGGAAGAGGTTCCTCTCCCTCCTCTTCCTCCGTCACTGCGTGGGGATTTTGCAGGCAGGTAAACACAGGATGTTGGTGATATGGGCTCGGCAGATTGGGCAACCCTGGAGGTGGCAGGAGCTCCAGGCGGCTCCCAGTGCCTGCCACGAAGCCCGGGGGCGGCCATAGAGAGGGGAATGGGCGATGACTCCTCTGCCTGTCCCCAGCTTCACGAAACCCTCCTCTGTGTGGAGGGAGAGGCAGCGTGGGCTGGTGGTCAGACCCGGGGCAGGGTGGGCTCCCTGGGTTGGGTGTCTCCCACCCGCTGCTGTGCACCCTCGGGTGAGCCACTGCACCTCCACGGCCCCTGGGATCTCCTTGCAAGCCAGGCTGGTGCTCACAGTGTGCCACTACACCTGGCCAAGGTAACCACGTGGCACCTTCTGGGTCCCTCTGAACACCAGGGACACGCAGGGCACAGGGATGGGGGTCCAGACCCCCCAGGATTGCACCCTGCTGGGAATCGGCTCATGGCTGGCACTGCAGGGACAGGCTCTTCCCTGCTCCAGTACAGTGTGTGCTGTACAAAATTCGGCTCCTTGACAAGGCACAAGAGGGAAGAGGGGGGATAGGGGGGGAAAAACAACCTTGTTTTGGTGTTTCTTGGATGTCTCAGGCCGGCGGTTAGTCAGCCCTTGGCTCCCAGACTGAGCCTTGCGGGGCTCTGCAGCACAGCCTCATGGCTGGTAGCTGGGTGCCTTGGGGGGTCCCTGGCTCCTTCTGGGGGCTCTGGTGAGCGTGGGATGGGGCAGATTTGGGGCTGCACATGAGCATGCAGCAGGGTTTTCCCAGGGAAGGAAGCAGCTAGAGGCCAGGAGGTGACGGGCATCTCCAGTTTTGCAGTACCAGGATGCTTGTGGCCCCTTCAAGGGGTTCCCTGGAGGCAGCATAATGATACCAGATACCAACCACCACGCTGGGCCCTGCTCCCCTCCCGGGATCGGGGCACCCCGTACTGCTGCGTGGCAGTGAGTCAGGATGGGACACCCAGAAACTGGCTGAACGCAGGAGTCTTTGGCTCCCAACCCAGGAATGGGGCTGCAGACTTCTCCAGCGTCCAGCCCAGCTTGCTTCTCGGGTGCGGGTGCTGCCGTCACCCCTGCAGGGACCACGAGCGCCTGGCCAGCAGCCAGGGACAGCGAGCCACGAGCAGGCCACAAGCAAGCCACAAGCAAGCAGAAGGGACCCAGCCCCTGGGCAGGGACCACGGCTGGGGCAGCAGGAAGGAGCCAGGCAAGGGAAGAGGGGATGAGGAGCGGGATGCGGTGCTGGTGGTGGCTGGCCAGGGATGCCAAAGGGGCTACCAGCTTTGCTAGAGCATGAGTGGAGGGGCATGTGGCACTGTCCCCAGTGTCCCCAGTGTCCCTAGTGTCCCCCTGGATACTGCTGCCATCTGCTGGCAGGATCCAATCCTGCTCCGGTCCTGAGTCTGGCAACTGCGCCAAGGCCTGGGGACCCCTCTCCCACTGTCCTGCGCCCCACTCCTGGGCACACAGCATGGCACTATGCATGGCTCTGGGCTGGACACCCTGAGGTGTCCCTCAAGCCTCCCTGCTGCGAGCCCAAGGAAGCCAGGCCCCAAAACTGCTCAGGGTGTCCATCTGAGGCACGGCGGGTCATCACCCCGTGCTAACCTGCTCCCTAGGCTGCAGATTTCTCCCATGCTGACCCCCTCCCAGTGCTCAGACACCTTCACACCCAGCTCACCCCACCACCACCGCTTTATTTTATGTTCTTTGCAAGCAGGCTCCCTGCTTAGCATCATCCCATTCGTGCTGGTGAGTGCAGGGACAGGATCAGGCCCTTGGCTGGTAGCAGGGTTAGAGCAGTGGCTCTGCTGGGGCTGGTTTCTCCAGGGAGCATCCAGCTCCGCCACTCACCAAGGCTGCCGAGCAGCAGAGGAAGCTCGCCCCGAGATAACCCTTCCCGCTGCAGCCCCGGCCCCTTGGGTCTCTCGGGGATGCAGAGATTTGCTGAGTCCTGTCCTCCTCGTGACAGGCGTGCACATACCGAGCCTCTTCCCACGCCCCCCCTGGCCTTCCCAGCATCTCTGCTTCCCCTGGGACCAGCAGGTTCTGGGGCCATGCTGGGGATAACCACTGGGGTGCAGGGACACCCCAGGGACACCCTGCACATCCCTCTTTGTTTCCCACAGGCACCGAGACCCTGAAAAATGCCTCGGTGGGGTGTTACACGGTGTTTGCTTTTCAGGTGCACTTGAGAAGCGGGGTTAAGGTTTGGAGGAGGCAAATCGCCGAGCCGGTGTCCCCGCAGAAGCCCTGCGAGCACGGCGGCTCATCCCTCCCTGGGCAGATGGCAGCAACATCCTGCTCCTCACTGGAAAATGCCCAAGTCCATGGGCAAGGATCGAGCTGCAGCTGTCCCCGGTTTAATTCCTTGCAGGAAAGCAAAACCAGCGTCCGGTGGATTTTCTGAGCGCTTCATGCCCCAGCCCACGCACATGATGGGAAGGCTGCACAGCTCTGGGGACCTTTCCGCTGGGAATGATGCCCTGCGTGCGAGCGCCTGACACCCACGGGAGCTGGAGGAATTTGGTTTAGTCTAAAAGGGATTTTTTTTTTTTCCTTAGCCCTGCAAAAGAAAGCTGGAAAAAAAAATGACACACAACCCCCCCCCCCCAAAGGGCCACGACCCAAAAAGCAGGTAACTAGGCTGAAGCCTCACTGTTCGGAGCTGGGACCTGGCAGGTGGTTTTCAGTCTGATTTCCAAAGAAACCAGATGTGTGCATCCACCTGCACCCCTGCCCGTTCCACCCTCCATGATTTTTTTTTTTCCAAAACAACCATTCCCATCAAGCCACGTTTCGAAGGCCATGCGGGGCAGCTCAGCCCTTACCAGACATCAGAGACTCCCCCATCGGCACTCCCAGCCCCCTGGCCACGCTCTCCAGGCACACATCACCCACAACCTCAACCTGTGTGTCCATCGCCATCCAGTTGCCTTCCAAAACCTCAGCGGCCACCTGACGCCGCTGCCCTCAGCCCATCGCATAGGTGATGCCAAATCGTTCCGCCAGCCGACGCGCCCGGGGCCTTTTGCAGATGGGGCCCCTGGCATCCGGGTGGGCCAGCACGGCTCCCCCTTCCTCCCAGCACACTTGGGCAGCCTGTGCCTGCCGGCAGCGTCCCGCGTGATGCTCACCGTTTCGCCCCGGCAGCGTGCTGACATCAGCGCGGCTTCCTGCCCGCCGGCACCCCTGCGCCGCTCGCTCACCCCGTACCCCACAGCCCCACACGGCGGGGTGGCGAGCCCCAGGCAGCCCCGCCACCCCTGGCACAGCGAGCCCCCCGGGGACCCCTCGCTACCGCCCAGTGACAGCCAGCGCCATGGAATCGGTGGCTCTGTACAGCTTCCAGGCGACGGAGAAGGACGAGTTGCCCTTTCAGAAAGGGGACACCCTGAAGGTATGGGGGACAGGGGGGGTCACCAGCCATGGCGGGGGGGTTGGATGCTGCTGCTTTGGGGGACAGAGCAGGCACACGGCACAGGGCAACACCGGCGCTTTCATTGCACCTGGCTTTGTTGCCTCTTTGGGGTTTTCTGTGGGGTATAAGGAGCCATCCTTGAGGTTTTTGGGGTGTGAAGCAGCACCCCCAGCAGCAGTGGGTATCCTTTGTCCGTGCCACCAGCCACGTCTCCAAAGAGGACCCAGCTGGGATGCGGCACGTGGCCTCCCTGGCCATCGGTGCCACCAGCTGTGCTCTGTGGCAACCCCCCGAGGCTGGAACGCATCTTCCCTGCCCCACGGAGGCATCGGGGGCCACAGGGATTTGGCAGCATGGAGCATGTGCCCAAACGCTCGCCCAGGCACTGGCATCGGGACAGGCTCTTGGATGCCACCTGGGCATCTCAAAAAGCTTCAGGGGGGGCTCAGAACATCCCCAGGGGGCTGTGACCCTGCAATGGGGGTGAGGGCACCCACACCCCTCCACGCTGCCGGGCCTCTCACCCTTCTCTACGAGGCTGATGCTGAGATGATGGCAGCTCCTCCCGGACCCCCCGGCATCCAGCAGCCCCCCCATGGGTGCAGCCAGCCCTGGGGAGGGCACAGCCCGGCTGTCACCCAGGGCCCCAAACCCGCCATGCCCATCCATCCCTGCCTCCCCGGCGTGGTTTCCCCGCGGCCCCGCCACCGTGCCCCAGGGGTTTCGGATCCTGTTTGCACAGCTGTGCCGGCCCCCGGGCCCCTGCGTGGGAGGCTGGAAAATGGTGTCACGCGGAAGCGAGTGTCAGCGTCCCTGCTCTCACCGGGGCGCTTCCTCCCACAGAGCACCCAAGCTGCCACCGCCCTGGGGGGACGTGGGGGCCTGGCTGCCATCCCGGCTCCTCCAGGGACAGATTTATCCTCTTCTTTGGCCGAGGGTTTGGGGCAATGCTGGGTACCCCCCAGCTGCTTACGCCTGTGGTGAGCCAGACCGACTGTCAGCCGAGGAGGGCTGGGGGGAGCGGCCCGCTCTGTACAGGTGCCCCCAAACACCCCCAAACCATGTCACCTTTGTCAGAGCCCCCTTTTCCCCAGGTTTTGGTGGGGGACGTGGGGGTCTGGGGCAGCAGCGGGGGTCCCACTCGGCCCCTCTCCCAGAGGGATGGCAGCCGGGCTGATGCCTCCCTGCTCCTCTCCCACCTTAGATCCTCAACATGGAAGATGACCAGAACTGGTACAAGGCTGAGCTGTATGGCTGCGAGGGCTTCGTCCCCAAAAACTACATCAAGGTCAAGCCGCACCCGTAAGTACCACCCCACCGCGCAGGGAAGGGGGGGGGCTCAAAGCCCTGCCCTGGCAGCACCCACCAGCGCCAGGCCATCCCCTCCCACCACCCAGGACAGTGGTCCCAACAGCGCATCCCGATGTCCAAAAGTCTGCCACAAGCCAGGGGGGGCCCGCAGATGGGGAAACCGAGTCACAGAGCAATGGGGCAGCGGCGGGGTCTGCCTGCTGGGTCAAGCTGCCATTGCCACCGCAGCCAGCGGGGCCAGGAGGCGTCAGCACGCCCAAGGGTACCCCTGACAGACCGAAATTCAACCCTCATGCTGGGCTGCCCGCTAAATAAATGATAACTGGGGAACAACAAAGCGTTATGGGATTACGGCTGCATTAGACACAATCCTATTACTGCGTTATTAAAGCCCAGCATAATCCACCCCTGGTTTAACCTGTGTTTTATGTATCATTATCCCCTGGTAAATCACATTTAAATGCCGTAGCAAAACCTGCTCGGGGCTGCGGCTGGGGAGCAGGAACGCGTGGGCTCGGGACAGCCCGGGGCAGATCCCTTTGCCTCTCTGGCTTCTCTTAACAAGCCGGGACGGGCGAGACGTCAGCCTCTTCCATGCAGCACCTGGAGGGCTGGCACGGGGAGATGCTCTGTGCTAAAGCCTGATTGTTCATGGGACAATTTTAACAGGTAGCAGAGGGTCACCGTGGCCTGGGGCTCCCAAATACACAGATGCAGCCTTGGCAGGGATGAGAGATGGGGGACTCTGCTCTTCCACCTTGTTTCGGCAGCAGGAAGGGTTTCATCCGGGCAGGGAGGGATTTCTGCTCCGCAAACCCCATCCCGTAGCACCTGGAAGGGCTGTTCGCACGGGGACGCAGCGAGGGGGACAGGCAGCAAAGCGGGGGACACGAGGCGCGCGCTGTGGTGCTCCCGGTGACAGGATGTGGCTGCGTGGCCGACGGCGACAACGCTGCGTGAGCCCTGCATGAATGAGGCAGCGCGTGGGGACACCCACAGCACCCTGCGGTCCCGGCCTCCGCGAAAGCGCAGACATAAAGGGCTACAAAAATGATCCGAGGGCTGGAGCCCCTCTCCTAGGAGGCCAGGCTGGGAGAGTTGGGGGTGTTCAGCCTGGAGAAGAGAAGGCTGCGGGCAGAGCTGAGTGCGGCCGGTCAGGGCTTCAAGGGGGCCCATAGGAAAGATGGGGACAATCTTTTTAGCAGGGCCAGCTGTGACAGGACAAGGGGTGATGGCTTTAAACTGAAGCAGGGTAGGTTTAGACTGGATATAAGGAAGAAATTCTTTACACTGAGGGTGGTGACAACCTGGCAGGGGTTGCCCAGAGAGGTGGTGGAGGCCCCATCCCTGGGAACATTCAAGACCAGGTTGGACGGGGCTGTGAGCAACCTGATGTGGTTCAAGGTGTCCCTGCTCCTGCAGGGGGGTTGGACTAGATGACCTCTAGGGGTCCCTTCCAACCCAAAACATTCTATGATTCTATGAAATTGGGGAGGGAACGGAGAAGCCACCCCAATCCTGCCAGCACTGGGGCTCCCCGTGCCTCCATCCTGCGGGGGTGGGGATGTGACATGGGGGTATCCCTGCACGTCGGAGGGTGCCCCCATGGCTGAGCCTGGTGCCCCTCACAGGTGGTACGCAGGCAGGATCTCCCGGCACCTGGCGGAGGAGCGGCTCCTCAAGCGCAAGCACCTGGGAGCCTTCCTGATCCGCGACAGCGAGAGCACCCCAGGGGAGTTCTCCATCTCCGTCAAGTAAGTGGCCGTGGGACACGGGTGGACACGCAGCAGGGTGGGGAGGGGTCCCCTGCAGCCTCCGCTTTGGGGACTGAGGGCATCAGACCACCTTCGTGAGTGCTCCCCGCCATGGTGCTGGGGAAGGGGCGAGCACCCTGCCCTGCCCCAGCCACCCCAAAGGGGCTGGGGGCTGCGGAGCCGTGTCCCTGACACATCCAGGCGCAGCCTCACACAGGGCCTTCCTCTCATTCCTCCCCTCTGCATCCTCACGCTCCGCCTCTGTCCCAGCCACTTCCTACACCCTGCCTGCTCCCTGCCTTCTCCCTGCCTGCACCGCTGGGCTGCATCGCTGCCTCCCCCGGGGTCCCTCGCTGGGGTGCCCCTCAATGCAGCCACATGGGTCACAACAGGGCTGGGGCCAAGCTGCGAGCGCAGCCCAGGGGACGTGGCCTGAAGGAACACGTTGCCCGGAGCATCCCCAGGGACGAAGGACCACAGCATCCCAATGCCGCAGGGCCAATGTTTTCAGCATTGGCAGCCAGGGCTGTGCGAAGGCAGCGTGGCAACGGGCAGAGCCTGCCCCCAGGCCTCTCACCCCATCGCTGCCCCTTCCCTGCCCAGGGCCAGGGGAGCAGGAGCCAGCCCCAGGCCAGCCAGGCACTTTCTCACGCTGCTAATCTCTAATTAAGCGTTTAAGGAGGTTCTTGCCCATAATGAAAGGGAGCCGTGTTCCACCGTGCGTCACCAGCGTGGCCGGGTCCCTGCCCCTGCCTGGGGACCTGGCAGCAGCAGGTCCCCACAGTGGCCCCCTGCCAGCCCCGCAGTGAGGGCACCCCAAACTACCACCCCCAGGGACACACCGAGGGGGTGCCAGCATGCGGGGCTGGAGAGGGAAATCCCAGCCTGCCCCAGCCTCCTGCAGCTTGGGGGTCCCCGGGGGCACAGGGGATTTGGCAGCCAGAGCCCAGCCTTTCCAGTCTCCTCCCAGTACGTGCTGAGCTGAGACCAGCCGCTCTCACCACGCTTTCTCTTGGGGGCGAAGTGGGAAGATGAGGAAGGAGAGGGGTGCAATGGAAGGGCTCTGGGGAGGTGCAGGGACCACAAGCTCCCCCCCACCCGACCCTTCCCCATGAGCCCTCATGGAGCTTTTAGGAAAGCCCAAGCAGCACCAGTGCCCACGCCCATGGCCGCCCTGTGCTCTTACCTGCTCTGCGTGAGTGTTTTCACCCCTTGGCCTCAGATGTGGCCCCTGTTTGTTCCCTGGACAAAGCCACCTCCCCTGCATGTGGCAGGCACGCTGTCAGCCCCGAGCCCATGGGCATCCCGCTGTGCTGGGGTCAGGCGCCGAGCTTCAGCTGCGTGTGGGATGAGCTGTGGTAGGTCTCAACTGCAGGTGCTTATCACTGGCCTGTGCTGGGGACCCTCAACCACAGCCTCACCAGCGGGACCAGGAGTGACCCCGGTGCCACCGTCACCCCTGGCCATGGCAGAATGGGTGTACTGGGACCTGTGGGCACAGCCGCACCCTGCACAGCCCCCCCAGAGGACCAGCCCAGCGAGCAGCCCCTGGGCTTTGCCTGCCATGCCAGAAGGGGGTCTGGGTGCTGCCAGCATCCCAGCACCAGGGTAACATCCATCCTCCATCCACAGCTACGGGCAGCATGTCCAGCACTTCAAGGTGCTCAGGGAGAGGAATGGCAAATATTTCCTCTGGGAGGAGAAGTTCAACTCCCTCAATGAGCTGGTGGATTTCTACAGGACGACTACCATTGCCAAAAAGCAACAGATCTTCCTCCGGGACGAGGACCAGACTCAGGAGGTACCATCAGGGGATGGGGCCATGGGGAGGCGCAGGGCTGGGACGTGGGGTGATGGCATGGCCGGCAGCAGGGTGGGGCTGGGAGCCCGTGTCTGATCCCTTTTGGGATCCCCCATCACTCCCCTCCTACCAGGGCTGCCATCGCCCCACTGCGGTCCATGAGGAAACTGAGGCACAGGACGGGCCCGTGGGTCAGCAGCACCGCCGTGGTCCTGCTTCACCCCAGACTGTGCTCATGAGGAGGCGGCATGGGGCTGTGGGTCCCCGGGGACAGGGATTTCCTCCTGCCCGAACTTTTCCTGCTCCTCCCTGCTGGCCATGGGATGCTGGCAATGGCTGAGGGACAGCAGAGAGGGGCAAAATGGAAGAAAGCTAATGGCTGGGTGCAGAGCAGGGATGGGTTCCAGACGCCCCTGGGCACAGGCTCCCTCACCACCCTCTCGAGAAGCATCCAGGGAGTCCGGTCCCCAACCCCTTGAGGCTTGGCTCCCCCAGCTACAGCATCCCCACAGAGGGGGATGGGGACATCCCGGGTGCCTGGCTGTTGCTTGGCCCCACGCTTGGGCTTGGCCTGGGGCAGTGTGGAGCAGGAGAGGCTGGAACAGCCCGAGACAGGCAGCGCTGTGGGGAAGCCGGCAAGGTGGCGAAAAGCCACCGGCACAGCTCGGCAGGGCAGGGCAGGGCATGGCAGCTCCCCCCAGGCCCACACCACCGCCCCTCGGGCCAGGGGTGTTGCCTGGGGTGGGTGGCAGAGCCCAACCAGCTCGGGATGGGGTGCCACCAGCTCCGGGTGAGCTCCAGGAAAGCTGAGCCCTGGGGCAGCAGCTGAGGCGGCGGCGAAACTGGGCTCTGCGAGCTGGGCTGGGGGCTGCTCTGGCACCTGGGGGGACGCGGGCATGACCTGGGAAGGAGAGGGGTACCGGCTGCCTCCGAGGGGTAGCGGTCCCCTGGGCACCCATCTCAGCTCTCCCGGGCAGCAGGAACAGGGAGCCCCACACCCTAGGGTGCTTCCCCTGCACCCCAGGGTTCTCCCCCCCCAGGGTTCTCCCTGCGCCCAGGGCTGCCTCAGCACTGCGGCACTTCCCATGGCAGGATTTCCCTAACTCCCATCTCTCATCCTCAAAGCGGGTACCCCCGGTACCCCCTCACCCTCTGTGCTCTGGCCCCCAGGCTGCTCCTTGCCACGCAGTGGCACGGCGTCCCAGTCACACTGGGGACCCAGGCCATCCAGCCCGGCGTGGAGGGGCTGGCAGACGGGGGCACCTCTCCCACCCACCAAACCCTGCTCTCGGCTTCCCTACAGGTGAGGAGACCCAAATTTGTACAAGCCCAATTCGACTTCTCGGCCCACGACGGCTCCCAGCTGCCCTTCCTCCGCGGGGACATCATCGAGGTCCTGGACTACCCCGACCCAAACTGGTGGCAGGGGAAGATCTACGGGCGCGTCGGCCTCTTCCCCCGCAACTACGTCCACCCCATCCACAAGTGAGCTGCCGCCAGCGCTGCGGGCGAGCGGGGAGGACCCCGGCCCCCGCTGCCCCCCACTCACCGGAGCTGCTTTGTGCCTGCACGTGGACTGCATGTCCCTCTGTCCCCACGGGTGGTGCCCGTCCCCACGCCAGGGTCCCCACGCCAGGCTGCCGACGCACAAGGTCCCGGTGCCACAGGGGCTGTGCTGGAGGTAGAGGCCAGGCTGGCAGTGGTCCCCATCCAAGGACTGCCCGGCTCCAGCACCCCAAAACATCAGCCACGGCTCTCCCTGCTCCCCCAACCCAGGAGACCCTCGCCACCCCCAGCCTGGGCATCACCTCCCACTGCACGCTGGCAGCGGTGCTCCCCGGGGAGGGAGCACAGAGCATTGAACCAGAGCCATAAAAACTTTTTCAAAGCCATGACCCAGCAGGGTGGCAGCAAGAGAGGGGAGGAGCATGTGTGCCCCAAACTTTTGCTCCTCTCCAGCCCCTGTAAGCAAAGCCCTGGCTCCAAGGAGGGCGGCAGGCAGCCGGGATGTAGCCGGGCTCAGTAACTCCACAGCGGGGTCCTGGGGCGCCGGGGAAGGCTGGTCTGGGGGGGATTCAGTCCCACGGGTGCTGTTCATAGCTGCAAACTGTGGCTTTTTTTTTTTTTATATATATATTTTTTTTTTATTTAGAGCTAGTAAAATGTGTTTGGGTGACACCCTCGAGTGCAGCTGCTCCTTTTCCACCACCACCACGCTGGCCACATTTGTGCGCCTGCTGCTTCACTGTGGTTTGGCTTCCCCTGCAGCCCCCATTTGCCCACCCTGATACCTCCCCCCCAGACCCCTCCCGGGGACTTGCTGCCCTCACAAATTCCACACACACACACCTCACAGCCCCCTGGGATGCACTCAGGGTCCACAGTGCTGAGAGCACCCAGCTCACTGCACCAGTGGATTTAAACATCCCATGTCCCAAATGTGACAAATAAAAATGAATCACCCAAATCCCCATTTCTCCCCTGCTCCCAGCACCTTTCCCCCCCCCCTCCCCAGGGGGCTGGCAGGCCGCTAGGCAAAATAGGCATAGCAGAAAATATTGACGCACATGAGGACGACGGCGTTGATGCTGCAGACGCGGACCCAGAAGGGGGGCTCTGTGGGGTCCTTGATGGCCATGGCCAGGGGTCCCTCAGCCTTTGATGGCTGCTGGTTGCCCGGGGTGGCTGAGCAGGAACCTGGCACAGAAAGACGGTGAGCGTGGGGGCCAGAGGGATGTGGGGACCGGCCATGTCCTAGCGGGGAGCATGGCCCCGGGGAAACTGAGGCGTGGGGCATCCATGCCATCCTGCTGGCCATTGCAGGTGGGGAGCGGGGGGCACTGAAGATGCCTCCCCTGCCAGACGCACTCACCATCAGGGGGTCCCTGGGATGTGACGTCCACAGAGGGCTGGGGGGGCTCCCGCGAGAGGGTCCACCAGGTGAGATCCTTTAGCTGGAAACCATGTGAGATTTGGTGAGAAAACATCCCTGGGCCAGACCCCCCCGCATGAGGACCCCCCCGGCCAAGCTCAGGGTGCAGCTGGGTGACACCAACATCTCTGGCCGAGGAGGTCCGGTGGGTGGACGCAGCCGTGGGGACCAGGGTGAGGGGTCCCAGCTGACTGCTCACCCGGGCTGGAGGCGGTGGGGGGGTCAGCAGGCTGCCCCCCACCATGATGGCACCCGTAGTGGCACACAGCAGCACAGCGAAGTGCAGGTAGTGGATGTCGGCGAGCAGCCAGGGCCGCCGGTTGGGGACCCCGCAGCGGGGCGTGGGGTACACCAGCTCGAGCCCCATCCTGGCCAGCCCCAGCGCCAGCCCCACCATCAGGCCCCAGAAAGCTCCCTGCAAAGCAAAGGTCCACGGGGGGTGGCTGGAGGGGGACAGCCACCCCACGGGGGAACAGACGCCCCCAGAGAGCCACTCTCTGGCCAGCCCTGGGAAAAGATTGAGCAGCTCCTGTGTGTCGGGACAGCACCCCAGCCAGCCAAGTCCTGGCCCAAACCTGCACCCCCTCTGCAGGGGATGTCCCCTGCCAGCCCCATCGGTTGTGCCACGCTTGGTGGCCATGTATAGCAGCACCTGCCTCCTCCTCCTCCTCCTCTTTGCACCAGTCACCCACCAGCTCCCCAGGGAAACACCAGCCGGGCTTGGTTCCTCTTCCCAGCCCCTCCAGCATCACCTTCCCCCTTCCTCCCACCAACCACCAGAGCCCCACTGGGTCCCCAGGAGCAGGGAGGGCTCCCATATCCCTGAGCTGTCCCCAGGGCCACACAGGGTGTCTACCTGCTCGTTAGCTCGGGGCCAGAAGACGGCCAGGACGAAGACAGCGGTGACGGGAGGAGCCAGGTAGCTGGTGACAGCCTGGATGTAGACATAGAGCTGACCACCGCTGGAGCTCTGCAGTATGGGGATCCAGACCACGCTGAGGGCCACCAGCACCACTGTGACCACCCTGCAAGCGGCAGCAATGCGGTGCAGGGTGACGTTCCTGTTCCACCCACACCTCCTCGCACCCCTGGCATCACTGTGGCAGTGGGTGGTCCCCGGGGTCAGGGGTTGGGTCCCAGTGCTGGCGCAGAAGAGCTGGCAGGGGGATGCAGGAGGGTGGGTGGGAGGATGCTCGTTACCCGGTGACATCCCCGGGGCTGCAGAGGATGCTAATTATGCCAGTGCCAGCTCCATCCCGGGTGGGCGAGCACTCCCCAGGCTCCTGCCCAGCCCCTGCTAAGTTGGACCCCCCCGTGGGCATTGCTGAGCAATGGGCACTTCTGCTATGAACAGCCCCCAGCTGGGAAGGCTGGGTGCTCTGGCCAAACTTGGGTGATGCTCTCAGCACCCAGCTGAGAGCCAGGGATGTGGGCTGAGCTGCGCTGTGCTCAGGTCCCCCTGGCCAGGCCTGCGACAGAGGGGTGCATTTGTCCCCCAGCACTCCCCTGTCCCCATCCTTGCCCAAATCCCAGCCACATCCCACGGCATCATCCTCCTCCCAAACAAGAGGCGTTGGCCAAATCCCATTTTTTTGGACCCAATCCAAGGAGGCAGGCTGGGTAGCACACATCCCAAAAGCTGCCATATTTATAGCTCAGCCTGGCTTGTTTACAGCTTTGCAGAATTACCTGCATCTCCATCTGCTCATCTCAAAAAGCAGAAGTCGGAAAATAAAATAAAATAAAATAAAATAAAAAAAGCAATGAAAGCATTTCTAGACTGAGTCCCCCCTGCCTGCCTGGCATGCTGGAAAGAGGAAGCAGACCGAGCACAAAACACACACCCTGACCCAAGGGGTAGGGAGACCCCTTCAGTGCGCGAAAAAGGGGTTGGGGGGGGCCCCCTTCCCCCAAAGGGGGGATTTGGGGGGGTGGGGTGTTCTCGATGTCGTGCCACCGCCTCAGCAGAGGGCGGGCATCAAACACCAGCGGGGATTTCCAGCCAAGCGGCACGGCTGCGGCGGAAGCTCAAACCCCCAGGTCGAGGAGCCTGGAGCCCTCTCCGATCCCACAAATCCCTTTCCTCCCCGTGCTGAGCCAGACAGGGCATCCCCACCCTGGTGGGTCCGAGGGGCGGTTGGGTCCCCCCCAGACAGCGACTCAGAAATAACCCAAATAACCCCAAGCCACCCGTCCCCATGCTGGCAGGTGGGAAAACCTCAAACTTGCAGCTTAAACAGCTCTTTTTTTTTTTTTTCCCTCTCCAAAATATTTATCGTTTGCTATATTCCCGTGGGGCCGTGCGGTGGCGGTTTGCAGCGCCCTGCTCCCACAAATTGCCCAATGCGCTAATGAATCGCCCGGGATCAACTGCAGCAGCGACTCTCGCCCCGGGCGGGCGAAGCTCTTGGCAAACACTCATTAACCCTCCTCGGGGAAAGCTCTCCGGCATTGCTACCCCCCTTGTCACCGTCACCGAAGCTGGTGTCAAGGAGGGGCGAGGCAGGCCCCGAGATGAGCACCCCGGTTCCCACAGGGGAGCCGTGCAGGACCGTGGATCCCCGGAATCACTGCCCATCCCCTTCCCACCCTTCCGAGACAGAGGATGCCAAGAAACGGCTGCTCCGGGAGCCGCCGGACCAGCCAACCCTCCCCACAGCCCCAGCCCAGCCAAAGCCCTGACCCAGATTCCCTCCTTGTTATTTTCTGCCCCGCGCCGAGGACACTCCCCGTGCACCCCGGCACCCCGGCACCGTGCCGGGGCATTCCCCAGCGCTGACTCTGCCGCCCAGAGCGTGGCTCCGCAGGTGGGTTCCCGGGCTCACTGTCGGCACCCGCCATCCCCCCGGGAGCAGCCAGGGCATGTTTGGGCAGCGCTGGCCTTTGCCACCTGGCAAGGGTCCCCTGTGCCCCCCGCCTGCCGCCTTGGCAGGGAGCAGCCGGCGGCTTCCCCCGGGGAACGGGCTGGAGGCGGCGAGGGAAAAGCTTCGCGCCGGAGCCCTGCCCCTCCAAATGCCCCGAACGCCCCGTCTGCCTTTCCAGCGCTTTCATACATAAAATAATCCAAGGGCTTGTTTTCCTTTCATAAACCAGGCTGAGCCCAGGCACTTTGCAGGCTTCCGGGCACCAAAGGCAGATCACAGAAGGCTGGACCGGCCCTACCGGTCTCCCCAAAATCCACAGTCTCCCCAAAACCCCCAGTCCCTACCTGCCCACCAAGAGCAGCTCTCGCTCACCAGCCCCCGGCCTCAGCTTCCTCCAGATGTCCATGGTGAAGAGGGTGCTGCTGCTGTTGAATATGGAGGTCAGGGATGACATGAGCGCGGCCATCATCACCGCAATCATCAGACCCCGCAGCCCTGGGGAAGAGAGCAACCATCAGGGAGCGATGGAGTGGGATGGAATGGGGTGGGGTGGGATGGGGTGAGGTGGGATGGAACAGGGTGGGATGGGATGGGATGGGATGGGGTAGGATGGAACGGGATGGGGTGGGATGGAATGGAACGGGATGGGGTGGGATGGAATGGGATGGGATGAGGTGGGGTGGGATGGGCTGGGATAGGATGGGATGGGGTGGGACGGAACGGGATGGGATGGGGTGGGGCAGCCCCGATGCTTTGTCCCCGTGTAATGTTTTGCCCTCCCCAGACACACACCAGGATCTTCCCTGGGACAGGGACCAGGTTTGGGGACACCCAACTGTACCCCGGGATGCTGGGTGGGACCCTGGGCTGCCCTGGGGGCACCCACACCCCCTGGCCTCACTGCCAGGGTCACCTGGGGACAGGCTGCACAGGAACCCACCCGGACAGGCCATGGGGTTCCCCCCCAACATCTGAGCGGCGATGGACTGCACGGGCAGCCTGGGGGTGCGGCAGAGCCCGGTGGAGACGGTGGCACCCCATCCTGCCCACCTACCGCTGGGCATCAGCTCGACCACCAGCTTGGGGTAGGCGATGTTGGAGCAGCCCACGGCGGCCCCGCACACCCGGGTGCACTCCTCGGGGTCCACACAGGCCACAGCATCTGGGGGACAGAGGCAAGTGACACACCGGGACCCCTCACAGGGTGGGGGACAGCCCAGAACCCACTCCCTCCCCCAGCACCCCTTCCCACCGGGCTGGATATTGGCCCCTCGCTATGGCCACGGTGCCCAGACCTTGGCAGGGGACTGGGGTGGGAAGCAGGGAGCACATCATGCATGGAGATCCACCTCTGTCTCATTGCCCCCCATCAGCCCCAACACGGGCAGGGTCCAGCCCAGCAGCATTACCTTCACCTTCCGCTGCCTTGCACCCAGCCCAGCTCCGGTCAGACCTACCCCTGCTGAGCCCTCCCTATGTTAAAGCCACCAACAGCCACCCCAGGGGGACCCCCAGAGCCAGGGTGGGCCCTGCCGGGACCTGGGGCTATGGCTGGAGGCAGCACGGGGCCAGGCGGGTTCGTGCACCGTTGCGGCAATTACCTCCGTACGGGCAGGTCCCTGGGATGCGCGTGGCGGCTTGCCAGGACCCGTCAACGCCCCATTACTTCTACGTCTCAACAAGCGCTGGACCCTTTTTTTTTTTTTTTCACATTGTTACACTCATAAAATATTGAAATGCATGGAAATTAATGGCAGGCATAAATACGGATGGGCTGCTCGGCTCTCCGGTCTGCGTCCTCCCGCCCCAGGAGCACGGGGAGTAGCAGGTGGCGTGATCCTTACACATGACCAGGAGCATCGTCCCCATCCTCCTGGGTGGTGACCTCCCCCAAAGCAGGGTGCAGCCCTCGGCCCCCCAGCAGCAGCGGCAAACACCGGCTGGTAACACCCCGGGGCTTTCAGTGAAGGAGTGCGGGGTGCAATAGGGTGCAATGCGGGGTGCGATGGGGCGGTGATGGGGTGCAATGCAGGGTGCAGGCAGCAGACCACGGGCAACGCTCAGCACTTCCCAAGGACCCTAAAAAAGCCCAGCCTGGGCCACCTTTCCCCAGGGTTAGAGTCAGCACCAGGGCTCCGGTGACTCTGTCCTCCAGCAGCTCTGAGTAAAGCTGCCGTCACTGCTCCGTGCCTCAGTTTCCCCCTCTCCAAAACACCATGTTGCGCACGGCTCCATGCAAATAGCTGGCTGACAGCAGGGAAAAGATGCTCCAGAGGGCAAAGCAACGTCTGGGTGTTAGAGCCCAGCTGAAACACCCGCCCCAGGGCTCAGCTCTGCCACCAAACTCCTCTCTGGGACCCGGGAGCAGGCAGGCAGCAGGACCCAAGCTCAGCGGGGCAGCCAGAGCCCCCGAGCCAGGAGCAGAGCTCAGCATCGTACCCCACTGCCTCACTTTGTCATTAGGCCCTCTGTTAGAGATGGGAAATTAATTAGGAGCTTGTAATTAATGCTTCCATCTGCAGCTGGGAGGAGCCGGCCCCGCTGCCTGTGCTGGGTGTTGCCTGTCCGGCTGGGTCAGCCCGGGGCGGCCGAGCGGGGACACCTGCAACGGTGGGGACCGACCTGCTTGGCCACAGCAACCTGTCCCTGAGAACAGGCAGGAGATTGCAAAGGAGACACCGGCTCTTCCCCTCTGCTGGAGCTGCACGCAATTCGGGTGCTGACTTCTCCGCACGGGGCGAAGATGCCGGGGTTCCCGGTCCCCTGGGCTCTGCGGTCCCCAGTGCCCCCCACCAGCGCGGTCATAGGAGCCATCACATCGCACACCCGATGAGATGCTGTGTTTATGCTGCCGGGTAATAAATCATAAACGCACACACACCCCGTTAAAGAGTCCATAAATCTCCTTGCACAATAAAAACAGAGCCAGGGCAGCCGGTGGCGGCTGAGGTGGGGACAACCGCAGCACGCTCCGGCCACGCCACACACGCTGCACCAGCCCCAAGCTGGGGCAGCTCCTGACCTACCAGGGCTGGGCCACCCAAGAGGGGACAACGGCCAGGGATGAGGTCCCGGAGCTCCCCCGTGGGTGCTGTCTGGGTGCGTGGCTCTGTCACGTTTGCTGTCCCACGTGCAACTCCATCAGCGAAGGGGCCGCCACCGCTCGCTCAACAGGGCTGGGATTTCACCCAAAATTTCATTGATTTCACCCAAGCTTTACCTCTAGCACCCTCAGTCTCCTCTGCACCCCTCGCTGCCCAGGTCACGGCGCAGAGGTGATGTCCCACCACTGGGAAATCCCCGCAGGGTTGGCACAGCCTTTCCATAAATCCATCAGCTCCACCTGGAACACCTCCTGAGCCAATATTCAGTGGGAGCTGAACGTTTCCTTCATCCTCCCATCCCAATCCCAACACATGGCCATCGCATCCCTGCATCCCCACGTCCCCCACCCCCGTTGCCCCCTCCGGCACGGGACAGACCAAAGCTGGGCACAACCCAGCGCAGGATTTCTTACTGGAGGCATGGATGGCGGAGCAGGCACTCACATGCAGCCTTTTACTCCGGCGCAAGGGGAGAAAAGCCACCGCTTCCACTAAGCAGCCCATTGCCCTAACTTAAAGCCAAGCAGGTATCAGCTCAGCCTGCCACAGCCCAGCTTTGAGAAAGCATGTTTCTGACTCGTTTTTCCTCCCAAATCCTCCCCAGCTTCAGCGCTTTGCCACGCCACGAGCCCTGGCCAGGGCCGGGGCAGCTGGGATGCTGCGTGGCCACCGTGTGCGCTTTGATGGCCGAGCACCCGGGCAGACGGGCGGCTTTGCCTTGGGAGCCTGACTCAGCTGGGCTCTCATTTACACGGCTGCAAATCCAGATGAGCTGCTCCAACGCGAAGGAGCGAGACACAGCCCCTGGCACTTTCCTTTTTTGCATCGGTGCAAGAATCTGATCCCAATTCTTGAAAAATCACCTTTATCTGAGTTTCCGAGTAGAAAGCTCTGTGTTTCTGGCTTGCGAGGACCAACTGATGACTCCAGGGTGGGGGGTTTTGCCCACCTCCCAGTTATTAATGCAATCTGCCATAGCAAGGTCACGTGGCGTGACTGTGTCCCTGCTGCAAACCTCGTGCCAAAGCAGGGGAGGGGTTGGAATGGAAAGGAATGGAGTAGAATAGAATAGAATGGAATAGAATAGAATAGAATGGAACAGAATAGAATGGAACAGAATCGAATCTTTTTAGTTGGAAAGGACCCACAAGGATCATCTAGTCCCACTACATCACCATTCCAGGGCTGACCAAAAGTTAAAGCACATTATTAAGGGCATCGTCCAAATGCCTCTTAAACACCGGCAGGCTTGGGGCATTGACCACCTCTCTAGGAAGCCCGTCCCAGGGTTTGACCACCCTCTTGGTAAAGAAATGCTTCCTCATGTCCACTCTAACCCCTCCCCCCCCGGTGCAGCTTTGAACCATTACAGCAGCTCTGACCCCCCGCAGCCCCCCAGGTCCCACCTGGGCTCCAAGCTCCCACACCAGCGCAAGGGTCTTTGCGCTCAGCACAGGAGGGGTTAACCAGGAGGCAGAACTGCTTTCCTGGAAAATATTGACTCAGCAGCAGGGAGAGGGGGACACTTTAGGGCAGAGCCCTTTTTTTGGTGTTTTTTGGGGTTTTTTTTTTCCTTTTTTTAAGACAAACACCCAAGCGCCTCCCCAGCCACCCACCAACCCCCGGCACCCGCATGGTGCCGGGGGGCTCTCGGCCGGGCAGAGGTGCGAGGATGGCACCAGGCGAAAGAGTTAAGGTGCGGGCAGGGCCGGTATGTGTGAAGCAGCATGTGACTGCAGGTGGGGCAGGGCGGAGCGATGAATCACTCTTTTGCTTTTCCTCTTTTCACTTCTTGCTCTTACCTGTCCGGGGCCCGGCACTTCACGCTGGCAGGAGCCCGAAATAATCGACCTGCCGGCCAGGGCGATGCACAAGAGGCTGACGGAGACGTTCACTGCCGCCAAACCCACCGGCTGACCCAGTTCTCCAGGAACAATCACCAGGGACGACGTTTGGGCTGAGAAATCCTGCTTTTCTCTGCCCTCCATTCAGCCTTTTTCTTTGTCCGTTTTGTTTTCCACTATTTATTTTGCCTGGTATTATCGTCGTCCCAAACGAGCAGAGGATGAGAAGAGCGTGGACCCGAAGGTAGAGGACCTTCCCGGCGCTCTGCACGTGGGCCCGGGGCCATCTCTGCCCTGTCGCACAGCCCCGGCTGTGGGAAGCTCCGGGTTTTCCTTGCCTGGAGCCCGCTCGCCGCGCAGAGCCAGGAGCAAACAAGAAACCGAATCCTCCTCCCCAGCGGCGAAGAGCTCCAGCCTGGCAGGAGCCGGCGGAGAAGGGAGCGGCGTGTTTCCCCAGCTGTGCATTGAGCCGGGGAGGGCGAAGCAAAGCAAATTGTGTGTTTAAAGACTGGGGAATAATTAATTCCTTATTTCTTGCTGGCATCCGGTGTTCGCTGCGCGTACAGAGCTCCAGTCGGAGAGGGTATTGGTGTGCGTGGCCAGCATGGCTTTCTCCCAGGTGCAGTGCCTGGACGACAGCCACGTCAACTGGAGGTCCAGCGAGTCCAAGCCCGAGTTCTTCTACAGCGAGGAGCAACGCCTGGCCCTGGAGGCACTGGCCTCCCGTGGCCCTGATGCCTTCTATGAAGTCCTGAAGAAGGAGAACATCAGGGACTTCCTCTCCGAGCTGGAGCTAAAGAAGATCCTGGACACGTTGGAGACGTACGACCCCGGCTCCGAGTACATCCCGCGCCATGGCAGCAGCGCGGGGGAGAGCGACGGTGACCGCAACAGCCAAGGGGACGAGCAGGATGTGGCCCCCTCCCTGGAGTACTGGCCCCAGAGGTCCGACCGCTCCATCCCCCAGCTGGACCTCGGCTGGCCCGAGACCATCGCCTACCGCGGGGTCACCCGCGCCACTGTCTACATGCAGCCACCCATCGAGGGGCAAGCGCACATCAAGGAGGTGGTGCGGAAGATGATCTGCCAGGCTCAGAAGGTGAGGTGCGCCGCGCTGACGGAGCAGGATTTGCCCCGGGCTGTTCTGCCAAGGGTAGCTCCTAAAGTCCTGCTCAGCCAGGTTAATCCCCATCCTGCGGGGAACTCTGCCCAAGCAAAGGCATCAGGGTCAAGCGTTGGGTTTTTTTCCATGTTCCTTCGGTGCAATCAATATTTGGGGATCAGATTTTGCTGAAGATGCTGTCAGCCTGGTCCAGCACTCCCTGGGAGTAGCGTGACCCTTCCCATGATCGGTACAGCAGCATCACTAATCCCAGGGTCGCTGTGGGGAAAACCACCGGGGAGAAAAATGGGTTGAGCTGCTTCCCAGCTGCGAGCCCACGGTCCCAGGCATCCCGCGATCGTTATTCCCAGAGCCCTGTGTGACTGCATGTGGCAACACGCAGGAACCGGAGGAGCCAAACTCAGCCCTGGGGCAAAGCAGCCTAAGCCACTGGTTTGGCACCGATGTATATGAGGGTCAAGCCTCGCCTAAGACTGCCACGGTGCCCCAAGCCGGCCTCATCCTGGCTTGAAGAGGAAAATGATAAGCTGATGTGCAGGACAAGGCTGGGGAGATGCCAAGGGGTAGCACAGCTAACAGCAGGCCCCACCTCTTCGGGGCTGGGATTTGGGTTGAGACTCATCCTCCCTGTGGCACCAAACCAAGGAGCAGGGGGTCGAGGCGGAGGAGCAATGGGGACAGGCTGGTGTCACGGGCAGGAGGGCCAGGGAAGGAGGGAGCTGATGGCATGCGTTGAAGGCCAGGGGTGGTGGGCAGAGGTTGCTGGTATTTCCCAGTGACCCAGTTACAGCTGGGAAGCTCAGGAGGGGTCAGTACCTGCTGCTGATTTTGTGGTGCTAGTGGTTGAAGCCCTTTTAGATCTGTGGCTCCGCTCCCTTGAGAAATCCAGCTCCGAGGGAGGAGCATCCCAACCCTGGGGATGCTCCAACAGGAAAAAACAGGGAGACCCTGCTCAGGTGGCTACGGAGCAGGGGGAGACAGGCTAGGATGCATCAGGTCCACCTGGCTCTGGAGACCCCCGTGCTGGGACCAGGGGCGGTGCTGGGGTTCACAGACCCTGGCAGGGGAGACGGAAGCCCGGTGGCACACAGCCATCAGAGCCTCTCCGGGACCAGAGGGCTGGGGGTCTGAGCACGAAGAGCCCCGGCTCAGGCAGGAGAACCTATCTCCCAACGCGTCCGAACCAGCCAGCTCACAGGGCCAGCTGATGCGGGGGATCGGGGCTGCCCCACTGTGGATGGGAGCCCCCTCTGGCCACTGTCACCTTGCAAAAGCCGAGGTGGCCTGTCCTTACCTGCCACGTTTTCCCCACCGAAGGGCTTTGCAGTGAGGGCAAAGGGGAGGGAGGGTCTGCACTCCCATGGGATGGCGGATGGGGACAACTCCCCCCATTCCAAATAATGTCTCATCTTCGGGTCTTTCCAGCTGTGTCTCACCTGGGCTTGCAGCTCCTGCCTGGCTTTGCCTGCTCACCGCTTCCCGCCTGCCCCCACACAAACAGCATCTCCTGAGTCATCCCAGCACCCTCCTCGGGCTCAGCAGAGCCAGGCCGTTGAGTCAGGCAGCTGCCTGCACCATCCCCACCTCTCCCCGTGCCTCTCCAAGCCGCAGGGACGTGGCCATGGTTGATGCTGCCATGCTTGTTGCTGGTACCTTGATGCCCCATGAGCAGGGCTGGGCTCTGCCTCCTGGTCCAGGTGGTCCTTGCAGGTGGGATGAGATGTGGCGACACCACCGGTGACGTGCAGGAGCCTGCTTGGGGTTATGGCACCCCAGGAAACGGAGAGATGGGTGTGTTCTTCAAACTTGCAGTCTGCAGGGTCTGGGGATGGCAGAAGCTGTGGGGTCTGGCAAATGGGGCTCTTCCAGAGGTCTCCCACCTGCTATACAAGGACCTCAGTTACTGCAGCTGAACCTGCTATCATGCAGCTGAGCCCAGGTGACTGCCTGTGTGGGTGCTCCTGGGCTAGACCAGACCCTCCTCTGCACCTGGAGATTTCAGCCCAGGGCTTGAGGTCTTCACAGCAGCTCGGGCGTGCAAGGGTTTGGCTGAGGAAGCCAAGTTTGGACAGAGGGACAGTCTAGCTGCAACTCCATCAGATGTCGCATAGGCTGGCCACGTGCCCCGTCCTTCCCGCAGTGTCCCTTGGGCCACCCTCTGGAGATCCCTGCCGAATTGTCCCATCCCATCCAGCAACGGCGGTGCTCTTCATCCACCTGCCAAGGAGCACGGGCTTGGGAGAGCTTCAGTATTGCATCCCAGAGGATGATCCTTGCTTGAGCTGCTGTCAAAGACACTTGGTCTGAAATGCTCTCAGGTGCTGAACACCAAACCCTGCCACACGGGTTGCTGTCTCGTGGCCAGAAGAGCAAAGTTCAGCTGACAGCCCAGCCGAGGAATGTTCAGAGCCCACATGAGCACTGCTGATGCTGGGTAGGCTCACGGCAGCTCAGGGCTGGGGCAAGGGAGCCAAAAGCTGAGATTTGAGGCCCCTTTGATGGTGCAGGTGAACCTGCTTGCTTGCAGGAACGAGGCCAAATGCTGCTGAGTTCAGAGCCTCTGCTCTGCAGGGAGGCAAACCCAGGCGAGCTGGAGCAGGGGATGCAAATGATCCCCTCCTCTTTCTGGGAATGAATGGGAGAGGAGAGAGGCAGGATCCTATGGCCACGTCCCTGTTCTCCCAGTAAATCCCCATCTTTGTGGCCAAGGAACGGAGGTGGTCAGGGACGTGGTGCACCACTGGGCTTCACCCTGGAGACCTTTGCCAGGTCCAGCCACAGCACGGTGTCCTTTCCCTCGATGCAGATCCCCTCGGGCTGCAAAGCTCACAGAACAGGTAGGGAGGAAGATCTCCCTCCTCTCCTCTTCTCTAGATTTTGGCTCTATCCATCTGACCAGAAACCAGAGCAGGCTGAAAACACTGACCTTGGCCAAAAGCCATTGGAGACAGCAGCGAGCCTGACCTCCTCGCTGCACTTGAGGTTCCAGGTTGGGATTGCGGTGATATAATTACCCTGAGCAACTTCCAACAAAGGTTGGGAAGCCCTATTAATTACTGTTTACAAAACCTTCTGCCATTCCTGGATGAAAGGGTTGACAGGGGGGAGCAATTATTAATGTTACTTGTCCCACCGCTCCCTCATCCCAACACGCTTCCTCTAATTGTGCCTTGGTGCCTGTGTAATTTATTAAATGCCCACGTGGTGCGCTCCAAAAGTCATTATCTGATGATTCAGCGTGAGCTAATAAAGAGCTGTAATTTCCTCTATAAAACACGATCCTGCAGTTTATGTATTTGTCAAAGCCGTTCAGAAGGATCCCAGCAACATTTTCCCAGTGTCTGAGGGGATGCGATGCTCACTGCTCCTCGGGGTGTTGGGACCCGGTGCCTGCACATCTGCTGCACCCAATGGATCTTGGCAGCTCCTGGAACCCTGGGAAGAAAAGCGTCACCCACCTGGGTGCTGGGAGCATCGGGATGTAGATTTGGGGCTGGTCTTCTCCTCACCCTCCGGATGAATGGCAGAGGGATGGCAAAGCTTCCTGGGATGATGCAGCGGCGAAGGGGGTTTGGAAAGAGGTGCAGCTCTCCTGCTGATGGGGACCTCCCCAGCACCAAGCATGCGGGGCACCGAGCGCTGCCCTGGTGGAAGCGAGAGGGACGGGGGTGCCAAGCTTGCACCCCGCAGCAGGAGAGCACAGCTTACTCCAGACACTCCCATTCCCTGGGCTGGGAAGCAAAGAACAGTCAGGATTTAACTTCTCCAGAGCGGACAGACCTCTATTCTTTGCAGATTAAACCCTGTGCCGGGGTTTGGCATAGACCCAAACAGGCCCCATCCGAGGCTCAAGCGCAGGCAGCCCAGCAGCAGATTTCGCCCCTGCGGTCCCTGGACAGTCACTGCAGTGGGAGCGCTGCCGTTCCGTGCCAGGGCAGCGCGTTGGCATGCTGGCATGAGATCCGGGTGACAAACCGAGGCCAAGCCTGTCCTGCAGGCAAGACGCAGCGGGGAGGGAAGCAGAAGCGCTGAGCGGCGACAGGATGCACCAGCCGAGCAGGAGGAATCGGGTTGAAAATGTGGGCAAGAGGGTGAGAGCTGGGCTACCTCTGCGCTGCCCGAGCCAGCCGCCCTGGGCGACTGCCTGCAGCGTGCTGCCTGCTCACCATCCTCGTGTGAGCCATGCTTGGGATGGGAGACAGCACCATGCCCTGCCCACATCCCTGCAAAGCACCTTCCCACCTTCAGAGCCATTGCAGTGAGCTGAGGCCTTGGGAAGGCCGGGACCACAGTGGGAAAAGGCCTTTTTCCTCCCAAAAGGAAAGCCAACACTATTCTCATCCCCATTTTATAAGCCCGCAACGTCTCCTGCAGAAAACGCGGCATGCAGGCAAAGTGACGTGACCATGACCACAGGGAGCATCGGTGTCAGAGATGGGAGCAAAGCATCTGCCAAGCCCACCTCCTCGAGCCAGGGAAACGCTCTCCCAACTCAGGTGCCCCTCACCCTGGACTCAGGGCAGCTAGCGCAGCTCCTCCCCAATTACTTGCTGTAAATGGAAAAGCCAAGCCCTGAGCTTTAAGAGTAGCTTTGGACCTGGTCCCACTTCACATCACTGGCAAGATGAGCGCAGCCCTCGCTGAGCAGCCCATGCAAAGTGGGCGCCCAGTTTTCTGCCTCAGTTTCCCCACTGGGACAACAAGGATGTGCAAAACATACAAGTGGGTGCAGAAGGGAGCGAGGACTTATCCTTTCATGGCAAAGCCTCTTTAAGAGGCTCTCGGGTGAGGATAAATGGGAATTCAGTTAAAATTGAAAGGAAGAGCTGTAACATCCCCTCTTGCTCGGCTCGCTGGCACCTCCCAAAACGCTTGTGTGTGGCCGGGGTTGGGGAGGTCAGGGCGGCATTGGAGGTGGTGTGAGCTGGGGCTCCCCACGCAGCCTCGCTCCTCGCCCCGTCGCCTGCAGAAAAGGAAGGGACCAGCCAGCAGTGTCATAATGCACAATCCTCCTCTTAATTAGAGCTCTCCACCTCCTGTGGCACAAAAATTAATTAAAAGGCAGCTTAGTGCTTTGAGAGCCCCAGACTGGATGTGCCTGAGTGTGCAAGCACCCAGCACCATCCCTATCCATTCCCTCCCAAGGGAGGAGCATCCCCGGGTCTCCCTGCATCACCCCACGGCGTGCACGCCCCCATGCCAGGGTTCTGCCTGGCTTGGCCACATCCTGCAGCCAGTGGAGACCTGGAATGGCTAAAGGCCAAGAGGTGTAGGGGGCTCAGAACCATCACCCATCTCCCCCCCAGCCCAGGGCACCTTCCAAAACAGCTGCAGAGATAGGGGGTACCGATGGGTTTTGAGCATGGGACGATGCCACGTGAGTGCCCCGATGACAAGACGCTTTCTTGCGTGGCTGTGGCCACCCCGTGTGGGATGAGGGGAGGTGGATGGGGCTGTGCTGCCCTATTGCTACCCTGGGGGATTGCACCGAGATATTCGGCTGGGCTCCGGCCCCTTTGCCTGCACGCCTTGTGCTGCACCGTTGCTGCTCACCGTCATGTCCTGGGCGATGCCATCTCTGGGAAGGCAAAATCCACGGGCGTGGAGCGAGCTTTGGTGCTTAGGCAACCATCCCAGCAAAATTCCAGCGTGGCCGGACGCGGCGCAGATGCATCTTCCTATCACACGCAGGACTTGCTAGGGCAGCAAATGCCCTGGGTACAAAGGCAGCTCCGGCAGCTTTCAGAGAACGGTGACGCTGCCGCATGCCAAACCCCGCTGTCACTGCACGGGGCACGGGCACCGTCATCCTGGCTCCGCTCCGCTTTCGCTCAGCCGGGGAGGAAGGGAGGGATGCTCGCAGTGGGGCTGGGCAGCAGAAGCAGCACCCCAAGCACCTGGAGGGCTCCCAGACATGCAAGGGCCAGCCAGCAAGACCGAGAGAGATGTCAGCAGCGCCGACAACGCTGCCTGCCCCTGGTACTCTGGCTTCACCGCGGAGAGCTGACCTTGAACCCACCCACATCGCTGCTAAGCAGCAGCCTGGGCTTGGAACAACAGCCAGTCGCAGGCGCTGGGAGCCACAAAATCCCGGCTGCTTTCGAGCAACTTTGCCAGCTCGCACCCAGGCCTGGTTTTTTTAAAAGATATGAAAAGTCCTTGCAGCTCCTGAATGTGCCTCAGGGGTGTCCAGGTACTTTCTGCCAAGCTTTGAGTCACTTTTAGATATTTTTTATACTGTTTCTCTCAACGCAAGCACACATGAGATCCCCAGAGACTCCACCTCATGCAATGCACTGTCGGACAGACGGACACATCACTGCATCATGGGTTTCCCCTCCCGGGGCTCTCCACAACGGGGAAGTGGGCTGTGCTGATAGCAAAGCGACGCCAAACTTTACAGCCAGAAACTGGACTTTGAAATTTGCCATGTTTGTTAAAGGCAAGAAAGTTAGATTCACCCTCGGAAATCAGTTTTTCACAAGTATGTTATGCTACAGGCCACCACCAGAGACCAAACCTCCCACAGTGACAGCAAAGGAATGGGACTGGGGGCTCCCCATTTCTGCCCTCAGGCTGGCCGGAGTGCGGGGAGCCTGGGCTCCCCTCCACCTCGTCCCAACCTCCTAGAGAAGAAGCACCTTGCTTCATCTCTCACCCAAGCACCAGCTACACCTTGGGGTCGTCACCTGACCGTGCTACCCAGACTCATCTCTCTTCTCCCCTCTGCAGGTCATCGCGGTGGTCATGGACATGTTCACCGATGTCGACATCTTCAAGGACCTCCTGGACGCAGGCTTCAAGAGGAAAGTGGGAGTCTACATCATTTTGGATGAGACAAACGTGAAGCATTTCCTTCAGATGTGCGAGCGAGCCCAGATGCACGCCGGCCATTTGAAGGTAAGGATGGCCTGAAGGGTGTGGGGCCAGGTCACCACCTTCAATGCAGGGAGATAATCAGAGCTATCAGCCCTGCTCCCCCCTGTCTTGGGGGGGATCACAACCCCCAAACTTTGGGCAGTGCTAGATGAGTTCAGTCCATTTTGCCTGTAGCCAAAGCTGAAGGTGATGCCCAAATCCAGGAGCAGCAGGATGGAGAGTAACAGATGAGGGAGGGGGACATGGATTTCCACCCAGCAAAGCTGCGTGCAGAAAGCCTGGGGGGCTGCTGGTACCCAGCCAGAGCTGGCTTTGGGGCAGAGGGGTGTTCAGGGACCTGCGGCCCCACAAGAGTGGGAATGACTCAAGCAGGGCGCTGCAAAGCCCAGGGCAAACCTACATGCTCGGGTCCTCCTGGTGAGCAAAGTCAGCAAGAGGGAAGGTGGGAGAGGAGGGATGCTCTGCCAGGGCCGGATCCCTGCTGCCGCCAGCCCCACACCTGCTCCTGCCCCAGGGCCAGGACTGGCAGGAGCAACCGCTGGCCGGTTCTCTCGCTTTCGGGCTTTCCCACAAGTCAGAGGCTGGAATTAAAAAACTTGATTTTCCCCTTTTCCGGAGCCTCCGCCCCAGTACGGGGCCGGGAGCAGAGCAGGGAGGCACCCACGCTGCCCGTGGCCCCAGCGGCTGCCAAGGCTGCCCTCACCACTCGCGATGCCGGCCCCGGCTGGCAGCACAGCGGTGGGGGACAGACGTGCCAGCACAACGGTGGGGGACAGACGTGCCCACACATGCCGCGTTCACCCGGCCTCGGCGGTGCTGGAGGCTGCACGGGACGGTGCTCCAGTGCACGAATCCTGTTTGAAACGAGGGAAGGTAAAGCAGCCCAGCAGCACAGGGGCTCAGTCCCCAGCCCCAAGTGCCCCATCCCCCTTAAACATCCCTGTGCGTGCAGGGGGTGCAGAGGAAAATGACCTTGTGCGGTGCTCGTGCAAAGGTGGAAGACGACAAAGGGGCAGAGAAGAGGGTGGGGGGGTTGTATCACCCTCGAGAGCAGCAGCAGGAGCAGGGACCCTTGCTCCAGCCAGAGGAGAAGGTGCTGGGCTCTCCGCTGGGCACAACGCTCCCATCACCAGCGTGGGATGCAAACACGCTGGAGCAGCCCAGCGGTTTCCCTTTGGGACTTGCAGGCACCCGTCTGCTGGCTGCACTTCACCTGCCGGCTGCGGGTCGCCCAGCCTCGCCTGCTGCTCAGCAAAAAGGCGACGTCTCCGCGCCTGACGTCACCCGGCCACATGTGCTGGCTGCCAAAGGGCTGGCAGGGAGGCCCATGCCCGGGCAAGCTCACCAAATTTGCTTACGGTGCAGGCGAACCCCCAGCTGAGCAGGAACATGGAGGAGCCACGACACCCTCACACCGGGCTGGGATGCGGGGGGGGGGTGTGCTTGGGGACCCGCCCACCCCAGGGAGCCAAAAGCACCGGCCAGCCGAGCCCTCCGGCCCTGCTTAATTGCTGCTCACAACAATTAAAGCAGACTCGTTTGGGCTTTTACCTGCATCCAAACTCCCCAGAGAGCCGGGCATCCTGCAGACTGCTGCTGCTCTGAGACCAGAAAAGCCAGAGCTGACGCACGCCGGCGTTTTCATGCATTAGCAACCCAGTGACCGGACTGGAAAAGCAGGAGAACATCTGCAGAGCTCGGCAAATGTCTAGAAGTTGGGATTTGCCACCTATGACAGCCAATTTGCTGGCATGGGATGCAGCAGGGCAGGAGGCTGTGAGGAAACTAGGGCAGTGTCTGGGAGCTGCTTCGTAAGCCGGGAGATGCTAACGAAACGTACAGCGTTATCTCAGCGCCTTCCTCGCTTCGCAATTAGCAAGCCGGCTTGGGCAAGGTGGTGGCTTCGTTAAGCAAGGACAAGTGCTTGGGGAGTGATTCACCCCATCCCGGGCTCGGCAGCCGGCCATCGCGCTGGGTGCTCGTTTGCTGCACGCTCGACTTAGGAGCGATTAAATAAACAGATCTTACTTAACAGCAGCGACACGCCGGGAGCGAGGAGGAAGGGAAAGGTAACCAGCACCTTGCTTCTGGGGAGCTTTGTTCCCCCTGGGTGTTACCTGAGAAAAACCCATGGTTGCTTTGTGCCTTTTGTGCAGAAGTTTGGCTCCAAGCAGGAGAGACCCACGCCCTGGGAGAGCCGGGGCCGCCCTGGCTGGTGACGGGCAGAGGGCTCAGCCTTGGGTGCAAGCATCACCCAGCAGCCGGGCAGCGTGCACCCCCTGCCCTCCCGCTCTCTTGGTAGCCCCATGTGTAGGGACAAGACAGGACAGGCGTGGGAATTGCCACCCCAACCTGTTTGCCGGCCAGCCCCCCCAGCACCCTCAGTGAGGTGGCTCAGCACTGGTTTGCCCCCAGCCACACCAGGGAAAAAAGCGAACGCTAGAAAAAAAAATAATCAAATGCACCAAAAACCTGAAACTTGTCCACTCCTTGCGTAAAGCTTCCCTAGGAACCTGGTCAGAAAAGCCTTTGCTTTTGCATCGCACTAAAACCAGCATTGAATCACCATCCCTCCTGCCAGGTGCACGGGAGCGGGGTCCAGGGGTGCCCGAGCTCAGCTTGCACCCAGGCTTAGGGCTGTGCTGTGTTCGTGGTCCACAGGGAGAGAGGAGACCCCAGGGAAGCGGATGAGGAAGGCTGGAGGTGGGGAGGACAAAGACTTTTGGTGCCTTTTCTTTTTTCCTTCTTTAAAAGCTTTAAAAAAAAAAAAAAAAACCAAACAAAAAAACCCACAAAAAACCAACCATGGAGGGCATGACCTAGTGAGGACACGGTGCCTTTAGCAATGGCACTACCGACATCCCAGCAGGAACAGGAGGAATGTGGGTGCTTTCGTAAGAAAATATTTTCTCCCCACCCAAGGGAGACCATTTGCAGTGGAAGATGCTATCAGCTCAGCTGCAAAAATGCGCTGGGGCCCTCCAGAGAAAAGCAGAGAGGCATGAACCAGACTGAAGATAAAACCCATTTTCTCAGAGCCGGGGCTGCCCCTACGTGCCCAGGCTCCCTGCTTGGGGGGACATCCCGCTCCCCAGCCACCTCCACAGGGTCACGCTGTGGGACGTGCCCTTTTGCCCTATGGGTTTCATTTCCCAAGGGTGAAAAGATGTTGCCCCACTGTTGTTTTTTCCCCACTCAGCCTTAAAAACAGGGCTAGATGTTTAGAATTAGGAGCACAGCAAGGGGGAAACCCAGTGGAGGACAAGCCCACTGTCATCAGGTCCACGGGCGCTGTCCTGGGGTCACCACCTCCCCCTAAAAACCCTTCTTTGTACATCTCCAGCTGGGGAGGAGAAGAGGGATCACCTCTCCCATGGTAGCATTGGCATAGATCACAGGAGATGGAATGTGTTTGGGAGCAGTATCACTCGCTGCTCACCCACGGACACAGGCAGCACTGAGCTCAAGAGATTCATAGAATCCCAGAACTATAGAATCCCAGGTTGGAAGGGACCTCAAGGTTCATCTGGTCCAAACTTCCTTGGCAAAAGCATGGTCTAGACAAGATGGCCCAGCACCCTGTCCAGCCGAATCTTAAGTGTCCAATGTTGGGGAATCCGTCACTTCCCTGGGGAGATTATTCCAATAAAAGGTAGAAAACACTGCCTGACACATGGGCAAAGCAGGAAATTCTTGAATCCAAGTGCATGGTTTGCTGCGTGGCACAGGGCAAGTTATTTTATCACCATGGCCACCTCTGAGCTGGCCGTGAAGAGCATTCCCCACTCCTCGGAGAGGCTGTAGAGCATCTACGGGGGCATCGGCAAAAGGGGTGAGTGATGCTCTGAAGACCAGCCCTTTGCTTCTGCTCAGGCTCACACCTCTGCCTTTGTTTTGCAGAACCTGCGAGTCCGGAGCACAGGGGGGACAGAATTTTTCACACGCTCAGCCACCAAGTTCAAAGGTGCTTTGGCCCAGAAGTTCATGTTTGTGGATGGGGACCGGGCCATGTGTGGATCCTACAGGTAATCAGTGGTGTCTCCTCTTGCCCACCCCATAGAGGCATTGGTCAAAGGACTGACGTGGACCAATATGGTGCCCAGCCTTGACTCTAGGACCCCATCCCAGACTCACTCCCCCTCGGAGATTTTGCAAGGTCATCCTGAGATTTGGAGTGGGACCCAAGGGGCCCTCACCACCCCATGGCCAGGACTAGCACAGGCCTCCTTCTTGGAGGTGGTGGGATCATAGACTCATAGAAAGTTTTGGGTTGGAAGGGACCTTTAGAGGTCATGTAGTCCAACCCCCCTGCAGGGAGCAGGGACACCTTTAACCAGATCAGGTTGCTCAGAGCCCCATCCAACCTGGCCTGAAATGTTTCCAGGGATGGGGCCTCCACCACCTCTCTGGACAACCTGTTCCATGTGCTTCTGGCAGTGGAGGTGATGAGCACAAGGAAGGACAAAAGCACCAAACCGCAGCCAGTCCTGGCGCTCACGTTGACCTCAGCTTCTCCAGTTAAACATTTCCTACCCAAAGTCTATTCCAATTTGTCCAAGGGAAAACTTGCTTTGGTAGAAATAGCTCAGCCTCAATAAGCTTTTCAGCTCTAAAAGACAAGTTTCGTAAACATGGAACTGAAACATTTTTCTGGCCACAGCAAAAAACACATCCATTTATGAGTCGCTTTTCTTAACTAACCCAAACTGAGAAAAGAAAAGTGGCCAACGCCAAAGTGAAAAACTAACTGGCCTACAGTTATTTCTACTTCAAGTTCCAGTGTACTCAAGACTTCAACCTTCATTCCAATTTGGGATGGGAGCTTTTTCTTCAACATTATTATTAATGTTTACAGCAGCATGTCCCTGCTAGCACCATCAATCCCCCGGGGAAATTCAGGGCTGGGGAGAGGCGTGTTATTTACCAGCAAGCACTCAGAGAGTTTCCAATGCGTTTCTATTCCAGCTTCACCTGGTCTGCAGCGAGGACAGACCGAAACGTCATCACGGTCCTCTCGGGCCAAGTAGTAGAGGCATTTGACAAGCAGTTCCAGGAGCTCTACCTCATGTCCAAGGGGGTGAGCCTCAAGTCCATCTCCATGGGCGAAGAGCCCGAACCTGAGCCTGTAACGCTGCCCTCTGTTGTGCCGGTGACCCCTGCCAATGCCGTGGTGAAGAAGCTGATAAACCCTAAATATGCCCTGGTGAAGGCCAAGAGCGCTGACCAGATTAGCAAGACTTCATCTGAGAACCAGGACAAAAACCAGAAGACAGACAACAAAGGCAAAGCCCTGCCTGAGGGCCAGGCGGGCGACAGGCACGGTGACATGGCAGACCTCTCCCTCCTCATCCACCCCGGCCTCCTGAATCTGGAGAAAGCCAACATGTTTGACTATCTGCCCACCTGGGTCGAGCCTGACCCTGAGCCCGGGAGCGAAGTCTTGGGTTACATCAACATTATTGACCCCAAGATAAAGAACGTGAAGCTCTCACAGATGAACCGCATCAAAGTCTGCGACGTTTCCCAAGCCAGCGCCCAGCACCGACAGATGCTGAAGAACAGAGAGATAGAGACCAAGAAAAACTCAGACCAAGGACCACCTCTGGTGTCCCCCTGCCGAAGACAAGCCCCACAGACCCCCATGGAAGCTCCTGTAGCCCCTGCTACCAGCCCCATCGAAGGCACCAGCTCAACAACGAAGCAAGTAGGAACATTTGCCACTTTACCATTGGGCCACCGCTTGAAGCCACCAGAGGAGACATTGGAGGACATTAAGCCCCCGGTTCCAAAGCCAAGGACCATCCCTGTTGGCATGCTTGTGACCAAGGCCATTACACCCTGTGACAGCAGCACTGCCCCGGCGGGTGACACACAACCACTGCCAGTCAACCACACGGGTACAAAGCAGGAACCAGAGGAGAACCCCAATGGAGCCTCAATGGAGGCCTGCCATCTCCAGCCAGACCGGCCGGCAGTGGGACCACAGGAGGACAGAGGTCCTCCCTGTGCCCACAATGGGCTGGGAGAAGAGGAGGAAGAAGAGGAGGAGGAGGAGTACATCACTCTCAGTGACCAGGAGAGCTACTCCAGCAGCTCTGCCGACCACAGCTACCGCCGCTCCAATGCCTCCTCCATCTCAGATGAATACTTCGAGGTGAGGGATCGCTATGGGCCGCTCCGGCGAACCAACTCAGATGTCACCCACAATGGGGAGATCCTGCCCATGCAGAGGAAGCTCAGCGACCCTCACATCAGCCGGGGCACCTTCCTCAGCCCCTTGGGGAGCCTCCCATCCCTGAAGCACGTCCGTGTGGAGGACGTCACGAAGAGGAGGAGCAACGCTGTGGAGATTAGGTGTGTGCTGCCCCGCACCATGCTGGATGGCAACAGCTCCTACCCCAGCAGTGCCGCGCAGGTAGGACTTTTTGCTATAACCTTCCCTATGTTTCTCCACCCTGCAAAGGTTGCAAACCTGGAGGTGACCCAGCCAGCTCAGCCAAGGCGTGGTGTCATCCCTAGCTTTGGTGTCGCGTCCGAGATGCTGAGATCAGACTCCCTGTACAGGAGAATAACGCCCTACACGCAGTGATGGTAGGAGTCACCCAAGAGGTGCTCTAGGTCGGGAAGGTGGTGGCCATGTCACAGCTCTTGGTGCCTGGGATTGCAATGGGAATGGCTGGTAATTTGGGGAATTAAAGATTATCCCATGGCATTGGGCTGTGAGACAGAGCCCAGCCGTATGGCTGTGCCCAGAGCTGCTGGGCTCCATCCCAAAGCCCATCAGCGGTGGCATCATGCCCAGCCAGGGACAGACTGTGCGTGCAGGCGTGTCCTTCTCAGAGTTGTTTTCTAGCTCCTTGCAAAGGTGATTAGCATCAAAGTAAAAGCTCTCGGACACATAATTATGCAGAGCAAGACAGTGGAGAAACAGGGACGGTAACCTCTGCGGGTGAGCCTTGCAGTCAGCAGCTTTGCAGCTGATCCACGAGTGACGCCAGACCTTGTCACCCCGCCGGCTGCGTGCCAGCACCTCGCTGCAAGACCACGGGGTGCACACCAGCATCCCCGCTGCGGCAGGAGCATCAACCCATCAAGGCGGGGGGATTGCAGGGTCAATCCACCCAAACACTGCAGCCTCTTGCACCATCACCAAGCATTTTGGGTTTCTCAAGGCTCCCCACCCACTGTTTTTAGGGCATTCAAACCCCCAGGGCTAAATCAGCAGCTGAAGTCACTGAAGCCACCTGAGGTTACCCCAGCTGAGCATCTAATCTGTGTTTACAGGGAATTAAATTTACTAGCCCAGAGTCCGCTTGCTTCTCCCTTTGCAGGCAGTGACACGGAGCTCAGAGCAGGGTTTTAATCCTCACCCATCAAATTACCCCTCATGCCCTACAGAGCTGTGCAGGGCGAGGAGCACCAAGCCCTTTGATGCTCTGTGACCCAGGTCCCGGGTGCCACCTTGCTCCGAGTGGCCAGGCACGTTGGTGTTCCTGCAATAACTTTTCCTGGCCCTCTGATGAAAGGTGGATCATTAAACAAGCCATCAGGGTTAGGAAAGCCAGCTCTCAGCTGATGGAAACGTGCAGAGAATAGCTTCATCCATGTGTAAAAAAATAATAAACCCAAGCAATCCTTGCTTAACTCTCTGGAAACCTCAAATCCAACAGGAATCATCATCAACCCCCACCAAACGTTTTTATTCTGTGTCCATGTTTCTTATGGGCTGGCCCGCAGCCCAGCGTAGCCCAAAACGCAGGCGGAGGCTGACTCAGGGCAAACGTCGCGTTCTCCATCCCACGGAGAGCACAGCACCCGAGTTATCCCTGGAGCGTTGCCTTGCCTAAATGCACGCAACCCCGTTCACACCCCGCTGCGCAGCTGAGAGAGGACAGCAGCCCTGGGTGATGCACAGAATGCACAAGGAGAGCACCAGGGATGCTCAGGTCCTCTCCTGTCCCTCTCCCTCCTGCAGAGCCCCCAGGTCTGTGCAGAGCAGAGGTTTCCAGAGAAGCTCCCCTCCCGTTCGTCACTTAGCAACAGGCAAAATATCCGTCCTCCCCATGCGGCGGCAGTGGCGCCCTTACCTGGGTACAGGACCCTGCTGATCATCCCCGGCATGATGATAACGAACAAGGGCAGCATCTTCAGGTAGCTGGCCAAGATGGAGCCGGCCTTGGCGTGACTCAGGCTCTTGGCAGAGAGCGACCGCTGGACGATGACCTGTGGGAGAGCTGAGCTGGGTGGCGGCGCAGCCACCAACAGCTCCTGGTCCCCATCAGCCTCCTCCTTGCCAAACTGCATCCTAAGCACCCCCAAACGCTGGAGCCATTAGGCCCAAAGGCAGAACAAATGTCTACCCAACCCACAGGCTGGGTTTCTCTCCAGACCAGCAATGGGTTGGTGTTATGCCATAGCACCACAGAAGCCCAGTGCAACCACAGCAGCACGTCCTCCTGCCACTATCAACCATTCCCCACCACCATCCTTCTCCCCTCTTGCCCCTTCTATTCAATCTCCTCCCCCACCGAGCCTCCTGCCACAACTCCACCACCCACACTGCTCAAACCATCAACCTCAAAGCTCTGGCCAAGCCATGTCCATCCATGATAGAGCCAGCTCTTGGGCTTTGAGGCAATCTCTCTTATATAGGCAACATGCATAGGAAATGGTGACTTTTTAAAGAGCCCAAAGTCTCCCTGAGGGCTTACAGAGAAGCGCTCAGCACCCAGCAGGATTCGGCTGCTCCAGAGCAAGCACCGGCTCATGCCATGGTGGGCAGGAGGGACCAGGTGGCAGTTCCTGGGGTGGGATGCTCGGGGAAGCTGTGGTTTAACTTCTGCCCAGGAGCCAGAGCATGTCAGGAGCCGCAGGACCCACCACCCGGCTCAGTCACCATGTGCACCCCACCAGGCACATGATGGCCTCGAAGGGAAGCAGAGCTCAATCACCCTTAGCCCTCCCCACCTGAGGGGGACCTTAGTGCTGATTTTAAGCAACAATCAATCCAGCATTACCTAAGCTAAACTGCTTTAAATGCCACCCTCCTGGTCAAAGCAGGAGGTGTCTGCCTGAGGACCAGGGAGGCCATTGGGACAGTCAGGCTGGATGACCAAGCACTGGGACAATGCCAGCGGAGGTGCGGTGCTGGCAGCACGGCGGGGGTCGCGGCAAAGGCAGGGCAGGTCGGTGCAGCCAGCAGCACCCGCGCTCACTAGATCCCATCTCGCCTGGGTAGGTCTGCATGGGGTGCAATCACACCTCCAGATTGCGGCACAGACACACCCAAAGAGGAAGATGAATATCTGGTGACCACAGCCATGTGTTAAGGCCTTACCCAGTCCAGAATTAAGATTAATGGTGCTCCGACCCAATCCAAACATGTCTCTCAACCCAGCAGCCGCCCCCACAGTCGTTTTGCAGCTCACTGTTGCCTCCTGATCCCACCTCCTCCTCCCAACCCTCCATCCTTTCATCTAATCTTGGTAGCCACCTAATCCCACAGGTTGGGTCTGGATGACTGAGTGCTCTTTGGGCCTGAAATGAGCACTGAGGTGATTAAGACGGGTGTTCAGGCTGCAGCTGGAGAGAAGGTGTTGAGATGGATGCTGCTGGCACCCTTGGTCCTAGATCTCCAGGCAGCGGTGACTTGGCTTGGGACAGCCTCTGGGCTGTGGGGGCTGTGGGGGAAGGGGCTGCTGAGATGCTGTGATGTGCAGGACAGTGCATTGCCAGAGCCAGAAATGGGAGGACCAGCAGTGATTAAGACGTGAGGCAGTTTTGAGGTGCCACTGGTCTCAGAAGAATTCGGGCAAGGGAGTACACCAAGTGGCAGAGGGATTTGTCCTTGGGGACCAAGCCCAGGGCACAGATGCACCAAGGGTTGCCCTTGCAGGGGAGCAGGATCCTTACAACAGCAGTAGCTCATCTCTTTCTCTGCTCTTTAACAAACAGGGGACGCACATCTACCGCTACCGACCCAGGACCCCCGCAGGCAGAGAACAAGGCAAGGAGGTCTCCTGCTCCCCAACGCACGAGAAACCCCCCGGGGCCACCAAATACAGAGGGGATGGAGCCGAGCCCAAAAAGACCATTGCAAGCAGCCAGCCCTACTGGCAGAGCAAAGCCTTCAGCCCCAGCAAGCCCACGCAGCCCAGCCACCTCACATCAAGCAACCCCAGAGCATCAAGCAAACGCTTAACCTCCCTGCCAGAGAGCCAGAAGACAACCGAGGAGATGAGGACGCCCTTTGGCATCCCACTCTCCAAACTGTCCCAGTCCAAGCACCTCAAGAACAGGGTTGCGGGAGCCCCAGGTGCTTCTATTGACTCCAAAAAGAAGCCCCCCGAGACCACTAGCCAGAAGGACCACTAGGTGCTGAGGAAGGTGGACTTCCAGGGTGAGAGCAGTAGTAGAGCGTGCCTGGACCCCAGGCAACACCGTGTTACATGGGACAGGGGAATCTTGTTTACATTTACCTGGTCGGTGCACCAGTACCACGTGGCCATGATAGACAGCCCGAAAGTCATCCCAGTCCAGGGCAGATCTCCAGAGACTGGGTCTCGGAAGAGGTGCATTGCATCCGCTCTAGGGAGGTGGCAGGTAGTGTTGGGAACAATCTTGGATGGCACGGCTTTTAAATAGGCCTCTTCCAGGTTGGGGTAACCTCCGATCTCATTAAAAGCTGGAAAGCATCATTGGGGGAGGCTGGTTAGAGTCGAGGAAAACCCAGTGGCCTGTGAGATCCGCTGGCAAAACGCTCACCAACTCCTTAACTCAGACGGGCTACCCAGAGAGGGAGGGCTCGTTCCTGATCCTGTTTTCTTCTAGTTATTTAAGAGACTCTTCTATTAACATTTTGCACAGCGGGTCCTGTTACAGTCCGCCCTCCCTTCAGAGGGTGACCCGTGTCCTGGGAGAAAGGCTCCTCGAGGGACCCACCTCTTTTAAACCTGTACTGTAAAAGCAACCTGTTTATTAAAGCTCACGGTCCCAAAGCAGGTGAAACTCGCTTAGGACTATTAAAATGCAAGATTAGGTAGCCTTTGGTATACTACAGCTCTAGATGCCATGGCACAAGTGTCTGGCCAAATGTTTTTTACCCCTCTGAGCGTTTCCCTAGCATTCCACACACACACACACACACCCCCCAAGCTCCATCCCCAAACCTCCAACAACCAGTGTGGGGAAAAAAAAAAAAAAAAAAAAAACGACCCTCTTCACTGCATTTTTCCTAGGAAATGGGATCCAAGGCCGGGCCTTAGCCTGAGCCCCACTGAAGAGTACGTGCCATGAACAAGCCCTAGCAAGTGAGCCTCCGAGCCCTTGGCAGCTGCCTTGGTGCTCCTCCCGCCTGCACCACAGCCACCAGCCCCTGCCAACCAGCCCCAGGCTCTGCCCTGGCCCCCCCCCCACCTCCCTGCTCCTGGGGGGTACGGGCTGAATGCTCCTTGCAGCTCCCCCAGTACCTCCAATGGGAGAATTCTGGAGCCAGAGGCATCGCTTTTTGGAGGAGGGAGGGATGGGAGGCACCCACCCCACTGCCCCCACCTGCCGTGGCCACCCAGGCAGCAGCCGTGGAGGAGATAAGATGGGAGGTGCATTGGCACCCCCATACCCACAGAAGCTGCTGATGCTCAGGAGATGAGAGGAGGCTCCAGGGCCTCCATGGGTCTCTCGCAGGGGAGACTGAAAGCAAGACCCGCGAGCATCCCTCAGAGGATTTCCCCCCCCGTCTGGTCCAGCTGTCACATCCTGCATCCCTTCCGCCCCCACCCATGGGCTGCAGTCCAGACCCTCAGCTCAGCCCCCTCCAAGGTGGCAGTGCTGGGTGGGAACGTGCTCCTGAGAAGTCACCCCCCCACAGGACAGTGTCCACGAGCACTGCTGTCCTTAGACCAAGAGCAAATCCCTCAGGCATCAGGTGCTGCACACTGGGATCACCATCAAGCACCAGCTTGAGCAAATCCCAATTTCCAAGACACCCGTCCTGCCCCGTTGTCCTCTCCTGCCCAAGGACAGGTCTCTCCCTGCAGCCCTGCCATTTCCATGACCCACCCACAGCCCTATCCCATCCCAGGGCATCCCCCTGACCTTGGGGAGTTTACAATGGGGCATCATCCACCGTGACACCCCCCCTTTTCAAACTGGCCCCCTATATTTCATGGGAAGTCAGCATTTGTAAACCCTTCCTGCTCTTGTGCAAGCAGCCCTGGCACCCCTCCAGCGCTTGGTTTATCCAGGCACCGGTTACTCCCAAGCTTTGCATGGGCGTTGGGCACCAACAAAGGCTCTCCAGAGGCAGCGGGTGAGCACTGAAAGCAAAGATTGGCACCCAGGGGTGCGGGACTGCTCCCTTCCCAAAGGTGTTCACCGGCAAGTCACAACACCTACGCCTGCTGAGACAGAAGAGTGGGGCAGAAACCTCAGGGCAGCGGGAGCTCAGCCTGCAAGTGCTGGGCTGCAGCCCGCGGCCTCCACCAGGATTGACATCTCCTCCATGAATGCCAAGTGGGGTGCAGGACGGCACGGTCTCTTATCCGTGATGCTGGAGCCGAGCAGAACCACCACCCACCAAAACGACCACTGAGCTCTCTGTTAAGCAAAGTGATTTGTCTACAACCCCTCGGTCTACACCTGCTTCTTGTCCAACTCAAGACTGCTCTGCCCAGCATCGCACTCGAGAGGATTTGCACAACCCTCCTGCTCTCCCTCGGGAAATGCAACCTTGGAGCCAAGCAATACGATTTTTTGTCCCTTCGGCAGCAGCAGGGGAGGCAATGGTCCAGGCAGAGCAGACCCAGAGTGGTGGCAGCTTAGCCGATGAGCGTTAGCATCACTGCTGCAGCTGTCATGGTCTGAAGGTACCACCAAGGTGAAACATGGAGAGTATCCTTTATCAGACAAGCTTGAGGAGACTTGGAAAAAACCAAGCACCCTCGAGGCATACCAGCCTCCAAGTCCTGAGGTCTGCTGAGACCCGAGGAAAAAAACCTACGTGATCAGCAGCGTGTCTTCTGGCTCCCTTGGATCAGCCCCTTTCCCAGGCACCCTCACCTCCCTGCACACACCGTGCCATGCTTGCAGCTTGGCAAAGCCAAAAAAAGCTGGGGCTCTGCAGTGGCCAGCAGGGATTTTCCAGGCCTTGCCTACCTACCCTCCTACTCTGGCTCTGCATTGGTGCACCCAGCCAAGCTTACCGGGCACAAGCCTCAGAGAGCCCCGTCACCAGCTACAGCTTCAGACAACCATCAGCAACGACCAAGCACCTCGTCTCATGCAAAGGCTGTGGCCACCGCTCAGATCTGCTTGGACAGGCGACATGCTCCTCTGCCCGGCACAGCTCCTTGCTTCTGCTGGGGTCGTTAGTATTATCATCACTTCTCTGGGAAATACCTGTCCTTTCATTTGTTTTTTGTAAATATATCTCACTGCGTACAGGGCTCGCCCAGGAGCAAGCTCTGCTTTTGCACAGGGGAGCAGCTGCAGGACCAGGCTGGCTGCAGGTCTGGAGCTGCTCCCACCTCCACCGCAGAGCTCCTGCGTGGCATTGGGTCAAAGCCTTTCCTACCTGCCCACCTAAGCAGACTTCTCTGGGAGATGGTGGAAATCATCTCAGGCATGCCTCTGGAAATCGTCCTCTGTAGTTAAACATCTGCCTTTGAAGCTGGGACCTGACTTTTTGCCTCCTACTCCTCAGGGCCAAGAGCCGCAATGGCAGAATAAGGCTGATGAAAGCTCCCAGCTCTCCGGCTGAATGTACAGAGACACAACAGTGCTGAGTGTTCAGAAGGGGCTGGTGATGAACCGGGCTCACTCCAACCAGGAGGAAGGCACGGCACCATGCTCTGCAGCCCCAGCCTTCATCCCAGCACCACCTTCTGCCATGCACATCCCCCCCCTGTGGTGGGATCCTGCCTGAAGACCCCACTGCAACGCTGCCGCAAGGTTCCTGGAGCAAAACTGGAAATGATGCTTTGCTGTCAAACGCCTGATCGGTCTCTTGGTGGGATCCTCCCTGAGGAACGGCACGCAGGGGAGGCACAGCGGTGGAGGGGACTCAGGGGGACCAAAAGGAGCACGTTGGACGAGAGACAAACACGCAGAGCAGCCACTGGGAAGTCACCAGCGCTGGGGACAGCCCCGTGCGGAGGACTAGGGGGGCACTTTGTGGCATCTCCACCTGGAGGAACGGCACGTAGGGGAAGCACAGCGGTGGAGGGGACTCAGGGGGACCACAAACTTTCTTTAGACAATTGCTACGGGCCAAAGTCCTGCTGGGCACCTTGGCCACCAAACTGCTCAGACTGAGTCTTTTTATTTATTTCCAAGACCACCCAAGCAGGGGAGAGAAGGTCCCCACAGAAAGGGAATCCATGCTCTCCCAGCTCTTACCTTTCACTGCCAGCACGATGGCTCCCAGGACCATGATGAGCGTCTGCAGCGCATCGGTGTAGATGACGGCCGCCAGCCCCCCTGCATGAAAGCAAGGCACAGCATCGGGAGCGCCGCCGGCTTCGGGCTCGGTCGTGAAGTCCCAATAAAGCTACCCACGCTTGCGGGGACGTGCCTGTCACCGACTCGGTCCTGCCGATACCCCTGGTGATGAGGGGCTGCAGGGGAGGTGTGAAGGGGGAACAGCTCCGCAGGGGCACCCTGCGGATGGGGTGGGGGGAGCAGCCGACAGCCACGGGGGCCCCCCGGGGCAGGAGGGGAGAGGGGCAGTCCCACGTCCCCACCCGTTCGGGAGGATGCTGGCCATCCTCTTCAGATGCTCCAGCAAGCAGACCACGTTCAGGACATTGATCTCATCATTCATCCCACCTCTCCCTAACACCATACCAGTCCTCCCCCCTTTGTACACCCCTCAGCTCTCCTCCCAACCCTACAGTTTTATTTTTCCAGCACCTGACGCTTAGCGGGGTCTCCCTTGGCCAGCCAGCCAGCAGCATTTCTCCCTTTCCATCCCAAGCTCTCCCTCCGGACCCGTTGCAAACCCAGAACCTGCTTACCTAGCCAGAAAGCAATTACTCAGCACATGAACAAAGCATTAAAAAGTAGCGGAGCTGGAGAAAATGGGTCAAAAACTGAACCAGTTTCAACCCCTGTCACCGAGTCACATCCCAGGAATTCAGGGCTGCACCCTCCCTGGGATACGGAGCGATGTTCTCAGGATGAGGGTGACGCAGCGGTCACACCCTCTGCCTGAGCTCACGCTGAAATGCCTCACTCCACAACAAGCCTTGTGGGCAGGAAAAAAACCCGAGATGGGATTTGCTTAAAACCAGAGTCTTGCAAAATTCACCATGTTTTGGATATACTTAAACTGTTTCCCCTTTTGATGGCTGGGACAAGGTAGCGAGGGAGAATTTACTGCCGGGCGTCTCCGTTGGTGCTACCAGGGGAGGGAACATCCCAGCAAAAATCATAACTGAGAGGGATACACGGTCCCGTGGTCCAAGAGCGGGACTGCAAGCCAGGACCCCAAAATTTCCAACTCCAGCCCCAAGCCCTCATCTCCTCCAGATCACAAAAGAACCATATGGGTTGACCCTGCACAAACCCAGGTTTTTCCCCACAACAGGGAAGCATGGGCCAGAAATATTCCCGAAAGCTTTGCAGACAGAGGGCAGCAAGTTGCGTTGCAGGCAGGGCAAGTGGGAGGGAAATGAGTTGGGTAAAGGGCTCTCAGGTTGTAGATTCCATGGTAATAGCCCTGTAATAGGAGAAGCCCTGATTATTGCTGTTACAAATTGGTACACACACAAGAAAGCATTTAACTATGTGATGGAGGAGGAGTTATTACAAATGAAAAGGCAGAATGGCGAAGGAGAGGTCACGCGTTGAGTCATTGCCTGAGCCGACGCTCAGGAAGGATGCTCAGATACTGGCTGGATAGGGTAGGGAATAGGAACCCTGTTAGAATAAATCCCCAAAGACCTTCCAGGGGGAAAATCAAAACAGAACAGGAGTGCAAGTGGTGTGGTTTAACCGAAGTAGAAAGATTGAGGCCAGCAGAAGCTGAGCAACCTACCCACAATGGTGTAGAGCCCTGTGACCACCAGCATCAGGACGGTGGAGAGGTAAAGGTCCCAGCCCAGGCAGACTTGCACGAAGAGGGCCCCCGAGTACAGGTCCGTCTGTGCGTGGAAGAAGAAACACAGGGGCTGGGATGGGTGACATCCACTTGGCTACAAAGCCCGCGAGGGCTGCTGCGAGAGCAGCACTGCGGGGAAACAGTCAACACCGTGGCTACAGCAAGGACATTGCACCACACGTGCCAGGAGGGCACCTCCTAAAGCCAGCGCTGAAGCCCAGGGTCCCACACGGGCGGCGGTGTCACTGCTGCAGATGGGTGTCACAGGCCACCTTCCCCCAGCTCCTACGGAGCAGAGCGAGCAGCTCCGGCAGTCACTGCTGCAGCTGGGCTCAGCTGGATGCAGGCGGTGGGACACAGGGGTCAGAAATGGGATGCCTCAGGGCATTGGTGCTGCTACAGCCTTTGGGAGCAAACCGGGGAGCTAGAGACACTCAGCCCCTTACAGGATCAGACCCTGACCTCAGCTACCCCCTGGTGCCCCGAGTACCTCTAGTTCCCTCCACCAATGGCAATGCCCTGCTCTCCAAGTGGCATCTCGCCATGCTTTCTGTAGAGTCCTTTTCTGTAGAGATGGGACACCTTGTACCACCCAAGGGGCCAGGCTCCACCAGAACACCAGTACCCTTGGGTGCTCCTTGGAGGCAGCCCAAGCCACCCCACCATCCCCCAGCCCAGCACATCCGTGCTGTTTCTGCACCCCGCTGCGTCCCGCGTGGCCGGTGCACGAGGGTGGCTGTAGCTGGTATTTCACGTTCTGCTTGGCAGGATTTGCCCTCCTGGCACCCACGCTGCTGGCAAGGAGGCTGCCAAGGACCAGTTCCCCCCCCTCCCCAACTGGAGCCGTCAGACCTGTCAGGAGGGAAGCAGCGAGCCTAAAAATGCTGCCGGGGGCAGGAGGGCATCTCCTCCCAGATACAGGGACTTTTCAAGGTGCTTGCTGGTACCTGCAACGCCTTCAGTGATGGATGGGGCAGGTCTGTGCCACGTCACTCGAGCCCATTAGTGGTGCTCAGGTGGGTGCTGGTGGGGCAGGACAAGGTGCTGCCCTGCTCCCAGGGGGCCACAGCAGTGTTTCAATCTCAACAGCCACTCCACGGCAAGAAGCACACGTGGGCAGCCCCAGCACAGAGTGCAAGACCCCCGGGACTGCCGCTCCTGAGCCTTGCCCCAGTGCCAAGCCACTTCTTTGTGGAGCATCCCTGGGAAACTATCTCCTCCTGGTTTTGCACAGATGAGGAATCGAAGGCATGGGCAAGTGGCAGAAGTTGCTTCTGGCCCCCAGCAAGAAGCAGCAGCTCAGGGATCCTGCACCTCAGCACGGACCAGCACAAAATGCATCCTCCAACATGTCCCCTGACCTTTGCAGCCCCCCTTGCAAAGGCCCTGGAAGAGGCTTGGGGTTTCTGCTTGGTCACGGAAGAACAGACTGACTCCACATCCAACACACTGCCTCCACCAGCACTTCCTGTGCCTGTGTCACGTCCCACGGGGACACCAGGAGCACGCCTCTGCCCAGAGGAGCGTGCGTGGCCTGCAGCTAACTCAGCCACCAAACTCCCTCGAGATGACTGAACACCACAAAAGTGACCACTGTTTCCCACCTGTGGGAGGGCTGGATCCACACAGGGAGGTCTGGTCATGGTCTCGTGGGAATGAGACATGAAGAAGAGACTCAGAGGGAGCTGCGACACCTCCTCCAACAAAAGCAGCAATGCTGCAGGAGGAAAGCACCAGATGCAGCAGCCAGAGCCCATGCCACCACCACATCTCCACCCGCAGCTGAGATCCAGACATCCCCAGTGCTCAACCAGGGGTATCTTCACAAAAACCTTGTTTGGAGAAGGAAACGGGGCCAGGAGAGGCAGGAAGAGGCAAGACGAGCTGACTTCACGCCCTCGCCTGGAGCCGTGGCAGCTTCCCTCAGCCAACACATCAGCTCCCATTTGACGTCTGTCTTCACACACCTCCCAGAAACCATCCCCCAAACAGCAGGGCTGTCTTGCCCGGTCATGCGGGAGCAGTTGGTTGGGATTAGTAACATGGAGGACTGGTGTTATATTTCCCATATTGCACATCCTTCCCCCAGCTCTGCCCTTCCTCCTCCCGGCACCACTCCAGCAAGCCCGCCGGGCAGGAGCTGAGGACTGGCACCGCATGATGGAGAGCGGCCGCGCGGAATCACGCCATGGAAGAACCGAGGCGTGTGCCATCTAGCAGGGCTCTGTCAGCCACGAAATCCAGTAGGTGAGCACACATCCAGCTTCAGCACAACAGGAAAGCCCGTTCCCTAACAGATGAGCCCACACAGTTAGGCATAACACTGATTAAATCACAGATCAAACCGGCCAGAAGAGCACTTACACTGTGACCTTGAGGATCCTAACTCAGGGACTGTTCCACAACATTTGGACCAGGCTTTACACCGCAGTCATGCCTAGCATTCCCGAGGGAGGCAATGTGTGTCCTCAGCTGCACTTGGGCTTGGCCATGTCTCCGGGAGAGCCCTCGCCAGCAGTGAGAGGCAATTCAGCCCTGGAATGTCCTGCTGAAGAGGAACCAACTCACAGGCAACCATGCCAAACCTCCACCAGTGGCTCCTCTTCCATAGATACCTTTTCCCCAAAAATGAGACCCAACCACAGCTTGATACCACACAGACCACCAAGCAACCCTACAAGAAGGCAACTAAGCCATTCACACAGCGCAAGCTTCAACTACAAGGCAGAAAAGCCCCAACCAAAGGCCCTTGAGCACCTTCTCACAACGCAACCTGAAGTGGGAACCCAAAATATTTTCAGCCTCCCCAGCACAGAGCCAGCCATGCATCCCTGGTTCCCCCCCTTTGGGGGCCATCACTTGTCATCTCGGCCCCTGCCAGACAGTCATGCCCCCCTGGGAGTGCCTGCTTCTTCAGCAACCCTTCCCCAGCTGCGAAGACTCAGCCCTGGACAAGATATTTCATAACTGCTTCTCCTGGCTTTCTCAATGCTTAATCATTTTTTGCAGTCGTCTGCAAATGAGTCTAAGCCTTTGCTATGAGGAAGCAGAGGTATCTCCACCTCCCTTCCTGGTAATTCTGCTAGGGTGGGAAAAAATAAAAGCGCATGTGACCGAGTAGTTAATAAGACATCCCAAATACAAAAACAAGCTAATTAAAACCAGGCATGACCTATTCATAAAACGAGTCCTTTCAACTGTAAAAGGAGAGCAGAAGCCTTTGAAGTCAGGCCTCAAAATCCAGTGAGATCCCTGCCTCCACCGGTGACCTCACTTGGAAACTCGTTCTTAGCCAACATTGTTAATGCCTTCCCAATGAAAGCTGGCTTGAGAGACAGCTTGGATTTAACAATGGATGACGCCAAAGCTTCAGCAGAACAAGTTACTCAGGGTACAGAGGAGTGTCCAGGGGCTCTTCACCAAGGCTAGGAGGCCTGTGCAACTCCTCACGTGTTCCTAGCCAGGGGAGACGCCATCTCTCAGCAGGGCTTCGGGCTGCCTGGCTGCACCCTGCCATGAAACGCAGAGGGTTGAGGTCCACCAAAGGGTAAATTCCAGGAGACGGAGGGACTGTCGTCCCCCCCTGCCCCAAAAGAAGAGCCATGGGAGCAGAAGTGATGCCATGTCTCAGCTTGGGAGAATGTGGAGCGGAGATCCAGCCATAAACGCAACGTCTGCAGGGAGAGGAGACAGGAAAAGTCCAGCTAGTCCTCGGATTTGAGGCAGCCCCCAGTGAGGACCAAAGGAAACACCCGCCAGGAGACAGCCCTGCCTAATTGCTTGATTTTTGCACTTTCCTCCCACACTCCCCGCTGCAGTCACCACTGCGGATGGGACATTGGGCCGATTTGGCAATGCCCCGCGTTGTCCGCAGACGTTCATTCCAACCCACTGCTGGAAACAACCATTGTTTGTGAGATTTACCATGAATGGAGCCAGATGCCAAGATAATCCCCTGATTAGGCTGATTCCTCTTCTCTTGCATCCTGCATGACTCAGAGATCAGAGAAAACTCAGCAGACCAAAGAAACTATGGCACTGGCTGAGAAAAGGCGCAGGAAGAGGCATTTGGGAGTGTCCACCAAACACAAGGTTGTGCTGGGAAGGGACAGGAGAACCACAGAGGTTCCCAGGGGTACAAGCTGCGCAGGGGTCAGCCTCAGGTTCCTCTGGTGTTAGGCAAGGGGTGACACAACAGTCTCCCAAGCAAAGAATGAACTTGTAGGACATCTGTCCCTTCCGGGCAAAGCCACGGAGAGACTGGAAACCAAAGGGACCAAAAGCACATCCCCGTGGCATGGCAGGGCACCGTTTTGTAAGAGAAGAGGGGACATCTGCGATAGTCTGGAAGGAGACTCAAAGACAAGCAGCCCTCAAACTGCCAGTGACTTCTTTCTTCAAATTCAGACCAGCAAGAACAAACTACCCCACCAGAAATCCTATCCCAGCTTCCAATCTTTCCTTTTAAACACCAGCCGGGATTCACACAGACCCCAGGGACCAAGACCACAGACACGGATGCTCCGGCATCTCCCTCAAGCTCCTCCTGGCTATTCATCGGGAGCAGGTCAGAGATGTCTCCTGAGCAGCACACAGGAGGGGAATAAGTGACAATTTACTGGATGTTAGGACGATCAGGGAGTAATCAAAGTATCACTGCCCAAACTTGCAAACTGAACTGGTGCTCCAGGAGCCACCAGGCTGATTTCAGGAGAAATGCCATAGGATTTTCAATGCCATAAATGATAAGGGTATAAAGAATATAAAGTTTTATGGGAAGAATGCCCTCCAGCACGATGGGACATGGTTTTGGGGGAGAAAACACAGGTGATGGCTGCACTGACGGAGTCACCAGCATCACCTCTGCCACGCTGAAAGCCCTGCGTCAGCAGGAACACAGGAAGGGCTGCCATCTCCCCTGCAACCTGCCTTTTAAACCCAAAGCATAGTGCCTTGCCCAAGGTCAAGCTCTCAGGAAGGAGCCGGGGTCTCCTGGAGGTGGGGACGTCCCATCACACAGCGCTGGGGTCTGTCCGAGGTGGGTGCAGCCTCTCCCTTTGCATTAAGTGCCGATGGATGTGCGCAGGCAGCCTGGTTTTCGGGCTGCTCCATCCTCCATATCCCTCAGAGGGAGACTCAGAGGGCCCCCCCACAGCCCCCAGGGCCTGGGGCTGCGAAGCTGCCAGGGAAGAGGCAGAAATGCCACGCAGGGAGCGAGCTGCACCCAGCCAAGCTGGTGTTTGCGAAACACGGAGCTGGCAAGCGCAGAGGCAGGCACCGAGCGCCTCGCCGTGGGGAAACTCCCTCCGGTACCAGCCCTCCTGCCCTGCAGACACCCACTTCTTGCAGCCAAGCACATGCAAAAGCACATTTCTTTTAGCTGGCAAAATGCAGAAGCCCCAGCAGATCCTGGGTCAGATCCACCTGCTCCATCAGAGGCAGTGGTGCAGGATTGCTCCCCTCCGGCGTGTTTTCTCCTCCAGATCATTTCTGAGCTCTTTGCTCTTGATCTCTGTCTCGCTGTCTCCAGTGCCCCAGGGCTGTCTGTGCCCAGCTCTCTCCTGCTTGCCCTAGGCTTGGTGTCCCAGGCTCTTTAGTTGTTTTGCCTCGGATAAACTCTTCTGACAGTTACCAAGCAGGGAGCAGGAGCAGGGGCTGTGCACAGGGAAATGTGAATGAGGCCAAAATGGGGGAAAACATCCCCCTGTGGAAGAGTCTCTGAAAATCAGGCACTTTCTGTATGGGCTTGGGCATCTTATAGGTGCAGTAAGGCTTCCTTTCCTCAGAAAACCCCTGTGCCCTAAAGAAACGAATGCATTCCCAGTTCAGTCCCCAGCTCTGCTGGGTCCCCCTCGGGTGTGCTGGAAGGCATTGGTGCCAGAGCACAGAGGAAAGACCCAGACGATGCATTCCAGCCTCCGAGCACGTTTGATCTGCAAACACTGCTACAAGGTGAGTGCTCCATGAGTTCAGGAATCCCAACACCCAGCCATGCATCCATCAGGGCCACCCAGACATGAACATCACTGCTGGATCTACCTACGAATGCACAGGGTGTTGCAGATGGCATCTGCCCAAGAATTCCCACCTCCTGTCCCTCCTGGAGCATCCTGCAGCAGCTTCTCTCCCCTGACTTGGCTATGACGAGGTTTGAGCCCCAAAATAACCTTTTGCTTGCTGAAAATCAGTCATGGATCTGTCACAGAGTTGAGTGGGAGCTACTCACGGAGATTTTGGTGAAGATGGAGAGCAGGAGCGACAGGCCAGAGAGGTACATCCGGATCCTCTCCCCTCCAAACCTTCGCTGGAGATACTCGGGCATCGTGACAATCTGCCGGAGCAAAACAGAGCGATCACCGACCTGTCCAGGCCCTCTCCTCTGGGCATGGTCCCAGGAAAGGCAAGGGGACAGCCGTATTCCCAGAGCAGGGCTTAGGGGTCTCAAAGGACAGCAGTGACAGCCCTGCCAGGAGCAGGGGACCTGGCCGGGGGCCACAGTCCCCGCAGCAGGCTCGGGGCAGCTCTCCATACCCCAGATGAGACGTAGACCGGCACAAACACCCAGGCCAGCGCCAGAAGAGCATAGGTCGCCTGTTGGGAAGGTAGAACATGGCACAGGTGGAAAAAAAACTGATCCTGCTGCAGCTCAGCCTCAACTGCAACGCTAGACCCCATCCACCGCTCCGCACCTGGCCCTGGCTCACCCTGAGGTGCACATTCACATCCCCAAATGGCTTCAGACAACAGGCGCGATGGCGTGAGGCCAAGTGGAGACCCCCAGCAGCCCCCCGGCCCCTTCCCCTCAGCCCTTCAGCTCCTGCCCAGACATTTCCCACCAACTCCCTGAGCACAAAGCCAGCCAAAGGCTGTATTTTTGCTGCAGAACCCAAGGACTTTGGAAGCGATGGGTGGGGAAGCAAGGAATGGGTGACCTATTCACCTGGACTAGGAAACCCTGCACTGAAAAATCCTTTCTCTGAGCACATGGGCTTGAGTTGACTCCAAACTCACTGTACATGCACTAGACATGAGCCGGAGAAGCTGAATTAGCACGATTGCGTTAATTACCCCCTGCATGACTCCTCCCAAGCCTTTCGAGACATTGCAGGAAGCTGCTGTGAAATGGGCCATCCAGAAAGTCATTTTCTTAATAACACGACGTATTTCTTACGTTCCACTCGAAGCCAGTGACAGCGATTCCCCCGGCAGCGCCGGTCCCAGCCAGCCCGATGAAGAGCCCCGAGCCTTCGCTGCTGGCGAAGAGAGAGGCGCCGATCTGCGGAGGAGCAGAGGAGGTGCTGCAGGTGCTCGCAGTTGGGGTGCCTGGCCACCGGCTCCCCGTGGCTTGGCTCGGCAGTCATGCCAGCTGGACCAGCTCTGGTCCTTCCCCAGTAGCGCAGCCCCAAGGGGATAACTCGGGAAGAGGCAAAAATAACGCCTGAACGGGAGCAGCAGAGCGCAGACCTCCCAGACGCTTCTAAAAGCAAAGCGTGGCCAAAGATACACCACGTGTGATGAGGGGACGTGTACGTATTTTGCAAGAAAAACCCTTAATGGACTCCAATCCAAGTAGCCATCAGCCCCAGCAACCAGCACTCCCGGCACATTCAGCTCAGCTGGGCATCCCCGGTGCGTTTTGGATGGACTTTCTTGTCTTCAGGAGGATAAGGAGGAACCATGTGTTGCTGCATTTGCCACGGTGGCCGCACACCCTGCCCGGAGGTGGGCCCTGTTGCAAGCGGCCAGTCCCGACACGGGAAGGACCTACAACCAGTTTGTCAAGGTCATGCCGAAGTAAGAGGAGGGGAAAAAAGAAACCTGGGACATCTGTGTCTTGTAGGAGCCACCAGGAGCACAAGGGGCCAGTGGAGATAGATGTTGGACTCCAGTGACACCTCCCCAAGTTCAGAGCAGCCTATGAGGAGACCCAACAAGTTGGGTGGGCTCCAGCACCCTTTGTGCAACAAGAAGGGAAACGCAGCTCAGAGGACACGAATCCCAGCAGAAGGAGGTGTACAGGGTGGGGGATAGCTTGGGCATATGGCGGAGAAAGCAGAAGAGGGAATTTGGTGGGAGGGAGAATGGTACTGGATGTCCCTGCCACCCTGGGTGTCATGAGAGGGACAGAGGTCTCTACTTACTGGCCACCATGCCATGTCTCTGCCAGCAAGGAAATAGCCACTGACGGTGTTCCTGTTCACCCTGCATGAGGACTGGGAGGAGAAAAGGTCAGCACAGAGCACCCTGCCCTACGAACCCAGACAAGACACCAAGAAACCAAGAACCAAGTCTCCCAGACAGAGAGACAGGAGAGACTCTGGATAATTAATGGGAGCTCTGCAACTCGAGCTTAATTACAACGAAACAGTGGCTGCACCCGGAGTACCTGGAGCCACAAATAGCAAAGCAGACACCCCGAGAGGGGGAAGCAGGGAGGATGCGCCCGTCCTGCCTCCATCCCACGCAGACGGGGTGGCTAATAGGGCTCAGCTTTGGCTACGATTTTTCTGCAAGGCTTTGGAGAGCCTTTGTCTGGAACTGCGGGTGGCTGAGGGCTTTCTCTGTTAAGCAGGGCATTTGTCTCAACACCCTTTAATAGACGAGCAGGAGAACTGCTTACGCCCAGCAGACCGGAGGCCAGGGGAGAGGTTCGTGCCGTGGTTAATTCCACCACAACTGCAAACTAAACCAGGAAAGTAATAGAGGCTTTCAAAATATTCCATGCAGAAAAGCCAGTCCGGAAAAAAAAAAAACCAAAAACAAAACAACAACCCTATTCAAAAAGGAAAACAGAAGGGGAACAAGAGAAAACGCTCTTACCCATATTCCCACTGCAACGTTTAAGGAAAAATAAACCACTACGACAACAAGATCAGCAACGCTGAACGGCTGTGCGGGGGTCAGGGATCCAGCAGTGGAATTGCCCTCCATCATTCCTCTTCTGCCTCCTCCTTCATCCTCGGCAAAAGCCTCACACAGTCTCTGGCTGAATCAGTAACTCGTTAGCGGGGTGAGGGCATTGATCATTAAACAAGCCAGCAGTAGGAGCTTTGCTTCCGAAGGCGCTGGGGTGGGCAGCCAGGCCGGCTGCTGCCTCCCTCCCCTTTCGGTTCCCCCCCGTGCTTCCCCAGGGAAGCAGGGTCCAGGCGAGCACCTCTTGATTTCGGTGTCTCACCACCAAGCAGCTACTTAATCCCCATTTCCTTGGGGTTTTCTGCTGCTTCTGCATCGATCTTGAAGAAGCTGCAGGCTCCGTTCTGAGCTGCTCCCCCAATTAATGCATTTCTGCCACGCAGACGCTCAGGATGCAGGCTCCCAGCAGCCTCCCGCAGAGGTTCCCCAATTCTATGACTGGACAAGGAACTGCCAAGGCTTTTGTCTTCTATGAGCCGTAAACCAAAGCCCAATATTTTTCTTGCAGATACTAAGCCTGGAAAGAATTTGCATGATCTTCTGACCAGTTCGTTCCTGTAGAAATAGAAATTGCTGAGTAAAGTGGGGTTTTTAAAGCGTTTCTTTAGGATCCCAGAGAAACACCTCTAAGAACAGCTGGCGATCTGGCATTTTTGATTCTGGGAAAAAGCGCGTAGAGGCCAGGTAGCTCTGCAGTTAAACAATGTAATGAAAGGGGTATGAAAAACATCTTGAGTGAAGTTGCACGTGCTTTGCTCCCTTTCAACCGCTCCAGTACTACGAAAAGCCAAAAGGCCAAGCAATCCAGTCTTGCGGCCGCGACCATTCCCAAATTCTTGAGGTCTAATCAATACAATAACTGCACGAACCCAGGCAAAGTGGGGGGCTTTCGACGCACTAAAGCAACGACCGAACACAGGGGTTACGTGCGCGTCCGAGGCGGGGCCTCAGCTCGCCAGCAGACATGCTCACAGAGGGGACAAAGCTGTTCCTCCAACACAAAACAAGCAGCACGAAACCACCTTTGAATTCCATTTCTGGGGGTATTTAGTGATCAGAGTGTTTTCTGCACTGAATGCCGGCTCATTTTCAAGCGGCAGCACCCTTCCCAACCACGTATGGCAAGGTTTCGCGAATAAAATAAACGCGCTGCGACCAATACACCCATCAGCGAGACAGGTCAGAGCATTTCTCCTCTCTTCGGAACGGCCGCTGAGGCACCCGAGCTCAGCTGGAGTTTAACCTGCATTAACACATTCAAAGTACACCTAAGTGTTAATACGTCAGCTTGGTGTACCTATTAACGTCGCTGAACTGTGTAATAACCTCCTGGCATTGAAGTACAACCAGGTGGAGCCTTGCATTTCGTCGTTTTGTAGAGACAGAACGTGCCTCTCTGGGCAGGACTGCAAAAAATCAACAAGAATATTATGCAAAATAAGCTCACAGAACGAAGAACAGCGTTACCTGAACAGGAACATGCAGTGGCTTCAGTGAAATCACCACCTCGCTTGCGGAATGCACCGACAAGATCAAGCACTGCAACCTTTTAGCGATATCTAGGCCTCCTAGCCACAGATCAGGCCTCCATCGTTCCCACTGCTGTGCCAAGGCAGACAAGGGAAGGGGAAAAAAACACCCCAGACAAACCAGGTTTTATCCTTAAAAGCAAATCAAGCTCCCAAAGCCCTCAGAAGTCTGTCTCAAACAGAGAGAAATGGTGTCAACAAAGGTTAATTTTTCACTTCTGGTTTTCGACACTCCAAAAGTTTTATACTCATTGGCAAGACATTCTGACTGAGATTGGTCCAAACAACCCCTAAACGCTCGTTAATTCCACCGCTGTCTTTCTCTGCAACAGGTCAGGAACTTCCAAGTCTTGGTGACTGGAAGCTCACAGCGTGGCAGCTCGCCGGCCATTCCACACACACAACCCTAAGGACGGTTGGGAAAACCAACCTGAAGAAGTTAAGCTCATCCACGCATTCAGGCCAGGTGACAAACCTCTGAAAAAACAGTTCAGCTGTGACGAGCAGATTTGGATTTTACCAGCCAGAACCTCTGCCCCCCGCAGTATTCCCAAGTCCCTGTTGCTCCTGGACATCCAGCCACAGATTTAGCTCCCTCCCACGTTCCCTGAAGCAAAGCAGCACGCTGGTGGCAAGTTACCAACTGCCAAGTTACAACTCATCTGCACACAGGTGGCAAAAGGCTGGATGTTGCGATTTACATGACTGCTCAGCCGCAGACAGCTTGAAAAAATGACAGCATTAGGGAAAAAGCAGCCTCTCCTCCCCGCCTGCAGGTGCTTCATTGCAACAACAAGCAAATTCCATGTTATCCTCCTTACTGCCACGAAGCCTGAACCCTGTTCATGTTCCGAAGTAACACATAAGCATAAAATTATCACTTCGCCTCTTGCTTTCTTCCAGTAACCTAATACCTGCAAACCATGTTTAAGGGGACCTGCTTTAGAAGGCAAGAGACGAGTACGTGAACATTTTTAGAAAGCTCACACAAAACAAGTCTTTATTCTTTTGTCGCAGAAAATAAATACAGGTGCATATTTCATATGCTTTTCTATAAAAGCACTCCTACAAAATCACTTAACTGCATACAACAGTACAACCTTTTTGGCTTTTAAAATGCAAATATGATACAGTCACTTCATTTTGTTATCTTTTAAAGCACTTGCAGCAAGCAGCTTTGGAAAAGGAATGCTTAATTTAGAAGCCAAATTCTTGCCTCAAGTGTTTTGTGGGTTTTCCCATCAGGTATATAGTGCAACTAACCTAAAAGCAACTAGAACAGTGTTTTGTAAAATGTTTCTTCCCACCCCACCCCCACAAAAAAAAACCCTGCAAAGAAAAAAAAAAACAAAGCTCTTAAAAACTGTTCTACCTTGATACTTAAACCAAGAGAAAACAAGAAGTGGCTCAATAGAAATATTAAGGTAAGCATGATGCTTCACAGCTCGTTATCTGTTCGCTTCCAGTTTGGCCCGGGGTGTTTCTTTAGAATAAAAAGCATTAATCATCCAGTCCTATATTTCTGAAAAGGTACGACATGGACTCCCCATTATGGATCCTGCGAATGGCTTCCGAGAGGATCATGCTGATATCCACAGTCTTGATTTTAGGGCACTGGAGTTTCTGTATTTCATGGGGAATTGTGTTCGTAACAACCACCTACAGAAAGAAAAAATTATCAGAAAGACGTAGCTCCGTTATGGTTTCCACCCCCCGTATTAGAAAGGGAAATGTCGATGTATCCATGGATACTAATGGCACTGTCCTTCCTCCCTTTCCTTCTGCCAGGCAGGTCCAAAGGAAGGTACAGAAACATCCCCCATACTGAAGGGAAAAGCCTGCTAATACTGGCAGTCCCTCACCTCGCTACTTCCCCACTGCTGTAGTTTAAGGATGCATAGGTGGTAATATTCTCACATACAATTCCATGGTAAGAAAGCCTGAACCCAGGAACCCCCCAACTAACTTCTTAATGCCAGTGTATTTTAAGAATCAAGTCAGGAGGAAATTGCTTGCCTAAAAAACCCAAACCAAAACAAATCAGAAATTCAGAATCCACGCTTACTTCGTCGATGGCAGATTCCTCAATCAGCCTGGGGGCATCTGAAGACAGCAGGCCATGTGTGGCCATTACAAAGATCTTGTAAGCCCCCCTTTCCTTGAGGGTCTCGGCTGCAGCAAGAAAGCTGTCAACGTCATCTATAATGTCATCCTGTCAAAAGCAAGATTGAGTCAGTGAAGATTGACCATGTCCTCAGACAGATCAACACACGGCACAGCCAGGCTCACATTACATCTTTTTGCAGTATAACAGCTTACAGCCAAAACAAAAAAAAGAAAAAAAAAAGGACATTTTTAATAAAACCAAAATGGACATTTTTATCGACGCTGTTCTTCAGCTAGGCGGCAAGTGCAAAAGAGCAGGAAAGCAGAGTGTCCAAAACTACCGCACCATCAAGGGGCAGAAGGATTGCTCCACGAGGGGAAGAGGGAAAGGGCGAGACAACTGACATTCATTCAAAAACCAAACTAACAGAAAATTGATCTTTCCCATTAAAAGCCCAGAGATTACATTCTGCTTTAGAGAAACCGTAAGACCGCATCATATCTACTTCACTGGCATTTCTAAACTCACAGAATAGAAACACAGTGATTTTTCCCTTATCTGATGGCTAAGCACCACCTGAAACTCCTCACCTACAGAGGCAAGCACTTAAACCAGACATTTATCTGGTCTATTCATAGAAACAAGGCCCAGATGCTGCTTTTCAGCACGGATCACACAGCCAGCTTCACTAAGTGTGCAGAATACTGCCTCGTGGTATAAAACGCCCACCATCAACCAAAGTTTCGTTGCTGATACAGCAGAAAATCTACTTGATTTCTGCAACTGTAACATATTTAATATAATTTATCAAAAGCCATGGCATCTTACTTACCACAATGATAGCTATTCTTCCTCCTACATCTCCAACAACTGTGATGGGTGGTTTTTCCTTGGGAATCAGCACTGATTAATGGCAAATTTTTTTAGAGGGGTAGAAAGGAGAAAGAAAGAGAAAGTTTAGACAATTTACTTCAAGTGCAGAAATGTCATGGGTCACCACTGTTAGAGAGAAATGAAGCAACAACTATTTCAACCATCACAGCATTACTGGGAAAAGACAGCAGGATTTTAATATACAAATGATTTTTTCTTAAGCTTAGCCAACATATTAACTACATTCATTTACACCCAAATTCTTCACCAACTCAACTAACTCTTAATGTTAGTACAGAGAACAGAGTGGCTTGCAGACACAACCAGTCGTCACCCTACTGAGACCCAAGCTAGGTTTATGCAACAAAGCTTTACTGGTGCAGCTCTAGGTCACATCCACATTCAGCCAGGTTACTCTGTCAAGGTCCATGACACAGAGCTACACTCACCCCAGGGTCAGCTCAGCTCATGAGCTCTGTCCCCCAGAAAAATTCCAATAGAAAAAGTAAATGGCAAAAAAGTGGGGCCTCTGCCAGGGGCTCTTCCAACTACCTGTAATGACACAGCCCCTCCTAGACAGGGGAGAGACCTCACATACGGCCTGGCACTAAAACCATGGACAAAGAGCATCAAAAAGGAATCTTTTTCCTTCCCCTACTGTTTTATAAGAACGACTCCTTTCTGATGGCCCATCACTGCCAGATCCATCCCCCAAAAATCACAAAAAAGATAGGTGAATGCTTTCACACACCAACTTACTTACTGGGTATCTCCAAACTGGGATGAATAGCAGCTACATTTTTGGCTGTAGGTGGTGAGTGTCGACCATCCACCATGTCAGACTCCGCATCTTGAGCTTCCCCATGAATCACAGCAATTCCCAACCGTAAGCGCTCAGCAAATGACTGTGCCCTATAGGGAAAGGGTTAAAAAAAAACCAACCCATATATATAAAAATTTAAAATAATTCACATACATCCAATCCTAATCTATTTCCATTTTATTTCTAACACTTCAGAGGAAAAATGGAATGATCATAAAATTTTAGGAAAACGCATAGAAGAAACCACTTGCCCCTTAGCACCTTGTTTTCACCAGGCTCGTGAGAGCCAGAATAACCTTGGAAGTACCCATACTGGCCTTGAAGCAGCAGGATAAAGTGCTGCAAGTCATGTAATTCTGGTAACTCCCTTCTGTTTTGCCCAACAGTCAAAAATACATTTCCCAGCTTTCGGCACTCTTGAGATCCCATGCTTTAGCAGGTCTCATCCAACAGTGCCCGAGAACAGCCTAGATGTCTGGATTGTCTACATTTAATAGGAAAAAAAAAATATTCACATGAAAACAGAAAACAAGTGTTCACCTATTTATTTTTAGCAAGATGTGTACTAAATAAGGACAATATCCCTGACCTCCTGACACATAACCTTAGATATCCTATAGAAAAGAGAATCCAGATGATCGCTTTGCCTGACAAACCACTCTACAAAGGTAAACGGCCTGGATTTTTACAAGATTACAAAAAGTTCCTTCGCCATGCAGTATTTCTTCAACCAAAATGAGAAATTTATCTAAAGAAGTGTAAAGTTAGCTGGGGGAGCGGGGAAAGCAGAAAGCCAGGAAAACAGGAATTTCACAGACAGTGCTTGTATCCCAGATGCTGGAAACAGCAAGTAAAAATTAGCAGATTCATCCTACCTTACCTTGCACAGCCAGGAGCTCGGTATCTAGCCTAAGCCAGTCATCTAGTCTCCTGGTCCAAGTGAGACTGGCACGTCCAGAGTGAGTCACTTTGTTCTAACATTAGCATCTAAGACCTGTGGCCTGAATTATGCTTAAGCCTTGTTTCATTATCCAAGCAACTCAAAGTCCAGAGAACAATTTGCCCATCGTGATGCTCAGTTAATTAAAAATGAAGAATCTTCTGCCCTGTGGTTATCATACAGTTAGGATATTTTTTCAAGTAGTTAACTACAGATAAATTACGATTCCAAACATTAAGTTATGAGTTAGAAGGCATAATCCTATCAACAAAACCATAATAGTTACTTTAAAAAGCAGTATTAAACTGAGTAAAGTTCAAAGTAGCAGTAAAATGCTTTATTCATTTTCCAGTGAGCTCAGAAACCACAGAAACATTCTGAACTTCATCAAGCAAAGGTTCTCTTCCGTAAGTAGACATTCATCTGAAGTGTTCTCCTTGATTAGGCTGAAGCTTCAACTACCCTTTTCCAAATACACTGTACCTCCTCAAATACTGCTCTTAACTGCTCACGTGTATACGTGAAGAAGCTAAACAACACAGCTCCGGGATCCTCTCCTACACAAATCGGTTACGTGTACAACTTATCTGTCTGAGCAGTTAAAAGGTAGACTGTTTGCTGGCGTACACAATTACTTAACAAGGATGAAAATGCTTCGACAAATGTCTGCCTACTCCCAAGAGGCACTGACACCAAGTTAAAAGAAATGGTCAAAGACAAGCAAACGTAACATAACTGGCCAAACCAAAAGAAATCACATGAACAGCACTACTGGAAAACAAAGACGACAAAAGTTGTTCCCCTTGCTATACTTCTACAAAATAAAGCATTTCTGACTTGCCATAAAAAATAACAAAAAACTTTCTTACAAAGAGTATCATGATTCCTTGGCATGAAAGTCTAGATAACTTTCCAAAAAACTGTTAGTTTGTCACCAAAGCAAATACAGTATCTGTTAAAACCACCATCCAACTCTTACACCAACTGCTGAGAGCAGTGTAATTCCAAAGAGTTTAGGAATAGTCAACGAAAAAACTTCCTGGATTAAGAACCAGTCGTTCAGCCAACAAGGACTTCACAATCAAAGTCATCTCAAACATCAAACCGTTTCACCATGCTATATGGTATAAGCCATCTGTATTTAGGATCTGATCAACCACGTTTGAAGTTACGACCATGTTAAGCAATTACTTTGGATTAATGACATTACATACTTCCAGCCATTTTTCTTCATTTACAGCAGGAAATTTAAAATGTAAATGCACACAAATATAATGTGATTAAATACCTTCTTTATCCTAAGCACTGTATTGATTTACCTCATCCTTTCGTTTGTTTGCTTTTTACTCTCCTTAGATTTACTATGATTATAGTGATGATGTAAAAACTACACATCTGACAAAGTGGACTTGGGAGGGATTTGAAGGCTGCATCTTCTAATTATTGGGTATCTGTCCTTCACTTGATCCCAAGAACAAAATCACGACAGAGATTTCCTGCTCTAACACAAGAGAGCAGATCTTACCCACCTCTTTGCAGACGCAGGTGATTTGGCCACAATTACAGCATTCCTGTAGTCTGGTATCTGTAGTAAATAACAGATAGCAATGTCTACTTCATATCTTTAGACAAATTTAAACTCAGTAAGAATCAGAGCAACTTTATTTTGCCAGAAGAATTTTAACCATCGAACATTTTACCTAACATAAGAAAGCAACCTCAAGAATCCATGGTACATGATCAGAGTTCATAGCTCAGTAAAAACAGGTATTTAGAAAATTCAGATATTAACTTAAAACTGTACCTTTCATAAACACCATGTTATATTACAGATTACACAAAAGTAACTGCTTTAGAAGAACATAACGACTACACGGACAAGTGTTAAAAGAAACAGGAAACCACCAAAATTAAAGTTTCCCGTTCAACTTAAATTGTCTTGTGTGTGCACATGGCAGTCTTCAATCACTTGAAAACACAGCATTTTACCTATTTCCTATTGTTTTTCAGAGTACACCAAAAAAAGTAATGCCCCTCCATCACATCATACTGACTCTTTATATGGACCATCAAAAGGGATAGGTCACTGCAGCAAATGCAGAATTTTTAATAGTCTAATAGGCTGCAGTCTAATAGTGCTGCAAACTGTCTTCTACGCAGATCAGCACGAGAGGGTGCTGCCGCCAACGACAACAGCAGCAAAGTGGTAAGGCCAAGAAGCCGGGGATTCATTTTGAGGGCTGACGGGTACTTCAGTCTTCACAAGCACAATCTACTCCAAAGTTTGCTGCCCCTGCCCCATTCTTATACTGGCTTTTCATCCCAGACTCCCTCTCCCCATTTAGCCAGCATTTTAGTCCCCATCTCGCACACGTTTCTTATCCTAGTCTCCATTTTCCCTGCAAACAGTGACTTCACATCAGGCTCGTTGTTCCTTGTCTGTAACTTCTCGAGCATTCCACCATTCACACTTCCAGTCCTCCTTTCCAACAGCAATCTACGCTCCCTCTAATATCTCACCTTACCCCCTTCTTTGCAAACTCAGCATTTTCCTACACCGCGCTGCCCTGGAACGACCTGTCTGCCACGGAGGGCAGCATACAGAGAACCTGTCTGTCCTTCTATCAGTTGCCACAACAGTAGCTCGCAGCCACTCTCAACTGCAATAGCCAGCAAAGTTCTACAGAGCAGATCTGATCCTCAGAATCCCAGTGTTAAGGGATGGAAGACTCTTTAAATATCTGCAAAATGATCTGTTACAGTTGTAATTTCACAAATTTGGGGGGGATGATACCCTGACATGCAGTTCATTGCCTTGCTGTCAGATGTCAAATAGTAGTCCCAGAGCATAGAAATACTTGGGGTTTTTTCAAACAGAAGCAAAGTAAAGTTCTTCCACAATCTTATCCTCAAACATATAAACCACACTGGCTAAATATTTCCAAAAAGGAAAAAGCAAGTTTGAATTTGAGCACAGGCCTAACCAACTGAAAACAAGAGCTTTTCTGAGGACGTGTCAGGCCACATTAATAATCTGCAATGCTACTAACTCCACCTATAATACTGGGAATTCAGCATGTTCTGTCCTTTACAAACACTTAGTTATACAACAGGCTACAAAGATTAACATGATGGAAGGTATGGACAAGGCAGGGCCTGTCACCTGACATAATAAAGACTTTGATCTTGTTCAGACACCATTGCCTCATTTTTCCCCTGCCAAATTATCAAATTTGTTCTCAGCTCTTTAAAAATGAAGTCAGAAAGCCAGAAATGTCATCTAAAAGATAGTAAGACATCAACAACTTGTTACAAAGAGCTACGTCATCTAAGATTAACAAAAAGACACTAAGTATTGAACATTCGCTAAGCATACAAAGGAAAATCACCAGATTATTTTTATACCACATTAACTTCACTCATGGGAGTCATCTTCATCCCAGAACACCAAGTCATTTTCTTCACACCTATGCATAAATTCTCAACAGGGAACAACTACAAGCCCTCATCCTCTTAACTTTCAGTTAAATACTTCTTAAGCGACCTCCATTCTTAGCAAGTTGGACTCTATTTCATGCTATTCAATACACACCATCACAACTCCCATTTGAAATATTTTTCATGCTTTGGCACTCACAGTGCAGGACATACAGCAAGCTGCTGCCACTGTGAACTTGAGATAAATGACTAAGTTCTTCCTGAGCAGCACTGGATGAAACTTTTCAGAAAAGATACTATATATGACCTGGCTGGCGAAGGTAACTGCCAGTATAGATCCCATGGGATCAGATACATTCAGTCAACTCTATAGTTTTAGCAAGTTATCTCACGGACAAGCAGAGGAATGAAGAAATTAAAAACTCAAAGTATCTTTTATGATCTCTCTACGCATACTGCACCAGATCTTTACAAATGTTTGTTTGTCAGACCGCACAGCAGGGCCAGGCTCAAAGCTGCAACAATTCTTTGTAAACCATTAAGAGCTGATGTATGAAAATGTGCTTCAAGCCTAAACCAGGTAAATGATCTAGTTATCAATCATACTCCATACGTTCCAGCAACATGTAAAGGCACAACTTGTCTTGTGCCTGCATATTTGGTTTTCCTCCTTTTTTCTCTTTTAACTTATGAAGTGCTTACAATATGCAATACTTCTCTCCTGGTATACGAGATAAATGACTGTGGCAAAGCCAGAGCCTGGAGTTTTGTTCTGTCATCCTCTTTGTCTCTAGTACCACGTGAAACAGTAACGATAGATTCAAATGGCAGCTGATTCCCCAAACAGATTTTAACACTGTCATAACAAAATCATGTTGGTTTGGTTTTGGGTTTGGTTTGATTTTGTTCTGTTTTAAATTGAGGCATTAATCTCTATAAAAAGAAATACCTTGGATTCAAAAGTAAGAGTGAGCTAAACCTTTTCTCTCACCAGGAAGAAAGCATATGCTTTATTCCAAATTATCATTACTCAGAGGCATAATATGCATCTTATACCTACAATTATCATTTGCACAATTTGTATATATGAATCTAGCAGTAGCACTTCTCAAAGCACTTATAAAAATAAGACGTAGAAATGGACACCAAGAACATCAGAAGTTAAGCTCCTCAAGTCAAGACACGCTGAACAAACAGCAGGTGAAGATTTTCACACAAGAAGTCATCTGTTCTTACTTTCAGAGCATGACCGATAGGCTTTCCCATAGTTTAAAACTTAACTTCCAAAGTATTTTCACAATGTGACATAAATTACACCTACACAAGCAGTTCATCCTATAAATGTCAAGGAAACTTGGAAATAGGAAAGGAAGATTGTATCAACAGCAAGAAAACCCTCTTTTTTTAATGTTAGGGGAATATATCTAAGAAGACACAACAACATTGCTGCATGGATAAGAAAACGCCAGCTCTTCATGAAAGCAAAACTTAAGCCTGTGGAGAAGAAAGGAACCAACTGCCCCAACACCACTCACTGCCCCAACATGACCTTTCTCCCTTTAAAATTCTGTTTGAAGAGTTAGTCTTTTCAGAGGGATTTGTTTCAGAAGCCTTGAGACATGACAAAAAAATAACTAAAAAAGCAACTGTAATAGCAGGCCTTCCTCACCTCTTCTTGGATGTACTGTAGTAGAAATGGAGATGCTCTCAAGTTATCAACTGGAATATTGAAGAAGCCCTGTATTTCCTTCTGATGTAAATCCATGGTAATGAGATGAGTTAGTCCTTTTAAAAAAAATAAAAATACATATGGAGAAGCACAAGAAAAGTAAGAGAGAGACCAGACACACTCTTTATTTCTCCAGTAAGTTGCACTGAAGTTTGTCCAGAACAAAATCTCTAAGCTGCATTAGAACAAGAATACTATGCTCAGTGAAAGTACATAGCATATTAACTATGTCTCTCTTAAGGACACCAGCATTATCATGTTTCGAGATTTCTACAGTGTCCTTTTAAAAAGAACCTCAGCACACTCTAGATAATTGACTCAGTAGTGCCACACTGAGGCAGGTAAGATCTTTCTCCATTTGACATGTGACAAAATGGAAGCACTAAGACGACAAATTATCCTATGCCACATAGCAAGACACCGGAAGAGCTAACGCTAAGAGTTCTGAACTCCTGAAAAATGGGCCCAAATCCTAATCATCGAAACACTTCTCTCAAAATACGAAACCAGATCACTGTGTTCACTGTAACTGCCCGCTTTTCCCAGGCACAGGAGCAAAAGGAAAGGAGCAGAAAAGACTATTTGTGTTGAAGGCTGTGAAAATGAATAATCTCATTCTCTCGCATCATCTCAAATGTAAAGATGACAGATACAAAGTGCATTCATCCAACAGGTAAAAAACAGGCTAGAAACGACAAAGCACAACTGTTCCAGAGTGTTAGGAAAGCAAAGAACAGCATTATGAGAGAGATACCATGGCCCAAAGCAGCAGAGTCCAGCAGACTCATTTTGCCAGCTCAGTAGAACACAATGTAAAAAAGCTGTTACAAGTTTGGGGGTTTTATGAACTCGTAATTTGGAAACATTTTTAATTACATTCCCCTTTCTATGTGGGTTTTACACTCACAAAAAACTTGGCAGTTACTTTCCCAGTCCCAGCTTGTGCACAGACCTTTCTAAACCTGCAAGCTGACAGCAGGAGCCCCCACTGTCCTGATTATTTCACGATAACCTGCATTCTTACCAGCTTTGCACATCATTGACGCCAGTAGTTTAGAGACAATGGAGCCTCTTTTCCTCATCTTGCACTGTTTGCTGTACGGGAAGTAAGGAATCACTCCAATAATGCTTTTGGCACAGGAGGTTTTACAGGCGTACACCATGATCAGGAGTTCCATGATCGTAGTATTCACATCCCTGGAACGAGAAGCATCTAGTTCGGTACCTCGTGCATAAAAATCCTGTATTCAGCACAATATCTATACCCACTCCAGGGATTTCACTCCAGGGCAGTGGAGAGTATGGTGACTGAGCGATCTTCACTATGCATCCAGCTGTGCACCTCAGGACGGCAAGTACCCTGGACCCAGCATTTCAATTCTTCCCTAGAATTACACTTTTTTTTTTCCACTTGGCTATTTTGGGCAGTTCAGCAGTTTTTGTTATACCGGTTTCAGGCTTTTAGTAACGCAGCATGTTGCTGTAACGAAGTAGTCCATAATTTATCTCCAGCATCTCTTTCTACTGTGCACAAAATAGATATATTTTTTGATATAGATAAGCTTTTATTTAAAAAAAAAAAAAGTTTCAGACTTTGTAACATATTCCTCTATTGTCCAAGCCAACAGCAGGCTAAATATTTAACAATTACCATCTATTTTCTACCATAAATGAAAACATTGACAAGATACTTTTTTTTAGATGAGAACTGGTCATGAACTAAGAGACCTATTTCTGTTGCCGTTAGAAAAAAAAAGCCTTAGCATTTGTAAAGTTCTTTTCACATTAAAAAATTGTTTTCTGAATCATGGGACCCATTGCCTAGGAAATGCTCCTCTTACATTTAGAGCTTTGTAATGGTGCTGGAGATGGGGTAGCTGAAAAGTGAAGAATTTAAAGAGTACAACATAAGCAAAAGAATGCACTTAGCAAAAGAACACAGAGACACAGGGGAAAGTTTCATTGACATGTTCACTGAAAATGAAAATAACAGAGGTTAGCTTATATCAAAGTCTTCTTTGTGCACATATCAAAAAAAAAACCCCCAAAACAACAATAAAAAACCCAAAGAGAAGCCTCTATCTGGCTAATCTAAGCTTATGATACTGTACTATATACATAAAATGCAAGGAAAAATTAAAACATTCTTAAGTATTCTTATGAACAGCCCATATCAAAATGCTAGCACAGCGTATTTAAACAGTTACTCACTTTGAAACTGTTTGGATGATAAATACATCCTTTCCTCTCACAGACTCCTGAATCTGCACTCTTGTTTCTGCCAAGAAGAGAAATATGTAGTATTTGCAACAGCAAAACTCAGAGTCTAGGAAAAGGGTAGCCAGTACATGCACATCATAGACAGGTAAGTCTCCAGTTTTGCCAATTAAATACTCACCTCTGTTTGGCTCTTGATAAACCTGAACCTTTCCCATCTCAACTCCTAAGCGCCTGCAGGAGCAGAAAAGAGAAAAATAGAAGTCAATATGGGAAAATGAAAGGGAAAACAAATACAAAGCCCATATAATGCAATAGTTACTGAAAAGGGTATATTTCACAGGAGAAAAACAAGGAAGACCCAAACCATAAAACCAGTAATTATACTGGAAATCTCTTAATAAAGCATCTGAATTTCCAAAAGCTGCGCTGCAGGCTAAGCTGAACTAATTTTCAAGTCAAGCTCAGAAGGAGCAATGGAAAAAAATAATAATTTATTACTAAATTATGTAACAATTTCCAATTTTTAATATGTATTTCTACATACAATCTCTATATATTGTCATATATACATACATACACATGGCAACATGCACAATGCTTAAAAGACCACCTTTAAATCATTCTTCTCTACAGAAAAAATGTCAATGAAGAGCGAATAGGAAATACTAGCAAGCTCCATTCGATGGATAATGGAAGACTAACATCTGCTGTGTCTATTCCACTTCAGTACTAGCACAAACCCCCATCACTAAAAAAAGGAGACTTACACCCAAGTCCTTGCAATGCATAACTTCAGTTCCTTTGCACTCGCCTTTCTCCCCCTACTTCTAATTTTGGGTCCATATACCTCAGGAAGAAACCCATCGTGTGCAATATTCCTGTTAATGTTATGCACCCTAATACTGCTATAGTAGCATGGTAAAAATTTCCTTAAATCCTAAAAGTTCCGCTGAAGCTATTAACGCATTTAAAGATACAACAAATGTCCCCATCTAAAAAATACAGGGAGCAGGACAGATGCAGCTTTGCCGTCTAAGAAAACTCTGCTACAAGGAAATGATAAAAACTTCTGCCATGATTCTTTAACACTATCCAAACATTAATTTGCCCACATACTGCAGCCAATCACAACCTGCCACCGAAATTTAAACACAAGTTATTTTCTTTGTTATCAATCTGTTGAAATACACTGCGCAATACAGTACGCTAGATGTTAGAATCATAGAATCATTTAGGTTGGAAAAGACCTTTAAGATCATCAAGCCCAACCATTAAATGTTCTTTTGAATGAAATGTTCTAGCCATTAATGTTCTTGCAAACTGCGGAGTTTTCTTATGTAACTTTCCTTCAACAGAGAAATCAGTCTTCAGAAAAATACATCCCATCATAATAACACCAAGATCCTAAGCTGCCCTGTAGGGTTTTACTTACTCAGCAATCCTCTTCGATAGTTCCATGCATGACGAATTGGAATTAGCTGAAAACAGCACCAGTCCACCCTTGGTTATATTCATGATGGCCCCAATTTCAGTTGATGGCACACAAAACATCAAACCTAAGTTGTTTTTCCGCTTCTAAAAGACTGCAAGAGATCAAAGGTCTGTTAAAGCCACAACGTTAAAAACAAAAAAGAAACACATTTTCTCCACGTACCTAAAGAACCAGGCTTCAGCCTGCCTTGCCTGCTTTCTCCTGCCCCCAAACTTTACATGCCCTCCAGCAGAATGCTTCCCTGAAGGCCTCCAAAGATCCCCCCCCTAGACAACCTCCTAACTGCAACAGGGTTTTTTTCTGGTTTTTTTTTTTTTCTTTTTTAAAACGTCTTCCTCAGGCTATCACCTAGTAACACAGATTCTCTTTTCCGTCAGCTTGTCCAGTTCATTTTCCAGAACTGAGCAACATTTATTGACTTTTTCAAGATCACAAAGCCAGTCAGCGGTAGAACTGAGCTGAAGAGAGCTCCTGGGTCCTGGCTCTGCTAAAATGCCTAGAAGAGTCTATTTCCACAGCTGTGTATCTTTCCATCACTTTGCAATAAATTATAAACTTACAAATAAGGATGAAATGTAAGGAAGAGTTCAATAAAGTTGGTAGCTGTAAATAATGACCTCTTGCACAATGCATCCACTTGGTGAAGCAGTTGTTGTCATTCTTTGATACTAATATTTCTCCTGTGAAAACAGGAGAAAAATATCAAGAGGAAACCTATACAATTTTTTTCCCCCAAATAAAGGCACAAACCACTAATCCCACCAAGGATCTGATGGGGTTCCATCTCGACACTTTTTATTCTTCTTTGTAACATCACATTTTCATGACTTCTACTGTAACATTTTGTTCAAATAAAAAAAAATCACATTGACCAGCAGCCACTGATAGATTGAAGTAGCATTCAACTCAAAAAATCCTAGGCTACAGCACTTTACTTCTGCTGTATCCTTCCAATCATCCATTCCAATGGATCCAGTCCAATCCTTCATCATCCATTTCAACATTATGTAAGGGTCTGAAAATACCAAATACGAGTGGCATAATTCAGAACAAAGTAAACAAAAATTAGGATAAATCAATAAACTTTCCTGGTAAATATCTCCCTGCTGAGAAACATAATTAGCCAATAGTCACACATAATCTGTTACAAAAAACTGACGGTATATCAACTATTAAGTACTCCAAAACAGCATTTAAAACAACAGTTTTCATACTTAGAGGAACAGCTGGCTAGCTCTATAAAGAAACTTATTCAGCCCGACTTTGCAACTAGACATACTCTTGCTCAGTTTGACCGCGACACAGAAACTGTGCCCGATTCATTCTCATTTAAGAGCCAAAGTGAAGTCGGGAACTTTCTAACAAATCTCTTCATGAAGAGGCTGTGCTACGCTCAAATCACTGTGAATGAAAACCTGCCTGTCATCAAAACTCACAAAACATGCAGGAAGAGAGCACAAGTAGCAACAACTTTGGCAACAGAATTTGAAGGCCTAGATGTTTTGACTCACTAGAAGCTGGTGTGCCCCCCTATTGCCACTAAAGCAAGACCCCAAGACCTTTGCTTTCAGGAGAAGATTTTAAAAAAAAAAAAAAAAAATCCTAGAAGACAGTATGGTTACAGACATCCAGTCTAAAGCTCAACTACATACCTCCCAAACTAACTACCAAACAATTTAAGAATTAAAAACCTGTTTCTTAGCTAGTGTACCTTCCTTTGTTCTGCTGCACATTCACTCTAACTCCCAGCTGTAAACTAATGGCCATCATCCATCAAATATTCATAATGGCATTAAAGATACATCTTAAATCCAACAAGGTGAGTACTAGAAGTGCTTTTAGGTCTCAGAACGACATCTGAAAGCACCCAGCTTGTGTGACTAGATGGGAACAATGTAGAGATAACTTCCCATGTTACTAAAAGTATTCACTCGGTGTTTTGAAGACACAGGGGTTTTTTCCAATGATGTTACCTTCTTTGATCCGTGGACTAGGAGTTAAGACATCTGCTGAAAGACAAGAGCTGTTGGTTCCTGATTATTGTTCAGGGCACATTTTACACCACAATGATACTGACATATTCACAAGCAACACTGAACATAGCTCTTCACATAACCATAGGTTAACGACTTTCTTGCAGATGCACTTCAGCAGCAAGTGGGCCTCAGCTGTGTGCGAAGGGGGGAGAAGTTGCATTTGTAGAGTAATATTGATGTATCAATCTTGAAACAGGTGTTGGGATGATAGCAAGCTCACAAAACTTTATTAGATGTGTAAAGACATGACTTCACATGGGTACATGGGACCATAACCCTCCAGCTTGAGGAGGACAGATCTTCCAAGCCTGCATCAGATTTGGGAGAACAATGCAGCACAGAGTAGGCTGCAGCTTACAAACTCCTACCGTTTCTTTTGCACCGCACAGAATTACACAGACACATCATGATGAACGCAAGAATTACTGGACTGGGTACACATGATGCCCTACTCCCACTAGCTGTGTGCCTCCATGAACTGAGCATGTCCACACAGAAAGCAACAGAGGCAGGAATAACTGTGTGGGATAACCACGGTACTGAAGAATTGAACCCCGCGGGCTGGAGGGAAACAGAACCCTCTCACTCAGGTCCCCACGGGGAATTTCCCCGGCCCCACAAGGGGCCTCCACACTAACCTAGCCCCCTGAGATACGCGGCAGAGGGTCAACCCTTCCACCCTCCCTACAAGTCCTTCGGCTACTCGGGGTGGGTTACACACGCCCTGGGAGAGGAAGCCCCCCCAGGCACCCCAGGGTACCTGAGGATCCCTTCCCTCCTCTCAGGAGGGAGGCCTGGGCACGCCGCAGCCCCCGGCGTGGGAGCGAGCACGCCGCTCCCCGTCACCTATAGGGCCGGTGACGGCGAGGAGCCCCCGGCAGCCCAGGAAAGGGACCGCCCAGGAGAGGGCCCCCCTCCCACAGGGCCTCTGAGGGGAGGGCGAGAAGCCCCATCCTCAGGTGGCAGAACCCTGTGTGGGGAAGGGGAGAGATCACTGGGGAAGGGGGATGTCCTGCCCCTCACACAGCCGGCTGAAGTGGGCTGAGCGGGCGGGCGTGCCCCTTTCTGAAGGCCTTACCTGCCGGCTCCGGCCCCCCGGCCCCGGGAGAAGGCAGCCCGGCCGGAGGGGAGGGGGAGAGGCAGAGGCAGCGGCGGAGCTCAGCCCCTCCGGTTGTCCGCTTGCAAGATGGCGGCGCCGCGCGCGGGGGGGGGCGCGCGGGGGCGGGCACGAGGCGACGCCCTCCCCCCCCCGCTTCCCGCCGCGCGGCTGAGGGGAGCCGCCGCCGGCGCCATTTTCCCCCCCCCTCGACCCCGCGATGCTGGGGGGGGGGCGGGGAACCCCACTACCAACGTCGGATTTCAGCTTCCCCCCCTCCAAAAAAAAAAAGAGAAAAAAAAAAGAAAAAGCACGATGGGTGGGTAAGGTCCCCCCGCAGGGCTGTGAGAGCCCCGATGCAAAGGTCTGTACAGCACAAACCATCGGATGTCCACCAGGTTTTGGGGCTTCCACAGCCGAGTTCCTGTCAGAGGGATGGCCGAGCGCCGCGCTGCTCTGGGCACCGCCACCATCCCTGCCGGACACCGGGGTACCAGCTGGCCGTTGCCATTGGGCCCACCAGCGTTGGTCAAGAAGGAAGCTTTTCTGGAAAGTAAATAAATAAATAACAAGTAGGGGTCTCCCAGTTCCCTTATATTGCCAAAAGCGTACGCTTGATTTGTCTGGAGCCCGCTATTGGGGGGCAACATACATAGGTTAAACTGGATGAAGATGCATTTGACATCTGCAGCAAGATGCTGATTTTAGCCACCCTCTTTAAAGCCCAGCTTAATGACAGGACAGCACCCATGACAAAAGTTGCGTCCTTTCACTGCTTTGACAAAGTTACAGTCATCCTACACAGCCTCAGAAGGGTAAAGCTCTTACCAGGGCTCCCCCTTCCTAAGCAAATAAACAAGCACCATGTTTTCCTACTAACTGGGTGGCTAGAAGCCGTTTTAAATTACGCTCTTCAGCAAAACAAAGAAATTTACTCAACAGCACTTGGATACTGTTAAGTCAGTATTCTTTATTCGGTGCCAGGGTCACACTGCATTAAGGACAAATTCCCTAATGGTGTTCCCACCATTACCGCAAACTTGCCATGAATATATGAAGTTATACATATTCAACTGATGCTTCGAATTCATTTTACATCAGAACGCCTACCCTTGTAATCAATTACTTATTCATGAGTGGATTATCCCACAGTCTTTGTTGCCATCTCCTTTCCGGGCCCCGGGGCCATTTACTTCATCAGGTGGTCGTATCTTCCTTTTCATCAGCTGTCCGCCAGTTGACCTTCTCCATGGCGCAACAGCAGCTTGCTTGTGTCTTCCTCTTCGGGCATGCTCTACTAATTCTACATCCTCATCTCAGCTATTTCAAGGTTATTTACACGAAGAACTTCTGCTTAAGGTTAGCAACGTATATCACAGAACTAATGGCCAAGACCTTGAAAACAAAGTTAAACAGGAATGTACATTGTGTGCTTGATGGCTTCTTTGGTCGCGCTAACCTCATCACATCATCAATATGCCCATGATCCATCTTATGGATCAGAAATTTAGCGTAAAGGTACAAATCAGGTACTTTCTGCTGCAGCTTCTCCTCACAAAAAAGCAATTAAACTTAATTATTCCTGGGCTGCAGAGCGCATTGGAGCAAGGCCTTGAGCACCCCAGCTGATACTTCTGTCTGTGCTGGCCTTACCAGGAAAAGAGACAGGAAAGCCACAGCTGCCAGGACTGCTCACCAAATGCACCTGCAAAAGGACAACATTTAGGGTTGTATTTTTGAAACTGCAGGTTCTGGCATTACAAACAACTACATTTTCCATTTTAAATATTCATAGGCCAGTGTTTCCCCGTATTTCACATTTGCCCATTGCTTCTTGTATTCCAAGGCTTCATCAATTGTCTCCTTTTTTGCTTTTCAACAGACTGGGAGCTGGGGAAGGAGAGCAATTTAACCCGGAGTCGCTGAGCAGCTGCCAGATGTAGAGCGCTCCACTTGCACCCCTCATGCAAGGCAAAGACATCTCTTGGAAATACATCAGCAGCAAGGCCATCAGCCTGTTTGTACCCTCACAGAGATGCAGCAACAATCCCCAGCCTTTCCTTGAGTCTCTTCTGAATTACACTTAGGTGTAAGAGAATAGACCTCTCCTACTGCCTTGCCACTCCCACCATTCTCAGTCTCTATTTTTCTGCTTAGAGGCTGATGCTTCCACAGTTGATTCAGAGTTGTTGACCCTAGTAGGTTCTTTTGTTTTGTTTTGTCTTGGGGCTTTTAGGACAAAGGAGAAGGAGGGTTTGAGCTTTTTGTTAGCCTCTTTGCAGAGCAGCAGAGATTTCTCTATTAGCATCGGTGTTCATCGCAGGATTTCACTACAGGCTGGTATGGCAGAGCAGTTTAAGGCAGAACAGCTAGAAAAAACACATGGTGAAGCACTGACCCATAATGCAATTAGCAGCCTTCCCCAGAAGCATTTTTCAATACCCTAGGGTGTCCAGAATTTGCTGACTATTTGATTTGTGCTGCCCCAAATTCCTGACATTGCTTAAGCAAACCACAGGACCAGGAACTAAAAGATTCTGTCTTCTGTTCCCTTTTCTACGGCTACTGCCTTTGTTTTCTTGGAGCAAATCAATTTCTTTCCCTCCTCCCTTTTCCTGATCAGAGGAACGCAAGTTTAAGTCTCAGCTCCCAAGGGAGAGGAATTTGTCAATTTTGGAGTATGCTATCCAGATGCTAAGAGTTTAACAGATAGTTGCTCCAAAATGAGGACCCAGATTTTATTTTATTTACAATGATTCAATTAGCAGTCATCTAAGGAATTCTGAAAAAAAAAACCCGCTGGGTGTGAATATACTGGCTGACAGAGATTTGTTGTTCTTAATCCAAATGCAACCCCGGCAAGCAGAGATGTGCAATAAAGAACACCCACTCTTAGTCCAGCCAAGGTGAAGGGCACTGCTCATCCAGTGCTTGGCTGGACGACAGCCTGCATCCATCACCGGAGAGAAGACAAATGCTACTGTCATCCAGTCTGAGCTCCACCCAACACTGCTCAGCCATGTTGGTCTTTTTTTGTTTGTTTGTTTGGTTTTTTTTAAAAAAAGGTGGATTTTAAAACTCACCTACCAAACCACCTGACAGTGAGAGTTATCAGACATGGTACACCAAAGAAAGGGTTTGATTTGCTCCTGATGGAGCCCTGTGAATAGGTTTGGTCTCTCCCACACCTGGTCCTCTGAGGCATCCCAAAAGCACCCCCTACCCCACACAGCCCCTCTGAGCCTGCTGGGAGGTTCTGCGGCACATGGGCACCTCCCCACTGAGCACAGCCTCAAGGCCACCACCTCCCTGCCTTCAGCTTTACTGCCTTGGGAGAGACTGTGTCTGGCAAGTCTGATAGAAAATTAACATAATTAATATTCCCTTGGCTGACTGGATGCTTCAGTTGTCTTAATCCCTTACATTCTACTCCAACATTTAAAAGGGTTTTTTTTTCCTTTTAGTTGAGGTATAGATGTGGCACTTAGAGACATGGTTTAGTGGTGGACTTGGCAGTGTTATGTTTACATTTGGGCTCAATGATCTTAAAGGTCTTTTCCAACCTAAATGATTTTATGATTTCCAGAAGATGCTGGCTTGGATATTACCCAGCTAAGGAGGCAGAACTCAAAGCAGCTATAAATGTATTTCTGAGTCAAGGGAGGGAAGAGTAATTTTATCATTTCTTGGAAGCAATTTGGAAAATAGTATTCCCCATGTCTGGGAACTAAAGTGCCTTAAAAAAAGGCCCTGGAGCAGAGAATGTGTCTTATCTATATGAAGGGCTATGTAAGTAGATAGCACTCTCTTATTGTTTTATCGAATATTATTTACTGCCTGGCCGTGGCTTGGCCATCTGCAGGAAATAGGCACAGATTCATTTTGTTATGGTCCCATTCCTCCTGAGTCATGAAGCTTGGACTGAAAGACTCACCGAGTTCAGTTTGTTTTCCTGTTTCTAACCACGCTCTCAGTTCTGGGTCAGTCTGGAATGACTAACAGATCTGCCACATCAGCTTCAGCACAGGGTTATCTCCAACCAGCCTTCAAACAAAGAGACGGAGAGGCTTGTTGGAATACCCAGCGTTTAACAGGTCACTGCACAGACAAACGTCTCGAGCTGGATGAGAGGGCAGGGTTTGAACAAACACTGCCCTGAGACAAGATCCGGCAGTAGCGCCTTTTGCTTTGCTCGCAGATTCTCTTTGCCTTTGCTGTGTTTGTGTGCAGTTCTGTCCTGCAGAGTCTGCGTAACATCCAATTAACACCCACCATCTTCTGCTTACAGATGTGGTTTGCCCTTTGATTTACCTTTAGACGAGAGCAGCTGAACTGGACAGCGAATTCAGGGTATTTTAGGGAATTTGAGCAGCTACGCAGTTAGTACCAAACACTAGTTAGTGCCACGTTCCTCTCCATCCTGCCTACTGGGTCCTAGCGCAACTTGCCCCTTACTGCACTAAGCTACAGGTCCTCTACATACAGCACGCATGCATCGTGCCCTGTACGGGCATTTAGTGAACATACAGGAAGGGCTCGAGTCAGCCACTGGTGACTGTAGAGCAGGCTGGCAAATTAAAGCAGAATTCAGTACCAGAGAAAAGACCCTGTGCTTTGCATGCACGGCTGTACAGAGGTAGACTGGGGGGTATAAAGAAAGATGTGGTACCAACCCTGCCTTGCACAGCTAAGCAAAATCTGGGAGAAGTGCAGAGAAGGACCAAAGTGCAACCAGCAAAGAGCACCCTGTCCCCTTCCCGGTTTGGTGCTGATCAGGACCGACCCTGGATCAGCAATAGCAGGTTAACTCCCTCACCCAGCGCTGTGCCAAGAAAGGCTGAGGAGACCTGGGCAGGGCTTGGCCTGCACCACTTACTAATGCTATTACCAATATCTCCCTTTCAGAGAGAAACTTTTTACCAATACGGGTCCTCTTAACTTGCCATATTGTTTCCCACCTGATTTCAGCAAGCTCTGGAAGAGGTTCTGCTGCCAGACCTCCATGTGCTGTCTTTTACTCAACCTTGTCTAACAAGTCCATTCCCCAAGCTCAAGAGTGGGACACTTTAAAATGTTACTCACCAGGGAAGTTTCACCAGAGGAAAGGCATAGGGGCTGCTAGGTTTCACAGAGGCTTTTATTGTCTCATTAAGTTCTCCTTAATGAGAGCTTCCTCACCTGCTGCAGTCTCCCTCCCATTCATTTGCACCCACCATCATGCTGCTGGTACTTTCAAGGCTGGCTTAGCTCCCACTCTTTCCTCCCTCTTTCTTCTTAACTGTTCTGAGCCCAGTTTCTATTTCCATGCTCTCATCCAGGTCCCAAGGAGGAAATACCTTCTTCTCTTGAGCCACCGCTCGCCACGTTCTCCTTGGCTGGTTTTCTCCCTGATATCTCTGCAGCTTCACACAGCTCCAGAGCTACCTGCTGTACTCTCTCCTCCAAAGCAAGGCAGCGCCAGCTCTTGTTCAGATCCCTGACTTACATACTTGCTAAAACGGCGTAGAACTGCCGGGCATAGCGATAATCCTCAGTTGTCGAGGACCTACTGCGTGCTGCCGTTCATCCCAGGCTTTAACTCCTTGCAATTCTTGATACACCTTCGTCTACGATCCTGCCTTTGTTACAGAAGCAGCTGACTCACGAGACCCAGTTACACCATGGTTGTCCCTCAGCACGATTAAAACGCCACAGTTATTTTCTCTTGCACTAAAGGTATAAGAATATCTTTCCATCCTGCTAGACCCAAGCATGACCGAAACTGTAATGCTGATGCAGTGCCACTGAGGCCTGCGATTGAATCAGGACAGAACACAACCAGGCTGTAAGTGGATTCTGCCAATGCTCTTTTCAGCATACAGGAGTCTGTCTCACCCAGACTGGCCCCGTGACATAATTCTTCCCATCTACACCAGTTAGTGAAGCACCACCATCCCTCACTACCTTCCTTGGAGGGCAGCTCTGGAGCACAGCTCTGGCCACCACAGCTTCTGCGCTCAGAAGGCACAGCCTGTGACAAAACCTCCAACCAAAAATCACCTGCTGAGTCTTACTGAGCTCTTCACTAAGATGTTTTGGTGATTCCCTATTTACCTTGCCCAACACCGAAGTATTAATGACCTCATCAGACTGCTCACCCTGGTCTGCTAACTCATACCAAACACTCTGTCTATCACAACTTGCTTATTCTCTCAGCTAAGGCTCCCCCGCGCGCAGGCTGCACAGCCCCACTCGCCCCGATGGCTCTGCCCGCTCTTTATATGAGCAGGGCTGTCGGATCGGCCCCTCTGCGGCACCAATGAGGGCCTCATGCCAGCGGGGCCGCGGGTTCAGCACCTTTCTCAAGAACTGCAAATACTGGGGGGGTTCAGGCTGTTCCACCCATCCGATCACATCTGAAAGAGCCTTGAGAGCAAAGCTGCGTCAGAGGGGGGCACAGCTGCCAAAAGAGTTGTTCAACCTCTCCAGATTCTTTGCATGCCTTTGGAAAAAATGCTTCCCTTTTTTTTTTTTTTTTTTTTTTCATTCAAGCTTTTCTAGATAAGCTCATGACAAACACAAGTACCAGAGAGAATGAACAGCCTGCCTACTAGTTGGGAATGAGGGAATATCACAATGAGAGCCTGAACATGAGGGAACTCGACACAACGGGAGATTTATCTTGGAACCAGTCCCCCTTGGCAGCCTGACCCCGCATTGATGTCAGCACGGCTTCTCACTGCACAAAGGCTAGGGATCAGACCTAGGATGCAGACGCGTCTCTATCTCAAGCGCATCCTGTAACACAGCCATTACTGTCGATAAAATGTTTGCTTCCCCCTTTTTTTCTCCCAGCAGTATTTTGGTGAGTGTTCTCAGGAATGGCTGACTGAAAGCTTGCTCAGCCCCTCTCCCCATCACGCAGGGGGATGCTCAGCTTTGTAAAGACAGGCTGTTTTGCTTAGGCTGGATAATGCGCCGCTCAGAGGGGAAGCAACTTCTGGGGGGCATATTGCTGGAGAGAGAGCAGAAGAGCAGCCTGGGCTCGGGTCTGGAGTTGAACAGGATTATCTGGTGTGTGAAAAGGCGTGCAGGGCTTGGCTGGGATGCTGGGGAGGAGATGCTGCTCTGTAGGCTACTTACCTACCGGTATTCTAGGGGTAATTCCCAGACACTCTGCTTCATTTAAATCATGTCATCCCATGGGAACCCTGTACCCACCTTGGATATCCAAATGACTCAGAAAATTGCTTTTTTTCTTACCACAAACCAGGTCAATACTTCAAGTCCTGACCTTTAAGGTGCTGGGGTGAGGAGAAAGGCACGACAAGAGTCCGAGGTCTTGGTCCAACGCTCTCAGAACCTCTTGTCACAAGGAATTACGTGGGCTCTGCAAACAGATAAGGAAAACCAGAAAGAGCAAACGCTGGTCTGCACAACCTTGACACTGCAATCGATGCTGTAGTTTACCAGCAGGAGCAAGTAAATAGCCCCGGAGTTGCATGCTGCATAGCAAACATTGCAGTTTTATCTGGATGACAGGCAGCGATTTGTGGCAAAGGGTAAATCTCTCCGTTCGCTCGTGCTTGACATATGGATGTTCTTGTTGCATTCCCTGTTCTCAGTGGATTTATGCATGAATTTAAGGTTAAATACATGCATGCCTGGAGGATCACAGCCTTCATTTAATATTGCATGGCCCAGCAGAGCCATAATTAATCCCTAACATGTTCAAGTGACAGCTCTCACTCAGTAATGTCGTCCATGCAGAATAGTGAGGTATGTGTAAATTTGTACGTTCAGGCTGGGACTCAGAGATTTTCCAGCCATTGGAGCAGGTTTCTGGCAGGATGAATGGGACAAACGGTAGCTTGGGAGATTTTACAGGCAGATTGGGCAGGCCAGGAGAGGGAGGTGTGATACTGTCACCTGCTCATTCAGCTGCCTAGGATGGGCTGGGAATGACAGGGCCTCATCGCTGTCCTTCCCTTTTACGTGACTGACATTTTCTACTTATGAAAATTAAAGCAGTTCGGAGGCTGATCACGCCTGGGAAGAAAACCCCCACCGTCTTCATCCTGAGCAGTTTGCAAATGTGAAACTTGAGCAGACCCAACTCAGCCACACTTGCTCTTCTTTCTTCTCCAAATCACTGGTTCTCAAATGTACCAAAAGGTCTGGAACCCACCGATAAGCCAGAACTGCAGCCTGGCACTCGGCTCCACGTGGACAGAGTTCCCCAGGCAAGTCCTCGCACCCAGGTCGAATCCCATCTACTTCAGTCATGAGAGCTGCTGCTAATGCCAATGGTTTGTTTCCAAATTCTGGGTATTTAATCTTTTTATCTAATTGTTCCGTTACCAAAGACGAGCACGCTCAGTCAGGTTCGATCACCAAGTGTTTTATCACACAGGCAACACAACAGGCTGGGTACATTTTACATAAGTTTAATGGGTTTAATATTCATTCACTGGCGGTAGAAAATGTCAGATGTCTGCTATTTAAGGGCCAGAAGCATGTCAGACGCGCACACAGACAAGCTTTGCTCAGAAATAGTTATGCTGTACATTGGACCTCAGTAACTGGAGGCACAACCAATAATTTGTCCTGCCACACATCCAGGAAGAGAAAAGATGAGTGTCTTACTGTCTAGTCCAGACCCTACAGAAGTACATACAGCCCTTTCGGTTAACCCTGCGCACTTGTGGGAGTGCCTCTGGATGGAGCAGTTCAAGCTGGTTTTTTTTGCAATTATTGTCTCCATTAAGCCTGGAGACTGGAACGATACATGGGGAAGGAGCTTTCTATTTTCTTTACTGATTTAATTACAATGGACTTAGGGAACAGCTCTCCCCTCCCTCCTCTTCTCCTCTGGATGGCCAAAATGCCAGCACAGCCATACACCTCCGGCACAGGCCACACACCTCCGGCACAGCCACACACCTCTGGCACACCTCCGGCACAGCCAACACCTCCGGCACACCTCCGGCACACCAACACCTCTGGCACAGCCACAACCTCTGAACCTCCGGCACAGCCACACCTCCAGCACCCCGGCCCCCCGCACACCCCCCCAGCCGTACACCTCCAGCACAACCGTACACCTCCGGCACAGCCGTACACCCCCGGCACACCTCTGTCGCAGCCATACACCGCTGGTGCAGCTACACCCAATTTTGCCCCCTGGTGGAACCCCAACAAAGATGAGAGGGTCTGGCAAGGGCAGGGACCAAACTCTCCCCTCGGCTCGCTCCGTGCAAATGCACCCCAGGCAGGTGAACCCCATGGAGAGGCAAACAGGACTTGGCCCTGACTGTCTCCCCGCAGCGTGCACAGGGTGACCCTGGGCTGGGCGCCAGCGGGGAGAGCACCCGAGAGCTGCCTCCTTGGGAGCCCCAGAGGAGAGGGAAGTAAAGGCAGCTCTGCCAGCGGAGTCACAAACCCGGTGAATTTTTATAAAGGGTCGTTAAAAGATGGAAGCTGTAACAGATCAGCAGTGCTAAGGCAACCAAAACTGACAGCTGGCAGCCACCATCCGGGCTGTGATTTCCCGCTCAGCACCTCCAGCCAGGGAGACATTTGGCCAGGTATGACGGACCATAGGGGATGGAAGAGGTACGGGGAAACAAGGCAGCCAAGGAAGTGGCATGAGGAGCAAAACGAACTTCGACTTTTGCACCCTGCTGCAGCTCCAGAGAGTTGTTTAATTCCCATAGTATATTAAGTTGTAGCATGTCTGAGATACCGCCAAAACACCAAATCACACTTTGTTAGCATGCACAGCCCTTCGCAGTCCCCGGTCCTGCGATTACAGCTCTGAAATGAGGGGAAATTGCAGAGAAGAGAACTGCCGCCTCCAACGGTGCCAGCAATGCAGCACACCAGTCCCTCTCAGACCCTCGGGACCTCCGCTTCTGAAGCGGACCTGGACTTTCTCCTGCTGGTCAGGCTGCCCAGGACTGACTCCTCACTGAAGGCCCCTTCGAAGGTTGACAGGATGGACTGGCGAAACTTCTCCTTGAAATCCGGGCCCACAAATACGTACAGGATGGGGTTGATGCAGCTGTTGAAGAAAGCAAGGCTGGAAACCAAGGGGATCCCTATGTAAAGGGCCATTTTCATCTCATGACTGGAAGAGTTTTTGGATATTTCCAGCAAGGAGAAGACGTGATAGGGGAAATAACAGAGGAAAAACGAGACTGTGACAGCAATGATAATTCTGTATGGCTTCGCAGAGTTGGCTAACTGCCGCCTTTTCAACTTGACAGCAACGATGCTGTAGCAGATGAGAATCACCGTGAAGGGGATGAGGAACCCACATAAAAACCGTGTTATGATCATCGCTTTATGCCGCATCCTCCACAGCTTCCGCGTCGCCTCGGACGTGTAGTCATCAGACAGTGCAAAATTATTATAGCAGCTGGTGATGTTCCTGGAACTGACCACAGTGTCCCGAAAGACAAGGTATGGGGAGCTGAGGAGGAGAGCCAGGACCCACGTCCCCAGCGCGATCCTGGCCGCCAGCTCCGGACTCCTGTGGTTGTGAGACCAGACGGGAAAGGCCACAGAAACACAGCGGTCCATGCTGATGACCGTCAGGAGGAAGACGCTGGCAAACATGTTGAGGAACGCGATGGTGCTGTTCAGCTTGCACAGGAGCTTCCCAAACGGCCAGTGGAAGCCCAGGGCAGTGTAGGCGATGCTGAGGGGCAGGAAAAAGGTGAAGATGAAGTCAGCAATGGCCAGGTTGAGGAACCAGACGGAGTTCACTGTCTTCTTCATCTTGAAGCCCGCAATCCAGATGACGAGGCCGTTCCCAGTCACCCCCAGCAAACAGGCGATGCTGTACACCACCATGGAGAGGACGTGCATGCTCTTCTGGAGGCCGGAGTAGGAGTCATGGGTGGTGGCATTCTCAGGCTGCACAACAGGGGAGCTGGTGAGGAAGGGGGAAGAGGAAGAAGAGACGCTCTCCATCACCAGCAAGCCGGAGCCCTGAAACCATAAGAGCACATGCCGCTATTATTTGCAGCTCCTCTGGCTCAAGAGAGGTGAAAATCTTTGCTAGCAATGCTACACAAAATGTATATGCAAGGCCAGATTATATAACTGAATATATAATTAATATAAAGTCCTTCTCTATAGCACCTGAAGATGACAGAAACCACCGCAGCCAGAGAAACCGACCCAGGTTTTGCCGTTGGTGTCGGCGCTGTCAGAACACACCTCCACGAACGGCCCGCAACAGCAATCCCACACCGGCCAGCAGCAGAAGCACGGAAACCCAAATCCCACAGCCACAATGAGTCCTCTTCGGATGGCCAACACCAAATTAAGACAGCAAAAACCATCGAGGCTGATAAAGATGAGGTTAAAGGACCGCTCAACAGGTACCTTCCAGGGAGGGGCACTCTAGCAGGCAGAGCAGTACCCGAGGTGTATCCGGGTGTAACCGTCAGCCCTTTTACCCACAAACCACCCTCCCGGCGAGCCCATGGTTCTCCTTGCCCCAGCACCCCGCCTCAATGGGTCCCGGCAGGACTCACCGCCGCGCCGCGCTCCTTCGCCACTCTGCCCGCAGCGGGTGGTCTCGCCTCCTGGCTGACTCCCCCTTTGAGACGCCGCTCCTCTCCGGAGGGTGACTCATGCTGCCTCGTCCCATTTTCCCATGGCTTGGGATCATGAGGAATTTAGTAACATCCCTTATTCCCTAATCTTCTTCCTCAATTTGCAGCGCATTGATTTAACCCCTCAAGCCCTGGCAGCCGCAGGCTCCCTCGGGCCGGTTGGCCAAGCGTAGGTTTGAAGCACAAAGTAAATGTGGCTCCTCTCCCGCCTGCACCACTCATCCCCCCCAGGGTGCCTCCCTCCTCTTGAGCACCCAAGCACCCCGCTGGGCCCCGGGGCTGCCCTGCCTGTGGTAGGGGATGGGGACAGGGCAGGCTCTGCTCCCCACGGCAGCGGTGCCACCCCAGTGCTGCCAACCCCCGCCGCGGCCTGGCACACCTGCTCGCCTTGAGACTTGGCTTCGGCCAGCAGCCCGCCCGGGGGGCGCTGGGGGCTCCCTGCCTGGCGCGGGGCTCCGGTGCCCTGGCTCATGAGGGAGGCCAGAGGTGGGCCCCGGGTGGCGGGGGTGCTGGGAACATCCCAGGGTTGGGGAGAGGCCCCCGGGGGGGGGGAGGGGGCGGGGGGTGTGGCAGGGGGGGGAGAGGGGTGACGTGACGGCAGCGGGGTGGCGGTGACAACAGAGGGGTGATGGCAGAGGGGTGACAGTGACGGCAGAGGGGTGGCAGTGACAGCAGAGGGGTGACGGCAGAAGAGTGGCAGTGACGGCAGAGGGGTGGCGGTGACGGCCGCGGAGCCCCCGTCCGCCCCGGCCAAGGTCACCCGCGCGCCCGGCCGCCACGTGCTGGCAGCGCCGCCAGCCCCGCCTGGCGCCGGCCAATAGGGCGCGGGGAGGTGGAAGGACGCGGTGCGATTGGCCCAGACCTTCCGGAGCGTGTTCCCCCGTCCACTCTACCGCCGGCCTACCGGGGCGGAGCGAGGCGCTGATTGGTCGAAGCGCGGAGGGGGCGTGTCTGAGCGGCTATGCTAGGCGCGCGGCTGCCCCGGGGGGCGGGCCGGGGGGGGGAAGCGGCCGGGGGGGGGGGTGTTGCAGGTGAACTGCCAGGGCTGGACCGGTGTCCCAGCAGGAGGGTGGAAATGCGGGTCTCATCCTGGGTGGGGGACGGGGAGGTCTGTGTGTCCCCTCGGAGCCTTCTGCAGCTCTGCCAAAAGCGCTGGGTGTGAGTACCGCTGCGACCTGCGCTGGGGGACACCCTGGAGCCAGCTGTCCTGCTCAAAGCCAGAGCACTGCACCCTGCCCTTTCCCTTGCAGCCCTTTCCCCAGCCCAGCGAGGCCCCGGGCTCGGGGAGGAGAGCGGCCGGGCATCCCTGCCCAGCGAGGCCCACGCTGAACGGACTTCAGCAGCTTGGCACAGGCAAAGTAAGTGTGATTGCTTAATAACCTGCTCACAGCCCTTCGCTGGCCTTGTAGGGTTAATGGGTAAAAAAAGATGCATTGTTTTCAGCCAAGGCAGAAGCTGGGCCCTCATGCCTGCCGGGGAGCTTGTGCTCTGCATTATAATGCCAGCAGCAGTCGCAGCGACAGAGGGCTGCTGCCAGGCCCAGCCATCACGCATGCCGTGGAGTCAGGCTGAGGCAGAGCTGCTGCCTCTCAGGGCCCAGCTCCATAAGCTCCAGTTAGAGTTCGGGGCAGGACTTCGACCTGCCGGAGGTTTGCCCTCATGGCAGTATGCAAGGGAAAGCAGATGAGAGGTTTAAGCATGCTGGGGAACGCAATGCACCTTAAAACTGAGGTCTGAGCATTTCGCTGCCCTTGAAGTTAAACAGCAGTTTTAATAAGATACCCTTGTGTCCATGAGGGCATTTCCTAGAAGCCCTAAGACTCACAGATATACAGGAGCGAGAGGGGAAGGCATTGCTTGTGTCACTGATCCAGTTTGATCCACTCGTGGGTTCACCACGTCCCCAAGCATCTGGCCAGGGGCTGCAGAGCTGGGTGGGGGGAGCCCAGGCAGGGCGGTGGTGGGAGAGTATCAGAAATGATCAAAGCACTATCATTAATGAACTGGTCTTAAATCAGTGTGGGAACCCTGAGAGTTGTTAGTGTTTCCCTCACCCAGCAGGTCCCAGCCCATGGCTGGTCCCTCTGTGTTCCCAGGGAAGACATGGGATGGGAGCAGGCGGGGCGCAGGGATGCAGCGTGGAGGCCTCCAGCTCCACTGCTGTCCCAGCCCATCCCACAAACTCCCCTCTCCACTGGCAGGTGACCTTGGACCCAGCAGGAGGATGGCAAACTCAACACAGGGCAGCGGGGGCCTCCCCAGCGCGGAGCTCTGGGCCTGCCATAACAGGATGGTAATGGAGCCGCTCGACACCAACGACCCGGAGGTGAGAGCCCCTTCCTGGCCCCTGCCCAGCAGCCGTTTCATTCATCCCCTGGACAGCCACAGGGACACTGACCTCCTTGAGCCAGGGATGTGGCAGGGAAATGGTCCAAGGTTGAGCTGGTGGGACCCATCCACCCTCCATGCCCCCTCTGCCTGCAGTGAGAGGTGGAGGGAGGGCATCCTCCAACCGTCTGCAGATAACATGGTCATAACTTTGCATCTATGGCTCCTACCCCTCTGCTTGAAGCTCTAATGTCCACATCACAGCAAGCTGGCCCAACCAGGCCATGTGGCAGTTGCCCTTGTCTCTTTAACCCAAATGACAGCTGAATTATCTGGCAGCTTCCTGGCAGATAGAAACCTAAAATATGGCCTGTGACCAGACATATGAACAATTTGGGATCAGCTGTACCAAGAAGGGATCACGTCTCCTCTCTCCATCACCTTTCCAGGCCCCTGTCCATCACCCTGTCCCCTCCAAGGGTGCATCCCCTACTACAGAGCATACATGTCTCCATGCAGAGCAGGCACAGGTAAAGCTGCTGTTCTCCCCTCCCAAAGGTATACAGAATCATCAAGAAGGAGAAGCAGCGGCAGAGGCTGGGGCTGGAGTTAATTGCTTCGGAGAACTTTGCGAGCCGAGCGGTCCTGGAGGCCCTGGGATCCTGCCTGAACAACAAATACTCTGAGGGCTACCCAGGACAGAGGTACAGGGCTGGGGCAGGGTCCCACCCAACCCAAACCCTCATGAGAAGGGGAGAAGAACCATCCACGCTGCCAGACCTCACCTCTGGAGAGGAAGCCATGTCCTGGCACTGGCAGCCAAGCTCCTCCAGGGCAGGGTCTGACCCTCTCAGCTCCTGTCCTTGGCCACGCATGGGACAATCTCAGCGGGGTCACATCTGCTGCAGCTGCTGGTCCAGTGGCTGCCTCAACCATGGCATCACCAAGTTCTCCACAGCACTGTCACAGGGTTTGGTTTAACCCCTGCCCCATCCTTTACCGGCAGGTACTATGGTGGGACGGAGTTCGTAGACGAGCTGGAAAGGCTGTGCCAGAAGCGAGCCCTGGAGGCATACCGGCTCGACCCCCAGAAGTGGGGCGTCAACGTCCAGCCCTACTCAGGTAATGGGGCATTCAGGAGAGCCAGGCCGGCTGCACCAGCTTCCACACACCCCGGCACCCGTAACCAAGCTGGCATGTGCTCACTGCAGGATCACCCGCAAACTTTGCGGTGTACACGGCCCTGGTGGAGCCCCATGGCAGGATCATGGGGCTGGACCTGCCCGATGGGGGGCACCTCACCCACGGGTTCATGACAGACAAGAAGAAGATCTCTGCCACCTCTGTCTTCTTCGAGTCCATGCCCTACAAGGTACAGAGATGCGGAGCCAGGATGCGGTCGTCATAAGTGTTAGCGCCTCTTAAAGCTAAAAGTACTGGTGCCAGGCTCCAGGCAGCTGCAGGATGGTGCTGTGGCTGATCTTCACCCATGCCAAGGTGGTTGAACCCTCCTCTTCCTCTCCCAGGTCAACCCCAAGACCGGTTACATTGACTACAACCAGCTGGAGGAGAACGCCCGCCTCTTCCACCCCAAGCTGATCATAGCAGGCAAGGATCACACCCTTACCAACCTACCTGGGGGCAGGTGGCTCCACAAAGCCAGCAGAACCCTGGTAAGCCTGCGGATGCTGCAGCGCTAGGAGGAGACCTCTGACACATCCACGCTGGCAGGAGCTTGTGCGCTGTCCCCATCACAGGGCTGGAGGCAGGGCTGTCCTCAAGCATCTGCTCCCGTCCCCTCCACGTCCCATCTCCCTGCAGGTGTCAGCTGCTACTCGCGCAACCTGGACTACGCCCGCATGCGGAAGATCGCCGACGCCAACGGTGCCTACCTCATGGCTGACATGGCCCACATCAGCGGGCTGGTGGCTGCCGGCGTGGTGCCCTCCCCCTTCGACCACTGTGACGTCGTCTCCACCACCACCCACAAGACCTTGCGGGGCTGCAGGGCCGGCATGATCTTCTACCGCAAAGGTGCCTGACCTGGCCGGGAGAAATGATTCCCCCAGGCTGGGGGGGCAGCAAGTTAAAGCTTCTTCCTGCTGTAGCTGGGGTGGAAGAGGTGGAGGGAGGGCAGGAAGGCCTGGGGCTTCCTGGGAACATCCAGGGAGCTTCCTGGGGCCAACCATGGCCCAGATTTGAAGAGGAACAACCACTATCCCTGCTCTGAGAGGCAGCTCTTGGGAGAAGGGCAGCCATGCTGCCTGGTGAGCAACCCTGCCCTCCCCTCCTGCAGGCACCCGCAGTGTGGACCCCAAGACAGGCAAGGAAACACTCTACAACCTGGAGAGCCTCATCAACCAGGCGGTCTTCCCCGGGCTGCAGGGAGGCCCGCACAACCACGCCATCGCAGGTATGCATCCGAGCTGGCTGCAAGCTCTGGGATGGTAACAGGAGCTGGCAAAGATGTCCTGGCCAGGCTCTGACCCCAGCAGCAGTGTTGGGGGCTCCACCTGCCCCGAGGGGCTCACAGCCTGGAGAGACCACGGCAAGGAGCCGCTGGCTGGATCCAGCACAGCCCAAGGAGTGACCAGGCTCGTCCCATCCTGCCTTTTGGCACATGGCAACGCCACTAGCCTGGTTAGGGGAAGGGACTGTCCATCAGTTTGCAGCTTCCACAATGACTTCTGCTCTCCCAGTGGGAGCCCCCCAAAACTCCCCCTGGTCTGCCTTCCTCCCCAGGGATCGCTGTGGCGCTGCAGCAGGCCATGACGCCCGAGTTCAAGGCCTACCAGCAGCAGGTGGTCGCGAACTGCAAGGCGCTCTCGGCGGCGCTGATGGAGCTGGGCTACGACATCGTCACGGGTGAGGACAGGTCTCAGCGGTGGGATGGGGCTGACCTCTGTGCACAGCCCTTCCCAAGGGAGCCACTCTTCCGCCCCCAAAAGCAGGGACAGGCCCCGGCACAATTCCAAGCCTTTTTCGCTGAAGTCTCCCACGGGAGCAATGTTTACCCCAATCCCACGTCCCCCACCAACCCCTCTCTCTGCAGGGGGCTCCGACAACCACCTCATTCTGCTGGACCTGCGCAGCAGAGGCACAGACGGCGGCCGGGCCGAGCGGGTGCTGGAGATCTGCTCCATCGCCTGCAACAAGAACACGTGTCCTGGTGAGGGATCCCACAAACTCTGCCGTGTCCTGCCCTGCACACTGGGGATCTCCCGTGGCCCATGCAGAGCTTCTTGCGGGGCTCCCAGCTCCTGGTCCACCCCAGGCACCAGGAATGATGCTGAGTTGCCATACATGGCAGTTTTGGTACCTGGTTTGGTCATGCATGACTTGTTCTGGTGCAGGTGACGTCAGCGCCCTGCGTCCCAGCGGCCTGCGGTTCGGGACGCCGGCTCTCACCTCCCGCAGTTTCCGGCAGGATGACTTCCGCATGGTGGCCCAGTACATCCACAGAGGTGAGGCCGGGGCCAGGCTCGCAGGATGGGGCGCACGGGGCCAGGGCAGCTCCTCCAGGCGAGGAGGCGCATGCACAAGTGCGGAGTCACTGTCCCACCTGCACATCTGGGCATGGGAGAGGACATCTGGCCACAGCTGGAACCCGCCAGACCCTCCCCACCACACAGGCAGCGGGCTGAAAGGGGGCACGCAGGGCTAAGCCCACCGCCCAGCCTCGCAGGCTCCCCCCAGCAGGGCCGGGCAGGGTGTGGGACGTGTTGCAGCCGCAGGGGTCTGACGGATGCGTCTCCCATCCTGGCAGGGATCGAGCTGACGCTGCGCGTGCAGAAGGACATGAGCCCCAAAGCCACGCTGAAGGAATTCAAGGAGAAACTGGAGGAGGAGAAATACCGGGGGGAGCTGAAGGCACTGAAGGAAGAGGTGGAGGCCTTCGCGGCGACCTTCCCGCTCCCGGGTCTGCCTGTCCTGTAAGGGGAGGCACCTGTGCCCGCTCCCAGAGCCATGGAAGCACCCGGGCTCGTGGCACACTTGCACCCCAGCCCAAGATCAACGCCCCAGTGCCTTCTCCCAGCACCTCCCTGCTGGCGCTGACTGGAGTGCAGCAGCAGCTCCTTGGTGGGCTCTTACCCTCCTCTCCCTTCCCGTTTGGGGCACAAGACCCACTCTGAGCACACCCCCTGCCATGGGGAAGCCAGCCCTGTCACCACCCAGCATTACGATTGGGACCAAGCACCAGGTAACCCCCAGCCTCACAGCCCAGCCCAGGTTTGATCCAGGTTTAAGCAGGCCTGCCCAGGTTCACCCAGACACCCCTGCCCACCCCACTGTGCTCAGCCGCACAAGAGACTTCACAGCTGCTAAAACCCTCCCTGGTTTCTGCCTCGAGGATTTCCCCTGGCGCACACAAGCCCCCTCTCCTTTTGTGCCTTCCAGCCTCTGCAGGCTTTGGCAAGGCCAAGCCTTGTCCCAAACCCACCGAGAGCAGCCCTGCCGGGACCACCGTCCCGTCCTAGCCAGCATCTCTGGTATTTTCTCAGATCTCTGAGCACAAAAGCTTAGGTAGAACCATTTTTTAATAAGCACGGTAAAATTAAGAATTTAACCACAATGTATGACAAGAATTATAAGCTTTAAAAAATACAACCAATTTTTTTTTTTTTTTGTATTTCAAAAATATCTGAACCCAAATAAATAATTTTTTTTTTTAAAAGTACATTTCTCAGACTAGTCATTTGGTGTTAACATCTGTTAAACTCTTGTGCAGTAACACTTACAGCACGACACTAAGACATGCTTCGTGGATTTCTCCCGGTCACACTCGCTCTAACTACCGACGCAAGCATTCGGCACGCACAGGCACACGCACACGCAACTCAACATGCAGTAATAGGATACAGTGCTTTAAAATAAGATGAGAATCCATCGCAGCCTCCTTGGAGGCGGCTCCTGGCCCAGCCCCATCCCCGTGCCGGCAGCGAGGCGGGCCGGCAGGACCGGGTACCCTGTGTTTCTGCCTTCCAGTTAAAATGCGTCTCGGGGAGGGGCGTGCGGTGGGTTTGTGAGCCCTGCAGTATCGGGGTACGCTCTGTTGCTCTGCCCTTGTGCTAACCAGGGCCCGGGCACTCGCTGAATTCCCCGTCGCACCTTCCTACGGGAGCCTTTGCAAAGCGCTGCTGCAAGCCCTGGGTCCTGCCCAGCCCTCCAAGACGCTGAATCCACAGGGCGGGCTGTCACCCACTGCCAGCCTGGGGGCTCAGGGCCCCCCACCACGCTCAAAGGAAACCAAAGAGCTGGCCTGGGGGCGTGGAGCCGTCGGCTCCCACCCCTCAAGCGCCTCTCCCACCCCTTACAAAATGGTGAATATTGCTAGAGTATAGGCAGTACTTCCCTCGTCAAGGCAAGGCAGCTTTTGGAACTGCTTAGAAGTGATTGCTACTGGATGAAAGTAAATCTGAGCACTATTCTCTGAGAAATGAAACCTGTGTAGGGTTAATATTGCCTACTCCTATGGCTGACCCTCCTCAGGGTGGGATCCAAAACCGGCGGGGCTAGTGTAGTGTAGAGCAGGAGCTGGCAGTCCATCTCCCAGAGAAGGAAAGTGGAGGAGTAAGAAAAGGGAGCCCTGACCTCCCGGCCAGGCAGCAGGCGGCCAGGGGAGACCTTTGCTCTGACGAATTCTCCGTCAGGTTTAAAGTCTCCTCCCCCTGGCAGCCAGCAGAGAGAGCGGAGGGAGCCGGAGCCGGCCATGTGGGAGGCGGGGGCATGCTGGCAGCACTCACGGAAGCAGGCGATGGCCATGCACAGCACCGCTGGCTCTGGTGGCTGGCGAGTATCGCACCGTGGCTGTGAGGAACCTGCCCTGCTCGTGGTGGAAGGATGGCTGGACGGCAGCGCGCGGCGCTCGGATGGTGCGGTGCGAGCCGATGAACACACGTGCCAAGCTTCGTCGCGGGAGCTGTTAGTGCGGAGATTGTAACTTGTTATAAGTCTGCTAATATCGGAAACTAGTGAGGTAACACAGTGAGGATGAGGAAAAAGTCTTAGAAAGTGCCGAAATAGGGATCTGTACTGTACAGGAGCAAAAGGTCAGACAGAGAAATTACTGAGCAGAGAGGAATCCAGCTCCTGAACCACCAGCTGCACTCAGACTCCCCTGATTTCTGCTGCTGTTATGGGCGCCACAGGCAGGGAGGGCAGGCCGGGCTCCGGCTGCGCCGCAGTGCCACAGCCCGATGTTGCTCCCCCCAGTTCCCTGCATTCCAAGCCGGGGCCCCGTTTCCCGGTTTCCCTTTGAAACGGGCAATGTCCCAGCAAAGCGCCCCGGGCCACCCTCCCGGATCAGAGCAGCTTTGTGGCGCAGAGATGAAGCGGGTCAGGCGGGCAGTAGTGCAAGTATTGCTCAACACAGCCTTGAGCATCAGATACGACTGGTTTGAGAGAGGGAGCAACTAGACACAAGTTATTTATCAGTTTACGAGTGCAGCTGAACACCACAGGTAGAGACCAAGACTAAAATCAGCCAACACTACCCATCGATCCCGCTCTGCTGCTCTGCGCTCTCAGCCTGGAGGAAGACGTGTGTGAGTCAACAGGAAAAAAGCTCGTCCCTCCCTCCTCAAACCCAAATAGCATCAGGTCCTTTTCCAGCAGGAAACAAGCTCCTGTGCTGAGCATTTCTCCAGAGCTGCAGGTCAGGCAGGACCAGGGAGCTTTTGTCTGCCCAGTGTCACCTGCGTTACTCATTTACTGAGGTGCCTCTTCCCCTGGGGAACCCCACCTCAGCTTTAGTGTGGAAGCCGTTTGGGTGCAGACGAACCAATGAGGGGACACCTCAAGTCACATCAGAAAGCAGGCGTTTTTGATGGACACTGAAGTCTTTCACCAGCAGACCCAGTTCACACGCGACAGGAGGGCACAGTTAGGAAAAGGCCTTTAAATGTGCTTTAAAGGCGTGCAGCCCCGCGCACAGGCCCACCGCTCACCTTCAGCAAAGGTGACGCCACGCTGCTTCCCAACCACGACCTAAAGCCACCATCACAAGCAACCCCTGACCTTGGCAATCCCTCTGGCGAGCACGAGCCCAACTTGTCTGGCTGAGCTTGCCTCACCATAAGCCACCAAAAACACCACTAATATTTAAAATAATCTTTCTGCCCTGTTGGTTTGTACCTCCCGCACTACCCCAGGGAGACCTTTCAGGTGGGAGAAAATGCGGCAGCAGTACTGCAGTGCAGACGCTGGCACCAGAAGACAGCCTCCCCAAGGAGCCTCCTTGCCTTCGGGACACAGGTTTCGGAGCAGCGTGGCACTCACGGCAAGTTTCAGTGGGGTCTGAGCAGCGCTGACGAACCCCGGTCCTTACACAGAAACTTCCCTGGGCATGGAAGGAATGTGACATTCATCTCCAGCACTGCCTCATGCCACCACAATAAACAGAGGTTAACAAAAACCAACAAAAAAACCCAAAAAAACCAAACCAAACAACGCATCAGCTCATCTTGAATGATCTCAGCTGATCTCACCCTGTAATCAGAAGAGCAAGAACAAGAAATAAAACCAAGGCTATCTTTCCTAGCAAGGCTTTTCTTGCTTAGAAGTACCACGGGGGCTGCTACCGCTGCATGGCACTGGGCAGAACAGGGCGCAGCCCAGGACCAGTGGCCATGAGGAGCATCTCCTACAGGAGCCCAGAGGGAAGCGCTCTGCCCGGGCACAAAGTTTTCAGCACTGACAGAACAATCTGGGAATGTACCACGCTGGTGGCATGACCTCTATGGCACAGGCAGCGGCACAGAAGCTTTGAAAGGAAAGTCCTCGGCATCCAGGCTCAGAGAGCATCAGTTCTGCCCCATCCGGAGCTACCCAGGAGCGCCCCAGGAGAGGTAGTCGAGACACAACAAAGGCTCAGCCAGAAGCAGCATGCAGCAACGCTGCCCCTGCTTTACTGCAAAGCCCAAAAGTCAACTCCCCGACAAAAGAAAAAAAAAAACCAACCACCCAACCAACCAGTTACAGGTACAACATGGAATCCAGTACATTCATCCCCAATCTCTCCTGAGCACTGGTATCTCACCAGCCAGGCAGCCTGCTCTAACAGCCTGCTGTCTCACAGCGTAGCTTCAGCTGAATTGCATTATTCATTTCCCCATCACAAAAAGCACCTAAAAGTGAGGGTGTGTCCTCCCCCCTGCTCTGCTCAGTTCCCCTCTCTCCTTAAAAGGCCACCCTCGACCTCATGCGCTTTGAGGATTCCCCGACTCCCTCCCAGCCTTCTCAGAGGTCGTCCAGCAAATAGGACGTGACAAATTAACAAGGCACAGTGCTCTACATTCACAGCAGCAGGCGCCTTGGTGCTCGCCGGCATTAAGGAGTCCTTCCACATTCCAGATTTCAAAAAAGCTGAAACTGGCAAATGCTTTCTGGAGAGTAGCACGTATGCCTCCACTGCTCTCCCACCTGCCCAGGGTCAACCTGTCCTGGGAAGTGCCAGGAAACTCAGAAAAAATGTGCAAAGGGACACCTTCCATGACAGCTGCGCACAGACGGGTAACTGCAAGCTGCCACCCTGCCAGGGAGATTCTGAGCTACACTCAGGCGATACACTGGTGGATTAAAAAACTTCACGTGGCCTTTACATCTCCCCTCTGGTCTCCGCCCTGGCTCTATGGAAGGGACCAACAGCATTTAGGGCTCTGGCAGAAGCGTGCGAAGCACTGTGTTATTTTGGGGGCTGCACACTAGTATTGATCCCCAAGACAGCCCACCTCTCTCTCCATGCCATAATCCTCCCTGGGATGCTGCCATGATACGCTTTAAAAATTAATAGTGCCCTTTTTAACATTTACAACCAGAGCGCCCGGTGTTTTACGTGATGGAACATCTACGTTCTCAGCTACAGGGAACCACACAGAAATCTCATCCCTCAGGTGCTGATTTCTGTGGAGCAGAGATGCTTGCAAACGCATCGGCTTCTTCGCCCCTTCCCGACGTATGAGAGCTACTGCAGACAGCGTCAATGTCAAGCACGGATGAGCTTTGTCAGACTCTGAGCACGCAGGCAGGCAGCCTGCGCCAGGCTAGATTTTGTACAAAAAGCTGGGAACATAGTCAAATCTGAGCAGCGGGTTGACCCCCTGGCCAGGTTCCTGAATGTACTGCAGCTTCAGCAGCTCAGCTAAATACTGTACAATTTTGATATCTTCATTGGCAAGGCCCAGCTGAAGCTTCAGAAAGTTCATCCTGCGATTCACAACAGATTCCTCCGGTTCCCTTTCACTGATGGGAAGGTGCAAATGATGGCAGAAGGTGAAGAGGAAGGCTTTTGAACACAGCTGGGTGAGGATACTTTGGACGTGCATATAGTAGGTGCTTCCTCGTTTGATCTGCGTGCGGTGGTCTGCCAGCCGTGACACCAAGGTGCCTTTGTAAAGCGGGCAGCGGAGAGTCTTACTGTCAGCGTCCAGAATGCTGACGTACCGGCTGTATCGGCTCAGGGCGTGCAGCACGTTCACCCCAGCAGGTGACACCGTCCTGAAATAGCAAGGAGAGAGGTCACGGCTGGAGCAGACCAGACAGTTAAGCAGCAGACTGTGTCCATGCCCCTGTATCACACGTACTTTCCCTCTAGCTCATGAGTAAGAACCTCTGCGGGCAAATAAAGCCTAGCACGGAAGAGAATGGCCAGTCTCTCCAGTCTGCCAGATCCTAAAGGAATCTCAATCCCGTGGATTCCCACGTGCACTGATCCGCACCGCGTGCGCGCTACTTCACAAACTACCACGCTTCAGGGCAGCTTCCTCCCTCGGCGTCATGGAGAGGGAGCGATGGGACATCTCTGGTGAACAGAAGCAGACCCTGCGGCAGGTGGTAGCTTCTGGATGTGACAAGAAGGACCCAGAAACCCAAACCAGCCCCCCCCTTGCCAAGAGCTCTGCTTTCCCCCCATATTGCTGGTTTGGGAGGGAGCTGCTCTGAGGTGGTCAAAGCCCCGACCGGAGCAACGCCTTCTCCCCTTCCTTTAAAAAGGGAACCCTCCTTAAACCAGAATATTCCCTGGCTGAGCCCAGGCATTTTTCACTCCGGTGCAAACCCACAGCACATTCACAACATACAATTATCCAGCAAGCCAAAATGAATGTTATTTAAATGCAAATTACAAGCCTACGCAAACTCTACCTTCTGCTCCTCAATCCTGCGTGGTTAAAGTCACTCAGTTGAGATACAGCTCCCAGCCTCAAAGTAGGAGCCCCGGCTGCTGGTGTAAGGGCTGCCCCTGCACCTGGGCAGCATCTGGCCTTTGGAGACACAGCACCCTTACCGGAATAATTAATCTAGCCTCTAAGTTCCTTCCCAAAGCCCTTGTACAAATGGTTTGCTGAGATCACCCACGTTAAATTCAACACTTAATTAATTCCACGGAGGAGAGTTTAAATGACTGACACATGTTACAAGCAGTTCTAAAAAAAAAAAAAAAAAAAAACAACCAAGCTTTTGTTTATAAAAATTGCATCTAACCACAAACACTGATCAATGAGTCAACACTTGGGGCTTTTAAAAACCTCACCGACAGACATAGAAGTTTGGGAGCAGCTGTTGGCAGAGCTGTCATCCTGTCGCACGAGCACAGAAATGAGGGTGAACTCGGAGCTTAGGGTAATTTTGTCATCCGCAACCCCCAGAGACACAATACTCAGCAGCCCAGAAAGCAGATTTCTGTATTTTGATTTTCAGGCTGCTCAGAAACACTCTTTCAGGAGCTATTCCAGCCCAGCTCTGAGCATCAGGCTGCTACTCTGACTCACGTTTTCCACACTGGTGACAGCAATGGCCATTCCCCGTCATACCTGCACCCAAAGGCCCAGAACACATCCTGGTAACACACAAAGAAAATCCTTTTTGTAACAGCAACAAAGGCAGGGCCAAAATCTTGAGAGCTGAGCAATCGCTATTTGCTAATATAAACTACGAAGCCACATTTCAGGATTGGGGGCTGGGAAAGGGGTGCTTGCTTTTGCGATCGTCCTCACCCTGAGCGGAAGTTTCCTTTGCATCTGAACCGCAATTCCAACGCCGCGGCCTGCACAGCTCCACAGACCTTTTTTCCTTCACTAAATTATGTTATAAATAAGTCTCTGTCCATCTGTACCCCCTCGAAGAGAGCCCAGCAGCTCTGCAGGCTCTGCACCTCCGCCCTTCCCCACAACACCCACCGGCACACCCTCACCAGCACAGCCTAAGGTGCTGGCAGTCCAATTTCCAATGTGCTGAGCAAATCAACAGCACGCCATCTCTTCAACAGGGTCCACAAGGAAAAACCCTCCCCATATCAAAGCATCCATTTAAAAACCAAAATTCCAGCTAGAAATGCTGGAAGAGTTTCAGCAGGAGATGGGGGAAAGCAGAGCACAGGAGGGACTCCAGCAGCACCCTTACCGGATCATCCAGAAATCAGCAGGACTCACGTGTTTATTCTCTGCTTTGCCAGGCTAAGACCTAAACTAGAAGGAAACTTCCTCGCCAGATAAGTAGTATGCACCAGGCTGCAAGTGCCCAGCAGATGTTTTAAATATTAACTCTCAAGTGAGGCTGGATATAAAGAGACAGACAAATCTACTCCTCTTCAAAATATATCCCACAAGCAGAAATTCATGGCAGCTGCATAGGTAATTAGACAGAGACCTCCTCTCCGCACCAATTCGCCTCTAGAATTCCCACTTAGGAGACCAAGTGTTTATTGTACACCTCAACACCGAGACAGCAAACAGATCCCCGATTTACCTCTGGAGTCCAATCAGCTTCCACTTCTGGAAATCCACAACGTGCAGAGGGGAAGTGACCCAGTGCTTCACAGGCTTGGTGTAAACGCCGCAGTTTGGCACAAAGATGGAGAGCGCCGTCACAAGCTTCTTGACTATCGCTTCCTCTTCCCCCAGCACGATCAGGGTCCTCCCACTGAGGAGGGAGTAGATGGCGGGGTGAGCAAAGGGGTACTGCCTGATGAACCGCAGCGCGTTCTGGCCAGCCTTTTTTTTGTGCCTTTCACTTGCCTGACAGGCAGGGTGAGCGGGAGAAGGGGTCCTGTCGGAGCACGTGGAGGCGGCGCTGCTGATATGGCTCATGGAGTCCGAGCACTCATCCAAGCTGCTCTTGCTGACCTCCCTGCTGCTCGTCAGGTAGCGCGAGTCAAGCTCGGAGGGAAGGAGCCCCCCTGAGATGCCGTCATGGGAGGGGAAGGCCCCAAAGCTCCCGTGCAGCCCTTGCTCGGCCTGCCGGTACGGCTGCGGGGGGATTCTGACCACCCCATCCTCGTCACAGGGCTTCTGTCCCAGCTCAGGCAGAGGCTCAAGGAAGTTGGGACTCTCCTTCCCAATACAACAGGCAGAGTCAACCTGCGCTAAGTTTTCCTGTTTCGGAACGTCTTCCTGCTCGTCAGCGTTGTGTGGGTTTAGTCTGGGGGTGAAACGAAGGCCTCCCTCTTCATCATCCGCATAAGGTTCCTCGTTAATGGCACTTGGGTAGCTCGCTTTGAAATCTTCCGGGATGAGCGACTCGGAGGGACACGTGCTCAGAACCTCGATGCTGTCCTCGCTGACGGTCCTCCGGCTGCCCACCTTGCTCCTGCCCACCTGGGGGCTGGGGCTGACAGGTAGGCTGGCCTGGCTCTCCGATTTTGTCAAGCCAGATGCAGACTTCTCCGTTCCAAGAACCTCGATGCTTTCACCACTACTGATGCTGCCTTTAATATCTGCATCGAGGTAGTCCAGGTTCTCCTGGTGTTCAAATGTCACGGACTCGGTCATTTTGGGTTCTTGGGAGTCCTCGATTTCTTGTTCCATCTTGATGGGCACACACTCCACGCTGGACTTGTAGGACCCCAGGCTGATGACCACTTTAGGAGCAGGGGACTCTTCTGAACACTTTCTATCAATGACGTCTTGATTGAGCCCCTGGCAGCCTCTGTACTGTTTTTCAGGTGTTTTTTCACCCAGAAAAGATACATCCTCAAAGAGGAAGTTAGTTACACTTTGTTGCTTTAAGAGCGCCCTACTGATCTGGTCTGTCAGGAGGTAGCACACATCACCTCTGAAAGTCCTCTCGATCTGATGCAACTGGTCAAGGGTTTGGGTGAAAAAATAAATATCACAGAGCTCCTCCAGCGTCTTCAGCTTCTTGTCAAAGCACTTGGTAGACTTCGCTTTGATGAGCTTGGGGGTATAGGACGGCACGTGGGCGTAAAGGTGCGTTTCACCAGGCTCAGCAAGGTCAGAGGTAGTCAGGTCCTGCTCGCAGCCTGTGCTGGCCTGATCCAGCGCACACTCCGGCTCATAGGGGTGGAAATCGCACTCCTTCAGCTTCCTATAGGGATACGACCTGATTTGTTTCAGCAGATCTTGGTGCTCGATGATAGATTTTTCCACACTGGCCAGCTCGTTGGCCTTCTCGATGGCTTGGGTTGTGTAATAGCCTTTGTCGTTGGCTTTCTTCTGTATCTCGGTTTCGTTGTGCAGGACAGTCCTGGTGTAGTCAAGATCTTTTAGTTTCTTTTCCAGTTCATTTGCAAAAGCTTTTCTGTTCCCTGTCTTTAGGCATTCGGAGGCTTTGGAGAACTCAGCGGAGAGTTCCTGAAACTGCTGCATGATTTTGTGCTCGTCGGCGGAAATATAGGCCATGCAGAAGGGCCTCACGAAACCCCTGGCTTCGAGGTCGTACAGAGTCAAGTGGTGGACGTATGCGAAGGCCCCTTCCTTTGAGTCCCCCAGCACCACTTTGGAGTCCTCCACGAAGTTCAGCTTCGGGTACGCAGAGCCAGGAGGGTGCCCCACAAAGGAAGCCTGGTAATCCACAGACATGATCCGAAGAGAAAAATAATTGAGATCAAAAGTGCCTGACACTTTGGCATCATCAGGGATGGTCAGGAGGGGCTGGGGCCCCACTTGCTCTGAGAACTCGGAGATGAGGATGAAGTCCCGGGTGAACTTGGAGCTGGCGACCTTGGCCCAGGGGTTGGCGCCGTGGCTGGCGAAGGGGAAAAGCGGCACTGAGTACTCCTCGGGCAGGGGCGGCTCGCTGTACAGCTCATCCTCCAGCTCCTCCTCTCTGGTGAAGGCCACCACGTCAGGGGCGCTGATCATATTTCCCGCAGGAGGGGACCGACATGGAGCAGCGACGCCCCCCCGGTCCCCCCCGCCACCGGGCCCTGCGGGAGGCCCCGCCGCAGACCCGGCCCCGGACCGCCCGCAGCCGGGCCCCCGCCGCAGACCCGGCCCCACCGCCCGCGCCGCCCCCGCCAACCGGCCGCCGCCCCGCGGGCCCCCCCACGCCTCCGCCATGCCGGGAGCCGCCGGCCGCCGCTCCCTTCACGGACGCCCGCCGCAGCCCCGCAGCCATCTTGGGGTCACATGACGCCGCGACCTCTCACCCCACACACCCGGAAGCGAAGCCGCCGCCTCACCCTTTGCGGCTGTTGGTTTTTTTGTTGTTTGTTTTTTTTTTTAACCTCCGCCGTCCCTCGGCGTTACTTGACACCCGGGACGGGCCCGGCGGAGCGGGGCAGTAGCAAACCGGGGCGGAGCGGCGGGGGAGATACTAATGAGGGGCGCCGCGGGGCATCTTGGGAGCCGTAGTTCTCTCCCGCCGCGGTGGCGCTTTACGGCAGGGACGTAACGGCGAGGGAAAGCGCGCCGCGTCTCTTTGCGACAGCGCGGGCGCGGGAGTGGGAGTGGGGGCAGTGGGTGAGGAGGGCCCGGCCGGCGGGAACCGGGGGGGGGGCGCGTCCCGGGGGATGAGGCCTGGGGGGGAGGGGGGGCGCCTGCCTGCCCGGCTGCGGTGGGCGGGAGCCAGCCCCGGCCTGAGGGGGAGGCCTCGGCAGGGGCGGAGGGGGCCGGGGGCCCTGCCTGGGGCTGGGCGGGACCCGCCGGGTCGCTGTGTCTGGCGGGGGAGGGGGGGGGGGAAGGCTTCTCCAGCCCCGTGCAGCTCTGAGGGCACAGGATGCTCTACACCCCCACCCCACCCCCCCTCCGGGGCCGCCGGTTAAAGGCTGAGCTGGGGCCGTGTGGGGGACACGGCCCAGCGATCGCTCCCTGTCCCCGGCAGGATCCGGTCCCACAGGGCAAGGACACAGCAGCATGCCTCGGCCCCGCGGGAGCCGTCGCCCTCTCCTGTAATGAACTTTCCAGCGAGGCTGTTGGCTAGCTGCGGGGTCAGGATGCTGCCGCAGCCCTGGCGTCTCTGCTCCCGGGCTGCCGAGGACGTGGCGTGGCAGAGGATCCGGAAGGTCCTGTGCGTGGCTGAGAAGAACGATGCTGCCCGAGGGATTGCAGATCTGCTCTCCAACAGCAGAATGCGACGGGTAGGAATACACCACATCTCTGTAACTACTTCCTGATAGGTACACAGGTCTGGCTTAGCCGCCTGGGGAGGCTCAGCTCACCAAGGCCACTGCCCAGCACAGTCCTGGTCTTGGGTGTAGTCCGCATCTTGTGCGATAGCCCCAGCCCGCTCTGCAGAGCTTGGCAGGGGTGGTTCGCATCGGCATCTGCCACATCTTGTGCTGGTTTTGTCTCTGGCCACTTCTGACTGCGCAAGGGTACAAGAACGCCTTGCTTTTGTGGACAAACATCGCTTGCCCAAATGTATTTGGGAGTCATGGCCCCCTTTTCCTTGTGACTTAAGTTCGGTTGGAATTTAGCTCCCCAGCTGTGCTCCCTCTGCCTAGACAGCCTTCTCTGGGCACTGAGCTCTGCAGTGAGGGCTCCCTGTGTCATTCCTTGCTTTGCGGCATAGGCAAAAGGCTTCAGGAACTGAAACCATCTGTTGGCATGCGTTTCCCTATCAAAAAGCACCGCTTCTGCAGCGTCAGCAAGTGTCAGGGTTTTACTGAAGTTCACATAATAAAGCAAAGATGGTCTGTGGTTTGGAGAAGAGCTGCTTTGTTTTGTGACTTTTAACGGTTTGCATAATTACTTGGTATTTCCAAGCTAAGGATCTAGGAGGTGCTTCTGGACCAGAACTATATTTGAATGAAGGGGTTATTGAGAACCTGAGCACTGACAGCCCCAGTGAAGGAAGATCTCATCCCGCTTCTGTAGAAAAAGCAGCAAATACCCAATCTAGAAACTTCCACGAGTCTCAGCTAGGTGGAGGGTACTCCTGGGGACCTGGAGCTGGCACGCTAATTGCCGTTTGGAGCAGGACAGTTGTTTGTCAGGAATATAATTGGCCAGCCCCATTAAACAAATCTCTTTGATGCTGTTTGTTGTCACTATCAATGGGGAGATAACCCTGGCATCCCCTTCAAGCATGGTTTAAAATCCTCTCACGTTGGAAAGCGCCATTTCAGTGTCTCCATAAATGATACAGGCAATTTCCATTCACCCTACCTTGCCTTTCTGTTTTGGCTGCAGTATCTGGTTTTCTCTTGCCCCATGCTTCTCTGCTGCTCTGCCACAACAGCATGTCTAAAGCGAGGCAGAACATGTTTGGTTTCTGTTAGGAGCAAGAATCTCAGCAACTTTCCTTTTCCTTCTAGCGAGAAGGATTTTCCAAGTTCAACAAGATCTACGAATACGACTACCAGATGTTTGGCCAGGTAGAGTTTTCTTTTGTTCTACTGCTGGATTAGAGAAGTGCAAAATACTAATTAAAAGCCATTTGTCAGAAGTTACGAAACGCACATCCAGTGATGGGGACATTTTGTCCAAAGATGAGGAATAGTCACATGTTCTTTTCTTGGCTCAACCACTGACTTGTTTTGTTGCTTTAAGTCTTTCAACATTTTGGTTTTATATCAGTCAAACATACGTTGCTATTTAGAATCAAGAGCTTCTTACAGAAATTGAGGATAAGGCCACAGATTGAGCTGCCAGTAGAGAGAAGAGCTTGTTATGATATATTAGCAGGAGGGAGGTGTCACTGATTATGTAAATTGACAACTGCATCAAGATCTCAGGGCTCTGTGTAGTTTGTAGTGAGCGATGGGCACTAATTACCTTGCTCTGTCTCTTGCAGAATGTTACTATGGTGATGACATCCGTGTCAGGACACTTACTGGCTCATGATTTTAAGCTTCCGTTTCGCAAATGGTTGGTACTTGGTACCCCCTCATGGGGAGGGGGGCTGTCATCTTCCGTTTTCAACCCTGAGCTGAGCGGGGCACTGAGAATTCAAAGACTTTGGGAGCGGGGAGGGACTCTGACACCGCGTGCAGAGCAGGGTGACAAGTACCAAATTTTATATACAATAGCTAAAATATCGTTTCAAGTTACTGTCTTCAGAGCGCTAAAAAAGCCTGAAGTCATAACGCTGGTTAAAATGCATTAAGGCAGACCCAAGGAATTACACTGATTCCAAACCTAGATTGATGGTTTTGTGTTCTTTCTTCAGCTAGTTGTCGTCCTGGGAAGCAAGGCGCTTTCTCTGTCTTCCCTCCCCTTTGTTCTCTGTGCTTGAAATAAGAGAAGTCGCTTGTTTAGGGCTGCCTTCCAGATTTGCTGTTTTCTCTGGTTGCTTTTTGGTTCTGTTGCTTTTAGATGTAACTCGGCATTTCACGTGAACTCTTAAGTTGTCCAAGACGAGGCCCATAATAAAATATATTATTAATTCTAGTACTTGAACAACACTTCCTCACGAGACAGCACCAGTTAGTGTCTCACAACATATGTTTTCGTTTTTGTTACACACACTATTTATCCTCTGTTTACCAGGCATAGCTGCAACCCTCTAGCTCTTTTTGATGCTGAAATTGAGAAGTATTGCCCTGAAAATTATGTGGATATCAAGGTAAGTTGTTTTTAAGAGTTTCCCTGAAAGAGGTTAGTTCTACAAATATTGTCTGAGACAGAAGGAGGATTGTACCTTTGTCCTTGACATCTAAATTCTGGAGTCTAGCAAACTCCTCCTGCATTTCCTAGGACTAAATACACTGTTAATTTCTGACACTGAAAGTCTCCTGCTGACGTAGGATTAGTACAGTAAAGGAACAGCTACTCTGCTAAAAGAAGAAATGTTTTTTCTGACAAGGTGGGATTGGTAATTGCGTCTCAATTTTTTAAAAAATGACATTTTCAGAAAACAGATTGTGGTACAATCTGATCCAAGCCATGCTTTTTAACAGTTAGATGTAAATAAATGACTCAATTCTTTTGAAAGCTGCCTAATCTCATGAGAGACAGAATTACAAAGTGTTATTGCAACAATCCATCTCTATGGATACATGTTGCATTTCATGTTCAGTTAGTGAGTCATTCTAAAAGAAATGACAAAGCAAGTGGCCTGGTACGTCTCACACTGCATTGTTTTCTCGTCTCAGCGAACGCTTGAACGAGAAGTCCAGCAGTGCCAAGCTCTGGTGATCTGGACTGACTGCGATCGAGAAGGAGAGAACATTGGCTTTGAGATAATCCACGTTTGCAAAGCTGGTGCGTAGAGCATCTTCTGCATCAGTCTGGGTTCCAATAAAGCGCTGATTTAACAGGTATCGCTGCTCAGAGATCTTGTAACAGAGGCACATTCTCAGTCTTACCGTGTCCAGGTTAAATATATTGACTGTAGCTCTGATAAATAAGTGCCTCTGATACACCAGAAAGATGTTCAGCTATTGGAAAGCTATAGAATAGGTTGACAGCATGCTCTTTCCAAGATAGCTGTTAATTAGTTGCTCCTTTCTGTTGGTGTTTGAGTCGCTCTTTGATTTCTTCTTTTTTGTGTGTCTAACAGTAAAGCCAAACCTCAGAGTTTTCCGAGCCCGTTTTTCAGAGATTACGCTTCATGCTGTCAGAACGGCCTGTGAGAACCTCACCCAACCAGATCAAAAAACGAGTGATGCCGTTGATGTCAGGCAGGAGCTGGACCTCAGGATAGGTATGTAAATGCACTGGAGGCGAGAGCAGGCTGCTTGGCCTGAGCTGCTGCATACATCTCGACTAAAGGGAAGTGAGCAAGAGTGTCGTAGGTAGGCAGGGGACAGCTTTGTTATCAGCGAGCAGCTTATTGTCTGTAAATACTGGAACTCCTTTAGACTTGTGCATATGAGAGCCATCCGTCAGGCTCTTCCTCGCTTCTCGCCCAACCACATTGAATGCACATTTTTACAGCCCAGCAAGGGGTGTTTAGAAATCATCTGTTACCGTTTCCTCAACACAAGACAGAAATGTCCTCTCTGTAGTGCCGTAAATTGGATTTTTAGATCAGGTACAACCAAACTACATCTTGTGTTTTACTGGAAGCATGCTCTTTGAAGCAAATGTTAGGTTTATAGCTCATGCAGCAGTGACCGGCTTGTGCAACTTTTAGTGTTAAAATTAGAGTAAAATTAGTACTATTAAAAAGAACCATCTGAAGTGTTGTGATTATCCTCCAATGTTGTATTATTCAGTTCTGCTGTCCGTTGTATTTTCTCAGGTGCTGCCTTCACCAGATTCCAGACACTGAGGCTCCGGAAGATCTTCCCTGACATTTTAGCAGATCAGCTGATCAGCTACGGTAGCTGCCAGTTCCCAACGCTGGGGTTTGTAGTTGAACGCTTTAAAGCCATCCAGGCGTTTGTTCCTGAAGCCTTCTATAAAATAAAAGGTATGCGTGGGGAAAGCGAGTCCTGGGCTCCATTTTAAAGGCCTTGACATGTTTAGAAAGGAAAAACTCAGGACAACAAACAAACAGTGGCTCCCTCTTCCTTTGCCATGACCACTAAGTAAAACCTAAAGGTTTCGTAGTAGTGGCCCCACTGTCTCTGCTGTATTTCCATTGTATTAGTACTGTATCACTCAGATGTGTTGTTCAACACAGTGACACATGATCATGAAGAGGGCAGTGTGGTCTTCAACTGGAAGAGGAACCGGCTCTTTAATCACACAGCGTGCCTGGTCCTTTACCAGATGTGTATGGAGGTAGGAAAGCTTGTAAATAGTTGTATAATCCAGTATCAGCCAAACGTTTCCTGCATCTGTCTCATTCAAGATGTTTAAAGAACAGTTTGTGTAAACTCTTAAGGGGACTTCGCGTTTTGCTTACTCTGTGTTTAGGATCCAGTAGCAACTGTTGTTGAGGTTGGGAGCAAGCCAAAGAGCAAATGGAGGCCCCTGCCCCTGGACACTGTGGTACGTTTGAACTATGCTAAAAGAATTTATCTGAAAAAAGCTTTGAAAAGATGTTTTACTCACGGCTCTAAGTTATGTACAAACACATTTTTTTTTCTGGCTCCTCCCAATGCAGGAACTTGAGAAGTTGGCTTCCCGCAAACTGAAAATAAATGCAAAGGAAACCATGAGAATAGCAGAAAAACTCTATACTCAAGGGTAAGAAAGCAAGACTTGGCTTGGTAAACGTAATTCTTTCCAAATTAAATGGCTTTTAGTCCCAAATGGGAAGCACCTTGGAGCACCTTGTACAGTGCTTTTCTGTCTGTCTTCTTAAGGTTCATTAGCTATCCCCGAACTGAGACCAACATTTTCCCCAAGGAGCTGAACCTCTCTGCCTTAGTACAACAGCAAACACAGGATCCGAACTGGGGAGCATTTGCACAGAGGATTTTGGATCAGGGTGGGCCAACCCCTCGGAGTGGAACAAAATCAGATCAGGCTCACCCTCCCATTCACCCCACAAAATACACTGCTAACCTGCAGGTGAGTTTTAACAAAGGCAGAGGTAACTGCCTGGCTTGTATTGCTTGATAAATAAAGATAGAAGTTTTAATAATATGGTCATTAGCACAGTATCCTCACCTGAGGTGATCTCACTAATATTTCTTGAAATCTCATGAACGCAGGAGGACACTGATCCTTTTCTCCTGTTTGGTATTAGGGCAATGAGCAGAGACTATATGAATTCATCGTGCGCCATTTTTTGGCTTGCTGTTCTCAAGATGCCAAGGGACAGGAAACAACTGTGGAGATTGACATTGCTAATGAGCGATTCATAGCTCAAGGACTAATGATCCTGGCCCGAAATTATCTGGAAGTCTATCCTTATGAGAAGTGGAGCGATAAGGTAATACCCTTGAATAACATAGATGGGAGAGGCTAAAGTACCCAGAGTTTAAAACAGCACTTCACTGCCAACTTCAGACCCCTTTCCAGAATGTCCTTTGACAATTCTTGGCCCACCGGCTTTTGCTCAGAGCCACCTCTGCTGAAAAAAACGTGTAGCTTTATTGTGCTAGCTTTGGATAGATTCTTCCCCTTCTGACACCACAGCAGAGACCATATAGGGCTGTGGGGTTGACTTTACTCTCCAGGAGGAGCTGCAATTGCTATTCCATGGTCTCTCTGGCAGCTCATTACTGGCTGATCCTGAGGACCCTGAGTCTGGATCTCCCCCAGAACAGGGTGCTGCTCTGTTACTGCACTGACCTGCTGTTAGTGTGACATCTTGTCTTCAGTGAATGGACCAGAAGGCAGTTTCAAAGAGATTCTCCTTCCCTTCAGGTTCTCCCACTGTATCAGAAAGGGTCTCGCTTTCAGCCCACTACAGTGGAGATGGTGGATGGGGAAACCAGCCCTCCATTGCTCCTCACAGAAGCGGATCTCATTGCTCTCATGGAGAAACATGGCATTGGTCAGTATTGGCAGCATGGCCTCTCAATCTTGGGAGAGCTTTGTTCATAAGCTTCTTCTCAGCTTCTCTAACACTAGGTCTGTCCCACCCTCAAAGTAGGGAATTCTCTAAATGTCACTTCAGATAAGAAATCACTTAAATGTACAGAACGAAGGGATAGTAGGGACCTGTGGGCAAAGTCCAAAGATCCTAAGGAGTCTGCAGCGTGCCTCCAGTACCTAGGGAGATGTGCCATTTAGGGTCCAGGGGGTGCCTGCCAGCACCTTGCTGGCCTCAGTGCCGGTGGGACATGAGGGCAGTGCTGCTCCTGACCATAAGTTGTCTCCTTGTCCGTTTAGCACCTTGCACTCTGCACTAAGGCACAGGGGAAATCGCTTCTTGGCACCTCATTCAACTAACAACCTGTCTGCTTTTAGGGACTGACGCCACTCACGCTGAGCACATTGAGACAATTAAGACGCGAATGTACGTGGGCCTTACAGCAGATCAGCGGTTCCTCCCGGGCCACCTGGGCATGGGGCTGGTTGAAGGTAAGGGCAGTGCCTGTTAGGAAGATGGCACATTCCTTACTTGCTCCTTCCTTTCGCTTACCGTGCAGTGTGTTCCTCAGGTTATGATTCCATGGGCTACGAGATGTCCAAGCCTGACCTTCGAGCTGAGCTGGAGGCTGATCTGAAACTGATATGTGAGGGGAAGAAAGACAAATCTGCAGTGTTGCAACAGCAGGTCCAAAAGTACAAGCAAGTCTTCGTCGAAGCTGTGGCCAGAGCTAACAAGTGAGTTCTGTCTTTGCCCTCTTCCGTTTTGCTTTGCTGTTCTGGGAGATGCTGGCTGTTCATCTGGGGCTCAGCCTGGAGTGGAATCCTGTCACACCGTTTCCCTGGAGCTCTGCCTAGTGTGTGTAGGCATTTGCATGGGAAGGGATGACTCACAGCCTGGCACACTGTCATGAGTTGGTGCCAACTAACTGCTCATCTCGGTTTAAACCCTTAAGATTAAATTCAGAGCTGGCTGAAGGAGATGGCAACATGCACTGACCTCTTCCATGTTGTACCCACCCCTAGCCTGTTCCAGAGGTTTGGTGCTGAATCAACATTCTCACGGAGAAGCTCAGGGGAGCTGTATGGAGGATGGCAGGTGCCAATTCACTGCCGTGCGCGATTGCTCTTTGTGGAGGAGACACACAGCATGGCTCTGCGTGTTTCCTTATAGGTTGGACCAGGCCCTGGCTCAGTATTTTGGAGAAGCCACAGAAATTGCAGAGCAAGAAGAGGTCTACCCAGCAATGCCCGTTTCTGTTCGGAAGTGTCCACAGTGCCACAATGACATGGTCCTGAAGACCAAGAAGAACGGCGGGTTGGTGATCTTCCCTGTTGTAGAAAGTAGCCTTCTTTTCTAGGTGTTGTTCATTTACCTCCCCTCTGCAGCAAGCATGAAAACTTGGGCTGCAACTAGCTAACTCCACCAGCTGCATAAAGCTGTGTGGACTCAGCTGAACCTCCCTCTCAAGTACGTATTTGCCCTTAGAATGTGTTGTTTTCACAGTTTCTGATGGCTGAGAAAATGGCGAGAACAGATCACTGACTGTTTTGACTTTGCCTCTTCCTCACCCAGTGCCTTTGTCCCACAACAGGTTCTATCTTAGCTGCACAGGCTATCCAGCTTGTAAAACTGCAGTCTGGTTTCCTGATTTCGTGCTGGACGTGGCCAGGGACGAGAGCATCTGTGATGTGTGTAAACCACATCCAGTTCACAGGTAGGTCATACCAGTTACCCCTTGGGAAGATGCAGCTCCTCAGACATTACATGTTAGCCAGAGACTGCCGTGGGCTAAGCTGGGCAACCATTTTCCATTCCAGTCTTGGAAAGCTGAAGCAGCACTCTCATGGCTGGGGGATAGAAAAAAAGAGGGGTTGGGCAAACCGGTGTAAGCATAGCAGAATTTAAAAAAAAAAAAAAAAATAGTAATCAAGTCCAAATCAAGGTGTGTTGATGAGGAGCTATATGAACAGGGAGACTTTCATTCTTCCTTCCCTTTTAGACTGAAGTTTAAATTCAAGAGAGGCAGTGTTCCACCCGTGATGCCCCTGGAATTTGTTGGTTGCATTGGAGGCTGCGATGAGATGCTAAAAGAGCTCTTGGACCTGAAGTATTTACACAGATCATCCCAGTCCGCATCGTCAGCCAGCCAGCAAGCGAATCACTTGCAGGTCAACAACTCTTTTAACCGAGCTAGTGGTGAAAACAGGCATGTGAGGGGGACCACAAACCTGGCACCAGGACATCTACTCTCTTTGAGCTCAACACGAACGCCCAGGCCTGCTCCTTCAGCTGCTCCAGACGATGGGAACAACGCAGTGGTCTGCAACTGCGGGAACGAAGCCCTGCTGTTAACCGTGCGCAAAGAAGGGCCCAATCAAGGCAGGCAGTTTTACAAATGCAGCACCAGTACCTGCAACTTTTTTCTCTGGGCTGATCAGCAGTCAGAGGACAGAAGCAACGTGGCTCCACGGGGCTCTGTGCTTCCCCAGCCCTTTGCAGGAAGGGGCCCGGCAGGATTTCAGCGCCCAGGAGGAGGAGGGAGAGGCCCAGAGCACTTTGGAAGCAACAGCTCCGATTCAGGAGGCAGCACAGTCTGCAAATGTGACCAGCCAACTGTCACACGCACTGTCCAAAAGGACGGACCCAACAAAGGGCGGCAGTTCCACACCTGCTCTAAACCCCGAGAGCAGCAGTGCGGCTTCTTCCAGTGGGCAGATGAAAACGTGGCACCAGGTAAGGCTGGGCTTGGGGTGAGGCGCAGGAGTTGGAGGCTGTTCTTGACACTAAACTGAACACATTTCTCACTCACACGTAACGCTACCACGGCACGACAGCTCTTGTAGCAACATATACATTTATCGGACTTCAGGTTTGTCTTTAGAACATAGCAGCAGCATTATAGCACTTTAAATGTTGCTTCTAACAACAGAGCCTGGCTTACCTTTCCAAGCGCTAGCAGGATATGTCCTCATAGCACACATCTGCTGAGCTCTGAGCAGGATGCTTTGCTTCTGTGTGCTTCTGCGTGCAGTAAGCTTCAGTGTCTGTCCGTGACTCATTGGAGTTGGCATTTTTTCCAACAGTCTCTAGGAATTTGTCCTCCCAAATTATGGTGCTCAGCTTTGTGAGAGCTCTTACTGACTTGGTACAGAGTTGAAGCAGTGGCACCGCTTTTGGTGATCTTAAACCCCATTCTGTCACGCCAGGGGAACCATGCTACTCCCTCTGCCCTAGTTTAGGAATGCAGTGAAAGGCCAGGTCTGTCTGAAGCTTTGATCAGAGCTGAGAAACTGAGTGTAGCTGCTGCAGGAAGATACTGAAAACAAGTACCCATTAAAAAAAAAAAAATCACCAAATAAGGATGCGAAAGAAAGAACATTGACACAAAGGGAAAGGGCAGAGGTGGAGATGTGGTCCGAGAGAGACCTTCAACACTGGCGCCCTCCTCCTTAGACATCTGGGCCTAAAGGGGTAGAATCAAGTTTTCAAAACTACTTAAAACCCAAGTTTTCCTCTGGCATGTTTTGTTTCTGTTTCAGCTGTAGACCCGAGCACGCAGCCAAGCAGATCAGTTTCCCCTGTTCTGTTCCCCCATTTCTCTAATGCTGCAGGACAAATGGATAACGTTTAACTGTTCAGACAAATCTGAAGTACGCTTAATTTCAGGAATAATTTGAGTGGCTGGGGTAGTAAAATCCTTGATCTGCCATTTTGAACTTACCTTCTATTTCTCACCTGCTTACATTTTCAAAGGTACTTACATGCAAGTTGTTTCTCTCTAGGGCCTTCTGGAGATGTCTCTTTGAACCACTTTGGGAGCAGTGGCTACGAAAGAGGGTTGGGAAGTAAAACCAAGAGACCAAGCAGTCTCTCCTCAGGAACCACTGCCAAGAAACCACGGACCTGTAGCATTTGCCATCAGCCTGGCCACACTAGGAAAACCTGCCCTCAGAACCACTGAGCCTGGATAGACATCTCTTGTGACCTTGAAAGGTCCAGGGTTGTGAGCTGCTACAGGAGCAACTCCTGCTGAAAGGAACTGGAGCCTAGAAACAAGTTTGTTGAGTGCTTTCTGGAAGGGCTGGTTGCAGGCTGCTCCTGCCAAGGGATACCATCCTCACCACACGCATTACGTGGCAGCAAGGGTTCAACCAGCTTCGAAAGGTGGCTCCTGGTGTCAGCCTTTGTTTTCAGCTGCTCTTCTGCTGAGCAGATTGGGATAGCCTAAACATTTCAAGGAAGCATTTGGAAATGGAATCTGCAGAGAAAACAGCACTGGATCTAGTCCGCCTGCAGCTCCAGGTGGTGGTCGCACTCAGCCTTTCTACATGAGGAAGAGCTGGATCGTAGCCGCTAGGACAGACACCAGGGCTGCTTACCTCTTCTCAGTCCCTGGCTTCCCACGCTGTGGAATTTTATTTGAAGTTCCCTTCTAAGTTGATGCTACCCGAGCAACATTCCCCTTTCTTTTTTGTCACAGCACCATACCCCTGACCTTGGTCCCTGCCAGGGAAGGAGGGCCAGGTACAGAGAAGCTGGGTCTGGTGCTTGCCCTGAAAGGGAAGCTCAGCTACAGTGCTCAGGAAAAGCCTTCATTTTAGACCATTCCTGAATTTGAAGCTGAGTTCTTCCTTAAACCTTGAGACATGCCTCTGTGATGCTGCTAGCTAATGGAAGTTATTTTTTGTCAAATAAGTTTCTTATTAAAAGATTATTTAATTTTTAAATTTGATACAGTGACATCTTAACTCCGCCTTATTCTTTCTTCCTGCTTAAAATAGTTAAGCTATTACTGTAAAAGTACCCACCCAAATCTTACTCTGCACTCATCGCAACAATACAGAAACTTTCTTGGCAGAAACTCCCCACAGTTGTTTAGAAGTGAGCTGCAGAGGCTTTTTTTTTTTTTTAATCTCACCAGCTGCATCAGCTGTAGCATTGCTGCTGAGGGACAGACAGACAGCTGGCTGAACTGAAGGGAGGTTCTGTTTTCCTGACTGAACTCCCTGGGAAGCCAGGCTACCTCCTCCCTCTCTGCTGGGGCTTCCTCTGTACATCAAAGCAAGTAGATCCACGAGATTCCTGTCTCCTCCTCTGCTGGAAGACAGCATTCGTTTTTTTCCCCCAGGGCCTCTGATGCTGCTCAGGACCTTACTCCTGGACACAAAGCAGGTCCCCAGGGTCAGTGCTGAGGTGACACACAGAACAGGGAGCAGCCAGGGTGGGCAGGAGGCTGAAGCACTTTCTACAGGGCAGCTCAAAGCAGAGGAGACCACAGCAGCACAGGTTCGCTTTAAGGTCTGCGCAAGAGAGAATAAAGCCTTTATCTCAGCAGCAGTCCATCGCTACCGGGCCTAAATCTATTGGAGTAAGGTCAGGAGAACTCAGGCTGTGTTTCCCTGCACCCCTCACTCCCACGATTAACAGCTGTGGCCTAAAAATACAGACCTGCCAACTGAAATAACAGGGTTACGAGGCTTTGTAATGCAATCACTGAGCTGGCGAAAGCACGGCAGAAGCCTGGGCAGCAGCCTCTGAATGGCAACAGCAGCAGAAAGCACATGTATAGTGCACAGGCACTAGGTTAAACATTGCTGATGGCATCAGCAGTTACCAGCTTGCCCAGTCTAACCCTGGTCAGCGTTCAGGCAGCTGAACAGTTGGAGCTGCTGGGTTAACAGCACAAGCTCAGCATCCGGACAGCTCACATACCGCAGCCAGGCACTCTGCGGGCGTAGGGGTTTGGAAGAGGAGGAGGAAGGCTGTGCAGGACAGGGTCTGACCACCATCAAGCTCTCCGCACAGGGGGCGATCCCCTGGGCAGCCACCAGGATCCCTTCAGCCCTTATCACAGGAAAGGAGACAAAACAGCTGACACAAGAGAACCGGTATACGCAGGGAAGGTTTATTCTCATCGCTAACACCTGGGAAGTGGTTTAGAGAAACAGACCCAAGTAACCTTCAGACTGGGAGGAAAAGCAGGGTTTTTTCCCCTCCCTTAAATAAAATGACAGCTGTAAAGAAAACTAAACCACAACAGCTGCTCACACTGAAGTCCGCAGGATTTCTCCATTTCCACCAGTGTGCGAAACCAGCTCTTCCCATTAAATATAAGAATGCATTCCTTTGCCCTGGGTCTACAACCAGAACCAAAGCCTACTAGCAGCCATTCAAAGGAAAAAAAAAAACCCAAAATACCCAAACAAAACATACCTTCTTAATAAAAAGCATAAATCACTTCAGTTCTTGCAAGCGCTCTGCTCAGAGCATCATTCCTGCCCCATACCATGGGACTCTGGGGGAACAGGACCTCAAGACAGCAGCAACACATGTGTGAAAATGTCACTGGACAGACTAGAAGGGGATGCTGTGGTTCGTTGCAGAGCAGCGAGTACCCACAGGCAGATGCTGGCAGCAACTCCACCAAGGGACCGACACCAGGAGCCTCCCAAAAAATTGGCAGCTCTCTTCCTGCCACCGCCTTTTTCAGGATGTCTTCCAGCAAAACACCGTGTGGGACAAGGGCCACAAAGCCCCAGCGCCGTGCCGGAAGCACTCTTCTTCCTTGGGGCAGAGCCGATACTGGCAGAATGAAGAGGCAGGGCTGAGCTCACCCCTTTTGGCAGCTGAAAGGGTTTCCAAAGAATAAACCCCCAGCCCCGTTTGCTATGGCTGTACCTCGAAGTGCCCAGACAACCACCCAGGTCATCACTCAGGCAACATCCTGCAGACGGATGAGGCTCCCACCCTGTTCCAGAAGCTGGCTGAGGGCATGGCACAGTAAGACCAAGTGTCCAATGGGACACCACCGTGTGGGGTCTCCAGGACACAGCAGCAGCGGGGAACTGCTCCCTTCCAGCTCCAGCTGGTCTCAGAGCACAGGGGAAGCCCAAGAGCTGTGACAGCAGGCTGGGACAGGCAGAGGACACTGGGAACCAGAGACCAAACATGCTTCACGTTGTCTCCCAACGCCCAGTGGACGGGACTCACCTGGAGGTACTCGAGGTGTGGGCTGCACTTGCTGTGGGTTCAGCAGAGCCTCCCAGCCAAAGGCTCCTTACACCAACACCCACCTCTGCTCAGGCACATTTTATTCAGATGGGATTTTTTTTTTTTTTCCTCATAAAGTGCAAGAATTTTTCCTCTTACTGACTAGTCATCTAGAAGCATTGCAACCCTCACAGCAGGGAGCAGCAGACAGGCGAGGAACACCCTACATTCGGGAGCTCCCAACGCACCAGTCATTTCTCCTTCAGCAGGAGCTCTGGCTCAGATATGGCCCTGTAGAGGGTGAAACCCATCTCTTCAATTTCCTCTTCCAACAGCTCACAGAAGAGGTTGATTTTGTGGTTGAAATAGGAAGGCAGGACCCCTTTCTCCAGATAGCCTACCAGTTCCTCCAGCACCTGCTGGAACCTGTCAGCAAGGCTTTCTTCTGCCCAGTCTGAACCAGTGGCACTGAGGTGAAGGACAACGTGGGTTAAGGGGCTGCCACTCAGTTTGTGCAGGGCAGGATGGCTCTTGCAGACACCGTTCAGAATGCAGAGGCAGTGCTGCCGAGCCCCGGCGTCGCTGGCATCCAGCTCCTTCACCTTTGAGACCTCTGCCCTGTAAAAGCTCTCAAGCCAGAGGTTTTCCACCAGTCCTTCAGGAGGAGCAGCCAGAAGAACCTTGTCCTCCATTTCCACTACCGGGAAAAGGGTGATGCTCAGCTCGACCTGATCGTGTTTGACTTCCAGCTTTAGCTCCCGGGAGGCCATGACCGGGTGGATGATGCTCCCCAGCAGGCTGCCTATGGCAGGCCAGTTGATGGTGGCCACCAACATCTTGTGGAGGGTCTCGTGGAGTGCGTTGGAGGAGAGGTACCGGCCCACGATGAACCTGTCCCAGGGGCTGTGCCCACGAGGGAAATACTCCAGATCAGTCCTCTTGATCATCCAGTACTGGGGGTTCCTCACCACAGTGTCCTCTCCCGGGATGAGGCTCCAGAGCGCAGCATCGAGGACCACTGGCAGCATGAGGTGGACGTGGTCGGCCACCAGAGCCCCGAGGCCATCGAGCAGGGGACCACTGAGAAAGAGGCTGCCAAAGGGCAGCTCTGGGCACTTGCTCCGCAGGAAGTTCTGCAGTTGGGTGCAGATGCTCCTGGCCAGCTGCGAGGCGAGGGATGCTTGCGCCTCGGGCACGGCCAGCCGGCTGCTGTAGTGCGAGAGGAGCTTCTCCTGCAGCGTGAGGCAGTGTGGAGGGCTGGCTTCGACCCGAGGAGTCTCCAGAGGGGCAGAGCAGACCCTGGGCTCTGTGAGAAGGGGACGGGGCAGAGGGAAGGGAGAAGTCACAGCCTACAACCTACAGCAACCTGTCTGCAACCTACAGCAGCAGCTTCTCCTGCCGCAGCCGAGGGGGAGGCATGAGCTGGGTGCCCAGCTCACAGCCCACCTCTCTGGACATAGGACTGACCTTGCCAAGAGGGCCACCAGCGAGCCCTGTGGTGTTAACGGCATTTCTCAGCCAAGGCAGAGCCCAAACAAATCCCAACAGTGCCCAGCTTCACCCCCTGGTTGCAGATGGGTAAAACCAGGCTTAAGCACCAGCCGCCGGGCAAGGGGCTTGCTGCCAGGGTCCCTGCGAGGCTCAGCCCCGCTGAGACCGCTCAGGCACATCCAGCCTGCCCTGCTGCCCGCCTGATTGCTCGAGTCCTGCGAACGATCCTGCTCTGGGTCTGCTATCTCAGGACCTCCCCTGCACCGAGGTGGGCTGCTTTTCCACTTGGAAAAACGCCGTCTTTGTAGGCGGCCGGACAAGGCAGCCTTTGTCTGCGGCAGCTCCCGAGCGCACCTTCCTCCACACAAAGCTGACCCAGAAAACAAGCGCAGCAGACACCGCTCCAGAGGAAACAAAGCCTCCGCCACGCCGCGGTGGCCGAGGCACCCAGGATGGTATCAAAGGTGCCGTTACCACAGGCATTGCCTAAAAAGGGGCCACGGCTCAGGAGCCTCCCAGGAGGGCAGGCTCAATCGGGTCAGCTTTCCAGTCACTCAGCTAAAAATAACGCAGAGTTCCCGGACTGCCGGGAACAGCGTCGCAGCCAGCCCAGAGCACACCAAGGTGATTTTTCCAGCCACGGCGGCAGCCGGCACACACACTGCGAGCCCTACCTGGCGCCAGCAGCCGAGCCGAAGAGAGCAGAGGCTCGCTGAGGTCCTCCCTTCTCTGCTTCTTGGAGGGTTTTGGTGTCGCCTTGATCAAGGCCAAGTCCTGCCAACTCTCCTCCAGGGTCTTCTGCTCAGCTTTGGGATCACCTTCATCACGAGGGCTGGTGGCTCGGTCTATCAGCTGGAGGAAAGGAAAACCAGTGTGGACAAGCTATTATCTCTGTACTATTTCCCTGTGGTCACATCCTGAGCTAAGGAGGACGGCAACCCCTCTGGTACACACACGGTGAGACACAGCACCGTGCGTGAGCTTCTACTAGCAAAAATACACAATTCAGGGGGCCACAAAGGTGCATGTTTTCTTCCTAGAGATTTTAAGTGGAAAACAGGTGTCCAAAAGTGAATTAAGCCCAAGGTGCCTTTCTGGATGGGATACCATATCCCAAACGTATGCTGTTCCAGGCAAACCAGGTGCGAGGCCGCATGTGCCCCTGCGGGGTGGGAGCAGGCAGCTCCATGCCCACAGCACTGCCGCCGGCACCGTTTCTGCCAGATTCGAGGGACCAGCCCCACAGCTTGGCTTGTGGAGCATCTTCCCCCACCGCAACCTCCACGGGCCGGCCAACCGCTCCCATCCTCCGAGCCCCGACGGCGGCCGCGCCAGCCTTACCCGCTTGACGGCCAGCGTGGCGATGGCCAGCACAGCCGCGCCGCTGACACCCAGCACCAGCCTGGCGTTGGCCAACAGGAGGTCGAGGACGCTGCCCAGCCCGCCGTCCTCCTGCCGCTTGCCCCGCTGGCGGGTGAATTCGGCCATGGTCGCCCTGCAGAGGGGGAGAGGAGCTGCGGGGGGGTGTGTGGGGGGGTGTGTGTCACCAGGGCGGGGGGGGGGGAACGGGGGTTTCTGCCCGCTCCGCCGCTCCCCTCCACCTCCGGGGCAAAGGCTCCCGCCGCCGGCGGGACGGCCTGGGTGCGGCGAAGGAGCAAGGGTCACCCCGGAGAAAGAAGGAAGGGTCACCGCTCCTCGCCCGGCCCTGCCGCAACCGCCTCGGGGGGAACAGGCGGCACACGGCGGGGGGAGGTGCGGGGGGAAGGTACCAGGGCCCGTGCCCCCAGGAGGGACCGCGGCGGAGACCCCCACCCTGCCGAGGGGAGGCGGCGGGGCCGCCCCCAGGCCGGAGCGAAGCGGAGCGGCCCCTCCCGCGCCGCAGCCCCGCACTCACCCGCTCGTGCCGGCGCGCCCCGCAGCCCCCGGCGCGGTCCCAGCCAATGGGGGCGCGGCCCGGCGAGGTCCCGCCCACCTGCGCTCGGAAGCAGAACCCGGCTCCACCCTCCCCCCGAGTAACGTCACCACCGGGGCGTGGCCTGGCGGCGGAGGGGGCGTGGCCGGGCGGGGCGGGGCGGGGCGAGCGGCTGCCGGGTCCCCCCGCCCTTCCTCCGCCAGCGCCGCCATGGCGGCCACCGGGGCCTGCCCTTCGTCCGCGGCGTGACCTCAGCGGCAACGACTTAAGGGGGGGGGGGGGGGCGGGGGGTACCGGGGAGGGGGGGGCAGCCCGGCCGCAGCGCCGGGCGGCCCGGGCCCGGGGTCCGCAGGGCCCCCCCCCGGCCCCGGCCGGCCCCCGGCCCCCCGGGGCGGGCGGCCTCGCCCCCCCGGCCCGCGGCCCCCCGGGGGTGCTCGCCCAGGGCAGCCTGGGTCCCTGACCCCACGGCGCAGGGCCGGCCCCCCCCCCCCCCCCCCCCCCCGGACCCCCCCCCCAGCTCCCAGACCCATAGGACTGGGCGATCCCGCCCCCCGCTCCACCCGGGGGCCCGTAGGACTGGGCGATCCTGCGCCCCCCAGCTCCCAATCCCGTAGGACTGGGCGATCCTGCGCCCCCCAGCTCCCAATCCCATAGGACTGGTCGATGCCGGCCCCCCAGCTCCCAGCCCCATAGGACTGGGCAATCCCAGCCTCCCCAGCTCCCAGACCCATAGGACTGGGCGATGCCGGCCCCCCCAGCTCCTGCCCCTGTAGGACTGGGCAATGCGGGCCCCCCAGCTCCCAATCCCATAGGACTGGGCGATCCCGCGCCCCCCAGCTCCCAATCCCATAGGACTGGGTGATCCCGGCCCCCCCGCCCAACCCATAGGATTGGGCAATCCTCCAATCCCAGGCCTCCCCGTGACCACACAGGGTCAGTCAGACTGAGGTCCCCAGATCCTCACCCCATGGGGCAGGTGGTTTTCTCACCCTCCTCCTCCTCCTCCTCCTCGCAGGGCGGCTACTTCCCGGAGCACGTGAAGGCGATGACCAGCCTGCGCTGGCTGAAGCTGAACCGCACGGGGCTCTGCTACCTGCCCGAGGAGCTCGCCGCCCTCCAGAAGCTGGTGAGCGGCACCTTTGGGGCAGGGGATGGGGCTTGACAGCTCCCACTGGGGCTGCGGGGTCAGACAGGGCCCTGCACGGCGGTGCCGAGAGCTCGGTGCCTGCCAGCCTCGTGGCTCATCGGCGGATGCTCTGGTGTCTAATAATAGGGCTGAGCTACCACGTGTGGTTGAAATTGGATGCAGGAGCTGTTAGGAGTGGGGTTGAGACAGGCTTGTACTTGGTTTCACCTTGTTTTCCTACAAAACCAGACTAAAAACCATGCTTAGATCCTCTACCCTTTAATAGAAGGGAAGGGTAAAGGTTTAGTACGGGGACGATTAAGGTTTTGGGGCTGTTTTTTCCTCCTCCTTTACTAAAAGATATAAACAGCAGTAGCTGGCAGCTGCCTGGCTTTGTTTTTTGGGCGGCTTGAGTTTTGTGCACGACCAGGCCCTTGGTGGAGTCCGTGGCCAAGCTTTGCTTTGGCGGTGTCCTGCAGCACATTATGGACATCGTTAAATCCATGCCAGCCAAACACAACGCTTTAAACGCTGCCAAAAGCCCTCGTCACCGTGCCAGCTGCACCCTGCTCAGGCGCAGCAAGTGGGGAAGCCCGCCATGCTGCTCGGAGCTGCGCTTCCGACAGTCCTGCCAGATGCTGGGGGGCCACAGCTAGACTTAAAACCTGGCATCTCACCCACGGTCTGCCAATTCCTCATGTTCCTGAGCAGGTAACAGCTGGGCTGGTGATGTCCAGAAGAAAACAAAATTTCCCCCGGGCCCTGCTCCGACCTTGCCGGTCTCCACGTGTCTGCCCTTTGCAGATCACCCAGTGAGAAGCATTTCCAAGGACTGGGGGCTCTGCTCAGGGACTGTATGGGACCGCCACAAGCCAGCTCGGTTGCAGCCCAGAGCACCCCGAACCCTGTGGCAGGGCTGGGGTGTCTCAGCCAGGTCTGCCCCAGGGGTACAGAGGCAGCATGGGCACGCTGGGGGCCAACCAACCAGTTTGAGACGGTTGCATCGGAAGCATTGCACCCATTCAAAAGCAAATATGCTTTGGCTCTTTCTATCCAGAGGTATGCAAAAGAAGGCACCCTTTAAATCTAGCACAATAAACCATTTGTGTTCCTCCTTTAAAGAGGTCAGTAGAGTATATGGATTAGCCACTACTGGGTGTATATCTTTAACTATTTGATTTATGGCCCTTAAATCCTCAACTAATCGATATTCCTTGCCTCCAGATTTTCTTACTGGCAGTATGGGAGTGTTATATTCTGATTCACATTCTACCAGTAGCCCATATTCTAGAATTTTTGTACTTAGCTCCTCCAATCCTTTTTGAGCTTCCCACTTAATAGGATATTGGTTTTGTCTTACCGGTTTAGCTCCAGATTTTAAAGTCACTTTTACCAGTTCTGCCAAGTTAGATCGTCCCGGAACTCCACTTGCCCAAACCAGAGGAATTACTGCATTTTCCACTTCTGGAATCTGTTCTTCTCTAGGGGAATCCTGTAACATAAACACTCTTGCCTCTATGGCTTTTGATTCTGGTATTAGTAACTTAATTTCTCCATCCTTGAAAGTTATTTGTGCATTTAATTTGCTTAATAAATCCCATCCTAACAAGTGTAATGGACATTCAGGCATATACAAAAACTGGTGAGTTACCCACTGTTTTCCCAATTTAAACTTTAGCGACTTTAGGAAAGGCCGATTTTCTTTTTGCCCTGTTGCAAAAATGACTAAATTTCCCTTTGCATGTATTCAGTACCGAGTAAGTAGCCCCCGTGTCTATTAAAAATTCTATTTCTTCATTCCCTAGCTTCACTGTAACCAGGGGTTCAGCTAGGGTTGATTCCCCTGGTCCTCTTCATGATTCTTCATCCAGGGTCATTAATTTGATCTCAAACGGAAGCATCCCAGCAGCCTTGTGTGGATCAGGGCTGAGCTCACCCCATGCCTCTGAGCCCCCACGTTGGTGCGGGGGTCCGACCGCTGGCCCGCGCAGCCCCGGCTCCTCTCTCTGCTCACTGGGGCTTGTCTGGGGCTTCCCTGCAGGAACACCTCTCCGTGAGTCACAACAGCCTCACTACGCTCCACGGTGAGCTCTCCGGCCTGCCCTGCCTCCGGGTAAGTGTCCCCCTCACGCATCCCGCCTGCATCAGGGCTTGGTGTCCGCAGGCACCTTTCAGCCAGCCCCTGGCTCTGGGGACACATGCGGATCGGCCCCGGCCACCCCAGGGGGCTCAGCAGGCGTAGAGCTGGTGAGTGGCTGCAGTTGTGCCTCTCTCTCCCCTTTCAAGGCGATCGTGGCTCGTGCAAACAGCCTGAAGAATTCGGGAGTGCCTGATGATATCTTCCAGCTGGATGACCTCTCAGTGCTGGTAGGTGCAGCATCTCCTCGGCTAATGCGAGAGCCAGCTCAGATTCCTGGGTCCCGCTCCTGCACCTCGGTGGCCCCTCGTGCCCCTTGGGGTGCACAGTGAGGCTAAGGAGCGTCCAGGGAGTAAATCAGGACTCAGTGCTGCCCAGCTCCCTTCAACTTTCGGGTGCCCCGGCCATAACTAGCTTCCCAGCAGCAACAGCTCCGACGCCCTTTCAGCACCAGTCCTTCTGAACTCCTTTCAGAGCACCGAGGAAGCTGGCTGTGGGCAGGCTAACCCTGTGGCAATGCCTCCTTTATGGGCTGATGCTGCGGCTGGGTTCCCCACATGCTCATCCAGCTTCTGCTGCTGGCCACCGATCCGCAGGGCAAGGCCCAGCATGGCTGTAGGCAGGCTGTGCCTCCAAAGATGCCCCTCAGTCCTCAGGTTTGGGTGGTGGTCACTGGATGCAGGGCAGAGGATGATGCCTGCTTTGCTCTCCCGTTTGCCCCAGGACCTGAGCTACAACCAGCTCACAGAGTGTCCCCGGGAGCTGGAGAATGCCAAGAACATGTTGGTCCTCAACCTCGGCCACAACAGGTGGGTCTGGGCCAGGGCAGCCACCTCCCCCTGGCCGTGGCCACCTCCATCCATCACCCCCCTTCACTCCAGGTCCCATTCTCTGCCCCTCTCCGTGAGGGAACCCAGGGCTGGTGCAGGTTCTGGGTAGCCCTGAAGATCCCCCATATCCCCACAGCATCGAGACGATCCCCAACCAGCTCTTCATCAACCTGACGGACCTGCTCTACCTCGACCTGAGCAACAATAAGCTGGAGAGCCTCCCACCGCAGATGAGACGCCTGGTCCACCTCCAGACCCTCATCCTCAACAACAACCCCCTCCTGCACGCACAGCTCCGGTAAGGCCCCATTTTCCGTGCTGGATCCCACAATGCTGGGGCTGGGCCAGGTACCTGCTCCAGGCCTGATGCCATCTCTGCCCTGTGGCTCTCCATGGCCTGCAGGCAGCTCCCAGCAATGACGGCTCTGCAGACCCTCCACCTCAGGAACACCCAGCGCACGCAGAGCAACTTGCCCACCAGCCTCGAGGGCTTGGTGAACCTGGCAGGTAGGGCTGGGGCACCCAGCCCCACGGTGCACAGGGCCCTCTGGGAGTTCTCTCGGCTCTGACGTGGGTCTGGTCGGTGGCATCGCCCCATGTCTTCCCCCAGATGTGGACCTGTCCTGCAACGACCTCAGTCGTGTCCCCGAGTGCCTCTACACCCTGGGCAGCCTGCGGCGCCTCAACCTCAGCAGCAACCAGATCACAGAGCTGTCCCTCTGCATCGACCAGTGGACCCAGCTGGAGACCCTCAACCTGTCCCGCAACCAGCTCACCTCCTTGCCTGTATGTCCCTGTCCGTACACGGCATCCCTGCCCGTGCCTCCATTCCACCGGGCTCTCCCTCACCCCACCATCTCCTCCTTCCCCAGTCAGCCATCTGCAAGCTGACCAAGCTGAAGAAGATGTACCTGAACTCCAACAAGCTCGACTTTGACGGGATCCCCTCAGGCATCGGGAAGCTTGCCAACCTTGAGGAGTTCATGGCGGCCAACAACAACCTGGAGCTCATCCCTGAGAGCCTGTGCAGGTAGGGGAAAGCCCCCAGCTGGATCTGCTCTGTCCCCAAGAGGGGACACGGAGGCTGTGTGGTGACAGGGTTTCACCCTGGCCTGGCCCTTCACCAGCTTCTCTCTGTCCCACAGGTGCTCCAAGCTGAGGAAGCTGGTCCTGAACAAGAATCGCCTGGTGACGCTGCCAGAGGCCATCCACTTCCTGACGGACATGGAGGTGAGAGCCCAGCACCCCCTCCGCCTTGGGCTGGGTCCACCACAGCCCCAGCATGTTCCTGGGATCCCAGGGTTGTAGGGTGGGATGGGGTGAGGTGAGGACCAGGGTTCTTGGGGCCAATACATGCAGTCTGGCACATGGTCTCCTGTCCCCTCCTTGGCAGATCCTGGACGTGCGAGAGAACCCCAACCTGGTGATGCCCCCGAAGCCAGTGGATCAGACATCGGAGTGGTACAACATCGACTTCTCCCTGCAGAACCAGCTCCGCCTGGCTGGAGCCTCCCCAGCCACCGTGGCGGCCGCTGCAGCGGGTAAGCATGCAGGGACATGGGGGACAGCCCCTGCCTCGGGCAGCACGCTGGGAGAGGCTGGGAAACGAGCCGTGCCCCACGCAAGGCATGGGTGTCCTGGCTGCCTCTCAGACGGTCCCCGTGTCCCCAGGGAGTGGCACCAAGGACCCGCTGGCCCGCAAGATGCGGCTCCGGCGGCGTAAGGACTCTGCCCAGGATGACCAGGCCAAGCAGGTGCTGAAGGGGATGTCAGATGTGGCCCAGGAGAAGAACAAGAAGATAGAGGTAGGGTCTGGGGTGGGAGGGGGTCCCTGAGCAGCACCGCAGTGCCCCTGGCCCACCACAGGTGCTGGCAGGGTCCCATTTGCCCCCAGCTTACCTGTGACCTGTCCCCGTCCCCACAGGAGAGTGGGGAAGCGAAGGCACCGGACCTGAAGACGCGCCGCTGGGACCAGGGCCTGGAGAAGCCGCAGCTGGACTACTCGGAGTTCTTCAGTGAGGACGTGGGGCAGCTGCCCGGCCTCTGCGTCTGGCAGATCGAGAACTTTGTGCCCACGCTGGTGGACGAAGCTTTCCATGGGAAGTTCTACGAGGCCGACTGCTACATCGTGCTCAAGGTACCCAGCAAGGACCAAGGGTCCCCCACATCCCCAGCCCAGGGCCACTGCCATCCCGTCTCACCCCCTGTCCCTCCCCAGACCTTCCTGGATGAGAACGGCTCCCTCAACTGGGAGATCTACTACTGGATCGGGCAGGAGGCCACGCTGGACAAGAAGGCCTGCTCCGCCATCCACGCCGTCAACCTCCGCAACTACCTGGGGGCCGAGTGCCGCAGCATCCGGGAGGAGATGGGGGACGAGAGTGATGAGTTCCTCCAGGTGAGGCCGACCCCCATCCCCCCCATAGCCCTCGGCCCTGCCTCTCCCACCCTCACCCCCTCCCTGCCCCCAGGTCTTTGACAATGACATCTCCTACATCGAGGGTGGCACGGCCAGCGGCTTCTTCACTGTTGAGGACACACAATACATCACCAGGTACCGCTGGAGCCAGGGGGGATGCGTGGGGCAGGCAGTGCCTCAGGTCCCACCGTGGCTGCCTCTCCCCCAGGCTGTACCGTATTTATGGGAAGAAGAATGTCAAGCTGGAGCCGGTGGCGCTGAAAGGGACATCGCTGGACCCCCGGTGAGTGGGGGGAGCAGCCAGGGGACACAAGGTCCCTGCAGAGGGACAGGGGGCTGGCAGGATCCACCCAAGACATATTTGCAGCTCTGGGGTGAAAATCAGCCATGCCAGCACCTTTCTACAAGGATGTGGGTCCAAACCCTGCTTGGCAGCCCCAGCAGCTGCAGTGCCCTTGCTCCACAAGGACCCCGGGGTGGGGAGGATGCTCCCACCCTACTCTCTCCCAACTGTCCTCACCTCTGTATCCACTAGGTTCGTCTTCCTCCTGGACCATGGCCTCACCCTCTTCGTGTGGCGCGGGAGCCAGGCCACGCTGAGCGGCACCACCAAGGCCAGGTAGGGCTGGTTGGGGGGCTGGGGGTGCAGGGAGCCCACTGCCATCTCACCCGCTCCCCCGCCGCAGGCTCTTCGCCGAGAAGATCAACAAGAATGAGCGGAAGGGCAAGGCAGAGATCACGCTCCTCAGCCAGGGCCAGGAGACCCCCGACTTCTGGGAGGTGCTGGGGGCGCAGCCCGAGGAGATCCGGCCCTGCGTCCCCGATGACTTCCAGCCCCACAAGCCCAAGCTGTACAAGGTGGGGAGCTGCCGTCCATGGGCTGTCAGCGCTGCCAGGGTCCTGCAGCACCCCCTCACCCATGTCCCCATCCCCTCCACAGGTCGGCCTGGGCCTGGGCTACCTGGAGCTGCCCCAGATCAACTACAAGCTCTCGGTGGAGCACAAGAAGAGGCTGAAGGCTGATCTGATGCCGGAGATGCGCCTGGTAGGATGGGGCGTGGAGGTTCTCCCAGTCTGACCAGTGAGACTGGTTTTGTGCCCCTTCTGCCTCCAGCTGTGCCCTGGGAGAGGCAGGTTCAGCCAGCGGGGCCCGGGTGGGGGATGCTCTGCTCTTCCCTGATGTCTTTTGGGAGCAGGCAGGGTGTTCTCCAGCCGGGAAAGCCCACAGGTGCCTGACCCCCTTTTCCCCACGGTGCCCTCAGCTGCAGAGCCTGCTGGACACCAAGAGCGTGTACATCCTGGACTGCTGGTCCGACGTCTTCATCTGGATCGGGAGGAAGTCACCGCGGCTGGTGCGGGCGGCGGCGCTGAAGCTGGGCCAGGAGCTGTGCGGTATGCTGCACCGGCCCAAGCACGCCATGGTCACCAGGAACCTGGAGGGCACCGAGTGCCAGGTAGGGCAGGGAACGGGCACAGACACCCAGGCAGCAGTGCCAGGGAGGGGAGATGGGGACACAACCCCTGGGATGGGGCACTGGGTGCCAGGGAGGGTGCTGTGGTCCAGGGTGCATTACCTGCTCCCTGATTTAGGTGTTCAAGTCCAAGTTCAAGAACTGGGATGACGTCCTGCGCGTGGATTACACCCGCAATGCCGAGACGGTGCTGCAGGAGGGCGGCCTCGCTGGCAAGGTCCGCAAGGATGCCGAGAAGAAGGACCAGATGAAGGCCGACCTCACAGCACTCTTCCTGCCCCGCCAGCCCCCCATGCCCCTGAGTGAGGTAGGGCTGGGGACTGTCCCCTGTGTCCCCCCACGGCCTTGGGCTGGGGACTGTCCCGTGCGTCCCCTTGCGGTGTTGGGCTGGGTGTTGATGGCAGGGCTGGGGGTGCCGCTGGCTGATGGAGCGTGTGGGGCCACAGGCAGAGCAGCTGATGGAGGAGTGGAACGAGGACCTGGATGGCATGGAGGGCTTTGTGCTGGAGGGCAAGAAATTCGCTCGCCTGCCCGAAGAGGAGTTCGGCCACTTCCACACCCATGACTGTTACGTCTTCCTCTGCAGGTGACACCCGGCTCGTCCCCTCTCTGGGACTGCTGTACCCCCTCATCCCCCCATCTCCCTGCCCAGACCCACAACCTGCCCCATCCCTCACATCACTCCCTGTTCTTGTCCTCAGGTATTGGGTGCCAGTGGAGTATGAGGAGGAGGAGGAGAAGAAGAAGAAGGGTGAAGGCAAAGGGGAGGAGGAGGGTGAGGAAGAGGAGGAGGAGAAGCAGCCTGAGGAAGACTTTCAGTGCATCGTCTACTTCTGGCAGGGCCGGGAGGCCTCCAACATGGGCTGGCTCACCTTCACCTTCAGCCTCCAGAAGAAGTTCGAGAATCTCTTCCCTGGAAAACTGGAGGTGACCCCACTGCATGCTCCTGGGGGGTGACACAGGGTCCCCTGCCTTTGCCTCACTTGCCCCAACCCACAGGCAGTGGATGGCAGCAGAGATGGGGGCTGGCAGGGGGGGCCTGCAGCTGGGGCTTGGGGTTGTGTTTGGGGGGGTCCCCAGGGCCTTGCTGACACCCACTCCTGGCCAGGTTGTGCGCATGACCCAGCAGCAGGAGAACCCCAAGTTCCTCTCACACTTCAAGAGGAGGTTTGTCATCCACCGGGGCAAGCGGAAGGACAGGGCCAGCCCACCCCAGCCCAGCCTCTACCACATCCGCACCAACGGCGGGGCCCTCTGCACCAGGTCAGCCCTCCGGTGGGCTGCTCCGGGCCAGGCAGCACCCATGGGTGCCAGCCTCCTGGCAGAGTGGGCATGGCTGCCTGATCTCTTGCTGACTGTACCTCGTGGGCTTCTTTTCTAGGTGCATCCAGATCAACACAGACGCTGGTCTGCTCAACTCGGAGTTTTGCTTCATCCTCAAGGTACTGCTCATGGCTGAGCATCCTCAGGGATGCTTGGCCACTTGCCCCCTTTCCTGCTTGGGTAGCCCTGACTCTCTGTGCTCCCCCAGGTGCCCTTTGAGAGCACGGACAATCAGGGCATTGTCTACACCTGGGTGGGCCGGGCAGCCGACCCTGACGAGGCCAAGCTGGCTGAGGACATCATGAACCACATGTTTGATGACTCCTACAGCAAGCAGGTGAGCGGGTGGGGGCACAGCGGGGCTTGGTGCTGGCTTACCTGGGTGGCCGTGACTGCCAGGGCAGGGGACAGCCACGTTCAGCCCTGTCCCTGCCCTTGCAGGTGATCAACGAGGGAGAGGAACCTGAAAACTTCTTCTGGGTGGGCATCGGGAGCCAGAAGCCCTACGATGAAGATGCCGACTACATGAAGCACTCCCGGCTCTTCAGGTGGGTCCTGGCCCAGGTGGGGCTGCTCAAATCTGTGCTGATCCTCTTCCTCTTCCTGCAGTGCCCTGAGCCATGCAAGCCTTTGCCAGGGACTCAGTCCTCCCCGGCGAGCCAGGGCACGGCTCCCCATGACAGGCAAAGCCCCTCTCCCAGCTCTATCCATCCCTGGGCATCAGCCAGCTCAAACAGAGCTTCTCCATCACATCCCTTCCTTCTGTGTGAGCTCAGCCTTAAAAACCTCAGGTCTTTGCTGCAGTCTTGTTCTTGCTGTCCCTGCAGGTGCTCCAACGAGAAGGGCTATTTCTCCGTGTCAGAGAAGTGCTCTGATTTCTGTCAGGATGACCTGGCTGATGATGACATCATGCTGCTGGACAACGGGCGGGAGGTGAGCCAAGGGCGTGAGGCTGTCCCTGGGGCCAGCACGGCAGGGGCTGGATCTGCCAGTGGCTCCGTCGGCTGAGCGCGGCTGTGTGTCCTTCCCGCAGGTCTACATGTGGGTGGGCACCCAGACCAGCCAGGTGGAGATCAAGCTGAGCCTCAAGGCGTGCCAGGTAGGGACTCCCTCCTGCTGGCTGCTGCCGGGGGAGGATTTGGGCTTCATCTGCCCTTGCGGCCCTGATCCTGCCCAGTGCATGGCGGTGCAGAGCTCCTAGCAGCCCCCGGGCTGGGGAATGCTAGCCCCGGAGGTGGGTGAGGGATGGGGACCCCCACAGTTATGCTCTGCCCCAGGTCTACATCCAGCACCTGCGCTCCAAGGACCCCACGCATCCCCGCAAGCTCCGGCTGGTGCGGAAAGGCAACGAGCCCTGGCCCTTCACCCGCTGCTTCCACGCCTGGAGCGTCTTCCGCAAGCCGCCCGCCTAAGGGCCGGGGACCCCCAGCGCTCCGGTTACAGCCAGACCCCTGGCACCCTGCGCTGCCCCGCTCGCCTGCTCCCAGCCAAGCTCAACCCTTGGAGCTGCTTCTCCCCGGGCTGGGGCCAGGGGGGAACACTGGGGCTGACCCCTCTGCCCCCCCTTCTACCACCACGGTGCCCAGCTCAGCCCCTTCCCTTCCTGGGGGGCATAGGGGGCAGTGTGGGCCCCCGTTACACCCTGCTTGGGGATGCTGCTGCCCCAAACCAGTGCCGAGCTCCCCCTGCAACTGGGGGACAGGAGTGTTACCCAGTTTGGGTGGGAGGATGCTTTGCTAAAGAGCACTGTGGGGGGAGCAAGGGGCTGCCAGCCCAGGGCCTTACAGCCAGCCCCACTGCTCTAGGGGGGGGCCACACAGAACCCCCCCAGCAGGGGCCGGCCCAGCGGTAGCATATCAATAAAGGCTGCACTTCTCACCCCAAGGCCATGCCAGGCTCTGACTCGGCCCATCTCTCTCCTAACTGGGGTTCCCCCCCATCCTGATCCTGCCTCCACTACAGCTTGGGAGGGGGGGGGCTCCAGCACCCACCCAGCTTTCCTGGAGGGGTGGCAGAGGTTCTACACCCCCCAAGCCCAGCGCCAAGGCTCCCCGAACACCTGCAGCCCAGGCAGTTGATATTAAATGCTTTATTTTCAATATTAAAAACCAGTATTTTTAATAACTAAACAATGCTAAATTCATCTTACCAAAAAAAAAAAAAAAAAAAAGAAAGAAGAGAGGGAGGGGGGGGGGGCCCCCCCCCCCGGGGGAATGGCCCCCCCCAAAGGAGAGGGGCAGGACCAGGCGAGCCCCGGCCGGGACAGCCACGGGGGGACACCACCAGCATCACCACAGCCCCCTGCGAGGCCCAGGGCAGGCTGGGGACCCTGGGGGGGGGGGGATTTGGCACAATGAGACCCCCAGGGTGGAGCAGCTCCATGCCCTGTCTGTGACCCCCAGCGCCAGCACCGACCAGGGCCAGGAGCCAGCGTGTCCGTACCCCTCCCGCAATCCCATCCCAAACCCACCCGTGGCAGGAATTAGTGTCAGAAAGGAGCAGCAGGCACGGAGCCCAGCCTGGAGAATAGCCCTTGGAGAAGCCACTAAGAGAAAAAGGCCACCTGTGACCCCCCCCCCCCCCCGCGTCCCCTCCCCGGGCTGCTCAAGCCCTCCAGTGCCCACCCGGGAGCCAGGGGGTCCGCGCTGGGCTCCCCCGGGAAGGGAACAGCCCCTGGGTGGCAGCCGGAGCCTCCCGGCAGGCAGGGGATGGGGCTGTAAACTGCAGGGAGCCGGGCATGTAAACACAGACCAGGGCATGGGAGGGCCGTGCCTGAGGGCTCCTGGACCCCCACTTCCCCAAATGCCCCAAAACCAGGGGATGAGGGGGGTACACGAGCCCCAGCCCTCCCCGTGGAGCAGCAGCATCCCCTGGGAAGGGGGCTCTGGGGGGGGCACTCAACCGTGTATAAAAAAGAAAACTCTTCCCCGGAAGGTTTGGCCCTGGCCCCCGGCTCGGGGTCGGGGGGGGGGGCCGGGGCCGGCGGCCGGGCGGGAGAGTGGGGGGAATGTGCCGAGCCGGGGCGCGCCGGTAGTTAAGGTTCGGGGAGGGGGCACAGGGGGGTCCAGTTGAGTCGCGCGTCCCGGGAATCCAAGCACTGAGATGGGCCGGGCGATGCCTGTGGGTGACACGGCCCCAAGGGGACCAGGGGGCCCCGGCCCCCCCCCCCCCCCCCCCCCCCCCCCCCGCGGTCCCAGCTCCAAACACCGCAGCACCCCAGGGTTTGCAGCCGGAGCCGCAGCCTCACATGTCCCCGCGCCCACCCTGGGGACCACCGGCCCCTCACACACCTCACTTGATGAGGATCCCTGTGGGCCGGGCCTCCTCCTCGCTGGCGTTCCTCAGGTTCTTCTCCGCTTCCTCCGAGGACCTGGGGCAGAGCGGGGTGAGAGGCAGACAGGGTGACCACCGTGGCCCCTCGGTGCTGGCTGCAGCCACCACAGGCACTGGTTACACCGTTCACCCCCCTACTCACGCCAAGAAATCCTTCACTTCCTCCACGGTGATGTCCCCCGTGGTGTCCAGCGGGTTCTCCATGCTGCTGTTGGGGGAGTCAATGGGGCCAGGCGAGAAGGCGGCCGGGTGCTCCTCAGGGGACCCTGGGGAACCACAGGGATGGGTGGGCTGGGGGGCAGCCCACAGGGAGCAGGGCCCACGGGGACATGGCACACGTGGCAGGGACAGGGGGATCACTCACGGTCACTGTCGGTGGGGGAGCGTCGGCCCTCAGGGCTGTGCGGGACGTGCGTGCCGTTTGCCTGCGGCAGCTTCGGCGTCGCCGTCGAGCTGTTGCTGGAGGGAAACGTGGGGAGAAGTTACTGCCGGCACCGTGGGGCAGGCGTAGAGGGGTGCTGCCGCAGCGAAGCCCCCATGCCCCTGGGGCACGTCCCACCTGAGGCAGGAGGTGTCCTGGAGCCGGGCTATCTCCAGCCGGCACAGCGGCTCCGTCACATTCCTGGCACTCAGTGAGAAGCGCTCGAACTCGGACGGTGAAATTAAGTAAAAACCTGGAATGGTGTGGGGACAACACAACAAAAAGTGTCAAGGACCCCCCCCATGGGGCTGCAGCCAGAGACAACGTCCCATCTACAGGGGACAGCAGCCCCAGCCCGGGTCTGGTGCTCTCACCCTGGCCATGCTTGGTGAAGACGCAGGAGGCGATGCCGCTGATGTCCTCCTTGCGGATGCAGCCGTAGTGGACCTGGGGCCGCAGGCCGGGCACGGTGAAGATGTGGATGTCACCCAGGTTGGTGAGACAGGCCAGGCAGTTCTCCAGCCGCTCCTCGGAGCCGGTGCTGGCCAGGCTCACCAGGGCCACCTTCCGCACCCGGCAGCCCTCGTGCGCCGTCAGCTTGAACTTGGTCTTGGCACTCACTTTGGGCAGCGTGAAGACCTGGGGGTGAGGGGGGAGAGGAGCCAGGTGCCATGGGGGAAACAGGAACCTGAGGGGTTTTGGGGGGCACCCCAGCAGCCTCCCACCACAAAAGCCCTTGGCAAAGGGCAGCACCTTCCCTTTGGAGTCACCACCCCTTTGGAGTCACCATCCTGGGGACAGGCATAGGAGTGCCCCAGGACCTGGCCGGTCACCTCCAGCCCCGTCCCTGCACCTGGGGTGATGGGGGTACCCAGAGAGGACATAGGGTCCCATCCCCACCGCGGGGGGATACCGAGCCTCTGCCACGCTCACCTTGAACTGCTCCTCGGAGGAGATGAGCATGGAGTGGCTGCCCTGCATGTCGGGGGCCTTGGCCAGGTCCCGCGAGACCTCATAGGGCTCGGGCAGGGGGTTCCCCCGCCCATCCAGCACCGCAATGGCCACCACGGGTGCCCGGTGCATCAGCTGGATCTCCTTCCCCAGCACCGCCTCCACTGCCCGCTCTGAAAACTTCTCCTGCGACGGCACCTCCAAGGCGTAGGCAAACACAGAGCCGGAGTTGGTCCCTGCCCACATCGTGGGGCCGTGGTGGGCGGCTGCAGGAACAGGAGCAGCGTCAGACCCCCCTCACAGGGCACCAGCACCAGCCAGACCCAGTTCAGGGGCTTTTCTCAGGGGGTGTCTCACCATCTCGGAGGAAGGTGTCGGCGAAGTAGAGGCACCGCACCACCCCTGAGAGCGAGTCGTCAGCCGAGCGGGGCTCGATCCGCCGCTGCACGGGCGTCATTTCCACCTCGGGGGGGCCCGCCTGCTCGGCCAGCTGTGCATTGGCCTCCTGCACCTGGGGAGGGGGGGACACGGGGGTCAGCCCCTGCCCGGGGAGGACAAAGAGCAGCCGGGGGGCAGGGGGGGGGGGGGGGCCCTGCTCCTTGCCCACCTTGCTGGAAGGGCTGCTGGTGTTGAGCCTCTTCTTGCCAGACACCCGGCTCTTGCGGATGCGGCGGAAGGACTGCCGCAGGGACTTCTTGAGGGACTTGACGCGGGACAGGGGCCCCTCCATGGCCAGCGAGTCATTGGGGTGCAGCGTACACCTGTGGGCAAAGTCGCTCAGCACCTGTACCACCCCTACATCGCTCCGAGGGGTCCCTGGCACAGAGACACACACACACCCCCCATACCTGGCCAGCACAGGGTTGCGCCGGTAATAGTCGAAGAGTCCGAAGCCGTGGCTGGTGCCGAAGGCCACGAGGTTCCACTCGGAGTGGAGGGTGACGGCGGTGACAGCGGCGGGGGGCACACACTGCACCAGCACACTGGGCTGGAAGCCGGGGGCGAAGGGCAAGGGCCCGTTCCGGGGGGCCAGCCGGTCGTGGCCCTTCCAGGTGAAGCCCTCGCGGTCCTGCAGCAGGTCCACCGTGGCCACGCTGACCGCGTGCTCCGACTTCTCGTCACTCAGCTCCATCACCAGCACCTGCAGGGGACAAGCATGGATGGTGCAGGATGCGTGCTGGACTGCCCCCCCCCACCCCCCAACCCAGGAAAGCCACTGGGGGCTAAACCCTGCAGGTAGGAGCCCTTCATGGGTGGGCATGGGGGTCTGCAGGGTCTGAAGCCCCAATGGGCCATGTCTCCCCAAACTGGGGAGCCAAGAGGTGCCCGGCAAACTGCTTTGCCCCCCCCCACCCTACCTGCCCTGCCGTGCCAGCCACCACCATCTTGGCCGTGTACTTGCAGAGAGCAATCTTCTGCACGCCCAGGCGCGGGTCGTCACTGTAGGGATCAAAGCAGCCCACCTGCAGGAGGGAGGGGGCGCCGGGCGCTTTCATGCAGCTGCAGGGCAGCCCCCCGGTGCACCCCCACGTCCCCCCCACCAGCTGGCGGGTACCGGCTGCGGCACAAGGGCTGCTCCGGGCATCACGCCCGGGAAAGGCCTGTCCCCAGGCATCCCCCGGCTCTCCCCCCCACGCTGGGGCAGACCCGCAAGAGCGGGCACGCGGAACAAGCGTCCCTTGTGTCCCCACGGGGCGTCACGCGGCAGCTGTGCCCTGAGTCGTGGGACACGTCCCCAGGGCACAGCCGGGATGGCTCCAGCGGGTGCATCCTCCGTGCCCAGCTCCGTGCTTGCCCACCCCCGGTGCCAGAGGAGGCAGGGGGCTGCTGGGGTCCCACAGCAACGTCCCTCGGCCCCCCCGGGGGACCTCACCTTGCGGAAAGGTGGCCACTCCTCCTCGCCCGCCTGGTTGAGGCTGTCGTTGTGCTCACAGTCCGTCTGGAAGATGCTGGCAGTGCCCAGCTTGTAGAGGGGCTTCAGGGAGACCCCCGAGGCATCCCAGAACCGCACCGTGCCATCCTCGTGCCTGGGGTGGGACGGGGAGGCCCTGTTAGCGCAGGGCCCTGACATCTGCCCGGCTAACAAGAGCCGCCTGTGTGCTGGCAGCCACTGTGCCAGAACAGGGCGGGGGGGGACAAGGGGGACAACACAGAGGGTGACACACTCCTGCCTGGCCATCAAGCTGAATGAGAGGCAGACAACCCACCCAACGAGTGGCTGGACCCCCCTACCCCATCCCACTCCCCCACCACAGGAAGGGGCTGTGTGTGTCCCCACCCCAGCACATTTCAGGTTTCCCCAGCCCCCCACCACCACCGCCAGGCCACTCACCCAGTGAGGAGAAGCCCCCTCTGCATGGGCTCCTGGGCCAGGTTCTTCCCCCCGTCGATGGGCCAAGCCTGGAGGGAGGGATGGAGGGAGCCCACCCGCAGGGAGCGGGAGCAAGTGTCACCCCCCTGCCAGCCTGTCCTGGGGGGCTCGGGGACCCTCCCCCCCCCACCACCATCCCCATCACTCACCGCAGAGGAGAGCCGGGGGCTCTGCTGCTCGCCGGCACTGATGATTCTCTCCCAGAGCTTGAGGGGCACGTTGGAGACGTGGCAGGAGCAAGTGATGGCGGAAGAGTGGAGCGGCGCCAAGTATGGGGCAGGGATGGTGGGCCAGCCCGGCGTCTGGAGGTCGATGGCCACCAGCTCCTCCTCCACCAGCACCACAAGGGCACGGGGGTTCTCAAAACCTGGGGAGGGGGGGGATGGGACATAGCTGCTGCTAGCAGAGATTTGTCCCCGGCACCCTCTCCCTCCCCGAGGTGGCCCCGGCAGGACGTACCTCCCTCGGCCGCCTTGGTGCTCTGCACGGTGAAAAAGTCGATGACGCGGGAGGTGAAGTCGAGCGTGGCCAGGGTCTGGCCCTGCAGCACGCTGACGCAGTGCCGGTCACCATAGCTGGCCCGCGGCATCCCCCCGCTGAAGATGATGAAGGGGTTCCTGGGGGGGATGAAGCAGCTTCCATCAGACCCCAGACCTCACAAGGCATCTTCCCCACAGCCCAGGTCTCCCCCGTGCCCATCACCAGCCCAACGCGGCTGCTGGGGGGGGGGGGGGGGGGGGGGGTGTGCACACTGGAGCAACCCCACCCCATGCTGCAGGGACGTACCCCGACTCGCAGGTCCGCCAGAGGATTTTGCTGATGGCTTTGCAAGGGAAGGGACCTGAAACAAAAACATCAACCCCGTGGCTGCAGCACCAGGGTGATCACCCGACCCGATCAGCCCCCATCCCTGCAGCCCCCCCCCCCGGCCCGACCGAGGGGGGGGGGGGCCGGGGTGCTCTTCCCGCTCTGCTCCCAGGCCAGGCTCTCCAGCTGCTGCGGAGGCACACAGGGGGGGGCTCAGCACCCAGGACACAGCGTTGGGGGGGGCACACACAAGGGGACGGTCCCGCCAGCTCAGTACCTGGTTCCCCAGGAAGAGGTGCTGGACGGTACGTGTGCTCTGCTCCCAGAGGACCACCAGCCCCCGGCTGTACCCGATGAGGAGCTGGCTGCTGTCGCACGGGTGCTCCTGGATGGACTCCACTGGCCCCAGCGCCTTCCCGCAGCGGTAGTCATCAGGGACACTACGTGGCGGGGGGACACACACACACACACACACAGCGGGGTTAGGGGACACTGGGGGTGGCAGGGAGAGGGGGCACAGGGCCGGCAGGGCTCACCTCTGCAGGATCTCATCCGGGAAGAGGGTTTTGTCCTCCAGCAGCACCAGGGCGGGCAGGGCGAGGAAGTACACCGCGCCGCCCTCGGTGCCCAGGCAGGCCACCGCACAGGCGGACATTGGCAGGACCACCGTCACCCGCGTGATGCCGGGGGAGCAGCTGGGGGGGGAAGCGGGGGGCTGCATCAGCCCCGTGCTGGGTCTGGGAGAGCGGCAGAGAGACCCCAAACCTCCCCTGCCCCGATGCTGCATCCCTATCCCTGTTGGCCCAGGAGGACGGGGACAGGGACAGCCTCGGCGCTAACAGCAATTAGGGCCATTAATCACCCCTGGGGCCCTGCCAGCACCTATAAAAAGCCCAGCGCTGCATTTCCCACCCCATCCCCCCCAACCTGCAGCATCCCAGTTGGGATCGGAGGAGCATCCCGGCAGGGAAATCACCGCCACCGAGGGGACCTTGGCCACCATCCCGGCCAAGTGGGGATGGCTGCTCCCACGCGCCGTTCCCAGCCGGCAGCAGTATCGTTCCCAGCCGCAGCCCCACAGGGGGGCAGCTGGGGACCGTTCCCCGCCCCCCCCCGCCGCCAGGCAAGTACTTAGCAGTGTCGGACCCTGGGCGTCCCGGGAGGCCGAAGCTGCGGGTCTCCTCCAGGTGGGAGCAGCCCTCCTTCTGGCAAACCTCCCAGAGGTGCAGCGTGTTGTCATCCAGCAGGGAGAGGAGCCAGCCCTAGGTAGGGGGACACAGCAGCAGGGTGGGGGGGGGGGGGGGGGGGGGGGCTGCTGCCAGCACGCCCCCCCCCCCCCCCCCCCCCCCCGGGGACACCCACCTACCTGTCCGGGGAGAAAGTGCAGCTGGGTGACGGTGGCTGTCTCCTTGTGCAAGCCCGTCAGCTCCACGCCCGGCGCACCGTATCTGGGGGGGGCCGTCAAAGAAGCAACGAGAGTAGAGCCCACCCCAGCAAACCCTTGGCCCCCCCCCCCCAAATTCCCCACCTGGGTCACAGTTCTGCAAGCAGGAGCAGGAGCCAGTTCAGCCCCGTGCCCTTGGGGAAAGCCAGGGCTGAGCATCCCCATGCCAGAGCCGGCCTCGGTACCACCGTACCTGGCGCCAGCTGGGATCCAGACGCGGCCGGGGGCCCCCCCGGCCGGGGGGGTCACCCCACTGGTCCCGGCTCCTCCGCCAGCGACGCCGCTCAGCAGGAACCGGGGCAGGACCCGCACGGCCATCACAGGGTGCACCCCAACCTGGCGTGTCCCCAGCACCCTCCGCATCCGGCAAGCTGCTTCCCCCAGCCCAGCATCGCCGGTGCATGGGGCAGCTACGGCTCAGCACGCTGCGTGCTGGGGGGTTTCCACCCGACGGTCGGTCCCTGAGGTCCTCACCCCCAGCCACCCCCCGGGGTGCCCTCGGCACAGGGAACCAGCCCAGCGGCTCTGCCCGGACCGTCCGGATGGAGCTGTCTGGCAGTGCCAGGCACAGCCGAGCCCAGCCTGAGCCACCGAGGCTTTGGGGAGCCTAGATGAGGGGGAGCACGCAAGGGGGCTCTGGGCACTGTGGGTACAGGGGACACCACTTGTCCTGTGGCCTTTGGCCACCCAAAATGGTTCCCCTGGCCGAAAGACAGGCAGACCTTGGGGCAAGTGGCCAGGGAACACTGGTGGCATGGGCTCACTGTGATGGGAGTCCGAGCCCAGGGACCTCCAGCTGCCCCGGGGGATGCCCCGGGCAGTGGCATCCCCTCGCTGCTGGGCTGTCTGCAGCCAGACCCACCCAGCCCGGCCGCGGAGCACCCGTGGGTGCCCCCACTAACCAGTAGCACCAGTCAGGCCAGCTCCGGCTGCTGCCTCGCCCGGCCCCGGCTTCCCCAGCACCATGAACCTCCAAAAGCATCTTCTCAGCGGCAGCCGGAGCGGGGCTGGGTGGGCACCAGCGGCAGTGCCAGCACTGGGTGCAGTGCCACAGGCAGGACCATGCAGCCCTGAGCCGGGTACCACCCCAAAACCATCCCCGCAGAGGATGCGTGGGGCACCACAGCCCCCCGCAACAGCAGCTCCACAGCCCCCGGGGGGGGGGGGATTTAACCCGGGGGTGGCCAGAGCCACTGCCCTGCAGCGAGACGGCCGAGAGGAGCAGCCGGCGACGTCGCGGCCGGGCTGGCACTGGGGCGGCCCCAGCAGAAAAAAAAAAAACCACGCCATCTTTGTGCTCGGGAGGCAGCGAGCCACCGGCCTGGGGGAGGGGGAGTGCAGCGGCCCCCCCCCAACCCCGACCCCAATCCAGGCGCAGCCACCCCCGCGCCCCCCGCACGCCCACCCCGCATTCCTGCGGCGCGGGGGCCCCCCGAGCGCGGCCGCATCCAGCCCTGGCCGCCCGCCAGCAGCCCTCTGAAGTCTCCCTGCACGCCGCCAGCAACAAAGCCCAACCGGGCCCCCGTCGTCGTGTGACCCCCATCGCCCCCCCCCCCCGCCCCGCCCCCCCCCGGACCGGGCTCAGCGCCCACCACAGCCCCCCACCCCGGCGCCAGGCTGGCCAGAGGCACCACTGCCCCCCCCCCCGGGGGCTGTGCGGATGGGGCTGGGGCACACAGGAGCCCCCCGGGATAAGGGGGGGTGACACCAGGAAGCACCCCCCGCCTGGGATGCCACCCTGGACGGCGGAGCCCCTTTGCTCCCCCGGCGTTTTGGGCAAGGCGGGGGTTTCCTCTGGCCACCCCCTCGCCGCCTGGCACAGCTGCAGCCCAGCTGGATGGAGGGACAGACGGACAGACGCCGGCAGAGCGGGGGGACGGGGCGCTGCCGGATGGGCCAGCAGCAGCACGGCCACGTCTCCCAGCATCGTCCCCGGGATGGGGGGAGCTGTGGGGGTGCGTGGGGGGGTCCTTACCTCCTGCCCTCGGTGGGGGAAAAGGATACAGCTTGACGGCTCCCGCCTTGGTGCCGATGGCCATCACGCGCAGGGTGGGGTCGTAGGCCAGGGCGCTGGGCTGGCTGGGGAAGCCGTGCTCCACCGTCTGCCGTGGGGACAGGCAGGTCAGGGCCAGGACCCCCCACTCCTGACCCCCTCTCCCAACCCCCCCCGCTATGGTCCCCTCTCGCTCCCATGGCTCTGATCCCATACCAGGCTGCGCTTCGCCCGAGCAACGGAAGATGAGGAGGATGCTGCCTCGCCCCCCTGCTTGCCACCAAGGGGGTCCTTGGGGAGCGGGGACATCAATCCTCACCCCATTTCCACCTGAAACCCCAAAACAGCCAAACCCAAAGCCCACCAAGGGCTGGGGTAGGTCTGAGCTTGCACAAGCCGCCCCACCGCCGGCTGGCACTTTGGGAAAGGGACCCCCTACCCCAAACCCCCTGCCCGAGGCGTGGATGCCCCAGGAGGGGTGAGTGGGGTCCAGCTCAGCCCCACAGGCAGGTGGGACCCCCACCACGATGTCCCCAGGAGTCTGCAGTGCTGGGTGGCAGAACCAGGCAAGCGGGCCCCGGGGACATCCCCACTGGAGCGGCGTGCCGCCCGCGGGCACCTTCCCAAGGAAGTCCCGGCGTGCCCAGGCTCGCCAGCTGGGGAGAGGCTGCCCGCCTGGCAGCGGGGGGACACGGGGGGCACCCACCGCCCTGGCCTACAGCAAGGGGACCGCAGGGCTCCCGGGGGAGCAGCCCCGGGGGCAGCTCAGCTGAGCAGCGACGGCGCGATCAGACGATACGGAGGCCGCCGGAGCCAGACTGGCCGGATCCTGACCCGCTCCCTTTGTCTGGGGCGGCTGAGCAGTGCAGCGGGGTGGCTTTTTGCACCCGCCGGCACAGCCACTGTCACCCCCCTGGCTGCCGCTTCCCTCCAAAGGGCCACCTTCAGGGGCGTGCCAATGACCCCAAGCCGATCCAGGGGGTCCCAGCCTAGCTGGGGGACAAGTTAGTGGATGCTTGTGGATCCCGGTCCCCACAGCAGCCCCATGCAGGGTCACCCCAAATCCCCCCGGGATGCACAACCGCACCGGAGGATGGCAGCGGGAGCTGGGACAGCAGCAGTGCGGGGACGCCCTGGCGACGCTTTAGGCTGGGGACCGGTACAATGAGGCCAGCAAAGACCTTCTCAGTGCTCCGCGAAAAGCACCCTCCCAGCTCCTCTGCACCCCCAGCCCCGGAGGGGGGGACCCATCTTGCAGCCCTTCCTCCCGCCCAGCAGCGGGGCCGCATCCGGCAGGCTGTGCCGGCCTGGCCAAGGCGCGCTCCCGGCCAAATTACAGCAAATCCCAGGCAGATCTGGAGCTCGGGAGGAAAAACAACCGTTAATGGGAGGCAGGTGGGCAGGCGGCAGCCCCAGCGCGGGGCCGGTCAGAGCGGGGCTGCTCCCCAGCCCCCCACCCAGGACACCCCACTGGGTGCAGAACCACCCCCCAGGATGCCTGCTCGGGCAGGATCCAGCCATGGGACCATCCTCCCCAAAAATGGGGGGCTCTGGCTGCGCTAAGCCTTGCACCCCGGCCGGACCCTCGCCCGCAGCTGTGAGTCTGCGGGGACAGGGCTGTGCCGGGGCGATGGGTGCTGGCTCCGATCTGCCCCCCCCAGGCACACCCCAAAACCTCCCAGCCCAGCCCTGCTGTGGGGTGACCCAGGGGTCCCCCGGGTATGCGCCACAGTCCCCACCATGAGTTGGGGCAAGCACCTGACACCAGTGCCAGGATGCTGCTGAAGGACGGACGGACAGACGTGGTCTGGGCTCAAGCCAGGGGCTGCTGCCGGAGTTCTCCTGCCCCCGGGGCCAGGGCAGGAGGATGGTCCCAACACCGCTCCCGGGACAGGGCGCACTGAGCCCCAGCCCATCCTGCCGATGCGCCTGAGGGCTCGCAGGGTCCCTCCCTGGTCGTTTGGGGGGGTCCCCATGCCACGTGAGGGGGCTGAGAGGGAAACACCCCAGTGCTGGCAGAAAATGGGGGGCAAACTCTGGGCCTCTGATGCTTCCAGTTCCCCAGAGCCACATGTTTGGGGTGCAAGGGGACTCCAGGCCCCCACCCCCAGGGGTCATCGCCACAGCCCTTCCTGCTGACATAGTGGGTCCAGCCCCCCCATATCCCACCCCTGTGGGGGTCGAGGTAAGGGGCTGAGCCCCCCCCAGGGGGCATGGGGGTTGCAGCTGGGGATGCTCTGGGGCCAGACAGGGTGGGGAGGCAGCGGGGCACCCCAAAATACCACTGCCGGTGAGCAAGGCCTGGGGGATGCCACAGGCAGGGGCAGCGCAGGAACTGGGGTGCTCGGGGGAGCCCCAGCCCCAGTGGGGATGGGGAAGGGGATGCGGTGCCAGTGGGTGGGGGTCGCATCCTGCCCCGGGGTGCCCCTCGGGTGCAGTGGGGGGGTGCCCCCGCAGGCGGTGTGCCCGCTGCACCCCAGCGGGGAGGGCAGCCCCCCCGAGCCGCATCCTGCACCCGGGGGTCCCGGTACCCACCCGCGGGGGGTGCATCCCCCCCCGGGGCGCCTGCCTCGCCCGCACCCGAGGGCCCTGTCCCCCCGGGGGTGCCCCCTTCCCGGGCCCAGACCGGCTCCCCCGGTGGCTCCCGGTGCTCGGTCCCCCCCCGCCCCCACCCCGTGGTCCGTCGCCGCGCCGCCCGCACCTTGCTGAAGGCGAAGAGGTCGTGCCGGAGGCGGTCGCGGTGCGGGTCGCACCCTGCCGCCGGAACCGAAACTTCATCATGGTGGGGGCCGGTGGCGGCGCGGTACCGGGCGGGGCGGGCGGGGCCGGCGATCCCGGGGCCGGTACCTTGGGCGGGCGGTCCCGGTGCCGCTCCCGGGGCGGGCGGTACCGGTCCCGACGGGGGGCGGTACCGGTGCGGGTCCCGGTCCCGGTCCCGGTGCGGGTCCCGGTGCGCGCGCCGAGCGCCGAGCGCCGCGCGCCGAGCCCGGGCAGGCACCGCCGCGGCGGGGCGGGGCACGGCCCTGACGGACAACCCTCGCCGCCAATCACCGCGCGCCCGCGCGCGCCGCGCGGCGCCGCCCCGCCTAGCCACGCTGCGCTTGCGCCGCCGCAGGGGACGACGGGATTTGTAGTTCCCCACCACAGGCGCCCTCTGCGGGCGCTATATTTATTTATATTACATTTTTTTACCTCTTTTCTTTCGTTTTTTAATTTTTTTTTTCGTTCTCTCCGGGGAGGGAGGGTGGGAGACACACGACAGCGGGGGCACCCCTCTAGACCGCTCATCCTGCTCACCAAACCGTGGGGTGCCCTAGGATTCAGGGCCTCATCCTGCCCTGTGGGCCCCACAGCCACGGGGCGCCTCACGAATATGGTGGCACAATGGCTACCAGGTCCTGAGCCGGCAGGGTGCTGAGCACGGCCCCGCTCGGCGCGGCTGCGCCGAGCGGGGCCATGCTCAGCACCCTGCCGGCCTCCACCATCATTATTCAGGCGTCATCCCCAGCGACCAATTCTTCCCGCCATGGCGCCAGGAACAGTCATGCCCCCTCACGACATCAACCCAGGGGCAGGGCGGAGAGGGACGATGATGACACCCTGCCCTGTGCCCAGGTTTGAGGTGAGTCACCCCGGGCAGGGCTGGGCTTCCCCTCCCTGCTGACTAACCCTGGCCCCGGGGCGGGGGGAAATGCTGCATTAGGGTGACGCAGGTTTTGGGGTGGAAAACCACCCCAGGGCCATCGCCCCCAATGCCCCCAGCAATGGGGTAGAGGGAAGGGGTTTGACCCCGTGGGCAACCCTGGGGCACGAGCGTGGGTGAGGGAGAGGACGTCACCAGACTGGGCTCAGTGGAGTTAAGAGGAGGAAGGCCACCACAGCCCTTCCAGCCATGCCATCCCCTCCCTGGCACCACACACCCATCCATCGCCATCTCCTTCTTGCAGGGAGGGTGAGGGGCTCTGCACAAGGCTGAAGTGCGGGGTGCAGCAACCATTTGGGGACCAGGCACTGGCTGCAGAGTGGGAGCTGCAGGGGGACAGCGTCCACATTTGCTCCCCGGGGATGGAGAGCGGGAGGAGGAAGATGAGGGCAGCCAGCCCCATCCCCACTTTCTAGGGCAGCACAGGAGGGACAGACAATGCATTTGGCTGCCCCATCCCCAGGGAGCTGGAGACTCCCTTTATTTAGAAGCAGTTCCCCGCTCCCTGCAACCTCGTTTCTACCGGTGGGGAAGCGAAGCACACATCCCAGCAGCCGGCACCACCACACAGGCAGGCAGAGTGATGCTTTCTGCTTTTATTCAATTAATGCAGCAATCTATACAAGAGGAAAAAAAAAAAAATAATGAAACCATGAAATTCCAAACCCTGACACTGAAGAACCAAATTCTTCCTAAGAATCAACCAGAATTAAAAGATTCCCCCCATGTCAGACTGTACATAAAATAATCTCTGCCCCATTTACAGCGTTTCACACAGTACTTCTCGTATCTCAAACTTCAGAACTGTACAACTTTGTTACAAACCACGCTTTTTCCTAGGAAAAGCTTGCGGAAAAAAATATTGCCACTTTCTTTTTTATTTTTTTTATTTTTATTCGTAATAAAACAAAACAAAAAAAAAATCAGATTCTTTAAAAAACAAAATTAAAGTCAGCCAGAACTTGTAAGTGTGGGCAGGGGTGCGGGAAGGAGCAGAGACGCACTTCTTGGCCAAACATTTCTCCTCCCGACTGGGAAAGGGAACGCTTTTGGCAGATAAAAGACTTAGTTGCCACGGGCAGGGGGTCTGGACCCCGGTCGTTGCCCCCCCTGCCCTGAGCCCTCCTCAAAGCATGGCAGCCATTTTGACCCATGGGGCTTGGACCACCGCAGCAGCGAGTGCTAGATGCCAACAGCACCGAAACCTCATGCTGGTGCCTGCTCACCTCGGAGAGCAGGTTGGCGGCCCTGCGCCCCTGCAACCCCCCACTGACCTGCGGGATGAGCCAAGCCTTGGGATGGGGATCAGGATGGCAGGTGCCCAGCGTCGCAGCTCTCGCCTGACTAACGGCTGTGGGTGAGAGATGGGGCAACCCGGGCGTCCCCTGCTGCAGGCAGCCTGCCTGCCAAGCCCAGCCGGGCAGGGACCTGCCGACAGACCGACAGCCCCTCCCTAGGCCAGCTCACCTCTTACTGCCGGCAAACAGCCTTTCCTCCTCTTCCTACGGACCTTCTCTAGTCCATGCAATAGCAAGAGCTTTAGTTTGAGCAACGAGCCTTCTCTAGATACGACTAACAGTAACAAACCCCAATTCTGCCTGCTCTTTGCAGAAAAGCGGGGACAAACCCCACCTTCCTCCCCCTTTCTTAGGAAAGACAGTTCTCATCGTCTGGGCTGCGGGTCTGGGTGCATGGGGTCATCACACTAGACGTAGCCTTATTCCCAGTTTCGAGCTGAGCAGGTTACATGAACGACCCGCTGTGGGTGGATGGAGAGAAGGTTGGACTGCACAGCCAGACAAGACGGACACAACAAAGCTGACAGGGTCAGGTCTGTGCATAAGCCCATCCCGCAGAGCAGATGGGAGAAGTTTTGCCTCCGAATTGCAGCTCACCATCCTCCACGGCAGACCCATGCCACCAGCCTGACCTGAAGCCTTCAGGCGGCCCAACACAGCTGGAGACAGAGAACAGGTACGGGCATCACCAGCGTTTTTTGAGCCACAGTTTTACCAGAGAGGTTACGGTAAGGGATCTAGACATCTGGATCCACATGAAAAATGTGTCTTCTGGTTTCAAATCAAGGTTTCACTCCGATGTTGTTCAGTGCAAAAGAGTTAAAAAACCATGTTATCTACACATATACATTCGCGTGTATAGAAAATGTCTGTACAAGTGGGGAAGATGGCCTGCCTACACGCTGGGGACTCCTCGCCCAAGAGATGCTACGGGTCAGACCGGTTGCGTCCCACTCTCCATGGTGTCAAGCCCCAACCAGTCAGGTTAAAAACCAAGCGCACGTGAGAACAGATGGTGACTGGAGAGCGGCTCCAGCGAGGGGCTGCTCCTGTCCCTCCAGCCACGGCTGCCAGCTCAGACCCACCGCACAGATGCGGAGCAGGGGGGAAGGAAGAAGGGAAGAGCTCCTGATCACGCAGGAATATCGAAACAAACTGGGAGAGGAAGGATACTTGCACGCGTACAGACTGCACAAGGACTGGGATGAGGTGATGGTTGGTACCGGGCTAGAGGCAAGACCTCAGGATGCCTTGTTCAGCCTTTGGTGGAAATAAGAGCCAACGCCTCATCCCACGGGAGTCCTGCTCTGGGAAGTGGCCCCGGAAAGGCAGGATGCCTCCAGCTTCATTTTGAGTTGACACCAGGGTACAGTATCCACATTGCAGAGGTAGGCATAAAACTGGGAGCCTGGGGGGGGTGGGGGGGAGGGAAGAGGGGGAGAGCAGCCTGTGCTGAGCTGAGACCTCTAGCAGCGACCACTGCCACTGTCAGCAGCACCCACAGCAGAGCCTGACACCGAGGAGGGCATGGGGCACATCCAAGATGAATCCAGAACAACTAAAACCAGCCATTGCTAGGCATCCTGCTAGCCCATGTCCAGCTTGCTGGAGATGTTTGCGCCAGCCGTAAGGAAAAGAAGGGATGCTACTCCCAGCATGGAGCTTTGCTATCGGGGAACATCAAGCTTTCCAAAACAGGGGGTTTGTAGCCAAGAACGGGCCTGGATTCTCTGCAGAAAGCTGGGAGGGCAAGACACAGCGCTTCAAACACTAAGTATGGTCTCAAAAAGGCTTTTTAAAGGTTTCAGAAGCAGCGAAAGCACGAACTTTCAGATCTCTGGGCAGACAAGACAGGTTCCTCTGAAAGCCACCTGTGTGGCCGTGCCCGTACCTCCACACCAAGCCAACAAGGGCTCTCGTCAGGAAAGCAGTCAGATAAAGAGAATCTGAGACAGGCTCTGGGGACCTCACCTATGAACCCCTTGCAGATGAGCGGTGCTGAAGGTGGTAATTTCCTTTGCACTAATGTGACCGCTAGATCCAGCCCGAGTAACCCCAACAACGGGTAAGCAGCAGGAGTTGCAGAAGTCAGCGGGAAGGAAAAGGACACCAAGACCCAGATGTCAGCAAACGTGCTCGATCGCCAAGGAACGGAGCTCTGGGGAACAACGCCTGAGTTTTGGACTTTTTTTTTTTTTTTTTTGACTGGGAGCCCCTCAAGACAGCAGCAAACGGGTTTCAAAATATATTACATCTTTTTATTGCCAAGCGTGCAGACCATGAAGTGTGTGGGGGACACGACACTAAGAAAAACTACAATTTGAGGAAGGGCAAAGCAGTAAAAATTTAAAAATAAGACTACTCCTTACAACTGCCAACACTTGGGTTCAAAGAATCAATTGGAGGAAGTTTCTTAAAAGTACGGTTCTAAATATGGTGTTGGGCCCCAAACTTTGAAAACACCAAGGCTTCGGTCTGGGCTAACGCAAACCGGGTGGGAGGAGAGGAGGAAGGCGGCAGATTTTCTAACATTAACTCCGTGGGGCCAAACACCCAATTCTTTTTAGCATTTCCTGTAGCAACCAGAGAACTCCCTACCCCAGGAGCACACGCAGGAATAAGCCAGGAGGAGGTGGGCAACTGGTGCAGCGCTAGCTGCTGAATGCTCTGAACTGGGGCTGAACAAGACCCTTGCAGCACCCTCGCTCCCAGAGCCCGCCTCGGAGGGGATGGACTGCAGCCGAGCTGCCCGGCTCCCTCGAGGCTGCGGCAGCGCTTGTTCCTGCTCTGACAGAGCACAGCCGGTCCCTCAGGATGGGATCCTGTGCCACCTCAACTCTCACCACCTAAAATGGGTAGGGGGCCAAAAGCCAGTCCCCCAGGCAGTGGAGAACAGCGGGTCCCAAGGCAAGCATCCTTCCAAACACAGCGTCTCTCCTACTCCTCTGTGCTATCTCCAGCTCTGGGAAGCAGCACATAATGCGATCACTCGCTCAGCAGCCCCGGGGCTCCAGTGTGGACCTCGGATCAATGCTGGGCCAGCCTCAGCGAAGCCAGCCACATTCCCTTCCTCCTCAACCAAAATACACCCCTGGTCAGACAAGCACTGAGAAACCAGAGCTCAAGTACATTCTTCTCGGAGAGGGCAGCACAGCAACACAAGGCTGCGAGCCTGTGCTGGCTTGGGAAAAGGGACTGGAAAGGAAACCTATGGCATTTAAAACTGGTACTAAAGTGCAACAAAAATGTCCTAAACCCTTTGAAAACAATCGCAGTAAAAGGGGTCTGCAAAGCTTCAAACATCCAGTTACTGCAGGGCACCCTTACAACAAACCCAACAACAACTAGGTAAGAGCAGACCAAGGAGCCCTTTGGTGAAGCAAGGAATACGAGGCCACCACAGAGAGTTTCAGCTCCTGGGGTCAAACATCATATTTAGAACATTTGGAAAGGAAGAAAGTTAAAGCAAAAAACAAAAATACAATTCTTGAATCTTGCGCAATGAAACAGTTAAACTTTTTGGTGTTTTCAAAAGAAATCCCAACAGACAGCCTGGCATAACTTTATCTGCTTCCTAAGGGAGAGATGCCTGTTTGACCCATGACTCAGGACACCATGTGCACTGGACATGTTCCATCCTTACGTATGTCTCAGCATTCCTCCATTCATAAAAACAAATCGCTAGATCCTTCCTGTTTACTCTTCAGCCTGAAAGGAAAAACCAAAACTGAAGCTAGATGGAAGATAGCCAGAGGGAGGAGAAAGTTTTCACAGACTGGAGGCCAATCTCATCAGCTCCACGAGCCTGGAAAGTGCAATCCTCAGTGTCGCCTCATTTTAACTTTCCTGGCTGGGCTGCCGTCCTCCTCTTCCTCATCACAGTCCTCTGTGTACTCGTAAGACCTTCGCCAATAGTTCTCGGAGCTGAAGTTGCTCCGTCTCCTATGTTTTGGTAAGAGGACTGAGCGCCTGTTCTCCTCTTTATCCATTTCTAGAATCCGTGGCCTATGGAGAGAGAGAAAGAGGGAGTGAGAGCACATCCAGGACAGGATTTAGGCATTCCCCTGCGCGGACACTATCTGTGGTTTTGCATACTTTGAGCGATATGACTGACTGTTTCCACATTGCACGCTGCTACTGGGCATTCAGCACAGCAGGAGCAGATCACCAAGGCGCACCTCCCACGGGGAGGCCGAGAACTTTGCTTTTGATAGTGCAAGTCCTTCCCCTTCCCAGGGCAAATTTTAGGTCTTTACCTCCACCAGGAATGCTTCTGAACAGCCCAGTCACCTCTTTTTAAGCGCAGCTTGTGGCCCCAAGAAACATCCCTTGGGCAGAGGGGTCTGTCTCTCCTACAGCAGAACTCACAGCACAGAGCTGAGCTCCTTTTTTAAGCTGCTGGGGTGCTCGTGGTGCAGGATCAAACCAGAGCTCCGAACTCCTCTGTCATCTCACTAGTTCTCTCAAACTTTAGCAGAGGGCAATTATTTCTGCAAAGCTGCCTCTGCTCTCACCTGTGATCACTTCATAGTAGGCCTGGGCTGGTGGGCTGCACAGATCGCTTATTTTACCCTAGATGGCAACTGCAGAATTTCTCTAAGAGATACCACTATCCGACATCCATGCTATTTACCTATGTTTTACTGGAGTCTTTGAGGCCAAAGGAAGAGAAAAACAGGTTTCAGATACCCATCTGCTGCAGGAGTCTATGCAAGTGTGTGTCGTCCACCCCCCGCCCCACCCCAATAAGGTCACATCAGGCTGAAAAACAGCTCTCACGGGTCTGCAGATTTGTCCTGCATCATCACTTCTCTAATCATACACCGGCCCACTGCGTGCTCAGAGGTAAGCTTTCATTTGCAGGCTAGCTTCTCTTCTTGATCTACCTTCCCAGTCACTCTGAGTCCAGGTGAATGAACACGGCTCATAAACAAGCCATCCCCACCCTCCTCCCTCCAGGACAGGTTGAAACACGGGCTGGGACCGCACAGCAGCCAAGCCCCAGGACCAAGCCAACTTCTGGTTTTTTACACGATGGGCAGAGAATGCCATCTCGATCCTCGGGAAGATTTGGAATTGGAGAATAGCAGAAATATTGCACGACAGCTGGCAGACAGGCTATCGCTCACAGCTATCAGTACGTTCACACAGAGCAAGGTGGTGTTTGAGGGAAGCCTTGCTGCAGAGCTCAAGCTGTCTGAAACCTCAGCAAGGAGCTCCCCTTAAGGTCAGGCTTACGCATTCACACAGTCTGGTTACACACACAAAAATATACATATGCAGCTCTGGAACCAAAACAGGTCTAAGAATCTTCCCAAGGCGGCCTTCACTTTTCCCAGATAGCAAAACCTCACATTCTCTCCCAAGACTGCTTTCATAATATAGTTTAACGCAGCTGCACAGGTTGCTTGGCAATAGAGGTCAAAAATAATTAGCTGCAGGGAAACTATTGTTCTGAATGACTGCATTATCAAGAGCCAGCCAAATCTATTGCTTCTTCATTATGCCACTCACAGGATAAACAATGTAAGCTGCTTACAACCAGAGCTTAGCCTCCACAAGCCTAGGAGGAACGTATAAAGAACCTCATTCTGGTAAAACAGATCTGTATGCCGCAGAAAGCACCCGGGAGGTGCAAACAAGGATGTTTTTAAGTGTGCTGTGCAGCCTCTGGTGTCAGAGGCCAGGAACCTCAGACATGCACTGACCTAGAGATACCGTCCAAAACATCACTCTTCGGAGAGCTCATCCTACCTGTGAGCAGCATCAGGATCTGCTTTGCGATGGGACCGCTTTGGTTTCAGGATCTGGTCCCGGTTGCTTCCCGACAGACGGTCAGAGTTATAACCTGGTGGCAACACAGAGCTACTCAGCGATTTTGTTTCCAATCGAGGTGCATCTAGTCTTGTTCTGCAAATATTTAAAGAGAAGAGAATTTGCAAGGCGTTTCTACAGAACCTCTGGCACACTGCAGCAGATGTCTGTTCTAGATGCGCTGAAGCAGAACCCTCAATCCCAGCCGCACAGCCCGGGAAGAGAGTCAGGACTATGATGCTCCACAGCAAAACAAGCTGCAGCTTCCCAGCACTTGCAGCTTTGCTGCCTCGGTTCGAGGGAAGAGGAAGGCTTAGGGACACATGTAGTCATGCAGTGAGCGCCAATGGTGCTGGGCCCGCTGCAATCCCAGTTACGGGATACAGAGTAGAGGCGTTAGAGCCCCCGCAAAATCCTATGAAACCACAGTGACTCGTCAATAACTCGCAGCTCCAGTTAAGCCACCTGGGAGATGCCCTGCGAAATTCATCGTCACCTACAACAGTAATAACTGCTTCTATCTGGAAACTCCCTACTGTCTCAAGATCTCGTGGGGTCAGGTGTTTCTCAGCTTGACTAAGAGATTTAAAGAGCTAAAGTACAAGTCGGGAGAAGGTCTAAGCAAACAGAAGCTGCACCACATCCCTTCCAGCAGTGCAGCACCGCCTTGTTCGTGCTGGGATAGAAACGCACAAAAGCTATACCGGAGAGCGAGCACAGCTTGTCACAGAGCAGAACTGTGGCTGGCCCAGGCACGGCTGGAGCCACGCACACATGGAGGGAGGCAGCAGACAAAGCAGCAGGAATGAAAACGGCACAGCATCTTATCACTGCACTAACACTGTCTCCAAGCTCAAGCACAGTTACCAGTCTCAACTTAGAAGCGCTGCTAAAGTCTGTATCAAAACACAGACTGAAGTCTAAGAAGGAGCAAAACACACTAAAAGGTGGTACTGGTGCTCCAGAGTTGCCAGTATCAGGAGGATCCAAGCCACTTCCCAGAAGGAAAGGCACCCTGATATCACTGCTGCAGCCTGTCTGCCTTCTGCTTCCTTGGAATATCGAAGGCGTCTGGGTGAAAGAAAGGGGAGAATCACTTCTTGCTCTCTAGTGCTGAACTTTAGCTCCTGAGGGAGGTTTCCACAGGAGAATCCCAACCAAAACTCCCACTAGGAAGCACGTTCAGTTGCCAAGCTTCCTCTCCGCCATTGGGGAGAGCCTCTTCAGTTAACCAGGGTGATGCCAGGCTGGCACATGTGAAGCTGGGCACGGCAGCCCAAGGCCGCCCAGCAGGCCAGAAGCAAGGAACACTTCCGCAGGCAGCTGCCAGGCTGGAGCCTGCGCTCGTCCCCAGCGCCATCATCCCGAGGTGTTTGCGGCTCCATGACTGGACCCAGTCCAGCTAAAACACCAAAGGCATTGAGGATCCTGCCCTGGACAAGTTAGGCGGTTTAAATACCTTTCAAATACAACAGCAACTCCAGGCCTGTAATTAAAACAAACAAACAAACCACCAAACACACTGCAAGGGCAAGGGAACGCCAGCCACGCGCTCCCTGCCCACAGAGCACTGCAGGTAGGAGGTGCAGGGGCAGGTACAAGGAGAGGCTGTACTAAAATGGAAAACAAATTAGCCACCAAAGCTCAAGTTAAATAGAATAACTCCCTGACGTAACTGCTTACAAAGAAGTGCTTACAAATGGCAGCATGAGCCCTCTAAAATGACTTGCAAGACCCGCCTGAAGAGGTCTCATTTCTATCCCCACCTCCCACGTTGCCTCTTTCCGCATCTCATGAAATCGAGAGCACGGTTCCTCCCTACCCAGCCTCTTGCTCAAAGCACTTCCAAACCTTGCTGGCTCCCCGCAGTCCTGCGCTCCGATACGCAGGAAAGACTGTAAATATCATCACGCTACAGCGCTGAAGTGTTTGTGAGCTACTTGGTAACCACGCCGCTCCCTAGCACCCTGCAAACCCCAGCCACTTCTCCAGCTCGCGCAGCTTTGCTCTCCTGCCGCTACCAGCAAAACCCATCTCTAGAACCACGGGCTCGGAGTGGAAGCAAGAGCAGATCCAGACTCCAACACCTGGGACCCAGCAGGCTCTGGCAGCCTGTTCAGAGCCAAATATCCCAGCTCTGAGCTGCAGCAAAGTTTACGCCACTCTATGATGCAACTGATCCGATCCCGCTGGAAAGCTCGGGGCCGATTCTTACCACGAAGACGAGGAAGAAGAGTTTTACGAGGCTGCTGGCTGCTCCCAAGCCTCATGCTAGCAGGCTACCAGCGGAAGTAGCTGTTTTCCTGGTTGCATAACACACTACTTCAGACTGCACGAAGTCGCATGATCCGGGAGCAGGGAACGGCTCTCGCTGCAGCAATACATGCCGTGGGGATGCGAGCGCAGACGAAGGTCACCGCAGCCCTGCTGTGCATGCATGCACGCACACGGGACTCAGCGAGGAGACGGCCGCCGTCACAAGGGATAAGCAGCAATTAATAAGCTCTATTTGGCAGCAATCAGAGTGCACCCTTTGGCAAACAGGGAATTGCCATGTATTCACCAGGGCTGCTAAGCTCTACGGAGATTACACAGAAATAATTACCAGGGGGTTTCCACTTTGCTCAAGAGAAAAAATCCTGTTGTGGTTTCATTCAGCCTGCCAGTCAAGTCAACCCATCGTTGTCTGAGTATGACTGGGCAGGGACACTTCTGCTCTAACGCTAAGCAAAGCAGGTCCCTAAAATCAGGGGGAGACAGAGGGACACACTGCTACAGGAGGATGGCTAAGCAAACACAGCCATGCTAGGAGCTAATGGGCCTTGTTCAGCAGCGATGCACCAGGTCAGCCAGGTCCATCTTGGCCAGATAGGTGCTTGCCCAGTTGTACTTTGAGGGCAATCAGGCTAGACTGAAATAACTCAACACCCTTTGCCTACAGAGGTTGGCGAAAGCAAGAGGTAGAGCCCATTTAAACATCTGTGTTGGATATCTGCACCAGTTTGGGCAGCTTTAGCTTATTTAGCAGAGTTTGTCTTTTCTAGGGAACTGCTCCACAGCCAAGGACAGACAGCTTCTCTATCCCAAAGCCCAACTAAAGCAGCTACAGGATTTGGAGATGCCTTCCACTGATGCTCATCAGCACTCGCACTGCTTTTCGTTGGCCGCAGTAACCAATAACGTGAACATAACAACCTTTTATCGCAACCCTCTTGCCTTAAACCTCACGTGGCAATAACCAACTATCGGGTGGTTTGGTTCTAATCTTTCTTGCTTTGATCTCACTCTATCACCTGTAACATCTCATCCCGCCTCCTTGGGTCTGTGCTGATTTTGCCAGGCTAACGCCTCAGGGCTGCTGGTTTCCCTGCCTTCATTTCACGGGTCTCTCTAACCAGATGTACCAACTGGCTTTGTGCCGTATCTTGACAACATTGCCAGGCTTGTTTTGAAACCAACTCAGCTGTCCAAAGGCTCAGCAGGTCTGAATCTAGACCACTTGCCTGCTAGCCTTATGCCAGCCTGGGCCACAACTGCAGCCCTGCGCTCATGCCCACACTTTCATCTGGGCTTACAGTACTCAAATCATGTGTGTTTTCACTTGCAAAAAGATTTCTTGACAGCGGAATTGCTGCTAACACCTTCTAAGCCATAACCGACATGGGTCAGCACGTGGCAGTCACATTTTTTTGGTGTCCTAGCAGAAGGAACTGATGAGAGAGGGAACATTTCTGGGCACACAAAAAAGGGTATACTGTGGGATGTTGGGGTGGGGTTGGTTTGGGGTTTTTTCATTTTCTTTTCTGAAGAGCTTAGGAACAGGCACTGGCTGACGAAATGCTGTCAGCTGACCAGGACAGCGGATCTTCTAAAACAGGAAGCATGCGAGACAGCTCACAGAGCCTGGCTTCCCAACATCGGCTCAAAGGACAAGCTCTGTAAAGCCATCACTAAATTCTTTGCACCCGTTTCCCTTTTCGAAGGCAGCATCTTCCTCCTTCTCCCCAGGAAATGAAAGCCACGCAACCAAGAAAACTTTATCTGCTTTACAGGAGATTCTTCAGCGTAAGCATCAGCTTCAAAGGACCATCAGGTAACTCACACATGTGGGTATCATATGATCAGACACCCGAATACACAGCCCAAAACAAGAAAGTTTGACATCCTGGCTGTTTGGGGTTAGGCAGCCAATGAAAGCCAAGTGTTTGGACCTGAACAGCACTTGCAAACCCAGGCATTACAATGAAGCACTGCTGCACAGAGCCAAGAAGAGATTCACTCTGCAGGAAAAAGTTCCACCTACTTCCACCAGCCAAGTGATGGGTATGGCAAAGACACAAGTGAGCATCAGAGTGACATCTAATCAAGATGTAACATCAAGCCAGCAAATTAACAAGCAAGGCAGTTTTAAGGTGTTTCTTTAAAAGCACCTTAGGAAACGGCACACCACCACATCCAAGTTTATCTTACTGTCTGGAGGGCTTCAACACTTACTTTCGAAGGATGATGACAGCTCTTCTCTCCTTGATGTCCTGGGGTCGAATACAGTGTGTAATTTCATCGGCTGCATATCCACTGGCAACAAAAACAGAAAGCCACTGTGAGAAAGATGACAAGCAAGAGCAGAAAGTGGTTGCCAGCCTCAGCAACTCAGTTTGGCCAGTCATTTCCTAACTTCCACCAGGAATTCCTCCTCCAAACACCATTCCCCAGGCACACAGGAGCTAGGCTTATAGGAAGGAAGAAACTTCATGAAAGAATGAGGACAGCCAGGGCTTTTTTCTTTTTTTTGACTCAATTTTTTAGCGTACATCAGAGGAAGCTGCCACCTGCCACAACATTGTGAAGTAAGACGTGTAGAAAAGGAGTTTACGGAGTGTAAATTCAGGCAATTAATGTATCAAGAAATTAGAGAGCAACGGGGGGGGGGGAATCAGCACAATGCTCCAAAGCATCTTCTCACACATGTCCCCGAGAAAAACCATCTCTCGTGGCTGAGGTGTGCAGCATACCCAGACACGAACGCGTATGGGAGGCGATGAGAAGATTTGTTGGTCAAGGAGGGGGTGCAGCGGTGGTAAGAGTCGAGTGTCTCGCCTCCCTCACCTGGGCACGGCCGCCGCCATCTCAGCACCCTTGCCCTCCCTGCCACCCCCCATGTGGCACATCCTCAGCCACGGTACAAACACCCCCTGGCACAGCCCAACCCCAACATAACACACGTGGGGTAACCTTCAAATTCAGACCTGTGAACCAAGCTGCGCTCCTAAAACCTCCCTGCCGCAGGGCTCACAAAGCAAGAAAACGACTTGGGCCGAGGAAATTACACCAGGCTTGAGCAGCTACACGGCCACACAGTAGCCACTCTTGGCAGGAGTGGTTTGCTGTTGGAGATGACTTCACCTACGCCACGTTGCTAGCAGGCAGGAGGAAAGCCACGGCCAGCGAGGGCCCCAGCTACCCACGACACACAGGAGCGTTTTATTTGCAGCTCCTTCTGATGTTCAGCACAGCTCCTGGGGTCCAGCGCAGCACGCGAGATGGCGGCAGGTCTGTGGAGAGCAGCCATCACGCCTGCTCGGACACAGAAACCACCCTGCCAGGAGCACATCTCGTAACTCACGTGGGTGCTAATGAGCAGGTCCGAGAGGTGGGCCTGCCCTCTACCTGCTGTTTGGAAGAGTGTTCACAAGAGAGCCTTCTAGAGTCCAACAAAGGGAAAAGAGAAGGTGAACGCCTTCAGAGCCTCCTGAAACAGCTGGCAAGGACAGGAAGACCTTTGAGAGGACTTGGGTGAAGGCTGCTCACACCACACAGAGCTAGCACACCCCCACCCTAGTTCAGCCTGAAGCAGAAATCACTGAGCCCGCTCTCCCCACAAGGCTTTACTGTGAAGCTGCTGCCACAGCAGCCATCAGCCGGCCCTCCAGAAGCACAGCCAGGGTCATCAGCTTGCAGGTTATTCAGGGGTGTCAGAGCAGAGAA